>CM033028.1:6198764-8598764 GCA_019207045.1 Branchiostoma floridae x Branchiostoma belcheri
TGACATCTTTCGCATGTACGTCATTACATCCGCACCACCCCCCCCGCCTACCTACCCACCTCCGCTCCATTTCCCACTCTAAATACATGCAGGCAACGTCAAAGCCTGGGGGGGGGGGCTCTCCTGCAACGATCTACGAGCGGGTCGTTCCGTTGACGATAGAATGGGCTCACTGTACTGATCCCGTCCTTGCTGCAAAATGTACAGTTAATCTTTCTCGCATTAGCTTATGATCAACCGGTCTTACGGCGAGAGGATCGGCCGGCTAGAGTTTCTCTGTACGGGGATTGCAATGATGATGCGTTAGTCTAACTGACGCTCCGGAAATATGCCTTCTCCCGTAGCGAGGTGTTTCGCCGGTGATTGTTGTTCGCTATCGTGTCGCCGTGTTTTTAAATATATACAGACTTTTATGTGGAAGGCTCGCTCTTTATGCCGGGTCACCGGGAGATTGCCTGCCGCCATCGCGCGTGCAGTTATATTTATTTATCGCTGAAACGGACATGGAATGCGCAGGAGCCGATCTATATCGGTCTATCATCTCTCGGCTGCCGGGGTTATTTCGTCCCTGATCGTTTTTGGTTTATGGCATGGACGGAAGAAACTCTATTCGTTAGCTTAATGTGCATTGTTAACGCAACATCTATGTAAAGGAATTGAAAAATGGTTAACGAAACTGCAAACTAAGTTTATATGCCTTCCCCACCTCTCTGTCATACGAATGTGACGTGCATGGTGAGGGCGTGAGTGACGTGAGTCGTGCTTGTGAGTTCAGTGATTCAGTGAGTGAGTTTGCATATAAGAGAAGCGTGGGCCCACTAAGCTGTATCGGATCGTGATAGCCGAGCGTACGGAGAAGAGTCATTCACACCCACGCTTCACTCACATTGCGTCACCAACGTGCAAGAGGTGATCCTGTCATCTGTTTCTTTTTATATGTAGGGGAAATGTGACAAAAATTGTGTAGCAAAGGTGAAATGTCATGATATACTATTCCTAAACTGCGGTCGTGCCATCAATGTCATATTCGGTCACCCATGCATCCGTACTTGTGACTTCATACAGTACAGTACAGAAGATGCAGGTTGTAGACCCATTAACGTGTGTACATTAATGGGTCCACGTGCCGCGTACAATGTAAGTAAAAAACTCGTAACACGGTTTGCCTTCCTGCGCGAGGAATTAGAACTAAAGCTTTCTTCTTCTTTTCACTCACGCGCGGTGTCCCATGCCCATTATACCTTCCCCAGTTTCAGGGTTATCTGGTTGGGCGGCCACATGTTGCCGCGGGGGAGAATAGTGTGTGCGTTGGTTCTCCTCTGCATCGTAATGTGGGCGTTCGTTCTCTAGATGTGCTCGTCTCTAGATAGCTTTCCGTGTTAGAAAGAGAAGCCGCAGACGGGTGTATAGTTTTAAGTTTTGCGCCCAGTCACTGGAAACTTTTGCTGGGTCAAGTCACCAGAATGAAATGTTCGAGTAAAGGTTGACGGGGGCATTCCTGAACAATGCCTTTGTGTTCATAAATATTTCAGTTCCTTGGTGATGGTGCATTTTAACCGTTGTGTGGTATCGGGATGGTGTTTATGCCGGATGTCTTTATGCCAGCGGCTTATTAGCCGGTAGTACCAAGATGTCTTGGTGCCGGATTTCGCAGCGTTGTTAGTACCGGGATGCCTTGGTGCCGGATTTTCTTCAGTATTCAGTATTACCGTCACCGGGTTGTCATGGTACGGATTTAGCTATCCGGTAGTACCGGGATGTTGGCTGCCGGATTTTAGCCATCCGGTAGCTAGTACAGGATGTCTTGTGATGCTGGTGTGTATTTTAGCAGCTTGAGGCCATATGCCGTACACGACAGAAAAGTGTGATGAAGGTCGTGCGTATAAGATGATCCTTGACCTTCGACCTTTTCGCATTTAACTTTACTCGCGAGACCGCACTGAAATGTATCGGTCATTCAAGTCAGAGGAATCCTCTCCATCAAACTACCAAGTGTACTAGCACGTCGTGCCTTTGCTCTAGGAGAGGATTAAGAAGCATTCATCTCAACAAAGTTTCGTGTTTGTGTCTGCTGCACTGGGACGTTTTAGTTGATCAGATGACTTTTTGATGATGTTTGACGGTAATTGATGACCTACGTATGTAATGGGCTAAGTGAGCCCGTACGACGTTACTATATTCATGGATCAGAGTTGCTCAAATAATAACAAACGTTGCCATCTAAACACAGGAATTAGAATTGATTGATAAACTAAATTCATATATCGAGCGAAGATAAAGCAACGTTCTACACTGCTCTGTTCGGCTGTCCCTCAGACTGTTTTGTAGTGGGAAGAGGAGTAGTTCTGAATGCATTACTTACTTACCTGTACGTCTGTGATGATGTCAGAATTGTTAGAACATACCGTATGTAACTTAACGTCGCAACGACCTCGTTTCTACTTTAACTTTTGAATTCGATAGAGCATATGTTGTGTCATACTGCTTGCTGGTGGTTGTTTACATAACAAAAACAAAAAAAATGTACGTGTTTTAAAAAGCAACGATTCTTGTCTTGACATATCGCAGTCAGTTTACTTTTACGACGCAGTAAGTATCCCTACGCACTTAAGGATATTGATTGATCACATACTTTTAATAGAGGCAAGCATGCACCATCTTTCAGTGCTGCTGTAATCCTGACCCTTTCTCTCCCGTCCTTGTTGCATTTCGGCTGACGAACTGTCCCAGCTCATTACGTATAACAAGATCTGCATATTTCAGCTCCCCTTTCCACCATCCCAATAACGTCCAACCGAAGCAGGTAATTGGCCATACGCCGCCACCCGACCCGAGACCGGGGTCTCCTAAATTTTGCATGTTTCGTTTCACACCGAGATGAGTTTACCCCCTGCTAAACAAACAGAGGATTTCCAGTGTGCTAAATTAACAAATTAGTTTAGTACCTTCGCTCGTTCTTAGAAATTTTCACGCGTCAATCTACTAGTGAAGGGTTGATCATCTGCTCATGATTCAGCTTAAGAAATTAACGGGAATTCCATAGAGCGACGGGCTGTTAAGAAACCGTCGCGAGTCATAATCAATGGACCACTATGCGATGCATCAAGACATAGCGTCAAACTAGGTCCAAAGTTAAACTACGAAATTCTAAATCCGTCTTGGACAGGGGAAATTATTTTATAGACAACTTGTGCGGTGGGCTAGAAGATCGATGTGCGGAGATGTTTCATTTCGAGTCAATGGGTACCGATATTGGGCCGTAATTTAAGACCTATCTGAGTCACGTCAGACTGTGCCACCATTGGTGAAGTTAGCGGTGGAAATTGAAAATGTATTCTAGAAACATTAAATATTAGAGAGAGACGTTTTGATTGACCGACCACGGTTTAGAAGTGCTGAGCTGATTTTCCCTGGATATTGCTAAAATTACAGGGCTTGAATACTTTATTGTTACAGTCTGTCTTATTGGATTCTCCCCGGTAACGTGAATGATAATGATAAACTTGAGTACAAAGTAGCAAGACATGTAACTGAAAAGAGGAAACTTAGCAAGTCGTTTTCTTAAAATATTTCATTTTTTCTGCAAAGATCTTTTTTTTATATTTCCTGTCGAAAACAGATACTCCGCGTCATTTTAAAGTATCCTCTGCTCCTGAATACTCCTATACACTGTGACGCAGCACTGAGAAGGCTGTGACCTGGTGGTGCTGATGACAAACTGTGTTCCCTTGTGTGTTCCTGAGCGCGGGGAGGTTTCGTTTTCTCGTTAGCTCACCGGTGCATGTGGCAGGTCGACCGTCGACAGTGCCATGTGCAGGTCGACCATCGCGAGCAGCCGCCTAGTGTGCCGCATTATGACTCGAACTCTCACGGTCTCTGTCGGCAATCACTGACATTAATTAAGTACACTAAACCCTAATCCCTTGAAAGACATATGATAGAGTGGCACGCCCCTTATTATCATTATATACACACTAATTGTCTCCAGCCTATATTCAACCCTTATATTGCCTCTGATGCTATCCATCCACGGTGGTGGAATGACGTCATTGGTGATTACGCCTGATGTCCTGACGTCATGCAAACAGGGTGATCTATCTCCGATGCAACATAAATGGTATCATGATGCTGCGACTACCGGAGGAGTACAATTTGTCTGTTGACACGCTGAGTGAAAGCGCGACATCCAAAACATAGATTTCAGTATGGCATCTGGTTCTTTTAATCAAAGTTTGACTAATTCGACCTTTAAGTCCAGCCAGGATGCTGCATTTGATTCTGACAGAACATACGGTCATTATAGCAAATTAATGATGGTGCTGATTTAGTATCGAATAGTTCCATGTGATATCCTACTTTGATTTGCTCCGAAAAAGGAAGCACCCAAGTTGCCTAGATATTCTATCATCATCATTGGCTCCGTCCGTCTAAAGAGACGATGGTTTTGGTCATGGTCGACCTTCTTTTGGTGGCTGAAACAAGCCGATTCTGGAATGGCAGTCTCTGCCTAGATATAAACCCGCTAGTATTTGCAGCAGTCTGGTCTTACCGCATGCATGTTTCCGATATGTTCGACCTTGTACTTTCATCAGCATTTCGGCTAGGAACTGCAAACGAACCTTCATATCATTTACCACAAGACCGGTTTCCCCACGATTCCATCAAGTTTCAGGACAATTTGAGAGCCCAGCTTTCGTGGCCCGAATTTGATTAGATAAAATTTTCTTTGTTGCTTAATCCTCGTGTTTTTTTTTTTCCAGAAACAAAGACGAGCACCCAGATGTTGGTCAGTACCTCGCTGCCATACCGCGGCTCTCCGTTTCCCCCGCATTCCTCGCGTCACACCCTTCGCCCCCCTCACCTTCGGAGTCAGTACCAATTCCGTTCTGCAGGCCGTCCATAACTGACCCTCTACCACAAACTCCCGGGATGAACACGCAGGGTTAGAGTGGGTTATGTCGGCTGAGTCACGAGTGGAGGGAACAGTGATGGTAATACACGTTTCTCATAACGAGGAGAACACTTTATAGGAGATACGATCGGTCAGCAACCTGTTACTCCGCTGCGCACGTCATAAACTAACTGAAATGAACGTCGTAAACTTGATACCGTTGTTACAATAAAGGTATTCATCATCCTTTGATATGTGTTTTACAGCTACATGATCTTGTACATCGATCTTTGTGTGAAATAAAAAGTTTTACTAGTCTGTTGTAACAAAGTGGGCGGTACTGAATCAGCTCAGATGCCAGACGTGTCCGAGTCATGGAAGCAGCGAGGGCGTGTTAGCAAAGAGAGAGATGTAAAAACTTGTTGCATGTAGAGTTACAGGGTACACCAAATTTCACGTCGACGTCACTGCGATGTGAGAACAGTAACACACACAAAAAACAATAATCAATCCCCGACAAAAATATTAGTGAAGAAAACCACATTCATAATAATAAAATTCACAATACTCTCAGTATCTACAATGTTCCTTTAATACAGCCTTTATTAATTTTATTACCCCATTGCTGCCATTCGAGTAAAGTATATCTTCAGCATCCTCGTATCCCTATGGCGGGGCTTAGATGTAATAAAGTCGCGTGTGACCATCTCGTCTGGCGGCGACAATGCTATTTGTTCCTGCACTAAGCCTGCTCCAGTCCATGTCCCTCGGCAGGTAGTCATATTGGCACGGGCTGGATGTAATTTGTGATAGATTATTGCCTGACCCATTTTCGTCATGCTGGCAGATTTATGTCTGACAACCCGGTCTGGGCACCGTCCCAGTCGGTATAAAAGCTTTTCACTATAACAAGAGCAGCAGTATATCGATGTTGTGTGATTTCCCGATTGAATAATGACAAGGCTCTGCATTATTGCAACCGGCGGGCCGCCTGGCTTATTGGGTATGGGCATATATAAACGAGGTAGTTGCCGCTTCATGTTGGCGACGTCTGCGCAAAAAGTATACGTGCATGAATACATGGGCTTAAATCACCCTGTAGTCGTACAATCAGTACATTACTAAGTATCATCCTCAGCCATCTTGTAATTGGCTATATGTCTTCAATCTCCTGAACTAAGAGGCGTGTAATTGCGTAGCTTGGTAAAATTGCGCCATCTGTATATGGTTAGGTTGGTTTGTAAACGGTATGTAAGCCGGAGGAGTCGATGCACCTTGCTAGACGGAATGTATCCATGCATGCACATTCCGTCTATATAGCAGTAATATAAACAAAATGGTGTAAACTTTCGAGCGTACAAACAATGCATAATGCATACAGCAAATATACACAGCAAAACACACACATGATTTTCACCAGTTGGACACCATTGCCATGTATTGACCATTTAACTTAAGTGCTTGGTGTTTATCATTAGTATTGAAACTTGTTTCCCCCCTTCTGTGTCTTACCTGACATACATCACGCGAGCCTGAAGGGTGCACGGGAATCACTATTACATTCAGCTTACTGGTATTGATCTCATCGATTATCCCATCAGAAAGTCTGGAGCTGCTGGCGGAGCGACAGAAATGGGTTAACACTTCGACAGGTTGATAGATTCTCTGATGATGATTACAAACTGACGGATAGGTTGCAGCCTGCTGTAACCATTTGCTTCCATACTCTGCAAGAGCTGTTGCTGTGTTTTGTTATCATTAATACTGTTGTAGTGTTGTGTAAGTTAAGTAGAATGTAACGGTACAGCACAAAGGCGTTCTCCTAATGGGCCCCTGAAGATTGTTATATACACATACTATGAATTCGAAAGTATCTATAAAAGTTTTAGAGATCAGTCTTGAGTGAAAAAGAAATAAATCCAATAATGTCACTCTGTAATCGGGCAGATTTGTGTGAGGCGATAAAAGTAAATCTATAATATGAACTATGTGAGCAAATACGCCTGTTCGCAGTGTTGCGAGGGGGCCTCGCGTAAATAGCGCCTGTCTCCTCAGTTTTGTGATGTATGATGTCGTACCCCATCAATTTGTGCGTGTCCATGGCTTATATTTACGTTGATTACACATTCATCTTCCAGACACCGCCATAACGGCAGAAGAACTGCCACTTCCCCACTCATTTTTGTCCAACAGTTGGGATCTGCTGATGATGGTACTGTTATGATGGCATACAACCATTCTCTAGATTTGCTATTCCCGTACGAATGACGTAGCTTGGGAACGCGCCAGAGTAGCGACGCAGTCTGCGGATTACCGCCAAACTTTGGAATCGATATAAAAACGACACCTGCGTCGAGAACGGGGCACCTTGTGGTTGACCTGCGTTACCGGAAATGTCACGTTATCCATCAGCCAAGTCCGAGCCAGGCTTTCTGACGAGAGGAGCCGGCACCCTGTGCTCTACACCGCGGATATCACGTATCCGGCACGGGGTCAGCCCAACAGGTCAGCAAGCGGTCCCGGGATAAATGTTAGCGGCTTTGCAAGCCTACATGTCTACCTGCAAACCCACGAGATGCTGCTGATCAATGCATTTTCTTTGAAGACGACCTGGGCCAGGGTGTCTTGACGCCCACCAATCTTTAAGAAATCCGCTGTCTAAGTCAAAGGGAATGATTTGGTCTTGCCCAAGGCCGTCGCGATATCCCTAATCTTTAAGGAGCCTGGAATGACGTTCATTGATTGGGTTCACTTCACGAGTTAAGAATGTTGCCGCAACCAAATTGCGAAACCCAAACCTGTCGTTCATCAAAGATTCTTGTCATCCATGATGGTGTTCTAGCAAATCGGCTTAAGGAGTAATTTCATAAATGTCGAGTGTCCTAAGCAGTGAGGAGTACTTGTGCCAGATGGATTTTTGTTTGGCCTTAAGATTTGTACAGTTTGTGCTCCACTGCCCTAGCCTGGGTACCATCCGGAAAGTAGTTCACTCCGGCGTTAATTACACTATATATACAGTCGCTTCTCGCTCTGACATTTATCATACACTATCAGGGTTGTAGCCAGCCTGAAATCATTTTCAGTCCCCTTGATTTTGAATGGGAATCTTATCGAGCACCGAAGGCATGGCGTGACGTTGGGCGTCATTTCTAGGGGGTCTGGGTCCCAGAAAATTTTGAAATCAAGACCCTCTGAAACACTATTTCCTGCATTTTGAGGTGCAAATTTTGCTTGTATACCAAGCTGTTCAATGGCTTCTGTTTTGGTGAAGAAGAACACATGGATTTCAGTTTTTTATATCTTTACATATCAATTTTTGTCTGTCCCAGGGGACGGAATGGGGAAAACTTTTTCAGTCCCCAGCTGCAAAATTCCTTCAAAGGACTGAAGGACAGGTGCTGGCTGCAACCCTGTACACTATATATCGTCGCTTCTCTGCCGTTCCGTCTGGGATCATTGACCACTAAATGAAGCTCTGCTGATTTGATCTTTCATTTTTCGAACCACCTTTTCAAGTTCAGGTTGGCCGACTTAAATTGCTGTGATACAATGGCACACGTCCCTCGTAGGTAGAGTTTCTTCGTCAGCATCAGGGCCATACCTCCTTGTAATTTGGAGATCGCTGACAACTGATTGGTCCCTACTTAGGAGCGAATTAAGGAATGGTTTAAGCGCTCGTTCGAGCAGGCGTTTCAACACCCGAAAAGCCCTCCCTCCGCTTGCCGGGGGCTGTTGTCATAGAAGCGCACTAGCTAGAACCTATCCTTAATTCGCTCATTAACTGACGCTAGCACCAAACGTTTTGAGTGTGCAAGTCTCCAGACGGGTAGCAGAAGCGAATATAGTCCTGAGCGAATTACTACCCGGGTGGTACCCTGTCTACCACTGCCCACCTCGGTAGCTACACTCGCTGTACCAGACAAATATGAACTAATGAAGCTCTGCTGACTTGATCTATTCATATTTCGAACCACCTTTTCAAGTTCAGGTTGGCCGACTTAAATTGCTCTGATACAATGGCACTCGTCCCTCGTCGCCACTTTGCGCTGACATCCCCGGGCACAGGGCGTTGGTTTATCACCAGTTGTGAAGGATGCACTCATCTTACCACACGCGCGTCTTGACGTCCTTCTCATTACTCAAGAAACCCCGCAAGGCGATGTACACGTCCGGGTCTCATGTTTTTAGACCCTTCCGATTCTTCATTGTCTGCTCTCGGCTCGCCCGGAGGGCTTCGATCCCGGGCAACCGCACGGCTGGAATGACAATTAGTTTTTATCTATATGTAATGACCACTGTACACAGTACAAATTGATATATATCTACTTCATAATGTGTGCTTTTTTCCACGAATATGTTATGTCGTAAAGGCCTTCAGTAGTGCCGCCAGTCTTAAGCCACGGTATGAAAAGGGAATCGAATTTACGAACCCTGCGGAGAATTTCACGATCTCCTAATGCTGTTTGCATATATCTTATTTCCCCAGCTATCGCCTTTCATCCAATCGTTGCTTCGAAATACACTTGTTCCTCCGGCCTCTAAGTCATTGAGGCATGAAATAGAATGGAGGAAGCCCGCCTGAAATGAACTGCATTTGCCAACTATTCCACGCACCCAGGCTGCATACACATCCCTGTGAGTGAAAGACAAATACTAGTACATCATCTATATATATATATCTATCTCCCTCTTTAAAATATATATATATATATATATATATATATATATATATATATATAAATTAATGGTTCTACAGTATATGTACATATACATATATATAAGAGAGAGAGAGAGAAATACTTGCAAACACCAGAACAATAGCCGTACACCTGAGTCAAAATATAGGGACTATTTATTACCAACAGTCCCCGGCCGTTTTCAGCACTATGTCGAACTCTCCATCGACACTTGGCCTTCCACCAGATGCAGGATGATGCTGAAGACGGCTCTACTTCAAAGTCGTGGCGCCGCATAATGGCCCCTAACTTCGTTAGGCGATACGGCGTTATACTGCTATCAGGGGAAATGCAATTACGAACGATATCGGCCACCGGGAAGTGCACGCGTGATGCCAGAGGAAATCCACTTCATTTGCGCAAAGTGACTGGCGTGCTCAGCGCTGGGCCCGGTGTGTTTCAACAACACAGGCGGTGACGGCGTGCATTAAAGATGCAGCCACGTACGGCTACACCAATTGACTTCTTTTCTAGAGGGCAGAATCCTAATAAATCTCGCTTGTATGATTCATCGCCAAAGGTAATCATTAATATCCACAATTTACATGTCTTGGCACGCCAGTGATGCGATCTGAATCATATGCTGCGTTTGCAAAATCCTCACAGCCAGGAAAAGGATATCATCTCAGTTGTTCTGAACGTACGCGTGACCCTACCATCAATCAATTGCATAGTGTTGTATGATGAAAAATTAGCCAACGGAACTATCTTTGATATGCATATGATAGGCAATCCCGGTCGATACAGCGTACACTAATGATGTGGCAATATTAACCTTCCACATAGGTCAAGCATCAACGCCCAAACTGAAACCGCACCTTTCATGTTGAAAGATAAGGGTATGGAGATTTTGGATTCCTGGTATGCATGCAATCTATTCATGGATCCCACTTTCAGGAAGCTGCATGTAACGGACTGGAGGAGATCCTCACAGAGAATGTGATCATGATAAACTGCGATGATATCGGCCACCTGTTGAGCCCTGGCTATCATGGGAAAACTTCAAAAGCAATTACAAAGTCAACAAACTGATTGAAGTACATAGCAAGAAGATCAGTGCTGTTCACATTGCACATCCTCTCGCTTGCAGTGTCAAATCATATTCAGCTAGGCATCCGTCACACACTGAGCAGGATTTAACCCCGGGTTTTCTGGTGGTGAGTCACGCGCAAACCGTAGTTTCACCAGCTATAGTCCTGGTATGCCGCCGTATATTTTAAGTCCTCACTACCAGGAAGTTGCCGTAGCTAGGATGCTGAAGGATACGAGGCTGAAGGGTGATTCTCACATGTAGCTTATCGTATCTTAATTCCGCAATATCAGCGACCTTGTGGGTATCGCTGGTCCATGCCGGCGACCCTGTATGAAATTCTGTCAGCAGGAATCAATATCCAATCAAATAGGGATTCTGGGTAAGAGCAAAATTGCCAGTTTAACACTAACCTTCAACTGCAAAAGCCAATAAAGGATCTGGGAGGGCCGAGATGTCAACAATAGCGTTCTAGTTCCGTGGACATCATTGGCGGGGGGTGGGGGCATCAACGGGAAATGCTGCAGCAATAGCCTGTAACACAGGTGTGCAGTTTTGTGAAATCTTGATCATCTAGCCTTCTAATATATATCTTTCTTATAATGGGAGATGCCTTACAATTACTTAAAGATGTATGGCAGCTTTGTAATCACAATATTACAGTTATATAATGACTCTTAAATTGATCTATTTGGGTAAATACCACATGGACTAGGCACTAAATGACTTGCCAGGACGATGCAGTTCCATCCTGCGGTTGCCCACATCCCTCATTAACACACACTTTTAGCCAGCTTTATAGGTACAATTCTAAGCCTGCATTTACTACTCCGAATGGAATTTTTCCTGTTTTGCAATTCTTGTCAGTAAATGTACCCAACTTACTGTGTATTTTTCACGGTGTTGCCATTTCTGTTTACACAAATCAATAAGAAAACATAAGTAGGTGGGTTGAATGGGAAGGGTTCCAAGATGGCTGTCAGTCATTCCAAACACACAAATCATTCTAAAAGGGAATTCTCCATAGTCTGATATTTTGTATGTATGTACGTAGAGGTAGAATATCCCAGTTGAGGTAGAGAAAATAACAATACAATGGGATAGGGAATTTCCTGAGTAGTTTAAGTATCACAGGTATGAGATCTTAAGTTGTATTAAGGTCTTTTTATTAAGAATGATTGTAATTGATACGCAATTCAGACATGCACATTGACTGCCATGTATCTACAAATAAACTGTTCTATTCTATTCTATTCTAAGTATGATTTAGCCCATAGATCTCTTTTATTTATACATTAATCAAGCGGAGAGGTCATTGTTGATGAGACAAGTGGATATTTTCCATTGATATGTGAACGTGACCTTCATAACTCATATGAAGAGTTACGGGGGCACGCCGTGTGTAAACTAGATACCCAATGTATTTCCTTAATTAGCCGATACCGTAATTTTACGGGGCGTAGTCTGCTTGACATGAAATTGCTTGATTACCAAAGACCAGGATGAAAGCCAATTTGGAGCCGAGCTTTAGATTTTATGACCCATTTAACTTCTTGCTCCTATGGGCGACCTGTAAAATTGATTGAATTATCCTTGACCGTTACCACAAGTGGTGCTTATAATTGGCTCTTCGTGGCGTCTTTGAACAAGCCATGAGACGCACCTACATGTATGAATAAACTCCATACAATCGACCGCACGCACGCGGCTTTGCTGCTAGACTTGACGATCACCAACATGTTATTTAATATCAGCGTTAAGACAGATGTTCGTTTCACAGTGATCACGGTGATAAGAATACTTATGACGCAGAACTAGATAAGTAATCTGAATGCAACATTTATGTAGAATATAGTTCATCCAAATTGGCTATAGTTCACAAGCCAATTTGGTATCCTCGGCTTTCAACTGTTAAGAAAGACGTTGAAAGAATTGGCAAGCATGATTTATGTCATGTAATTTTGACGGTTATACCGATCTGTTAATGCAATATACTAATACTAAAACTAACGTCCTAAAACATACCATTTTTAGATGGTGTTTATTATTCTGTTGATGGAATCGATAGGGCTTTGACCACTCATAGCAGACGCTGGTCCAGATAGGAATAATTCAATTACGTATAGAGACCATGTTGCAGTCGTAGACACTTGGCCGATTTGGCACTCTGTGAAGGCCAAAGTAGCAGGAAAATAAGGTAGATAGCACCGTTTGAAGTGTATCCTCAGGAAGAATGCATATCATGTTATCGAACGCTCACTGTGGTGTCATATATTTGGCAAGTAGCTGACCTTGATCGTGGGGTCATACCGACCTACAGAAACATTTAATGACTTGGGCTGCAGGCTGAGATTGAATGGAACGGGCGAATTAGTGTGGTGACCCAGCTCCTCACTGATGGTGTGTTGCTGTGTGCCCCTTTCCTGGTGTGTTGTGCTGTTGATTGCAGCACTGTTCAATTGCCGAATTATCGCTTCGCTTTTCCCCTTTTGTACCACACTGCTTCTGCTTTTTTCTACGATCGCACTGAATGGTGCATTGATGTCTATCACATTAGGTTTACCCCGTACATGCCTGACTTTGTGAACATATCGGTCCATGTTTCGGTTCTCCTAGGATCCATCCATCTTGATTTCAGCGTATAAGAGATTTTGGCACTAAGAAGGAATCTTCGTGATCGATCCTGGATTACGTCTCGTATTCTACCCCGGTAGCTTCACACTACAGGAGGAAAGAGTGCCGAATAAAGTGCTCTAGCATTTGATTCTGTATCGTTTCACTCCGGTACCCTAACATTTCACTCGTCTACGCAGTTCTCCGTCCTCTGGACATCAGACACAGCCGCTAGCATCAGATGCTTCCGCATTCTGAAGTTTGACTTGCTGTTACACTTACTTCATTCTGGAATGCTTTGTTGCCTTCACTGTAGTACAACATTGCTAGTCTAATGCATAACTGCTTGACAAGTCCCCCCCTAGTAACTTTTCTGAGCTACACTCATTGCCACTTTGTTTTGTGATTCTATATAGCTAACTTAAAGTTTAGACGATGATAAATGGCATCCTCGATAATCTTACGTATGTTGTTCATATGCTATAATGTAGCATTTGAGATTTGAACGTGAGAGTTGTGTATAACACGATTGCATCTGGAAGATTTTAGTTGTATAGACGTGCTGTTGCGGCGGCTATCTAAATATATTCTAATGGTTAAAGTAAGAAGGCGGAGTCACGAGTCAGATGAAGCTGACGCAATGTCAGGCCGGACAGACCACCGCACCACAGGCAATATTTCTGCTAAGCATTGGAGAGAAAGATCAATAGGGTTAGGCACCACGGACACTATATCATCCCTAGGCAATGCGTAAAACCGTCTGGCAAGTTTAGTAGACAGTCTGTTTTCATCTTGAGTTATGACGAGTCGATCGTTGGTTCAATGGCTGGCTGTCAGGGACATGAATGACCACCGCTACACTTTGAGTTGTTGTGTCCAACTAGCTAAGCTATTCAATGCCTTATGTCAGTAGCATGTCCAAAAAATTGTAGACATAAAGTGGAATTTATGCGTATTCATGCTAGTCACAATTGCTGATTGTCATAAAGTTAACATGTTCTAATGGGGTGAAGCATGACCATCACATCTTCGGTTGTCATACATGTAGTTGGTAGTTCATCTCAACACTCCCATACCTTTATGCAATATGTCACATTCCTACCGCTACATTAATTATTCTAAGCAGTTTACTTAGCTGGTAACGTGTCTGCATTTACGGACGCACGAAAAGCACTTCTCTATAGAACGCACAATTTAAAAGAAGTCTGTAGTCTTGCCTGACATTAATGTTGATCACTGTCTTTGTCACATGTGTGTTTCTCAAATCCCGTGTACTATAGCTAGCCATATAGCAATTAATTAGCTTTCGGTCACGAAGTTACAAGTAACATACATTCTTCATTCTCTTAATTGATTAAACACCAACATTCTGTTATCCATTTTGTATTCGTGTATGTATTTATGTATGTTGATATTGTGTTTATTATTCTTGTTTCAGTATGTCTATGTTTTGAGTAGAAGACTTAACATAAGCAATGTACTTGTTGCCTAACGCTATTAAATAACGTTATATGATGATGATATTAATAAACCAAGGTAAGATAAATATAACTAATATGAAAACCTACTTGTAAAACAAAGCAGCTGTTACGATGTTTGTTTTATATGAGAATGATCCCATTACCCTGTGAGCTGTGAAGGGTCCAGGCGTGCTCCCAGACGTTATCCAGTGGTCGTTACAAGCGCCACACTTGCTTTGCTTGTTTCGTTTAGCGGTAGTTAGAGCTTGTTAGTTGCCCCTGGTTGTTTATCGTTGCAGTAATACCAACTGATTGCCAGCAAATATTCCCAGCCTAGCAGAATGCATTTACTAACCTATAACCCATAACAATTTATTCACCAGGTGATAAATTTTAATGTCCATAAAGTGGCTGCTCCAATACCATTTGGTGTCATTTTCTCGCTGAAAATGACGACGAAATGGCGTTTACGTTAATGTTGTAACAACCAAAGAATTCTGCTGTTTTATCACCTGTGGTACACGTTTAGGAGTTACTGTTTACTGTTATTGATATTCCTTACTATTTACATTGTATCTTGGATCTCAATTAGCAACAGTACTGGATTAGTATTTCCTATATTTTTTATCTTTTTATTTCTATCTAACCAGGGTTACATGTAGCCTGGCTGGTGATTTTCAAAGATCCCT
Organism: Branchiostoma floridae x Branchiostoma belcheri; assembly: GCA_019207045.1. NCBI lineage: Eukaryota > Metazoa > Chordata > Leptocardii > Amphioxiformes > Branchiostomatidae > Branchiostoma > Branchiostoma floridae x Branchiostoma belcheri. The sequence continues at coordinate 6,214,184 of CM033028.1, forward strand.
GGGGAAAACCGTACATGCATATGACATTGTGGTTATAGGAGTTCAACAGTGGTAGATTTTCTGGCTCGCTCCGGATCCTCACTGTGTTGTATGTTTCTATTGTTTCTTCCAGCACTCGAAGAAGCCTAAGAAGTACCCGGTGGTCGTGTTTGTTCACGGCGGAGACTTCATGTTCGGGACGGGCTCGGCTTACGACGGGAGTCTGCTGGCAGCAACACAGAACATCGTGGTGGTCACCATCAACTACAGACTGGGGTGTTAGGTGAGTTCGGGAATTGTCTTTTTTTGTTTTCTAAATATCAACCACTGCACAGAGGTATTCCTTAAGCAGTTCTTCCCAGAAATAGATTCTGATACGAGTTGGAGCAACAAAAAGAGCAAAAACAATGCCACTCATGATCGTTGGCTGCTATGCGGTTGACTTGATCTCCAAGCAGATCCTACGGTGCCATAAGATAGTATCAAAGCTGGCCAAGGAGTATAGCCGGCTCAGGGAGTCAAACGGGCATTACGCACCGTGGATCTGGTTGGAGATTACGGTTGACTGTGAATGTCTTCCAGTTTGTTCTAGAATTAATGTCATTCCATATAATGTTTCGTGGTTTTTACAATGATATCATACTATCATTTCAAATTTGCCCTTTAGTTGAACTGCAATGCTCTTTCATTTGTGATAATGGCAATTTGCCCTTTTTTGCCATTCATGCGCCTTGCACTTGCAAATTTTAATGATTTTAATGCAATGATGATGGCTTTATTTGCATAATTCATGCCCGAGGGCTGATTCAAGGGAAGTAAAACAATTCATTTCCATTGAAGAAAGTCTTACTTGTTAAAGTGTTTAGAAAGAGATGATATATGCTATTATATTTACTTAAATGGTATGCAATTGCCATTGACGCCTGAGTCTGTTCTGTGTTTGGTTTCTTTTGTTTCGTGCTCAAGATCTTGTATGCTGCATCTATGGAAGAGATATTATTTATTGGTCCGGTAGGTTTATTCGCCGGGATTTCATGAGCAGGAATTTGCAGATGCGCCCCTGAAGAAAACAATGGCACAAGTGGAAGAAGGATGTTGGTTGTTGTGTGATGGTTTGGTTGGTTCGGTGTTGGGGTGGGTTTGGCAGATATTTGATTAGTGACTGATCACTCACTTCGTGTGCTGGAGTCTGGTGTGATTTGGGTGTGATTTTCCACCCTGATTTCCCGGAGAACCGCACTTTTGCTTCCTCCATTGACGAGGTTTAACGTGCCATGGTCTGACTCCCCAGTACACGGCCATAGCTTTAAGCCTAAGTGAGGGACATCCCCTGACTGAGTAAGTGTCCTTTTCACCTGAGTAAAGTGTGTAGGAAAGTGCCTTTCCCAAGGGCACAAGATCGCCAGCACTGCAGCCGGATTCGAACCCGCAACCTTTCTGTCCCACACTGTGTGGTACTTCCTGGCGGGTGACTGGATCTCACCATGACACCGTGACCATGATCTAACAAGCCCATGAAGAATCTACTTGTCATGTTGTACATCCGCGCCCTGCATCTCTACCGTCCCATCTGACATATTGTCGTTATTTCGATTGGACGTATGTTTGATATACAATCAAAATTGAATAACTGTCAAGTTACATTTGCCAATCGCTTATTAAAAAACGCAACCGAACTTCATATTCCAGCAAGTTTCTTCTTAAGCAAACAAAATGAAAGCAATGCGTTTTGAAGATTGAAAATGTCAACGATTGCATCGACCATTGCTGAATGTTTTCTTCCATGGATAGCTATTATTCACAACGCTCACAGCTACAGACCTGCACCCAGTGCGTCTCCAGTCCTGCTGGCCCGGGTTCACAAGCGTTTTCTGCTGCGCGTCGATGTTTGGCATAACAGACCAATTATGTCTCATTCGTCAGTTCCAATCGACCTGTTGTCCAGCCGGACGGCAGGGTATCCAAAATTGGCCGATTCTCGGGTTCTCAACTCAACTAGAAATATAGATTTACAAAGGTAGTTTAAAGTTTTTCCTCTACCAGATGGCACAGAGGGTGTCGCTCAACTTGACTCCATTCCAATAGCCCTTGAGCCACATGAGGTTGTGAAATCACTATAGCTGGGGGATAGTCCACTTGTGGTGGTATGTGTTCAACTGCATCACTCTTTCCCAAATGCTGAGTGAATGCTGAGCAGAAAAGGCCGTCTGTCTTATTTCTAGAATCTGTAATGTCACTTGGCCAGCTAGGATCGAAGTGACGTCCTATTGAATGCAATGCGAGCTTTCTACTCACTTGGCTATTTCACCGGAAGGAGCAAACATCTGTCTAATACAAGAGCTGGGTTTCTATTCATTTTTTAAACAGGTCGCATAGACACACGGTGTTTGCCATGTCATTATTTGTACCGGCTTTATAATTGAAGACACTGTTACTGTGCAATCTTAGGATAACCCATTTTCCAGTACGACCATACTATAACTGTCTCATCAGCAAGTTTACGACCACCATGATGATAAAAAACACTTGATACAAGATGAGTTGCCTGCCATGAAACCGTATTTGAACCATTGGCATTTAGAAACTTATTAGTGTGTATAGGTTTTGAAATGAAGTCAAAGTTGAGGTTAAACAACATTTCCATATGTCGTTTATTGTGTAGATTGCCAGCAGAAGAATATGCTACCACACGTACAGAACTGTACATGATATCTTCGTGTACACCCATATTATTACTTTGTCATGATGTGCAGTAGGTACAATATTTCACGTATTGAGTTATTCACATTCCTCGAATCAAGTACAACAGATTTTAAGAGACTCAATGCTACAGACAGATTTGATTATATATTCAGATGCAACAACTCCCACAATGCTAAAATAGGTAAATATATGAAAGACTGCTTTGTCATAAGAAAAAATGCCGAAACTTATAATAAGCCCACTCGATTGTAGTACAATATCAATGATTTAGGCTAGCTCTTATTGTTATTCTATATTCATAATCTGCATATGTACTATGTTTAATACTTGTTTTAGTAATTAGGATGTGAAGTTTGTTTCTTCTTTTTTCTTTGCCATACATTATACCGTGTACGATCGTTGCGCAATAAAGTTCTTCTATATTTACATGTTAAAGTAAAACCAACTCAGACGATTTCAGAAATGTTCGGTTCCTGTTAAGTTCAATAGAAAGCTGTTAAATTAGAAGCATGAAGAATAACAGCGGTTGAATTACGACGGTGGGCAAAATTTAAAGATGGCCACGAATCACCGGCAGGGGTAATCAGTATTTATGTGGATCTATCGTACATAAACCGATTCCCAATCCCCTAATATCTATAATCCAGTTCCTTCAGGGTAGAGATTTATTGTTTAGCTAACAAAAACTCTCTCCATCAAGCAATAAACATCCTCACAAATAACTAAGTAGGAACAGGTGCATGGAGACACAAGACAAGGTGAATGTTGGGCAGACTTTCGGAACTACAAATGTTTTTGCTTTTTGCTGAAGATACGGAGAAGTTCAACTTAAACGTCCTTTGTGCTCAAAGTAATATTTGGTTGTGGGCCATTCATGACCTGAAAAAAAGAGGGAAAGCTTCCTAGTTTTCAAGGTTAAACGGGTTAGGTAAGAAGTCAATTGAGAGAGCCAGCTGCACAACATCGCTGCCGCCTTGAAGAATTTATGAACCTGGATCGATAGTTCTCCACATCATTTTCATCGCTTGATTGTATGATAAGACGTTACGGAGTCATATCTGACTGTAATGAGCCAATTATAGTCCTCCTAATGGATCCTTAACAAACGGAATTGATAATCAATATTTACAAGCATTTTGTCGAATCATTACGGTTTGAAAACATCATTAGTGACATAGAGACAGCTGTGCTTTTCTAAAATGCTTTTGCCTTTCTAGCTCTGAACAGAATTTATTAGTTATGTGCGTGAAAAATCATTCCAACGGCACGCGTTGCCTCTTTGAACTGACTATGTAGACATAGATACATGCTTCGCATCTGTCTAGTCATTGATCACCAATACACAATGCACCACGAAAAGTGGTTATCACGCAGAGAAATGCATACTTCACCTACTGCTGTCATGATTGGTGGTTTACATGAAAGAACGTCAACAACATTAATTACCTGTGTGTAATAGGAAAAATATTCGAAAGCAAATAAAGACTGTATGTATATTTGTTTTCAAATCAATTTGTCATCAGGGTACATGCTGTCAGTGCAGGCAATGTACCAAATGATATGTTGTAGCAAAGGCATATAAATAGTAATTGTGAATTAAGTATAAACATAGACATTACCCTCATCTTTGTAATCAATTTGGCAACATTCTTACTTTATTTTTGTTATCATCTGGTTATTAGGAACGTATGGAAATGCGAATATGATTGAGACGTATATTTCTTCCGTGTAAAGGCCAAATAAATCCCCAGATCTAATGTCATGATACATTATTTAAGGGGACGTAAGTGTCTAATTCATAGATCATATGTCAGCCAGATGACCACAGGTGTGTTTAGGCAACGCAGTGACTTCCATGTGTGTCCTGCATGTTAAAAAAAGACGATTCCCCCGAGTATAATTAGCCACAGTTGGAAATTCTTCTATGTCATACATTATAGATTGAACATACATGTTGCTTTTTATGCGATTGTTGCGGAATTCTAGATCGATTCTGCCACGGACGGAGTTTACTTTACAGCAGAATTTGAAACACTATTTTCTGAATAGAGAATAGAGCCAAACCCACATTAAGGTGTGACCCTTTTCGCCCACACCCCATATAAGATATTCACTGTCAAGTTCTTAAGAAAACTTTTCATTTTTGGCAGAGAAAAGTGTAACTCAAGAGAATATACCTTTACACTCTACTATTGAACGGCAGTACGTATCTGAGAACGTTCGTCCTATGATTACTTCTTGTCAAAGAAACCAGACATCGACAAAAGCATTTCAAGGCAAGGGGTCGCCTGTGAAGAGTCCACGAAAAGCGTCTATCGGCCATCGCGAATGGCCTTTAACCCATATGGTAAATTGGAGACTCGTTTGGTGTGAAATGTTTTTGACATGTGATTTCTCCCTACATACGGTGCAAACAGGTCATAGTTTACTAGGCTTAACCTTTCGATGTGCTGGCTCTACATTTTACAATATGGTACAGATGCAATTTGTAACTCAAGGAAGACATATACCATCCAGGTCTGCCGCAACAATTCCAGTGAATGATGAAGACGGATCCTCCGTTGAATTGAAATGATTGTATCGGGCTTTTTTTTCAAACGGCCATCAGCGTAGATAACGTTGGGATATTTTACCGCTTGTGTGTGCTTTGAAGGTAGAAAAATGCACTACCATCAGATTGCAGCGGCCTCATCAAACAGGGACGGGTAATATTGATGCAGATCGTTAAAAGTTTATGCTGTTCCAGAATTTCGATCTAAAATTATCCAATAAGAACTTTCTGCTCGTAAATCTGCACCTTAGAGTCAGCCACTGGATGATGATATTTATCATACAGCATATATTTGTTTCGGTTACAGGTTGTTTCGCAACAATGTCAGTTCGCAACCGTCAGTTCGCAACAAGGCAAGTCTTTTCGCAACAAGGTTCAAGTCCTTTCACAACATTTCAATGTTATTAATCTTGATAGCCTAATAGTAATAGAAATCGTATTCCTAACATAATTATACTCCTGCCTGTGCACGCCGCGTATGAAACTGTACCGCCCGGCGTATGAAAATCATCGGGCTGTCAGGTTCATGCAGCCCCATGTTCCTCTGCCGCCGGGGTTGTATTTCGCACCCGGTAAGATTTTTACGTGGAAGGAATACAATTATGTTAGCAATACGATCCCTAATACTATTAGGCTATCAAGATTAATAACGTTAAAATGTTGCGAAACGACTTGTACCTTGTTGCGAAAAGACTTGCCTTGTTGCGAACTGACGGTTAACCGGTTGCGAACTGGCAGTGTTGCGAAACAACCTGTTACCATTTGTTTCTCTATCTTATGTTTCATGGTACTTTTTATAGGCTACTCTCTGCTCATATATTCTCCTCGCGTGTAAAGCTGGTATGGTATATGCATGGAAACTATTGAATTTTCAAACGTTACAATTGGCTGCGCAGCATAGACTATGTTTGACGGTGCCGACTGTCAGATGTAATCACAGTTCTGATTCATTGTTGTTGACCCGAGCAATTCAAAAGTCAAGTCTTTAAGTCTCGTACTTTCAGTCCGATCTCATTACCCAGGCACTTTGAGCAAAGCAATGAAAGGTTCAAGTGGCAGTCTCAGACAAGCGTTCATGGTCGATATTGAAGAGTTCTTCCAGAATACGAATTTCCTTGAGGAAGAGCTGCTGCGATCGAAGCCGTTTATTGCAGCCCTCCGCCCATCCCTGCTTCCGTGCCCAAGAGGCCTGCTGCCTGATAAGTAAAGCTCACAAATTTTCCGGTCTGGTCGTCTCACAATAAAGTCATGAAAGATTCATCCACGGGTTGTGCAGAGGTGGGGAGAATCATAATACCGTCCTGAAAGTTACACAGTTCAATGAGTTTGGTGGTGCGCCACAGTTCCGCACATCCCCGCACTTTTATCTCACGACGTCCCCGGAGGTTTGCTCGAGTTACACCAGGAATACGTAATTACCTTGTAAACATTTGCCGTGACACGGTGGGTCAGCAGCGTGGTGATATAACTGTATATCTTGGTAAGGTGTCATAAGGGTCGTCACGAGGCTTCTCGACTTCTCCTTGTGTTTGTCACGGCCATGTTCGCTGCAATGCGCGACGAGTCACGAATTCTAGTGCAACCGATTTCAAGATACTTGATGCTACAAACAGATTTGTATACTGCCATAATGCAAATATAGGCAAACATATCAAGGACTGCTCTGCTATTAGAGAGAATACCGTAACTAATGATAAGCCTACTCCATTGTAATACTATATAAAAGAATTATGTTAGCCCTTATTGTTATATTAAGTAGGTTGTTAAGCTTTATTCTATACCTCTATTTTGTACTTTGTGTAATAGCTGTTGCCATACATTGTATCATGTACAATTGCCGTGCACCAAAGTTCTTCTTCTTCAAACATACATAGCATGGATCATTTACATTATTATTTCACGTTCACATTCATAGCATGAATTGATCACCTAGCTAGTATTGCAAGCCTTAGAGTTCGCCTTGAGCCAATACTGTGTCAATATAAAGTAGGTCACAATAACCTCCAATCTTGTTGAATTCGCGACAAAAGCCTGCGTCTCCCATATCATGCATCAGATGATGGAAACAAAATTCCAGGCACTTCGGAAGCTTTTGAGGGAAAATGGCAAGATTCCCGGGAGGGCTTTTGAGGTTTGTTACCGCGGGAGATCACAAAGTGGCGTTTGATAGAGGATTGATTACTATGAATAATTGATGGAGCACCTTAGTTTGGGAACTCAATATCTGACGTAACAGCCGCAAATCATACTTACAAGCAGTTATAGTGAAGATCAGGACTTAGCCTAGTAGACAAGGTGGCAGGTGGACCTGTGCAGCTCCTACTGTGTCTACAGATGAACTTTCATGCTGAAACTCATGCTATGTGTTACTGACACCAAGTTTATACAATAAGAACGGCCAACAATATAGATGTGGAGTTAATAAAAGTCAAGTCACATCGTTCTTAGACCCTTGTCTAGTTTACAGGATGTATCCGAATGAAAATTGCAACAGGAAGAACGACTGTATACATACTAATGCAAAGGCTCTCGTGACTAACATTATTTTCCATTTCAAAAGTATCTTTTGCATTTGAGGTTGTTTCTTGAGGCTTAAAATGTCGATTCTAATCATCTAATAGTCATATTTTAGAAATGTAAGCCTAATATATCATACGGTACTGGTCTAATAAGTATGCAAGTAGCGTCGATGTAGGTTAGACATCCAGGTCCAATGGGACATCTGAAATTGTCTTTATTCATAGCAAGAGTATAAAAGACCTGTTTCTTCCAGATCACTTCAGTGTCACTGACGAAAACTGGTGGATTCCAGTTGAAACGTCTGACCGTTTCCAAAATCATATCCTGTTCCTTGAGTAACTGCTTGCTTTTTAGCATGCAAGTAGCGCTTATGCTTTAGGCGTTTATATGTTTTATTCCATGACATAACGGCCGTCCAAATTCTGGATCGAAGCTTACTTTTCTTTCACCCAAACTGACTGGCATCCCTCCAGCGTGTCCATGGGCTGTAAGGATCTACCCAAGCGTAGACTTTGTCCCAATCGGACCATGTGATTGGATCACTAAATATCTCATTCTTGTCCCTCCGGCCAGTGTCTGCAGATAATGATTTACTGGGTCAAGTTGATCCACCAACCAGGTATGCTTACAGTGAATTCTATCACAAATGCTTTGTCCAGTCCAGAGTGCAATGTGTTATAAGAGGAGTTTCCATTTCTGCTGGCAATGCTTGGCAAGGAATGGTCAATAATTGATGCCCTGAGACTTTCAAAATCGGTTCAAATGGAATAAGAAATAGTGACTGATAAGCAGCATCAAATATCACACACATGTTAATGAAGACAAGTGGACATTAAATGCATAAACCATATTTTAGTGTTTAGAGGACATAACAACTGGTCCTTTCACAAAGGCTGTAGACCTGTAGACCTTCAAAATTGATGCACTGCCCATTGGACTGACCTTTGACTACCAGGGTCGTATAGGTTACCCATAAAGTCTCATCCGAGATATAGTCTCTCCATGACTTGAGCTGCTGATCGCTGCCTTGTGTTTCTCAAAAGCAATTGTAAAGAGTTACCAGCACCAAATGACCGATTGATCATAAAGTAGATTACTATGGCAGTATATTGAGCCTTCATGGCTATACAGTGGACAATCTGTAACTGAACTGAACTGACTGAACTGGACAATCACCAACGCCTGTAGTATACTGGCGTGTCAGTGGGCGCTGGGGCTTCTCCGAGCATCACATACTCACAAAAATGAAGCAAATAAATAAAGTGAAAGTGTGAAAGTGACTGGGAAAACTACTGTGCAAAGCGAAAGTGACTGGGAAAACTACTGTGCAAAGCAGCCTCACATAGTTACAAATATGAACAGGAAAAAAGTTATTTATACGTTTATTCATAGGTTTACTCTTATAAAGCTTAGAAAATAACTTCAGCTAGGCGCATCAAATGACCTGGTCTATCTCACCATCAATTCAAACCTGCACGTTTTGCAACCATCCCCGATGGGCGACAGGGCTGAAGCTTTAAGTTGATTGCGCTGTATTAGATGGTGGCCATGACAATGCCCACCTAGTAAATAATGCAAACTCACGCACGCACTCGGCACGGCGGCTGAGCGCTTGGGAGCCCGTATCCGCGGGGGTGTTGCGTACCAGCCCGGGATAATGGCATTACACCGCGCCCGGTAATAAATCTATCGGCCTTAACTTGAACAATCTCCCCACCAATTTGGTTTACAACGGGCTGCTGAGAGTCCACTTTGCCTGAGTCGCGATGGTATCAGTGATAGAGCCGTGCCAAAATCTACGCAAGCGGTTTTGGCGCTGATGTGCTTGAGATACCACTTTAAACATTCATTAGACGGAACACAGGCCACTCGACTCAAATGGACCGCGTCCGATTGGGCTGATGGCAGTTTCCATCGAGTCAGTCTTATGGCCAGCGTCATTCAAGTGCCAGCGCTTGCGTTAGTGTGGATGGTGACAGAGCCGTGATGGCCTTTTCTGCTCGGCAATCAAAGGGGGTGTATTGTACGAGGGATGCATGGCTCAAACTGTCACAGCGTAATGACATGGGTCACACCGGGACATCGCATTCTCAATCAGACAGCCTAACCTTTGGAGGTTGTCACTCAAGTTCAACTGGCGTGATGTAATACTAATAGTCTCCTGTTTGCATTATAACAACAGTCAAAGGGAGAATGTAACGCGATTGTTCGAATGTCGACAAAGCAATGCCAGGATTAGAGAGGGAGAGTGTGCAGAATGCATGGGCGAGCCACATGTAGGTGGCACAGGAATCCTGATTTAATTCTATCTTGTTAACATAGAAACCCAGCGGATTTTCACTAGGAACATCTCCCATTACAGGCATGTGCCAATTACTAATCTGGAACTTTTGCCTGTAAGACGAGTTTGTCCCATGAGGTGAACAGACACGGCTTTAATAGACATAACTTAGAAAAGACACGACAATTCTTCATGACCAATGCACAAACGTTTGATAACGTCTTTAAATTTCCAACAATCCACATCTATCCCGACTACGCTTGCTGAAAGCCCTCCGTTCCAAGCAGAGCTGCACGGATTCCATTATCCCCGCTTCCGTACCGGGCCAACCGTTCACCATAATGGACGACATGTCCGTGTCGACTAGACGTTATCGCAATGCGCGTATTTCCAGGACAATAGCGCGCATTTCCGCTGCTTTACGACCTTGACCTAGCAGTTGTGCCCCCTGTAGAAAGGTGGCCGACCTAGCGCGGACACATTCGTGATGTATGGAGCCATTACATGTACTGGTAAATGGATATGATATTTCTGGGGATATAAATGCGTTTGCCTCCTTCGGTTGACATAGTTGCTATAATAACCTACTTGAGGTGACGACTGGGTCGCTTCTAATCACTTCCCCAAGACAGCTACGACATCGCCGTGCAGAAAACATATTCTAGGACTCCTGACTGATTGTGCTATAACTACGTGGCTGCGTCTGGGGCAGTACTTAAGCCTGTGCCGCTGGTGGGCCCGCTACCATCTAGCGTACGGAGTAATGCATTTCTCCCTGCACTTTGCAATGCTGTTCAAAGGTTGTCCATTATAATTCGCGTTGTATATGACTATATCACTCTAGAGATACACGACATTCGATCATGCATGCATGTTTATAACAGTGTGCTCAGTGTCAATAAGCAACAAATTATGAAAAGTACAACAAACTTGAATTCCATGCAGGGTTTCTTATGTACTAAAACTGGAACAGTGAGCTAGACCTTCTGGTCATCGTTGGATTATGTAATTAAATCTTAAAAAATTGCTAATTTCCTAAACCCTAATGTTACGAAGTACAGGACGAGTAGCAACGACCAAATTATGTACATTTATGGTAGCTTATGGACTGAATAAAGCATCTAAGTATCCAAGGTAGTTCAATCGTTACATTAATTTGTCATGTTGATTTTCCAAATACCCACAGATTAACAAAGCAATTTTGCCTGGTGCGATACACAGCTTATTAGATTAAGTTATGAAGGTGTCCTTGACGCTGTCCATGTCGCGTCCTATTGGTAGAACTACAGTAAGTCATGCGAAAATTTGCTGTAACTGTTAACACGTTTCGTCCCTCTGCAGGATTCCTCACTATGGGTGATAATGACCTCCAGGGGAACTATGGCATCATGGACCAAATCGAGGCCCTGAAGTGGGTTCGGAAAAACATCGCCAACTTTAGCGGGGTCAGGTCAGAGGTCACCGTGTTTGGCCACCAATCAGGAGCGAGCTGTGTGTCTGTACTGATGGTGTCACCTCTGGCAAAAGGTGCGTAAATCACTTCGAGTTTCTTGGAATATTATTGCGTATGCAAACTCTAATTCTACAAGAATGTAATCTTGTAAGATGTAATTGTAAACCAGAGACTTGAGACCAGATATACCATTTTTCGTGCGTGCTGTAGAGAATCAAATGTAACTGAATCAAGGTAGAAATATGATCAAACATATGGAAAGGCTGTATTCCAGGCTCTCAATGATAATAGGTTGTCATAGAAACATGAAACTGCGATGCCTACATGTAAGTGTGGATTCGTTTGGTTGACCTTTGGCCTACGCCACAATTTGGACCGTTTTGCAAGCATTCAGCCATGATTCCACATTTATTTACCCACGATCCCCCAACCCTGCACTAATGTGCTGTGTTGTCTTTTTCACGGTCACATGGATCCCACCTTTAACTATCCCTACCGCCCTGCGGACCTTACATGCACCCTCACGACCCTGCAGTCATCCCGCCGAAAACGTTCTCGTTCTAATGGAGGTCGTCTGAATGTCATGCCGGCTCCCTGGCAGTAAAACTGTGAGGCGTGGAAGGAAATTTTCTGCTCCAGTCACGCAGTTCATCTCCAAACTTCCCGCTGAATTGCCTGCACAAACTTCAGAAGTTACGCCAGTTGCCAGATTGCGCCTGACCATGCATGCTATTTCATTGATTACTTTCAACTCCACCGTGGGCGGCAACAGAAGTATGCTGCAATGACTTCATCCTTATTCATGATTACTGGCTATATATAAAGAGAGAGAGAGAGAAAGGAATTGAGCACTTTGATGTCTGTTACTGTAGGTTCCTTTCTCATATGATAATATGACCAACACATACTACGTTTTTATTGACATGCAACGCTGTTGAATAGTACAATCAACACAGGTATGAACTAAAGTACACACGCAAAGTTGTGATTAGTGCTAAATAGCATTAAGTTGTTACCTGTTACACGAAATAGGGATTCTCACAAGATGTAGACTTATATCAACGGCACAAAGAAATGAGGAATTCTGAAGACCATAAATCTCACCAGGACAAAAATCAATTCTTTATTTATCTATTAGGAAATATGACAAGTACATTACATAGACTTTCAGACATCGTTGCTGGTATTCGAGTCTTATTGGAGCATTAGACTATAGAATTTAGAGGAAAATATTTACAGAAATCTGAATATTCGACACTGCAATTAGGATCAGGTATTTCCTGTGCATCATTTGATTTCCATTTCGGACTATAGTTGGTCCCATTATGCTGTCGCAAAATCAATTCTTATAAATTAGCTGTAGATATTGCACTTCAGGTAAAATCTTTTCTACCATTGCTGACAAACACTCTCCATTTATCATCACACTACAGGACTGCTTTTATGTGTCACAGATAATCGATCATCATAGATAATGGATTATGAGGCCCGAGGATGAAGGGAATATATGGATCTCCAGATTACCTTGAATGACCCTTGCGTCTTGTTCACCCAGTTATCATGCACATTTATAGAAGACGAATTGATGTTCTCGTTTCAGAAACTCAGTTACCAATACAGTCGTTAAGGCTGATTTTTCTTTCTCTTTCAACTTTATAGGCATTTTTTTGTAATCTTTAAGATTGTTTGTGCACCGTCTTCTCTAACAGACATCTTATCTTTGAAAATATTTTATGGATACGTTACAAAAAATCAGTAGCATTAAGTTTAATTCTTCAAATATTGCTTAACATAGTGTCCTGCTGTGCAGCATAAAGGGACCAACGATAGTCCGAAATGGAAATCAAACGATGCACAACTGACTGACATAGAAAATCATTGACCTACATCAAGTTCCTTTGTAGTCCGGGAAGTACCTGATCCAAATGGCAGTTTCCAATTTTCCGTTTCCCGTAGATATTTTCCCTCAAATTTTGGAGTCTAATGGCAGTATTGCTAAATTGGCCCTGTTCAGATATTTAGAAGTTCATGCAAACTTGAAGAATGAGTTACATTGCCATATTATCATCAAAGTGATAGAGCACGGGATGGATTTATCCAAGAGCAGATTGAGATCATCCTTAGTCCCAATATGCATATGGTCGTCAGTTCTAAAAGTCGCCCTCAAGTTGTGCTTGAATAGAGAGGAAGTTTTGATCTATGTTTGAAGACCTCCCGGCAACGTACATGTCGTTTGAGATATATGGCACTGGCGAAGAAGCAATTCCCTCGTACGCAATCCACCAACAGCAAGCCATTATATCTTAACATACGTTAATCTCGCCTCAAGGCCACGAAGCGCTCTTGCCAGACATTGCATAGATGCACGAGTGACAGATATCTATTACAGTTTTCTTCAATTCTAGGCTTTGTAAGTACGGCTTTGTCATCACACGCACTTCTGATGGACCTGAGCTAGCTGATGTGAAACTAACCAGGCATGGCACCTTCCTAACACTTTGCTTTACGGATGGAAGCTAATACGCTTTGGTCGTTCCCGAGGCATTTAGTATTTCAACCCTGACTCCATTGCCCATCCCCCGCAGCATTCAGAGTTTCTCACGCTCCAACAAACAAAGCCATTAGGAACTCCAACGCCTCACACATCGTGGACGCCCGCCAACCCCTGCTATTGCCGGGGTCAGCTAATATTGCCGCTGCCCAACCCCCGGCACGCAGTCATCTCTCCTGTCTGTGCAGTCATGAATAAGTCCTATCTGACTGCAGCAATAGTGAAATGTTCGCTGATCGTTAATTTGCTTTTACTTCCATTCTCTCCACAAGATGGTAGCCAGGTGATCCTACATTTCTACCTGCTACATAACAATCTAGCATGGAACTCTCGGACTTTCCACTTCTAGGGACAGATTAGCTAATGAGACTAAAAAAATCGCCATATGGTAACAAAACGCCACATCTCACGGCTACGTACTCGACAAGCGTTTCGATGTTCTGAATTGTATGCAGTCGAAGGGAATATCGAGAGTTTAGCTATAGTGCCCAGGCAAATAAACATGACATAACAAAGAATGACAAAGCTGTAGTTCAGAGCGAAATGTGGTTTAGAGTATACGCAGACCCGCGGGTCGAGCTGAGAACGATGTAAGATGAAATGCATGCCAAGTTCAACTAAAAGTCATCTAACTCAAGCATGCACTTGGCCCCGATGACAGTTCTAATCAACTTTATCCTAACCAGGTAGTCTGCCTATCCTGGGGCCAGGTAAGGGTCGCCGTGGAAGGGGTCTTTGATATTCATAATACCTATCTAACCTCATTACGCGTAATCCACGGGAACAGGAAATTGGTCTGTTTGGCTCTTGGATCTTGTCAGACACAATAATGTCAGGTACAATAAACGAAGAGTTCGGAGGTTGACATGTCAGAGCATAGTTATGGCAATGCTCAGCTCGACCGTCGTCACTAGCCAGGGTTTCTATTTTCGAACAGTCTTGATCAGGAAAATCATGGATATGAACACCTGGTATAGTTAGAGGACAGGGTTACCTTAATTTGTCTGGAACGATACTTAATCTACGTACGCGGGTCCTTGCTGAATGGGTAGCCATGAGAGGTTTACGCAGACTCTCTAAGAACGTAACTTTGGATGTATCAGGCATTTAAACTCTATTCAAAATATTTATTATACGAACCAATACCCACTAGACCTGTAAAGGATGCTGACTACTAGTAACTAACCATTTACATGAAGACGATCAACACACATCATCAAGCTATGCCTAGACATTCTCTCGCTAAAGCTGTCTCAAGAACACCTTCAACTGGCAGGACATTCAAACTCGCAGCATTCAGCACCTGGAACAGGTTCCCAGACGACGGGGTCAGAGACATCGCTGAAAGTGACCTTCATTAGCGCTAAGCTTTTAAGACTCGCGCCTATCAACACCTTCTCGAAATGCATCTGTTTTACATTTGGCAGCTGTGAACCATTGATCAGCCACTGAACTGGAGTAACAATGCTTTATAGCCTATTTCAATAACAGCCTCTATTCTGTGGCTATCGTTCATTACTGCATGTTCTCTATTCGTGGCTATTGTTCACTGCTGCATCTTACAGAATCACTGTCCCTTTGTTGGCAATGCTATTAGAATGGAGCCTTTTCCTGGCTTGAGTAAGGCGGGAGCTTTGCAGTAATGTTTTACGAGAAACATTGACAATGGGCTCTAAACACAACCATAAAAGCAACCCTGTCGGCTTTTTCGCTGATGAGATTTCCCTTAAGTCAATTTACTTTTACAGTGGAAATGAAATCGCCCGTAAACATTAAAGGGTTCCTGTGCGTTCAATTCTTCCCACACGGCACTAATGGCACGTTACTATCAGATCAAACACATCCTCTTACAGAGCGTCTCTCCCTGGAGTTTTAGCGATTTCAAACGACCTACCCTCAATAGCATTGCTCAAGTGGTAAATCTGCCTAAACTCATACTTCCTCGTACTTTCCAAGGAGTTTGATGACTTATGTTTGAAAGCACCCAGGCGCCCGAGCAATAGTACAACTGTGAAAATTGAATGATGTAGCCCGGTGTGATTTGATAGGGATAAAACGTTGCAGGTCTAGATGTGTATGAGGTACATGGTAAGCATTCCAAATGTGTTGTACTTTCGCATCTCAGCGCTTCAAGTTTCTCTCTAAACCAAAATCTGAAACCCTCAAACGTTTCAAAGGAAATTTTCTCCATTTCATTGTTCATGTAGACTATCGGTCTCGGTCTTTTCACAAGTACTTCGCGATCCAGGCTAGGGTTGACTTTAGCTCCGAGTTTCAAAAATCCAGGGACCCGGTCGTGCTCCCAAATAGTCCGGGAGTTGCAAGGTGTCCCATGGGACCGAAGCATAACTCAATGGTTACAGTAACTAGACCAGAATACCACTTGATGGGAAGGGAAGGGTTATATATATGAGGCAGACTGGGACAGCATCTCTTTTCCCTAAGTAGGTTAGAAATATCGTGGTTGACTCATTATAACTGACTCAGATGTTACGAAGGCTGCTTTGGAAACTTCCTATCCTATTTAGACAGGAATAGCTTTGATCACTCATCCCGGAAAGGACCCCTACTCTAAATATGTAACGTAACGTTTAGAGGTCAATACTCTACCACCAGGAAGCGGTACTACTAATCACTTGACCACACCTTGCCACTTCAGATCTGTTCAAGAGGACGATCCTGTCCAGCGGCTCGCCATTGCAGCCTGTGTCCGTCCGGCCGACTGACCAGGTAGTGAGGCAGACTCGCGCGTTGGCGAAACACTTCAACTGTGACGGCTTCACCTCGACTTTACAGATGCTGGACTGTCTCAACAAGATCCGCTACGAGGCACTGGTGGCGCAGGAGGTACGGGTGGTTTTCAATCGAACTTTTACGAGTTTCCCTTGGTACTCGTTTTCTCTTGTCGTAATACCGCAACTACACGGCAGATGGGTCTCAATGGACACGTAGGGGTGATCAAGAAACACCTAATACAAATAATGTCACAATTTCAATCGTTTTTCACTTTTGGGGTTACATATTTGTTGCTTCAAAACAAGCACACAGAAAACCATTTCAAAAATAGTAGGTTCAGAAACAATGTAATTTCTGTATCTAGTGTCGGTCCATATTCCAATGCCTTCTAGATACTCATTTTCTTGTTATCTCAGTATTATACCTTATAAAACTCATGATGTCGCATGTATAGAACATTTTTTTTCTTGAAGATCACCATCGTACCTGCGCATGCCCTAAGGCTTGTTTCTCATATTTGGCTGTTAAAGGCTATTATCGAGCGTTCTAGCGCAGTAGGCTCCGATTAAGGTCCCGCTGTGGTAATGAATCAGCCATATCTCTGGCACCAAACGCGAAGGTTTTGACGTATGTGAAATCTCGCGGTCGTCTTTAGATAAGTGTAGCCGGAAGCTACGGTGTGAGGTATGTATATATATATAGGAGCGGAGGAGACGAAAACACTAACCACAGCTACCTACAGACCACAATGACTGATAGCAGTATTAAAAAAAATTCACGGGTCTTAGTGGCAAGTGTGCAGATGTTGACACACTGGCAGCACCAAATCCGTAGGTGTTTTGGGCACCTTTATACAGATTGGCCGTGAGGCTCGGTGAGCGTCACTCCACCGTCATGGGGGCAGGGGCATGGCGGGTATCGAACTCAGGACCTTCTGATTCTGATTCCAACGCTCTAGCCGTTTCGCCACAGTATTACCAACAAACAAAACCGTTTGCAGTAAAAACGTTAACCCTTACCAAAGCGATTGGAAACGATAATCACAAGTTGTACCGTCTTCTATATAGATCCCTGTAATGAAGTCTTGAGCCAATATGTTATTCCCTTAGATGAAATTGCCTCACCATATCTGGTAATGGTTATTGGTGTTCTTGGCTAGATTTGCCTTACCTCTTATTTGAGCATTTCCACAGAGCGTAGCAAACAATGGTAACAAAGAAATAAAGACCTTAATGTACTTAATACCTTGCGCCCTCCTGGAGAACAGACAAAGGGCTGTCCTAGGTCTTAGCCTGTAATATATACATATTTTATACATATGATTTTTAACCTACGAAAACCAGCTGCAAGTATATAAATCCATTTGAGTTATTTCGATTAAATGCGGCCTGTTTGTTACACTAATGCACATGTGACACCCCTGATCCAACTTCCACCAGGGACACGGATTGGTAATTACATGGGGATTGGGTTCCTCATAGTTCGATCCAAAATATATTGATTTTGATGTCAACGACCGCCCCTGACTCTCGATGGGATTACTGCCCGACATCTTGTCTGACGTTAGAATCTGATGCTTCGTGACCACCAGCTGCGAGATCCTGCGGAGAACTAAATGAAACAAACAACGACGATAAAAAAGGCGATCAAATTCTGTAACAAAACACAGCGTGTCAACAAATCAAACCGTACAGAAACACAAGCAATGCCATAACAGTTGATTGAAGAAAACTCAATAGCACAGCGATGTGGCCTAACGTTGAAGGTAACCTAATAGAAACGGGTACAGAACAGCTCAATCAGAATCAAGGATATCGTCACACTTTCAAACCTGTGCCCGGCCGGACTGTTTGTGGGAACGAAAAGTAGAAAAAATATATACGTGAAACTATACACAAACAATGCCTACGACTAGTTTTGTGCTTTTTGTATCATAGCTACCCGTTTTGGAAATGATAACGTAGGCCTAAGTCAGAAAACGGAATAGCCTGCCTACAGAAAAACGCCCCTGATAGTAACAATATGTTAACAGTATTTAAATGTTTGTCAGACGATTGTCCACCTGGAGGTGGCGGAGCTGCCGAAGTGGACACCTGTCGTGGACAGGAAGGTTCTGCCTGTGCCCATGGACCAGCAGCTCCGGAGGATGCAGGTGAACGGAGAGGCCTGCATGCTGGGCTTCACTGGGACGGAATGGGCCAGCAAAGGTAAACCGATAGTCTACATCATTGAGTAGACGTGTTGTGTAGCCGCCAGTTCTGTGTATGGGGAATCCTACTAAAGTGTTAATCCTCTGTACTGCACCGCTACATTGTTCCAGGGCTATATATAATACAAGCGGTTACAAGGCTGTATGTCTCCATGTAGACAACTAAAAGACAAATTAAATCAGATACTTGCACTGTAAAGACTAACACACGTAAAGAAATATAAGAATTTGGGTGTTTGACTAAAACATGGCATGTAGCTAACTGCATTGTCAGCTATGGAATATGCATTACACTTCGTCTCCTTCAACACGGTTTACTTTACCTTTACTTTAGACGAACTTTTGACGAATATGCTCTGTTAATGACTACTGCGAGATGCTAAGCCGTATCACCGGCGAAGACGCACAATTTATGTGGCAGCACGTTCCACCACAAGGAGCGGTCTTAAGGGGGATTAGAGTGCAGGTTGTCGGTGGAAAAACTAAATGGTTCGGAACATTTCTCCGTCTCCATTTGGTGGCACACATTTTGTCTCCAGAAACTACGGGGAAATCCATACACATGAGAACTCTTTCCAGAATTTAGTGCTGGAAATCCTGGCAGGCTAGGGCGATGGCCTCCCGTAGAATTGATAGGGTTTGTGTTTGATATAAGACCACAAGCAAGTGAAGGGCCTCGGGGGACCTTCTGGCAGTTCTGCAGACGCCTAACGCTTACATCTTGCCTAGATTGACGACATCCGCACAGGCGATAGGGAAGCTTCTGAGTGTCCTATATGCACAAATTACCTGTGGGAGGGCAGCAATGCGTCATGAAACTCATGTTCATTATACAACATGGTCTTTTCTCCGCGTCAATTCCTTGGTATACATTTATTTAGAAGTTGTTTCTTTACTTGAGAACTTTTGCAATATGTATCATGTGAACGGACGAAAATCGGAAACAGAAGGCTCTGGGTGGACAATTCGAAAGTTGCACAGATGCTCCAGTAGGAAAATGTGGGAACTGAAAGAACTCTAAACTAAATCTCTGATGGGCAATGCAGCAAAGTGATCAGGTTAAGGAGCTGCGGTAAATGTGATATCAAAAGAGTCCGGGTAGAGTTTTGTAGTTGTGGCCTCAACGGCAATAAATTTTTATACCAGTGAGAAAATCGGGGAACAGAGAGGGTGAAATTGGGTCGTGGTACTCGTGGATAATGAATCTTCGAGAGTCCCGAGATGTAAGTGAAATGGAATCTTAGTGTCTGATTACTGGGCTATGCACCGTGTCCAAAATTTATCGCCTTACACTCCAGTCGCCCCCACTGCTATGCTCGTGCTTGTCATAAGGTATGTCCCCATCGTCTCTTCCCAGCCGCTATAGAACTGGCCCTGGACGGCGGCATGTCTGCGGCAGAGTTCCGGATGCTGATAGAGAACATCATCAACCAGATCTACCCGGACGCGCCCGAGGAGGTGGCTGATCTGGTGACGTATGAGTACACCAGCTGGCTCCGGCCGGGGGACCGCTTCGCCACCAGAAACAGCTACATACAGGTGACTGCCATCACACACCCCGTACGACGATAGCAAAAGTCTAGAGTTAGATGTACAAACTTAATCGAGGCAGCTACATACAGGTGACTGCCATCACACACCCTGTATAAGGATAGTGCAAGCCTAGAGTTAGATGTGCAAACTATATCGACAACAGCTAATACTCGTAACATGTGACTGTCATCACACACCCCATACGTACTAAGCCTAGAGTTAGATGTTCAAGTTTTACCCGAGAACAGCTATTTACAGGTGACAGTCTCGGCACATCCCTTACTGAGATAGCACAGACCTTCTCAAGAGATGGTCCTTAATATATTATAAGCGGTTATGGCGTGTATGTGTGTATTACTTTTGTAATTGTAAATGTATGACATGGATGTTGGCATCCATCAGTCGCGAGAGATCATGGTGATATACCCTGGCGGTTTAAGCCTCAGACCCAGTATATCTAAAAAAAATGTATTTTCGTTACATCTGAGTGCTTTGATGAAAATGTATATCACCCATTTAGTTTAATTCAGTCTTCATTTAATTTTGTTGACTTATTGAATCTTGTGTTCCTGGACCCAGGCCATTAGTGACGCCTTGTACGTGGCCCCAGCTATCCAGTCAGCTGCAGGGACAACACTGGCCGGACTGTCTACGTACGTGTACCAGTTCAGCGGCTCGGACGGGAGGAGTTTACCCGGCGCTTTGGACGGTAAGGACGCATTACCATCGCTTCACTCACTCTGTGGTTTATTATGTGATCATAGGAGCCGGCCATTGATTCCTTATGACACCGTAAACACCACAGAGTGAGTCATTAACCCTATACTAAGATATTGAACAAAAGCCATTTTGTTAAATACCGTTCAAGAATTGCACCTTCAGGAAAAGAACGAACCGAAAAGATGTAACGGACCTATCCGGGCTACTTTATTCCATAAATGTGTGCTGTATCAAATAGTAATGCATTGTGTATTTTGAACATTTGTTCGCTCTACGATCACTATTGGATAGATAGTGATATATTACTGATATAACTGTGTTAAGCAAATACTATTGTAAATGTATTTTCACACAATAATGTTTTGATTTGTTTGTTTGCAACGATTTTTAAGCACCTTGCTATTATATTGAATAATTTACAATCTCCGATTTTGGCAACCGCTTACTGATTGTAATGGTCTGTTTGGCTGCCATGTCAGTGTCAATGTTGTTGTATTTCGAAATAAACCAGTCATATATAAATACTACTGCAGAACAATGGTAAAAACAAATAAGCTCCATTTAATCCCAGAAAAACATAACAAACAGAAACACTTCTTTAGTTCTTTGGCATACCTCGGCGGCCCCTGAAATGAAAGCCTCGTGAACTGGAAGTGAGAACAAATGCTGAAGAATGTAGGTTTTACTAAGTACCTCCGTTATTAAGTACCCTCTGATGCTGCCAGATAATGAATGCAATCATTCAAGAACTGACACATTTACTTTCACACATCGTCCGTTTTATCAGTCGGCTTGCCTAACCGGGAATGTTGATTGCGATATTGAGTTGAACGTCTCCATAATTCACGCGGTTATCACGGCAAAATGAAGCGTACAGGAACCCGGCATGCTGGCGCACTGCGGAGATTACGCACAGGTGTTCACATTGCTCTTCACGGATCGTGGAGTTTATCTCCAGAACAATAGATTTTAATGGATGCACATAACTCACGTGGAGATGGCGACCAAAAAAAGCATTTATTAACATTTTCATTACGGTAGGGGCAAAAGGTGAAGGATCCATGGGGGTCATGTCGTCAAACAATTCGTACCACATAAATGAAAATCAAATAGTGCGATATGAACCTGTCAAGACAATTTGTTACCGAGCATACAGGGTAGAACAGATCGATAGACCTGATGGTACGACATCAATGTTGATGTTAATATATACATAGCCCACATCACTGCTTTTTTTACTCACCACCCACTGTCATCACCTACAATGACCTCACCACCACACTCACATCCGGTAGTCAAGGCTGTGACCTGTGAAAGTACATTTATATCACAGCCTGTGAGTCATACGGCCAAGGCTACATCAGTACCAGACCGTTAAACGACGTGACAAGGAACGAGACAAATCTATCGCCGTCTGGTGCAAACAAGGGCGTCTTTCAATTGATTAAACCCACGATTTATGTTCCCATAAGGCTGGCATGGTTACAGAAGGAAAATCTGGAGTTTTAGCTGCGTCATTTTTAATGTACAGAAGTCTGGATCTTTTACTTCACCTGTGTCATAACAATCCCCTCTCCAATTCCCGTTTCTGTGAATCGATCATTTGCATTTGTACCAATCCAGCTATATATACGCTTAGTTCTACTGTCTAAGTGGTAGCATTTCTGGCGTTGAGTTGAGGCGTTATACACCTAAAGATCTTGATACAATTGCTCCAAAGTAAACTTCAAATACCAGGTGCTATTCATAATGGGCAACCTTCACTTTTGCCTTGATGTCCTCGCCGCACACATCACCGCACTTCCTACCGTCCCTTGCGGCGAAAGCTCCAAACGTTCCAAGCCTGGCTTTGGTCTAACGATCCTCACCACCCGCCCACGTATTTACCGTTTGTGCCTCTCCTCCCCCACAGACGTCTCCCTTATCTTCCCGGAGCAGCCGGCACGCGGGGCTGCGGCGGAGCTCAGCGCGGCAATCATGGACCTGGTGGGCAGCTTCGGCAGGGCAGGGTGGGTATATGTCCTGGTGAGATGGGCGAGGAAGCGTCTTGCATGGCAGTGTCTCTCTCTGTACTCACATTTCTGAACATGTATCATCATTTTATAACGTTATGTTTTAATTACCAGCATCAGTATGATAGGATGGGGATGTCCTGGTGAGATGGACGGGGAAGCGTCTTGCATGGCAGTTTTGAGAGAACTCTGTGCTCAGATTTCTAAATATGCATAATTATCATCATTTTAGAATGTTGTTTTTAATTACTAGCATCAGGATAAGTCTCAAAGTCTCAGGATGACAGGGTGAGTATGTCCTGCCTGGTGAAATGGGCGGGAAAACACTGACATCTCAGCTAAATTCCATTTCTATTAACTTTCATTGTTATAGTTTGCCACCAGCAGCATAGCTGAAAAAATCAGGCTACATTATTACATAGTAGTTATATTGTAGGTGTGCTTCATTCGATTGTAATTGCCATTTAAGCTTTTAGACTTCTTTTTTTCCCATGTATGTATTTTGTATGTGACGGGATAATAGTATGCACGACTTTATATTATAAATGAGGGTTCATAATAAACAACAACGCTCCAGCAGGACATGTAGGGTATAACCTTGTCCTAGCGGATTTTCGGGTGGCAAACAATCGTTACTGCCCGTTGACATGGACACTGTATCGACCTTTTTCCATCCACCCGAAGATCAGCTTGGAGATTACCCAGAACTAGGTCATCCAGGAAGCAGCTCTCATATAGGGTAGTCTTAAACTATTGATTATGTCCTTAGTTGATTGGAAATGACGGATCGATAGAGGCTGTGTCTTCCATACTCTGGATAAACTCCAAACGCTGGACTTTGTAGGGATCTCATCAAGTTGATCGCCCGTAGGCTTCAGCCTGACAACATTGCTGTAACGTTTGAGGCAGTTGGGATTGTCAAACATATCACAGGAGTTACGACTTTTTAATGACACTCTGCATTGCAGTCATTCAATTCCCATTGATCGGAAGGATCGCAGAATGAAGAGGAACGACTTCACAAACACCGGTTCATTGACTTTCTAATTACTAAATCTATTTCCATGTCACAACACCCTGCCTTAATGTGTTCGGACATACGGCTGACTGGTCTTGGGGAAGGAAATTGGAAAACTTGCTCTGAAATAATGTGTGATTTGGGTCACATCCCCCGTTATTGGGGAGCACAATGGTTCTTCCAGGCCTTAACTATTGATTTGTAGCTTAAGATAGTATCCAGTTGCGTATTGTAGCTGACCTAATTTTGGATGAATGGGTAATACATTTTCCCCGTGCAACAAAAGTGGGACCTGATAGGAACACTTTAGGGATAATGTAAATGTTTAAGATCCCCTTACCTATATAATAAAAGCGATCTATCTTTTCTCAGTAATGGTCTCGGTTGAATGGGTCCATACGTTTACCTTGATTGCACTGATCCTACGGATTGCAGTAGTTAACCTGGAAAAGCGTCGCGTTTTGTATTCTTTTACGTAAAATAGTTGCACAATAAAATATGTTGGATGGACACAGGTACTAAATATGTCATCAACACATAACACAAACATAACACTAGCTAAGTTTTTGAATATGCAATAATGTAAAAATAATCTACCTTGTATGGTGCATAAATAGTACTGTTTGTATTAAAAGAAATAATGTTCTTGCTTTTTTGTCGTTTTCGCTCACAGCACGCCACAATGGGAGACTGAGAACCTCCATATATTCAGCCAAGAAGCACAGGATTTCCTGAAAATAGACAATATCAACGACACAAGGGAAGAGAATTTCCCAAGGAGAAAGCAAGTGACCTTCTGGAACAAGATCGTGCCCTCCCTCATCACTGCTGCCGAGAGGGCACAGAAAAACGCCGGGCCCACCAGCGCTTCGGACCGCGCGGTGCCCACGGTGCAGGCCCCTGATATCAGTTGGACAACGAAAGGGGTTATCATAGGGATCATGGTGATCGGCATCTTCCTTCCTGTCATGACACTGTTCTTCGTGCTGTACGTCATGGACTTCCGCAAACAGTGGCGGAAGAGAAAGCTTTCCAACAAGATGACGGACGAGAACAGGTACGCGCCCCCTCCAACCGTGGCTGCCAACGACAGGCCGCCGTACCCCCGATTCCAGATCACGGAGGACCAGGACTGAAGCAATCTTAACGTAGCGCCCTCTAGCGTCTGCAGTTGTTATTCCAGTCGACTCCACCATCTGTTAGTACAGGGTATATGATGTGGCGACTAGTGATGAAATCCTGCCCCTTTCGTTGTGTGACTTCTGTAGGTGTCTGATGTAAAAACTCGTAACAATGTAGATCGGTATTCCTGAATGTTTGATATGTTTTAAGCTTCCACGGATCTCCACAGAGTGTAGTTCATTAGAATGTCGCATGAAAAATTTCGACAAGTCCCTAGCACAATGGTATCACAACGCCCTCTTGCGTTTTCAGTTTGGTAACATGGTAGAAAGTATCAAAATTTCACAAACTAACCCTGAACATCCGTTTGGATGACATTGAAGCTTGAGGCTGTTACCATACAAATGAAAAAGACAACCATATGAGCTATAACAATAGCCATTGTACCTACTTCACTAGTAGAGAACAGGGTCATTTACCCATGATATTCCTGGGTTCACAACATGATCAGCCAAAGTAAAATTGAGGACCTAATGTCAGAGTACTCTCCGCGTTTACCCCACCCTTTATTTATCTCCATGGAAACGATTTTTATGCCATACTGTTGGTGTAATACCTACAACACGTGAGACGTTGCAACACGTTGAGGTTTGTATCAGGAAACGTCAGGGTGTCGTGATTGTCATGTTCAATTCAATTCAAACAAAACGAACCCATGATACAAAGTCTCGTTGGAACACGCGTTGTAATTTGAACCTGCAGGAGTAAAAGTGACAGTATTGCCCTCTTCTTATGTCACAATCATATCTCTGTTGGCCCAGAAGATGATCATTGTGGTTTGCACAATATTTGATAGAAAAAAGTTCACAAAGTGTAGATCGACGTTACTGCTAGCCACGGGGCAAATGGTTACGAGAGTTTCCCAATCTAGTTCGATTTTACGAATGATGTAAATATATTCAGAAATGTAAATGTGTTGCTATAGTGACGATGTTGCTGTCAAGTTTGACATGCTAGGCTGGAGTGTCTTCGGGCGGCTATCTGCCGATTGTACATACATCACGAGTGGTACTACATAAGCTGAAAATATTTTAGTGTAGTGTAAAACATCAGTGTATATAAAAGCCCGTGTATAACAGTGTAGCTATTGTGCGGAACTATAGTACATATATATATATATATGCCTATTTCGGTACTCATTTGGGCCTGTAACTCTTTCTACGAAACAGAATAGGGGGCCATATCTGCTTCACATGATATCTGCAAGTCTTTGTTTTCAGGATCATGCGCCATTCTTGCTTGCCTTGTTTTAGAATGACATTGTAGACAAATCCCGAAGTACTTAGACGACATTTGCTGAGCAAAACTCGTTGATGTCATATGCCCGTGTGTAATCAATGATGTACAAATGTACCATAACAACCGCAATGGCTTATCTGTTCATCTTTACACTCATGTAAATGTCCTTGATGTATCCAAATCCATCACAGTACACTAACCTCTCGAAGGCTATGTATGTTTACTGATCGTACATGGTCTGATATATGATATCCATATACACTTGGTCATCCATGGAAGGTAATGTCTGTCTAGTTATCTTCTCTTGCATCCAGATGGCTGCTATAATAGGATAAAGTTTAGTCACGAAGTCTTTTGTGAGCACATATGGGATATTCCGAAAATATGGGATATTCTGTCTTCAAACATGAACATTCTGTTTCAATTACTGACCATTTAAGTTATCGTTGTTACAACATTAGATGCTATAATTATCTCAGTGATCAATCTTTACGACACATACCACAGAAAATGTTAAAATAGTAAGAGCCGTTCTGGTAGAAGTACTATAAATCCCATCTTTTGGGGGTTATCAAACTTTCAGTTAATATAGGAAGTTTGCACGAGAAGGTTTGTGGGTTCTGCGATTCTGTACGGTATTGTGCAAGCAGAATGTGTATTGTGCAGCAGCTGCGTAAATATTTAGTAGATCAATTTGATAACAGAAGGAGTGTGGACAACTCGTCATGGCTAAAAACTTCGTACGAAGGACATACCTTCTTGTTGAAAGATTTCTGGCATAACTGGTGAAACAAAATGTGATTATTTGTATTCCTGAGTAAGCTGCGTTAAACAGGTAGAGAAATTCAGAATGTTACAGTTGTTTTGTTTAATGCAAATAGTTCCAAACTTATTAGGAATAACAGAAATCGTTAACTACGCCAGAAAACTGATTTGTACGGTTGCCATTGGAGCTGAGTTTAGTTCTATTGCTTGTAAGGGATATGCGAACGGGATTTCCTAATGAGACTATTTTTGTACAGAAGTGTGTTTGGACGCTTTGATGCGGCTGCAGTGACGCCGTTGTTGGTACGTTTTGATCTATGCATTGTTGTATGTACAGCACTGGAGAAGCCTCATGATTATGAATAAAAGAGCAGCAATACGGTGAATGTGTGTGGTGATTGAGAACATATGTTCGAAATGAAAATTATTTTGAAATGACGATACGCTATCGCTATTTACAGCATATCATCGAGTTGATTGAACACATCATAGAGGTTGTGAATCGACATCATCTGTGTATGGTCTTGAAGAAAGTGACTTTAATAGCAAAGAATCAAAAAAGTTTTCAGTTGTCCTTTTTTTTCCGATGACCATGATATGGAGATTGAATCGTAAACTTCAACAGTAGAATGTTTCTTTTACCCAATGCATTTAAACCATTTCAGTGTGATTTCGCCACCCCCTTAACAAAAAAAAAAATGCAATTTACAGAAAGCTGTTTTGTAAAATCGTCTCAGTGCGATCATCAGGACTTGTTAAGTTACACGCACAATCAAAGCCTATCGTCAAAAAGCAATGAATTAAAAACAGGTAAACTTGTATGCGTCGGGCCGTCATTACGTCCATAATTACTTAATATTAGCAAGATGTATTAGAGCTGCTGAATTCATATGGTAATCCTTTAATTCCTTCCTTCTTCGTTGTCTCTGTAAAGATGAGGCGGGACAAGAAGAACTATGGTGATGTTTATTATAGATTTTGTACATTTTCCCAAGTGCTTATATGAAAGCTGTGCACATAGACCACACACGAATATTACAATCCTCACAATTTTCTTACAAAAATACTTTCTCCATGTATGAAATGCACCAGTATGGTGCAAAGGCCATGTGCCCTTTCGTACATTCCTTCCGTGGATTCTGTTGAACACTGGAGCTCCTTAATTCTCATTTAAAGACTCGGGTATCTAAGAAATGTGCAAACTTAATGATCGTTAACACAAAGACATCCTGAATCAATCAAAGGATGTGCCTTAGAATCAATTGTTTTCCTTTGTTGCAAAACATTCACATTCATTTATTTCACGATGTCACTTTACCGTGGAAATAGTTGTCAATTTGACCCAAAAAAATACCGGATCAACAAATGCACCTTACTCCCTCTCGCTAAAATCAAAATCGCTCCAAATTCTATCAGTGAGAGAGAGAACGTATTCTTCGGCATGATACTTTAAAAATCTAGGTTTGCGATTGTTCTGACTTTGCCTGCAGAAATTTAAACCTATCTTGCATATAAACTCGTATCTAACTGTACACAATGCATCTCGGTAAACTTTGTCATATCAAAATCAAGATCTCAGAAACCTGCAAGTAAATCGACTGAAAAGTAAAGAGATTCTCGATTCTAACTTTGCATGTGCAGCAAATACAATGTGGGTAATATGTCGAAATTGCAGCTCCTAATTCTTAAACATTTTTTTATCTCGACCATTGTCTCGTTTTGCATAACAATGTCCAGACGTATATTTCTTTGTCTCACTGGTCTTCTCCTTTGACATATGCATTTTGCTGCACATGCGTACTTAAAATCGCCATCCTCCTTATAGCACAGAAAGATACGTAACTTTGGTGGGCTAGTCCGTGTGGATGATGACGAAGGGCATTGCACTCTGGGCACATGTGGCAACATTTGTGGCAGAACTTCAGCTCATACACTGGGAGGTCCATGTTGCATTCCAAACTATGCCGTTGCACCCGATGGGATAGCATGTTCGTAAATTCCACAACCATTTCAAGCTAGCTGTTCCTGAGGGATGAACGGCTGAAGTCCCTCCAACCAGTACACGCTTGTTTTTAAGCCGTACGTAATGGTTGTACTCATTTTTCTATACAGGTGCCCAGCGTGCAACGCGCTCAAGGGTACCTGTGATGTTTGGACATCTATGAGCCTGCCTAGTCCTCTTTGAGAATTACGCTTCCATCGATTCAACATACCGCTGTACATCATCATTTGTGCCCCTTGAATGAGTCTATTCATTCTTAATCCGGTAGGGGGCGTTCATGACACATCGGAAGGATTTGGACAGGCATTCAGGCAACATAACCGAGAGAAAACACTTCAAACTTTACAAACGGATACCGTCTGAAAAGAGGAAGCAAGAACATATCTACATCACTGACCGCCCAATATTACCGACGTCATGATAATGAATGTTCTTCTTTAGGAACTGCAAATGTTGAAGTTAGTGATACTGCTATAACTTTACTGGCTTGAATGCGCCATTCTTTAATTTTCTGTTCACTTATCATGTAAAAATGTTGCGCAATAACATACATTTCAGGCATTACGAAAATTTCTTTTTTTTTTCAGGGGCACGAAAACTTATTTTCATTTACATCCAAAAGCTTAATCACAGTCTCCATAACGGAATCAAAAGGCTCCATTCTGAATTGTAATTTTTCGTTGAGAAGATGGACTAAAAGCATGATTATCCTTTCAGTGCTTTCCACAAAACGTGACAAATCGACGCATAACATACCTTCAAGTCCACAACACAGGGTACCGTATGATACAGTACGATATGGAGTCACCTTTGTAGCACAAAATAGTACATTTGGTACCTAACAATAGATACAATGTACAGAAACCCACACAATATGCAGAAACCCACGGAACAAAAGCATTGTCGGTTAGTACGGTCGACGTGAGTAAACTGTAGCACTGCCATTTCTTTGTCTGTAAATGACGGGACAAGAAATTTCTGTCGATGAGCCAACCCCGCTGATTTCCGCTTCACAACTCAGCCCGTGAGAATTAAAGAGATCTGCTATAATTTCAGTTGTGATTTGCGGGGAAGCTATACTCGTCGAAATGAACATCTAAAACATTGCCAAGGTTCTAAAACAGAACGTTACCATTCAAATGGTGTCGGTGACAAAGTTTTGAGTCACAGCAGCTAAGGATCCAGCTGTTGGACAAAGATGATTGGAGGAAGGAGGAAGATTATGAAGCAATAATGATGTTCGACTTGATTTTCGATGTGTAAGATTTCTTTTTCTGGTTACCTGTGCTCTGTGTATGTTCCTTCTGATCTTAAGAACTATGGATCTCTAGGTCCCGCTCTCCGTGACAAAGTGTGATTTAGTGTAAATCAAATGAGTAAAGTAAACCCAACATAGTTTCCCACGCTATTCCACGCAAGTTCTTGTAACGGTTTGAATGCTTAGTAAAGCTGCATCTAATGGTATGTACTGGAAGGATTTACATTAAATACGTAATTCGTAATTCCAACTAAGATGTATTGTGAAGCAGTCATATACAGACAAAGTGATGGCAGCTCAATCGTCCCTCCAACCGTCCGTGTGTAAGACGTCTGTACAGAATCGGGTGTATAGATACATCACTGATAACTTCTGTCTCTACGTAACAGTGTACAAATGTAGCTGGCAAGGTGCCGGCAATCTACTGTCTACTGGGACTGCAGAAGACCAGAATCTACTGCAGCCCTGTCATCACTCAGAGCCTCAAGGGGGGCCAGTATCAGCCGGGTTAGGACGGGTGACGGTCTCATCATGGCCTGTACAGATGAGCTCCCTGTCAGCAGGCTTCCCTCTGATCCGTCACCCGCCATCATCGCTGCTGAGGGAATCACTAAGCACGTCATAAGTCTGGGAACAGGGAGGGCTCCAGACAGAAATGAAACTTTGGCCAATCAATACTGGGTACTTTTTAGCACAGAGAACATTTTGGTACATGATTCAATTTGGCAGAATTGAAAGGCAAGTTCGCATCTTTTCTGATTATAGTATTGAAAAGCTGTCAACTAAAAGAAACAGACTTGCCTTTCACAAACGAAGAATAAGTGTCCTGTGCATACATAATGCCTGCTACACAAGCAGACTTGACAGATAGATATCGGCTGCTACTGCTGAGGGACACAATAAAACTACAACAGACCAATCAACTGTACATGTTCCCTTTGTTCCAAGTCTTTGGTGCTCTTTGATTCTCATCAAATGCCTCTCGAAATGTGCGTCTTTCCTGCCCTGAGTTCCTTCAGCCACGGAGGCCTATGAATGATCAAACCGTGCCAAATGTCGTGAGTGTACTTTCAACACAACCTCGTTTCCCTCCAGTCATCAGATCCAAGTTCTCAAAAGACGTGTTCTTTTCCGCATGAGCCTGCGTACTCATCACTGGCTACAACTACAGACTCACACCACTGCACAAATCCACTGGCTTAGCGACATGTCCACGTCACTCGGGGCAAGCTCGTAACTGTCGTAAACGCGTGAGTATAGTTGATGGAGTTGGATGCCGTTTTGCGGCCGGCCCATCAGACGTCCTCGGACAGCTGGAGATGGTACGGTTTATCATTCACCTGTATTGTGGGCGGCGGCGCGTACCTGTGCTCATCGGACATTTGATACAGCAGCTTCCTGTTCCGCCGCTGCTGCTTGAAGTCGGCCACATACATGACGAAGAACGCCGTCATGACGGGCAGGAAGATCCCGACGACCATGATACCTATGATGATCCCCTTTGTGGTCCAGGTGATGTCGGGGGCCTCCTCGGTCGGCCGCGACGCTTTGGTCGGCTTGGTCGGCCTGGGAGCCCGCCGAGTCTTATCCACGACGCGCAGTAAGGAAGGAAACACTTCGTTCCAGAAGGTCACTTGTCTTCTGCGAGGATATCTGTCCATTTCAGCCTCCCCTCTGCCTATCTTCAAGTAGTCCTGCCTCCCTGCAGTAAATGTATTCATGGGCCGAGACTGCCATTTCGGCACCCTGCAGGATACAGCACAGAACATATGTCAGTCGGTACATGCGTCATTGAGTTATTGCTGTTGGAATGACATTTTACACTCACACAAGGCGTGCACAGAACTTTATCCAGGATATTGCTAGCTGTTGAGCCCTCAGAACATCCACACAAAGACCGCAAAATACCTAACATGTCGCTCTCTGACGCACGTTACGCGGATTTTACCGAGAAATTGATGTCCTAATCTCTTCGTTTTGACAACGTTAAGAGCTTGGATTTGCACGCGTCTTCTCGTCAATATCACAGAATCCTAAAATGTCTGCCGAAGTCATACACTAAACCTTGTGAGGCTGAATCATACAATCACACACAGCTGTCGTAATTTTTTCGTCAATAGTTGTATTCTCCGGAGGAAGAGAACAACCTTTCTTGCTTTAATGGACTCACTAGCTATGGACAAAAAAGTTATGTTTGACCACAAATCAAACGTAAATTCCAAAGGACGTTTGCTGCGGATTTACCATAAGGCAATTTGTGAGAGATGTTTTATTGCCTTGTCATCGTGGCAGTCTGAGCATGGCTGATAACTTGTTATAGCATCGTCATAGCATCACACAAAGACAGACATGACCGCAATGAACTCTCCACCTCGTTCCCCGCGGTGCATCATGGGCGTTAAACGTCCATGATGGTTCGACATCCAGGTAAAAATATAAGATGAACAAAGTGACACTCAATAAAGAAACGGCTGAAGTTTCCAATTCTTATCCAGTTTCTTGAGTAACTATCTGTTATCTTAGATTGGTTCAGTGTCTGCCATCTTCTTGACAGCGTGCAGATGATTAATGTACGTCGTTGCACCCTATGCCGTGCGGTTTTCAGCCGACCGGACAGGCCCCAAACAAAGATGTGCGACAACAAATTCGGTCACGAGAATGTTACGGTCATGAGAACGACACGTTAACGACGGCACAATTAGCCGTGAATTTTCTTGTCAAGAGCTGTCCTATCCTTTATACTTATTTAGATTCATGAATGTTGACTGTCACGAAGTTGCGGGAGAAGGAACAATTACCCTTTTCTGATGAAGCTCCCGAATAAATCGGCAAGTCTCAGCCGGAGAATCTGCTCCCTCTGTGTCAGTTGACCCCCAGTAGAGGCAGGGGAGAAGACGAGGAAGACGTCATCTGTACAAACATCGGAAACAAGAGACCAACTCATCTTCAATGCCAGATACCTCAGGCAAATAGCAGAACTGAGTCATTGACACCATTAGGAACGTACACATACAAAACTAAAGACGGCAGGGAACAGCGAGGAGAAATGAAAAGAGCGGGGGCAGAAAGGATCACTACACAATCAGGCGAACTCAAATACTTCATGCTTAATATAATCAATACACATCGGCAGGTTCGCACGGGAGGTACAACCTGATGCCCACACGGACCATTACAAATAAATAGGTGTCAAATATCATACAGTTTAATTGAAACTATCAATGATGAAGCCCTTCTGTGCCCGGGGGGTGCTGTGGAAACAATATATGTGAAATTTATCATTTGACTCTTCCTGAAAACAATTTGAAAGTTTTCTGTTATATCCACAGTTCCATGGGCGCCTCATGAAAGTTAACGTCATCACTCTTAACCAATGATAGTATTACCACTGACAGTGTCATCGATCATGGACAACAGCAGCAATCTATCTCAAAACGCAGTAGATGTCCTTATACATTATTGGCTCTAACTTGAAGTACATGGCACATATCCTCCCCCATGTGATCGTGAGGACGTCAACAATAACAATTTCCTCTCAACGATCCCGCAGCCACGGGTTTAAAGAGCTTCTACCTGTGTATTTCTACGGTTGATGGTTATTCTCATGTATAGCGTAACGTGGACGTTGGCATGTAGTTTTAATGATGTACCTTTCATGGACGTTCTTCTGTCGCCATAGGTAGTAGGATATCTGTACTGGTACACGTAGGAGGGGAGATCCAGCGCCGTCATGCGCTCAGCGGAGAATACTGCAGGCGCCACGAAGAGCGCGTCACTAATGGCCTGAATGGGACGGCACAAATCCGAGATCTGATTACATTTACATTACAGCAAACAGACATTTTCACAGATGAATGTGTCTACAGATGAACCAGTGTTCATTTATCACATGTAAAGTACATAACCAGAGAGGGCAGTGTTGGAGTGTAGGTA
Source organism: Branchiostoma floridae x Branchiostoma belcheri (assembly GCA_019207045.1). NCBI lineage: Eukaryota > Metazoa > Chordata > Leptocardii > Amphioxiformes > Branchiostomatidae > Branchiostoma > Branchiostoma floridae x Branchiostoma belcheri. The sequence goes on from CM033028.1 coordinate 6,248,829, forward strand.
ACGTAATGTAACAGTATGACTCTCAGACTCACTGAGAAAAAATACGAGTAACAGACATTTCCACGGATGAATATGTCTACAGATAAACAAGTATCCATTTATGTCGTGAAAAGTACATAACCAGAGAGGACAGTGTCGGTGTGTAGGTAACGCAGTATGGCTCTCAGACTCAACGAGAAAAATACGAGTAACAGACATTTCCACGGATGAATATGTCTACAGATAAACAAGTATCCATTTATGTCGTGAAAATTACATAACCAGAGAGGACATCGACAGTGTCGGTGTGTAGGTAACGCAGTATGGCTCTCAGACTCACCGAGAAAAATACGAGTAACACATAAAATTGCAGACAATATTTACCATGGAAAGAAAGCTTGGTCTCGTGTTCTATACAGTAACTAACATTACATGCACGTGTGTACATTGTACATCGACAATGTACAATTTTTCAATCCCCTTAATTCAAAAGGGGATAACCCTATCAATTAATTAAAGCGGTGGTGGTCCGATGTAGATTCACATACAGAAGAAGAAGAAGAACTTTATTGCACGACAATTGTACATGGTACAAAGTATGGCAACAGCTATTACATAAAGTACAAAATAGAGGTATAGGATAAAGCTTAACATCCATCTGATACGATTTTGATAGTTGCTTTATCACGCCATGGCAGACAAACAAAAATATAAAATCATCTAGTTTTTTTAGGCCAAAAATGTCTGGGACAGGAACAGCGACTGTAACAGCATTGGGGTATTCTGTGAATTTCATTATCACAAACCCCCAGTTACCCCAGTATAAGGACTGCTCCGACAAAATAAGACTAATGTAGTAGTAACGTAGGAAGTATGTGCACTGACGCCTGCTTCATCACTGATATACATCTGTGTCGTCACTTTCCAAGCGTCTCCACACAAGGTCATTGCAGGTCAAGCAGTAACAATAGTTCAATATTGGAAATCCGCAGATTCCAGCACAAACAAATCATCGTGTTACTCATCGGAAAATCAATAAGATTAGCAGATCATTCAAGGCTACGTGCACGGCTCTATCGATCCACTTTGCAGGACCGCCGCGTCTGTTAACTACAGGGACATTCAGATTGGACTCAACCTGATACTTGCGTGACTCCTATCAAACATTTATCCCTTTATTGACCACTCGATGTCTGGTCATACCTACAAATCAGGTACAATGTACCCTCTGATTGAGCCACAGATGTAGAAAGTTTCCTAAACGATTGAAATTGAAATTGACTTTTACCTTTGGGACTGTAAAGCAGTAGCTCAGACGAGTTCTTTGAAATGTGAATCATTGTTGCAGGGCAATGGACCCATCAACACCAATGCATGCTATGCAATGCAGCACGCATAGTTGAGATACTTATCTGGAAAGAGAGGTGCGTTGTGGAGAAGGCTCCAGTGCAAGAATTTGTGTCCACGGCTCGAGTATCTTTCTTTTCACACACACACACACACACACACACACACACACACACACACACACACACACACACACACACACACACACACTCTCACTCACACACTCACTCACTCTGGTGGTCCTGTCAATGCAGTGTCCAAATATAATAATCACGGTGTAACACTGAATTGCCGACGAACATTCAAACATTACTTCAAATACAGTAGTGAAAGAAAGCCTTACCTGTATGTAGTTGTCTGTTGTTGTGAACCTGTCGCCAGCCTGAGACCAGTTGGTGTACTGATAAGTGACTAAGGAGGCTAGCTCCGGCGGTGCGTACGGACTGAGGTCCTTCAGGAAGACGTCCATGTGGTGGTGGAAGTCCTTGTCACTCATCCCGCCGTCCATGGCGACAGGTCCGGTGCCTGGGTCCGCTGTGGGACCATGGAAACGTCATGTTGGTTAAAATGCAACTGTAGTTGTTTTTTTTTTTTATTATGGAAGACAAAGCCAACAAATAGCTTAAAATGATTAGACGTTATTTCTCTTTGGATTTATTAGTAAATCTCATTTTCCTTCTCTGTTAATTATAGAATTATGTATACCACAGCTTTACTTTGTTTGCAATTAGCCCACGGGCATGAACTTGCAATAACTAAATACATTATATCTTTATTGCAATAGTCCTTAAGTTTCATAATTTATTTTATGAGGAAAATCAATGTTAAAAGCGTTTATTATAGGACCCAAGTACATGTAACATATGTAGTTGGTGGCAGGTACCTGGTGACTACCAGATACTAATCATGCAAAAAGTCCTTAAGTTTCATAATAAATGCAAAAGTTCTATCATTCTTCTTAGTAAATGAGTGGACTGTCAACACTGTGACCTAAAACCTTAATTGAAGGTTTACATAAGCAAGCATAGATTATGTAGATGTGAATGGTACTGTGCATAATCGGGATATTTCATTGAAATATGAGGTCTACGGATGCTGCTGTGGTTCGATGAACACACATCAGTTTTCAGGAGACGATGAGTTGAGTATCTCGTATCTAAATCTACGTTCAGTACTCCAGGTTTACTTTCCACATCTTAAGATGCAAAGATTCATCAATGCAAAACGATGGGGATCAGTAGCTATACGTTCTATGGCTATGCCACAAGTACTATTCAGAGGTAGACCCAGAGGAAATATCTTCTGCTGGACGAAAATGCCTTGAGGTCCTCATTTGAGTTTGTTGACGTCATTTTCACATCTCCCAGGAATGGATGTAATTATAGATGAATCAAAACTTCCACCCAGAGTCCGACATGTGTTTCAGTGCTGATTGAACATAGCAATTCTGTTTGGTGTATTCTACGTTGTCAGGTCAGAATTACTACTGCTTTTTCATCTCTTGAGACAACAGTTTCGGATGTTATTGTCAGGGGCAGCCATATCTCAAAGCTTAGGAAAAACTCTCTATTACTCCTTACCATGATCTCATTTAAGCTTCTCAACGTTTAATGAGTTGAGTATCTCGTAACCAATATCTGCCCTAAGCCTCTGTGGGTAACACTTCACTGCTCCCCGCAAATTGCTGCCGCGACGCTCATCGACTTCTCCATTCCATGATAAGAAAGGTATTTTCCCAATCTGATTCCAATCCTCGAAATAAATACCATGCAATGAGGGTCAACTGGTTGGGGCGGTGCTCAATCGTCAGCACGATGGTGCTCGGTGATGTGTCGTGGGAACTTCATCCTAGATAAGTCTCCCATATCCATCACTTATGAAGGTGAAGATGTATCATAACATTTCTGTATTGAGCCATGATGAAGCCCATTAGCCCGCAGCAGCCCATCGAGGAAAGGCAGCTCTACACTCTAACGGAAACCCAATCACTGCGTGCGCCCAATAAAGAGACATTTCCCCTGCATATCGGTGGAATTTACGATCCAATCAAAACGTCAGCAGTCTGACCGAATCCAGCTTAGGTCAACCGTTTCCTGCAGCCGTCCCCAACGTTGATATGGTTTTAATGAACCCTTTAGGCAGGAGACAGATATATTGCCGTGATTATTGATTTAACAGTACCTCCCGCCTACTAACGGAGAACGAGACCAATTTTACTGCCTTTTTTGCTTATGTATCCCTTCTCGAAATATGAAGTACGGGGCCTTGTAAATCCAATATGGCAAAAGCGATAATTTGTCCTATTCATTGATCTATGTGCCTTTTGTACCAGAGCAAAATGGAGCTATATTTTAGTACACAGAATTTTTTATTCAATAAAAAATATATGTCGTATAAATTTGTGCATATATATTGCATCATGTTTCCGTAACGTTAAATATTTTTAATTCTCTGAATCTCTTATCTTTGTAGTACCTGTGCATTTGCGTGTCATTGCTTTAGTTAATTATCCCGTCAATGCTACAAGGATTTCCCGCAACGTTATCGCAGACATGCTTGAACAGGAATGCAAATGCAAAGTATACCTACCTCCGGGGATAGAAATATTTAAAGAATGCTACAGGAATAATGCATACCCCCTGATGTATGATTAGATATGGGTAGCGTTCTTATTGCCTTTCTTTTTTCCCATGGAATCGAATGTTTTCGTAAATATATTTATTCTAATTCTATCATTTGTTTGCGTATTCAATTGTGTAGATCTAGATCTAGATATCTGCCATTTTCTGAGCAAAGCAACCTAAATTGTCGCAATATCAATGTAGACATTTGCAGTGGACACGAATACAGAAAGTGAAGTGTGCCCACCCCTCGGTGACCATTCCCGGCCGGTGAAGCCTAACAGACACGCCTCGCCGTTCACCTGCATCCGCCGCAGCATCTGGTCAGGGAACGCCGGGACCACCTGGCCGTCTAACACAGGGGTTAGCGTGGACCCGGGCACGTCCCCATCAGCCTGGACAGGCAGTAGTGTACTGTTAATCATCGACTTAATCATCATATAACATGTCAGCCTGTACAATATAGAATACATCAGCCTGGACAGGCAGTAGTGTACTGTTAATCATCGACTAAAACATTGTATAACTTGTCAGCCTGTAATGTCACCGACCAGTACATCATAGAACACGCCAGCCTGTACAGGCAATCATCAAATACACATCATAGAACACGTCAGCCTGTACAGGCAATCATTAGATAACACATCATAGAACACGCCAGCCTGTACAGGCAATCATTAGATAACACATCATAGAACACGCCAGCCTGTACAGGCAATCATTAGATAACACATCATAGAACACGCCAGCCTGTACAGGCAATCATCAGATAATACATCATAGAACACGTCAGCCTGTACAGGCAATCATCAGATAACACATCGTAGAACACGTCAGCCTGTGAAGTCATAGAATAGAATAACAGTATACACATCAGCATATATTGGCAGCAGTATGGTTACCTATCAACTAGCACATCATGAACTCGTCGGCCTGTAAAGTCCATCATCGACTTACACACCAAAGAGTACATCATTTCATACATGCAATCATCAAATAACACATCGTAGAACACATCCGCCTGTACATGTACATGGAGTAGTTAGCAGTACTCAATCATTAACTGACACATTAGTCTGGACGGCCAGGAGTGTTTAATCATCAACTGACAAATCATAAAACTCGTCAGTCTGTTTGAGCAATCATCAGCTAGTACAGACAGCGGTGTGGCTAATGATAGAAACATTGAGTATGACGATCCTTTATCTGCAAGTTATCTTAAAGGTCTACTCTTAGTAGGTCAAAAATATTTGCCAATGGGTTTAAGTGACAGTTTTATGAATTGATTATATCATATGTCTCTGTAATATTGTTCTTACGTTATAGTTTTTCAGGTACTGAATATATCCTCAGTCTTCAAATTTAATGATTTGATGTATTTTATTTAGCAATTAACGACACTCCAATTCTCACCTCCCTCTGCAGAAACACCTGATACTTGAGCTTCCTGAGGCAGTCTGCGATGCCGGCGGCGTTGTCGTAACCACCACAGTTAAAGGTCACGGCGAGCTGGTAACTCTCCTTCCTCATGTCTTCTGTCGAGCGCAGCAGGAGGGGTCTCAGGGGCGAGCTGCCCGACAGGATCACTCGTTTGAACAGACCTGAGGACAATCCGTAAATGATAACGTTTATTGCGAATTATTGCAGGTAACATAAAAGATACAAACAGTGTAAGAACAATACCACAAGTGTCTACTCTAGTCTAAAGCTAGTAAAAATTAACTCTAGATCCTGGGTTATTGGGTTATTGGGTTCGACTCCTTTTTCGAAGACAGTGGAAGACGAAAGATCCCACCTTATCTATCAGATGTGGGTTTTGTGATGTTAGAAGGAAAACTGCTTTCTTTTAGTCAGTGAATGTGAGGAACATTGGGTGGAATTTGATGGCCTCTTTAAACAGCTCTTTTCTTTCGTGATTATAGAAAGAACAGTCATAATGTAATCAGTCTAGAAAAACAGAGGATAGCACGTCACGTTGGGGACTGCATTCCTAAGAAGTAACAGACAACGTTAAATTTGCATATCTTTCGCTGTTGGATCATGTTTATGCAGGCTTTTCATTGACGTCATACTAATTATAATTTGAATCCGACGACGACCATGTTAAAATTGGCGGGTAATTAAATTAAGCAGTAGCATCTTCGCATGGAATTAGCAGACGTACGCTGTAATCCAACATGGCGCAGATGACGTCAAATGAAAAGCCTTTATCCATGTATATATGACAACACCACTTTACGTTTGGGACCATATGCATGACAATTCTTTACGTTTTGGACCGCATTGTTGGCAGTGACATCTAAGCTGCACTGTGAAATAGTACTAGTTAAAATTGCCCTGATGAAGATGCCAGTCAGCTATTGTTTGTACACAGATCCTGGTTGTGAATAAAGAATCTTGTTATCTTAAGGCTTAGGGAAATGGTTTCTAAATGCTGTCACTATCCATAATAGTCAACAATGATTAGATGTCTTCTATAAATTTACCAACTCGGATGTCGATTATGATATTTACAAAATAGAGTTGAGTTCATTGAGATGCTCACTTGTGCGGCTTACATTCCAGGGCTTAGTATAAAAGGACATATAAAAATACATAAAACAAATTTACACACAACTAGGAACCAGGTAGGGTTACAAAAGGTCAGAGGTCAAGGAATGGACATCACAGGCGCTGGAGAGGTCTCTAACTATGTGTTAGAATCTGTTGCAATCCTTGGTGACTGAGGCTCCTACATGCGTGTCATCTTTCCATCAATGTTCCAGGTAGGGTTTAAAGTGCATTTTATGTTCATTTTTATGTTTCTTCACTAGTTTTGAGAAAACGTTTACTCAGTGACCCCGGAGCGCCCCCTCCCACCCAGACGTCAATACGTTTTCACTGCCATATTGCCACACTTATTATCATTCTAAATGACGTACGTCAACACTTCGTTGTTGTGCAAAAATACTTTATGTGACTTGAGTTCAGTGTCTACTGGCGCATCCCTCAGCCTACAGTAATCCTGAAGGAGCAGCTGCGGCTGATAACAAAGAGCACCAGGCGCCACGAACTGTTGGGAACGCATATCCGCTTTAGCCGTCAACCATGTGAGCAGAGATAGCTGTGGACTTGGTTAACCCTTTCCACATCATAACAACCGGGGCACGGCTCTCAGCGCGTTGACAACCCATCATCTAATGTAAGCTCCCTCTGACTTTCTCTCACCAGTGAGTCGTTTTCCCTGGGGCTGAAACTACAATGAGTCCGGTGCCTGCTGCAGAGGCCAGATAATGCACAGTAGTCCGAGGGCCAATCACCTTACGTTATGTCTGAATGATGTTTAGGCCTCTTCTGGCAGGCTGCTTGACAGTGACATATGTAGGGTCTCTGACCCTGTCATGCATAAAGAAAACAGGGGCACGGCATGGTAGCACGTCAACTTTCCCTCCTGGAAACACGTAATTCGGCTAGAGATGTCTTGTGTTTCAGGTACAAAGAGGGGGGCGTAATGTAGTCCTAACGTTTGCAAATGACTGAAATGAATAAATACCCATATTCAGGTCCTCAAACCCGCTTACATCACGGAGAAATCCCTGATATATTCTGTAGCAGGTCATCATTTAGAAACGGTAAACTGAAGGGCAGAGGTTTTCTATGGATGATAAGTATACTGAATTTGCATATTGATCTATGTGTCCCTTGCTGCAAAGCAAGATACCGTTTAGCTGATATTAATACTTGTTTCCGAACCCGCCCCTGTTACAACATTGTACGATCCTTGTTTCACCGTTTGGGGCCCTGACACGTAGGTCCGAATGGCTAATGCAGGAGTTATACAGCCGGCTAGAAGGGTCCCTGGGAACGTTAACATGTAGCAGTCATAAAAGCCGCGTCTGATGGAGCTTCTGCCGCCGTACTGACTGTCTAGAATGGGCCCCTGGAAAACGCCGATTTGACGTCGATATAAAGTATACTAGTAAGCCAGTCGTCGTTTTGCGCAGGTCTGCATAACCAAAGGGTAGCCTGAGGGCAGACTTTGACTTTGTACGGTTCTCTGCGGGATAATACCATAAAAATCAGTAATAGGATTCCTGTACATATGCCATAACCATTTGATACAATCAGTACGGTTATAAACGAAAACTCAGTCCTCTAAGAAGCAGGTACAAACATAATTCAACGGAAGAATGGCCAACTATCTAAAACGCTATAGCTATTCATTTATTTATTTAACCAGGAGTAATACAGCTCAGGTCCAACCTAGACCTGTTTTTCAGGTAAGCTATGGCAACAAAATAATACAACAAACCACGAAAGATATTCCGGTCTCCCTGTGATCTCGTCCCCGGTAAAGTACATATTTCATAGCAGCTGCGATATCGAAAATGAACAAAAAATCAGTCCCATAGCACAAAAAATGCAAACATAATTCCGGGAATAAATATTATTGATCTAAAACGCTAATGTTTCGGAAAATGTTCAAATGTCGGATAATAATTACGAGTACTACGTGCTGCACCTGTGGCACGTTACCGTCCTTCCCCCGGGGTATACAGTCCCATATGTCTCATGATCCTAATACCAATAAAACGCTGTAAACGACTTAGACTGGTTTATCAGAAAGCGCATCGGCAATGTGTTATTTGCTGGGCGTGGGGAATAATAATAAATCAAACAGGTGACGCAGTAGTTTGAGAAATCTTGTAGGCGTGTACTGACACTCATTCTCCCACAATGCAACGCTCTGCAATGCTAGGGTCGCATTTCCAAAAACCGCTGCCCGGCCAGGCTGTTTGGGAGCGTGAAAAATAAAACTTTATATATATATCAAATAAAAATCTTAATGTGTATATATTAGAAAAGAATATGTTCATGACTAATTTTTGTTAGGTTTTGTGTGTTTTGTTGTCTTTTATATAAGACTTTTGTTTCCGCAAAATGATCGGCCGGCTGGGCGCTCGTTTGACATGTGACAGAGTCAATACTTAGGTGGGTTCACACGTGCGTATATAGTCAAGTCCGTATGAATCTATCAGGCTCTACATGTCGTTGGACAAAAATAAAAATTGGACAAATTAGCCAGATAACACGCCAGAGTTGTTAGCTGGTGGCACAGCATACTCCATGGAGAGCTAAACTCCCGGGCAGCTCATGTGTCTATATTTTCCCAATTTGTCCTTTTTTTCAGTGACCTGTAGAGCAAGGTTGAGGCTACTAATTCCATACGGACCTCATACGGACGTGAATATATACGCACATGTGAACCCGGCTTTACTGTTCCGTTCCATGAACCATTCCACTGCAACCGCGCTGCGAACGGGCGATTGACAATTAGCTCAACGAAGCTCATAGATTTAAAAAAACGAAACGAATTCTTTATAGTTCATTGTTTGTTTGTTTGTTTGTTTGTTTGTTTGTCATACGTCTGTGTTTTGCATATGATGATCCAAATTTGAAACGTTGTTGCCGTCAAGTGGAATAGGGCCTATTTACATCCGGGCAACGGATGGCGTACTTTACTGGTAATTTCCTGTAACGGTTGCACTCAGACTTGTAACGTTACCTTGGGAGAGGAACAGCACCAAGGGTACAGTGTTAATGGATTCGGGAAACATGTACCTTTTAGAAAGGCCCAATTAATCATCAGGTAAACACGTAAGAAGTGCTAGACCTTCCGGGCTGAACGCCCAACACTGATGAATACAGTACAATTTCTTCGATATTAATTGCTAAAAGTTGCACTTTTTCATGTTCCATCCATTTGGCTGCATACCACCCCCCAACCCCCGTCCATATATCCTCCCTCTATTCTTTTTTTTACTTCTGTTCTGGTAAAAATAACGAGAAGGTACCCGTCGTGACATAAAAGTTTGTACAACAGATACCAATTGTGTTTGGTGTAGTCATTGTGTGTTTTACTTCTCGAGAACGTACGAGAACGCAACATGCGTCGTTGCCTTGGCTAAACATCAACGTAGAATGATTAGATTTTAATTTTTTAGGCCGACAGGATATTGTTACCTAGGTTATACATTGTTCCTGTAGAGTATGTTAAGTGATATCCTGACTGCCTGGGTCCATATAACAACCTAGTTTACGACCACTAGTAATGGCTTGCGGCAAGTGAAGGATATTCAAATGGCCGATTGACCCCCAGATCGAGCCTTTGTTGGTTCTACCGACGAAAATGTCCATAATTACACCCTTTTAAAGAACAGAAACAGCTTCCATCTGAGTAGCTTTTCTGGGACTGTAATCTAGCAGAATCGGAGACGGCTAAACTCGCACGTAGTGCCGGGCTTCGGTCATTTACGTAAGTGCAGGTCCACAAATGGCTCTCATTGAAACGGTGGATGGCGAATTTCAAGCCTGAAGGGCAGTCCCCTACGTGCCGTTATTTGCTGACCGAGTGCTTTTAGCAATTGTGGCAAGCCTGGGGAACCGCTAATGTGTCTATGAAGCACTTGAGGGTTCAAATGCACCAGGCTTTTAGACACTGTACAAGTGCAACAACCTGTTCTGTGTTCGGTATACAAGTCATTGTCAAAAACATGAAGAATGGAAATGAAAATTATTACGAGAGTGCGCTCTGCATTTTTCAATGCTTTTAAACGTATACTATAGAAGCAAGGGACTTGGTACAAGAGTCCCGGTGGGTTCTTCCCCTTCGTCTTTAAGTGTCTTATCGATCAACAGACAATTCCTAAAAGCTCTTTTCCGACATCCACTTCCATACACGTACATCAAAAGCTCTGTAAGTCACCTTTAGCCATAGGAGACAGCAACAATATGGCGGCGCAGTCTGCTCCAGTCTGGTGTCCGAACAGTGTGACGTCAGAGCCTGACCCGCCGAAGTAGCCGATGTTCGTCTTCACCCACTGGAGCGCCATCATCTGGTCACGGATGCCGTAGTTACCCAGGAGACCGGGGTCGCCTGCGCTCAGGAAACCTGACAACAGATAAATACATTTATATAAATAAAGACAACGTTTCCCATTGGACATCTAAAATTGTCTTCATTCATAGTTAGAGTATAAAAGACCTGTTTCTTCCAGATCACTTCAGTGTCACTGACGAAAACTGGTGGATGCTAGTTGAAACGTCTGACCGTTTCCAAAATCATATCCAGTTGCTTGAGTAACTGCTTTTTGGCGTATCTTATTACCTGGATGTCTAATCTTCGTCGATGCAGATAAATACATAAAATGTGATAAGGTCACGTGACCGAAAGTAGTGAATCAGTATTCCTGAAGAAGGTTCGATTATAACGTATTTTGTAAAAACAAATATTTTGGCCACAAACATGACATAAAACAAAGGAATTTAATTGCTTTGCAATAATACAAGACTAATGATAGGAACATTCGTTTTCCATGAGAGTCTATGAGAGTGTGAGTTTTGAACTTTATTTCCGGAACATCAATAATCAGGAGACCACTATCAATAGCAATGTTGTATAAAATTCCAACAATGTTTAACGAAAGGTGCGTGTTGAGGACAACTCAGCAATGTCGTTTGTGAAGTGGAACAGTATTACTGCGCAGTTACATGATGTCTTCAAAGCCGACTTAAAAACAGCTCGCTCGGTGCCATGTGTGTGATGGATTGTAAGCCGTAATGCGACTTTCTATCGGTGTTCAGCATCAGTCGATAATTTAGCGACGTCAAGATATCACAATGACTGCCAAGTCAGATACACTTTTACAATAAACCGATAGGAGTCAAGGGCCGGGGGTTAGCTATAAATGGATCGCGCATTACATCAGCCGCCATTTTGAAGTAATCTGTAGAACTGTATCTGACAGGTGGACGCTGAAGAAAGTGCTTTATGCACGACATTTCTTCTGCTATCGCATCTTGCTGACAGGAGATGCTATAACTGTACGGCAATCCAGCCGCTGGGATCGGAACCGCTGGCAGGCTGCCTGATTGTGATGGAGACTCCGGCGGCGGTGTGCAGCTGGCGGCGTTTAAAGCACACTCAGGACATTACCTGGCTGCATCTCTGTCGTCTCTGGTTCAGCCTCTCAGAGATCATTCGATTGCAGTGAGCGGTGCAGTATAGCTCCCCGAGGCTGTACATAGAGTCGCTGCTTAGGTTTTTATATGCTTTACTGTACCCTAAACACAAAGCCTTCCAGTAGCCCATAATCACCGAAACAGCCTCTAAAATCTTTTCAAGTTTACAAAGCAAGCCGATAAACTTGCCTCAAGGCATAGATAGGCAGCATACAGTGTGAAGACAAAAGACGTTTAATTGCAGGTCTTCAAAATTGACGAACTGGTGTGAAATTGCGTACTTCATCATAATCTGCTTATTGGAACCTGCTGGTTTTCCTCAAGAATATCGTTACTGTCTGTAACCCTTTTTAGCCAGTACCATTTCTACACAACAGATACTAAATGCTCGCCAATCGCTGGTAATCTGGAGCGCAGTGCGCTTTTGAACAAACGGCTTAAAAGCTCCTTGGCCTGGATTGAGTGCTTGGTTCAAATACTCACCAGTTTGCTTGGCAGTCAAAATATCTCATAAAAACTCCTAATAGGCTCCACGAATTCCCTCTATGTAATCTATATCATACGATTGCACGTGCCTTCCGGTAGACGCAGTTTGGAAGATAAAGAAACATCTCTTACAAATCAGAGTCTTCCATTGTATCCTAAAGGTTTAGCATTAAAGGGAGCCGTGAGGTAAAAGTTCAAACAGTGACTCAATGGTTTATCACGAGCGTTGTTCGGCTTTCAGATAAATCTGTCCATCTTTATTACGATCATCTACATGATTCCCTACATGATTCACAACCATCAGTGCCGTCGTAACAGTCTCTAAATAGCACAAGAGGAGTCGAACATGGTGATAGCCCGTGGAGTGGAGCTGTAGATCCTGATGGTAGGGATAAACCTGTCTTGTAATGTAGTGTAATGTAGTCTGCTGTTGTGTCACTGTCAGGTCTTTGAGCTGGGTTATTCCAAGTGCAACGACCGGGGTGAAACAAAACCGCACGGGGGTTCGGTCGTGTTTTGAAGGTCAAAACACGGATGATTTGATGAATCACCTTAGCTTGAAATTTTGAATACCGATAGTCATAAATAAACCAATGGTTTACGTAGCTATGAGAATCTGCGTGAGTGAAGGCTTAAGGCTTGTGGGTATGGAAGGGGTTTGATTGAATAGAACACAGTGGAACAAAGACAGATCGAGATACAGTATTTTTAGAACGGTCAGACTGTTTTTCACTTATTAGTTAATGGATTTGCTGAATTAGAAATGGTTTGCTACCAGTGCCGATATCAGCCACATAAATGGTATCGGTAGGGCGTTCTGTCCATGAATAAAGTTCACCAGTCAAGAATTTCTTTTTACAACATCGACGTATATACCCCAATATAATTTTGCCCGCGGGATGCATGGATCGGATAACGTCCAATGTCGATGTTCACCGGTTATCCTTTCTATCCGGTCCTACCAACATCATCCATCAGTTTTTTATTGATCCACTTGCGTGATCAATTCATCGACGAACCGACGGTTGGCTAGGACGGTGTTCAAACTGTATGGTCGTGAATCAGTGATGGACATTGCATCGGACGGCCCGTTCCTTATCGGTTCTTTCCTTCTGTCTCAATCGAGTGATGTATGCCCTCATCTGCCTGTTTTTTCTCCAGAATGTCTCTGCTGATCTGGTTCGGTTCTGGAGAAATGCCAATGGCGCTTAGCCAGCGTGATTCGTCTTCCGCACCGTTCGATACCGTACAAAGTAAGGGTTTGTGAACCTATTAGAATCTGAGATGGGTGGCTGCGATAGCTAAATTCGTGAATACCATGTCGTCATGCGCCTTCTACATCATTGAACCAAATGAAGAATGGATTAGGAATTCGCTCGCCGAGCACAGTTCAAATATCGCTCTATGAATGTATCATGGATTATCCTGTCTCCTTTTTAGAACCGTTCCATCTTAATGTATATATGCAAAATGTACTGCGTGCAATCGGTGGATTTCAACTGTTGACTGAGCATGAACATAAGCGACAAAATAACGCATTTCCAAATGCGTTGTCTCCACTATACGTACAATGTAAAAATGTAAAAGTGACATTATTGGTATTCAATATAACTGAGACCGGCCTTATGCATTTGTTATGACTTATGTGCTAAGTACCTAAAAGTACCTAAAATTGACAAAAATTGCGAGCAAAGAGAATTCATGTCGAGTCCTGTTCCAAAATCACAGGTGAAGTTGAAATTCGCTTCTCACTGGGAAAGTCAGGTATTGCATATATTTGAATGCATGTATGCATGTTCACCCAATACTTGTCACGCATGTCGATGAGGTTCAATAACCTGGGAACTGAGAAAATATCAGCCTCTAGCACAAACAAGCGTGATCTTCAGGACTGTCAAAACTTGTTTTCCACCCCATCTGTTAACTGGCCAGCCACACGATAACGTTTGCTCTCCACTGTGCGCCAGCCCCCGGACGGTCTTCTTTACCGCCCACGATACAGGAGGCGGCTAAAGGATCGATATATGGCGGGAAACCGTTTATGGCACCGAATGCAGCCTTTGAAAGATTGTATGTATCGGGAGCTTTGGGTACATTCATCAAAGGCATGCACACTACGAGGATCTGAAACATGATATGGGTGAATCCGATGGAAGTATTATCAGGTTGCCATGGTAACGTACGTGTCTTTTCTAGAGAACAGACTGGCCCATGGATCACAGCGATAGATCGCGACTGAACGGTGCTATTCATGGTTTGCCGCAGTTATTCAGGCTTGAACGTAACAAAGGATAAGACACGGAAATCGAGAAAAAGGAAGGCTGGAGTGGAAGAAAAATACACACAATGGTGTCTGTGACGTCACGGGAAAACCGTGGGCGCTACTTGGTGGTAATTGCGGAGGCACTTTTTTTACTGACAGCGGTTCAGCAGACTGTCTGTTGAGGCGGCTTTTGGTGTGTCATCTAATCACATTGTGCAAAGGAAGTTGTGATCAATAAAGCCACGCAGTCAGCAAAGTATTTCAACGGTGCCAATTTGGCCCCAGTTGTTGGCAGGAAACGCTACAGTCGTCATTAGTTCGAATTCCCGCTGTAACTGACATTTAGGTTGGGCAATTAACAGCGTGGATGTGGAAATGATAAGCATTCTATCTTAATAATCATGCTTATCGAAGATAAGTAATGCAGTTATCCAGTTTGACTCCGCAACTTTATTATTCCTCTAGCTATAGGAACCAATTTGGAACAGCCGTAGCCATACACTCTATGCTGGGCACTTAGTTTCATACTGGACGTCACGTAAACGCCGCTCTACCTGGTCCCTTAAAAACGCCAATTAGACGCACCCACCCACGTACGACTACATGTTGGCGACATGACAGTGCTCTGGGGGTAGCCATCTGTGGTGATACGGCCGCGAAATTAATTGGGGTTCCAGGTGGAGAGAAAAGCGCAGTTTGCATATTGACGCGAGCAGTCTGCATGTGTTTCCATGGCGTCGCTCTCAGCATAGAGGCCCGACTGCGCTGCAGGTTCGCTAATGATGGGCTGGTTGCTGTGGACGTGACTGTATTCCGCAATGCCGACTAGAATATATATCAGGATCCGAGCTCTTATGATCGACAGTAAACCGTTAAACATATTGAGCAGACGAAAACCCTTGCAGGTACTTTACAGAGACATTTGCATGTTTCAGATACAAGCGAAGATTTAGCAAAGATGAAGAGTTACGATCATGAAAATCTGCAACTGCTCGTTGGTCAGGCTTTATGGCAGACACGTAGGTGTTTGACCTGTAAGGCAGGCTGTAAGGAAGTTGGTACGTTTTACCAGCTTTTATGAGGAAGTCATTAACGTCTACGTTGCCCCTGCGCAATTACATGTAGTCTTTGCAGACATCATTCTACGATTAGAAGGCAACGGATGTCGTCAGTTGAGACTCATTTCTGATAAAGATGACAACGAAATAAGCCCCTATGAAACTTCAGACATCGTGAAAAGTAAAGCCTTCCATATTTTCAAAGTCGTTTGCATGTTTTCAATTAGTTAACAACCTGTTGCACTACGTACATCATCACTCATCTTGGGTTCCCATGCACACAGAATACGTCTCACGCATCAGTATATCCTCCTTTGGTATTCCGTCAAAATATGAAATGAACTTGAAAGACACATTGCGTAAGGCTAGCATTTAATCTTTCATGGTGTCGAAAAGTTTTCCTCTCAAATGTTCTCATAATAGAAGTTTTCATAGGTCTCTTTTCTGACGAGAGGGAACATACATCATAATCTACCGTTGAGAAACAATTTAAGAAGTGAAAATTGGGGGATGACATATACCTTGTTGTGTCACTTATGCTATCCTGTTGCGCCTGGTATATGTAACATGATATGTTACTCACAATATGTTTGTCCATAAATATATATGCTCTTCGTCTTTGAAAAAGACCCCCAGTCTGTAGTTGTTAGAATCTATGTTGGGGGGAAACTGCTATAATATTCTAGACGGCAAAAACAATATATTGGGTAGACAATGCGCAAACTCACCTAACACCCCCAGTCTGTAGTTGATGGTGACCACCACGATGTTCTGTGTTGCTGCCAGCAGACTCCCGTCGTAAGCCGAGCCCGTCCCGAACATGAAGTCTCCGCCGTGAACAAACACGACCACCGGGTACGACGTGGACCGAGACGAGCTCTGAGAAGGAACGATGAAGAAATATTTAGAGGACTGTAGGATTCATGTCTACTCTTGTCTACATGTCGTTATATGAGAGCTACCCCACGTCTGTAAATGATCATGAAAGAATAAAATAACAGACTGCTAGAATCTTCAAGATAAGTCTTGAGCAGGCAGTGTGTGTGCATCTATTATTTCTACATTAGCACTGGTCAGCTGATGGTGTCTTAATCACAGACACAGGGAACCTGTGATTCGCAAATCATTTCCTGACGAAGCCTGTCTATGTTAGGTATTCATCATCGTCATCAATACCGTTATCGTTGTGTTGGTATGTTTTATCATCTTTCGCCATCAAAGTGTACATTACGTTTTCGAATTTTGGGTTAATTTTTGTCAAAGCTTCGGTAAATGAATGAATATGTGAAGAAAGGAATTTTTACGATAATGCACAATCTGGCTGACATGTTACATCGGTTTCCACATGCTACATTGGGGCTAGTATGGGCCATGGGGGGTCCGAAGTTACAGTTAATGTTCAAATCATCCTAACGACGTTTCCAGTCGTTTTGGTCCCTTAAGGCTCACGTCATTAGCACATTAATCAATTCTGCAAAAGGCAATCGTCCCTTACTTACCGTTTATAATTGAGTTTTAAGGAAATAGATGGAAACATTCCCATATGGCTTATAAAAGCAGCGTCGTTAATGATTTAATATCCATGCATCACTGTATCCCTGCAGGTGGCATTAATAGGAGAAGCCCGTACATAATTGATAGATTATCGTCATTATTGGTTCACTAGGAAACCGTTCGATACGGTACAGACGTCAGACGCTGTCAGCACCTTACACACAGCAAATATGACTGGAGCTTATGTCACCCTTGATATAGTTAAGAGTTAAAACTTTGTTTCAAAACAAAACGTTGACACTCTCAATTTCAGACCATCCTACTGCAGTCTTTCCAGAATTTAAATACCAATGGTACTTGTGCTTGAACAGAACGAGTCAAGCGAAAGCAAGGTGCTCTCAAAAAGTGTTGTAGCCGAATATCCCTGCTCGGTGTCTTGCAAAGTACCCCTTAATACACCATTGCACAATTCTAACACTCATTTGAATTAGCTAGTGCTGTGGAGGGAGAAAGTTTGCACCATGGTGAGCAATGTTGACACGTCACACGGAACCACCGAGAATCGCGTGAGTCGACTCTGAAGACTTTCGGGGAAATCCGGAGAGAGAAGGTGCTCAGCCCTGTCCCTGATCCATCCCCGTGTTTCCGTGCCGCACCTCGACTGTAAGTCCCAGGAGAGTCATTACTGGTTAGTTAGCAAAGAAAATCGATATTTATTCTTGCCCTAGATGACATTTAAGAATTTCTCCGTGCGTGTCAAGGGCTTACGTCACGGAGGGACTCCATATGTAGTCCCTGGCTTCTTCTCGCTCGTATCAATTACTGTGCTGGTGCGCCTTCTGCTGCTTGATCAGATCCAACACCCAGCACTACATCCTTCACCGCAAGGTCACCGCGGTAATGTCTAATGGAGTACATTGGCGTGTTCATATACATGGCTCGAGTTACCTCGGCTACCTTGTCGAGCCTTGTCCAATTCCTGCTCTGGGATTTAGCTAAAACGAAAGGAGCACACGTGTACAGGAGACACGACGGTGACATAATCTAAATCTGGCCTTCTGCACATATATGGGGCCAATAAATAAGCCCTCGGGCTGTTAGGTCTTCCTTGCTCCAGTATGATATTCATTTGCTATTTACAAGTTTACGAGTGTTACATGGAGCAGCTAATGAATACAATGAATAAAAAGCAAATTCACGTGCTTACCGGCCCACGCCCAATAAAAACTTGCCACGAGAAACTTGCTAATTCGATTACACTTTTATACCACGTGTCCTCTAGCTCACCTCGGGCGTTGCAATTAGTTATTTTGTTTTATCGATGTGTTCTAGGGTCTCTAATGAATTTATTCTGTCAAGTTTGTCCAAAACGATGTGTCTGTCATTAATATCCTTTACATGTTAGGATAACTAGCACAATAAGGACATAGCGTTGCCAAAAGGAGTGGGAAGGGAGATTTACATTTCTATGGAGTAAGGTCATTGTCACTGTTTGAAGTATTGCCAGGCTTTGTAAGGCGCGCATTACAGATAAATGACGGGACTTAGTCTGTTTTACGGCTCGCGATGAAGGCATCACGGTGCGCTTGGACGATGGATTATCATTTGGAAAATGATACTTCAGTTCTGGGGCTACCCAAGTTCACTACATTCTTCCGTAAGCCAGACCGTCCCATAGGAGAAGAACGTGTGCTGCTCAGAACGTTCTGTCACGCTACGAGGTTTGTGAAGATTCATCACGGCGTCATAGAAACTTCAGAGGGCGAGCCGGAGCAGTGCACAGCTGACACTGTACAACAAGAATCTTCTTTCATCTCATCTGACAATTTTGACCCTCGAATATTGGAGGTCACGTTCAAGACCCCATGAATCGATCGGGTCGGACAGTAGGCCGCGTGTATTAGGCAGCAGTATTGATACAGAGCAGCACAAGCACCGCTGACCATCTCTTGATTGGGTCAGACCAGATGACATGTATCTTGAATGGCTCCGGTAAAATTAGCGGATGATTTTTGTCACAAAAGCCAGAAATATAGTCGGAACTGCTGACCGTGATGGACAATTTTCTCGCGCACGTGAGTGGTGAAGATGTTCAGTCTAGATAAAACTGTCGCCTCGGGCACAGTGTTGAGGAACTGTTGGCAACTACCAAGTCCTCCTTACTGGCAATGGTTCAAAACATACGCGTGCTGTTTTGTATTCAACACTGTCTGTATGCATGGCGTTGGTACGGTGTGATTTGTGGCCAAGAGAGGTGGCCGTCTTAGATGTTCTCCCCAGGGTGTCGTTCTGAAGAGATAGGCCACTAAATACAGACGACTGATACGTCTTTGTTGCCACTTGGTTTTCCACCAGGACATGCATCGTATTTTTAGCCAGTTCTAAAGGTGCACCAGGACATGGACAATAGTCTTAAACTGTTTAAAAACAGGAGAGCTCCAAACGTACAAGCAGAGAAAAAAAGTCGTATTTGTAAGAAAACCGTTGGATTCGATATACTATTGATTGTCTTTTAACAGTTTTTTTTTTTTATCGTGAGCATATCTTAGACCCGTATGACACAATTTGACACAAACGTAAGTATTTAAGAAAAAAGGTTGCCTCAGAGCCCATCTCATTCACATACATTCTATGGTATAGAGCTGGGGCACAGTATTGAAAACCTTCTCTTTCCATCACCTTTACATTCCCAATCGATCCCACTTACCCATTGTTATACCTGGGTGGAGTAGGGAAACTCGGTCGTGTGATGGGCACAGCAGCGGTGGCATGGCAGGGCATTCGAACCCAGGACCTCTTGGTTCTGGGCCAAACACCCTAACCGTTACGCTAATTATACAACACAACACAACACCACATTCCAGGTAACTGATCGTTCACAAATTAACTCCTTGTCATCAAAACTTTTACCTCGATGAAGTTTTCAACACTAGTGAATACCGTACAGCAGCTACGACCTCCATGCAAGGACATGAGGATATCTGCATTCCTCTGAAGCGAGGAAGATTTGAGACGTCAAGTCTTCTTCGCACGTAATGATATCCGACCATAAAGGCCTGCTGACATTTTACGTGGGCGGTGGGCCCGAGATTTACTACTTAAAGCTCCTTTTCAGCACTTCATGCCAGGCTGACGTCAGCCCATCCATTTAGTCATGCACGGCTGGCTTAGAAGTGCGGCTTTGCCGGCGAGTTTTTGCAATGTTGATTAGGGACTTTCGCCTCACAGACTCACAATTTGTCATATGACTATAATCCTAGCTAGACATAGCTTTTCATTTTCTGCCTTGAAATATTCATAGCTATGGCATGTATCGCGTTACTGGATCTGCCCACAAATGGCAAGAATATGTTCCATTATGTAGTTATATATGATTGGCTTTACAGGCACCAATGGGTGCCCTGGTCTTCGCCTAACAAGGCTAGAAAGACCGAAGATGCCATAGCTGGTAAGTTGTGTAGAAGTCCTCAGTCAAACAGCATTGATATACATTAGGCTTTTGTTCTGGATTCACA
Source organism: Branchiostoma floridae x Branchiostoma belcheri (assembly GCA_019207045.1). NCBI lineage: Eukaryota > Metazoa > Chordata > Leptocardii > Amphioxiformes > Branchiostomatidae > Branchiostoma > Branchiostoma floridae x Branchiostoma belcheri. The sequence continues at coordinate 6,269,593 of CM033028.1, forward strand.
AGCGCTGTCAAGGGACTCACTAACTCTGTGTGAAATTACTGTTTGGGTTCCTGCAGTAGATCTTCAGAAAGGAAGGTCATGTTGCCTTCCGCTCAACAGATCGCTCCTGGCAGGGCGATTGAGGACCTTATTGTTGGTAACGGAAAGAGTTTGCCTACAGGGTGTCTGGATGGACTGCTGTGACTGTCATTTAATTCCTACCAACAAGATGTACAGGGACATGGACATCATCCATCTTTCCCTCCAGCAAAGCATTCCCCAGCCAGGTAGCTGGTGCTGTTCGACAAATTGTCGATGGTAACAAGCTCCTGAAAACGACCTGCTGGCATCCTTGAGCTCTGCCTGATGATCTTAACAAGACAGGTCGAGACGAATGCCTATATTGTCTTTTTATTTGATCAGGAACTCCAGAGCAGTCTGCATGCTTCATTTAGGACGACCACAGTATCAGTACAGGAATGACCCTGGTAGAAAGTAACTGCATGATTCATGTAGACATCGCAAGTAGACATTTTGGGTAGGTTGTGGGGATGTATAAAGATACTTGCTTCATCTCATTAATAGGCAGAATGACGCAAGTTGCTATGACCTGGATATCACTTGACTTTCTCTTCTCATGTATTATTCTTTGAGCCTTCAGCACATGATTTACACATTCCATCAACCGGAGAACTAACATAAGCAGAACCTCGTCCGCTCTTGATGAGTGCTACGATTGTGATAACAATATTGCGAGTCTGGTCGTAAAATTCACCCTATGAGTTGAAAGCAAAGCAGGGTTGCATGCAGTTCGCCGTTGTCATACCTAACGATTTCTCTAAATTCCCTGGGAGTACATGTCGTACATGGGTGACTGAATATTAATCATTATTGAACACAGGTTCCCGAAAAACATGCTATTAACCAACACTCTGATGCAAGCGGTAATTGAAAGTTGGGAAATTCAATTACACAGCCTGTAATTCCGTTTCATGCATTTTCCGTTCGCTGCCTATCTAAGCTATTACATGCCCTTTTAATTCCTGCTAACGGTAGTGGTGCACTCAGCAGTCACGTGCGACACGTGTCCCAGCGGGGAGCACCAGCCAGATGCCACCAGCGGAGATCTATGACATTAAGTCGCATCGTGTGACAATCGGTTTGGCCCAAACAACAGAGATCCCGGGTTCAAAATCACCGATATGCCCCGCGATGTTGTGCCCTTGGCAAAGTAACGTTACACGACTTTCCTCACTTCAATCAGGTTAGGGCCGTCCCTCGGATAGGACGTTAAATGGAGTTGTGAGTGAATCAAACCTTTCTGTTTGGGTTGACACCTTGGAAAGGTGATAGTCACCTGTCAAATGTGGTAAACTGAATGAATAAATAAATGAAATAAAAGGTGGTCTGGTGGTTGGAACTGTTGACTAAGAATCTAAAGGTTCTAGGTTCAAATCCCTGGAAGACCTCAATGTTGTTAACTTGGGAAAGTTACTGAACTTCACTGAAAATTGGTACTTAGCTTCGCTTAGGGATGTCATCTCGGATGGGGCGTAAATCCAGATGCTCCGTGTTTGAGGAGAGCCACATCTTGAACACGTTAAAGAGGACCCTACACAAAGGTTGGGTCAAACACTTCACCGCGTCCCTGATCACGTCACAAGATTTTGTCGATTAAACAAAGCTGTTAGTTAGACGAAAATCTTACAGACATTACGCAAAGGAAGAGAATCATACAAAGACTATGTGATTGGCAGAGTTTCGTTGACATCATGTACTGAACTACAATGCCACGAACAGGAAAGTATTAGGACCTCCCCAGAGACATGGAAAGACTGAGGATTCAACCAACTTTTCCAAATAAGCCCACACCAGATGCCCTTACTTTTGTTCAGACAACATTCCACAATACAAGGTCATGATCAACACTCTCCACACGTCTGCAAGGTCAATCCAATTTATCAGGCGCCGATAACCGACAGTGCCTGATGGAGTGTTCCGCTGCTTTTATGGAGAGTGAAGCAGGAGTGAGATGTCTTTCCAATGGGCTGCCTAATAACCTTTACCCTGGGTAGCTTTATCATCTGCAGAATTCGCTATTGCATCCAGAATATATCGAATATAAAGTCGTAAGCAGGTATATCCAGCCAGTCCTACTTTATTATCCAGGATGTAAGAAACAATCTAACGACTTTAATACGACTTTGCCAGAACAGATGGTTTATTCTGTCCATTGCTGAGCTGCAGGACTGATGTTGCCGTGAGCAACACGTTAGGAACAGCAGTTTACCTCTGCTGACCGTTACTGGGTCCCATTCTTACGCTTCAGGGTCGGAGACTAGAGCAGTTTCCCACAACAGCCTCCTCTATAGCTTATTCTAATGGTTTCTTTGTGCACACTGTTTCTCAGTCCAGTTTCGGACGCCGTCTCCTCACCCTCTACGTCTACGAGGGTTTGGCAATCTTGTTAGAGTCATCTTAGAAGTCCAGATTGGGGGAGGCTTAGGTATGAATATGATCTATTATCCAGATGACTTTAGCGTTCTCGGCATCTGTACGCCAGAGACGAAACGACGCCCCAACGTAATCCCGACAAAACGCTATGCCGTAGACGATTTGGTATGACATAATAGATATGATAAAAAAACGAACCCTAAACACAGGCTGCATTGCACACATTAAACTTTTTATCCATCAATATTCTATACAGATCAGTACTTTATTCAAAATCCATGTTCAGACTACAAGCATTACCGGAAGTTTAAGTTAGTTTCACAACCAATTTTCTCCTCTACCTCTACCGACGTTTCAACAGACTGTTTGCTGTCTTCAGCAGGGCAACGTAAACTGACCCTTACCTGATGGAGACAGCAGACAGCCCGTTGAAACGTCGTTCAAGGGGAAGAAAACAACGTTGAATTGTTTAACGTGGTGGAACTGTTTACGGATCGAGATTAGCACCAAGAAACCTTGTTTAGACGTGCGCCAGTTCTGTGTCCTATTTTCTTTTGGATAGACAAGGACAATGTGGCGCTGTACTCAAGTAAGTAAGTTACATACACAGTACAGACAGAAAGGAAAGGTAGTCTTTTCTTTTCTTTTACACAACAACCTTCCCACCACCACCACCCGAGGCAAAATCAGGTACACACGCCACACTCTGCAGTTTGATCACACTTTTGATTGCCACAATCATGACACCAAAATGCCAAGAGTGATTACAGTGGATTAGCAACGTTTTGGATTAATGACTCACATCACGACGCTGGGATATACATGCATGTTTGGCAGACCTGTCAATTGCTCTGTCTTGTATCCAATAAAAGGTCGAAGGGATCCGGGTCAATAGTTGACACTTGCGTGATCTGCCTTTGCCTTTACATGGCGGAAGCTAAGGTTGCTATCCAACCAACAGCTAACGGAGTCAGTTCATCATTCCGCAATTATGATCCTTCGACTGACACTTATCTAACTGCTGGGCGTGATGGATACGAATAGGGTCAGTGATCAGTCACACAGTAGAACTAGGTCACCGGCCGGACAATGCCGGATGTCAAATCACAGGAACTAGATATACATTACCATCCAAATGGGACTGTGCCGACATCTCTTGTAAATTGGTCTTAAAGTGTGGGAATTACCACCAGTCATTGGCATCAAAAGCCAACACATCGTGATGAAATTGGTCACGTTCAAACATCTTTAAAGACAGAGATTAATGAGAACCTATTATTGTGAGTACTAAATACAGTGTCAAGGTATTCAAACCGATGAATTTCCACATTGTGCCGCTTAAATGTTCATGATTCAGATGGTGACACACAGCTGATGCAGCTTACCAAACTGAGAAAACTGTTTCTGAACATTGGCCATCGACCTATTGCCATTTGTCACTGTTTTCTGCATATTTTGAGCTGCTTTTACCTTGAACTGTAAATGTTGTTCCATGTCCTAGTCTGATCCAGATTGTCTGACAGTACTAGTGGTAGTAATTCAGATGCCAAAGTGAGCTGTAACTTATACCCGCATCAGGGACTTATCTCATGATTAGAAGTAGGACAATTGCAACAAGAACCCGGAAATGACGTTAGTGATGACGTTGATACATTGGTGTGTCGCCTTTTAAGGTTGTAATTATCTGCTCTTCACTACTTTCAGAAGATCACAAGAGCCCATCTCAGCATAATCCTTTCGTGCTTAAGTACTGAGCACAGAATCGCACCTTCGAACTGCATAATTATCGATGTCTCACCGCTCTCCACAAGTCCAATGTCAAATAGTCGTAAACACGTTTTTAAAACCATTCCAACTGGAGGAAATGGAATGGATCAACGTTCATTCTACATCATCCAATTCTATAACAGCTCTCTGAAAAGTTCTATTCGCCGCCCTTTCAGCTGTTCAAAGTCATTCTATTAGCAGTGAGGCAGATGAAGGTTGAATTTGCACTTACAGGCGGGCGTCCTGGGTAGCAAGCATCAATACTAACCCTGCTGTCTAAGAAAGAAATACACAACAAAGATATACGTAACAGCGAAACAGTCAAGGTCAGCATGGTCTAAGTTTTGTAGGCAATAGCAAGGATGTAAAGCGATGGCGACTAGTGAGCAAGGACACGTCTACAGCAGTACAACACTTAGGTTTGTGCTAATAGCTGCCAGGTGGAACCCCATTTCTGCATAGTTCCGGACAAATGACCAATGTAAAATGATTATTGCTCTGCAATTGCCTATTAGAGGACAAATGTCTCTGATGAAGACAAATAAGGTGGAGAGACTTCTGAACTGCCTTTGTGTTTGTAATCACAACACATGTCGTACAATGGGAGGAGACGGATCGCTATTGCAGACGTTTGATGCCAAATTAAGGACTCCATTCCCTCGGGTACGGTCTATCCATGCATTGCCTTGTTGACGTGATTCACTTGTAATGAGATGACACGAGTCGCCATGTTCGCGCTCTAGCGCATGCCGTGATCTGACGCACGCTTCAGCGAAACGAAATCCCGTTGAATACTGATGATTGTATCTCTTTCTACAAAGGCCCGGCTAATTGTGAGTGGTGCGTGCATCCTGCCCATTGTGTACCTGTGATGGGAGATCTGATGGAGCCAATCTAATTTGCCTTCTTCCGGCGTGCAGTAACGCATTTACCTCGGCGGCAAATGACATTAAAGGTATCACTTTCCCCTTGAGACGACCATATTTGAAATAGATCCTTTCAACTGACCGGTCCCCTTATTACGTTTTAAGTTCCAGTCAGCTACCAAGTCTTTCATCAACGTACATCTTGTATCGCACCAAGAGATCACAGAGAAGACAAGCCGTTTGTGCATTCTGAGCGTGCGGTAAAATGTCTGACATCCAGCCAGAGCACTCAACGCATCCGCACATCACCCTGCTTTCAGTAATTGCCGGTGAAAGGGTGCTTCATCACTTTCCATCAGCGGCCCGTTGTTTTCAACCCGTCCAGTTTGACTTGGAAATCGACCTTGTTTGTAATCTACAGCTTGGAGCAGCTTTTATCCAATTAGAAGACGACCTTCCATCAGTTTGGCGCTGCGCTCCTGCAGTGTTGACATTGACGTATGCGCTGTCTGGAGATCACGTGGATGTGCAGGTGATGAGAACAATCTCTGAGTGACCTGTGCAACCCTTGATTTCATAATTACAATAGGATGTGCACGCGTAAGTTGTAAGCAAGGTAGACAAAATCGTTCTTTGTCTACAAAATTCGTGAAGCAATCTGTAAAAACTATAGTTGCAGCCCCCAGTAGAAAGGTACAAGGCTACCACTGGGCCGAGCCGGCACCTCCACAGTCAAACATGGACAGGAACAGGCTGCCGATCCGACATGATGGATCTAATTGGAAAACTTCCAGATTCTCTTCCTTATGAGAGTTCGATAACTCTCGACATAATGGGTTATGCACAGACAAGATGTCTTCCTTCCAGACACAACATGAGGAAGAAAAATTCATCAACACCGTTGCCGCTGTTGTTGTTGCCAGAACCATGTTACAAGTCACCTAATGGTACATTTGGATGGTAGAATTTGGAAAGACTCAAGTTTAATTCGCTTTCTTTAGTTTAAGGCTGCATACAGTGTGGAGCCATGTCATTTGATTACGATTTGGAAAGGACCTAAATGAAGTGTTAACAGGAATCTGTTGGATTACAGCTGTGTCCAACATGACATACATTTTCTCTTTGTTTTGAAGCTCTGACATACTTGATTATAATGAAAAACAAGACAAAACTTAAATATGATAATTTCGCACCTCCGTGAAATATTTAGGGTTTATTTTATGCCATATACGTAGCCTTATCATGCTCTATAAAAGTTGATATTCAACAAGTCCCATGCCACCAGAGTGTCTCAAAATGATACCAGTGACTTCGCCGGGCAGACAGGCTGTATACGGACTATACCACATTGTTTTCATGGAGAGATAAGGGGCCCAAATCACAATAGGTTGGACCTCAAGAATTACATGTACCAAACAAAAAATTCGTTTAGTAAATTCATCAAAAGGATCTCAAGTTGTAGTTGCGAACAGTACCTCCGTTGGAGGTCAACCTTCTTCCCATATGTAAGTTTATTTTTATAGAAGATGTGACAGACAAGCCAGAAATAGGCGGCTGTGGAATGCTAAAGTCAATAAGGTAATCTTAATTTGTATATGCATTTAAAATTACGGTCTGTACACATGTAGCATAGGGCCCACGGCCTAAGAAATGTGAATTTATATATATATATATATATTGAAGATGCGCCTTACCTTATGCGGGACATAGATGTTGAGATAGAGGCAGTCCTCGCTGTCTCCCACGGTGTCGGTGGCGGGGTTGGCGGGCTGGGGACAGGCCGGACCGGGCTTGTAGGCATTGCGCACCGTGTAGGATGTCTCTGGCCTCTCGGGGGGCTGGAAAGGAATGATAGAGGATTTCAATATCTTTATGATTTATAAGGACTGTATGTCTATGCTTTAAGACCTCAAATATAAGCTGTATCTTTGTTACATCTTCTTTGTCGATTTTTACGCTACCTCCTCCTAGGTCCTGAATAGAAAGCGGCCAGCAGCTTTTTTTTTCCTTTTCATGAATAGATACAGGATCAAACAAACAAACCCGCAACCCGCAAAGACAGCAACAAAATGCGAAGAATCACGTTTGCTGTACTTACTAGCGAAATCAAGTTTATCTACAATGGACTACAGTGTATAGAGGAGAACCCTGGGTCTCTGAACAATCATATAAAGTACCCGTCTGTTACATGTGCACGTGATACGTAATTCATCACAGCATATGGATATATTATGGATGCTCCTCATGAAACTATATTCCATTTATAACCACCACGCGCGAATCAATTCCATATGTTACATGTTATTTGGTACAGTGAGTCCATATGGTCGAAGTATGATGGACCAATTTGTTTTGTACAATGTCTTGCTGTAAAGAAAGGCGGACCAGATTTTGTGGCAGTAACCTATGTCAGCAAGTTTTCACCTCCTAGATAGAACGCCCTATCACCAGTTTCAGGCAAGTATTTGTTCTATATAATAGCAATTTGACCTAGAGTAAAGCCACATGCACAACTTCACAATTGGTATAGTTCTGGTGAGTCTTTCCGAATTTCATACACGTCTTTGCGTGGGATGTAAATATGTATTTCTTCCCGACGGGTTGTGCGAAGACGAGTTATTTATCTGCGACTCCCAGTCAGGAGGCGTTGATCCTTTTATCTTTACTGTCCCCATACTCCATCTCTCGGTGCAAGGCGCGCTAGATCTAAACTAGGTGAGTGTGTCTGTGGAATGTCGACTGTCGAAAACGTCCCAATTTTTGTCTAAAAGTTTATCATAGCACTCTGAAGCCACTCAAGAACGATGACGTTCTAGACATATTGATTGCATGGATACAGGCACGGAGCCAGGATAACAGGTTATATCAAATATATCATTTAACACGACTGGAAGGCACGTACAGTAAAGACACTCTGTGCTGTATGTATAACCTCGACCAAGTCACTGATTTACATTTTATTATACAATGGACAAGTTGTTGCAAATTCTTGCCCGAGGGCTAATTGTAAGTGCCAGAATGATGCCAGCAAATCCGTTCCATGTTGTATTTTTGGTCAAACATAAATAATCTATATCTATTGCCTTTGCAAAAGGCGTATACAAAATCCGTTCCCTTGCCTTGGTTCATCGAAATATTTCATTCAGGGTGGAAAAAATAACGAAGTGGACTTCACAAATTACTTGTTCAGTCAGGCCATGGATATGCATTATATTCTACATATATTGCATATCGATCATGTTCCTGTTTGTTCTAATGTTCAAGTCTCTTATGCTACAAAATATCTGCACAGATGCTGGGACCTTCAACCTTACAGCTGTATACATGTACGCCTGTCAGATGATATTCATGAGCACATATCGCATTAGCAGCATTTCTGGACACATCAGCGTGGTTGCTACGCAACGTGACGTCAATACTTCACTTTAACCTAGAGGACTTAGGCCTGTTTTCAGACCGCTGCGTGCGGCTTTTTACAAGTGCGCTCCATTTTCTTCATTTGATTGCTGAGGCCCTCATCATTATCCTCTGGAACCCCCTCCTCCATCTCTTCTCGATGGAAATACAAATCAATCCTTGGGTGGGCTTGTTTCTAGAATAGTTTTATTCATCCGTAGAACATTTCGCCACCCGACTATTTTTCTTCTCATCACCTATAGTGGATTGTGCAGGTCAGCATATCCAAAGCTATCGTCCTGTCAAGCTAGGTCAAGGCTGATCCGGTCGATTCCTTCACCATCTGCATCTACGCACGGTCCTCTTGACAGGCCAACACGGCCACATTTATGGTCACTTTATCATCGGATCGACCACACGGAGGGTTGCTGAAGACTAAACATGGGGATATAAAAATACCCTTCTCGTGTATTCATAACTTCTGCAAACGTGTCTATGTTTTTCCTCGTTGCTACCCCCATCTCGAAAACCTCACGACGTTTTCAGTGATGTTGCTTCACGATATTCTTAATAAAATTCTCTCATATTTGCTGGCATAAAATATGCACAATCTGCCAACTTTGTATCTGTAAATCATCCACTTGCACAATCGTATCAATATTCTAAGCTATAAAAATTGCCTATATGGGTCCTGCAGGACCTCTAACGTGTTTTTAAACATGTGGACACGACGTTGCACTTCATACTATATCAAATGATGGGAGGGTACATGGAAGGTCTGTGAGGATAGCTCGGCAGCCATCTTGGTGACGATATATGGTTATGGCGCTGTTTTCAATGCAGATACAGTAGAACGCACTTATTGAGGGAGTATGTGTTTCCACAGTTAGGGGTCACTAACTCGGGTTAATAGACGTTTTATGAAATAAAGGATGTGCAGAAGTCCGAATTGAAGGTATGTGAAAGGAATCTGCTACCTGTTGGTAAAGTTGGATGGAATTTTTCGTCTCTCGTAACTGTTTGTACGGGATTGAATGTTAACTACATGTAGTAAGGTTGCATATTCATACGACAGAGACAGTTTGGCAAGCGATGAGCAACAGACATAAATGGTCATTGTGATTGCTGACAGATGATCACGTAGAGTGACTACGTCATCACATGCCCTGCACACGCGTCATTTTTTGCACAGATGACAAATGTTGCTCGCGTGACCAACTTCTGAAAGGATCTTTGCAGGACCTGACAACAGATTAATGACCCACAGATAAGATTGAATAAAGGATCTTACATATCATCTTATATATCATATGACTTATCTAGAACCACCAGTTTTACTTTACAATCTACTTTGCTTTTCACCCTTCTTCAGTGCGGTGTAAACTGGCTATTTTGCTATCTTAAATCTGAGCATAAATTGGCCAACAATCGGCCCTTTCGGCTATATCTCTTCCGAATGTCTATACAGGCCAATTGAAAAATGCACAATTTGAACCAGAATCGCTTCAAGTGTAGAATACGTGTAGAATATGATTGGTACAGTGATCCAACCCAGTATTTTCTTATTACAATGTATACTCAGTGTAAAGGTATTAGACTGATATTAACCTATTCTTAAAACGTATTTTAGACAGAAATGGATGCAAAAGCCGTGTTAGTACTGTTCATTTTATTCTATCTGAACACTTAACCACACTGGTCGTTCCAGTGTAAAGGTAAATTGCGGTGGTTTTGTGGATAAATAACCAGACAAAAACAGAGCAACATGTATCGTTCTAAACTCAGTATCAACCCCGGCTACGCCTCCCTCGCAATGTCCAGATGTTGCAGAAGCCCTAAGCGGCAATCGCACGAATGCACCAGGTGTGATGAGGAAATATGTCTCACTAGGCCACCAGATTGGCCCTCAGCGCGTGATGGATGCAAAGAGAGATGAGACACGGCATGCACGTAGCTCAGGTTCGTACTTGCGCTGCAGAAGTGTGTTATCAGTGCGACCGAAGCCAGAGAATTGCCGATAAGAGAAACTGATGAGTTTTCTGAAATCACCACGATCTAAGGATACTTAAGGCTAATGTCCTCTCCACGGGGATTTCAAAAGATGCTTGACGCCTTATCGTCGTAGATCTTCGTTACGATCCTGTCTTTAAAAGACGTTCTCAACTTAAGGTCTTACTCGGTACCTTGGACAGATAGGGAAGGAGGATTTTTTTCAAAAGGGAAACAGAATCGTTTTTAGAATGTTTCCAATCATCCAGGAAGACGTCATCTCCGCAATGCTTTAAAAGATGAATTTGAGATAAGCTAAACTCCCCTTTTTGATCTTCTCTCCTTCTTCCTAAATTTACAGACCTAGAATAGATTTCTCGTTTGATACGGGCGACGCAAGGATGAAAATATATTGATGCTGAGATGGACCTGCCAAGTGGAAAAGTTTTTCAGCATCACCCTGATCAAGCCCTGATCATGAATGGTGTTCTCTCCACAAGAGTTTTAGAAAATCGGCTCACAATGATCGGCTTAGGTTTTATGTCCGGAGTTATAGATATCTATCTGTGATCCTAGTGCTGAAGATTTACCCAATACTATCTAACCAACTTGCTGTGGTGGGTAGATAGGCACGGGGGGAACTAATGTGCTCGGGTAAGAATAGATAGGGAAGGTGGGGATAACAATATTTCACGTTGGTTGAACTGTAGGGATCTCCTTTTCCTCTGGGAGACGTAATGGTTAACAGCGCTTCCTTCATCCTTTCAAGCGTTATTCCTGTGCATTTTTCTCCGGTGATTGTTTAATCCATGCATCTGGGCACCTCCTGCGTCATCGTGCCATGGAGACTCCACTTCAAATGGCGGCAACGGGGCAGTTCTGTCCGCTCGTCGCAGCTAATTGGCGCGGCAATTGTGGAACGATCAATACGGCGTCCAGTCATGATCTGGCCCGAGAAAACCCGATGCGGCTGTCGGTATCGGCGGATCGAAACTCATTATACCGTCCATGTTGCAAAGTGAAATCATAGCTGGGGGTAAGACGGAGACTAATGGGGGTGAGCCATGCGTAAATGAAGTAACGAGAACATCGCCAGCCATGTGTTTATGCAATATCGAGATTCCTGCCAACCGTGTCTGTGTAATACTGACGGCCCTGACGTCCGTCCACTCGATCCGTCAGAGTCTCTTGTCATATCAACCTCGTGTGATGGCAACAGCATGATACTGAGTATAGACAGCCAAAAAAAAAACGAAAGCCAAACAATTCCGACTGGGAACCTTGGATCAAGTCATGGTTATTTCCAGTACGATCTTGTACTGAACCACAAGCCTCTTGAAGGGAAACAGTCATCAACTAATCATAGATCAAAAAGTACAGGATGTTCGCCTGATTGCAGACCTGTCGCAATGCCAAAAAAACTCCTTGTTAACAGAGATCCCTTGCAAATGACGACATATTGTCGTTTGAATACTTAAATCTACTTGGACTCTTGGCTCCCAGCTATACTGTGTCACCGGTTGCTCTGATTTGAGCTCATTCCAGCGTGAGAAAGACATTTTTATGTTTCACAGAAGACTTTGTTGCGATTTCATCACCAAAAGCACGAAGAATGCAGATTTTAGTGTCTTTTCTTTGGCTACCTTGTCCACATAACGACCTGTAGGTCAAGGGACTATGTAGGTAGATTTGTGAGTATCTTTTCAGTAGTAATTTCACGTCTTGAGCGGCGGTTTTGGTTCGGCTTGAAGGATTTCTCAAAGGTATTGCCGCATTTCATTTGATAATTTCTGTGCGTCGTTCCTCATCTTCCATGTGTGTTTAGAATACAAAATATTTTGCAAAAGGTGATGATGACAACCGCCAGCAAATCTCAATTGATGTCGCCACAGTGTATAAGTCCAGCAAGGTGTCAGTATTCATCTGCCTCTAAATGCCCCCAACTGGCTTTAGCTGTTCGATTCAAAACGTGTAATAATACACCGGCCCACGCACGGGATATCATTTCTATCATGAACCAGATGGAAATGGAAAAATCTTGCCTTTTCAAATAGGGCTTGATTAAATCCAGCTGGAATATCGAATAATTTCCGAGAATTCTTCGGCTTGATTTCATTTGCTCAGAGAACATCACAGGGAAGAAAGGCGCCATCTTCTATTGCTTTACAAGCTTGATGGAGGCGGTTTATTGGGTTTATATTGCAGCAGGGGAGACGTGAAGGCCCTGAGAACCGGCAGGAGGTAGCGGTAATTTCTGCCATCAATCCCGCTGTCTTAATGGCAGGTAGGACGTGTGGAGGGAACACCTGTCGCGCAGCCTGTTGCAGCACCAGCGGGTCGGCCAGGTGCCGTGTACGGACAGCTGGTAAGATTCATCTCCTCCAGGGCACAGTGGATATTTATAGAAATGAGTGTTCCTGCTTTCAGAAAACCATTTCCTCAAGGACAAGTGCGTGGGGCTTTAAACGGTGATAAGTCATGAAGGTGCATAAAATGACATAGCTGTGGTGTGGTGAAAATGAATAAATGTGGCACCTACTTTGAATCGACGGTCCCCCACCGGCCCTCTCGCGTACGGCACCCCTAGGAACACCTGGACCTGCTTCCCGCCGGACGTGGTCGTCACGTTCCCGCGCACCTTGCCGTACGCCGTGTCCCTGACGACGTGTGATCCCTGGGACAGCCTCGCCAGCGCCAGCACCGTAACACACCACCGCCACACGAGCGAGACGATTTCCATGGCGGATCGCGGCTAAATCCTAGGCGTAGGCTGGTGCGCAGTACTTCCCATGTCTCTCGGCGAAGCGTCGTGCAGTGGTAGATCGTGCGTGCATCCTCTGCTGCCAGGGAATCTTTTACATCTGATTTACATGGACACACAGCGGCTCCAGAGCTCGCACATTGCACATTCTAACCGCCGCCTCGCCCACAGTCGGGATGCGGCACCCGGCGCGTGTGAAATGACTCAAGCCTGGCGCTCTGCGATCCCCCCGTTATAGACAAACGCACCACGTTTATCCGCTTTGCTTTCGGCGGCGATGAATTATAGATACCAGGAGCACACGGTTGAGTCCAGAGGCAAGCTCACTCGCACTATAGACCCTGCCTGTTGCCTGCAATGAGTGCTCGCCACTTCCTCCAAAAGCAAGGCGACTTGGCCACAGGCCCGGACGATAGAGCCAGTAAATTGTGTTCCAACCAATCAGCAAGTAAACACTGTCTTTCCTGAGGAAGAGCGGCGAGGAAGAGAGCTCCTTCCCGGATAGATCGGCAAACCTCTCATTCCTAACGTTCGCGCTCCTGGCGAATTTAAAGTATCTTTGAAGCCGAGATTCAAACAGGTTGCACCGATGTTCGGCAACATCAGCCGACTTAACGGCTAGTGTCTAGAGGACTTGGGCTGAACCATTCCACATCGGGGGGACGCCGATCAATACCGTATATTAGAAACTGGCCAATAATATCGTCGTTCACTTCGGGGAAGTTTTGGTGCTGGGATCGGGAATAGGCTAACGTTTGTAAACACAGAGTAGTTTTTTTTTCATTATATCGTATTTTGTTGTTATCATGGTGATACTCTACTCATTTCACGTTTATTATTTGGCTGTATACAATATTTCAATTTTTTTAATCCGTCTATTGTTGTGTTGTACATTCGTGCATTTCTTCGTGTAACATTGTGTTGTATTCATCTTTAATTCTCATCACATTTATTGTTCACGTACGTTTCCATATGTACATGATGGCGATTAATTCCCTTTCTGTTACTGGAAATTATTTCATTACACCTCAAACTGCAACGCTGCCTCATTAATTGATTTTCCCTCTTTCGACTTTTTATGAGCTACGAGGCAACGGAAAAGAAATGTTTGCTTCTTGATTCACAAGTTGTTATTCTATTTTCATAACCCTCACGATTTTGCAGCTGCGCGAAACCGTCATTGTCTTATGAATTACAGAGGCGGGGTCGTCCCAAATTCTCAACAATAACCACAAAGCAAAATCGCATTCGTTGTAGAAATGGAAGCACATTCGAAGCCTGTACTTAGAGGGCTTAATGTCAAGATAAAGCCGGGTTATTAATACGTTAAAACTGATAGCTGTTAGGCTGCATGGTGTTATTTAGATCAATATCGAAAAAAGGTTCGCCAAAACAATGAAAACGTCGTGATGAATGATGACCCGATATACATTAGGATTCCGAGTTTCCTTGTCGCTCCAGGATTCTTTGTAATCCGGAAAGGAATATAAATTCACCAGCCGATGGTTGATCAGATGTGTGCTGGTACCTACCTATAACATGCACGAACGTACGGACATAAGCATAGCATTATTTCCCACAACCTCATAGTCTTCATCTGACAACATTCCGGCGGAATCTCTGGGGTTTTTTTTATTTACTGTTCAGAGCACAGGGTGCAGGGCACAAGTGAGGGAAACTAGGAAAAAGCTAAGAATTAACATCGCCTCTAGAAGAAATGCAAAATTAGACCTGGAAAGGACAGTCAAAGAAATGTATGACAAATAGTAACACAGGATTTAGCACTCAGGACTCAGAAGTGACACATAATGGTGACAATAGGTTATATCTAGTATTTCAAATTGTATATCAAAGGGTTTATGAGCATCAAAGTTCATTCAAATTTTAGGTTTTGCGTCGGCTATGTATGTTAAAATCAATATATTTATGTTAGTATCTCAATAGAGCTGAACCCAGACTGGCGTCTTCGGGGCTTTGTTTATTCAACTGGAAATTTGTGGCACAGAATTATAATTTTTGTTTTGAATCCAACTTCCCACATACTTTAAAATTGCAGACGAGGTTGTAAAAATTCACTTAATCAATAATTTTTCAAATGAAATTCGATTTTTAAGTATCAATACACGATTCACAATTCATAATTATGACCCCTGACTTTCTATTTCACCCTGGACTGCCCAAAACAAATGTTCATTATTGCACCTTTATTGTCAGTTTTCATTTTCCAGCAGTGATGCTGATATTATTGTAATCAACAAAAACACTTGAGAAGTAGAATCTTTGGAATGGGTATGGTATGTTATGATATGCTAAGTCAGAAAAATAGGCACCAAAGCAAGACGATTGCCTTCAAACCCAAAAATGATAGGGTCATATATTACAAATCAACAACCAATATACTGTGCTTATCGGCGTTTATATTACAAATCAACAACCAATATACCGCGCTTATCCGCGTTCGCGTCTGCAATTTCGAAAGAGATCAATATCTCAAGGCTCATGCCACATTCATTTACCACTCTGTAACCGAAGCGGTTTGGCTGAAAGGAGAGCTTTTCATGATTGTCCTTTGGCCCCATCTGTTAGTACTGCTTACCAGCACCGTTGCATTATTTAGAAGTTATATTCGAAATATACTGAAAACCTGACATCGCGGCAAGATAGGAAACGAATCTATAGATCAGCCAGAAAATCATGCAATGAAATCTGCCACCTATTGCCTTGTACTTTACGTGTAAAATAAACAATAATCAATTATGAACCTGATATTTAAGTCGTCATTGTAATCATAGCTACGTATACACTAGTGTAAATATGCAGAGGCAGCTCCATGGATAAGTAAACATTAATGAATAAACAAAATATTTCGAAAAAAAATACAGATTAACTTCTGATTTAGATGCAGGCTTCATGGATACGCAAACATTGATGAATAAACAAAATATTCGAAAAATACAGATAAACTTCTGAGACAATCATTCTGTCAGTTGCCGAAGAATCTGCCTGGTTCGACCTTCCTTCCATGGGCTGTCAGAGCGGACGAGCAGAAAGTAGGAGTGTCTTTCACAATTTGAGCTCTGTTTCCCCCCTGCGGGCTTCCATTTCGTATTTCCTGATCCGGTCTAAAGCCGATAAACCACAGCGCAAGTATTGAAAATGTGCATTTCATCAAATATGGTCTGTATGTTTCATTAATCACAAGGCAATACCTGCAGGAGACGCCGTCACTTGTTCATTATATCCGTATCTCAGGCATTACCAATGCATCTACTGAAGTGGGGTTTCCACGAGATAAATATTTGCCTCTTCGCTTTCCGCTTGCAATGACTTTGTAACAGCACAGCACAGAAATACAAAAATATTGCGTGATGACGGTATAACGACAGGTTTATAGCAAATGGTGGCTGGGGGACTAATACCAAATACACGTAGGCTATAGGATATAAATACATGATATAAATACATTCATATCCTATACTATATCAACCTGAATCTAGCTACAGCTAGCCTTAAGCTTGTTAGGTTTGACTTCATCTCCTATTAACCAATTTTGTATATCACATCCTAATTACTTGACTTATCACGCTATCAACAAAGCAGAAAAAATCATTTCACAAACATGCTTTAAGTCAATGCGCCGTTTGCATACTTTGAGAAGTCGATACCTGTTCCTTTCAGGCACAAAGAAGATAATTCAGCGTGAAGGAAGGTTTTTCAGAGGCAGAAACGAGTTTAGTTCGGCCGCATCAATGAGATTGTGCCTTTGTTATCACCGCATCTAGGGCAACTTCTAATCTTCTGAAACAGGAATTGCAGATGATGCCCCTTTCGCCGGCGTACAACTGTAGTCATCAATCAAGGCCCAGAAGACGCCGGCTTCTCCTCCTTACAAGTAGGGCGAAGAAAAGATGGAACTTCAGACGACATGGGGTCAGGACGTGTTTGTAAAGGAAAGGAGTGTAGCAATTATTGATGGATTTGTTGATGGGCGTCACGAAGCATTAGCGTTCCTTACTAGTCTGTCATTTAAGTCATTTAACCTATATCTTCTGTTTTACTTTCGCTCAGTTGGATCTTGTCTGGATAAATGTGCAAGCATACTCCGCAATCCGCACCAAATAGATTTATCGATGCCTCAACAAGAATTTTAAGAAAATCAAAGAAAACGATTTTTCCGTCCGTAATTTAGCCTTCTTCAAGGACGAATGGTCAACCACATCGGGCACGTGATCACACAAACATCTTGCATTTGCAATTGGCTGGCATCATATCCATTAATCACTTGCTCATCAGCATCGTCGGCTCATGCTAGTTGCACGAATGTTCTCCCTTCCTCCGTCCCCCCTATCTCCACCATTTATTAGCTACTACAACTCGTAAATTATTTTCCATATGTATGCTTCTATGCCTCGATGGATGAGCAAGTTAGAGAATCAATATATTTGTTAGGCCCGAGTCAGTCCTTCATAATTTCTGACATTAGCTTGAGCAGTCTCCATACTGACGTCATGATTGTCATGTTAACCGTCCTAATGACATGCCGGTCCCCTGGGCACCGCGCGGAATAGGGCGTAATGGGGTGGGAGGGGACAGGGCAACATGAATCAAACGTTTGGTTCTTGTGAATTCTCCTAACGTTTTATCTGTAATTTCTAAATTTTTCCACTTTTCAAATATCAAGAATCTTTTATATTTCATGGCAGCATAGCGGAAACATGTAAATGACGGATAGTAAAAAGATGCCATCCCGGTTGTAGGGCTGTTGTTATCGGTGTGTTGCAGAAAACCTGCAGCGGACAAGCCCTGGAAATCGACTTGCTGGTTCTCAACATCTGTATGAAGTGTAACGTGGATCGTTTATTCTTTGATTGTTGGAATTAACCGGTGGCTTCTCGGTCTTTTTTAAGTCTTAAATTACGATGCTTTTCGCATAACGTTATTCTGTAAATGGCATGTCCTCACGTGAAGAACACTTGAACACTGTCCACTTGCAAGCCTGTGGGCACCTGTTTTACGTCTCATCAATCTAACAGTTATTTGAAAAATTCACACAAAGAAGCAGACCAAGACGAAACTACGTCATCGGCATTCCTTCAATGTAGATAGTTTCATCATGATATTGCGAAACATGGCATTATGTATATTGTAACATACATCAATCATCATACATATTGCAAGATACGTACATACATCTACTAGCCAATACATTATGGAGATACATAGTTCTGTTGCCTAGGAATCGTTTTATTCCCCAGTACTAAGTTCTGCAAGCATTATTCTAGTTTAACGAGGGAGTGATCAAATGGTGCAATCGTGTGCCGTGAGATAAGAAACACACTGGGACTTCTCACAACTCTGTATCATAAATTGAAATAAGCACAAAATCGTTGCTGTTCCAAGACACAGAAATAGATCATTTAGATAAAATGCAAAATCGAGGCCCAAAACTAACTATACCTAATGACAAAAATCTACAAGCACAACATGATTATCCCGAACGGAGTCATCCGGTAGAGAGAGCTCCCTGACGAATGTCGCCTGTGTGAGCGCCGTGAATCTCTAACCAGTACTTCCAGACCTGCAATAAAAGAATCGTCGTTCCGCGGCAGCGCTTTGAAGATAAAACCTACAGTGATAAAGGGGAGCGAATGAAAAGCCGCTAAGAGCAGTTCGCAGCGCCTTGGAGAAGTAGACAGCCGTGCCTTTGAAAACCACGCATACATGTATATGTTTGCTGTCTTCTTCAGTAACCCAGCCGCTATATAAAATCAAAGCCTGGCAGTATGCAACAGGAGGAAGCGCATTAGTTACACCGCCTACACATGCACTATCAACAGAACGTTCGTTAATGAAAGTCACCTACACTCCCGGAATAGACGTCTGCAGTAAAGGTGGTCTCTCAATGCACTCGGTGACCGGTGGTCAACGAATTTCAGAGATAAAAAACGAGTCTTCTTACTTTTTGTTTATTTTGTTTTCTTCTAACTTCGTTGAAGTCAAATGTTTGCGTAAATACGCAATATGTAAATTATTTAAAAAATCGGCGAAAAAAACACCGCACTGCTCATTCAGCCCCTCTACGTATTTTCAAAACGGCTTACTGTACGATCACCAAATTTGGAGTGGGTGATATGCTTGTTGAGTTTTGTAATTCCTAACATTTTTATTCATTATGACGTAGTATGACGTAATTATGGCGTCATTAATTGATTTTTTTTGTTAAAACGGGGAATTCCCATAATACCTAAATATTTCACACAAAAAGTTACGAAACAAGGTTTCTTTATCAATATTTAAGTCTAATAAGTCTTGTTGTCAAAAGCCGACGCAACGACGTCAAAATGACGTAATAAAATTACGTCATCTGTAGTTTAGCTATCCGCCATCCTGGATGTCTTCAGATACATTTTTTTCAACCTATAACGCTAAAACCCCATGAAAATAGATTGAAAACGTTCACATGAATGTTTTCTGTAAAAAGAAATACTATTTAGTGATGAAACCCCCGTGAAAATAAGCTGGTTAAACTTTTCATCATGATATTGTTGGCCATCTTAAGTTTTGACAAATTACGTCATCTCATCATCATAATTCATGAACATTTGATTCTAAATATTCAACTAAGATGTGTAAGATATTAAAGATATATAAGAAGAAGTTAAGTTTAACAAGGAAATCTTAAAATCCCATTGTTTAAACCAAAATCAGCGATTTTTGTAAAATTTGCCTTTCAGAAAGCCGTTACCATGGCAACAGGGAAAATTTGAAACTTACTCATTTTTTTTGTAAATTGTTGCC
Source organism: Branchiostoma floridae x Branchiostoma belcheri (assembly GCA_019207045.1). Taxonomy (NCBI): domain Eukaryota; kingdom Metazoa; phylum Chordata; class Leptocardii; order Amphioxiformes; family Branchiostomatidae; genus Branchiostoma; species Branchiostoma floridae x Branchiostoma belcheri. The sequence continues at coordinate 6,289,603 of CM033028.1, forward strand.
AACAATATTCTAAGAAAAGTTATTAAGTTTGGTTGTTCTAGCACAAACCGTTTGGGAGCTATACGACGTCAAATTTGGCGCAGGCACTTTTACCCCCCCCCCCCCCACACACACACACAGTCTAGATGGGGTTAACGAATTGCCCTACATGCTTCCCACCCTGGAAACGTGTAATTCTGCCCCTAATGTTCCATTGCGGACAATGTTTCGTGTTAATCCGCTCCCACTCCGCATCATTAAAGGCAGACCTACTCCAGGGATGCGAGCTGGTCTCAACAGTCGCCTCGTTTCTTCCTCAGCATCTTAAAACATTTCTGAGGGCATTTGAACGTGTCGAGAATATCATCAGCGTTTTCGCAAGAACAGGAAAATGAGAAGGTTTGTCCTATTTCATTCGTTAGTTTACATATACTTATTTATATATGTTGTAGTTGGTTTCTTTTTTTTCTGAAGTGGAGGAATTGATGACTGTTGCACCACTATTGATGCTGCTTTTCAGTTTCTCACATTGACTCATAAATCATAACAATGCTTATCTGTCTCCTATTCCATGTACAAACGGAACATATAACAATGATTACCCAGGGGTAAATCTTGTTCTTTGCTTAATCAAATACACCATATTTCTCGAAACTCGATGCCGTAAGGGAATTTGAATTATTACTCTCCAAGTAGCGTTTCGGTTCTGCCTGTTTTTGCCTGATGTGTGAGCCGTTTTCTTTTTCGTCTTTATCGAGCTTTCTATTTTGTACCATTCCATTCCACGCGAGACTTTGATAAACATTTTTAAAATACGGAGCCGTAAGTCTGCTTGGAGAGCACATTTTGAACGAGATCTTGAGAGGACACAATTCTTACCTTGCCAAAATACGTAAATATGTATAGTTACTGTAGAAGCCTGCTTTGTTGCTAGATAAAAGCTGATGATACTGACTCATGACTAATCCTACTTGATTGTTGCATGTATTACAGATGTACTCATGTTAGACATTATTGCGTGGTAAGTAGGATGTTAGGATTTATTTTACATTTATTAATAATTTATACTTCATAGGTGGCTTGACAAAAGTTGCTGTAGAAATACAATATGCCCAGGCAAGCACGAAATGAACCTCTTTGAGCAGTCAGTGGAAATGAGCATTCAGTGGTATTGAGCACTCAGTGGAATTCGCCACGAAGGTTATCAGCACCTTGGTCTTTCACGCTGAAGTTGTTTCATAAACATTCTTGCGCGACCTCGGATAACCCCCATCATGCCGTGTCGTGGCATGTGCGTCATCGGCACTGATAGGAACGAGATTAAAAGGGCATAAGCCACCAGAATACAACTCCCTATACAAGTACATATAAATGGCAACCATGTGAGAGAAAAGCTGTCATAAGTCGCCCACCAAAGTTTTAGTCTATGAAAAGTCAAATTTACAGCCTTGTCCGACATCTAATGTGGGTATCTTGTGAACATACAATTTCCTGCGATGGAATTTCGAAACACTTACAGCATAAAAATAGGCTTTGGTCACCTTTAACCTCTCTACAACCGGACACTCCAAACGTCCGACATTCCGTTCACATGTCGATCAGCAGCTTCCTGGTGTCCAATTCTGGAGGGATTCCATACAAATGTCATGACCGAATCAGCTTGGCCTGCGACACGACCTCTCCCGTCCGATAAACCATTAGGCCGTCGGCACTCATTTTTTGCGCGGGATTTTATGTCCGCTCTCATCATGAAGAGCCGACGGTGAGCATGCCACAGCTGCAGGATGAGGTCCAGACTAAAATGTAAGGGGATGGAGAGAAACAGCTAATGTGGCCCGCTCGCAGGGAAACATGGACATGGCCTTAGCTGTATACACAAGCTCTACACTCCTGATGACTTTGGAAATGTAAGAGGAAAGGTATTTGCTACTTACTGATCCACTTTGCTTCTTATGATGAATGTCACATTTGCAATTGCAGGTAGAATAAACTACGATCTGGTATACTGCAGTTCGCAGTGACTGCTTTCATTCTATGTGTTTCGTATTCCTCTCGGAAAGGCACCGAAATGCAGTTCAGCAATCAAATAGGGCAGTCTTTCTAGTACGTTTAAACGTTTAACAACTACTCTGCTGTTTTCATGAACAAAGATCATGTTACCCATGACCAAAGAGGGCCGCCAGGTATAACATTAACATTCCATGTCTTTAACAAACAACACACAGATTCACACAAAAATCCATAATATTGTACATGAAGAATGTGGGCTTTTCACATAAGAAGAAGATTACGTGCCACCTGTGACCAGGTGAAAAATTTAACGTGCCATGCCCTTAACAAACAACACTCAGATTCCATGACACGCGGTGGCCAGGTGAAATATTCAACATTCCATACCTGTAACAAACAACGCACAGAAGGAAGGATAGATCTAGAGATTCCTGTGTGCGTGGAAGTTGAGCCTTCACCACTTCACTTCGTACTGCAGTCAGTTATCTCTCTCTCTCTCTCTCTCTCTCTCTCTCTCTCTCTCTCCCTCTCTCCTCTCTCTCTCTCTCTCTCTCTCTCTCTCTCTCTCTCTCTCTCTCTCTCTCTCTCTCTCTCTCTCTCTGTATGTATAGGTGTATGTATACATAAATAGAAAGAAACATAATCAGAATAGCTTTCGGTAAAGCCAATTTACTACACATCACATGTTCTGGCGCAGCGTCGTGTTGTCAAAGAACAAAGAAATTTTGACTAAAAAGCTGTTGTAGTATTTATCGACGGTTGCAAAGTTTTTGACCGTTTCAATCGTAGCAGAATATTCAAAATTCTATTAATAATTTGAAAGTAGAAGTGGCCTGTCAAGCCATGGACCTATATTTAAACCGCTCTGAAACAAAATACATACATCTGAACCGTTCATCTTTACAGCAATTTGTAGCAACTGTATCCGAAGGCTCTAAAATCGAGCGTGAAGTCGACTTCAAATATCTTGGGGCTATAAAGAGATATGGAGAATAGGATTGCCCATGTTTGGATCTAGTTCTCTCCATTTCCTAATAAAATGTCAAAACAACCCAAGGCAAAGAACCTACCAGGAAACCAGCAAAATCCATGGGCCATTAGTGCAGCCCGGGGTAACAAATAAACGGTACCTACATAGGAATGCTGTGAATGCACCTGTATGGTTCTCAGCCTCCTATTTTAACGGTGGTGCGACGACACCAGCTCGCCCTGGCAGCGTATGGGCAAGTAAAGGATACAGGAGGAGAAACATGATCCAGTGGAAATGTGGGAAAACGCAGAGTTGGACGGCCACACACTACGACATTGACTGAAAGGGACATTGCTCTCGTGCGGACTGCAGTAATATTTGGTGAACGTTTTAAAGGACAAAAAGTACTGAAAGCACTTTATCACTACTTAACCGGATTGATTCATCCAGATGAACAAAGATGACGATGATGTTTAAATGCTGTACCTTTCTTTTCTTTTATTTTCTTCGTTTCTCTCTTCTCGTCCACCCACCCTGACAGTTAACCACAGATATATCAGTGGCGCGACGTACAAAGCATTACCGCTCCAGTACAGCTTATCTGTCTCTCCGTCTCGCGGAGTGACGCCACCCGGTCTCCCCTCCTGTTCTACAAGCCTAATTGGAGCGTTCCCGTCTCCAGGGCTGATCAGTGGATATCAAGATAAAGTGGAGGAGCTCGCCTCTTTTGTTCCTTTCCCGCGCCTGGTGGGCACAGATACACATCCTGACAGCAGGCAAATCGGCAGACAAAGAAGCACTTATCGTCGGTGAAGGCTTCCCATTTACAATCTCCAGGATGTAACAAGCCCCGCTCAACTCATCGCCGACGAGACATAATCCGCCTGTATTTATTGCTCCTACAAATGTAGACTCAGTCATTCTGCCGACTCGTGGCTTAGGCCCCGTTGATTTGATTACATGGATGGCATTCTCTGCGAACCCAACGCTGATGCGAGCGTACGAATAAAAAAGAGTTTGGTAAAAAAAACTCGCCTTCAGTGTGAAATACAAGTGGTCAAGAAGGTTGAACAAACACGAGTATGATATGATATACCGAACAATAAATTCTTCGTTTCACTTTGTTCTTTCACATTTTCTTATTCAACTTTGGAATTAACTTTGGCATTCTATGACATTTTTACATATGGCAGTACCGGCTTTTCGATATGTTGTTTGAATTTACGGCAAATACGTGCTCGTGTTACGGCTGCTTTGTATTTCCAGTACGTTTTTTTTTGGATAGGACAAAAATTGATGGGCGCATGATGTTATGCATATAGTCAAATCAACATGGCCTTAATTTGTAGACCAGAAAACCTTTCATCTCCCATGGCTGATTGTAGGTGAAGGACTCGTGATGATGGATAGACATTCAAATCATGATGATAACTGTAAGGCCACGTTGATTCCATTATATGGATGTCCAAAACTGATGCTAGCGTGCAAATAAAAAAAGTTTGGCCAAAAACCAAAGGTTGCCTTCATTTAAGTGGTCAGGAAGGTTGAACAAATGACTGAATGCAAGGAATATGCTTTACCGAGAAATGCACTTTTTCACATCTTATTCCTTTATCTTCCAATTCACATTGGCATTTTATGATAGTTGAATTTTTTTTTCGATATTCTTGTGGCATATATATCTATGGCATATATTTCCTCATTTTGCAGCTCTTTGTACGATATACTGTATGGTTTAAAGCTTTTTTTTTATTTGGAAGCGGCCGAAAGTTGATGCGCGCGCGGATGTCATCCATATGATTAAAAATAAAATGGCCTAATCCACTTTTTGTTGAAAGCAATGTTGGCAACCTGCCAGTCTGGCGATGTTCTAAACCTTCCAACTGTGTTGACAGCTTTGAATCCAGCTGAAAAACGCACCTTTCCACAATGCCTGATCCTGGGATTAGCTGCTCTCCGCCTCGGCATTACTGTACTTGGTGATCATCTATCTAACCTTCCCGAACCATCTACAGGGTGGTACGTCTTTCTCTGTTCACCTTCTCATCTCTCCGAGTATCGGAACAACAGATGGGAAATCAGCTGGGTCTCCTGTGAAATATTGTGAACGGTAAGTAATATTTCAGGAGTTCTTTCTTGTTGACGGCTCATTTGTGGATTGACGCTACGGTATTGTATGCAGCCTCGTAGTGCTATTGTTTATATAGCTGGTAGTTGTTATTGGTTGCCATTGTACCTTGTGCTGTTGTCGAGCAATTCAGTTCATTCATTCATTCATTATTTCCTACACAATAAATATAACGACCTTTTGTAAAAGCTACATGCTCTAACAAAGCGACCTTTCACTCCTTTGACACGTCCACGTGCCTTTTTCCTGAGGAACATTTGAACATATCTACCATGTGCGCATCACTGCGCAACACTCTTCTTCTCCTGCCCCGCAGGTATGGGTGAATGGAAGTGGCACCGAGGAAAGCGACTGGATCTCATTCCTGACAGACTCGGTGTCAAAAGGTCTCCCCAGCCGCCTGTTTGGCGCCGCCGAGTCACACATTAACTCTCCGTCGTGACTCCGCAAGATTCGGCACAGCGCAAACCGCAAGTGTGTGGGAGTGAGAGTCTCTACAAAGATGGACAGACAGCTTTCTGTCGTAATTCTAAAGAAGAAAAGGCAGATGATAAAAGAAAGAAACATCCAGACAATTATGAGTGCTGTCGTAAAGGCAAATTTCAAAGACATTAGAATGAAAGCTTCAAAATTTGTCAAAACTTTGATGAGTCATTATCTGTGGGATAAAGGTAAATACATACGACATCTACATTTAGAATACTATACGCATTAAGGTAGACGCTCGTTAAAGGTGCATTCTCACTGCACTTGCGTCACGCTTGCGTCCCTGCGTGGTTCAAAAGATACTATACGAACTTCAGCGATAAAGGACGAATTTCTAATTTGTTACTTTTTGTGTATTTTGACGTCGCCTAAGTCATACTTTTACGTACTGGGCAATATCTAAACTATAAAAAAGCGGAGAAAATAACAAAACCGTGACGCAGTGAACGAACGTTAACCCCGCAGTGACGCAAGCTTCACGCAAGTGCAGTGAAGAGTGCATCTTAAGAGGGGAACATCTGCAGAGTAGGTCCTGCTTCCTTTAGTGGTCCACGAAGACCTGAGTCCTTTACTTCTGTGACAGTTGATGACTGGCAGTCAGGTCGAGTGAGCAGAGTCTGAGACTTCAGATAAGAACGCATCAGGTTGTAGGAATCTGTTCCCATTCTAGGTTAGTCAGGTTGTACAAATAAGAGGTAAGCCCATAACTGTTGAATCTCGGATGTGACATCATACCCACACCGTGCTTATACCTCTCTGTCTTGACTCCGGCCGCCTTGAAGGTAGATCAGCCGTACATCTTGCGCATAAGTCTGGGGTATGACTTTCCTGACCTATCTCCTTGGCTGATGTTGGGCCCGCCCTATCGCTGCACGGAGATAAGCGTATTGCTCATGCTATGAATACAAAATTGCTCATGGGTTGTAGGAACCCCGCATGAGCATAATGAATCCCGCATGTTGGCGGTTCCATGAGAAGATAAGCGCACCACAGAGCAAAGGTGGACTCTCACTGCACTTGGGGTACCGATGCGTCACAGCGGGGTTCGTTCACTGCGGCACTGTTTTGATATTTTCGCGACTTTTAATAATCAAATTATTTCGTAATACGTAAAAGAAGGCAACAAAATATACAAAACGGAAGAAAATTCATCTTTATCGCTGAAATTCGTTGAGTCATCTACGAACCCCGCAGTGCCACACCAGTGCCCCAAGTGCAGTGACCCACCTTTAGCGTTACTATAGGCTGATATGACGCGGCGATTACGGCAGTACTTCTTCTAATCAATGCCATTTATCGGCAATCTTCCGTGCTGACCCCGTTTCTACCGCCCGGTTTCTTGACGAGCTAAGTCTTCATTCTTTACTTCAGATAAAGTGAGGACTATACAATAATTTGCCATTAACTTAGACATCATTCTTCTTTTATTGTTTTTTATTGTCCAGACTTATCCATCTTGAGGATTTCCCCGATTATACACCTGACCTGTGCAAGTCATCATAATGCGCGGTTCAGAAACTGCTCGTATTCAGTGTCGACATCCTTCAAACCGCGATAACTCGGCAACTAGGTTAGGAGGGCACTGGGACGGATAGGTGCCATTTTGTAGCCATTTGTAGGTTTATCTACCACATTCATTGACGTAGACAGCGGGGATATCTAGGTACATTAAAGCCGTAATGAGAATTACAGTAATCCTGTTATTTCTGGGAGAACCGTTCGTCTCTTCAGATAGACGTCAGCTTGGTTCTCGTGCAGCTTGACATGACATCATTGGAGGTCATTCAACTCTTACCTTTTATTACTCGGGGTCTTGAGATAATCGATACGGTAATTACGACCCTGTGACATGCACAATTTACTACCTGATATGGATATTGGAAAGTAAAAGCGAGAACGTCTTTTAAAGGAAGATTTATGAGCTTGCCATTGTAGTGCATGCATGGAGATTACTGCTATCGATAAGATATACATTTTACTATTAGTACTTAATTGTATATGATTTTATTTGCGGAGGAATAAAGGAAGGAAAGGAAAGGAATGAATGAATGAATGAATGAATTGATGGATGGATGGATGAATGAATTAATGAATAAATGAGGTAGCATACCAACAAATGAAGGAAAGAATGTCTAAAAAGAATATACCAATGAGACATGTGGTTGACGAGGAAATGTTGTTCCACAAACATCTGAAAGACAACGATACTTTCCGAAGTTAAACAGACGAAGTAATATGTTCATCACCGGCCTTTTCTCGCTCTTCACACCGCCTAATGCTAGGGTCAGATTTCCAAACTGGGTCCGGCCGGGCTGTTTGTGGAAAAGGGGTAAAGCTCAAAGGGGCAGTGGGTCTGTGTCTGTATACGGAGCACGGTATCCTCCTTAAGCTTCTTTCATCGCCTCTTAGTTCCAAACCCAAGTCAGCATAGGTACCCATTTTTACGAACAGCTCGGTTGAGTGAGGAAAGTCGAAGTGCCTTTTCCAGGGGCACAAGATCGGTGATCGCTGGCATGTTCGAAGATGGGGATTCCAATCAAGGTCCTTTGTGCCTGGGTCAATCACTTAGCTGGCAAAACAATGACGTCTCCATTTAGAAATATTTACCACGTATATATACCAAATTCTTTTGTGTTCTGTGTGCTTCGTCGCCCTTTAAAGCATTCATTCCAGCAAATTGGCAAGCTTTCCCCGATCTGGAAATCTTAGTGGCACATTACATTTTCAACGCGAGAAAGCAGACTGCCTTACTTACAAGACCTATGATTTACCATTGAAGGCACCCGTAACGGTGATACATGACAGCTTTGATACAAACCTTTGAAAGCTATTGACATCTCAATAGAGAAATTGGCTTATTCTTACAAGCCATTTCTTTAGTCAACCATACCCAGCCTAACACAAGAACCACACGGGACAACAGATGGCTTCACGAAGTTTCATCACAATCGAATGTTTGATACTAGTACGTTTAGATCCCGAGAACAATCTGGGCAGCGGACCAAGCTGCAGTGGCGAGGCTCGCATGTCCCCGCGCCTGATGGACAACCTGGCAAATTGGATACTTAATGGTTTGATTTTCGGCACGGCCGGAACCTCATACACCTGCCCACTGATGAAATCTGGTGGCAAAGGTCAATATCATTGCTTTCCCGATACTTACAGCCGGTCCCAGGACACGGTTTGTGCCATGCTGTAGACCTACGGATAATGGAATCCATCCCTCTGGCTGTCTGCAGGATTTGGGGATGTCCACGTAGCCCAGCTGGTAGCAGCTTCACAGTTCGTTTTAGACTTTTGTTTACTTATAAAAGCTCAAATCGGCTTTTCATTGAAGTCTTGAGGGAAAAAGAGATAAAGTTGAGGTCATGGGGGAAGACGTAATGCAGGGAAGGGCATCTCGTTTGGGGATACACTCGTCTTTCGGAAGAGATGTTTTGTGTACGATGAGGTGCGTCGAGCATGGTAAATGGTATGGGTTAGCAACCACTTCCTGTGAAAACATACCATGCCTCAGAAACAGCAATGAAACTTGCCGACCTTTGTGCTAAGTACTAGACACTACAAGGCGAACAACAGAATATGAAGGAGTTGGAAGGCAAAACCGTGCAGCTAGCAGGCTTAGCATAAGAAGCTGCCAAACGTCATGCCATTTTTACCTACACTGAATATCGCTTCCCACAGCTGATAGCTGACCAACGTCACGTTGTGAACCATACTGTTGACCTTCTGATAATGTCTACTGCTTTCAATTACAGTTAATTATGTGTGGGCGTAGGGAGACAAGCTCAGCGTTAACATCGTCCAAACGTCACTATTCCTGTTGGACTTCAGAGTCACGGTTTGTGCTATATTCTGCTGACCTTTCGTGTCTTAAACAGGGGGAGGGGCAAAATTTAAACAGTGTTTTTCAATGAAAATTTACAGGCCGGTAGAACCTGCTGAGAGGGTCGCAAAATATCAATTGATTCAACAACAAAATGACGACAATCTAAAATCAGATCTTTTCACTGATTTTCTTGTCAATAATACATGCATGGCAAAAGTTCTGCTCAAAACTTTTATATCCAGGTCGTCCTTTACAAGCTTTAGGGCTGAGTCACCATCATTTAAAATGAATGAGAAAATGGTGGAAATCAACGCCACCGTTAGATTTTCCTTTTCTGTTTATCAACTCACTCAGTCGGAAATGTTACACAACTTAACGACCCAATATCTACTGCTTTGTATGACCGATGATGATCTGCAGGATCTAGAATTTTCATTGCAGGACCGTGAAACACGATTAGGGTGTTCTTCATTATATAGACGCTATTTCACCTTCACCTTAAACGGATAACTCTGGCCACAAGCTATCGCAAAGTGGTTCACGCAGCAGTTTATACTCGAGACTTAATGTAGATAGATAGATAGATAGATAGATAGATAGATAGATAGATAGATAGATAGATACAGGTAATATGATTGATTTGATGATAGATCTAGACCCACGTGATAAGCTCAAATTCTGCATCATTCAAACGCCACCTTTAGTTTATCATCTCGAAGAGTCGGAGATGTTACGATCACTGCCAAGTAACCTAATATCTATTGCTTTGCATGAAAGATGATCATCTGCAGGGTTTTGATGTCAGTACCGTGAAACAGAATCAGGTTTTCATCACCCAAACGCCATTTCACATTCACCTTTACTGGATCTGTCATCCCAGTACGTACTTTCGTCTCGCGTCACACTGTTCATATGAGTTATGCTGGTCATCCTCCGAGTCTTAACCATCCAAACACCACCTGTACTGTTTATCACCTTACAGAGTAAGAAATGTTACGATCTCTGCAAAACGTCCCAATATCTATGGCTTTGATTGGCGCGTGATCATATGGAGGATTCTTCTTACAAAACCGCACAGTCTTCATTACCCAAAATCCATTCCATATTCACATGCACAAGTTCCCTCTTGCTAATAGTTGTGCTAGTCCTAGGGCATGCCCTGGATTTGATCTGACAGAAACTTTATTTTAGACAGTGCATTCCAGGTAACCTTGGCATGATTTGGGGGACACAACCATGTAACAAGCTCCGATTCTGCATCATCAAAACGTCACCGTTAAGTTGATCTTCGCTATCGATCATGATCACCCCCTCACAGTTGGAGAGGCTCCTATCACATCTAAATGGTCCAATATCTATTGCTTGGTATGACAGGTGAACATTTCCAGGATTTTTGTTGCAGAACTTTGAAGCAAAATTGGATTCTCCATGAACGAAAAGCCATTTCACATTCATCTGGATAGATCTTCCCAGTGCCTGACCTTGGTCTCTGGTTCTCTGGTCACACTGTGAGCTGTGCTAGAGACTTTTGGATAACGGATAGTATATAGATGATTAACTACAAGATTTGGGGACAGGGTCATGTTGTAAACTCCGAGTCTGTGTCGTTCAAACGCTACTGTTTATCAGCTCACACATTTGAAGATAATACGGCCACTGATGACGGGTCACAGCGTCTATTGCTTTGTGTAATAGGCGGTCGTCTTGTGGATTTGAGCTGGTGAACCGTAAAAGAAAATTAGAGTCTACGTTATCCAAACTGGCCCTCTCCTCCCAAGGCAATAACTAATATCAGTCTGAGGTCACGCTGTAGACCTTTGGATAATGGAATCTATTTCGTTCCATTACAGTTTAGCACCTGCACTATTTGGGAGGCAGAAGCAAGGGAGAGGCTCAGAGTTTATGATATCAGAGTTCCACGTCAGCTTGTCATGGACGAAGACTATCACGGCTTAAGCGTCTAATAGCTATTGCGTTGTATAATAGGTAGCTGTCTGCAGGATTTGGGTGCCATAGCTTTTAGACAAGATCCCCAAAACCCCAAAAGAGTCTTAACACTATATCACCTTCACCCACACCTATCTCTTCCGGATACGTGACATCGGTTCCCGGTCACATTTTGATCCATGATATAGACCTTGTGATAATGGAGTCCATTGCTTTCTATTCCAGCTTATCACCTACAGTAATTCCTGCATCAGTTAAATTCTTTAGAGTTTACATCCTGTAGAAGCCATTTCTCCTTCTCGTATTATCAAATTGAAGTTGGAGATTCGATGAAATTACGATCACATCCCCCTGGCCATATATTCACTTATACACATCAATGATCTTTTTTGCTTTGGGATATCTACCTTTATCCAGTTCAATGCAAATCTGCACATACATCTTCCAGTGTGTAGGTGGTACATCCATAAACAGAGTGATAGCACGATAACGATGTCTGAAGCGCGGGCGGCTCCGTGCTGTGATTTTAGTTCACGTAACAGAGACAGACACAGGCTGCGCTGCACGACTGCTGGGCGCCGCGTGAATACGCCGAGAGGCCGAGATGAAAGTATCAACTTGGTGGTGTTTGTGTTTAAAGTGACTTGGGATTTTTCGCTCTAAGATTCGCGGTAGGATGTCTACGATTGCGGAATCCAAGTGGACATTTTATCAATTACCGTAGAACCACCACTGAGCAATAAGCAAATGCCAAAAAAAAGCTAGGAAACTAGATTTAAAGAAAATGCTAATGTTTCCCAGTCTAAGAGTTAACGTTGTGTAGCAATGTTTCCTATTTTCTTAATCTATAGAGCTCACATAGCATCATGAAAACAATGTAAATTGCATAAAATTATGTGACTGATCTTTGAGCCCTAACAATGTAACTCGTAAAACGGAACAATACCACAATGTTCCCGGGGAACCACCATGGTCCCAGGAATGGGCCAGTATTGACATGTTGATGGAACGTTTCGGTCTCCTCAAGGAGCATTGAAGGATGCGATAGAATCTTCCGTTTAATGAACGTTGTAGTCCATGCTTTAGTTGCCGTAATTCACCGACCATTTCGTCAGAAGGCGAGGGAAATCGCACGGTGAGTGGGAGTGGGCTTGGCCGTGCTGCTGCACTTCACTAGCTGTAACGATATCACGCCTGATATCACTTATCACAATAACAGTACGGTTTCAGTAACACACGCAGATACTGTAGGAAGCAAATGTCGTGGTAACAGCATGACTATCAGAATCACAGAGGGATACTACATGGGACAAATTTTGTCCAGCACCACAGACAGATGCTACACGAAGCACATTTCATACTAGTATCATTATTTTCATCACCAAAGAATCTGAAAAAAATGCTGCAATAACAACGCGTATTTTCAGCACCACAGACAGATACTACATGACTAGTAGACTTCACACTAACAGCAGGATTTGTGGCACCAAAAGCTGATAGTATATTTGAAATACTAGTACTTGGGTGGAAAATACTTCCTCTCTCTCTCTCCCTCTCTGCACACACACACACACACACACACACACACATACACACACAGCATGTACACACACACTGTGAGTGCTATTAATGAATATCTTATTAATTAGTCGTCCTTTTGAAGTACACAGGTGGTGAATTACGCGATGTGTACAATATGACACTCCCTTAACTCATACAAACCCTACCCATGCATTCCCCATACGTGTAGACACCTCCTTTATCATGTATATTTTGAGAATAACCTTGGAATGCTATGCATAGTAAGAAGACCAATTGCTCATGAGATATTAGAGAACACATACCAAGACGAGTTTTTCTTTGTTCTCCTGGAATTAGCTAACTTAAGTCAGCTGTTGCCAGACACATTGTATTCAGCCATAGACCTAGATTAATTATAGTAGAGGGTACGTGGGGAGTTTATTGGAATATTGAGTGCTTTCGGGGTTCCGTATTGTATAACGTAAAGTATTATGCATTCATTACTTCCTAAAATTAATATACATCGGAAAATAACGCTCTCAACTGGAATGGAATGCCCCTCTAAGTATTCTGGCTCGCCATCAACTACAAATTTCTGCTCCTTCACAAACTTTAAGAGCTGTAGATTCAGGTATCATCATGGATACAAACTAAGATGAGTGCCAGCTGCAGGGCCCTCTGGCAGATATAAAAGGGTTCATTACTTGACTAGTCATGCTGAGTGCAGTACTTACCCTACATCCAGAACCCTTTTCAGTAGAGAACCCCCCCATAGGCCCGATGTTACCCGTGACACAACCAGCCAGGCGTGTATGACTAGAAGACGAATGATGCCCTGAAATAGAAGCGAGACTCACGATGTCATCAAAGACAAAACCAAGTCTGCGTGTTGTCTTTTTTTATTGTACAATCAGACCATATTCTTCATGTTAAAGATAGAGGTTAGATAATCAGTCGATTTTTGTTTACCCTGAAACCCTTTTTTATACAGTTGTTGCTGCTGTTATTTTTGTTGTTGTTGTTGTTGTTGTTGCTGTAAATCCTGAACTTCAGGCAATTCCCCAGGAACTCCCCCAAAAACGGGGTAATATGTCGTGAGTGTGTATATGTATATCTTGGTTAAATAGATAAAATGAAATGAAATAAATGTTGTTGTTGTTGTTGTTGTTTTACTTTGGCTGAGATCATTCACTGATTTCGTCCAATACATAGTAAATAACGCAACGCTCATATTCCTCGACAGACGTTTGAAACTTGACGATAATTCATAAATTCTGTTGGCGCTGCGGACACCCGTAATAGAGGACATGTCGTTTCGGGCTACCCGGCCAGATGTACTAGGAGGCACAAAACAGACATGATGACATCGTATACTTTTTACATTACCGAGATTCCTTACCATTCCCACCAGATGTACACTCATACTCTGTCATTTATTAGCGGCCAGAGAGGTAATACAGAATCAGTGACATTTGGGACCGCATACGTAAGAAGTAACTGATAATTGTTTGAGACCTCATTTGTAACATTGCAGCAACAACCCGTATTTGTAGTGCAAAATAGAACCATGCATTCTAGTTTTAAACGTCTATCGAGGAATAAACGTCTAAACGTCTCAGGTTCCAAACGTCTATCAAGGAATATGGGCGTAAAGTTATATATTGGACGGAATCAATAGATGATCTCAGTCAAACCACAACAAAAAGGACAATATTTATTTCATCTCATTTTATGTATTCAACCAGGATATACACACTCAGGGCATAACCTGTTTGTTTAGGAGTTCAATGAGGAAGGTGACAGACGTTTGTCTCTTATAAATATATGGTTTTGAATAAAGAACGTCGTCACTCAGCGATGCGTGCCGTCTTCAGTATTCACGGGAAGGTTTTTCTGACAAGAACCACTCCAAAGATTACTCCTAATCTTCCCACTCGACTTATTCTGACCTTCCTTCCGGATATCCTCCCGTTTCGACTAGTCCAATCCTCGTGGCCAATCAACCGGAGCCCATCCCAGCGGAAGATTAGGGTGAGCTGCGGTTTCAGGATTGTAATCATGGGAGATCAAAGAGACGGGAAAGCCACCAGATTCACGACACGAAAAGGCCACTAAAGGCCGCCGCGACCAGAATTTAAACTATGATTATAGGTGAAAGTGGTTCCTCAACAAAGCTAATATGCTCAACAGAACGAGCTACACAATACACATAAATTAGAACTTCAACCAAACAATTCCATTCCTCAACTGGTCAAGCATCAAAGCGTATACTA
This sequence comes from Branchiostoma floridae x Branchiostoma belcheri, assembly GCA_019207045.1. Taxonomy (NCBI): domain Eukaryota; kingdom Metazoa; phylum Chordata; class Leptocardii; order Amphioxiformes; family Branchiostomatidae; genus Branchiostoma; species Branchiostoma floridae x Branchiostoma belcheri. Next base: position 6,304,746 of record CM033028.1, read on the forward strand.
CGTAATCAAAGCAACCCGAGCATTATACATGCACGTTATATGAAGAAACAAATTCCAAACCACACTCGGGGTGTGATCATACAAAGCCTGCCATACCGCGCTTGGCCGCAATGAAAAACAAGTAGCTAAACCTTATGACTACTCAAAGAAATTACAGACAAGCACAGAATCTCAAATGTTCATCTTCCCCTGTCCCTCTTCAACGTCCGTACCAACACTACTACAGTAGCTAGAAATCCGTCCTGGTTAGTCTATGCCTTCTGCGATAGTCAGCACCCTTGTGCTAGTGACTGCCTATGTCTTTAAGAAAGTACCTTTAAAAATCTGTATTTCCTGGCAATCTGGCATCTCCCCATTCACTTCAATTCAATCTACTATCAAGAGTTCATTCACATAACTACTGACCGACAACAGCACCAGGAGACTTACTGAAAATACAAACTCCCTATAGAGGTCATAAGGAACATGCACATTGGCCTTGGTAAGGCACTTATTGACTACATGAATAGGACATATACATTCTGAATACAATCCATCTACCAAACCATGCTTTACTTGCTTCAATGTTTTTTATGGGTGTAGCCATGAGTCAGCCTGTCTGTCTACAACATTTGACCAAAAGCAAACCAATGACTTCGACTTCTCCATGTATCCTATTACACCGTTTCTGCCTAACAATCTGGCTTGCTTCTAATTTTCATATAACAGGCGACTTAAACATAGACAAATAAAAATAAAAATATAAACACACCAACCAATTACAATACCTCAATTTTCATGGGGCTGTAAAAACTTCCTTGAAATCTATATCTACTCCAATTATGTTAACAAATTTTACGTCGGCCCTTCAGTTTCATCACCCCTCTAGCCCCCAACAAGTTCGCGCGAACATAATTGACCTACAGAAAAATAACAGCGTTCTGTAGATGAGCAACTGGACCAGGTTCTGAAGGCCCCACCCTGGGCGATCCGTCACCCAACCTGATTCACCAGGACCCATGCATCACCAGGTCGTCAGCGCGCTGCAATGGCCCGTGTGGCAGATGCCTGATGAAGGATGGTTAATGAACTTTCCCATAGATTTGTAACGTTTCATTAAACTTTGATAAGGAAAGTGTCCTCCTCCTGACCCCTTCCAGGAACGGAGCAATGGACCGTTTCCGGAATGGGGTGGAACGGATGTATTGTGTACGCACCGTAATTTTGGCTCTGCCTAGTGGGAGTGGAACATATATTGCCAAAATGCAGTTACTCAAGCAACTGGATATGGTTTTGGAAACGGTCAGACGTCCGTTCCAAAACCATATCCAGCTGCTTGAGTAACTGCTTTTGGGCTTGTCTTATAATAATGATAATAACAATAATAATCTTTATTGCAAATTCATGCACGAGGGCTGATTGCATACAAAGTAAAGCAGAAGTCAGTTCAGTTCAGGTCATCCTTCCGGTGACACAATAAAAAGCAGAAGTGGTATACATAATCATACTTAACAAAGAAGGAAAATGTTATTCATAGATAAATCAAAAGGGAAATAACGTCTTATTACCTGAATGTCTCACCTACATCGACGTATCTTGGAGCATGCATTATTGTGTGATTCACGCCCTCTAGTGACGCTTCCGTGTAACAGCCAGGCTTCTCTGTGCCTTTCAAATCTACCAATGGCTTACCTTGCCAATGCATTGATGATGAATGGTCTCATTGAGAAGACATAATTCTCAAAATCTCTGGCAGCCCAGAGGCTGAGCTGATGTTAGACTTTACATAGATTTAAGATAGGTGTACAAATCAATATAATATGAGAAACAATCGTATTACTAGAAGAAAGGCTTGATTAAAACTGCTAGGCCTTGTACAATTGGATCTTACGTACGTGTGAGAAAAATGAAAAGAACATTGAAATGTAAAAGAAATTCTCGCTTTTCATTGAAATATAAAAACGCTCTCGGTATATTCTATATCTATGCATAGCATCAGTTATTTCGCTGCCGCAACCCTCAACGTCAATGTTCACTAGACCAATCATCACCCAATACATGATCATAACCGGTCACTAGTCATAGAGTGTGGATCGGGTTGGAGGATTCAACAAACACAGGACCAAGTCACGTCTCATGCTACTAAACCAGACTATAAACCCAGCTTAGATTACTCCACTATCAATCATTAGTAGTTAAACAGTTTCTTTCTCAGCTCAACAACCATTTAGAAAAGAAGACATGCAATGCATTCAGATACTGTATGCTGCTGAGTTAGATACAGAATTCTATAGAGATAGTGTTTATGTGACGTGGTTTGTAAGGACTACCGGACAAACGTGACGCTGATAAGATGGGAGGCGGTTTTCTTTAGATGTATGATTGAATTGAGATCATTGACATACCACAGTCATGTTGCTATGACTTTTCTACGCTTAAATTTACTGCTCACTCTCTCTTCCTCAGACAGTTTAATAAAGAAGTGGTGTTGTGGGTGCGGTGGTTCACATGAAAAAGACATAAATCTAATATGAAAGGACATCGGCTTCTGCATTCAGAAGATCACGCGTGAGCAACGCATGGATGCACTGGGATGTCCAGGAGTCTGCGGTGGCATGAAAGCAACGATAAGCACAGGTGGACCAACGCTACAGCCCATAATTGGGCATTTATGCCATACTATTTGTTAGAACCTTTGTTTATGCTAGTATTGTGATTTCCATGGTGGCTGGATTGTGAACTAGGGCCGGTTTCAGCCCCATGCTGCATTGAAATCCAAATCCTTGTTATGTATTCCCACATGATGTAGATATAAAAAATTTCGTCATTTCCGCACGTCACAGTATTGAATAGTCCTAGAGATGCGCGAGATTAATGACGTCATAGCGTCTTCTTTTTAAACTCCGAAGTGAGGAGTAGTCTGAGAAGCACAGGGGCCCTTAATTGTGAATTGTGAACACGGTTAACACGCTGATGTTGTTATTGGTTATAATCAGATAGTCCCAGTCGGCTAATCTGATAAACATCTCTCGATATTTACCGCCATATAGTTCACATGACTAACGCAGACAATAGGGTGATACTATGGGCAATAAAGTATCTTAAACGAAACAAGTTGACAGGCTTGAGCTTGACAATCACACTTTTTACTTTTAATAAGCCACAGTTATTTATCGTACAGTTTAGACTCCAAACATTTTCATTGTACTATCAAGGTTAGGCTATAGCTCTTGTGTTGACATCCAGTTTGTTGCATTTGTATGGTACATGTACTACTTCCAAGTCATCATGTAATCTTTTGTAGGGTTATCGGTAAAAAAACTTTTGCAGTATGTCAAAGTGCAGTTTCAGTCTGAGGACATTGTATCAATATTACGGATTGTTCATTGAATACGTAAACCATACATAAACACATTTTGATGTGAACAAGCATATTACTATACAATAGGTGACTTCAGTCGCACATTTCCTTGAAATTTGGAATCGCAAATCTGGGGCGGTAATGTGCTTTAATAGTGTTTGTTTGTTTGTTTGTTTGTTTGTTTGACTGGTTTTTTTTTCTATACAACAAGGTACTGCATAAACTGATCTTGACGCTGGCTTTGTGAAGCCGGATTATTCTAGAATTCTGTCCCTAAAGCTGCGCTCCCGCCGCACTTGTGTCAAGCTTGCGTCACTGCGGGGTTCGGTCACTGTTTTGTTATTTTCTCCGATTCTTTTATAATCTAGATATTAATTAGTATTGCGTAATACGTAAAAGTATGACTAAGAAAACGACAAAATACTCAAAAAGTCTTTTTATCTCTGAAACATTCGTTGAGTATCGTTGACACAAGTGCGGTGGGTGCGCACCTTTATTGTCTGTTTTCTGGGTGGCTACGTGTTCGTGGATTAGTAGTAGGTGACTACATGTTCGTGGATTATTAGTGCATGACGCACCACTGTGTCGCAAGGCGCGCAGAATAATTGCGTTGGCATTACAATGTGAAGTGACGGGGGCGCGCACCCGAGCAGATGGACGGGAAATTAAAGATCACAGGTTGTTCATCCGTCAGCGGAGAGAGGACATGATAAGGGAGAAGGCGGGTAATGTATAAGAATAATTTGCTGGTAGGTTGGTATATAGGTTCGTTGACTGGTTGCCAGGTTGCTTGCATGGTTACTTGGTTGCATGCTTGCTTGCATGCTTACTTGCTTGCTTGCCTGCTTATTTGTTTCCTTGTTTACATGCATGACGTTTTTCTCAGGAATAGTATTCAATGATGTTTAGCACAACAACAAAACAGGCCACGGGACGACAAAACAAACACTACAGAAGCCGCGGAGATTCCAGACACCCCTTCCAGCAATGGAGCCGCCCAAAGCGAGGTTAATGACCTCTCCCTCCAGCCGACCAGAACGCGTCACGGCGGATTCCCTCCAAGATCAAGTGCTCATCTCCACCGACATCTAAAGTGGATCCCGACTCGCTTCATGGACCGCCACGATCCTCAATCGGAAGGGATCGATAGGATCGCTTCTGTGGAAACAGCATCCATCTCGCCCTCGAGAAATGGTTTGTTACATGGAAGTGCGGTTCTACAGATACAGAAGCAGGTGTGTTACACCGAAGTGCGGTTATACTGGTTCTACAGATACAGACACATAAGCTGGTATGTTAAACCGACGGGTGGTTACGTATACTGGCTCTACAGATACAGATACAGAAGCTGGCGTATAACGTCGAAGGGCGGTTATACCTTCTCTACAGATATAGATATAGATACAGAAGCTGATGCACTTGTGTTACACCGAATAGAGGTTATACTGGCTCTACAGATTCAGACACAGAAGCTGGTGGGTTACACCGAAGGGTGATTATGCCGGCTCTACAGATTCAGAAGCCGATGTGTTACACCGAAGGACAGTTATACCGTCTCTGCAGATACAGATACAGAAGCTGGTGTAAGTGTGTTACACCGAAGGGTGATTATACTGACCTACCAGATACAGATGCAGAGCAGGCATCTTGCTGGTGTTTCAGAATTGTCGTTGTATTTTTTTATGATTACGCTTAGTACGAGAGGTTCTGTAATATCTAATATATAAGTTGATGAAGGTTAGACATCCAGGCAATACGATACACAATATATCAGTTACTCAAGCAACTAGATAGATTCTGTAGCAATATCTGTAACGAAATCTGTAACTTATAACAAAGGCTCGATTTATAATATCGAGTCGACATCAAATCGCCTAATGGCTCCAGGTCGACTACAATTCGACTAAGAAACCATAGAAACGCTTCTCTAAACCGAGCCTTGAAAAATCTATCCTGTTGCCGATTAGTTGTTATCTTGTGTTCTTAAATTTCTTTGTTTTGTGCACTCTAAACGAGTGCCTGATGATGTACGCCTTGTAGACAGATAGAGCAATTGGACAAGAATAGGTGTTATTGGAGCTTGTATTAAAGGTCAAAGGTAAAACGATCCTACTCAGAAAGAAGCTAATCGCAAAGCTGTGCGCTGGTGCTAACCACTGTTAAAGTATAGTTTCTCCGAAGGTGCAGAGTTGCTAGCGATGACTAAGGGCGTAAAATACGGGAATTAGAACCTGAATCACTGCGTCACAGTATAATATCGATAGAGGACGCTATAGCATTTCTAGCTGAAAAACTAGAACAGGCACAGCAACTACTATCCCGGCTGGAAAACGAAGCTGGAAAAGTTGGACTACATCTAAACGCTAAGAAAACCAAAATGATGACCTTCAACCAGAAAACACCTGTCATCATTCGGTCCAAAAGTGGTGATATCGTAGAAGTGGTCAGAAACTTCAAATATCTTGGCTCAATGATGCAGAGTTCAGAAACAGACTTAGAAGTCAGGAAAGCTCTTGCCTGGAAAAGTTGTCACAAGCTAAACAAGATATGGAAATCCAATCTTCCACGCAGGATTAAAGTAAGGTTATTCATTGCCACCGTGGAATCTGTACTGTTATATGGCTCGGAAACGTGGACCTTAACCAAGTCACTCGAGAAAAGGTTAAATGGCTGTTACACCCGCATGTTACGCGTGTGCCTAAACGTTTCATGGCAACAAAAGCTCACGAACGAGCAACTGTACCAAGACATACCATCAGTCACCAAGAAAATACAACAGCGCAGATTGAAACTGGCTGGGCATTGTGTTAGACACCCTGAAATCCCTGCACACCATCTTGTACTTTGGGAGCCTACTACTAAAGGAAAAAGAGGTAGGGGAAGACCCAGGGTGACCTACCTAGACAATCTACGTAGTGACACAAGTCTGCATGATACCAAAGAGCTACAAAGGGCCATGGAGGACCAAGTGCATTGGAGGAATTTCTCTGGATTGGTTAGTAAGTAAGTAAGTAAGTAAGTAAGGACGCTTCTACAGCTAGAATTATTGCGTTACATTATGATATCGCCAGAGGACGCCTCTATCACATGGGTCACTAACATGGAGAAATACCGTAATGCAAAACACCTTTTGAGCAGTATATGTACAGCGTATTAAGCCAAGTGATCCCAATTCTTATCATAAGTAACGAACGCCGTAAGTCATATTGACGACAATAAACCATGGTCAACAGACTTTGCACAACAAATACATATTTACTCGTCCAACGTTGAGATGCCAACGTTCCTTGCGCTGCCTTTCACAAGGAAATGCTGTGGCCGGTTCTACTGCTAGGTGGCGCTACAGTAGCAAGGATGTGATCCCAAACGTTGGCAGGTGCATTTCTCTTTCTTACGTCCAAAGAACTTTGCTAACATAGTATGGCATCAGTAAAGGGGAGCGTTCGTTACTTGTTTACGCTATTTGCATTCCCTATGTCCCGATAAATTGAATGTTATTTCTTTGTTTGTTTGCTTGCTTGTTGGCTTAAGCCTCTGTTCATTCTTGAAAACTCAATTGGTCTGCTGATCGCTTTTCATTGAATTTACAAGAATAGGTAAGAAAATACAAGCTATAGCAGATACAGATCACGTGCCTGAAGTTTTAGAATGATCTATAATGTAAAAGTATGATTTGAAAGACAACAAAACAAAAACAAATTACAAACTAGAAAGGCAACATTTTTGAAAAAAATGCAGGATGTGGGCGAAGGGAAAAGAAAGCAAAAATCGCAAGAAAAGAGCAACAAGAAAGGCAACATTTTCGCGAAAATGCAGCAAAAAGAAAAATTAACTAGAAAGGCAACATTTTTGAAAAAAATGCAGGATGTGGGCGAAGGGAAAAGAAAGCAAAAATCGCAAGAAAAGAAGCAACAAGAAAGGCAACATTTTCGCGAAAATGCAGCAAAAAGAAAAATTAAAAAACATTATCTGTCCACGGATTCGATCCCGGAGCGCTAGTTTTCCACGCGTGAATAATACCACTGAGCCAGTGCTACAACATGTTACAGGCACACGTTTTAACAGGTATACAAATGTATTGCGATGCTTGAACACGTCCGTTCACCGTTGAATTTGCAAGATTCCAAGGTCCAATTTTCTGAAGATAACGTTTTTGTGTGAAAATTTATCAATCTCGTTCATTCCATGGCGGGCAACTTCTTCCTTGAGCGCTTGTTTGGTCGTCTCAGCTGCTATAGTGTTGTCAAACTGCATGCCGAATGCCATTTTGTGTCCTGTGCGTTGATTGGTTCAGTTCTGCGTACACCCGAGACAGTCCGCGACTTTGTCCCAATCAAAAAGCTGGAAACGCGGAGTATATGTTGACAGCCTCCATTTTTTCTGAGTTCTGATTGGCTATTATCAAAGTCGATGCCGATTGTGTTCTGTGCGTTGATAGGTTCACCTCTGACGTAAAACCGAGAAAGTGCGACTGTAAGCCAATCAAAAAGCTTGAAACGTGGAGTGCATGTTTACAGCTTCCATTTTTTCTGATTTCCGGTTGGAATATGCAAATATCTGAGGAAAAACTAAATGTTGGGCTTCGCCCACATAATTACAATACAGTAATTACAATACGATGTTGCGAAAACAGATTAGCACTGTAAAACTGAAATGTAAGGCACTGGTATTTCAGTGTCATTACATTTCAGTTTTACAGTGCTAATCTGTTTTCATTGAATCACTTGAATCACCGAGATCTAACAAGATAAGAGAATATCTACCTACCGACCGAATCCGCAATTTGTTGGTCATACCTCCGGCTGTTTTCTATTTAGAAATCACTTATTACTTTTTGAAAAGGAAACGGAAGCCTAAAAGGCAACAGTCGGAGGGAGTCTATAACGGTGGCTTATCAGCAGCCTGGATGTGACTCACATGAAGTTGCACCTGCAGGACATGTGGCGGTAATCCGTACACGATATTTTCTACCTCGTAGTCTGCGTGGCCAACTTTCCCCCACATTATGGTCAACTCCTGCCACTTAATTAACTCGTAAGCTTAATGGATATCTGGCGGAGACTCCCAAGTGATTTGTGTCGTGTCTGCCACTTTATTTGTGTCGTGTCTGCCACTTTACAATGATCGGTCTTACGTAAAAGTGCAAGGCTGATGTTTTATAATTTGTTTTGTATCTGTTGCCATGTATTAATTAGGTTTTCATGAGAAGACTGCCTCGTCGTGGTGCGATTTGGTAATAATTTAGATTGCTGTTTCGTAATGTGCAACGGTTCTCATTAGCAACGTTATCTTGTCTAATATTGTTGAAGACCTCTGGTCTTTGCTTTCAAAAGATGTTGTTTGTAAGGGTGTTATGTCGCATCGGTCAAATTTTCTTGTGTTTCCGGTGAGGATGCTGCAATAATGACTTACTTAAGATTGCAATCCTTATTTTTCCCAACTTGTTTCGTGACGTCTGTCTTGCATGAATAAGAGTTTTCCCTAATAAGGCTGTCTGGTGGTGATGTTGTTTCGTAATTACTGTTTCATAAGAGCCTGGGCAGGTGGTTATCAAGTCTAAGCCACTCATCGGCCATAATTTGACTTGAGAAATCTGGGGCAATTAGGATTAGCATGGTCTCCGAAGGCTTCATTACACAAAATGTAAAATATATCTCTGAGTCTTACATCATTTCCAACCCAGTAACAAAATTTAAACCCTCTTGAATGCATCGTTACGTTTGGGGTAATGAATCTCGATTTGGTTGTCGAATCCAGTCGGGATTTGATCCGCGTCATGCACGTTAAAGGTTGGGACTACAGCGAGTCCTCAGTTAGACACATTGGTTTTCATCGCAGAACCGGTAAACCTCCTTCAGTAATAGTGACAAGTTTTGTGCAGTGAGTAAAAGCTGTCTAAGACCATACCATATATAGGTTGATCTACTCACACTGGGATGGATCGGTTGTCAGTGTAAACACAGGGCGTAAGCACTTAACGTCCCAGTCTGGTTGACATCCCTAGCCGAAGACGGGTACTTTATCTTTCCACGGGTGTGAATTCCTGTGGAAATTGAATGAAGTGAAGTGCCTTACCGAAGGCCATAGCGCTGGACCCTGCTTGGGATTCCATTCTGAATCAAATACCCTAACCAGAACAGCCACTATTGGTGGGTACGTCTGACGCGTTGGCATACACATCACATAAAAATGCATTTATGTCTATGGCGAGCAGCATTGCATTTTCCATCACAAGGAAAGCTAGGGGGGCTACAACACTTCTTCCTGACATCAAACTCTATCTGCCACCAAACAAAATTAAAATAAATTCTAGCATACGCCAAAAAGTTGTTACTCAAGCAACTGGATATGGTTTTGGAATAGTAGTATGACCTCAAGCAACTGGATATGGTTTTGGAATATGACCTCAAGCAACTGGATATGGTTTTGGAATATGACCGTTTCCAAAACCATATCCAGTTGCTTGAGTAACTACTTTTTAGCGTATCTTATTACCTGGAAGTCTAACCTACATCGACGTAAATTCTAGCATGTTTAGGACATACGATATCACAGCAGGTACGCTGCATTGCCGAGGAAAGCCGCAAGGAGGCCCATAGTTAATCATGACTTTTGCTAGACACATACCAAGGAGGTTATATCCTCCTTGCACATACCAAACAAATCTCGATCCAACCCAAAAAAAGATATGCTGACCACAAGTATCTGGAAATACACACACAGACACACCCAAAATAATACCTCCATGTTTCATGGAGGTAAAAAGGAAAACACCCTTTACCTTATCTACCGTATTTTGCATTTCCACCCCTAACATGATGATAATTAGCATAAATTAGCATCTGTCTTAAATTCACTCACACGGCCTCTTACCTCTCGATTAGTTGTAGGATGTTAGTTGTCACAACAATCTCAAAACATACAAGTTTTACATTTTCAGGAAGAATCTATGTGTGGACACGACAATTCATTTAAACTGCAATATCTAACATTTTGCGTAACATGTTGACATTTCAATCAACGCGCGGAGGTTATTGAAAGAATGATCACAGCGTTGTTCTGGCGTCAGTAGATACAACCCATGTCTGAGATCATTAGGTTGTTTGTACCTTGGTGCCTTTTACAGCGGTGCGTAGGATGATGACACCCTTAGTCCACTGAAGTGGCAACCCTTGAGCGACGATACTTCTAAATAGTAGTCTAAATGGATTTTATTGATAACTAGAGTTCCACGAACACATACCTTTGCCAAATAAACCAGGTTTGTTATGTAGAATGATGTCTGTAGACATAAATGTGTTACTCATTACATTTTATTTCATATGCCCGGAGTTGGTTCATAACATTTCGCCATTGCTTATACAAATTAGATCCCTATTTACATAATGATATTAAATTGTATCAAGCATCACTTAAGCTATCAGCATACCAAAAATCATGATGATCCTTTCATCCCTTCTTGACTTATTCTCTTTCAAAGTAGGAAACTAAACCGGCTCCTGCAGTTCAAGACAAGACCTTACCGGACCCAAACATACACCTCTTACTCTCTGCGATCTTTCTCAGTTCCATATGTGTCAAGTTTGAAAGTCCTATCACGGAATGCAGTGGATTTATCAACTTTCCGCATTAATTATGCAAATTAGCTGTTAATTTATATAATTGATATCTCATTATGTAAGTTTTTACTTAGGATATCTACATACCAAAAATCATGACGATCCGTCAACATGTTCATATTTTGCCATTAATTATGCAAATGAGATCATCATCTGCATAATTAATATGTATAGATATTTCTTTCTTTCTCAGCTACAAGTGTGACAAGTTTGAAAGTCCTATAAAGGAATGCAGTGGATTTACAAACTTCCCTCATTAATTATGCAAATTAGCTGTCGATTTGCATAATTAGAATTCCATCATGTAAGTCTTCCCTTTGGCTATCTACATACCAAAATCATGACGATCCGTCAACACGTTTATATTTTCTCATTAATTATGCAAATGAGGTCGTCATTTGCATAATTAATATGCATTGATATTTCTGTCTTTCTCATCTATATATGTGACAAGTTTGAAAGGCCTATCATGAAATGCAGTGGATTTATAAACTTTCCTCATTAATTATGCAAATAAGTTACTGATTTGCATAATTAGTATTCCATAATGTACATTGTTACTTGGGCTATCTACAAACCAAAAATCGTGACGATCCATCAACACTTTCTCGAGTTATTGTCGTCCAAAGTTTGAAAGGAAATCGGCGACTGCAGTTCCAAACAAGCCGCTAGGGGGTCCAAACTTAAAGTACTTACTCTCTGCCTCAAGGGCTACCTACCACTCAAAACTCATAACCACAGCATGTCCAGAACACGAAATATCAAAAATTGATGTTCTGCTGCAGTACCTTAGCAAGCCGCTAGGGGGCCCATTATCGAACTTGACCTTCGTTTTCCCGACCCCTATCCACCTACCAAATATCATCGGGATCCATCCAAGGCTTCTCGAGTTATGCTGTTAACACACACACACACACACACACACACACACACACAGACAGATACACAGACCCACAAGCCTAAAACATAACCTTAGCCATTCTGGCAAAGGTAAAGATGTGTGTTTTGTACGTTTCTTGCATTTTATTTTATCTTCCAAACCATACTCACCCACTGTGCATTCACGGGCTCCCTTCTTTATATCTTGATAAGGCTTAGGTCCAATTCCAAAAAATCGGGAGCGAAAAACATTATATAAAAGACATAAAAATACACAAAATGTCAAAATAAGATTCAAGGGCATAATTTGTGTATTTTTCTTGGTATAGAATTTGATTTCTCGTTTTTTAAAACATCCCGGCCGGGCCCCTGCTTGGAAATGTGACCCAGGCCTAAGCTTGTAGATCATCATCATCATATCTTTGTAGATACGTTGTCACAACAATATCATAACAGATTTTGCATTATGATGAATCTATGTATGGACGCGACAAAAGTACTCGGGCCTTTGTGTGGTATTCTAGAACTACAAATTCCAACATATTCTGTTGCAAAAAAAAACATTATCTCCATTTGAACTGCAATATTTGATAGTTTAGATACATTTTACATACCAAGTTGACATTTCACCAAATCCCCGGGCGTTATTAATATTATGATCATGTTTTTTACTTGCGTCAGTCAAGGACGTTGCATCAGTAGATACGATTTGATTCCTGAGATCAGTACGTTGCTTGTACCTTGCCTTGTTCCTTTGGCCAGGCAATGAAGGGTTAGAAATGCCCCCTTTGCCGAAACCTTTGAACGACCAAAGATCTCAGTAGTTGTTTAAAAAATTTCCCAGATGAAGAAGTATATTTCGTGTGATGTTCCCTTTCCACAGGGGATGGTTCAGGTAGAAGACTTCAGCAATTTGCGTTCTTGCCTAATGCAACATGTAAATGTAAATCGAGTTTGATCTTTTCGAGTGCAATCGACGTCTTCCATACTTTGATGTTTGTGTGTGGCGAGGCGTTCGGAGATAGCGCATCCACTTCGTTTCCACTCCACTCCACCTGTGGTTTTCATCCATCTGTAAACCTACTGGCTTCATTAACACACCAAGGTGAATACATATATTCCGGCATGTTGTGTTCAAAGCAATTTAGTAAAACGAAACCCTTGCGTACGTTGGGCCTATGGGGTAAATTAAACCTTAAAGCACTCATGCTCATCAAACGGCATGTATTACCTGAGGCAAGAATGTCGGTTTGTTTTCTTCACGATGTAAAGGTCTTTGATTTACTCCCACCATCCATGTGTTGCGGGAACGTGATTTGTAACCTGTACAGGTGCATAAGCTGATTCTCTTTTCAAGAATTAAGTGAAAACTGACATACATAAATATTTTTAATTATTTTTTACACACGCAAACTTACACGAGCAGGAAGCTGCAGCATTGGGTATCATAAAAACACTGCATAAACATACAAATGCAGGTTATATTACAAACGATCGGAAGTAAACAGTCGGAAGGCCAGCAGGAGACCTATTAACATTGCGAAGCAATTGAGTTATTGTACAGTCTTACAGCTAATAAATAAGCCGCCACACTGAGAAAACATTACCATAGAGGCCTCCTGAAGATTGTCTTGAATACCTAAATATCTGCAGTGTATGTACCTCAGGATTAATGATACTAAATTGGTCCTTTTTTATATCACTTTAAAGTCATGTATTTTTTCTCACTTGGTGGAACATTGGCACACGGAGCAACTATGAGAGTTGTTACTAGTTGGACTAGCTAAGCTTAAATGCATGTTTCATACGACACTGCAATATTATGTTTTTAGTGATTGAACAGAAACATTTCAACCAATTACTCGTAGTTCCGGATCTGGCAACAGTGGAATTGGTCCCAACTTGCCAGAGGAACCTTGAGCCAATTCAGCTGATTGCTTCGGCCGCCAGATGTGGCCAACGCTAGCGGCGGGAAAAACGACGAAATTTTGACAGGTCACTGAACGTACAGCTGAGGAGACATCAGCAAGTATCAAGTATGCAAGATTAGACCATGCTTATAAATACGTTGTATTTCAGCATAAGCGGCACAAATAAACTGCTGTCTGAAAAAAATTCTTGTGTCGTCTTGTCTGCGCCGCTCAACGTACCATTCGAAGTCGACAAAAAACATTGAATGGATGTCGCAGCACTCACATTTGAATGACACCTCTTAATATACATCGCAACACATACAGTTGAACTGACATGCTGTTAAATTCGTCTGATTCGTCTAGCCTCCTAAGAAGGCTATGGTAATAACATAGTCAAATTCCCGAGCCGGTGTAGGGTCGCGCTTGTTTGGTGGTCGTTTATTTACACATCATGGACTTACAAAGTCTTGATCTTCATTGCGGTAATTTCTGGTGGTTCAGACATTATCTTCAAGGATTATGAGAAGGATAAATGTTGTCTCTTAAATTGTTATTTTTTTAAATCCGTTCACAGCGAAAAAGACCATTGGCCATTTTGGAAATGCATGACGAACTCTGGACTTATCTCAATTCAGCGCATACATGTACTATTATTTCCTCTTCCTGGTGACTTACGAACTCATTTTAACAAGCCTATTTTGTTGGAGTTTTGGAAGTCTATCTAAATCTTACGCCCTTTAATAGCAGAATGTTTTTGGATCTTCACCTCAAGACCTCATGATCTCAAGGAAAAGCGGCGTGCAGGCCGATTCGAGCTTCTCATGGATGCCCAAACAAATGTTCTGTTCAAACGAACAATCCAATATTTTAACATGCCGTTCACAATGTTTGCTATTTGTATCTATTACTGATTCGTTATTGTAATGTCCTCGCTATTCGGACTACCAGGAGGAATGTTATGCCTGTTGTTTGATAATAAACCAGTATACCAACTTGAGAGGCATAAAAGACTGAAGCTTGTTGGTAAGAGCTTGGCTTTGTGTACAGAAAAAGTGCATAAACGTTTTATAATGGCAGAAGACCTTTCATTGGAATATGATACATTGTAACAGACCACGGACTAGCCTCTACCAGGCTCCCCGGATCGGTGGTCTAATAGTAGAAACTGAACAAATAGAGTCAATACAGCGCTAGGGGCGTCAGTTGACTCCCCTACAATTAGACCAGCTATCCGCGGAGCCTGGTAGAGGCTACCACGGACACAGACGAGGCATACTTTGTTTGTTTGACGATTGAGTGTAATAGTATGTGATTGCTGCGTAGATAAGTCCGATGATGCGATTCGAAACGACAACTAAAAATGATGTATCAAGTTCCTAAAACAGTACTAGTCAGTAACAATTGATGAATAGAATAGAAAGCTTTTTCTTCAGTAGTGGCTACTGGTTCAGCGGTATTTTGCCAGGCTTAATCTATCCCAACGTTACAACGTTAAGCACCTGTCTAACCCATGAAAGAAGTCATTGATTTTTCCTAGTCTCTGGAGCCCAATTACAGAATCTTCTCCTCCTGTGAAAGCAATCCATTGTATTTTCAGTTCTTTCGTTTCGTTTTTCTGCATTATTATCCACTCGCGATGTGACAAGACTCGACAGGCTGCCGATTGTAGGAACAGTACATGAACGCATGCGTCTTCATTATACATGTCCACACATGCTTCGTGATGGAGACACAGTAAGTCACCTGTGAATCGATTCGTCGATGTTAAGAGGCCCGGATGGGTGAAAGGCATGCGTAGCAATCAGAATATTATGCAAGCAAAGCACTGGCACGACTTGGCTGGGTCCTCTACCCATTCTCACTCACTGACTCACTGACTCAATGACTGACTGACTGACTGACTCACTGACTCACTAACTCACTCACTCACACGCTCGCTCACTCGCTCACTCACTCACTCACACGCCCACTGGAACACGCCCGATACCACAGTGTATTAGTAATATTACTGTATAGCATACACCTAACGCCGATGATTCTAATCCATCCGTGATCTTCAGAGAGCTTACTCTCCATGCAGAGGTTAGGATTAGTCTTGTTTCTGACGTCTTTTTGGTCGCTTTTATCCGGCGTTCTGTTTGCCAGGGTTTCGTTACGTCGGCCAGACAAAGCTGGGGCATAAACTCTGTTTGGAGAGTACATGTGTCCTGGATATTGCACAGTCTCCACGGGCCCAATTTCAACCTTTCTTACCTGTCAACCTTTCACTCTATAAACATGTGCATTGGCCTAGTTTATTTCCTGGAGAATTCCGGTTGCGACTGGACGAGTGAGTGGGGTGGGCCAGAACCAAAGTGCTTTAGAAACTTTATTTCTATTCTCCAAGCAGACGTTTCGGTCAGAGCTATCTTGTGGAGTTCTAGGTTTCCCTAACAGGCTCGTTCTCATTGAAATGTGCAAAATAGCGATTTTAGTGTCGAAAAGTAAATTAGCTCATTTTTGCAGTAAAAATTGCCTGATTATTCAGGAAACTTCCAATGATATAACGATATGACAACTTATATTTTACGACTCATTGGCCACACATTGTACCAGGTAAATTGTTGTGCAATAAAGGTCTGCCTGTATTAAAGGCAGGTACCAAATTAACCGGTAATTTGTGTTACAACAGTACACTTAATCTTTTCTTCTTCGAAATAATTCTTTTTATGACATCACTTCGGTAAGAGAACATTTACGCCGCGCCGAATACAACATTGAACGTTATCTACACCATGACCAGCTACCCAACTTTTGTCGGATGAAAATTAGTTTATACTCACTAGAGATAGAAAGGGGACGTTATAAAAGCTACAAATTCAGAAGCGTCCGCATTGAGCATTCAAATTACCGACAACAATCATATTTTCGTGGCTTAATTTCATATATAATTGTATTTTCTATATTCAAGAAAAGGTGGGGTTGTCTTTATATGGCCTTCACACTGAAACCAAATCAGCAGGGATCAAGCAGAACCAGCCGGAAAGAAGACTGCAAAATGTGTGCCACGTTCGAAAGGGAATTCTATATAGAGCTAATACTAGTACTACTACTAGTACTAGTACATGCACTTGAGAGGCGGAATGAGCCAGAATGCCGTCCGAATGAAAATTCTTGTATTTTCCTGGTACAATCTAGAAATTCTCACTGCATTCCAGATATTTGTTTTCATTCTTGTGGCCGATCGGTTCTCCATCGAATGAGATCAGAATGTCTACTGTAGCCGAGGTTTAGAACAAGCTCCTCCATAACAGTATAAGCAACCACATAGACCATATTCTTTTATTACAAATATTATTGTGGGGCATTCTCATCATTTTACAGTGATTTTTCATAAATTGACAACGCTAGCGCTGAGATTTCCAATAACATGTTCATTTAGTCAAGAAACAGTGCCGCACGTCAGTGAGAGTGCACGAGAAAATCGGCGAAATACAATGCCGCAGTGAACGAACCCAGCAATGCCGCAAGCGTGCCCCAAGTGCAGTGAGAGTGCACTTTAAGGGAACCTAGTACCACCCTCCGTAGTGACCACTGGCTCAATACTTTCGCGAATCTATTGAGCCAGCGGTCACTACGAAGGATGGTACTCAGGCTAATCCTGAGGAGGAATCAGCTGAGGCAAGATTCAGAGAATTCTAGAAGGACAAAGTTGCGCACAGCATAGTCACATACTCAGACGGATAATTGAAGACTTTACAAACCATCAAAGGGACGTTATAAAAGCTACTGGTTCAGAACTAGACAGATAGAAGCGACTGTGCAAATACTATACAATCAAGAAGTGGCCTCATTCACGTAGTCGAGACGAGCAGGCACAATTGGAGATAATGCCAGCCGTGACTAGTATATCATCTTCACTGAAATGTAATCAGCCCAACGCGTAGGCACCTAGGAGGAGGGAGGGAATCATGTTACAACTGGTCATCATTACGGCGGACGACATAACTGAACCGAACAATGGTGATTCCTAATTTGAACCAAGGACGTTATATCTGATATAACGTCCTTGTTTGAACAGACCCGTTAAAAGTAAATTTCTGCCCCAGAGCCAATCCCACTCTGTTTTGAATGCAGCCCCAGGCATTTTGTCGCTCACGTTGCATATCATGTTCCGGCCGGGCCACTGAACTACAAAATTTAACCTGAATTGAAACTACACTCAGCACAAAAAGTTTGGAATATCAACTTCGGTTGATCATATTTATGTTGTTTCTGCATCAATTTCAATATATTATATATCTATAGAAAGCTTGCATGATTTTCTTTCCGATGGTATCAAACTCATTATCATTGTTAACTCACGGAACATACACTAGGCCTGCTAACGTGAGTGGGTCACGATAAAAAAGTGCCCAAATTCCCCCGTTTCTGTTCAAAACTGTATCGTCCGGTTCAACCGTTGTTATGGCCGCGGGTTACAATGATTCAATCAATCCTTTTATCACCTAACGTTTGGTATACAGAACATCCAAGTTTCTTTTTAGCATATCTGAGTAGAGTATCTTATGAGTGTAAATTCATGGAACGAGGACTAGGCCCGCTTACGTACAGGGGGTCCTAAAGGTAAAGTGCCAAAATTACCCTACTAAAGTCAATCACTCCATTCTGCTCATTTTCTTCCGTCAGTATTGGCTTGTGAATGAAGGCAAGTTGAATAAACAGGACATGTCAATCAAAGCTACTATTACTCTTTATTCAAGCAAAAAATCTGAACCATATCATGGCAAGAGGTGATCAATTGAGTGCTAGCCATAAGCCGTAGGAAGGCTATTCCACCCTAAGACTGTGCTCCAGCATTCAATGGTCCTTGCTCTGTGTGGACTGGTGTTGTAATCTTGCAGAATGGCATTTGGTCCAATATTGAAGAGGTAGAATGTTGCTACTGGATGGAGGATGGTGTCCCTATATCTCACCACATTGAAGGTGCCTGGAATGATGACGAGTCTTGTTTACCCTATGGTGGTTATACCGCCCCGCACCATAACGCTGCCTCCACCACCAAATGCCGAAAGTTACTCTTGTCATGTCAGCGTGAGGTTCTCCTTGCCGCATCCGCGCTTTGATTCTGCCATCCAACTATCGAAAGGGCAGATGAACTCTGCTCAAGTGTACTAAAACCTTGTATGTTCCGTATACAAAATGTGAGGTGAAAAGAGGATTGATTGAACCAGTGACACACGCGCCAATATCAACAGGACGACGCAGTGTTGAACAGAAGTAGGGGAATTTGGGCACTTTTTTTTCGTGACCCACTCACGTAAGCAGGCCTTGTGCTCGTTTCATATGTTTACAATCATAATAAGTTTGATACCATAGGAAAGAAAATCACACAAGCTTTCTATTGATATATAATACAATGAAATTGATGCATAAATAACGGAAATATGATATACCAAATTTGATATTCCAAACTTTTTGTGCCGAGTGATCATGCCATGTGTCTAACCACTAGCGTGGAACGATGCTTCAGCACTCCACAAAACGTTTTCTTTATGACAGTATTGATACCTATGTGTCCTATGATTTTGGTCTACATTGTATGAGTCAGTAACGGATTTCTTTGCTTAATAACTAGTTTTATCTAGAATGGGAAACATGAAATAGAGTTGGGGTAAAAACCTACAGGACTAAAAGATACAATATGTAGTTCTGTGACAAACTTTATGGACATTGTCATTTTTTTTTGTCGTCACCGAAACGTAATCAGCCAACTGAAACCTATGAGAATCATATCATTATTAGGTCTAATGAGACTAGATGATTGAATCGGATATAGAAAAATCTGAATGATTAATTTTGAATAGACTCGTTAAAGCTGTGTTTTAGATCGCTCCGCGACAGGTTCTGTTCTAAATGCACGGAAGATGAAAGGCTACCATTAAGGCTACCGATGCACTGATAAACAACCAAGCTAATGGAGAATCGTGAATGTCAGATTTTCTTGTAATCAGTCTGTTAAGTCTAGAACCTCGATGAACAGCCGCTGGCATGCAGGCCGATACCATAAAAAAGCATTCAAACAAACCGAAAAATAGATGAATGGACCAATCCAACAGCCTAACTATCTGCTCGATCGAAATGTAATTACAAAAAAGTAGTGCTAGAAGCACTTAAGAAATGCAAAGAGAAGAAATTAATTCGTGAATTGAAACGTTGAATTACCACCTCAGTTAAACAAGACCTATAACTACAGGCCGATTTCAGCTTCTCGAAAAAACGTTCAACCAAACCATTCCCGTCTGGCTGGAATGTTAATTGTCTGACAGAGCCAGGGCCTCATGAATACGTTCTTAGGGTTGGCAAAGTGTTTGAAAGTAAAGCTTTTCCTCAAAGCCTCCTGCCAATGTTTCGGAGAAACGTTTATGAAACGAGAATTCTAGGATCCGCGTATCCCCGCTAAGCCTGGTGCGGTCAGCTTTTTACTTCTAGCAAGGAGCTCCTTGATTCTAGATAAGTGTGTTGGGTTTCTTTTACAATGTACTTATATGATGGAGGGGAAGACAAAACAGATGGTAACTACTTTTTTTCAAATTGCCTTCCCTGTCACAAGTTACTTAACTAATTTCGCAGACAAAGAACAATTGTCACCTTTTGTGTCTTTTGTTGTCTTTTCGCTCATAATTTGCGGTTCGAGGGTCACAAAATCCTTTTTTGGTCGCTCAGCGATCACCGTGTGGTGGAAAACGTATGAGGCTTAGGCCTACGTCACATTTCCTATCCAGAGTCCAGCCAATAGCCTCCATAGCAGGCTCTCTTGGGCCTTTTTCCGTCTTTTTTGAAGGCTCATAATACACTTTAGCTGGCCATTTCTTTTTGTACTGAGTCGCTTGACCATTGGTCTACGGGGCCAATCGTCTGCTATGGAGGCTACCCAGCCGGGCTGTTTGCGGAAAGGAAGAATCATCATTTATGCCAATAGCTATGCACAACAACGCATTCTTTTGAATTATTTTGGTAGGTTTTGTGTTCTTGTTGTATTTTTATCGCACTTTCGTACCTTTATTTCGTTCCCTAAAACTGCCCGGCCGGGCCCATTTGTGGAGATGTGACGTTAGCCTTCCGCAAACACAGAAAAGGAGGCCAGCTACACTCCTTTGACAGCTTATCATACCATCTTATACCACCGTAGGATCTGCTTGGAGATTACTTCCATCGGGTTTATTTCCCGATATCATGCATAAGTATTCTCCAGGGAATCCTTGATGAGTTGTCTAACCTGTTGTTTTTTTAGGGCGTACGTCATTAGTCACATGTCCCTGCTGTAGGAGAGTGGAGGTGGCGGCCGGCACGTGTAACTACCAGCGGTGGGGGATATCTAAAGGCCGTCGATTTCTCCGGTTTTCTCCGCCCTTTTTTCATACATATACTCAGCAGCCAATCGTATTTGCAGCTAAGACCAGAGCGATTTCAGTAGACAAAATCGCACGGACCTTTGGTCAGAGACTCAGACAGTGTTGCGGGCCTCGCCATGGCGACCACGCCGGGACTACCGTTGGACGGCCTCGCGCCGACGGGAAGAGGTGTGACCGCCACCGACACGCTCGACGACGACTTCGCCTCCAAGCTGTCGAGGGAAGCCGACATCGTCATCGGCGTGTATCTGCTACTCATAGGTGAGCTGGGATGCGTTTTTTTCCTCACCCGTTCCATCAAGCAGGCTTCAAGTTATTGAACTGTTTGTTGTTCCACATGTTAAAGTGGTTGTGAAGGAGCAATGAAACGAGTCAGCTCCTAGTGAGTGCAGTAATTCATCACGATAGTCGTTTTTGCTGTATCGGCACTAGTTACCAGGCTCATGGGACAAGCAATTTAGGTGCAAATCACCTGATGGTGTCGTTAGTCCAATCGAAGTAAGGGACTTTCAATCAGATTGAAATCTCTTTTATCGGACAAAGTTCTGCAAAATATTTCAGGGATTTATTTTATTCCACGCAATTGTTAGATTTTCGCTAGGACATAGTATAGGGTGTCCTTATTGTTGCTGTTTTAATCATTACCTTGGATGTGTTTCCTTCTTCTTTACGTACTGAATATCTTTATATTTCTGTTGATAGCTGCCTCGTTGTCTCGTATAATGAAAATCATTTTTTTTTCATCAATACAAATGAAGATGCGGAAATTGGTTCTTTCACTCTCAGCACTTTTCATGCTCATTTTTTTGTTATTTGTCATGTTTTACCCGTTCGCTATAGCACCCTGCTAGTTATCGTACCACTGTGTTCTACTTCATACAGCAGTCCGACAGAGTCATACTTACGGTAGCCCTTACTCTGGTCCGACCCGTTGAGGCTTCTGTTGTTACAATTTCCGATCAGAAGCGATACCATCTGCTCGTTTGCACGTCAGTTCCTTTTCCCAAGTGCCCTACAGGTGGGCAGCCGCCATTATGATGAACTATTCTGAAGCGACTGCACTCACCACATAATGCCCACTACAGGCAATGACATTATGTAACGTCATTGCTAAAGAAAGACAATTTTCATCAATCTTGTATCGCAAACACAGCGGAACATGAAGTAGACTTCGTCGCAGATTGTACCATGTATATTAATGACAGCTACAGAAATTTTCTACTTACTATAGAGAAAGTAGATCCCCCCACTTTTGACATCCAAACGCCATTGGAGGTGCGTCTGAACGCACCTGGAACCCGAGTGATTTCATTGTACTTGTATTCAACTACCCTATGATAGTATTAATATGAGGGCTACGCTTTGACAATCTTTCTTTGCCTAGACCATTTGATTTTTTACACTTTAAAGACAATGATCGTGAGTTATCTGTAAAAGCACCTGCTTGTTTGCAGACAATTATTCGTCAATTCATTTCCTCGTTCGACTACCGACGGCTGTAAATAGGCCTGTTTTTCGCACGTAGTTGTCGTCTTAAATCCACAACGCCTTAGGCGAGGAAATGAATTCGCAGAAAGCAGACCAATTGCCCCCAGAAAAATATATGAATGCAACAGGCAAACGTATCAACATGGGGACGCCTCTGCATGAATGTGGTGACATGGAAAAATATGGAAAAGGACCAGCACACTGACGGCGAGTAAACAGCAGAGATAGCGGCTGTACGCTTGTCTTGGTCGGATTAAATCCTGGTGTAAAAGCTATGAGAGAGCATTCAATTTGATTCCCTTCTGTGCAGTCTTGCCGAGAACACACATCGTGCGCTGAATTTGCGGACCTGAGGTAAAACAAATGCCATCTTCTGCCAAATGAAAGACTGTACTTCTAAGGAATTAACGGCAAACGCCGGAATGAATCCTCTGCATGACTTTCATTGGTATTCTGCTCTCTCCTTGTACGCGACCATTATCGCACAACTGTATAGTGAAAATGCACTGTGGTAGATACGAAAAATAGATAGGAATACTTCGATTAACTTTAATGTCCGTGTGGGTAGAAACGTCATTCATGTGCCGAAATAAGCAGCCTGTGGGCTCCAAACAGTAACAGATGGTATCCAAGGATATCCTCTAATATCCAGCTAGCTCTTCGTGGTAACATCATTATGTAGGCCAAGACAGTGTATACATAACGATGTTACCACCCGAAGTTTGGCTTGGAGATTACTTATGCCCACCTGTGGAGAAAGATAACAGTATAGTGAAAATGGACTAAAATAGACAAGAAAAAATCGATAACAAAACTACTAAAAACCAGTCTGTCTCTTTGAAAATCCATGAAAATCCATGACTGTGTCCAGCTGTGAGGAGAGATAACTTAAGGAAGCCTGGCTTGTAGATTTCTGACACGGCCTAATTAAGATCTGTGCACAGAGTATTTTTCTGTGCCTAATCAGCAGTACATATATGCAGCTGCAGTATCACACCACCCCCATTCCCCTCATGTTGGCCCCAGCTTTGAACTGAAGGGAACCTGTGATGTGAGATCTGCTTTGAGAAAAATAAAAGCATAATCCTTAGCTGCTGTTTATTGCTAATCACAGCGGGCCATTATGTGCTCACAGCAGTGCCGGGGGCATTCATTACCATAATGGATCCAAAGCAGTAGCTCAGTGTTTCCAACCCTGTGGCTTCATATCAAAAGCGAAAACATATGGTCACTTATCTTTTATGCAAACTTTATATCATTCATGACAGCGTTCATGCATTAAGGCCTCAAGCCATTCCAAGACTATCGTATTCGGATTCACGGATTGTCCTCCTTTATCTGGCTATGTGTTCCTCTTGTATCGATTCCACAGCGGGTAGTAGGTACTTGTACTGGTCCATGTCTTTATTTGTTAACTACTACATGCAGTTTTCACCGTATCGGTTTCAATAGCTATTAGAAGCCAGTTTACTTCCCCCAGGTGCCCAATTAAATTTTTTATTATTATTATTCATTTCAGGCACTATAGGCTCATATCAGTAAATACAATTAAAAACCAGGAGACATACAAATTTATACATATACAATACAGAGTGGGCACAGCCGGTTGGATACAATATGATGATGCTAAGAAATATATACAATACTAGAGTTCGGCGACCTCATACCTCCATGAAAATTGAGAGCTTTCGTAAATTTCATGCAAGTGACTAACAGATTAACATAATTTATGCATGGTGTTGTTCATTATTGAATAACGTACACATGTCACAATTATAAAATTCCCATTATCAACCATAAAGCGGTTTTGCGATTTTTCAATAAATTATGCAAATAAGTTCCTCATTACCATATTTGGTATCTGCTTATATTCCACCTATCATAATTAACATGTGTTACATTTATTGAATTCCAGTTATTAAAAACAATGGAATTATACAATTCCCTCATTAATAATGCAAATTAAGTCCTCATTTGCATAACATGCATATCATTATGAACATCTTTGCCCAAGCTACCTGCATGCCTAAAATGATGCCAATCCGTCGTTCCTTCCTGCAGTTATCCTCTTTGGAGTGTCTTGACAAAAACGCCCCTGCAGTTCCACAATTAAATGTTAGGGGGCTGAAACTTGATCCACTTTGTCATGGCACTAAAAGCTATCTACCACTTAAATGTCAAGACCATAGCATGTCTGAAACAAGAGATACATTGAAAAAACTGCTATTATAGAATATTCTCATTAATTATGCAAATGTACTCCTATTTTGCATAATTAGTATCTTATCTTGTACAACATTGTCTAAGGTACCTACATACCAAAAATCATGAAAATCCGTTGTTCCCTTCTTGAGTTATCCTCTTCAGAAGTTTTTGACAAAAACGCCCCTGCTATCCCCAAACTAGACGCTAGGGGGCCCAAACTTATGTCACTTCTTCCTGAGCACAAGAGCTTTTTAATACTTAAAAATCGTGACCATAGCATGTTCAGAACACCAAGATAGCAAAACCGGAAGTTGTGCTGCAGTACCAAGGGGAGCCGCTAGAGGGCCCAAAATCTAATCATTTCCAGCTTTCATCACACACTACCAACACACCAAGTATGAAAGCAATCCACCCAGCCGTTCTTGAGTTATCTTGTTTACACACACACACACACACAAACACACAGACAGACACACAAACGCGGGGTAAAATATAACCTCCATGACATTTCATGGAGGTAATAAAAGCATTACCGCTTGTAGACAAGATCAACGTAGTGTTGCCAGTAGTTACAGAGAGTGAACATGTCTGAGTGAATTGTAAGCTTAATGATGCCATTGTTGGAGTTGAAGAGGCGAGTGACAAAAGAGTGAATTAGTGAATGTAAATGTTGGCAACAACTTGTAACCAAAACACCGCCCTGTCCAAAAGTCTAAACTAGTGAGGTTTCTTCAGCAGATCAAGAAGGTTAAAAAGTATTTTTAACCTCCTTGATCAGAGACTTGTTTTGCATCTCCACAGCAGACAGGAGCGTGCACGGCTCCATGTGATTTGCTTTTTATTACTAATCCGCCCCATGTGTATAGTTTTAACAAGCCGAGTATGTGACTCATTGTCGTACCCAGGGCCTTTGGTAATTCTTTTGAAGCCCATACCAAGGAGCTTTCCTCAACTTTAAATTAGGCCCATGTAGACCTATGCTTCCATTTGCAACCCTGTGGTTTTGAATACGGGGATCAAGTTACAGATTGTTCAATGCTTACTTTATACCATTGACAAATAATATCTCAAGCAATGTCAAAAGTTGTTGTGAACGGTTTCGTAATTTGTCTACACTTTCCCGATTTATACTATTGATTCCACATCAGTTGGTAGGCACATCCACGTCTTTTAATTGTTACCTCCATAGGAGATGGAGGTATAGTTTTTGGTGTGTCTGTTTGTGTGTCTGTAGCTGTTTTGTGGTTAGCAAAAATTTAGAATCTCTGGATGGATTGTAATGATATTTGGTATGGGGGTAGGTGTTTGTGGGTAGGTCGATTTTGGACCCCCTGGTGTGTGACCTTGGTACTACAGCAGAACTTTTGTATCTTTTGACCCGGACATGCTATGCCTTGATTTTTTAGTTGAAGATACCTTGTTTACTACCAGGGTTTTCCGTATAGATATAAATAAGTTGAACAAGCTGAGCCCGCGAAAATAATTACCGTTGCATCAGGTGCCCAATTATCGCACCGCCTACATAAATTATTCATACACGTGCCTTTCCTCGCGTCTCTGCACAAATTTATAGTTGATTTCCATCTTCCTCCGCCCCTATCAGCATGGCGTTAATTGCAGCCATGCTGTGCAGTTGCATAAGGTTTTTACATCGTCTACGTATTTGCATTTTGTTTTGTTTTTTGTTCATTTTCAAACGCCTGAGTGGCCTAATCAGTTTAGACAAACTAATTTTCAATAGGGCCCAGTATTTACATACGAGGAAATAAAAGAATATTAGAAAGAAAATGAATAGACATACACATCGGAACATATAAGTACAAATGAAACATGAAAGATGGCAGACAAATCAAAATCATAATCCATTGTTGCTTTTGTGTTTTACCTGGGTAAATATGCAAGTCGGATACCCATCCCTGCTAAAAATACCCACTTACACGGTTCCATTAGTGTTTTGATAAATTGGCTTGCTAGTTGCGCACTATTACAGTGCGTAATGGTGCGCAACCAGCATTCCGATGAATTAGAACAGCCTTGGAGCTTGCTTTGTTGCGAAAAAAAATAACCATGCTTGCACCTCATGTTGCAACTGCTAGAGGTCGTTATTCTGCTACATGTAATTAAATGGAACGAATGACTGTAACACACTAGGGAAGCCTTCATGTAACGTTGAGAGTGTATGTCACTGGACTGCGGTACGTTGGCGGTCTCGCTGTTACTCTCCAAGCAGAGGCTAGGCTCCGGCTGTTTTTAAACGCTTTTTTGTCGTTTTTATCGGGCTTTCTATTTTGTCATTTTTCTTGAAGTACGCCAGCCAAACAGCAAGATAAAATAAAGAATAGAAAGCCCGATAAAAACGACTAAAAAAACGTTAAAAAAACAGTCGGAGCCTAACCTCTGCTTGGAGAGTACCTCGCTGTGACCTAAATTGAATTTGAATTGCTCTCAAGTTAGTTCGAACTCCCACTCGAACCAATCCGGAGAGCCTCTTCCACAGCACCTGGGCCTATCATGGCCGTGCTGTGACCTATATTGAATTTGAGTTGCACTCACGTAGGCCCTCTTTCCACTAGACGGCGATCGCGCTGCACTCTCACTGTGACCTAAATAGGATATGTGTAACCTTCGCTTTCACACAGCATACAAAACGTAAAAGTGTGACTTAGAGTATACAACAAAACACACAAAGTGTAAAAAGATTCGTTTCTTATCTATAAAATTCGTTGAGCGATATGTCAAATCTTAGGTCGCAAAGAGACTCGACCGAATACAGAGAGTCTCCTCCACAGCACTTGCTCCTCCACGGCCTTGCTGTGACCTAAATTGAATTTGAGTTGGACTCACTCAGTTCGAACCCCCACTCAAACCAACCAATCCAGAGAGCCTACTTAAAGCACTTCGTAGTCCGCCAAGCCCTTTTTATCTTGCAGCTTTGAAGCACGATGTAAATTCCCTTCCACTTTTTCCTTTAGTAGTACAAGATGCCACTGAGGGATTTCGGATTATCTAATACAGTGACCTGCTTTTTTCACTCTGCGCTGTTGGACTCTCTCTGAGACACTTTGAGCGCTCTTTCAAATCGCTTGGCCACAGCTTAACCATCAGTCTGTCTGCATTCACCACCGACGTACACACGTACGACGTGCCTCACGTACGGTGATGCGCACACACCATCTAACTTACTTTTTCCGTATTTGCCCATTATTTTGAGACTCAAGACTTCGTTTGGCGTAAGTCTAGACTACCCTTCACCGAATCAAACTCAACATGTATTTCACAGCCTCGTGAACATAGGAATGTCCTTAACAGTCGTCAGGGGTGCTGTTTAAGAATTTTTCGGTAGCAGAAAGTTTTAGACTTTAACTAATGTGACTACATAAGCAATGAGCTATTTTGCTTTCACGTGCCGAAATAACGTAATGTTTGTTCAATACCAGTCCGTTGATGTACGTTGACATGTAGCATGAAACATGTCCTTGGTACTGAAATGTGGTGAGTTATTGAGCAGGAGTATTCTTTGTGACATGTAGAGATTGGCATTGTTTAACCAAACACTACATTGCAACAATGGTTGGCATCACACGAATACAAGTGTGTTGTACATGGTATTCAGTTGTTGATGAGCAGATATTAAGATGAGCTGTCAGAAAACGGTACCATCTTCCACCACGACAACTTTATAGAGATTCTGTACCTGTGTAGCCGGTATAACTGACCTCTGGTGTAACACATCAGCTTCTGTATCTGCATCTGCATCTGCATCTTCGCAGGTACTCGGCTTGGCAACAGCTAGTTATATTACACTAAACAACCTAGCTTGCACATCTGACTGTAAGCGTTATCTAACACTATCTGGTGATGGTGCCCCCACTGTACTTGGTGGCGACGAGTCCCACTCTACGATAGTTGTAGTGAAACAAGAAATGCTTTTTAAAAATTTGGCAACGCAGTCTCAAACGATGGCAAGAATGACATGGTGCCATTGGTGGGAGAGGGTAGTTGGTGAATGACTGAAAGTGCGCAGTGTGGTACCACTCCTGTTCTTGAATCGCGCAATCCTTATAGCTATGGAAAAAGCCCCCTCAAGCGATTCATTGCTTCTCTGCAGGACTATCCGGAAGGCTCTCAAACCCTGGCATTTAAAGATATGTCCGTTTCTTGCGCTTTTCTGAGCTGGTATTAGATATTTTGCTAGATTACCCTATATAGTGTGATGTGTTCACCAGCTCCTCCCCTGTTGCAGGTACCGGCTCCATCCTGGGAAACGGGCGGGTGCTGTGGCTCTCCTACCGGAACTGGGCGAAGCTACGGCCGGTGGAGCTGTTCGTGGTGAGCCTGGCGGTGACGGACGTGGGCATCTCGGTCTTCGGCTACCCGTTCGCCGCCAGCTCCAGCTTGCTGGGCCGCTGGTCCTTCGGGTCCGCCGGATGTACCTGGTGAGGACCAGCAGAGAGATTCTCTAGACTCTATGAAATTAACTATGTTGGCTATAGGGAGATTCGTCAAGGGAATTGACCAACATAGGGGTTTTTTCTAATCTCCAGGCAGATCTACCAGTGGCACAAGATAGTATCAAAGCTGGCCAAGGAGTACAGCTGGCCAAAGGGAGTCATCAGCCTCCGGTAGCCAAACACACTCCTAGGCCGGCTTCACTCCTCTGGCACACTTTGATACTATCTTATGCCACCGTAGGATCTGCTTGAAGATTAGGTTTCTTCTGCCCGCGCAATTAGGAGATGTTAACGCTCCCGAGGACTGACTCTTCTATAGGCCAATTATTCTATTTTGTGTTCAACTATCATCCATAACCCCATAAGGCCCGGTATTAAAAGTTAGTTCCTCTTCACAACATTCTTCTGTCTTACTTCTTTTGTCTTCCACTAGGGTATGCACTGTGGTAAATCATGCTATCAGTGTTTGATTGCAAAATCTCCTGTGCCTAATTGAATTTTGTTGAATCTGTTTTAGGTACGGCTTCACGGGTTTTTTCTTCGGCCTCACCAGCATCGCCAACATGGCGCTCATGAGCATCATGCGCTTCATGATTGTCTACAAGGGATATCCGGGTAAGGCAGTCCCCATCACAGTAATGATCTAGAGAGTGTTAAGGCATGTGGTACTGTAAACGACTGGAGGGACATTGGCCTTTGGTCTGTGAGGTCTGTCTTTATGTGTGTCTCTGTGCATGAGTGTGCATGTGTGTGTGTACGCGTGTGTGTGTATGTATGTGTGTGTGTGTGTGTGTGTGTGTGTGTGTGTGTGTGTGTGTGTGTGTGTGTGTGTGTGTGTGCACGTGTGTGTGTATGTGTGTGTGTGTGTGTGTGTGAGTGTGTGTGTGTGTGTGAGTGTGTGTGTATGTGTGTGTTTGTGTGTGTGTGTATGTGTGTGTGTGTGTGTGTGTGTGTGTGTGTGTGCACGTGTGTGTGTATGTGTGTGTGTGTGTGTGTGTGTGTGTGTGTGTGTGTGTGTGCACGTGCGTTTCTTCTATTTCTTCCTATTTGTAGATTATCCTTTTAGCTCCGACTCTTCCTTTCATATGTATAGAAACAGTGGAGTTCAAACAGTGAAGTAATCGTCTAGTAAAAAAAATGTGTTAGCGTCGTTACGTTTTGCTTGAGCTCATATTGAATTGCATCTGTTCTTTTTGTTTGTTTTTTGTTCATTGGTCAACAAAGTACAGTACAGGACAGAGAGGTGGTCACTGTGGCAACATGCTAGTATTAACACCATCTCTCAAAAAATATTTCAACTGACAAAGACAAATAAGATAACAATAACAGGCAATTCACAGCAAGTCAGCAAATGGTTTGGGTAGTCTAAGATACATGAAGTGTAATAAGTCATTGATTGAAGGGTTTAGTAGGTGATTACAAAACGTTTAGTATCTACGATATAAGTTGGGGTTCGGTTTAAAATTCTGCTGTTTGTATGATATACCATGATGGGTGAACTCCTTCATAGTAGATGGATGTTACCTCTGTTAGTGTCGTTACGTTTCGAATGAACCCATATTGAATTGCACCTGTTGCCTCACCTACAGGTCCGTACCCATCCCGCCGGGCCACCTCCGCCCTTATCGCCGCTGCGTGGCTCTACGGGCTCTTCTGGGCATGCGCACCACTGGCAGGTCAGTCTCGCCACTTCATGTGGTAATTTCTATTCTTCAAAGTCAAGGGCAGTTATGAAAAAGGTGAATTTTATCTCACCTCAAGAGGAAATGGATTCACATTGACTTTTCTTAGATTCTTTTCCTTTGATAGCAGGATCACCAATGACTTCCCCATGTACCCATCACATCTACTCATTCACCAGCATTTTCTCGATTTGGACGTTTCGAACAATTTCATTTAGCAAAACTGTTGCAATCATTAATCTCCAAGCAGATTCCTCCGGTGGCATAAAACAGTTTTCACGGGTTTTCAGGGGTAAAATTGGCCACCGCGGTGGCAAATTTTTCCCTCTGCCGGCTGAAGTCCTTCCCCAGCTTATGTTACTGTTTTAAGCCACCGGAGGAATCTGCTTGGAGATTAGTGATCATCACAATGGCAGTCAGTATATTCCAGGTCACCCCCCATGGTGTTCTATTGAACCAGGTTCAATACCATGTACAAAACTCTAAAATGTTGCATTTTAGTTCCCGCGGAGTTCTATGGATCTAGATTCTGAAAACCGATACCCTCAACACAGTGTCTGAATTTAGTCTCTACCAGACTCCGGATCGCTGGAAAATCGTAGAAATGGAACAAATAGAGAGGAATATAACTGACCAGGGAACAGCTCGCGGTCGCGTTACTGTTGCCTAGCCGGCTATATTCCTCTGGCCGGCATACTCCTCTATTTGTACCATTTCTACGATTTTTTCCAGCGACTCGGAGTCTGGTAGAGACTAGTCTGAATTGTGCATTTCAGTCAGATGTCATATCACTGCGCGACGCTGAGATCAGTGGAGTTTGGAAGACATTGGAAGGAAAATTGCCTTGCTTCGGGCATTTTTTTTCTACTTTTATTCATTGACTTACTGTTTGGCTGTTGTGTTCAGGCTGGAGTCAGTACCATGTGGAACCGTTCGGCCTGTCCTGCACCGTGGACTGGGGCAGCTTCAGCCGGGACGTCAACGGCATGTCCTTCATCATCTGTCTGCTCGTCTTCTGCGTCGCCATCCCTGTCACCGCCATCATGGCGTCATACGTCGCCATCTCAGCGATCTACAGACAGGCCAAGAAGAGCATAGCAGGCCATCTGCAGGACAACTCCGCCATGTGCAAGAAAAGGAGAAAATTGGAGAGATCAATCACACTGGTATGGTATAATGATGATTATGACATGGCATCATTGCTGATAGCTTGTGGCAACACACCTCTAACTCAGGAGATTCCCTTTCCTGGGGTAACCAGTAGGTTATTTCTCACTGTGACAACCAGTCCAATAGGATCTCAGGATTCTCTGTCACTATAGAAACCAGTCATTACAGTCTCCATCACCGTGGTAACAGACAGTTCTCAGTCTGATTGGTCGATGTTAGGTCGATGTTGCTATAGTAATCAGGACCGAGATGTCCTCGATTCTCCTGGATTCTCCATAAAGCATCTAGATGCCTGACCGATTGAAGGACTAATCGATTTAGTTTGGCTAATGTCATTCAAGTGGTCTCATTTGAAAAACCTGAAATTGGCCTCATCTTACCTTTTCACCAAACCTGATGGTCTACCATGTCCTACACTTTGCACTGTCTCATCAAGAGTTTACCCATGTTTTTCGAAAAAAATAGCTTCTAGTCAGACTGAAGGCCTGGCGTGAAACCTCGCCACCTAGCGGGATCTGATGTGAACACAAGTTGAACACGGTTGGGGCTGAGGCAACCGTTCCATGCCATCTTGGACCGAAAATAGATTTGCTTGTGAATAGTCAAGTCTAAATTTTTCCTGCTCCATCTTCACGCAGATGGCGTTGGCTGTGTGCGGCGGATTCCTGCTTGCCTGGCTTCCCTACGCAGTGGTGGGGCTGTGGTCCGCTGTCGCTGGGGTAGATGCAGTACCACTCGCCCTCGCTAGTGCGGCGCCCCTGTTCGCGAAGAGCAGCAGTCTGTGGAACCCCATCATCTACTTGGGAATGAACGATCGATTCAGGTCAGAGTCACGCATGCACGATCGCTCGTGTGTTCATCACATGGATGTTCTATGTTCATCACTCAAATTCACCTGTCCAAATCCTTACACTTCTGACACCGATTATCATGTTCAAGTAGGGAAAACGTTGTTTTGATGGTGCGATATTCTTCCTTCTTCTTTTTCTGTGATGACGATTCAATGGAAGCATGTAATACTTATCTATGTTCGTGTTTGCTTTTTGTGTATGTGGTTCCTTAAAACTAGTTATGTTACATCTATATTGAAAAATTACACACGAAGAAACTGATGTTGTCAAGAACAATTACGCATATTTTAGGGTATCATATTTAAATGTCACAAAGCGTGTTTATTACCGCATTAGGCCAATGAATGAATCCAGCAGCATAAATTTATATTATATTAATAAATAATTTTTCTGCGACGCCTGAGGGGTCAGTCTAATGGTATACTAGTAAACAGTATACAGTACACTAGTATACAGATCACTTGGAGGGAACATTTTCTTGTTGTCTTGCGCATGCTACTTAGCAAACCATTTTATAAGGCGACCCGATTTAGAAGAAGAAATCTAAATGACCTTATTTCTGATAATTCTAGGATACGAGAAGTCACGTCAGATGCCACCTGACATTAAACACTTATACTTCACGTTACGTCACCCTTCCAGGTTGAACATGTGCGCTTGCTTTGCTAAGACGTCTCGGACCCAGATCGCAGTGTATGCGCAGCAGCCGGGGAAACCCATCCCCCTGAGTCCCAGGGACCCGCTAGACAACAACCCTCCCGTGGCAATGGGACCTCCGCAGGAGAGCAGACTCCATACATCCCACATCCAATAGACCTACAGGACAGACGGACACGTCATGGAACACATGGGCTCGAGCACGAGACGTCACAGAACGTCTGCTTCTACCCTGAAGCGTCGTGGAACATCCGGGTTCTACTGCGAAATGTCAGACAACATCCGGGTTCCGCAATGAAACATGATCATAGAACTGATGTATTTATTCTCCCACTCAGTAAGATTCACGGAGAGAGTTCTAAGGGGTGTCAGCAACAGTATTAGCATATCCTTTACAAGGCCGGCAACTACAGAGTACAGTTAAAACAAATTATATGAAATCTGCGTAGAACCCTAACGCTTGAAACGTCATAGAACATCAGAGCACCTGCTTTCTGCCCTGAAACTTGATACTCTACCACAAAGAGTCCTATCTAGAACATCAGGCTCCCAAATCGAAACGTGATAGAACATTTGCCCTTTACCGCAAATCGTCCTAGAACGTCCCGGTTCTACACTTAAACGTCTCAAAACATTCGGCTTCTATTGAATAGAACATGGTGGTCTTGGATGAAGGGAAACTTTTACCGATTATATTTGGATAGTCCTGGATTTTTTTCAAGATTAATTTGGCCAAAAACCTCCCTCCAGAAAATTGCCAGCCTGTATACATACATATATGTATACATACATATATACATATATATATATATATATATATGTGTGTGTATTATGTGTGAGATGACATATGATGTTTGCATTTAAGTGACCTTGGTGTAATCGTTGCTTCAGTACAACCAAGACCTCAAAGAAACAACGGAGGAACTTGTTCCTCGACACGTTTATTGATCTTAGACCAATGAACTGAGAAAAGACAATACAATGTGTTTCTAAATTTAGATATCAAGAGATCCCTGAGCAATGGATTTGAAGTTATAGTTATGGTCAGCTGATAATGCTAATTGACACTTAAAACACATACACCAGTGATGGCGCAGGCGCCTAGGTGTTTAGTTGGTGTTAGAGAAAATGGTTTCAAGCTGAAAACTCTTAAAACTATTTTGTAGGAAAATTGGCGGAGTTGACGCGAACTCCACAAGATCTTAGATTAAGAAATCGTGACTTGTTTAACTAAATCGTTCATACTTGGGTGTAAGCGCAACCCTTTTGTGAATAGTTCTGAACGTCAGAACGGAGGAATATGTGAATTAAAGGACATTTTGGATAGGAGGAGTATGTTTTCAATAAACCCTGTCGAAATGACAATTTTGAAATGTACTTCATTCACATCCCGTCTGCACTGTTAAGGTACGTGTCAAGATCCTGATATTTACATCAATGAGTATGTTGCGTTTTTGACAGATAAGTCAGTGTTGTATATATGTTGTGTCCGAATAATGTATGAACAGACCAGTGGAGGAAACTTATCACAGCCTTATGTCCCACATGGGATGAAGAGGATAAGTATGTAACGAATAATGTATGTAGACAGTGAACATCGTTGTCAATAAAAAAGGTTTTGTGTAAGGATCTTGTTCTAATATCAAAATATGACTTTTGTAACTGTCAGTCTTATAGATTTTGTTGGCACCAGTATGATCTTTCAGACGAAATGTGCCTATTTTAGTCACATGACTGCCATGTTATGACGTCACAGAATCCTGACTTATATACCTTAGGTATGTAGAATAAAAGAAATAAAATTGATTTTTGAAACAAAGACTGCCTCGAGTATCATTTCGAGTAATGTTTGATGGGTGTTTGTGGTGAATGACACCTGATGAAGTAGAAGCTTAACTCATTCCCCAGTTTACGATACTATCTTATGCCACCGCAAGATCTGCTTGTAGATTACTACTCCTGCACATAATCACTGCACACATAACAGTTTTCTCTCTCTCTCTCTCTCTCTCTCTCCCTCCCTCCCTCCCTCCCTCCCTCCCTCCCTCCCTCCCTCCTCTCTCTCCCTCCCTCCCTCCCTCCCTCCCTCCCTCCCTCCCTCCCTCCTCTCTCTCTCTCTCTCTCTCTCTCTCTCTCTCTCTCTCTCTCTCTCTCTCTCTCTCTCTCTCTCTCTCTCTCTCTCTCTCTCTCTCTCTCTCTCTCTCTCCAATCAGGGATATTTAGAAGCTGTTGGGTTGTAAATCTGTGCCTTTTTAGATCTTAGCTTCTGCAGGCAGGTCAGGAGGGGGGGTTATAATGACATGTCGGTTCAACACGTTAACAATAACCAGTGCTACCATTGGTTTGCAAACCATCAGCTAAAATGATTCGTTACCAGCGAGTAAAAACGCGGGTTCTTATGTAGTGTAGCATGCCCAGGGTTGGAGTGGCAGTAGATTCTTAAGTTGGTGATTACTCAAGAAGAACAGCATGAATCTAAGGTCAACGATTTCTTCAAGCAAATACAGTCGTCTCGTAGGAGCCAGGAATGATAGGCTCATCAACATGCATCAGTGCTGTAAGGACTGTCGAAAGGATGCTGCCGCCACCAGGAGTTGACTGTTTAGTCTGATGAAAAGCAAACTAATGACCCACAAGTGAACCACAGCACGACTTGAATTTATTTGGACCCACCCACAGTCAACTTTACGTTTCAGCTAGTCATTCGTCCTAGGGTCCTACAACACGTCAAGTCGTGGTAGCTTTTCTTCGCACTTTCGTTTGTTTATTTATTCGCACACAAGTATTACATTAAAACACAAAACGAAAACAATGGATAAAACAGGTGCAGGAGGAGGGGAAAAGCTTGTGAAGCTTATACTTAGCGCCCTCCTCCTTTAAACTAAACAAAATTGATTATGATATATAATAATAAAAGAATACTTTCGTGATTACATTCTAACTATTGTGTGAAAGACAAGCAGATAATGTCGGCAAAAGTTATAACAAATATAGTTATTACGAACAGAGTTGTCCCCCCACAGGGACAGACGCACACCCACACGCCAACCTACCTAATCACTCGCAGACCCACAGGGACTGGGTGGGACGCAGTTACTGAGGAAAAAAAACATTGTTCGTTGCAAGGCCAATGAGTGAGCTCCCATTGTCTTCTGACTTTCATCCCCTCCTTTCCAAAATGCCACTTTCGTCTTTATATTTCATGCTGGCAACAAGTCAGCAAGGTGAGTCATTTTACAAAGGTGAGTCATTTTACAGACGCCATGACCACTTGTAGTGGGTTGTGCAAAGGTAGAAGAGAGTAGAAAACCTTTGCGTGACAAACACAAGCGAGACTCATTAAGGCTTAGGTCCCATTTCCGAAACGGAGGTCCCATTGCGGAAGCGAAAAATAAAAGTGTTTACCAAGGAATATACACAAATTATGCTCCTGACTATTTTTTTTACGTTTTGTTGCCTTTCTTATATTTTTTGTTTCCGAAAGCTATCCGGCCGGGGACCGGGCCGGGAATTGGGACCTAGGCCTAACAAAGCACAAAGGTCGAACCTGATGACTCACCCGCCCAAAAATGAAAGACTGCAGTGTACCAAGACTGTGCTGTTTTCTTAGCAAGCGACGCCATTTCGGCCTTCTGCTTACAAGTTGATCCCATGTGTTGAAATGTCACATACTCTAGTCGGGCATTCGAATGACGATCCTCAACACAGAAGTCTCTTAATGCCTACTTTTGTCAGCTCTCAGATAAGTACAGATATACTAAATAGCCTCTTGCTATCTTAGAACGCAAGAAAGCCTCTTTATGCGCTTTTTTTTTCGAGAAGAGCATCTCAAGAACAGCTACCCCTGTTAAACATTAACAAGCTCAAGACGTGAAAATAACAAAAAAACTACCGTTATCTTATTGGGACACCTTTGGGTCTGCCGTTGGAGGGTTTATTCCACCCAACAAGGCGATGGAGCTCAATCCTGCTTCTATTCTTATGGACAAGTCGCACGGATCTGCAGTGACTGACAAACGGTTATTGTTTGTTCGTTTTATTGATGATATTTCCAATCTTAACTGTCATCAATAATTCGGGCGGAATTCGGAGACACCGACGTTTTTTTAAGCAGGACAACGAGTAACAGGTACTGAAGCGCCATCCACGTCCCTACCGCGGGCTCGGCGTACGGTGTACATCGTTACGGCGGGCTCAGTGTACGGTGTACATCGTTACAGGGTGCCGTCGACACGGAGAAGCTTTGTCATTGTTCGGCACAACTACTGTTCCCTCGGTGCCACATCCCTATAGGTTCATATAATCCAGATGTTTCTCAGAAATAGTCTCCTCCTATTTCAAGACAACATGGGTGAAAACACGTCACCCTCGCCCACTAGAGCAGCGCGATACATCAAGTCGCCACATGTCTATTCATTGAATATGCAGACAAGTGGGATGGCCCATTATTTCATGATCTTCCTTGTTTGATGGGAAAACATGTCAACATATTATTCGTGGCTACTGTTCAGACGTTCAGTTTTACGGAGTCTTTTGTGAACAGTTCTAAGGAGATGTCAACACATGTACACCTACCCGCAATTTGCATTACTCTGCTAAGTTGTTTCTTTTTTTCGAATAGTTGTGTCGACGGTAAGTGAGCGAGTGCGTGAGGTGTCAGTGAATGGGTGTGTGAGTGAGTGAGTGAGTGAGTGAGTGAGTGAGTGAGTGAGGGAGTGAATGAGTGAGCGAGCAAGGGAGTGACTTAGTAAGTAAGTAAGTAAGTGAGTGAGTGGGTGAATCTCATAACAAACACCTGACCTGCTCGTTAGTCATTGATAACTTACACTTCGCTGATTTGTACTGACCAGATGAGTTTCCATTTGCTTTGTCTTTTCGCGGCATCGCCACCCTCACCATTTGTTAGATCACTAGCAGACCGAAAAATCTATTTTAAGAAATAAATAATCCATACCTACCTTTCCTATTTTTCCATGTCCATACGTAACCGAAAACAGAATTGATTTTTCTCTGAGGTCAGGAGTCACCTTTGCTCACGCGTCACGGCCAGGACCAGGACTATGACTCTAGACGGCGATCGCGCTGCGCTCTCACTGCGACCTCAATATGATATGTGTAACCTTCACTTTCACGCTTGTTATATCATACAAAACGTAAAAGTGTGACTGAGTATACAACAAAACACACAAGGTGTAAAAATATTCGTTTCTGTTCTATACCATTCGTCGAGCGATCTGTCAAATTTGAGGTCGCAGAGAGAGCGCGGCAAGAGCGCCGTCCGAGTGGAAAGAGGGTATATCTACGGCGGATAGATGTTTGAACACGTACGTCTTCCAATGAGTCACGGCGTCCTTGTACCTCAAAGAGCACCAACAAAGAAAGTTCATGCGCTAAAACCTCGCCATAACTTATATATTCAAATTATCTAAAAGCCGCACAGTTCGAGATGCTGACAGTTCAACCCGCCTAAGTGCCACGGGGGAACCTCGCATTGTTCGGCATCGTGCCTCGCCATCACCGCCCACAGTTCCCATCATAGTGCCGCAATAATCCTGCGGGGACCTTTTCGTCACTTCCTGGAGCTCACCTGGTTTGTGCCACGTACGGAGTGGTACCGCCCTCCCTCATAAACAGCGCTGAGCTGAGCAGAGAACATAGTTACCTCCCAGCAACAGGCGTGCGTACAACAGGTCCACCGGCTGAAGACAACCAAGCAGAGGGCGACGACGTTTCTTCCCCTTCACTTCTCTTCTTTCGACGGCTGTTCTGGACTCGGAAGACATGTAAGCATCACATTCTGTCTTTGATATAAGAGAAAGTGTAATTGTTTATGTGTCTTTGATGTATGAGAAAGTGTGATTGTTTATGCACCGCGCACCACTTTTCCGAGTCATTTCAGTCACTTAAGCGCGAGAAGGCTGATTTTCCGGACAAGCTCTGTGGAATTTAGCAGCGCGAGCTGAGTCCCAGTGTGATAGTCCATTACTGCCGCAGAGCTGTGCTCTTTCATCTTCCTTATTACCTCACGCATTACCAGCAAACACTCAGCCGCCCCGCTGGTAACTACACAAACAGACAAACGAGTTTACCCTTTTTGACTTCCAAATCAGTCTGTGGCTCTTTTGTAACTTTCCCTAGGCTTAATTTGTCGTGGAAACGGTATGTGTTATCAGTATTTTCAAGCTTGCCTACCGGGACACGTTAGTTGATGCCTCGCGATATTCTGGCAAGGGAGCATGTGTACTTCAAACTTCAAGCAAAGCAGAAAAAAACCAACTATACATAACAGTTTCCCTGCTGAAAAGGGCCAAGCAAAAGGCGATAACGCGTCGGAGTGGCATCCAAATAACAAATCTCCACGCAGATCATTCGGTGGCAAAATCGGTCTGTCAGCAAAGGCTGGAGGAGCAGGGAGCGTGAGAAACTTGACGATTTTGCCTTTCTACATCTGATTGGAGATGATTGAATTGTCTGCTATCGCTGCTATCTCCCAGCCTGATGTCACATGTGTACACTCTCCCATACCCTGGTGCCCTGTGTGGTGCCAGACCGGTCCGCAGCGTCGACGCCTGGCAATTAAGTCATTCTCTTCGTTTTATCTGCGAATTGCGTCACGTCTTATCTTTAGACTTCCCTTTTCAACATTGGCAAGTCATTTTTGGTATGCTGAACCTGAGCATGGAACGGTATTCGGGGAGTTCTGATCCGGCGCGCCACAGGTCGCAGTACGATTGTCGGCTCAGATCATCGTGGTATTCAAGTAACACGCGAGACAAATTACAGACGTAGATATCAAATCTGTGAGAGGAGTAACATCAGCTGAATTGTGACGATGCGGTGTAAGGGAAAATCCCGACGAGCATTTCTTGCTTCAATTCTTCTTATGCTCGGTATAACTGATCATCATGAGCAAAATAAGAGAAATGGTGTGTGAGAGTGGTGGAGTGCTTAAATAACGTAGTCACACAACATTAGGAGGCAGAACTGAAGGATTCCAGCGGAACATATAGGTGTACAATACAGAGGTGTTAAGCATAAATGACATTTAAAAATACGTTGGGGGAAAGAGCAAGTTGAAAATGTGCTGTTCCATCTGTCAGAAATGACGATAGTGTACAACCGGCAACCGACAAGAAAGAGAATACACTATGGAGCTATTGTCAATGCATCAAAGACCTGTTCCAATTTGGCGATGTGCCCATTACTCGAGCTTGTCCATTGTACTCAACCTGTATATTTGACACAAATTAATTTGTCGGTTTACTTTGACTTCCCGTATTTCGATTCAAAGTAAAAAGTTCCCTAGGGCCACCCCCTCGTTACTCCATTGATACGTCAATGGTTTCCACATAGTTTTCAATGTCCCTTGTAGATCCGATGTCACACGGGGGTTCTATCACCGCGGACAGAAGATGAGAATTAGCACAGAACTGCAGGACTCAATGCAATAGGCTTATCCCAATGCAAGAGATAGAATCATTTTGTTTTTTCGAAGGTAAAACAGAAATGTATGGTCGTTTTGATTCTGAGAGAGAAGGAGGGAAGGACTAAGGGGGTCAGGAAGAAGTATAGATCTGATCACTTCCTGTCGAGTAAAGTGACCATCCCAACCTTGAGATGAAAAGTTTCTTGTATGGAAAGCAGATCGTGTAGATCTTGTAGGAGATTTCCTTGAAGGAATAGTGATGACTAGTGCAGGTACCTAAAACCCAGAACTGGAACTGGGCTTGTAAAAGACCAGGAACCAGGGAACCAGGTCCGGACTTGCAAAAAGCTATCTTTTACTTATATTCTCCATTTTGTTCTATACCATCTAAAACCTTCCCTAGATTGTGAAATTTGCTGGAAAAAGACAAGAGAACTGCTGTTTTGTGGGGGGCTTATCACTGACCTTTTGTGTTTACTACTGACTGTATACAACTTTGCATATATTTTTCACATTGCATGTCAAATTCCTGCTAACATGCAATTTTACACACAAAATATTCTATTATACATATGCAATGATGGATTCAGGTCCGAACTTACAAGTCCAGACCTGAACCTGAACTGCTGGACCTGAATCCGGACCTGAACCTGAATATGAGTTTAGGTACGCAGCACTTGTGATGTCTGAATTACCTACGATGATTAGTCCCGTGGTACAGGCAGAGGAAACAGCGCGGTGGCACGCCTGATACGCCCATATCTAACACTGTCTGATTGCTCGAATTGCATTCTGTTCAAAGGTAATAATGTCCGCAATTTCCAGTGATTCAAGAAAGAATAAAAAGTTGCCTGTATGTTGATAGAATTCCCGCCTTAAAGATTACTACTGATGTATTTCTGAAGTAGCAAGTTCGTTTTCTTTATCCTGTGGGAATGAAACGGATGCATGCACAATACGCTAAGACGTCATTCAGCACAGAAAACTTTGTGCAATTTCCTTCCGTTCTCTACGGTGTAATTGAAGGGTGTTTCACGGGATGATCCCCCTTTGGGCTATGTATAGAAATGGACAAGAGACACTTCTAGAAACGTCTTCGCAATTATCTCCTAAAGTACGACTTT
This sequence comes from Branchiostoma floridae x Branchiostoma belcheri, assembly GCA_019207045.1. NCBI lineage: Eukaryota > Metazoa > Chordata > Leptocardii > Amphioxiformes > Branchiostomatidae > Branchiostoma > Branchiostoma floridae x Branchiostoma belcheri. The sequence continues at coordinate 6,346,945 of CM033028.1, forward strand.
GACGTCCAAATCACCATCATGTAGCCCGAAAAGTGATGTCGTACCAGTAACAAGCTAAGTGGAGGAGGAAAAAACTTTTTGTAGTGTGCTTGAATGGACCTAGCCTGGATACAATGCCCCAACCTCAGAAATATCTTTTTTCTGCACGATAGATACTTGAGATCGGGCTGGGCTTTGGTAACCAGGCTAACCTAGAAGCAGCTGCTGTGTCGTCTTGACATGACGGAGCTCCGGTTGTTCACAACCATAGCGTGTCTTCCCACAGGAGCCACATCGCCCGTTTGGGACCTATTTTTATGCTGGATTCAGGGTAATACCGGCCCAGTGGTGCCGTGATGGGATAAGGACAATTCATAATCTACCTTGAGGATTACAGTTTTATAATCTCCAAGCAGATCCTACGGTGCCATAAGATAGTATCAAAGCTGGCCAAGGAGTATAGCCGGCCAAAGGGAGTCAAATGGGCACCGGAGTTTAATACTATAATACGCCACCAAAGATCTGCTTGGAGATTAACAGTTTTATTCCTAGACTCTGTTTGCTTGGCATTCGTTGAATCTGATTTCTGAAGAAACAAACGCAGAATTCCGAGGTCTAAACCTGAGTATACTGCTGGGTATTTTTGGTAGAACGCGTACATAGATTTGTTTCTAAATAGAAGCAGATGAATCATCAAATCGTCCGCACTTATGCAAAGATGAACTAGCATAACTCAAAATGAAAACTCAAACGTAGTTGAAGATGTTATATGGGAATGTTATGCACTATTTGACATTTGCCCATTTAAACCCAAGTGCTACTCAGTAACTTACGTTGAGCCCTACCACCACTATAGCGCTCTCTATGGCACAAAAAGCATGACAGTGCAGACGTATACAGTTGGTTGGTTGACCTTATGCCCGTATTCCTCAGGGAGCTATTGCCATTCACTACGAATTTTGTTCCATGCTAGCAAATGTTACTAACGTTACTGAAGATTTTGCATTCGTACTAATCTGGTCAATATTTCGGTCAATGGATCGTCAGATGATGGTCTTTTTCATTTTTTGTCTTTAGACTTTGCGAGGCCGTGAAAAATAGAAAGGACAGGTGTTAATGGCTGTTTGATGTTGCCGTATTCCTTGAGGTTGGAATGCCGATTGGCCTGCTCCTGCAGTCTTGTCAAGGCTATAATTACAAATGTACATTATTAGATATAGACGGACGGAGGCCAATGGTGATGATAGATATAGATGGAGGAATGAGTGGGAAAGTCAGCTTATAAACATGTGCGTATCAAAACCCCTTTCTTTGAATAATGATAGATACCTTCAAGTAACAGTTGGCGTGACCTTATGACCGTAGTCCCCAGGGATACATTACCCCACACCATTTCGTGGGGTCTGCGTTATCTAACGTAACGGCGGATTTCATGTTACAGCTGGGATAATCCTATTTCGTTCACAATGAGGTCAACATTGTCCATGGCGATGTTTTATTTCATGTTTTCTACTTGAGTCTTTGAGAGATTTTTGTTTTGTTGAAACAATAAAAGATACTTTCAAAATCTCTTTACCATGTGCTGTTCATTTGTGTGAGATGCGGGCTATTGATAAGAATGATAACGTCACATTTCCAAACCGGGGCCCGGCCGGACTGTTTGTGGAAACTGAAAATAGAAATGTATACGCAAAAATATACACTGATATACACTAACACTATTCTCTTTACGTCCTGTGTAATTTGGTGTCTTTTAATTGTATATCATACTTTTCGTTCCCGAAAGCTGCCCGGCCGGGCCCCGGTTTGGAAATGTGACGAAGGCCTTGGGCCTAGGTCACATTTCCAAACCGGGTTCCGGTCGGGATGTTTTAAGAAACAAAAAAGTAATTGTAACATGTATACACAAATCATGCCCATGAATCTAATTTTGATATTTTGTGTATTTTGTTGTCTTTTATATCATTATTTTGGCTCCCGGAAGCTGCTCGGCCGGTCCCCGGCTTGGAAATGTGACGTAGGTCTTTCTGGGCGCGACAGAGCCGGGAACATCATACTAAGACTAGCTAGAGAGCGATGTTCACGTAGCGTTACGTTAATCTCGTGCAAAGCGAGTTCAGACGGACCAGTCTTTGGGTGATTCGATGACGTGCCACCTCCTGGCCTTATCGTCTCCTTTGTACAGACGCCTGTGCATCAAAGATATCATAGGGAGTGTGAATGTATGATACTAGTATGCAATGACATGCATTCACCAGCGAGTACAGTGAAACTTTCGGGTATTGCCCTACGACCCCTTGCGTTACTATGTCTTGATTTATCAAATCTTGTGTCGAGGTCATGTAATATTTCAAAAGAACCTCATCATTTTGTTTACCAGGCTCATCTGCGCTGAGTCCTCACTAGTTCTGCTCTTTGTGAGGACTGAAAGCAAAATAATAACTTCAAGGCGTTTGGATCTTAAAAGGGGTCTTTCATAAAGAACCCTAACGTGTAAGATGCCTCCGCACTGCTGAGGAGTTATTTGTGATGGCTAAGGCGGGAAGATCCCTAGCCTGCAGCGAGAGGGCATGCCATTTCCTGCGCGGTCCACAAGGTGCAATCCTCCCCCATTAACCACCGACTTAGGTGCCGTTTTGCGGGCTGTAGGAACCTGCCGGTGGAGGGAGACATTTCCTCAAAAGGGCACATCTGTGGGTCTGAAGATATGATGGAACTACAGGGTGTTTTATGTTCAGAAACCTTCCTCTGTTAGTCCATTTTGTTAAGCGTCTGTGATAAGGCGATGACGCAGTTGTGATACTTCTTCAAGAACAACACTTTCTTTATCTTTCCCGACCGGACGCACTTGTCTCGTAAAGTGCTCCATAAGAGAGTTTAAGTTATGGCTGTCAGCTGTAACTGTGAGATCTTTATCTTAAAGAAATAAGACGCCTTAAATTTTCGTCTACACCTTCTAGGCACCGACCCATAAACATCATCCAGTTTCTGTGTCTTTAAATGTGCCAAACTTGGCATTACTGTCTTCAGACCTTGTAAAGAATGCTTTACACTTGGTACGAAAAGTCAATGGAGTTGCGAAGGATGTTCAACAATGATTACAGTTCCATCTGTTTCTTCACGTTTTACTCAATATGATGTTTTCTCCGCCAGCTCAGGCCGTCTTAGCCTTTTGTCAGCGCCCTCTGTTTGCGTCCACAGCTCAACTCCCTCCTGTGTCACAGCCGTGCACTTCATCTGGTCCGCAATAACAGAAGTTAGTATTTAGAGACCGGGACACTAATGCATTGTCCGAGGAGAATTTCAACAGCCATTAATGTACTTTCTACTTAAGAGGAAGCGACAGAAGTGCTGCACGCGGCGTAGCCTAGCCTGGTGTCCGTAATGTTCTATTAAGGCGACCGCTGGATGCTCATGAAAGCATGTTGCTTACTGTACAAAGTGCCCTGATTGGTTTATGGTGCCAAAATGGAAACATTAAAGTCCCGTGCGTTACGCTCTTTTAGTCACACGTCTTTTATGTTCCAGTACATTTTCCAAGAGCACATTTACAGCTATTTTATGTACCCTCTTACTTAAACCATACAAGGGCTACAACCTAAAATCAATAACCATAAAAATGATGACATTAGTCCCTTTTATAACGCAAAACAGATGTGACAGCACAAACGATATGATTTACCTCACTACTTACCAGTCCCTTGACCGGTTGTATTGCGAGAGTGCTATGCAAATGTCTACAGTCTGAGTATCGGCAACAGTTCAACCATCTTATAATTACCTCTTTGACTAATTAACCTGTTCATTTTCCTTGGGAAGTAATCGTTCTTGTACATACTCGCGCTGTTGGAACCGTTCTGATCTCTGGGTCAGAGATCCGAGATAAGACTGTGTAGCATTTCTTCCAAAACCGAAATTAAAACCATAATGCACAGAGATTGAGAAGGGTTGAATGTGATCTGTGATAATCATTGAAAAGTGTTATGCCTTTGAAAGCCTTTTTGCCTGACGTATACGTTCTAGGGAAGCCGTGGATGTCTCTTAAGTCCTAACCTTCTTCAAATGATCCCATAGACTGTCCTTTACATTCCCTCGGCTAAAACTGCAAGCCGAACATATTTGAGTATTCACAGGTGTTGGATGTCTGCCAGATCCGCTTTATTTGATATCACAAAACCTGGAAATTTTCAGGCAGTACCTGCCCTCTAAATCCCCAGACTAGCATCGCTGGTTCCCCATTGCGCCATAACTCCACCGCTGCGTGCTCTAAGTCCTTCTGGTGCAAACATCGCAGTGGGACAATCACCTGACTTGGCAATGACTTCGCTTCGTGTAGTGTTCTCAAGTGCAGTGTAATGTTTGGACAACAGAGGCCACTTGAGGTTCATGTTCACTAGGGACCAGATCCGGCACCTTTGAGGCTGCCTCAACTTTACTTGAGGCCCTCTACATAGCAACCGTTACGTTGCCCCTAAATTTCGTACGATCATACTTGTGCAGGATTCCTTCTGTCCCGAGATTGACTGATCGTCTTCGATTAGGATCGCCTCACTACTGCCCACCGATGCAAGGCAACAAGTATTTTTATTTCACACCCTCAGAGGGGTATTTCTGTCATTCCACGCTGGACACCGGTGCACTGGACAGGGGACCCTTTGAATCACAATTGTTTGAAACACCAGCCAAGTATAGTTGTGCCATTGCCGATCACCCCAGCAATCGTACTGGAGAAAGAACACTTCGTCACAAAACTGTACGTACTCTCCTGGGGCATTCTGGTAAGCCTTCCGTCCTTCCCAATGTTTGGTTCTAAACTTAATTCGGATAATCTAGTTTTCTTGCCAAAACGGCCAGATACATCAAGAGAGACCAGTCAACTCGGTATGAGTCAGATGGTCTTTGAAGTGTTGTTGGGGTTCAGCCGCACACCCCACGTTCTAAGTCTTTGAGTACTTTCCAATCGTTACCACTCCCCGACAGGAGTTCTGAGTTTATATTTCTTATCCATCTAAGCTTCATCCATAACACGAATCAAACCTTTCCGGCGTAAATGGAGTAGGGATTTACATAACGCAGCCTGCTATTTCTATTGGGCCAGTTAGTCCGTACTCTTAGTGAGCAGTTGAGCTGGTCTCAATCATGATTTTTATTTATTTTCCAACTTACGGATCAGAGTGACAGTTACAATGTAAACCGTAACCCTGGGTGGTATGTGGGCCATACCTTGAACTGACCTCCGGGTCTTGTCACGTAGCAACTATCAAGAATTAGCCTGTTTTTCTGAGGACGGGCCTTTTCTTCAAAACTAAAAGTCAAACTGTGTCTTTTGATCTGAATCCATTGTGGATTGAATGACGCACTTTTAGTTACATAAAGGTGATGTCATTGGTTGCGAGATTATAAACTTCATTGCTGGATCTATACTTCAATACACACCAAGGGGGACGTGAAACAACTACGTAGGACCGTGACTTTTAGAAAAGAAAGCTACCCAGAAACCGTTTAATGAGCAAGTGAGCCATGTTTTTCACAAATCACCTCGACTACGAATAAAACAGCAGAGTTGTAAGTCACGACACGTGATACGTGGTTTCTAAACGTAGATACATATTCAAAGAGAATTCATATGCTCAGCAAACGTTGCAAAGAAGAAAATCAACCTGATTCCGATATCACTTGACTAACGAGCAGCTTCACAAACTCCAAGGACGCGTGCTCCTCTCCTCTCTTCATCCTCTCACAACTTCGCTATGACGTCATTCAGACATTCATCTTTGTGTCTGGACGCCGTGAGAACTTCGTGAGTGGGACATTGCCACAAGTTGTGAAACCGAACAGGTTTCAGTTGCATAAGTCTTGAATGTCCTCATAATGTTTTCGAAGAAAAAGACATGGAAATAATGACCACGGGGATAACATGCAAGTCATCAGTGCGGCGTATTGTTAGAGATCACGTGCATATCGCCAAAACAACACTACCATGAAGGGATATTGTTCCCGTTCAAAATTCTACAAAGGACAGCACAGAAACGAAACGAGAACGTCGTGAGTGGGACATTGCCACAAGTTCAAGGTGAAACCGAACAGATTTCAGTTGCATTGGTCTTGAACGCCCTCATCTGTCTTGGAGGAAAAAAAGAAATGAAACAAATGACCACGAGGATAACATGAAAACCATTGCGGCGTATTGTTAGAGATCACGACCATGTCACCAAAACAACACTACCGTGGAGGGATATTGTTCCCGTTCAAAATTCTACAAAAGAAGGAAAGCACAGTAACGAATGCTCTAATTGCCTCCGAACAAAGAAAGATACGAGTTCTACCTCAAATGCGTTCAAACGAGCTGCAGTAACAAGTAAGAAACTCTCCAGACATCGGCGCCTTCCGCACCTCAAGAATCATTTTCTCCTGTGAATTTTCGCACAATTGGGACTATTCCTGGGGCACGTGAGGCAAAAACACACCCTGTGCTGCGGAGATACACCTCAGTAAACATTCCAACAAATGTCGCATCAGTCACGCAACTGATGTAGGTATATTATGTCGCATCTACAGTTAAGCAGCTAAAGTTCGTGATCCTTTAAAGTTTCTTTGTTCACGATGATACGTGTACATTAGTTGTTTGTTTCTTTGGTAAACCAATCCTGCCTCGTACTAATTATTTAACCAGTGAAAGCCATCGATATGGATATTTCCTCTGTTTCTGAATTACAGAATTGGAAAGTCCTGGCTAAACCGCTTGATTTTTTTAATTCCAACTCGGTAATTTCGGTATGTTTCTTTCATAACGAAAAAGTACGGAAGGCCGCCTCTTTTTTACCTTTTGCCCATTCCACACATAGTCTGTCCTTTCGCCCAACTTCTGTTCATAGTTTACTCGCCGAACTTTCCATATTTTTATACATACAGAAAAACTGGAGAGCATACATTTATGGATGAGTTGAGTTGACCATACTCTTACATGTCTCCCAAGGCCGTTACTTAACTTGGGGGGAGTCGCAGTCACTGAATCAGGCAGGGTCTTCCACTGGGGGATAGTGCGGGAAAGGAATGTATATCAGGGATTTGGTTAGTCTGTGTACCATCCGATTACTACTGGGGCTCCTTATATTACACTCGTGGTTCTGAAGAGGGCAGTGAGTATAAGGAACCCCAGGAGGGTACCAAGGCTATCCATTAGGTAACGACATAACTTCTCAGCCTGAACAAGCGATAAGGATTGGCAGGATTCTATTCATTTGTTAGTTGTCAAAAAGACGAGAGATAAGGTAAGTCGAGTACCACAAGTCTCTCCTTTGATGTGACGTCGCCACCGCGTAACGGCGGATCTAATGTGCCCGCAGCAGAGTGGTCATGTTGACTGCTACAGATAAAGGAGACCAATACTCCGTGTGATCCAGTCATGAAGAGCATATCAATCACCTGCCTTCAACAACTGTCATACCTTCCTGTATCCTTCTCCGTCTTTACTGAAATTTCAATGTGTTCATTCATTTCTCGATTGGGACAGGCGTTCTCTATACCTGTTCTGCAATTATTAAGTAAAATGATCACCGTGTGCGATACTTCCGAGGAACGTTGTCAAGCGACTTAAATGTTAATGAATGAAAGACCTTTATTGTACGTTCATGCTCTTACATGCTAAGTACAGGTCAGGGTGATAAAGCAGAAATACAATTACAGTGACATATAAAGTATGTGTTAGTACGCAATACGATGTACACTACCAGACAAAAGCAGATTGTCTTCCTTTATTTGTTTAGCTATCACCACACAAACAAAACGTACACGTGAGACATAACGATTAAAGTAAGAGACATCCGCAATCGTTCTCACCTCTTCATCCTAACGCAAAGTACAATTCTATTTGGAAACGTTATTACTCATAACATAGAATGGGCCTATGGGGAAGGTCAATTTGGAATTCTAAGAGCGGAACAAAGTGAACAAGGATGGGCTCCAGGTTACATACCAATGTCATGGAAAGTTGAATGATTTGATTTTTGATTCTATAGAGTTTGAGAGTTATGAATTATTCTCCATAACTGTGCTACTCTCGTGGGGCATAGGTTAACCCGATACAAACAGGAAGCAATCAGCGACGTTTGCTGCTCTAGTTATTCCCCATCACGCCCTCCACTCTTGTCTAATTGGTTAGAACTGCGGGTAATTTAATGTGCGAGACGACAAGACGCGGAGTTGTAGGATCTTATAGACTATAGAGTTGCATATGTCAGGACAGCGGCGTGTCTCGGACAGATAATTAGGTGGACCAAAGTAACGACATTTTTTTGGATAAAGGTAAGTCATTCTATTCATCTCTTTCTTCTGGCAATACCAGCAAATATTAGTAAGGGTTTGTTTGGGTGGAATGATAAGAGATACTTCATCTGTGAGTTCTGATATGAGACCTCAGCTGCATGTGTCCGTGTATCTTTAAGGCCTTTTGTAAGCTGTTGTCGTGACCACATTGGCGTACGAGCGTAACCAACCATTGACAGTTTATGGGCATGTCTCGGTTTAATGTGCTCGGCGATGCGACTTTCCTTCACAGCTGAGTGCTTGGTACTTGAATGTTTGTCCCGTGCATTAAGGTACGATAACGTGGTTTCAGCTGTTCCATAGCAGGTTTCACTTCTAAACCCTGTCATGATAACACCGTGGTCCTCACGCATGCTCCAGGCAGGTCTCCGAGGCAGATTTTGCACAAGAATAACGTAATCTAGTCAACATGACTTATTATAGCAATCTACATGTGAAAGTTAAGGTAGTCCGTCTTAATCGCACCTCACATGGAGAAAACACAATCAGATTATATTCTTATTAAAAAGAACAGCTAGATGTTGTCACCGTGTACCTTCCTCCTTCGTGAGTCATGTCCTTGCATCAACCCCAGTCCTGTCCCCAGGGACACAGGCGTGTGCTGAATGTCGGTGCTAAGCTTCTGTGAAACGTGTCAAGCTGCGCTGAGCTACCAGAGATGTACAATTCCCAGACCTGCATCACATCCTTAAATACCTGTAAGCAAGGATGCTGTAAGAATGTGTAACGTCTGACTGCATACTGCTTCAAAGAAATGTGTCAAAGTCTAATCACATTTACAAGATGATACATTCAAATCCCGTAGCATGTAGATTACAAACCCAGACCCCAAGCCATGGCAAAACTGATGCCAGGATTCAAGTTAACTGAGCTATAGACCTGTTCTCTACAGAGGACCTATAAGTCTTCCAAGGGGTTTTGTTGCCACTCAGGATGCTAAAGTTTCGTTTCTCGAACCATAAACTACAGTTCAACCAAGGGCAAGGAGGCTGAAGAGTCCCATGATTCACACCATTTTTCGTTGCTCACATTTTTCTGTACTGAACCCTGTCGTTTGTCATTTCACTACTTTGCATCTACAGCACCCGGGATGCAAATCGGGAACGCCCTTCAAATGATTGCTGATAACAGATGAAACGTGTTGATTAACATTCGGAGTTTCAATAGGAAAAGGCGATTGAATGATGCCACGTCGTGGATTGAAGTGCCAAGCGAGGTCAGGTAGACTAAGTGTTCCCATACAACGTCACAGCTTATGTCTGTACAGTGATCTCTGTCATGTGACAAGCTGCTGATTCTGATGTTCAGCAGTTCCTATTTCATCTATGAAAGGCTGTAATCTCGAAAAGCACCAAGGCTATGCTTACCGGCTTATGCGTCATGACAATTCAAAGTGCTCCCAAATTAATCTATCACACATCCGCACACATTCAGACCGGAACGTTTGTGACGTCCAAGTTAATTACGATTAGTCCGATTCAAACATGCCTTTCCTGAAGGCCACCCTGGTGATGAAATGACTCTATTACCCCGCTATTGACTCCACCGTTCGCGGGGCACGACTCTAGTTCTGTCATACAAGGTCACGAAAATATCACATACGATCTACACCAGCTTACTCTCCAAGCAGACGCAAGGATCCGACTCACTATCTGCCAAGGAAAGCACAGAGCGGGTCGACCAAACATAACGTTAAAGACAATAATGGACAGAGACATTGGACTGTCAGGGTCTGCGTTAATGTCTGCCATGAATACTGGAAAAACTTTGTCGTATGTACCTCACCGGTAAAAACCGGATGAATGATGATCTGCCAATGAGGAGGCGAATCGTAAAGAATTGCAGTACTCACTGTACTGTAAAGGCGTGCGAAATGTGAACCCCCCAAAACACAACGTCTTAGACGTTAAAATTACCGTATATGAGCTGGATCCTTACATCATATCAACAGCTCACGTTTGGTGTTCTTTCGTTTACCAGACTGCAGAGTACAGCCTTCAACCTACGGGAACTGCACTCATCTTTGGGGCAAACTCCTTTGGCAAATTATTCGGCCTGTTCGGCCGATTTCAGACTAGTTTTTTTCGGTAACACCCAGGCCCGATAGCCAGTGAAAGTTACAACATTCCACTGAAACATCTGCTTAGCGATTTTCTCATTGGTTCATTGACGTGAACATTGGACAGGGGCATTGCCACATGTACAAGGCTTAACGCGCCCAGATACCACCATACTCTGTTAGGAGTGGACAAAAAACACATGAGTTTTGGGGGTTTGAAAATGCAGAAGAATCTCATCGGACACGAACAGCAATAAGCGCACATCGATACTAAAGGACTGATCATGTCCGCGTGGAGTGTCAAGTTCCGACGATCCATTCAAATGAAACGCCAAAAATGAAACAGATGTTTCAAACTCAAACCACTCAAGCACATGCGTTATGTATACACGGTACAAGCGTGACCAAGACTGATTTGTACTGACACCACCAACGACAAATATAAAAGTATCGGGCCCGTATGTATAACCACCATCCCACGATCACCACCCACAACATGCTCGTGGGACAGATATGTCTCCTCCAATTATAGCAGCCGTCAAAAACAGTCAACGCTACGTTCGTAGATTATCCCACTTCGGAGTAGCTAATCCCCAGGCAGATGTTGGAGATAAAATGGAAGAAACTTCGAGAAGTTGATTGGCTGCTCTGTTTGCTGGACACCTAAGTTAAAAACCTATCTCCAAGCCGATATTGGGGGAGGTGATTTAAGTGTACGATTTAAAAGTACTTAATTGATGTCACACAAAAAAGTAAAACACTGAAACTAAGATCACACTTATGATTAACAAGCTGGGATCAAATAGAAAACCAGGGTTCCAGAAAACGCTAATTTGAACATTAACGTTATCTTCTTATCAGACAGTTCAAACGTTAGGTCGATAAAGGTTAGGCGTATTCATTGACCGCTTGATAATAAGATACGCCAATACGCATGTGCTTTTGGACACGATTCTAAAGTCATTAACGTATCAGAAACCATATCCAGTTGTTTGGTCTGCTAATTGGCAATCATACTAGATGTCCCACCGGGTAGGTCAGTGACCCCTGTTACCATTAGCGGGCAGGTTCCCATAGAATCCACATTCTATTCTATTCTTCCTTTGTAACCGAATAACGTTATAAGTGCCGTATATCTAAGCAGTGGTCGGCTAGCAGCTAGCTTTTGAACTCAGTGTTGTATTTGAGGACATATAGAATGCGAACATATGAAAGACGAACAAATCGGTTGCGGGCAAAGACAAAATGGACCCTGCTTGTTAATGGTCCCATTGGGCCACAGAAGACCTTCCCGTTGTAAACGTAACGTTACCTGCAATGACGAGGACTTCGCTTCTTTGAACATTTGGAAAAAAAGTGCTCATGACTCACAGAAATGTCACGAGGGTCTATCGTACATGTGACGTCACTGCTGACCTACAATGAACGGAAATATTCTTGATAGGCTCAGAATGACACTAGCAGAGGTAGAATGAAAATTACATACCTTAATGTCACTGGGTACAGCTACTTTTATGTCAAGAGATGTGTATGTATTAATATAACGTTATCAATCAAGGTGCACATCTGATCAATGAAGCAAGGCTACGCGGGTCACGGGTTCCTCACTGGGCTTCCAATGGCGCCAATTCAAAATGGCGTCGTCACCGGAAGCCCAGTGACGAAGAAAGTTCGTCACTGGTTTCCCAGTGATGAATTGCTTTGTTCTAGTGATGAATTCCTTTACTGGAATTCCAGTGATGAACCTTGACTCGTCACTCGGTTTCCAGTGATGAACTCCGCTCGTCACTCGGGACCCAGTGATGAACGTTCCTCACTGGGTTTTCCGGTGATTCTTCGGCACTGGACAACGAGTGATGAAATCATTTCCGTACTGGGCTTCCAGTGACCACGTCCTAATAGCACTGGATTGTTCCGGTGCTAATATGCATGACATTCATACACAAAGAATAGTTAGAGTCAGACGAATAACAGGTGTGTTATCTATTAGAATAATAGTAGGCTAGCCCCTGAGGCGTCGCCAAAACTTTTTTATTCATACACAAAGAATAATTTGAGTCAGACAACCTACGGGTGAGTTAACTATTAGGCAAAGAAAAACCTATTTTATTCATACACAAAGGATAGTTAGAATCAGACGACTAGCAGGTTTGTTAACTATTAGGCAAAGAAAACCTTCTTGCCTAAGTTCTACGGAACATTTGTCGTCACTGGTTTACCAGTTGGGAATATTTGTCGTCACTAGTTTACCAGTGGGGAATATTTGTCGTCACTGGTTTACCAGTTGGGAATATTTGTCGTCATTGGTTTACCAGTTCGAACGGTACTCTCATCACTCGGTTTCCAGTGCTTATCCGGTAAACAAGTGCTGAAGTTTCCTCATCACTGGAAAACTAGTGACGATAAACATTCCCCACTGGTAAGCCAGTGACGACGCGACCTTCACCACTGGATGCCGAATGATGAGAAATTTACCCGTGACCTCGGAACTTAAACTCTGTTAGTCATGGAAGAAAGAGTGTTGATATTACCGCCCTACCGGCCGACCCAGGGTGGGAGGGGGGCTGGTTGACCTTGAGTCATGTCGCCGATGTTCTGTAGAACCGCCGCTCTGACAGGTGGTTATGGCGCCCGCAGTGGGGAGGGGAGAATCTTGTACTGGCCCTCACTCCGTTATAGAGCAGAATGGGGTGAAAATTGCATCTCATAACAAAAGTTTGCCACAACAACTTTACAATGACTCAGGAATTGCGGAAGATGGGAGGTGCCAAAGCAAGAGTAGGGGTGCATTATCTCCAAGTAACGTTACATCCCCAGCTTATAATTGACAGCTTGAAGAATATGGTAAGCTTTACTCAAAGCAGGCATGTCAGGCCAGATGAGTACCTGTCTGATATATCAATCTTATCAAGATGTTTGGTTGTGCTGGTTTTGTACGTCTTTTGGCACATTTGCCTTTGAAGTGCTCCCTTCACAGCACGCTACAGCACAAAACACGTAAAAGCAGCGGAAAATGATCGGTCGAAAGGTCATGTATGTAGAAGTCCGAAAAAGTTACCAAAACGTTACTTTTATATCGCTTGGTTACTTTCCAACTGCGAACAGACAAAAATAATCTTGTTGTTTAAACAACGTTTCTTTTGCTCAAGGACGGCACGACATCCAATAGCCTCACCCATAAACCCACGGCAGCTATTATAGTGTTCCACACAAACGCCACAGGTGAAGCAATATAATCACCATCATTGGCCGGACTGTGTCTCAAACCGTGAGATCCACGGACATCAGTGGGAGAGAAGTGAGCTAAATTCCCTGATTACTATCTACCCGAAGGGCCATATAACCTCTCATCGTAAAGGTTATAAATCAGTTAAGACTTCAATACGGTAAGGGGTCGCCTCGAGGCGGCCCGTCTCTAATTTCCGCCTCCACTGGTGCCGAGAGATAAGGAGAGAGGAGACATTGTAGAAGTGATGAAGACATTTCTTCTGCCGTCCACCAGCGGTACGTGCTAACGTGCACGGGGAACGAGTTGATGAAGTGCGCTGTGATGCCAGCTATGATTGGTTTTTATTTCCCTGTTTACAGCAAAGTGTTTATATATTTCTGAACAAATAGCACCACAATCCAAAGTGATGAAGATATCTTTCTACTAACAAAGTTAACAGTACATTCTCGGTTAACCAAGTTAGCGGTACATGCTATCATGCACAGGAAGAAAGTAATACAATTAGTTTCTTTTCTATCTTTTAGTACGAATGGCTTAGACAGCCGTTGATAAATGACCCTACGATATCTGTTTCCATTTGTTATTAAAAGCTTAGAAATCAGGTGATGAATGTCACTGCTATATCTGCAGTCATTTCTTTGTTTTCTGTTTTCATTACATTGTTTTCATCACGTTATCATTAATTGTTTTCTGTTTTCACTACGATATCATTAATGCAATTCATCTCAGGACGTAAAACAAACCCAATCAGAGCTTAAACTTCGACTCAGCACAGAGCATTTATGGTTTTCGACGCAATTTAGACCAATCTAGACGGTCCCATATCTTAATTGGTACTGGATATCTGCAGTGATTTGTTTGTTTTCTGTTTTCACTACGGTTTCATAAATGCATTCCATCTGTGGAAGGAAAACAAACCCAATCAGAGCTCAAACTTTGATTCAGCACAAAGCATTTTTAGTTTCCGGCGCAATTCAGATCAATCTAGACGGTCCCATATCTTAATTGGTACTGTGATATCGCGTCTTTATAGCCTCTCGGGCCCGTTTTGTTGGACATCTCAGGTGCTATAGATTGCTTTCTGCCATGGATAGATGGCAGTGGTTGATGACATCCCTCGGGCTCAGAGCGCTGGTTTCGCGGGGTTGCTTGGGGTTCTTCGGGAAACTTCTGTAAAGGTTCCTTGACAAATTCGTCTCCTTTTGAGATTGAGACTTCGTGAATATCTCACCAGAAACAGATAACAGTTTGTGTAATGTGCTCGTCTTTTCTCAAGAACGTTACTTTTCATTACCACTATCCATGTATACTCATGCCCGTAGCCAGGGGGGGGGGGGGCTCAGGGGGTTCGGAAGAACCACACACACACGCTGAAAGGTCCACTTTTTCACATTCGAAGGTCCACTTTTTCATGTCCAAGATATTTTTTCAAAGGCATGACTGATTTGCATTTTTCACTGATAGACATTTCATTCAATCTTAGTGAGTCTTATCAGCAATTTGCCCCAGAAAGTGCAGGAAATGGTTTTTCAAAGGGTCCAGATTTCAACGTTTCCCCGGACCTTCATTCGTTATGATGCCTCGCGCCTTTGGTGACGGACATGGTGAAAATATGGAAGGGGAGTCGGTCTCAAAAACTTATGCCAAAAGCTTTGTGTAATTTCATAGAAATTCCAGTAAATTTAGCCAGCAAATTTTGCCTGTCAAAATGCAGGAAATGACGTTTTAGAGGGTCACGATTTCAATTTGTTTCCGGGGGAGCATGCCCCCGGATCCCCATAGGCACGCCTTCGGCGTGAGTCTCACGCCTGCGGCGCTCGCTGGTCCCACAAGTACTAAAAAGAGCCCCCCCCCCCCCAAAAAAAAAACAAAATCCTGCCTACGGGCATGAGTATCCTTGTAAGATACCATGAAATGTCAGATTTGGCGATGCGACACCAATGAATACAAGTCTAATATTTCAATGGTAGCGTACTCTCTTTGATTTAAATTTGAAGCGCTTTCATCAAAGTCCTCAAAACCAGAGATAAAAAGTGTAATACGCCTTGACTAAATCTTAAGTCACCATTGAAGATGCATCGCCAATCAAAAACATGTGGCTGAATGTTTCACCAAGGCGTATCAAACTGCAGAGTCAGGTGATACCATGACAATAGAGTAGTGGGTTTGTCAGCAGTGCCAGACGTCAGTGATTATTTCATCCTTTATCCTTCATGATCAGCATAGAAGAGGTTCACACAAGCACGTGCCCAATGCGATTAGTTTTCCAAGCCTTTTAAGCACAAATAAGCAGAAGGAAGCGACAGGTACCGTTATACATTATTAAATCATTAACAACTGGCATTGACTGATAAAGAAAGGTTCGTCTTGGCCTTATGTTGAGTTGAACAAGACTAGAAATCAGCCATACAAAACGAACTGTCATATGCATTTAACGATGTTTGAGGACACCATATGGTTTGAAAACGTCAAAGAGAGAACATTGAAAGTTGAAAGTTATTCAGTACTGCTTTTTGATTTCCATTACTAAAATCTAGATCCTACAAAATAGCGTAGATACCAAGATAATAGTTACTCTTAGCATCTGGATAGATTTTGAAGACTGTCAGACGTTTCGGGTAGCATGCGCTACCTTTCGTCAATGACAAGGAGCTTAGAAACCAGTGAATGCAGGACAGATATGGCCAGAATTTCCAGATTTGTACAGAACGGTCGAAAGGCACAGTCAGTAACCACGATAACACACGAGTTACTTCTGAGTATGTATAAAATAGGCCTGAAATATCAGCCCAACAACGTACTGTTGAAGCTTCAAAGTTGTTACCAACGACGTTGTGTCGTGTTTGACATTACTCGACAACAAACAGGAGGCGTTCAATCTCCTGAGAGGATTTACACGGAGTCACCGTGAGTCACCAACAATACATCATTCTACACGTCGCCACAGCGTCATCCATGCATGACGTCAACATCTTCAATATGATCAGTTCGACGAACCGATACACGGAACAACCAGATGACCACTGTGATTCTACACGTCGTCACAGTGTCATCCATGCATGACGTCAACATCTTCAATATGATTAGTTCGACGAACCGATACACGGAGAAACCAGATGACCACTGTGATTCTACACGTCGTCACAGTGTCATCCATGCATGACGTCAACATCTTCATCTATTCAAAGTTCTCGTGAAAACCGTCGCTCAAGTCTCCCTCGATTCAATTCATCCAGGCAATTACGTCCCCATAAACCACTCGGGATGTTCGCGACCTTTACGTCACGCTTAGGCCTCCCCCGCTGCTGTGGGTGTGGTTAAATGTTGGAGCAGCGAGCTCCTCTCCAACAATCTGTGAGCAGGCTATCGGCAGGAGGGCAGGCGATGCTGAGTTACGGACGGCAAGGATTCTTTAGCTTCTTGACTGGTAAGATCAATACATTCTCGATGCGTATTATGGAGTCAGTGTTCACAAAATGTGCTGATGGTCCCGGGCGATATTGAATGACGTTCTGCCGATAGAAAGAGAACACGCATGAGTCTAGGAATTCTTTTATTTTTCATTGCGTCAAAGTAAAAGGAGTATATTCTGCCGACCATTCTGCTGTGCGACTTTGTAAGGCTAAACTGTTATCTTTCTTATAATGTCCTTGACACACAGCAAAAAATAGGTTGGCCGACAAGTCTGATGATTTTTCGGCGGCAATATACCTGGTGTTCTCTAGAGCTCTCGATCATCGCGCGGTTTTTAGAGATCGGCGGCGCCGATACTCACAGGTCCACGAGTCCCGTCCAATGCGATGGGGTAGATTTCCAGATTGGTGATTTTTTTTAATTCGACGACCTTCTGGGAATCAGACACGGACTCGCGCATTTTGCCTGTAATGCTCTTTCTGTAAAGAGCATTCTTCATCATTATCAATTACTGTGTTCTCCATCTGCAGCCTTTGAAAAGTCCCGCAGCTGCATTCAGTCTTTCTCCATTATTATTCTCCATTGTGCCCTGCATCCTGCAAGCTGGACTTTCTTAGGTTGTACGAGCATTATTCCTTAAAAAAAACGCACAACCAATGGCGGTAGTCGAACGTCTAAGTTCGGAGATTTCGACTTCCTCTAGATGAAATCTAGAAACGTAATGTCATGAAGATTGTTCCATAACCTGGTGAAACGTTACCATGTGCGGAGTGGGAGACCCGACCGCAGTCCTGCCGCATAGCAAACCGTAAAGTAAGACAGACATGTCTGAACTCTAGCAACAAGTCGGTGTTACAAGTTCCTTTATGTTTTTTTCTAAGACCCAATCCATTAGTGCTTTCCCCTATACTCCTGCCGTATCCTGGTATTGCCTGCCTGACCCTGATGAAGCCGTAAACTTTGATCGCTCAGGTATTTTAATGAAAACCTAATTCAGCCCATATCCCTGATAGGCATTTTAGACCAAATAACGTTTCGCGTTGAGGTTTCACGTTGATTCTATTCAGCAAATTAGATGGTTCATAATGATAATGACATCTGCCAGAAGCGCAAACATGAATGACGAGAAAGATTCCATCCAGTGTCCCATGTGTTGATCAAGAGTTGTTAGGTAAAGCATGGTGACAGCATAATGTCTAACGAGAGGCGCATTAAAAATTCTCATGGCCACATGATTCTTTTGACTGCTCAGGGAGACGCTGTCTTATCTATTTTCACTTGCAAGTACGCGCGTATGCGTATGTGTTCCGTCATGTGTGGTTATGGTTGTTGTCGTAGTTGTCCTTACAATGCAATCTCCAAGCAGTTATAAGGATCCGGCCGAGGCTCGGTGTGTTACGCGTTTTTACGATATCTACTGCGTTTTTCTCAGTAGTATAGTGCACATTCACAACTCTTCACTCCTCACTCGCTTCTGACGACAGGAAAGCGCGCTGCTTTTAACTAGAGAGAGAGAGGCCGCAAAGATCAACAAAATAGACCCGCCCGATTCATCTTCTTGGAGATTATCTAACATGTTGTTTCTCTGGTCCTTTCTCTTGCCTGTGGAACGTTGTCACCATTTCTGATTCTACAAAGTTGGGGCGTAACATTTAGCCTAAAACCCCGTGAAGGTGACGTCCTTGGCGTATGTGGCTTTCCCAAGGCCCATGACATTTACTTACCGCGACCTACGTGCAATTGCCTTTGTGCGGGCAGTTAATTGCACGTAGAACCTGCGTGTGTCCTTTGTGAATGATTACAAGAGCATCGTAAGACCCAAGGTCTTAGAAGGCAATGCGACAAAAGCTTTTCTGATCTTTTGTGACAGGGGCACGTGTTTCTCAGTCCTAAACACGGAGACGATTCCAATGAAAACAGCTTTGTCACCGTCAGCCTGGATGTCAAAAAGCAAACACGAGATAGGGTGCCAACACTGGCAGTCGGTCAAACGTTACTCACTTCGCGATGTGTGTCTGGCATCTACGCTATATCGCAGTGGGACATAGTGGCATAAACGCTTACAAGATATGTAAATCCTTAGTTTTTTTCAAGAATATGGGTTTAGATTCTCCTTAGTGGGGGTCATCTTCCACATATACTCACTTCTCCCTTTCCCTCTTCTTTGTGTGTTTCAGCAAACGCTATGCGCACGTTAGTGGTGTTGACTTGGATATCTACGATCTTCCCGCTCCTGCTGGCCGCTCCACAGGCGGACCCCCGCACCACCTACAAAGTCTCTCGGTGGGATGAGGCCTGGCGCCCGCAGCGGTTCGGCCGGAGCGGCCGGGGAGACACCAAGGACGGATGGCGACCACAACGCTTCGGTAGAGGGCGCTACGAGCAGGGCTGGCGGCCGCAGAGGTTCGGACGGAACGAGGGGCTGGCGGGCCTGCGAGAGGTCCTGGACGGCGAGGCCTTCCCGCTGCTGCAGATGACCAGAACCGACCTCCGCCATGACCTGCCCGGCATCGGTTACACACCGGGAACCGCACACGGCAGTCTGCGGGCTCTACCTCTCCTCCGTCTGTACGACCGCGGTGCACTTCAGCTTATCAACGGAGCCGCCAAACAGTCCTCCACAAACCCGCCTTCACTCAGAATGATCCGGGCTGCGGCCGAGAGTCTTCAGGGATTCGCGCGCGGAGGCGATCAGCGGGATGAGGAGGAGATGTTCGCGCCTCCACGAAGCACCGATGACTGGCTCGCCGAGATCCAGAGGCTGGGACTCCGCGGAAGGAAGCGACGGGATGTCAGCTAGAGACGGCGTCGGCTCGGAGAGGGAGATGGAGCAAGAGCGGGCAGACGCCGCTGGTGTGATGACGTCCCAACGACAACAACAGCGTACTTCGCGAATAGAATTTACAAACAGCGATCGAACGTCGGATCGAAACAGAACTACTTAATATTGTCTCAGTCAAAGGTTAGATTTAAGAGAAGTTTGTCTTTAAATGTCAATAAAGGCACCAGAAGTGCGAAGTGTAATGCCTTCAAAAGTAAAACATAGTAGAATCCAACAAGTCTTTGTTTCTGGACTTCTGATGTCTTGCTGTCTTTGTCAATGGGATGCTGTATAAAGAAATGTGAATCAAATACAGATTCTTCATGGGCGAAACGCCTACTTCTACCCTAGGCAATTCACGGAATAAGGTACAAGATCATCAAGACCAGTTGTTTTGCAACATGAAACCTAGCTTAAACAGATAGGATTGTAGGAACACGTCTTTGACATGACTTTATCCAAGTCTCGAAGTAGCACACGCAACGTGATTGTAACGTTGTTACCAAACAAGACGTCCAGTATAAAGGATTTTATACCAGACGTTCAGGGTATCGACTACTAAGGGAAATCGAAAGGAAAGACCTTATAGCAGGTGATATGTACGTATTGCAGCACGGCAGTCTTCTGACATAACTATGTACGCAACGTTACGTGCGTATTGCCTGCGGGGAAAAGTCAAGTCTAAGTTGCACTGACATCGGTAAGGCTGCCAGATGACGGCTCTTGCGCCGGTTTCCTTAGATTAGACAGACTTTAGATGTGCAAGCTAGAATGGGGATTGTTGCAAACCGTTGTAGAAACGCAAGAAAATAAAACAAATGATCTTTAAAGATATTGTGGCTGTGTCTTACCCGAGTTTTTTTCTCAATAGCAAACATCAAATATAGATGTTCTTACATCAAATATAGAACACACAAACGTACACACACATGCGCGTAGGCACACGTGAAAAACACCGACTCATAATCAGTGTCAAATGGGGGCACGTCATGAGCCATAATCACAAGTAAATCCTTAGTTTTCCATAATTGGACTTCAATAAATATAACAAGGTAATTCATAACAACTGAAAAAAAAAATCAGCCCCATTCGCAGACTGCCACGGCTTGTTCATTTTAGCCATTTTTCTGAGGGCGGCCGGTAGCGGTACTCCAATCTGGCATACTGTCCAGACTTGTGAATATATTCAAGAAATCATACTAAAGCCAGTTCAAACTTTCCCACTTTTTCAGATATTGTTATATACATCTAGAATGAATTAACAAAAAAATTATCTATTTTTAGGCACCGTGCAAAGATCCCGTTTTTCACGTCCATGCCAATTACACAGATGTCTCTTGTGGTATGAACCATGATGATGGGGATATAAATTGCCACAGAGTCCATTCCGAGACACCACGAGGGTTTTTAGACAATAATTGTAATAACCAACCATACTTTGCAATGATGTGTGAATTGCTTTCTTCCAAGCCCACTGACCCAATATTACAAAAAATAGCAGAAAATGGTAAATAATGGCAAAATGCTGTTATCATTGTTTACAAACTGTTAGAAGTATTCTGTTCCACATCGTGAATATTTCAAAGGTTTTACAGACTGGGGAAAATATTCAGAAAGTTCAAATAGCATTCAAAATGTTTCCAAGGTATGAAATCTCCTGAACATAATTGAAAACATTTGTAAATGATGACAATAGCAACCCTCGTGGTGACTTGGAATCGACTCTATTCTGCATTCTTCACACGGAAGCGGCGACACCTAGCGGCAATGCGTAGTATTCGCCTATGGAAGGTGAAAGTCACTGAAACATCGGGTTAGGTCAATACCGACTTTAACCCTGACTTACCAAAATATTCACGGGTGCTCAGAGATTGTAATGTATATGGTGGGAGGAGAGCTATGGTGGCAAGCGATCCTGATTTCTATTTCATGCTTATATTTGCGTGAGAGACATTAATTTATACGTGAGAGACATTAATAGATAGAAGAAATAAAACAGTTCAAACAAGCTCTTCCATACAGAGCACTGGGTGCTTCTTTATTTGCGAAGAATAAACTGCTTCGACTCTAATCACAGAAATATAGCGGCAATTACAGCTGAACATGATTACAAACAATATTAGCGACCTTTTCCGTAACAGGGCTAAATCATGTTGTTCTTTTGTTAGTCCACTATTTTGTACACAAAGACCTGGACCTGTTAGAAATTAGCCTTAACATGTGCAGAGAGTTGCCAGAAGACATAAAATTACAGTACTGTTTCTGATTCTCTGGTATGGACTAAACAATGTTTCCTGTGGCGCCTTTGATTTTGACTGATTGAAATACGTAACTGTGCGAGAATCCCATCAACCATGATTGTGCATAAGATGTGCGAACAGTTCCTCATTGTATGCAGATGGTTCCTATCCTACAGAAAACGTCTACTCTGGTTAGGAGTAAGACTACACCCAACACAGATTAGTCTCCAAGCAGATGTATCACTTGGGTTTGTTTTGTTGCCATGATCTTTTTATATTCCCATGATCTTTTTATATTGAAGTCTTTTCCGCCATTTCTTCTTTAATGTAAGGTGAAGATAACAAAAGGCAAAATTTATTAACTACTTGACCGACCTACAAAATCTGTAAATGTTGGCAAAAGCTTATATCTGCTTGGAAATTAAACCCAGACCAGGTGAGCCTTTACCAGAGGTGGTTTGAAGTCGTTGGGACGACTACATTAAACTACAAGTATAAAGATGACAGCAAAAATCCTACAAGCACTGGTCACTTTAAGTAAGGAAACACACTTGAGATTCAGAATCATAAAAAGTAACATTTCCATGGAACAGTGCCAAAATGCAATATCAGCAGATATATTCAAACATTGTGCTATTGACTCATTGAGTGTTGGAATATGACTTTCCATGTTAGGGTGACCAGTGCCTGTAAACAAAGACATCCATTCTGAGATCTGCACAGCGCCCATGAGGGAAATACTGTGCACTATGAACTATGGGCAGTTTCAAATAGGCGAAAGGCTTCAACTATTGTAGACCATTATTGATGTTGTACTAAAGTGTTGACAAGGGCAGTGCAGATTTCATTAATATGCATGCAAATGGATGTCCATGATTGCAAAAGGTGTGACAAGAGCTTTACAAACGTGTTCCAGGCGTTCATACATGTACCGTTAGTGAACTTTAATACACACCTTTCCTGTACATAACATTAAATATATAGATATTTCCCCTTGCTGTACAAGAAACTCTGCTCGTGGCCTGTGTGGCCACACCTCTACAGGAACATTGCAACAGTCCCTCCTCCTTCAGGTTCGATCCTTACAATCTGATCACTAGCATGTATCTCACTCTACGTACTTGTACATGTACTTCTCTTAGTTTGTCCGACAGGAAGAGAGCTAGGAGAGCACACACGTCATGTTAAAGCCTTCTGGCTGACTACTGATGGCAAGATTTGGGAATCAGGGAACAAGACTTTGGCAGAGAAACTGCTTATTCAAAACATAGACATGATGTACATGTTGGTACTAGAATGCATCAATAACTCTACAGAGCTCTTTCACTGCTTTCAGACTTGCGTTCTATACAATGTGGGCGGAGCAAAGATAAAATGAAGAAATTCCAAAGTTGGGCTGTCCTTACTTTAAGGCACATTTCTTACTCCTTAATATTAACAAAGCATGCATGTCATGAGGCCCTCCTCGTGTATACATCCTAAACATGGCTCACAGAATACAAAAATGATAAAATAGAATTAAATAAAGGGAGATTTACATATCATATCTACACGTTGGTAACCGGGCGTAACAACTACGACCTGATTGTCGGGACTATTCACATATGTACAGCTGTGTCGTTGCCATGGTAACGTTGATCCAGGATGAGTTTTTGGGCTGTTATTGCTGTGAACACTTTTAGTACATGGCTAGCTTGGTTTGGCAGGGAAATCTTGTTAGAATGAAGTGAATGGACAGGAAGGTTAGAACAAGTTGAGTCGATTTTTCCTTCTGTGGCTTATTTGTTGACGAAGATGCCTGGCAGTCATCGAAACGTCAGCAGGTAAGATTAAGTAGTTGTGCAAAAGAAATATCCTATATCCTGTAGTTGTTTGGTTGTTTGTTTGAGTTGCCTATTGGGTTACGATGCAAAGTCTGTGCCAATTGCTGAATGCAGCTGCGAGCTTCTCCGTTCCACAGAGTCCTGAACTCCGCAGCAGAGTTCCAACAAACACCAGCCTTGCTCCTGGCAAGTCCACACGTTAAAGCCGCCACACTTTAAGTAAGTCTCCTTGCCCACTCCTCGAGTCTCAGAATCACGCAGGATTTCCATATCGGCCTTCACAGTTCCGAATTCTCTCAACCCCAGCTCGCATCTGGAGGAGCAGGTATGGAGCAGGGTTACTACGGTAATCGTTGCCGTGACTACAAGCGCTGAAGCGACAACAAACGAGGGCCCACTCCAGTGTTAGACGTCTACTTGCCGTTAGCGCTACGAAGAAGCGTCTTTGACACGTCAGCTACTACATCACTCCTATAGTCATACCTGTGGAGATAGTGGAGAAATGGGACTGGTTAGTACCTAACAACATGCCATGATACTGTACTTCACACGTATTCCACCTAGCTACATGTGTTCACAATGTTAATCAACAAACAGCAGTACAGAAAAAAAATGGCATCGGACAACCTCACAGGTACATTAGATCTGAACTATTTCGTGACTAGAATTCAGTAGATATTTTCTTCGTCAATTTTAGAGGCGATTGTACACTATAACTAAATGTTAACAAGTTGGCACAAGTTTTCTGATGTTATTTTCCGTTAGGCTGGTTTTAAAATCACGTTGAGAAACAAGAGAGTTATTATGATAACGATTTTGTTAGTTCGTTTTCTTCACATTCCGGTCCCAGCTGCAATGCAACATCACCTCCTACCATGGAAACACTTCCAAATTTGGGCTGGAGCTTCACAGCATATCCAAAAGATAACATTAGGGGGTACAGGGACATGATCCAATATCCAAACTTGAAAAATCCTGACAAACAGTTCCAAACACCACAAGAAAACATTTAACTGTTACTTTCTCTCCCACTGAAATTCAGATTCTCTTCTTGCTGTTTTATAAGACAAAACTAAACCTGTGACAGTTTGAATGGAGGGGGAAGGGGCGTTGAAAGTTACAAGTCAAGTGCAAATGCTTCCCTATAACTTCTCCCCATCTGACTATCTCACAACCATTCCAACAGTCAAGGCATATTCCATCGCGGAAAGAGGGGGGCATGCATTTAGGGGTGGTTAGGGAACATACAACAACCAGACAAACAACAAAAAAACTGAGACAACGTGTTGTGCGACTCACCCCAAGTAAAATGGCGGACACCAAACCGTTACTTTCTTTGAATCCCAAAGAAGGATTTGGCCTGAGGGGGTTAGGGAGAATTGAATTCCTGGTCAGTGGCATGCGTTATTAGAGTGTGCAATGACACATAGACAGAGCTTCGAACGGGACGTTCCAAAAGAGAATATGGAATGGGGGAGCTGTGAAGTAGATGTTAGACCCACATTCCCTCCAAGAAAAGTGGTAGCTTCCTACACATAAACAGAACAAGTGAAGATCTAAAGGGGGTGTTTCCTTGGTAGTGGGTTATGTGTGACACTGCAGTGGGTGGAACCATGCTAGAGGCAGAGCTCTAACTAGATACACAGGACGGAATGGATGGATGGTGATGTTGGTTACTCGAGTTATAACAGTAAACAGACAGAAAACAGGACAACAAATATCAAAAGTCACATACAAAATAACAAGCTTATTTACAGCTATTACATGATAGTAAGTACCGTAAGTGTGCTGTGCAAAATAGCTGAAGACCAGCACTAGCTGTAAGAAAATTCTGTGTAATGCAACAGAATTTCTTCTTTAACACATTTGCTATTCTCACGATGAAAAAATTTCTTGCATTGTAGTATTTACACTGTCTAGTATTTACTCTAAATGTCGTCCTTATGCCTTTTCAATATCATGTTGTTTCTCTACAACTGCATGGAATACAACCTTGAGTTCAATGTCAAACTACTTACAGCTGTGACAAAATGGCTGCTGGTTTTCTTCTGTGTGCGTGGGGAGGGGGGCGAGGTCACGAACGGCGCGTCGGTCGGCGCTGGGGTCGTCAGTGAAGAGGGAGACAAGGCATTGGTGGAAGGAACAGAGTCACTGGAGGTCTCGACAGAGGATCGGCTCGGAGTCCGGCCGTCCGAGTTATACACACTCATGCTGCCGTCGGTGGACGAACTGCCCGTGCTGTCCGGCCCTGCATGCAGCAAAACGTGCAGCACAGCATGAGTTAAAACAGCCAATCAGTGCAACACATTCATATGTCAGTACAAGTCAACAGTCAATCAGCAGCTCTGTACGAACACATTCCGAATAACCACACAGCCAATCAGTGCTTCAGCTCATACACATTATTAAAAATCAAGCAGCACAAATTACATTCAGTGGTCATTCACGGATCAGTACAAAAAATGCTGGTCACACTTTCTAAATAACAAGGAGCAGCCTTTCCTTTACATTGTGGTGTATCAGTTTCTGTTTCTGTAAAGACTATAACATGTCTCAGGGAGAATCAGTCATTGTTCTGAACATTAAACACAACATGCCCAACTCATTCGTTATTTCTAAAACATAACAACATTCACATGGCCAAGCTCAAATGCATGGCATAACTTCCACAATCTGGAAAACTAGGTGAAGGCATGAAATCCATGCAAACCTGTTAACAAACAGGATGCCCTATCATCTGTGCAAATCAAATGAACAAATCATTCATAAATTCTCATAAGCGGGAACATTTCCTACAGGTAGGTCTGTTGCACAAAATGCTAGGCCCATCCCAGACGTGACCTCCAGGCAGATCTACCAGTGGCATAAGATAGTATCAAAGCTGACCAAGGAGTACAGCTGGCCAAAGGGAACACACTCCTAGGCCAGCTTCACTCATATGCCAGCTTTTGATACTATCTTATGCTACCGTAGGATCTGCTTGAAGATTATCCCAGACGAAGAGAAAACCTACTCAGAGACGTCCGGATGTTGAGCTCCTCCTCATCCGCCTCTATCAGCGATGACGGGATGTCGAAGTTGGCGAGCGCGAGGCCGCCCAGGATGGAGGATGTCTGGGTGCTGGAGGAGGAACTGCTGGAGGTGGAGATGAGGGAGTGAGGTCTCTTCAGCGACGGGGAGTGCTCGAAGGACGGGACAGCGATGGAGTTCCTCGTTCTCGCCCCTGGGGTGGAACAAGAAGGGAATCATTAGGGTGTAACAACTTTTTTGCAGACCTACATGCATCCAGAATGTGTGGTGAACAAACAACAGTCTTTCTTTGGAACAACATGGGAATCATTGGGATGAAAAAAAAACGTTTACAGACCTAGATGCATCCACAATGCATGGTAACCAAACAAACAATAGTCTGTTGAAGTCTTTCTTTTCACAGCTAAGCAAATACGATCTCACAATCACATAACAGTTTTAGACTAAGCTTTAGAAGCTATGTGTATGCTTTCTATTTGTAGTTGGGACACTGATATTTGATGCAACATAGCAGTCAAGGTGCAAGCAATTCCCACTCTTTATATGTGCATTAAAACCTGTATCCCACTTGTTGTATTCCATTCAAAGCTTTTTTCCGCCAATTAGAATGAATTATCAGCATCAGATTTGCTGTTTTACAGTGTAGCAGGATATCTTGGAGGCCATGGTCGGGCAACACAAACGGAGAATGAAGCAAGGCAGGGTCCATGCAAACTCTGTGTGCATCAGTAGAACAAACTTTCCCCACAACTTCCACAGAAACGTGGTGAGAATTTGCAGAATCAAACCGTCAAGTGTCAAGCACAAGACAGTCTTCTCATGTGTCAGTAACAGTAAGGAAAGGTGAGTTAGATCCAGACTGGACAGGTGTGTAAGCCTTACGTGCTTTCTCTAGCACTTTCTCTAGAGCATTTTGCGGAACTGATTTGGATCGTTTACTTCGAGACGGGGTGGCCAAGCCTGTGCGACAGACTACTGGTGTCGGGTAACTCTCCCAGTCCTCTGTAACAAAGGATCATGGGATAGAACAGAGGAGGTGAGAAGAAAAGAGAAAGATGAAAACAATACAGAAAGTAAGGAAAGAGAGGCACCTATTGAATGGTAATGGTACTGCAGGAAGATATTACAGAAAGATTGAGACCTATTGCAAGTTAGTGCAAGGCCAGCAAGCACAATGTATAACTTTTCATTCAAAGTGCAGATCCTAGAAAAATTCACATCATTTTCTGATAAAGATTACTGTTTTTACTGAATAGAATATTGTTTGGGATCATATTTCACAATGCTGAAGGCCTATTGTAAATGAATGAATTCGTAACTTGTGCCACAAAGAGAAATACATGGATGTCTAAGTGATATTAGACAGAAGAAGAAACGATGAGATGGAACTATGAACGTGCAGAGTTAAAAATTATGAGAACACTGAAAGGGTTCCTCCTACACCTCTGCTTGAGGAACCCTTGAAAATGTCAACTTATAAGCTTGTATGTGATGGTAGGCAAAATGGTTGAAACTCAATATTCTGATCCAACACAAGAGAACTGTACCTAACTAGATATCCTACCAATGCTCAAGTAATTCCTGGGGAAGCATTGGTTTAAAGTAAATTGCAGTTTTCTTGAGTTGGATCAGTATTGGATGGAGTAAGCCTGGCCTGGGTGCCATCCAGGGAGTGCGGGAGCCCCGGCACACTAACCAGGATGGCACCCAGGCTGAGACAGAGTAAGCGGAGTGGAGTGAGTCTCACCTCGGCCCCGCATGACGTAGTCGATGGAGCGGGCGCTGATCTGGTTCCCGCTGGGTTTGATGTCCAGGTGAGGCTTGCTGCCGATCCCCATGGAGGCCAGCTCTATCTGCTTCAGCTCTGTCATTGCACGCACGGACGGACGGGAACGAAGGAAGGGAAGAAGGGAGGTGAGAGGAGAGCACAAACAAGAGTGGACCACCTTAGGTTCTGGGGTAGTGTCTTCTTTCTAGAGCATTTCTGGCAAAAGGTATTCGGTGAAAATTTACCAAAATATGACAAAAAAGTGCTCAATCCCCATCAGAAGTGAAAAGGGTGCAATTACAAGCGAGAACTTTTCACGGTGTAAATGCAGGTGTGGTTTAAAATCACCACAAGTGAAGCAAATGCTCAAATGTTCAAAACCCAGGAGGTCCCGATGAACAAACTAAAGACTAGCTACAGTGGAGGACTTTTAAGTCAATGCTGCTAAAAGAACTACCAAGGTAAATGAGGTAAGATTCACAACATATCCAAGAACAACAAGTAAGATCCTAACACTGAGCAAACCTACCTTTACTTCTGCAGGCCTGTTTCCATAGCAACTTGGTGATCTCGTCGACCCACGCGTCCTTAACGCTCTGGTTTGGCGCCTGCAGGATGTACGTTTCGCCCGGTTTTCTGCGCCGGAACCAGATCTCGAACTTGAATCCGCTCTCGCCGATGGTCTCCGTGAGCCCGACCTCTGTGCTCTGTAAAACACGGTTGAACGGATTGGTCAACCCAATCTCCGTAGTCTGGAAGGTACAAAAAGGGGGAAGAGTTCAGGGACAAGGCAGTATTCAGGCAGGGAGGGTCTGGTTTGCCCTCTTCTAGCCACGAATAATGTACGGTCCCTTGGTAAGACGGAACAGTGCAGAATACACCATAGCAAAGACAAGGAATGTGCGAATAGCAAACTAGAGCAAACAGATGCTTGCAGACTACTGGCAGGTCAGCTGGTGCAGTACTAGTACAAAGTGCTTGAGCTGTGACAAGCAGGATAAAGTAGTGTGCAAAAGTTGCTGTCATAAGACCAATGGTCTTAGCATATAGGAAACAGACACTGGGGAGCTGGATTGCAATCTTACCTTAAAGCTGTTCTTGTACAGGTAGACATCATGACCCCCGCTGGTTCTCTTAGTCTTGCTGAACAGGATCAGGTCCTCGAACAAGAAGACGTGACGGAAGAACTTCTTCCTCCCCTGCCAGACAAGGAACTCATCCTGCAGGAGAAACAACAAAATGTTTCATACATTTTCAAGTCTCTTCTTGCTGACGGATGCTGAAACTAATACTAAGTGGTTGCATAGAAGCATTTCTAACTTGTCAATTTACATTGTAAAGACACTGGGTTTTTTTCCAAATTTCTTACATAGAAGCGTTTTTAATACTGCTTTTGTATATGTGAATGCAGATGCCAGAAATGCAATGATTATTTTCAACATTTTGTAGGACGATTTGTCTGTTTTTAATACAAACACCATGCTACCATGTCGGTGAAATGGCACAGTGTATGACAGACAAGATTGTTATCTGGGTCAGTGTTTAGGGGTAAACTGAGGCACTGTCTCTTATGCAAGTTTTGTCAACAGATCATACCCAAAAAGAGGACAGTTACTTTTGAAGAAGCCGCAGCAACTGAGAAAACCAATTTGGGGAAAAAGACGATGAAAACCTTAGGAAAGTTCACCCAAGTCTATCGGACAGTAGTGGAGGTATTGATTTAGCCTTAGGGGGCGAAGGAGGCAATGCATACTTGAACTTTGCACTGCTTAACTAAGACAAGCACTAGGGGGGCACATTAAGAAACCACCACAAAGTCATGGCAAACTCTACAGGGGCAGGGACGGAAGGAAGAGCAGGGTGAAAACAGGAAACCAAGAAACCACACAAAAGAGACCACCCCAAAGACAGGAAGAGGATGTGGTGTCCTACCTCTAATAAAGGGCTCAGATAACCAGATATATGATCAATACACTGATTAGGACTGACCTTGATGTTAGGCTTTCATCTAAAGGATTTTACCACTTTAAAGCAAGGTGCGATATATTGGAGCTTGCAAAAATGTGGGTTGGGTCCAACTGATAATTTGTAACTAAGCAAAATACAAATGTATGTCAACACAATATGAGAGTGTGCTTGGGCTCATTAAAATTGGGGGTCTGTTTAACTATTATAACAAGGGTTGGGCAACGGAAACAGCAATGGGGTGTTCCTGAGTTAGCCAAAATCTTCACTATTACACATGTTACACCTGGAGAACTGTGAGTGGACTGGTGAAGTACAGTCACTTCAAGTATTTTTCATCTTTTAAAGCATCATATTGGAAGCATGATATAGTGTACTGGAAGTCACCTTACAGAAGGTTTAGTCAGGTAAGGAAGGAACTCATCACACATCTTCAATGTCAAAGGAAACCTCCTGAAGATCACACAATGTAGGTGAGTGTCAAAGGAAGCATCTAGGATCTCAGGTGTGCAGGTGTGGTTTGGGTAATGTAAGGACAGGAGAGTGTCAAAGGAAACACCCAGAAGATCAGACGATTCAGCTGTGCCCAGGTATTTACAGAAGGTTAGTTTGAAGTAAGGATAGGTAAGTGTCAAAGGAAACACCCAGAAGATCACACGGCTCCAGGTATTTACCTGTCTGAGCAGTTTCCCCTGCTCGTTGATGTTGACATCACAGTCGCGCAGGGAGTCCATGGCCAGCAGGTTGTTCCCGTGTCTCAGCTGGAACTTCACCAGGTCCTCAGCAGCCTGCAGGAGGGAAGCAAAGACATTTTAGGATCAAAGCTTTCTTCAAGGAGAAAACCTCTTTATATTCAAGGATTAAATTTTTGAACGAACAGTTGAGTCTGAGTTGAGTAATTGAGATCAAGACTCTGGATTTCAGTCAAAGGGAACTAAGGTGGCTTACTGTGCAGTCATAATAAGTAACCTATCTTAATGATCAAAAATGATATCTGGCATCTTGCAGGAAATCTGATTATGGGACTCATATTTGTAGGAAAGGGGTGAGGGGCAAACCTTCTTAAACAAAATAAGTGTCCCCCCACACGCAGACAAACAAACACACACACAGACAAATAAACACACTGACAGCACACTGACCCTGAGGTCTGCGAGTTCCTGCTCCTCAGCCACACACACAGACACACACACACAGACACACAAACAGACAGCACACTGACCCTGAGGTCTGCGAGTTCCTGCTCCTCAGCCACACACACAAACACACACACAAGCAGACACACAAACAAACAAACATACTGATACCAAACTGACCCTGAGATCTGCGAGTTCCTGCTCCTCAGCCTGCACCTGCGGACACTCTGCCAGCAGTTCCTTCAGCAGCAGGGCGTACTTCCCCATGCGCTGCACTGGCTTCAGCAAGTAGCTCGCCAGGTCCATCTTGTCTCCTGTCTCTCGCTGCTTCCTCTGCAAGGACAAAACACATCTTCTTTAAGATACAGGCTTGTGCAACATCTAGGGGAACAGTTACAAATGGTAAGATACAGGCTTGTACATCATCCATCTGACAAGTTGTTAGTGGTAAGATACTGACTTCACTTGTACAACATCTAACAACCAGTTGTTAATGGTTTAATACACTGTAATTCACAAGCAGCTTTGACCTAAAAACTATCGAGTCACAACGTTTTGAGCAAACAGACCAAAGAACTCTAGGAGACAAATATCATCAGCAAAGTGGTCAGGAACATGTGGAGACACTGGTGTCACCTCTCAGAGGATGAACTCATCTGAACTGACCAAAGAACCATTACACCTGTGAAAAAGATCCTAGGCAAGAGTAAAAAAAGGTCAGTTTTACCACAAAAGATACTATAACTGGATTACAGCGAGACTAAAAGGAAAAGTATTCTTTGATTATACGGCGAGCAGATCGAGTCCTTACCCTGAAGAAGGCGCTGCCGTGGTCGGCCATGAGTGCGTCAGACTTGGGTTTGTTCTTGCTGTACAGGGCGTACAGGTAGAACTCCTTCTCGTGCTTCATCAGACACCTGGCCAGCTTGAGCGGGTTCTCCTTGATGGACTCCAGCTCCGACAGGAAGTAGATGGAGTGGAAGTCGTAGATCTTCTCCAGGTTGCCGAAGATGACGCCCCGCTTCCCCCGCAGCTCCTGCGGGATGTCGTCACGGTCCATCTCAGGAATGTAGTGCTGGGGGTACAAAATCCAAATGAATGACAATTATCAATACTGCCATCCCTTTGCTAGCTATCATAAAATGTCATCTATGTCTGAAACAAGAGAGCAATAAATCCTGTGGTTTGTTTTTATTCCACTATCATCTGGAGATATTAGAAAATCAAAGCAAATTAAAACATGTATCAGGAAACAGTCCTCATCAGACAAAAAACACCACCCCATACTCTTATACCAGTAAGCCATAGTAATGTAATGTTGTACACATGTTTGAAAAAATATTCCTTCTATATTTTGCAACACACTGTATCAGTCAGTGTGAAGTATTGCCGAAGTGACTGAAGCGTAGCACAATGTTTACTTTCCAATCCAAGGCCAGGAAAACACATGAGACTTACACACAGAAGGCTACTTGAAGTGCCTTGTTTTTCCCTCATCCACTCTTCACTTGATGACTTACACAAGTGACTACCAACAGGTTGCACCCATCTACGTAACTAAGAAAACATCTGGAGTGGGGGATGGCCACTTCAGCTGGAAATTGGGCTACAATTGCTCTTATGTAAGTCATCTCAATTGGTACTTATATAAGTTATATGCAGGTGTTCAAGCCATGGTGCAGAGTCAGCAAAAAACTACATAACTGTTCACCGGTCAATCGGAATTTAAAGTACATGTATTTGTATAACGTTGGACCATTGACATCTGCAATGTAACCAGCACAAAAAGCTCAGGTCTACAAGAATTCTACTACCGGTAGTTTTAGGAAAAGAGCAAATGATCAATTCCCTCAATGTGCAGATTTGGACAGACAATGGCTTTGGACTGATTAAGTTGTTTTATTCTAGTGCATAATTCATTTACCAAACATAGAAGCAGCTTGGTCTTCAATGCACATGTCAAACAGTTTCAGCAGACAGCCAGACACAAGCCTTCTTAAAGAAGCCCTTCCATTCAAGATGTCTAATCTGTGTCTGCCCTGTCACTGACCCATGAGGGGCCAGAACACTTCTTTTCTTAAGTTCTGCTTTGAAGATTTTCCCAAGGTTAGGAGGTCAAAGCAGTCCTTTTCTCTCCACACTACTCAGGGTATAGGAGAAGAAAAAGGCTATTGTGCAGTTAACAACCTATCTGTACATCAAAGGCTATAGATTAAGCCATCACACTTGGCCAGATCACTTCCATGACAATATACTAACTTTGTACATTGGACAGAACACTACTTTAGCAGAACTTCCGATTTTGATATCTCGAGTTCTGGACATTTTGTAGTTGTTGTTTTTGAGTGGTAGATAGTTCCTTAGGACAGAATGTAAGTTTTGTAGGTTTGGGTCCCCTTGTAGCTTTTACTGACCAGCAAGGAATGATTTTGTTTGAGATTTGCATGTGCTGTGCTCTGATTATCAGGCCTAAATGTACATAAATTTAAATAAGTTTTTGAGGCTTTGAAGTTTAGAAGATGCTTGAAACTTTGACAACTTCACTGATATATACAAGTACCTCTACATTATTACAAGCATTATGAACTGATCATACTCTCAATGAGAAGACTAACATTACCAGCTTCAATCACCTCAAATCATCACATTTTAGAACAGCCAATTGTTGGCTCAGGTGCCACTTGACCGGCCACAGAAAACACAAGAACACCTTCTTATGTCGTCATACGTCGCGATCCCTGCCTTTTATTACTAGAGTCAATAGGTTTGTCATGTCAAGTGCCTGTTCTATTGCCTTATATACATGTACAGAGGGCAGGGTCTGAACAGGTGGGTATTGGCTTGTGTTGTTTTTACTGTACACAGCTAGATCCTTCACCTTTATCTGCCTGTCTGGGTGTCATACAGACTGGACAGTCCTTTCTTTTTTTCTGCCACACTCATTGGACAGCATGTAGACTGTACTAACAGCTTGCCCATGTCAAGGCACCTCACCTCACCTATGCCTTGACCTCCTATTATGGGTCAAGGCAGCATACAGACAAACCTGTCTGTAGTGACCATCTCTGCGTGAGGATCACCAAGCCAAATAACCTTTTGGTATGGACCATCTCTGCGTGAGGATAACCAAGCCAAATAACCTTTTGGTATGGATCTCCCCCACCCACCCCCCCAATGTATGAGTCCTTTTGCAGGGATAAGGTTTGACTGTACAAAATGTACATCAATGGCCAGGTGGTCCTTGTGCAAAGGTGATGCCAGGACAGGTTTGACTTTATGTCCCCTGATGTAATTTGGGTGATTCCATTTCTGTATAGAAGTTGATCCAGATAACTACAAGTCTTTCTGCAGTGTCTTCTTCCAGCTAAGATGCAAAAATGCCAGTCAGCTGTCTTACCTCAATGATGTACTGTAAAGAAGCCACGTAGTCTCTCTCAGTCTGTAGGAACTCATCCATGATCAGGTCCAGCTTACTGCAGACACAAACAACATGCAACAAACCGTTAGAGGAATGTGTTGTGTCACAAATACTTGTTATTATCACAGGTAAGATTCCCACAGTCAGTGTCTTACTTTGGCCATTGTTAGGTCCAACATAAAACTAACGACAACAGTCGTTTGACTACATGTGACGACACACAAACTATGGTCCAGTGAAGCTGAAAATG
This sequence comes from Branchiostoma floridae x Branchiostoma belcheri, assembly GCA_019207045.1. Lineage (NCBI taxonomy): Eukaryota > Metazoa > Chordata > Leptocardii > Amphioxiformes > Branchiostomatidae > Branchiostoma > Branchiostoma floridae x Branchiostoma belcheri. The sequence continues at coordinate 6,382,402 of CM033028.1, forward strand.
TCTGGTGCTAAAATGAAATGAAACATAAATTTCTCCCATGTTTAGATGACTAAAAACTTACACATCAATCTTTTATGAGAAAAATGCCATATTCCCTTCAAGATATAGGCGCAACACAATAAAATGAAAATTTGACTTTTCAACTTTTGGGTTGTTTAACTACTAAACATGTTTGCTTTCCCGTTTAGTCTGGGTGAAGGTATGTGGTGTTCAGGTATGACCTGGCAAGTACCCAGCACCTAAGCATCAAGCAACACTTTTAAGAAGTTTGTCGACAAATGCTTCAATGTTTTAAACTGACCCATTTCAAGTATTTCGTCAACGGATTTGTGTCTTCGAGAGAATGTGTTTCACAAACTCAAGTTCATGTAGTGTAGCCGTAACACCTGTGACATGTACAGAAGCAAACTCACCTTGTTTTCTTGACCTCTGGCACAACCTGATCGCCGTCTCCCTCCAATCTTGGCACACTGGAAGACTTCTTCAGGTGAGTGTTTGTCTGAGGCAAGAGAAGACTCTCCTCCCCAGAGTTAAAGGAAGCCAGCGTCTCCTGACTGTCCTCTCCTTGCAACAAAGTGTCCTGTGACCTTGAAACAGCCAGATCGTCCTTGGTGATGGGGGTGGTGGGCGACCGCCCCTTCCTGGAGTAGTCCAGTCCGGGAATTTTGAATCTGGAGAGCTCGAACGCCGTGCTATGTCTCTTCATGAGACGTTTGACCGGGTGTTCCTTGGGTCGCGCCCCTCCTACCGGCGTACTCGTGGTGCCCGATGGCGTGGGCTCGCTCTTCACGGACTGGGAATCGGGACTTGCAACATTAGAAATGGGAGAAACCGGGCAGCTGCCTGATATCACAGAGGCTTCCAAACTCTCACCCTCCACGAAACCTTCGTCAGTTCTTTCACTGCTGCTGGTGTCTCTACTGTCGGTGCTCCCTGCACTGTTCATCTTTGCTACGACTCTCTTAATGTCCCTCACTTCTGACTTCTTCACCGCACACTTCGTGCTACTCTCCTCCTCTATAAGCTCCTGCTTTGGTTGCGTGTCTGCAGTTCTAGGCACCACAAGCCTGGTCTCCTCCCCGCTTGCCACAGTTCTCCTGCGCGGTTTGTCGGTTTTACTCCCCTCTAGGTTCTGCTTGGCTTTCCTCAGCGCGGCCTGCTTCCGCTCTACCAGCTGCTCTGTCTCCCGACACTTAGTCCTGGCAAACTTGCACTGCTCCATGCACTTCTGGTTGTCCAGTTTGTTCGCGAGCGCCGCCATGCGGTCGAACTTGTCGGACGGAATGGGCGGGTGGTCGCGCAGGTACGTGTCCAGGTCGTGCATGAGGTTGTCGCAGCCCCGCAGAGAGTGGCACTCCTCCATGTTCATCAGTGCCACGAACTTCATTCCCTCCAGCGCCCACTCGTAGGCCTGCAGAAATACAGAAGACACAAAATGTCAAGACTTTGTTTCACAATTCTCACACTTGGTTTAAAGCACTTGGAAAGTCACAGGCATGTCCCCAAACTGCAACAGAAGACACAACCTGTTAACATTGAAATATATATGATTTTTAGAGAGCCTTTAAACATATCAAACCTGAATGGCAGAGGTTCAACTCCAAAGGACATTTTGACACTGCGCTGACTACAACAGTTAAAACGGAATAACAGACAAATCTACCCAGTATAGTCATGAAAAACTTGAGAAGTGTATGCTCTAACCTTCCCAACACCACAGTCAGACAGAAATAAAGGGAACGGTTTGAAAGGACAGGGAAAGGACAAGCTTGCCTAACATGGCAACGTGTCCACACAGAGCTTGTTTCTACCCGTTCTGACCAGTTTGTTGCTACAGAGCTTGCTTGACCAGCAAATAGAATGTTTGATGTGCTAAACATAGCCAGACCCTCTGGCCCCAGACTCGCATAATGCAGACCTATGTCACACTGTGACAGTGAGTGTACAACCAAATTAGCTCTTCTTGTTTGAAACTGTTAAACTTTCACCTTTGAAAAGGATGCTTGACTGTATCAAACTGACATAATTTTGCTGAGAAGTCAAGAAATGCTTGTTTTCTTAACTTCGAATGAGCCCATCGAAGTGAGTTTACAAAAGATTACTCTCCAAGCGGAGGTTAGGGGGAAGACGGTGACCTTTTTTTCCTGATTTGTCCTATTTTCTGAGAGCATGGCCCAAAACACTTGGAGGTTAACAAAAAGATAAGTGTGCAAAGTGATCAAACACAACAAAATTTCAAGCCAAAAATCACTTCAAACTAATATGAATCAGGAAAATGAAGATATTTAGTCATAAAAGCAAGTAAACCATTACCTTTGCAAATGCCAGGGGAATTATTTACTTGTTATCTAGTTCATTGTTAATTGATCTAGCTTCTTCCATTACCACAATTATAAACACACCCATCATTTAGTTTATCTTTGCACATAGCGTGAAAAAGGTGTCTGCATTCAAAGTGAATAGTATACCTCTACAAGTTACAACAAACTAACCTTGCACAAAGTTTATAGTGGAAGTCAGACCCTCACATGGAACCAAGCTAGAATTCAGCACAGCTGCTACAATATCACATAATTGGCCTCACACACAAAAAAGGAAAGTGCATAAGACCACTATAATTTGGCATGTCTATTATGTCAGTTATTGCACACAGAGCCAAACAAAGGTGTGCCACAAACTGCAAGTGTGCCTGTCTGCCACAGACAATGCACTGGTAAAATGTCAATGGGTGGCGGTGTGAACAACCCGACGATTCTGCCGCCAAACCCCCACCTGTTCAACCAGTCTGAGGTGCTAAAGGTGAACAAAAGGTGTGAAAATGCCAATTGTTTCACCACTTCACAGTTTCAAAAGAAAAACAATTGCGTCACTTCAGAGTGTTTTCCTTTCTTCGAAAATTTGACTTTTTTTAGCCTTTCCCAGCTGAGTTTCAGCTTGGGAATATTGTGAGTGAAGCGTTCCCACCTACAGAAACTTCCTGAAGCTGGAACAGATCCTGACCACAGGGGAAAACTTGCACCAAAGACCACCCAAACAACCAGTTATTGTGTCTGCCCCAGTCTCCCACCACATCCCACTACCTTGGGACATTACAATGGCAAATCTACGCCCAGAACACACCAGGAATCCGAACATGAAGTTCAACACAAAAGCCACCATCCTCCCCCTTTAAAATAGCCACAAGCCAGCCAGACTAGCTATGTATGAAATGTACACACAACATTTTTGCGGCATCTAAACAGAAAACAACAAGGACAAAATCAAACACAACTACAATGGTGTACATCAAAACTTTTTAAACCTGACATTCCCTCGAAATCCAACATTTCCTGTACCAAAGCAGACGGTAGGAACAAGTTTTTGAAGTACCTACCCTGGGCGACAACACATGCAAGTCTGTGTTCATGAAGCGAAGATGAACATAAGTCTCCTGGATCACCTTCATTTTCAACACATAATTCATCCCTCCAAGCATAATGCTGCATATCTTGTCCTCATTAAAGGAATAGTCATGAAATCCTATCTCCAAGCGATCAGGAAAGAACTCCCTTGCTCTGGGCAATGAGAATGACTTTAGGAAGTGGCGGTGCTTGGAGCTATGGTGAGTTGGTGGGTAATGACAGATGAGTCACATTCTGGGACAGGATGTCTCTCTCCCAGCTGTCACTCACACGGAACAAAGTGGGGTCGGGACAGAGGTCATGTCTAGAACAGGTTTGGAGCTTCTCACCAACGTGAACTGCATACAAACTCACTTAACTATTACTGATTAAAATCTCTAAACTGAGAGTTCTCTTTCCCTTCCTTATTCTCAGAAATACTAGTAAACAAAAGGTACAGAGAGAGGACAGAAAGTTTGGAGGCCTTTCTGCTTATCAAACATTATCATGACTTTCTAAGTAGAACTAAGAAAGCCCATGGAACTGATATTGTCGAGTTACTTCCCTGTACGAAACTTCCTTGTCGTCACACAAACCGATATATCAGGACTTTTCTATAAACAAAGAACCCAGGCCTGCCTTATCATGGTCCAAAGTGACAAGCTGCAAACCTCTATAGTGACACATCCAAAGCCCCATAAGTAAAGTTGGCTTGCCACTTCCTTGCATGTAACTTCCTTTACGTCCTTGGCATTGACCATGACTCAATAGATCAAAAATACTCAATGATAAGTACCCCATGTCATCTAGAACATGCCACCCTCTTTTCAACCTCCTTGCATCAAGTTATAGCAAGGAGGTTGACTTGACTTTGCAACCTCCTTAATTGGTTATGGAAACCCAAAAGTCAATCTCATTTGTAATTTCCTTGTACTACTTCCCCAACTGCTGACACAAAACACCCAGGCAAAATCTATCTTGGTACAAAATGACCAAGGATATCCAAAGTTCATAACTGCATACTGAACCCCTGAATACTGAAAGGAAATGACATAAAGCATGCAACAAGTCCTCAAAAGTGGTGCATACACTGTTACATTACTACTGGAAGAAGCTGTTTCCAATAGAAGAAGAGTGTCAAGGTTTACACCATGCCTGATCACCCACCTCATGCCACAGGAATGACGTCAAAAGATCTGCATCTGTAGTCTCTAATGTCTCCATGTTCTCCCAGTATCATACAACAAACATTACTTTGTGTGTGAACAGAATACAGAGCAGGTCTGTCTGTAGTGCTGGTCAAACACTGACTGAGGGAAGTCAGGTGGGAGTTTTGTGGCCAGGGGAGGCTCAAGGGTAATAAACATATGAAAGGGCCAATCACGGAGGTCCTTAGTCCCTGGGGTGGAGGCTTGCCCTCTCAACCAATCAGAGCTCGGCTTGTGTTGCTCTAAGGCAAGTTGTCATGGTAATGTGTCAATCAGAGTGAACTATGGCTGTTGTGACATCATTGTGACATCAATCTTTTCAGATGCAGATGTAGGTTAGTTAATTCACGCCAAGGAACAAGGCAAACCTTCAAGCTTCAAAACAAAACAAAAACAAGCTTGCTTTGATGTGGATCTGATAAAATATGCATTGAATGATTGACTTTTTACCAGTTTGTTGTCTATTACCAAGGACTTGCTATTGCCTAATGCTTTTGACTAAAATGAAAACAAAGCTTGGTTCAAAAGAAGTCGTCTTTAACTTGGAAATGTTAGGAAAACATTGAGTCATTAGGACACTATTTTCCCACGGACCAACTGAAATACAAATTTCACTGAGGTGACGATAGTACCAAATTAAATTACAAAGACTTTTATTCCGTCCAACTTTAACAGTCTGTATGAGGCACATGAAAAATGTCTGACATACAATTAATCATGCTTGAGAAAAAAATGTGGCCATTTAGCTGAATGACATACTTCTCTCTCATCATACCCTCCTTGTAGCTGTCATTAGCCACCATTCATTAACACCATGCTGACAACTAAATTATAATGTCAAGCCCCCCAAACCACCACTTCCTCCAGGAATATTCCAACATTACATAGCTACATCATGGGTGGCACAAAAAGGACATCATCATATGCTACCACTCCAACTCTGAATCCATCTAAAGACTGTTTTGTTGGCCTCCTTGAAATTTTCATTTTCATAAATGTAGAAAGAGGAAATTTTTCCGTTGTGACACACCCATTACATATCACTGTACAACCCTATGTGGTTTAGTTAGTTATGTTACCTTCACAGAAGGTACATACTGTTTTTGCTCTGTTTCTTCTTCTTTTCCGCACAAATAAAAAACATGAATATCTCCGAAACTAGACCTTGGAATATCTCGTAATTCAGCAAGCTGGTAGGTCTGCACATAAGACACTGCACCTTGGTCATTTGGTCCCCTAAAGATACCAAAAAATGATTTTATGGGGCAAAAAAGGGTGAAAAAACTAGCAATTTTAACACAAAATCGAACTTTCGAGCCCCAATAGAACTTTGGAACTACGTTCCAAGGACCCGAGGTCAACGACCGGTAGCTATGGAACCCGCCCGGGAGATATGGAACATGGTGTTCGAACGAGGTCAACGACCGCTGCTAAGCAACACGGAAGTGTCCGCCCGTCAAATGATGACATCATCTTGCTTTAGACGGCCTGAATTGAGCCAGAAGCCGTCCTCTGAATGATTTGTGGAATTCATTTTGCCAAGAAGTAATAAGAGATCAAGAAATTCACAGAGCTTTGACTTTATTTTGCCGAATATCGGCACCCTTTGCAATCAAATTCAAGGAAGGTAGAATGAAATTGAGCGCAGGCAGAATGAAATTTAATGCCCCCAAAGTATCAAAATGTGTCTCGGTCTAGGTCAGTTCTAAGTATTTGTTTCAATACTTTCCTTGATTTTGTTTAAGCTATAGGTTTTGCAACCTGCGCAAGCCAGTTTTACCATGAGCCATCCAAACATTGTTCAGATTGAGTCGGGGCGGCGGCGGTGGCGGCGGGGCGGCGGCGGCCGGGGCGCCCGGCGCGGTGTTCTCGCCAGGATTTTGTCACAGCGTCGGGGCAGGGGGCCGGGGTCCAGGGGGGGGGGCGGCCCAGGGGGGCGAAGCCCCCCTTAAGCTCTTGCATTTTAGGCTAATCAGAAGGCTTATTCTATCAGTTTTTAGGGCCATATCTACGACAATCGTAGCAGTCACTTAACTTCTTTTCAGCAGTTTAACTTAGTGCACTGCCTTGGTAACAAGGAAGCCGACGGTGTGGGCGGGGCCACATGGCGAGGCTTCTCCCCCGAAAGCCCCGGCCCCGAAAGGAAATGCCCGGGTTTTACATACAAACTTACGATGGTTTGAATTTTACATTGCCGAATCAAAGAGCTTCAAATTTAGAACAGGAAATTTGGAAACGCGGACGGTCTTGCTCTAGAAATATGTCAGAAAGAATTGATTCTGTTTTCCGCGCTGAAAAAGAAATGACGCAACCAGTTGTAAGAGCCTTTGTGTTGATCAACAAATAAGGACATTCGCGGGAAATCTGGCTGTTCCGGGGAGGGATCCCACCCCGCTGGTCACATGCGGCAAGGCCTACTCGCTACCCTGTTTACATTTTTGCACGAACGCAAGGCCGGCACACGCAAAATTTAGAACAGGAAATTTGGGGACGCGACCCGCTCTTGCTCTAGAAATGTGTCAGAAAGAATTGATTCTATTTTCCGCGGTGAAAAAGAAATGACGCAACTAGTTGTAAGCGCCTTTGTGTTGATCAACCCCGCTCCCCAAATAAGGACTTTCGCGGGAAATCTTTGGCTGTTCCGGGGAGGGATCCCACCCCGCTGGTCACTCGTGGCGGCAAGTCCTCTGTTTACAATCATTTCGCGCGAACGCAAGGGCGATCCTGGGTGGGAGGGGCTGCGAGACAACGGCACGGCGGGTGCTCTGAAACACCTCCCTTCGAGCTGATAACTTCTTGAAACAGCGGAGGCGCGTGCTTGGCGCGTGCTTTTGTGTTTTTACTACGATATTTTGTTATTTTTTCCCCATGTTTTGCCGCTACGCTGGATGAAAAAGCAGCGTAGCGGGTTTTTTACAGCGTCATTTTTCCAGCCGACAGCGTATCGGCCCACTATGCTGAAAAGGCCTGGCGAGAATTCTATGTTGTGTTTGAGTTACGTAGAATCGAGAACACACACGGTGTGTAGTGCGCCAGCACTCGTCTTTTGATTCCACTGGTGTTTTCACGATTCTGTAAAAGCCGAGGTTGAGTTGCGTGCTCCGCGCGATAATATTGGTGAACAAACGCACTCAGAGAGAATAACTACTAACGTTAGCACTAGTGCAATTTTCTCAGACAGGCCAATAACTGTGGTAACGCTACGTGTATGTGGTAACGTGGGGATTTCTTTGGATGTTTCCTGACATTATAAGTAACTGACATATAATCATAAAAATGTAGCGAGACCTGTTCGTTTTTATCCACAGTACTGAATAGGAACGTTTACTCAAGTTCATGCATAGAGCTGTCGTCCAAATGAAACACGGAATGGTGTCACGGTTCTAGTTAACCGATTTTTGAGTAAAAAAAAAACATTTGAGCAAAAAGAAACACATGACTACGTTAGACGCAAGGTCACTGCGTGTCGCCGGCGGTTACATAAAAAAACTCAAAGTTTTACGCCTGAGACATAAAGGTATGTGAAACAAAAACGATGGACTTGATGAGTTTATTTCGCTATTAAACTGACCTTGAACAAACATGATTAACTGCAGCGTGGAACGCCCGCCCCATCTTAGGTCACGGTCATTCCTTTCACCTTGTTGTTCATCATGTAAGTTACCACAGCGCTGCGTTGGTCCCCAGCAAGCAAGTGGAGCACGGAAACGAAGTCAGCTGGGTACATTACAATTAAGCTACGTGCAGCTTTATACACGGTGGGAGTGGCCGGCACAGCACAAAACCCCAGGCACAAAGTCAACGCGAAAGTTTAGTGTAGCAGAAACCTAACCCCTTAAAGTTTGCATGATTGACAGGCGGACGGGTTCGAAGTGTGCCGGGCGGCACGTATTGATAATGAGGGCATAAACAAACTACGTACATCAAACGTAAATCAAAATTGTTTGCTAAAAATTAAAAGAAATTTATGAAATGTGAATTGCGGACTCTGAAAAAAATGATCGAGCCGTTCAAATATGAATGAATTTACACAGATTGACAGGAATCATATAGCGGAGGAAGCATATAGCGGAGAAGAGCTGCGTACTGTGAAGATTACATGGAGTGTGCAGGGGTAGCCATATCAATTTCAGCTCTGAGAGTATCCGTCAACTGCGTGACGTGAACGAATATAATAGATTTGTGGCAATTTTAGCGATTACGCTAACCAGCTGTTTCTATGAATGTGTGCGATTTACAGTAGTTGGTAACCACTAGACGGCGATCGTGCCGCGCTCTTACTGCGACATAAATAGGATTGTGTAGCCTTCGATTTCACACTGGGTATATTATAGAAAACGTAAAAGTGTGACAGAGCATGCTGAGGAGAACCCTTCGCGCTGCGTAGTACAAGCGGCAAACTCTGTGAGACGTTTTTGTGAATGTACCTTCCGATTTTTGTGCTACGCTAGACAGTGTGCCGTAACTTGGTAGGCTTGTTTTAATTTTGCTCTCTTCAAAGTTAGTCTAATTCAAGAAGACAGAAACGAGAATTCAATTCTATAATATTTTGGCTTCCTTTTGACAATAAAATTGTGACTGTGTGTGCTTCTTGTCTCACGTGAGGCTGAAAAAAATTCCTAGGCCCTGACCCTCCCGCAGACGGCCGTCTTTCCCACGCTAAATGTCGTCGAGTAAACCCTGTTGACGACCGTCAGAAATGGAGAACCTTTGTGGACAGACAGACTGCCCTGTGGCTTGTAGCTATGGGACTGAGATGAGATGATGATGAGAAACCCTGTGTGGAACAATATTAGACGTTGTGTTCATTATTCAAGATGCATAACGTTACAGATAAAAAATTATCAACATTTATTTGTACCTTCTTGTCTTATCCTGTGTCAACATCTGCAACTATTTCAGTTTACCCTTCCAGGTAGAAATGCTAGGCTAGACCATGTGAAGGTAACATTCTGTATTTGCTTGCAAATGTTACCTGTCTAGTTTCTGACTAAGTTCTGACATCAGCCTGGTGAAACCAAACTTCCTTGTGACAAAGTCTACATTTTCCAACATCTACAAGTAAATAATCTTACATGCATTTGAAATTGACAGATCAGTTGTAGAATTTGGAGTTTTATGATGTTGTAACCCTACATCATCATCTTGATGCAGGTGGTTTCAACTCCCTGATACAGACAACGGCAAGAGCAAAGCTGGGAACCTGTCTACGCACTGCAGAAGGAGATAATATGGTGGAAATGATGCCCCTACACCCTGCAGGGTACACTGTTCTAATGAAGAGTTCCCTCCGACCGTATCTATTGCGCCTTTCTTCTGCAAATCCCTGCTACAGAGGAAGGGTAGTCAACTGTGTGCCGCAGCGGAACAAGAAAGACTCACGGAAGAAAGGAACAAATGAAGGGGAACAGGATATAATACTGCAAATTGCCTAATGACAAGAGAACTTACTAGTCTAAAACTTCATAAACATAAGATCTAACAGTAATACCAAATGTCAATATGAGCCACAAAGAAAAAAAGTTTCTCTGTGTATTTGTAAAAGCAGGAATCCAAATTTTCCAACAATTTGATATATTGTTCCTGTCTGCAGCAGCTTTATCCATCCCAGATGGATCATTTGTGTTCAAACTGTGTTAAATATCAGTTAGCTACATCCTCAGGCTATGCAAGGAACCTTTCAAGACCTCTTTAGTGAGACAATGGCTTCCACAGTCCCATGTGGCAACTAAAGGCACATAAGCTGACTCATACCTGTCTTACCTAAATTTTCAAGAATATGGCGATTGTACAAGGTGTGAAGACAATGGATATTATACCATTTCTTGCATTCCAGTTGCTAATAGTAAATAGTCATGTTTTTACTCATTTACAGTTGTCACTTTCTCTTTACAAAAGGTGTTCTGTTCTTTTTGTTGAAGAATGTCTTGGCTTACAGTTACTGACTTCAAAATTTCAATGGGTACCTGAAAGCGGATTTCTTGATTCTTCTGTGTTGATTGGTGGTATGAGCTACAGCAAGGAGTTTTTATATAAGGGTCCTTGGGACGCCTGCTACATGTATATGGCCTCGGTCAGTCAATTCTGACCATGGTAAAATGGCAATTCACATCAGTGCTACAGAAATGGCTATACCTAAGCAGTCCTACTCGAGAATGCCAGTCTCTGGCAAATCTGTAAGCTGAGTTAGGTCTGCAAGCTGAGTTAGGTCTTTTTCTGCAGATTTGCTTCACCTGTACTGAAATTAAAACTGCGACAAACGTTTGCGATTAAGAGATGAGAACAGGTGTTTCCCTACCATTAGCTTACCTTATGCCTGTGTTGTCCTAAGGCACAGCCCGTGTCATCCAGGCATTCACTGTCTTAATGCCTAATGCTCTTATCTCAATTGCTAAGGAAATTAGAAAACTGGCCTTCAGGCAAGGGAGGAAGAATCCGATCTGATCACTGGTGGTTTCAAGGATCCTTCTTCTACACTGCTTTGCTTCAGTTTCGTCCTTCTGTCCACTTTTCTATCTATTCATCCAACATTCTAGCCACTAAAGTAGTGGTGTACAGAAGATATACATGATCAAGGCTCTCCAGCTTTATCTTTTTTTATCGTCAGGATAGTTTGCTGTCTTCCTACAGTATAACAGTGTTAGCATTTCCTTCAAAATCTTTTCTAAAACTGAGATAAAACTGAAAGATATAGAGATGATGGGAAAATGGAACCCACACAAACAACATAATCTGCTTACAGATAATCTGTCCAAATTCTGGAGACCAATACACCATCAAAGCACCACGTAGAATCCAGAGATTTGCTTACACATACCTTAATGTAACGCTGCCTCCATATCTCCTGCATTCAAACAGATCCATACACAGGAAACATGGGGAACTATCACTGTTCTGATGAGGAAACTGGCTCAGTTGAAACTGAGGACATTGCACTGCTCAACAATCAGCATGCCTGGGATCCACCCAACCCTCGCAGTGCCACCCAATTCACAGTTTCCCTTCTGCAAATTGATCTATCATTATACAGGATTGACCCATTCAATTATCATGGACAAATCATCCTCAAACAGGCACTGGCAAACTTCCTGTTTGGAAAAGAATTCACCGATCTGATATGGCCTCTCATTGGACAATGGTTGCCATGGGCACACTGGACAAGATTGAAGACTCCTCGTGATGTGGGTAAACAGATAACTAAAGGAGGAGGAAACAATGACAATTGACTCCCATTTCCCAGAAGGAGAAGATTCCTTCACAATCGTGTCACATCAAGGGATGTCACCAAGACCCGTCCCTTCGTCCCCGGATGGGACTTTGATGAATTGTCATCTGTCTGTCCAAAGCATCATCACTTAATGATATGAAAAAGTGTTTTCCTATGACAGATTTAACAAGAACAACTAACAATGTTTATTTGCAGATTTGAATTATTAAAACTTTGCCTTTCCTTCTTCAATGCATTCCACCCCCCCTCCAAAAATAGGTGGGAGGAATAAATCAAAGCTGGAGACAGCACTGTACTTTATCCCTGCATCTTCCCCCTTATATCAAGTAACCATAGCAACACAGCTCACCCAGATGCAGCTTGGAGAACCGAGGCATCTTGGGTAATCTTACTACCAATTGATTGATGACCAAAGTGCAATCATGCTTTCCCATGATAGGGGGCATTGTATGTATGTTTTGTATTACTGTACAAGAGGCAAGATTTCGTGTTTGCTATAGACTTATAACAGTGCTTCATCAGTAGAAGCATGGTAAAATGATGTGGTGACACGTCAAAAGAATCTGATACCGCATGCTTCTATTTCAAACTGTCTAAATCCCCTTATCAGTTGTTTACAGTTTCACACTATTGTACATGTAGGTCAACATTTACAAACAAAGATCCCAAAATAAAACTTTTCGTATCTGCTTCTATCATGCAGCAAAAAAGATCTCAGCTCAAGTTGATTACAATTCTGCACCTGATAAACAAGAATTTTAAGTTACAGTTACATGCATATTTTTCAGATATATTAGAAGAAAAAGTCTCAGAAAGGATGAAGAAACTCTCAAGTATAATTATGGGCACCTCCAAAGCTTGTCTATCATCATTTTGGAATGGGACAAAAAGCCACGTGGATGACAAACCTATGCCCAAAGGATAAAGATAACCCTGCACATTTTTTACACAAGAGTAGGGTTGACCGGGTGTGAGCCATAGCAAAGTTACTCTCCAAGCAGAGGTTGAGTCGAGTAGATATAGTAGTAGTTGGAAAAAATACACCGGAGCGCCGCCGCCGAATCTCTAGATCTGCTTGGAGAGTATAGCAAAGCCACTTTGCACGACTGGCTAACAAAAAAGTGTTATGCTTCGTCCTCAGTCTGAGCATGAGGTCACTCACTTTACCGCTCAGGTTGTCTAGGGTAACAAAACAGTAGAAACTCACCACCTCAGAAGCCTTGCCATCCAAAATGACAACTCTCTGGTCCAGAAAAAAGAACTTCTCCATAGTGTACCAGTCTCATCAACTATCAGTAGTTATTCCGACCAACGAATCTGCTCTTGTTCCAAACAGATTTTGATAAGGTGAATGTTTTTTGATTGGAGCAAATTGCTGAAATGGTTGCCAGGATGAGGCTATCAAAAGTTTCCAAAGTCCACTGTTGCAGTTGGTGCTTTTCGGAATGTTTTGAAATACCAACTAACAAGATACAAACGGTTCTTGTGCGAACAGAAGGAAGACAATGCTGCCACTGCTAGTAGCTCAGCACAGTCGGAAAGCGCCCTCAAAACTGACGCTGGGCCAGGATTTGTCTTTGGATTTAGTTCACATTCTTTGTGTGTTGTGCTTCTTTTCTTCTTTCGAAGTGATTTATCACAATTATCTTGTATGCAGTCTGACCTTGCTGGTAGAAATGGGTCAGAGGGACTACATGTGCGAAGTCTGCACGTGTTTGCCTGCTAGGGTCAGGCTGGAAGACCTGGGAAAGGGGGACTGCTAGCCATACTAGTATGTTCCAACACCCTTATGCTAGAGTTACTTGACTTCCACCCACACCCCTCATGTTCTGACACCCCCTAAATAGTCTGGGAGGAAATTGAACTACGCAACGGTCTCCGAGCTACTCCTTTAGGCCCCCTTTCCACTAGACCGCATTCCCTGAGCCATAGTACAGTAAATGCTGCAAACAAAATTTGATTACTGTTACCATTAATCTTATAAATTAGAATATGATACAAAATGCCAAAGTATGATTCGAAAGACAATAACACACACTAGACGTAAAATCATTCATTCTTTATCAATTTATCTACCCATTTTGTGCTCCAAAAGTTAAAATCCTTCCCACATCCTTAGGGGTCAGTGCCCATCTCCAGTTCTATAGCCCTTGGGCCATATTGGCAGGCTAGTTCTTGGTAGTGGAGTGTGTTCAACTCTAGTATTCTTTCTCTGCTAAGCTGAGAAAGCAATATGGTATGACCCGGACAGGATTTGAATCCCAGACCTTCTACATGCAACTCCAAAGCAAGATACAACTGATAATGGGTTACGAGATTTGGCAAGAACCTTCCAATAAAGGGCACGCTGTCTAAACATACAGCACTGGTGCTATCACAATGTGTTGGTTGGATGTCGGCCCATCTCAACACACTTTCACTACCAAAAACATGATTCAACAGAACAAACTACCCAAGCTGGACGTTTGTCATTCCCTGAACCTTACCACTTCCTCATTGCCAACTGTCACGGATAAGCATCTCTGAATCACCAGACTTTGCTTTCAACACAGAAGATCTACTTAAGAGTAGGACGCCTTAACCTTAAATGGTAAGAAATTGTTCTTTTTGTGGTATTGTGATTCACATCAGGCTTCAAGCAGATGTGAAGTTCAATTCAGTGCTCTACACATGTTTTTGAAGCCTTTTCTGCATCTTTCATGGTATAGAAGTGGGGAATAAAAGGTATGTGCAGACAGAAACAAGTAGAAAGTGCCAGAAAGAAACAGACATAAGATAACACTAAGCTTGAAAACTTCTTGGATATGAACTTATCAAATCAGAACTGTATCCAGCTATGAATTTCTTTCCGTCCAACTTATTGTTTGAGAGCCCATGTTGTTCACTTTTTCATTGTTAAAAGTGTCAGCTATGCATAGGAAAATACATTTTCATGTGACATGAAGCTTACATATAGATGGAGGAAGCCCTAGTTGACATGTCTGTACCAGAGTTCAGCTGTACTGTGTGCCAACTGTGAATACTAGCAAGGTCGTGCCAGATATCAGAGACGTGCTACAGGAAATCAAAAACAGAACTCATGTAAACAACAATGTACATAGATATAGTTGACCTGCACACACATAACCTCATGCCTCATTCCTACATCCTCAAGTCTCTGTTCAGCAGATATTTCCATCAATATCAATTTTCAAGCAAAGATGAGAAGAATGTTGCAATTTTGTTTTTATCGTTATCAAATGGAAAATTTTCATGACGAAATGACCTGACCCCTCATGTTACCCAATATAGTACAAAATACCTCATGGATTCTATATACATCTCAGTAAACAGTGGAAACGTCATGCAACCAAACTGTACCAACAACAAGTTGAACAACACTCACAGAGCCAGGCTTTAAATCTACCATTTTCCTTCTAATAACATTATTTACAGGGTGGGGACATCCTTCCGTGCAAGGAACTGGCAGCTGTAGTCTGCAGACAGATAGCATGACGCAAGTGATTAACTGAACATTGCAGCCAAACTCTTAGAAAAATAGACTCGCCTCCATTGCATAGCTGGGTTACAGAAACCCCTTACAAAACAGGGATATGTTTTCAGGACTGTTTTGAAAGTGTATTGCACCATTTCTAGTTGGTGATGCTTCAGTTGTTGATGTAACTACTCTAGATGTCATATCAACAACTCAAAGAAATAAAGTTTGCTACTGAAATCACCTTAACCATTGCAAAACAAGAAGGATTTTCCTGCACTGTTTCCATAGTACTACAAGATAACTTCTATTGTCTCTAATCCCTATCATATATACGATGCTCCGATGACTACTATGTATTTAGATATGTGAGTCTATACTCTTGTAAAAACAGTCGCCATAACAGCTAACCACAATGTCCACCCTTAGTGACGACAAAAATGGCAAGGCCAGAAAGATCACACCAGACTCGTGACGTTACCAGCTTCTAAGGACAAGCACCACTTACCACACGCGCGGATCCAGGGGGAGGCGCGCAGGGCGCGCGCCTCCCCCTTCAGCTGGCAAAAAAAAAAATGGCAAGATAAAGCAAGGCTACTAGAGGTCTTAGGAAGTTACGTCAAGAATATTGACAACGTTATAAAACTAATTCCCTTATTTGAAAGGAGATTTTCTGGTACTTATTTAGAGAAACTTGCAGTTTGTAATTACTAGTGGGTCTTTCGAGTCACGTAAACTTACGGTAAAGGCCCGGGGGCCGAGCGCGGTCGCATCAATTTCTCCCCAAGAAACTGGTGGGTCGCTGTAAGCCAAAATCGGCGCTCAAAAATGTAGAAAGAGCGTGGAAATTTTGTAAGATCTCCAGAAAATCAGCGGAAGTTAATCATTTTTCATGAACTGATGATTTCTATCGTCCGTCATCGGCTTAGAGAGACGAAACCCGCCTTGGGAAAATCGGCGTCGTGCGCCGACACCCCCCTCCCCACTCCAGTTCTGATCAGTCGCCGCGGTGACCGTGCTGACGTTTTTGTTGTCATTTCCCCCCGATTTATATAATAATCGTCATCAATTGCCACCGCAGAAGCAAAAAGAGTCCGAAATATATGCATTTTCAAATGCGTAAGACACTTTCAAAATCGTCTCCGGCAAGCCACTCAGATCCCACGAGATTTCTATGCGATTTTATAGGAGCGCGAGCCGCTTCACGGAGAAAGGCAAATCGGCAGCCAGGTACAAATAATTTTGCGATATTGTTTGTGTAGCGTGGCGTCATTTATGAATATTAAGAAGGAGGAACTATACTTCGTTAGGTTTGTCCTCAGTTGTAGTTGCTAAATAGTAAAAGATGTCCCTGAAGTGAACTAGACAGCCACAGACATGACAAAAAGTTAGTGTTAGTTTGCTTCTCAAATTTGCTCAGATATGGCTCTAAAATGCACCAGAGAGCCTCTATTTCTTATAAATTTTCTGGGGGAGGCCCCCCATACCCCCCCAACGAGAGGGGGGAACCCCCTCTCGTGCTCTCCCCCCGCGCAGCTTGCGCTGCGCGGCCGCGGCCTTCGGCCGCGTCATGGTGCGCGCCCCCCCCTTAGCAAATTTCTGGATCCGCCAGTGTACCAAGCCAACTCCTTCCCATAATTCTCCCCTACACCTGTTCCTGGCACTCCATAGGATGGAAATTCCATATCCTGGAACCTGGATACATCAGGAAGTGGCAGGTTTGAGGTGAAAAATCCACAGGAAAACAGAAATGTGGAAGGCTAGCTCTACCCTGTGGCGGGTCCAGCTATTAACAGAGCGTAATTGATAGATGTGGCTGCCTTACAAAATGTCTGAGCATGGTTGACATAACTGCTGCGCTATCCAGTGGTGTCATGTGGAGGGGACTTAGATACTGGGAGGCTACAAAAGGGGGTAGAGGGAGCAGTGACTGTGTAAATTTTTGGCAAGGATTGAATCTGTTGTTTAAGGCTTCTTGTAGCTGTCTTGTAGGTATCTTGGCAAAGATTCTGAAAACGTTTTAAAGTTTGAGAAGAATTTGATAAAGGTATAAGGTGCAGGAAAGCACAACTATTTCTCATGATATCCACCCTGACAACACCCCATCCACAGCCTGCAAAGGGTATGGTAGGGTGAGAAGGAGCACCTAACTTTGAATTTGTATTGTATGAACAAATTTCCCAACAGATCAACCAATGACTAATAACAATTTGTCCAGCACAAGAATAAGGATATTGCCACAAGCAAAACAATGTCCTCTAATGGTTGAGACAATGGGGAAAAGTTATGAAGAAAAGAACAGGATTTTCAAGAACCCACTAAACATCCTTTAAAAATACATCAATTAATGGGAGCCAAAATGCATTAGACTGACATCAACAGTGACCTTCAAACCACACATGACCTTTTGTCTAAATTATCCTTCCCTGTGAATGACATCTTTCTAACCAACCATCACAATGCAACCTGTTAATAAAATTTGAATTTGAAAAGGGTTCTTTGGTGTGCTCCAACTAAAACGGCTCAATTAGTTTCCAATAGTTGGTCCAAGCAGTTTTAAGATCCTCCTAGTGTCACGTGTAAGGCTAAGTTAAAATAAATATCTTCACGACATTGTTGTTTTTGGAAGTAAACCATTATTCACTATTCATGATAAAATACCTCAGGGACTTAGTTATCTGTCAATGTCCTCCATACAATGAAAAAAGAAATTTAATTCAAAGAACAGAAGTCTTTGAAATATCCCCATCCTTTGCCCATCTAACCAATATAAAAAAATGTTCTCTCTGCTAAAATCAACTAGTAGTTATCTAAATTTTCAACTCCACTGCCTAAAAAAGCAGCTTTATTTTTAAAAATCTTTTTGGCTTTTATTTGTATCCTATTTGTGAGATTATTATAATCAAACATCAGTGAAAATGTGAGGCGTAATCAGAAAAATGAATAGATCTCTCTCATTATCCCATTCCATAAATCATGATCAGAATATAGCAACATGTTCCCCAAAGTGATTAGTTACAAAGCAATTAATCTGGTTGATGATATGTCAAACATGATGTATCTGCTTGGAGAGTTTCACCAGGGGAAAACTGTGGTGTAGGATGTGGTTTAGCAGTATCAATGTGTATGGGGAAGCCTCTAATAATATGCTCAGAAAACCAAATTGAAAACAAAAAGCTGGCGGTTCTTGCAAGAAGGTTCTTATTTAATTAATACCAATGTACTCTTGGGCAACAGACAGAACATAATTAAACTTCAGCATGCTAAGACTAGTAAGAGTGTGGTTTGAGAAATTCAAATTGTTTATAAGGTTGGATAGCAGAAAAAGGGTTTAATAATTCTGTGAAGATAGACTTCCCTTTGTATATTGACAACTTTGACACAAAATGCAACAAAATAATAAAGATGAAAAAACTGATCAGACAGATCAGCTGATGTGGGCTAATGAAGTTAAGGAACGTATAACTTCATAATATAGTACTTTAACCATGTCAAAATTCTTAATAAATATCTGATAGATATACAAAAATCTGAAGATTTCTTTCTCACCTTATCAAAGAAGTAATACAGCTTCATAGTCTTCTCCAAGACATCCCTCTTCTGCTCCAGTTTTCTTGAGAAGCCGAGGAGCTGCTCCTGGAGAGACTTGGCGCGCTCCCGTATCCCTGTCGTGTTGAACTCTCCCGTCTGCGCCAAGCTGCTCGCCTCCTCTAGCAGGTCATTCCCTTTTGCACATTGTTGCTGCAAAACAAGAAACAACATCCATAAATACAACCTGAGTCACGTTTGGGATGACATTCTCGCTGCTGCAGCGCCACCTATATTGTTATAAGTAGTAGTGAGAATCAGATCCAGTCATTCTAACCCAGATGATAGTGTCTGACAGACATCAAAATGTTGGATGTGAGTGCCACCCTGGTTGTGTTTAAAAGAACTTTACTAGACAAGGTAACTTAAGATGTGATTAAGATTCGAATGGAGCTTTTAATATTCAAGAAGACTTTGAACACCCCATAGAATTTATTAGGTTATCACCTATTTTGCATAAAATATGTCATAAAATGCTCACTTCAACATGTACAACATAGGTTGCTTGTGTCTCAAATACAAAATCGCCATCATTCAATAATGAATGTGCACATTGAATATGCAATTGTTTTATTACCATTAGAATAATTTATGAGTTTATTATCTCCTCTTTCTAAATTACATGTTACAAGAAACGTGATGGACGGACTTCATTCTAAAATCTAATAATAAGTTGGGAAAACAATTCCAAATATGGTGCTCTTGAAATTTGAAAACATAATTGGAGACAGATCATGATCTAAACATTCTTCCTCTGAAGCTACCAAATGCAATGGGTACTATCATGTGAGGATGTAGCTGTGGGAAAATATTTAAGTACTTCTCTCTTTTGAAGACCATATGTCCAACATTCCTGTGGCCACAATAAAACAGTTGCACCCTTGGCAAACAGTGACTAACAAACTACAAGTACTGCAGTGGGAATACAGGAAAAACTTCCTTAGGAGGTACCATGTGGCTGGTACTTGCTGTTAAAAAGCTTCCTGTTGGCAAATGTCACAGACAAAAGGAAGCCCTTGCTGCAAGGAAATGTAAGGGCAGACATAAAAAGTAAAACCATATGCCATCAATAGTAAATGTTCCATTGAGTTGTGAAAATTAAATCTGCATATGTCTGCGTACATTTTACCACAGAATATTGCACATTTGGATACTGCACTTGGAAAATTGATTAAAATAATTTGGAATCCTGTCCTCTACTAAAGCATGATACCGCATTACTAGACTTTGAAGTTGAACATCTTAATGACACCTTTCACTTCCTGAGATATCCAGATCTTACCATTTTCTAGCCTGGTATCCAGCCGTAATATAGCTCCCGAGTCTCTCCTCTCTGTAATATAGCTCCCAAGTCAAGAATAAAGACTTAAAGTAGTGACTGGCATTCTTACTTTGAAGTTGAACACCTTGAAATATAATGACAACTTTCACTTCCTGAGGTATCCAGACTGCTTCCGGGCTGGGATAAACTATAAACTGACTTGCTTTGTTCACTAACCATATATGTAGACTAGTCATACCTGTAAAACCTGTCCCAAACCTTTGTTGGAAACATGATTCTAACATTACTATGTTTGAACTTGAAGTAAACCAACTTGAAAACCTAAGACATCATGTCAAAAATGATAAGGAAAATACTGGTACCTCAGGTCAGCGTTTACTCCCATGCCACACTTGCTACATAGTCTCCATAGATCGCCCCATATAGATGTAAAGGCAGGTATGTTCAGAAGAGAGTAGTGACTGATAACCTTACTTAAGAAGTGTACCTGAATGAATCCCTATCTTTCTAAGATATATCTTGATAATGATGATAAAGATGATGGAATTACCTCAGCCCAGACTACATCAATTGCTGACATGTCCCTGCTTGCTACTATACATGACGCGTGATCCTCACAATCACATACATGTATTACTATTAGCATGCAGAGGTAGGTAGGAATGTCCAGAACAAAGTATTGACCGGAAGGCAGCTTTGTGTCCGGACTGGGCAGGGTTAGATACGGCACATAGAGATGTAACGTGTGCAAACACGGCCCAGCCCCGTGTGTGTCACTGTCCGACTTTCATGTGTCTTCACAGACTTTGAGCACACACAGTGGAGAAACATCTGCACTGGCAACAGACCTGTGTAGAAGTACTAGAACTTAGTCAATACTAGACTGACTATGCTGTCTATTATATTTATAGGGAGAATAATTTGCCAGGAGAGTTTCGCTACCAGAGGAGTTGGTTGGTTGATGGGAAACATGAACGTTTAATAGCGTGGACTGACTCCCCTAGCAAATTTCCTGATTTTTTTTCAGAAATTCTACAATCCCCCCACCCCAGTAGGAAGGCCTGGTAGAGGCTATACAGAACTAGAAGCTACAACTAGACATACAAACCTCCTACGCCCATCCAAGGCAGTACATTTTTTCCCATGGGAAAAATCACAGCAAAGAGTAATCACATCATCAGTCTAAGGTACATCTAAAGCAATTTTCCAAATCACATATCAAGTAGCAGCTTGACAAAGGGGCAAAAATTGACAAAACTACCATCAAAGTGTCCACTTAAATCTAATAATGAACATGATTTTGAACATAGTTAGAAAAGTTCACCTCTACATCTGGCTGCTGTTCTAGAGAGGACCAAAACTTGACCAACCTTGAAAGTCATGACATGGCATGGGGCTACCAAGGAGGCTGAATAGGGGCTACGGATGGTGTTTAGTTGATGAAGACGCTAAACAAGGCATGGCATCCTGACATTTATGCAAAATTACCATGACAACAAGAGGTTCTCCTTGCCCAGGCCTGTCCACAAGCTACTATAGGAAAGGGCAGGCTGACATTTGACCTGAGGCAAATGGCATCAGGACCATCTTTTCTTTAGAAACAAGCAACCCTGGACCATCAGCCTGGCACCTGAACAAACCGTAACTTCCGCCCTGCAACTAACGATCCTCATCTCATTCACTCGCCATATCTGTCCCTTTCTCTCCTTGTACAAATTTACAAACGTTATAGCTTGTCACACAGATTTACTTGCGTAATGGATTCACACATTTGCGTCAATCTTTTGTTAGATTTACAGATCACGATGTATGCACACTGCTCACATTGCCATTAAGGTTGTTTTCCCATAATTTCCTATTACTAAATATTGCTGAATTGAAATTTGTCATTTTCATCATGTTGCACTTTAAGTTTTCTGACTCAATCAACGTCAAGACGATGACAACTGCACGGATAGAAGCAGAAGAACTGTTCCTCCACTGTGCCAACAATTTTCGGTGTCAGACAGTCAAAGTCAAACAAATATAGAAGAGGACGTATCACTTACAATGGCCAGGATGGGTTCGCTGTGCCTTCGCCGCCGAGAACCGAAAGTGTGGAGCGCAGCGCCAACTAAGCGGGCATGCATTGTGCTGAGCATAGAGAGCATCGGAAAGGGTATATCTTGTGGGTGGATGCCCACAGACTACTTGAAAGCAAGAAAACTTGCCGTGAAATAGCCCCAGCACGAACCTGGGTGACTCAAAGTGCTGGAGGTTGCCCCTGCACATATTTCTCATTCCCCACAGGCGGAGGGTTGTGAACAAAGGGACCGTACAGAGGGGATGACCCTACAGCCTAGAGGGTCAGGCAGGGCTAGGGAACATGTTGGGATGGAGTCTGCAAAGCTTGGAGCATGAAATCGGGGAGAAAAGGTTTGAACAAAGAGGGATGAAGAAGACAGGGAAAAGAGGAAAGCTAAAAATAAACCCTTATGAAGAAAGAGGGTCATGCCACTTGGGCCTAAAATAGCACACATAAAGCACCATGTTTTCTTATGAAAATCAGCTGCCATAGAGGACTTGTTGTTCGGAGATAATCTCGCCATTCAAAGTCATCAGTTTAGGCAATGAGTCCAGAGAAGGAACAGCCTTGTGCCACTTGTTGGTACAGAAGGACAATGGCCCTGTATATCATGTGATATTCCTCATCATAAGGGTTTGGAGAGCCAGTATTTATGATATGAGTGCAGGCATATGGTTATCCATCACTTAAAATAAACAGAAGTCATGCAGTCCATGCTAGAAATGACAACAACCAAAATTCCATCTGAGGGTGGTCATCGTTAAAACTCCCTAAAGAGAAGATTTAATATTAAAAAAATCAAGAGATCCAGAGCTATCCGTATTCCCTGCAAATACAACATTTAAACGAAAAACAAGAACAAGGCTTGCCATGTTACAGCTAATAATCTGTCCCGACTCATATACATCATCAGAAAATCTCCTTTCGTAGCAATTTTCCATTTCCCTACCAAACAATAAATTTTCATAACTTCAATTCGTCCTCTGTTCATCCTTCTTGTAAGCTAACTGACCAACAGACCAACCACACAAACAAACTTAGCTATAACTCTACCTTCACATCCCCCCTACTAAATGGCACATGGACTGGTCCATTCAAACAGGAAGTTTGCAGGTACAAAGGTTTATGTATATATGCTTCAATCTGTACACAACATGACTTCTACTCCATCAACATGGGCGACTTCTGGCCTTTGTTTGCTCTCCTTTGTTGTACAGTGTTGGAGCAAATGTTAGAATCAACAATTCTACATGTATGTCTTTACGGAGCAGAGTACATGTATACTGAGCAAAGTGTGTATACTTGACAAACATGATGTTTGACAGGAAACAAAACAAGATAATGTTGTTTTAATTATCAATCTTTGCTGATTAAATTCAAGATCAGTGCTTTTCAAGCAGGTTTTATGTCTATACTTAGGAAAGATTATATTGATCATTATGATTTAAGCAAAACGTAATTATGGTCTACCACCATACAAATCTACTAACGTGTGTGATAAAGACAATGATAATTTTGTACAAAGATCATTTCTGTATGAACAAAAGCTAACATAAGTAAGCTATGATATTCCCAAAACTAACAAAGCTTCCCCTCCAATACTTTCCTCACTACTTAGCTGTCCCCTCTATAAGCAAAGACAAGCACACTTCAAGGACCACTCCACAGTATCTTCAAGATGCTGAGCACACACCTGACCACTGTGGGGGGCATCTTATTTCCTAATCTTCTCTAAGACCTAAATCAACCTACTCAAGACTCCATAACCCATACAGGTGGCAGGAGCAAGAAGGGCACACTTGATTTCATGCATGACATCATTTTGCAGATCTGAATTCTGATGAGAGTGAGCACACCAAATAAAGCTTTGTGTGGTGGGGAGGTTTTACAATGTGTGATAATTTTTTGGCCATTCCAACATATTGGCTCACTTGGCGGCAGTCTTGTGGGGGTCTGCATGGGGGTAATGTATTACGCAGTCTGCAAATTGTTCAACAGTAGTAACATATGGGATGTTATAAGGTTACTGAAATAACATTTCCATCTCTTTTAATTGTTCTGATTAATTGTAGTGCAGGTTAACAGGTGACATTGCAATTAAACCTGTGTCTCTTCTCTTCTTTTTCTCATAAATACACAAAGTAGTGGGATCAAGGGACCTGTGCAATCTTCCTAAAAAACACTACCTGGGGTAGACTTTAGGGCAGGCGTGTCCAGTTAAATAGCTTCCACCTATGAGGTGGTTTCCTATCAATTCCTTGGGCAGGTGGCTAAGTAAGTGGAAGTTGAAATTACAGCTTACTGCCCTGATTGTGCTTGAAGACAATTAACAGGAATGAGACACTAACAAGTTCTGGAAGTACGGTGGAGGAAACCCCCTGGACTGGTAAGGTGTGTCCTGACCCAGCCTCCTTCCTTCCAGGTCTGGTGCCACCTGGTTTCCTCACTCAGGTGAGGGGAAGGAAACTCAGAACAACGATGTGCTCTGGGTGCCAAGGTGGTACACCTGTACATTGTACACCTGTCAGGACACTCTACAGGGCTTTTTCTCTCCAAACAACCAATACATTTTTTAAATGTGGGAATGAAAGAAATTTGTAATATTTACTAAGTTCTTAAATCAATGACTGGAAAACTGAAGTTTGAAACATTATTTTGCATATGTTTACTACAGAAACTCTGGTTGAAACTTTTGATCAACTTTTGGCATCTGAATGAAACTTATTTACTAAAGAGATGCTGGACAATCTATATTTAGATATCAAGCTTCATCCATCATCCAGGTGTTCTTGCATTGCGCAGAGTGATGGCATTGCCTGACAGGTATTTGCAAAGCAAGTTTACCTGGGACAGGTGAACACAGGCAGCACTATTATTAGCCACAGCCTACAGTCTAAAGCTCAGTGGTCCTTGAAGGGACCTGTATTCCCAGGTGAAAATGGCAAACAGCACATTTGTACCCAAGTAATCTTGAAGTGTCAGAGTTTGACTGAACCAGATTGTGTACACATGACCTAAATCTAAAGCATAGCCATGGGAGTTAGCAAGATTGAGATGAAAAACTCAAAAAGCCTCAAGCTGGATTCTTCCAGTGGGATACCACTCCTTCAAATTGAGTGATTATGGAGGAACAATCAGAAAACTTGATAAAAAGAAAATATTAAGCATCATATCAAGAATATTTCATCTGGCAGGTGTCCAGTTACATGTCCCAACGCATCTTTTTAGACTTTGGAATGTGATGAAGAAAACTGCATGGATCTCAGCAAACATGTTGACAGAAACCTTTATCTCTCAAGTCTCAAGTTACTTCCTCAAAATCTACAAGAGTCCTCAATTTAACAATACATTTTTTCATAACAGTATGGTAGAATGGGAACAGCCAGGAGACATGACATGAAGAAACTTGTAGGCATCTTAGAAAATAGAACCAATGCAGCTTCCAAGGCCTCCTGTACATCTACAAGATTTCAGAGTTCCAATACATTTCCAGTTTTCTCAAACATCTTGTCACACTCCTTAAAATGTCAAGACAGAATGAGAACAATGCAGAAACCTGAGCGAATGAAACTTGCAGGCATCTTAGCAATCCTACTGACAGAAACCTACATCTGTCAAATCTCCAGTTACTACTTCAACATCAGCTAGAAAGGTTTGATCATGCTCACTGGAAGCATTCATGGGAAAGGCTTTGTGGAGAAAAAAACTCTTGTCAGCAGCCCAGCCAAGCATGTGGTTAATTGGACGACGATCGTTAATGACTTGTAAAAGAGTCAATAGGATGAAATTAGGTCAACCTGTCCTTGCTTGTGGTGAAGCACCTAAAGGTTGGGACAAAGGCCAGTCCGTTCTGGTGCCAAATAATACTAGCCCATCAACTGTGTTTGATTCACCTTCCTAGATGCTGCTTTTTCTTGCTCAAGTTGTTACCCTCTTCTGTCATTGTATAGACTGATTTCAACAGCCATACTGAGCTGCAGAATACAGTGGATCATCATCATCATCATCTTGTAAGAAATTGGATGCCTTGTTCTGAACTAGTTATGATCAAGCCAGTCTTGACAACTTCTGGTAAGGCTCATAAAAATACTTCATATTGAAATTCTTTCGGGTGGTACCATTTACTGCTTTACAAGGCATTGATGAAAAAGAGTTGAAACTGCTCAAGAAAACAACTCAAGAGACGTGGGCAGGTGGTTACTTTTAACAGGAATCTTCATGCTTGTATCAGTCAGCAAAAATTATATAAAGGGACCACCAAAAAGTGGAGGGTGTCTTCTGAAGAATGAAAGAGATGAATGCTTTTTACTGTCAGGTAGTTCAAAGAACAAAAGAAAAACAAGTCAAAACCATAATTCTTCTTTAAGCTCAGAAATAATACATTGACCCAGAAGCCCACTTTTCAAATTTATGAGCGCTTTTCTCTTTTTTCAATTTCAAGCCTGACATGTTTCCCTGGCTCCATAAAACTTAAAAGCCTTTACCATAAAGTCGAAAATACTGGGAACAACAAAGGAAATTTATGGCCTAATTATGGGAAGATGGCTAGAGTAATACATCTCGGTAATGCTGCCGTTTCGCTGTATGAATTATACATTTACGGTGGAAAAGCGCCGACATTACGTTGACACCACGAACTGAGAAAAAATGATGACACTCAACTTCAAAATTGAGGTCGTCGAAGGAGGTCGCACGCGTACGGGTAGACGTTATGAAGGTCAGAGAGACCTTAGCGAGAACGTGATTTGAGCTTCACAAGGAGGGTAGAAATGACCTGGGGCTAAGCACTTTTATATCCAAAGGAGACTGCCAAGAGGGAGAGGCATTGGTGGTAGGCATAAATATCCCCCCAAGGCAGCATAGATGTATTACCTGTGCTTCCAAAAATTGGGCTGTACAAATTTCATAGGTCTCATGGATTATTGAAGAAAATAGGGGTGAAGGGGTAACAGTAAATAACTGGAGGAATGGTACAGCACGTGAGAATACTGACTTCATTGGGGAGACGTCTCTGATGAAAGTGGAAAGGGATCCGAGCTACTCTTCAACAACTGGCCTTGACAGAGAAGACAACTTGAGGTGTTTACAGGTCATGGGACATTCTCCTTTGACAAGTACAAGGAACAGTGAACCACAGCTTCACGTACCATCCTAAGAGTAAGACTAAGATTCTTTCCAGTATTGTACATGTCTGGTTGGCAACAACAAATGGGATTCAAACTCACAACCTCTTGGTCCACTGACAAGAACACAAACCACCATACTACACAAGCTACCTTTACCTGCTTTGGTACCTACCAAGGTCAACGTTCTTCCTGTTTTCTAGTCACATAAACACACACTTCCTAAATCCTACCTCAGACTCAGAGGGCTAAAACTAAAAGTATCTCATCTCCAAGCAGATGCTGGGTGGATTGTACCATTTTCTTCTGCATCAGAAGGGGTGACTGACTGTCAGAGAAGCACAGCATCTGCTGCCAGGATACCAGTACATCAAAATCCACCAGAGCATCTTCTCTAAGATCAAAAAGAAATATCTTGGACTCCAAGTGGAGATGAAAAAGAAATATCTGCTACTCACCATTGCTTGATAGTAGAACCTCTCAAACTCCTTGGTAGTGTTCTTGATGGCATCTAGCGAGTCACCTGGCTCAGAGAGACGTTCTAGCCTCACCTCTCCTTCATTCTGCACCCAAGATAACACCTGGGGAGGACAAAAAGACAGGTAAGGAAAAGTTTATCTTACACCAGAAGTAAGACAAGCAGAAAATGGCTCTCCTTCTTTCAGCGTTCTTGAAATGGAGAAAAGATGTTATTAACAGCATCAACAGAAACCACAAAATTCCAACTTTCTTCATAAATGAAATGTACTTTTGCTGTGATTCTATTTCAGGGTTGGGGGAAAGAAGATTGTCACAGTGAGTTTAATTTGTGTTAGAGTAATTATGTGGTAGATAGGGAACACAGATTCGTGCTGAGAATAAAGTGAAGACTGAAAATAAAACCTCTGGAAAAGTTTCATGATTCACAGTAACAATGGCTTTAAAAAACCAAAGGACTGCACAAAATGTCTATGAACATTGGATTACAGCATAAATTGTATACATTATATTACAGCAAAGATTCGGGCTGCTTTTAAATATATGAAAATGTAGACACTGGTCAATTGACCCTATAACCTAGTATCGGAGACTTGTATGCTTGGTTAACTCAAGGCAATACCAGGTAATATTTACTGTCTAATAAAGCTACTGAAATACTGCTGCCCTAGCTGCGATCGATGCACAGATGCTGACTACAGAATGTAGAGGAACAACACACAGAATCTCTAAGTAGCTTGTTAAAGGATTTATTCAGATTTTTTAGTCATTTTTAAGAGGGCTATCCCCTCCACATCTTCAAACATTTATTTGCATCAAATTTGATACAATAAGGGGTATTTATCCCAACAAAATGTGGCAACAGCCTAACAGGGCCCATTGAAAGATGTGGAAAGAGACTGTCCTAATTCTAAGTGACCAGCATTGCATCCTCTTCATTACCCAACTCTCAGCTTCATTCAACCCCTGGTCCAGTCAATTTCAGTTCCTGTTAATCCGGTCACCAAGTTCCTTTGTTAGCCATGTCTTTTCACTGCAATATCGTGAACATTAACTGGCTTTCCCTTCTACGTATACCAGGCAAGATCAATATAGGGGACAGACCGGAATTGCTGGGAGCTTGGAGCAGTAGTCTGGCCATCTTGGATTCTAGCCAGCCAGCCGCCACAGATAGCCGCATTCATGCAGCTATATCAACTCACTGTTTTACCACAACTATCTATTTCGCTGCTTCTTGGATCTAATAAAATAATATTAAAGTCTTATGAAAAAACATTTTGTTAGTACACACTGTTTCGGGGAGTGAGGACAGTCCCTTTTTTCCTGCCAGGCCAGCCTACTGGTTTGATGATGCTCTCTTCAAGGCCCTTGCTAAAAAGGTTTTTCATCCAAGGACAGAATTGGTATGGCTAAAGTGGTTGTGCTGAAGTACACAGCTTAAAGACAACACTGGTTCTAGAAATCTGACATAATCTAAAATACCTATATGCTATTACATATCTATAATCTTAGAAAACTAAAATTCAAATATGTTGTTCGTGTGAAAAATCTGTACATCAAATAAGTGACAGGTTGAAACATACAGCCGCTTGCGTGCACATGGATCCCCTAAAATTTTAAAAATGACTCCCCATAACAAATATGACCAGAGATATCACTGGCGTCCCATATAACGGACGGATGATCCCGTCTCAGCACAATTGAGCCACACATCATCGCTCTGGTATCAAACGGAAGACCAAGATAAAAAATGCAGATAAACGTCCTACAACTGTGAACAGATTAGACGATACACAAAACCGTATTTCCGTCACAATCCACTTAAGGTAGGGTCAAGACGGTTAAATCTCACCTTGAAATTCTGCCAATAAAAATACGCAACATTCCTCGTTTTTCCCCAAAATGACTTCATCACATGGGACGACATGACGGTCCCAAAGAATGAAAAACCTCTTCTCGCAATGTTGTCCGAGAATCTCTCGATAAGTCACGTCCATTCTAGCCGACGTGTGAGTCAGCGTCGGAGCGACCAAGCATGCGTGATGCAATCCCTCCTCCTACCCAAATGGGTATCCAAACGTCTGATGGCGTTTTAGTTATTCACCCTTGCACCCGGCAGGCTACAGACGAGGCTGGATGGATGCATTGCATACAGATACGTACTCAGGGCTGGTCCAGAATGACATGAAGAGGGGGTATGATAGTAGACTGGATGCCGTCCTGTTTTGTCATTCTTAAAAGAAATCCAATTTGGTAGCCTATGAGTATTGAATTGTATACCAAACTGATAAGTATTGCACATTGGTAAGCAAAGAAATGGCAAGTACAGAAATAGCTATATAGAATGAAATTAAAGAGATATACGTAGAACCTGCTGTCATCATTCCCCCCATACTGAAGGAAAACTATGGGTACCCCTTGCCTTCCCCATTGTTTTCTTCATGAATTGGCCCTTCCACTTAGAGATAAAATGCTGCATCCCAAACACAGGGTGACAACCTGTTTCGTTTTCTAATTCCGCCGACGAGATGGGACACATCCGGAGATAATGAGATTGTTTGAATCTGTGCGACACGTTTCTAAATTTCATTACCGCCACCAGAATGGCAATTGAGCTGCTGGTTTGCTTGGGAGGCAAGAGCTTGATTGAACATCATTACCTCCCCGTAACATCTGGGCATGAGGGGAATAAGAATGAGGAGGGAAAGCTTCCTTTTGCTTTCCAGGAAGCACTTCTTGCTTATGATTTATGTCTGACCTATTTCTCAAAGTACTAGATAAGTCCTTGAAGTTTAACTTTTAACAAGGTGATTTTTTAAGGGGGCATATGAATTCAAATCCCCAATTTTTATAGATTTTTTTCTTCCATCAATATCAGTACATTGTCCTATTTTGCAAGGATAACAAAGTCATCCTAAAATATAGTGATTATGTTATGGACATGTAACATGGAACATTACAGGTTTAAAATAGCCTCCCTTGAAGCTTCCCATCGGAAAGACATGTTTTGTTTTTCAAAATACCATTAAAAAATCTGAACCTCAGGTCAAGCTCTGGTTTACCAACAATAAGCGAAAAAATCAATGCTCCAGAATGTGACAATTTTAGGTAATCTTGCTGATTACAGAACCAATAAACAAACAAAAAAATCAACAAATGTCAAGTGTCAGGACTTTCTCAAATCCCAAGCCCCACCTATTTCATCCAAAATTCCAACTGAAACACCGGACTGAAAAAGCATAAAAGAAAATGCATATCTCATTGAAGTGATGACTGACAGATTGAACGTGAACTTGACAAGGTACAAAAGAACTTGACAAGGTACAAAAGGACGGAAGAACTTCAAAGAACAAAAGGGTAAACAGGTGTCACAGTTCTGCAAGTCTGTGACTCTTCCTCCTGACCTTGACTCCCAGGAGGATGTGGTTCCTTAATCTCTAAGGAATTGTTATGAAAATTTCAGGGTAAACATGTATCGATCATCCCTTGTTCTGCCGCCCTTCCTAGAAATAGGGCTGCCTCCTGCATATTCAGTTATGGTTAGACTGATTGACGTACAAGCAAAGTTAAGGTCAGTAATATCCAGTGACTGTTATGTACAGCATATATTGTGTTTTGGATGTTTAGCATAAACAGCTGTCAATTTATAAATGCATGTTCTTTGATTGATGTATGTGGAAAGAAAAGAAGGTCAGCAACATATGCATTCAGCATGGGACATTAAACCTGCAAAGTAAAAATAGAAAGAAGACAATACATTTCTGCAAATATGCTGAAGTAAAAATAAGTCTAGCGTTCGAACTAAAGGTCAACAGAGAAACAAGTTTGATGCCATGACAACCAGTTATGGTTTCATTTGAGGCGATATGAAGGAAATCATAGCTGGAAAATGTAACTGAAAATCTTCACTATTGTGACAATGCCCCTTTCCTTTCCCATTGTTGGTTGTTACAAGGTATTCCTTTTCTATTCTATACTCTATTCTATATTCAGACCAAACCTGCTGGGTGATGCCGAAGGCGACCTGAGCCCTGCTGCTATAGCTGCACTGGCTGCGGACAGACTGAGTGGATAAGACTTGTGACCGACTGCACAGCAGCCGACCAATGATGATGATGATTCTATATCCTACTGGGCAAAGCCCCCTTCAGGGGCATCTCGCATCCTTTAAGACTCCTTGATTGTAAGAGTAAGACTCACCTGTATACACCTGTCCTCGAAAGCCTTGAGCTTCCTTCCCTGCTCCATCTGAACCCTCCTCTGCTCCGGCGAGGCCGTGAGTTTAGACACCATGTCAGAGCAGTAGTTGTAAAGGTACGTCACATAGTCCAGCGAGTCCCTGGAGAGAAACAAATCAATGTAAGAAATACTGCTGGGGAGACCAAAATCGCCAAGTTTCTTTGTTATTTGTAAATAAAACGTTCTTAACTTCATACAAGTCCGTCAAAAGGATCTCAGGTATTCGGTACCCAACCATACACAGGAGGTATTCTTCATCAACCTTTTAGCAACTTCTAGAGTGGCCATGTAGAAATTTTACTGCATGGTCTAAATTTGGATTGTTTGTCTGTGCACTTTTATTTTCAGCACTACCGCCTCCACCGGCGGCACTTAGCCATGCACCTGGATGTGAAGCCCTAGCAAAAGGGCAAATCTTGTCCAGTACATTAGAGATGTATTGTAGATGACTATACATACATGCTCTGTTATCAATAGTGACCTACATTTTCTATTGTTAATGTAGCAGCTGTAAATTTGTCCCGGGAGAATTCACAATAATGCAACTGCCGAACTGCAATAAACTCCCTACGCCCAAATTGATGAAGTTGTCACTTTGTACATAGTGAGTTTGCTGCATAATTTTGACTGTACTGAACTCAAAAAGCACTGTTGTAACTATACAAACAACACGTTGTAACTACATACTTACTACCTGTATCAGAACTTAAGTCAGCCAAGCTACACTATTAGAAATATAAACCTTCTGAAAAAAAGGAGTGATACCATTCATTCTACATTTATTGACATCAGCAATACCTTTTACGTCTTTTGTATAGATATGGAAGTCTTTGTCCCAAGGGACTTATACATAAAGATGCCATCTGTCCTTGTCAGATCTCTCTTGTTCAGTCTAAATTACATACATGTACTTCTCTACTTGTCAATACAAACAGTACAATCAAGACAAAAAATCAGAGATAACTATCTGCTATATTTACAAACTTCCAGCTTTACAGGTACTTTATAACACAAACATCACAGTTTAATGCATCTCTCTTATTAGAGGTAACACAGTCGGCATGAATGGCCAATTGTGGGTTTGCAGCAAAGAAGTCAATCTTGCACAAAAACGAACCACCATGTCACCATCACAGTTTAATGCATCTCTCTTATTAGAGGTAACACAGTCGGCATGAATGGCCAATTGTGGGTTTGCAGCAAAGAAGTCAATCTTGCACAAAAACGAACCACCACGTCACAATGCAGACTTGGTAGTTGCCAACTGTGCATCTTATGTAACATCATAACTCTAATGTGTTTACAGCTGAGACAATGTCCAGACAATCTTTAACACATCTCTCTTTTTTTCAAATATAATTGGAGAAGCTGTGAAAATCCACAGGTAATCAGATGCGATCTAATAAAAAAAATCAACATGTAGGCAGTAATGCTTATTGATTATGAGTTTATTGCGAGGCCAGGCACATCATTCTAGGCATCCTCTGGGGAGGGACGCTGTCATGTTATCATCAATTCTGGAGAGACAGCTTTATTTGTGGTTATTACTGGTCTATTGCTGAAAACTGTCTCATGAAGGGAAGAGAAATTGAATTCTTAATTCGGGTCAAAAGTTTGCGGGCTCTATCTCCAGTAAGCAGATCTTCTGGTAGTTGGCAGAGTGTCTACTGTTTCAAGTGTTTGAATATTCACTTGACTTCAGACAAGTATACATACATATAGGTCAAGATTGCTTTTTCTGTATACAAACTATTATAAACATGCCAAATGGGGGCCATTGGATTACTATGACAAATACTATTATCTAAGTATACTAACTCCATAGTACAAAGCAAAAGTCATACAGTATGCAACATTAGATTCCACTTTTCAAATTCTGAAGGACACTGAAGTTTGAAACTAACTTGATCCAGCATGTGCAGTTTTAATACATGGCCTTTGATCATACAGACCGTTTTCCCTTTACAGTACACTGTAAGTCATTCTATCATCATTTACCTCAGATATTAGACTTTTCTTACGGATTCAAATCTTGTCTTTCTGACTTTAAGGTGACCAGCATTAATTATGACAAGCATATGTACATACCTGAACTGTTCATACTTGGACCGACACATTCTCCACCAAAAACTCAACTTTCCAAAAGGTAAAACTCAAAACACGTAGAGATACATTAAATACTGAGCTAAGGAGCAGTGATAAAACGTGCACAACTGCGGCGTTCCCTCAGAAGAACTGAGGGTGAAAACAGGATACACGCTGCCTTAACTGACTATGCACGTATGCAAACACATTCTCCACAGACCACTGCCTTCCGTTAACACTACCCCCAGCACTATCCTAAGTAAGGCGGGAACTGAGCAACCCAGTCACGTACCGTCACACTTGTCCAACACAACTGTCACTAATTTCTTAACTCCTCACCAGGTGTGATGCTTCCTGTCTTCCGCAAACTCCTTTGGAGAAAAATCCAAGCATCCAAGACTATTGTACCACAGGTAAACGATTCAGCCTTCACCTATGCATACAAGTATTAGCTTGTAGCCGGTAGGTGTTGCAGGTAAAATGAGGGTGTGTGTGAAAGAAGACTTACACACTTCACTAAGAGATGATGTCATTCATAGCCACCCAACTGGCAAGAGCTTTTAAACGTGGCAACCCGCATAAATGCCCTTCATTACAAGTGGGAACCTTTAAAGTGGGAAGAAGCGCGCCGTCACCAAACAGGGCGGCATTGTTTCCGCCGGTCCTAACAACCCCCGGTAAATGGTAGTCAGTTAGACCGCAGAAGGGGAGAGGTCAGCCATTGCCTAAAGGGTCAGCAACGAAGAAGCACCCCGCAATTACCGTCCGCTGTGATTTCCAGCAAAAGCAACAGAAATACTGGAAATACTGGTCCGTATTGTCTACTCTGAAAGGGATCGAACAAGCGACAACAACAAGAAGTCACCATCTGTGAATAAATTTTAGTACACAGCTCTGAACTTGGCAGTGATGTGAAAGATGCTGGGTTCATTAAAATCTGGAAGCAGCAAATCAACTAGCTTCTTTCCAGCAAAGTTTTAAACATAATCCAAATTGTAAAAAAAAAAAGTCATATACTGTACAGCATAGAGATGAAGCTGGGTATATAGTTTTACCATAGGTCACTTCAGGACACCTACATGTACTCTTTTCTAAAAGTGGTAAGGTACAGTTTTGAAAATAACGTAAACTCATCATATTGTGACAATTGACCAAGTCCCTTTGAGGAAGACTATAAAATAAAATCAAGAGCACAAAAATTGTTTTTCAGCATGAAATAGTGGATGACAGATGGCTCTTTATAATCTTATATGGCAGCACTTAATCCCTGTGTTTATTTTATTACTCCATAAAGGGGACATCAAAGGAATTGCTTCTGAAAATTGATCAGGAATTTTGACTTAATTCAGGAACTAATAGCACCATTAGGACACATGAACATGAGAATTGTGGCTGAGTCATTCAAAAGTCAGCCACAGGGAAAGATTAAAAAAGCAACAAATCCAAGTCAACAAGTAAATATGCTTTCAGGCAGTAAACAATAAATAATTCCATAATCCTCTAAGTTTTAGACCAATATCAGCCTAACACAAAATAATTGACTGTAAAATTGGGCTACCACCAACATTTTACTGTTGTCCTATCCACTTGTCAATCATCATCACCATGGCAACAGAGGGACAATTCTTGGGTTATGGTTCCTGCGGGAATTGAGAGAACTTCCCAGATGAAATTGAAAGGACAAATTTTCCATTTGAAGACTTGATCAATCAAGTTTGACAGGGGAATAAATAGTTGTGAATCACTGCTCAGTGTGTGGTCTGTGGTGAGTGTCCAGAGGTTTTGGTAAGGATGGACCAAACCTACTTTGAGTACTTTGCAGAACAAACTTCTTTCTATCTGTGGATGATATGCAGCTTGCTTGGACTGTCTGTTACTCTGATACAAGACCAGAAAGTATGCTTTCATTTTTAAGTATTTTTAAGTATTTGTTATGTATTATTGCATTCTACTAAAAGGAACTAGTTTTGATTCTAAACATTTCAACTCTAATACTCGCAGTCCCACTAAGTCTTCAGCAAAGTTGCTACAGGATCTTCGTAAAACTTTATGTACACACCACAACATACAGCCAGGCAACACAAGCAAACACATCCAATCCCTGAAATACTAGAGGAATATCAGGAAATCAGGATGAGCTGATACTGGTACAAGTTGACTGCTACCCCGCAGGAGAACGTTTCGGTATTCTGGAAATCTCCTCAAGCAGATGTACCGACAGTGTTTTTACTTGAATGTCAAGATCAGTACACACATTGTCAAATAAAGATGCAAATTTGCCTGACATTGGAGCACAGTACCCGACACCAATCTCCGAGTGGACTTTCCACCACAACATCTGCTGAGATTACCTTGACACTAGCATAGTTAAAAAGCAGCATGTCGCATAATGACCAAACTTTGCCATTAACATCACAGGTTGTGCATTACCAAAATAATAGGGGCAATCACAGCCCTGCACTTTCAGTTTCACAAATGTAAGGGCAGTGGAGGTCATCTGTTGGAGGTCAAAATGTCTAAAATGGTGGCTCTCTAATTCTATGTGAACATTAACAAAATGAGACAATTTTGGAAATCATTGACCAATACAAAAAGAGAATATTTGGGGGAGGGGGGCATGGTGTTGTATGAAATTCCATCAAGAGGTCATCTGAAGAGACATTTCAAAGAATGACCCTTCAGGTCAGGACAAAGCAAGGTCATTCAAGTAAGCAGAAAAATAAGTCACAAGGGATAAATCTTTACCTTCTGGGGTGACCCAAAGACCTACAAAAGCTCTTCCCTCACATCCAAATGTACCCAGTGTGTCAGGACATCCAAATTTGGGGAGTTGCTGATAGAAAAGCTCCAACATGTGTGAGATAAGGGAGGGACCACCCCACCCTGCTGTTGACACATTACCACCTTATCTTCCTGTTCCATCATTCGAATCAACACACAGATATTTCAACAGCATACAAGTGCTGATAGCGGTGAACTTATGAGGCCAGTAGCATGGCAATGTCATCTCCACTAAATTACAGTTACTTTCCTCCTGGTCCTCAAGTCAATACCAGTTTGCCTAGAACTAGTCTTACAAGTAATGTAAAAACAAAGGTCCCCTCCCTGACATAGCAAGGAGTAGGTAGACATCATACTATAGTATAGAGCATCATTATTCTCCAATGGTAAAAGTAAAGAAAGACTAATAACAAAACCTTGACTCAGTCACATCATCTGTGGTGCCATATCCACTGGTCTGCCTGCTACAGTATCAAGGAGATGCCCCTTGTTCCTCTTATAGAGATTGATCACTTGCCAAGGAGCTAATACCAGTGTCACCTGCCAAATACAATGCCTACTTCAAATCAGCCGAGGCATTACAAGGACAAGGCAAGAAAAACACAGGTTAATAGACGTATCATTTCTGCAACAATGTAAGAACTGAATGCCCATTGAAGGCATTTACGAATGTCCACCCACCATTATTTCTGCTTTCTCTCCAATGCCACTCCTATTCCTGCACCTTCTCTCTGGCCAAGGCTTCTAGCACTGATTAGTGGTAACCCTGCCCAAAACAAATGCCTTTGTTTGTTGTTGACCAACTCCCTTGTTTACATCCCCCATGAATCATGGGTAAATTGGAGGATGATCCTGGCCATCTGCTCCCCAGGATCACAGGCTTGTCTATCACGGACTCATTTGCATAATGGTCATTGTGGCTCCTCATTTGCATATTTGGTTAGTGTGAAAACTCAGTTAGCATATTCTTTGGGGTACATAAATGTATTCCGAATGTCAATACGATAAAAAATAGAACAGAATGGGGTCCAAGTTTTGATTGGAACAAAACAGGGTTAGAATTCGACCCTAACTTTGAAAGGCAATGCAAAATGGGACGACATTAAATTTTGATGAACGAGCATTTCTATTGCAATTATATTTCTAAAAAGCATTATGAAACTACAGCCAGTATCAAAACCAATAAAACCTCTTGGAGAAGATAATATGAATCTACTAGTATTCCTAATTACCTTGTCTTCATCACACCTCGGACCCAACTACAATATGTCAAAAGGTAAAACTCGCACTTCTTTGCAGATTTCCTCGCCCTGACTTTACGACCATCAAATGGTGCTTAGAATTTGCAGCAATCCCCGCTTGGCCATTCACAGTGATGCTATAAACCTCACATACGTTCATATAAACATCAAATAACCAGTAAAATAGTGCACAAGTCCATGTAAAGCCTCTGAGGGCTTTCTAAATCCTTAGCAGTGTTTCCTCTATCATTTCCTAGTAATGGAAGGGCCAACGTACCAGAAACGCCAAAAAGGACATATGCATAACAACTCAAAGAGATCTTTCCTGAAAGATGAAATTTTTTTGCTCTGTAACTTTTGTAAATAAAACCTCTGTACTAAGAGAAAATGTTAGGAAGCCACTGCATAAATCAAGAGACCTACAGTGTCAAGTACAGCAAGTATCTCACAACGGTGTGATGGTATTTGGACAATTTGAATCCAGCCCCTCCCTAACTATTGACACTTATGAGTAACATCAGACTTTGAAAAGGAGCAGGAGATTTTCCTTGTCCATCGACATTGAACTTGCACGTGCTGTCCATCTGTGAGTATATGACAGTTAAGTAAGAAACGAATCGGGTAGCTCAATCATGGGTTGATAATTCTGTACCCTTCCTCATTTGACCCCTGGAGTTGACACTGACAGGAACACAACAGATGATCCCTTTCCAAACAATATAAAGAGACATTGCCAGCTGAGACCTGATACCAATCCGCTAGTACGAAAAAGAATAATGTTCTTCTTTATGGGTAGGCATTATGGCAGAGTGCCCCATAAGGCCTTGG
This sequence comes from Branchiostoma floridae x Branchiostoma belcheri, assembly GCA_019207045.1. NCBI lineage: Eukaryota > Metazoa > Chordata > Leptocardii > Amphioxiformes > Branchiostomatidae > Branchiostoma > Branchiostoma floridae x Branchiostoma belcheri. Next base: position 6,421,402 of record CM033028.1, read on the forward strand.
CTGCTAATTTTGGAGAAATCACTTTATTTTCCAGGGACTGCCTGGTGCTGTGGCTATTCAGGCTTTTCATTCGGTAATCAGGAATAACAATGAGACATCAACAGGCAAGGCTAAAAACAGGTGTGCGGCTTCATGGCCTTATCACATAGAGGACAAAATTATGTAATTCTTTTGTTTGAAGACTTTTGCCACGTAGAAATTCATTTCTTTATCTGTTGTTAACCAGTACTTGTTAAAATCTGTCAGTACAAAAATTAGCCTGGATAGAGATTTTTTTTTATTACATCAGGCTGGGGTCTGGTATCCAGGCTATACAAAAATATAAAGAATGAAAAGATTTGTTTGTTTTCTGTGAGAAGTAAATCCATAATAGTTGTACGAGCTTAGCAAGAAATACACACTGGTAGCAGGATTTTACAACCTTGGAAAAAGCTCTATTTACCCCAATGGTCAATCTCTATCTACAGTAAATGCCTTCTTCCTTTCAGAACAGAGACATTTGATAAGTATGTAAGCTCCAAACAACTAACAAATTACCTAGTGGAAATGAATGAACCAACTTGTCTCTTGGAAAATTGCCAATGTCCACCAGGAAACAACTAGCCCATGAAAAAGCACCATCATATTTTCCACAGTGGGTCAATACCATCTGCAGTTACATGCACTACAAACACTGGGTGTACGCCCTTGAAAGAACAATATATTATCTATTTCCTATACCCTATACCTTGACTTTAATGACTTGGTAGAAGCTGGGGGAGCGTATGGGCTTTTTGTTTTTGTGAGGTATGTTTTGTTTTGACAAGGATGGTGCAAAATGAAAAACAAAAAAATCTGGTTAAAAAAAAAAAATTACACACCAAATCTCTCACCATCTCTATTCATGGGAAAGAATGGAAATTTATCGAGAAACCATCTTTTCCGGGCAATCCGATTCAGGATGTGCGAATTGAATAACCCATTAGTATGCCCCAGGCACCTCAAGGTGGGAATGGGAGAGGCTAGTCCATCCCTTTCATCCCAGAGACAGCATGGGGAGTGTGTGTTCCAGTTCTACTTCTATTCAAGTCAGTGCCCCTAGAAATTTGTCCGTCCGCCCGTCCCAAAAATGTGAACTATGAAATTGATGAACATTTAGTTTCACAAGCTTAACATACAGATTCATCAACAAAAATATTGGCTCCTAAACAATGAGTGGGGTGGAAGAAAATTAAAGCTGTAGACGGCCCTCTTTAAAATTCATGTGGGCTCATTTTGCCCCCCTCCCTACCAGAACGAATCGACAATTAGACCCAAAAATTGCCAAGCATCTGTGAAAACCCTCTGGATGTAAACAAGAAAGACTGGAGGTAGAAAGGAGAAACAACTGGGTCAGAAATAACTATTGTCAATGAAACGTTAGTAAGTAGTATTAGTAATGGTTCATTTGCACTAGTATTAGTAAGTAGTATTAGTAATGTTTCGTTTGCAGTCAGTGAAATATAACTTCTGTTCAGAAATTGGATGCCACTTATACAATAATGGTTTGGCCGATATATGGACTAGGGACTATACGCTGCTTCATTTATCAGCTTCAATTATAATTTTTCCTATACCAGAAATACATTTTGATTCCATGAGGCCACCATGCAAGTGGTCTATATAATATACTTAAATCGTACCACAGAGCAATTGTGGGCAATGAAATATCACTTCACAGCTCAAAAATCAGGTTAATGAAATGTCAACCATCAGAGACAACAATGGTTTAGTAATCATGTATGCTCTGTTTCTGCGCACTCAGCATCCTGTGTAATTTCAGCAGCAGAACAGAAACATATTTCCAGACCTGGCACAGAATCAGATCTTTGCTGACAGAGTGACGGGTAAAGATACAGCACAACCAAAATGGGGCTTCTGTAACCTTGCCAGTACACGACCCCAAAAGCATTTTTGTAGAGGGAGTGGGTGGGGTGGGGGGTGTGCAGTGCTTATTTATAGCTGTTTATACAGTAAATATGGAACATAATAAATATAACAGTCCTACCTGTAGTCCTGGGATGGTGCCAGGGCGGAGTGTTCCGTCCTCAGCTTCTCTAGCACACCCTCCCCCTCCATCTGTAGCGCCTTCACTCTCGGGTCCTCCAGAACTTCCTTCAGCCTCACTTCATCATCACACTCTTCCCCGGCAACCGCCTCCTCCTCCTCCTCTACCCCCTCCTGCTGTCCGTCCCCGCCGGCCGTCGCCATGTCGCCGGCGAGAAGCTCCTCCCAGACTGCGGTCAGAAACTTCCCGGTGCTGCGACTCCCCAGGAGGAACGGCTCGAGCTTCTATAACACGCCATGCAGGGAAACAGAGGACATGGTGGTGAACACAGGGCACATATATTTAGTGCAGCATGTAACGCACCAGGCATATTTTTAGTGCAGTATTGATTTACCAAATGACGGGGCCAGAAGACCGAGTGTCTTCCAGTTTTGGGTATTGATGCCGGATACGTCACCAGTTTGTGGGGAGGGCAGGGCCAGTTGGAAAGGCTACAACCATTCTGACAGATGGTTTAAAGGGATGAAGAGTTTAATCCCAGAGGTTTGAAACTCCCTGGTTAGGGTTTAGAGGGAGCAAGGGTGAAAGACATGCACAAGTGCACTGAAACAACACAGCTATTGTTCCACCACCCTCCCGTTTAGCATATTTCAAATGGGTTGAATTTCAGCCTGGTATGGGGTCATGCGAAAAATCGCAATATTTCAAATGTCAGACAAAGTACTGGCAACAACAGAGCACACTAATAAGTCCAGCTGTAACATATGCACCTGTAATACACATATGGCACAAACTGACAGGTTGAAACACAACACACAAAATGTGTTAGTGTTGTTGTTATTGTTATTATAATCGATAATGGACATAATCCCCAAGTGCTGCGCTTAGTACGGTAAGTCTGTCAGCAGCCAGTCATTAGAGTTGACTAATATGACATGTTAGGAACCTGAGGAAAGCCCATTAATGTATTGGCTATATTTCAACTCAGTTCCTCATCACAGACAAAGAGCACTTTGTTCCGAATGAAATGTACAATATAAACCTGATATGTTGAGTAGCAAGTTCAATATAGATGTGTTTTTCAAGAAGAGAAGACTTGAGTATGCCAAAATCCCAAAATCATTTAGACCCCGTTCACATGGGAAAAAAGCAAGTGAGTTAAACGAGGAATCCGATTAAAATGACCAATCCAAAGCCATGTGAACAGAACTAATCCGATTGGATTGCCCATTTTGGATTGGATTGGATAGGATTGCAATCCACCTCGGGAGGTGGATTCAGCGCGCGCAATCCGATTGGCGCGCAATCCGATTGACCGGAATCGGCCATGTGAACACAAGTGGATTGGATTCGGGCTTGTTTCATGGTTTTTACGTCATACATACGGGTACAGTGGACATTAGATATACAACCATACCTACAACATGGCAAAAAAAGTATGATACACGGATTAGAAAAGAAGTTTATGGGCAAGTTTGCTTGCAAAATCATCTTACCGCTATGGTTAACAACCGGACGCCGCAAGATTCGCCGGAACATGTGCACCGGTTCTTTCCAAAAATCGGCAGTGTGGCAGAAGACCAACTGGTTAATTTTGGCAATATTGCCCATGAAAATAACATGTATGGTTTCGTTTCTCTCCTGTTGTTGGAGCCAATGTCCTAACACCACTAAAAAAGCAAATATTCTACGAGAAAAACAGTCGGAAGCGTGTCTAAACAGAAATTTCGAGCTTGGGTCACTTCACTGCATGCAAGCATGGGCGAGCAGTTTTTTTAAACGAAACACAGACTTTTATTTCAGATAAATACGTGATGAAGTCAAATGTTTTGGTAGCAGTTTGCCTTATTTATGCAACTTCTGCAACAGATACATTTTATATAGTTAAATGTAGAGTATAATCACACCGCGCGTAACATTTCCACCCCCAGTCTAATAGACTATCCCAATGACCCCGTATGACCCAGAGGCCGCCACTTTCGTCAGTGTGTGTTGCAGACCATCGACGTGTCAAAATCTGACCAAAGCCGGCCCATTTCTCAAGTTATAATCAATATCGATGTCGCTACATCCTTCAAAATTATGAGGTAGTCTGGCAACATTTTGGAAAAACTACGCGTGCCCGCGGTGGTCGTTGGAAACACGACGCATGCTGCGGTAAAGAGTTTAATCCGATTGTGTGGTCGCGGCCGCAAGTTTGAGTTTAATCCGATTGTATAAAACTCATGTGAACACATTTTTTTTAATCCGATAGAAAATTTCAATCGGATTCCTTGTTTAACTCACTTGCAATTTTTTCATGTGAACAGGGTCTTAGACTGACAGAAGGGAGTCCAACATATTTCCGATTATTTCAAGCTTACAAGGTAAAAAGTCTTTAAAAATTAAACTCTACATATGAAATATACAATCCAAATCTGTAGTTCAGATAATCAACAATCACAAAAACTACAAGACCATGATTCAAACCTCCTTGGAGTTGGACCATGCCTTACCCTGTCAGCTCTCTGATCTATTCTGCTGGCTGCCATCCTGGCCTGTTAGAAGTGTCCGAAGGATTGAAACAACTGCTTTCTCTCAGGGACAATATGACCTCCTCCTTCCACATGTGCAAGAGAAACTGTCTACCACTAAAATGAGGAGACCGAGTGGAGTAGGTGTCTATCTCTTACTTGGCATAATCTGGGCCACACAAGTGGAATTCATTGTTTTTCGAACATAACGACATGGAAAATTTAACTTGAAAACTATTAGTACTACATGTATTAGGAGTACAATTTCATTTGATTCAGATTTACAATGACAGATCCACAATAACTTTTACCAAAATGTGATTTTGAGCAATTCATTACTAGAGACTATTTTTGCATTTTCCACAGAAAACCGGTGATTTTCTTGTTATGGCCAAAACACACTTGCCATGTTTACAGTTCTGACTACCTACCCACCCCCCACAGTTAGAGCAGATTAGAGGACTGTAGTGCTCAGGTGGTGGCTCACACACTTCATCACACTACATCCACCCTCCCCATCGGGTGTCAACACTCCCACTATTGTCTGCAGTATATAAAACCACAGGACATCACAGTTTTGTTTTTTTTCATATGCGAAGGGCTCATAGTGTTCTGTATTATAAACGAAATATGCGTGCAATAAACATACATGCACTTCTTTCTATTTCCAGTGGCAACTTGCTTCCTTGTATGAGAGTTAAAATCAGGTACATTGTACATCTAAGGTTTCATTGTGCAAGCCTTCACAGGTTTTTCCAGAAACTTAATTTTGAATCTTAAAAAAAAAAAAAAAAACATTTTTAAATATCTGAAAAAAGAATCAATGTTTCAACGGAATTTATGCCTGCTTGTAAAACTTCACAATATTGTGAGTGTGACAGGTCTAATTTAATGGGTGATTTTGTAACACAAGCTTCCCTTTTCCATTTACCCCCTCCCCACTGGGTGTCAGACACACCCACTCCTGTGTGGGGGACATTAAACCACAGGACCAGGTGGGAAATATCACAGCTTCTGGTTTTGGAGACTCCATATTGCAATAAAAAAGGCTGATGTGCAACACAGGGTAGGAAGTTGACATTTACACTGAATGCAGGTCAGTTCATTCTTCGTCATCATCATCATCATTCCTAGTTTCTTCCATGTTGCTACTTATTTATATAAAAGTGTACATACTAGCTTCACAAGCATGCAACACAACTCATTATGTCATATTGAAAGACTACTAAGGAGGACACCTTTTTCCTCTTTCATCCTTGACCAAACTCTAAACAAGGGTTAATGCTTTTCCACAAGCTATGCCAGAGGGAAGTTAAACTTTTTTAAGTGGCTATATAGATATAGATACAGACATGCTTTACAAATCCAGAAAAGAGGATGCAAATCTATCAGAGTAAAAGAATGGGAGGATATGGAACTTGTCTAGATAGATTATTTTGTCTAGTAACAAAATAAAATGTGGGAGGCAATAAAACCTATAATTGAGCACCCCCTCCTGAGAGGTTAAAATGTTACAGTCCTATGAGGACGTGACACCTGATCCTTCTTGAGGTTTGCATCCCTCCCGCAGGTGATTTATCCTCACACCTGTGTGGCAGGTGTTACAGGGATTAGCAATGAGGTGTGAAGTACTCAGGTGGCAGGATTATACAAGGTCACAGGAGGTCATGGATTAGTGAGGGAGGTGTGAAATTTTCAGACTGAAGGATTATCCTGGGGTCACCTGAGGTCATGGGAAGTCAGAAAGAGCAGAATCTGATCTTCCTAAGGGGACAACAACGAAAATTATGGAATGTCAGTAGGACTTGGTGGGGGAGTAAGGAGGGATAACTGACCACTGCCAAAAAGCAATTACTCTAGCAACTGGATATGACTTGGGAAATGGTCCCTTTCCAAAATCATATCCAGTTGCTTGAGTAACAGCTTTTTGGCATATGTATTTACCTGGATGTCTAACCTTCATAGAGAACCACTTCACTCTGCTTTACAAATCCTAAGGTCACTCAGGTAGGTCATAGAGCTTGAAAGTTTCTACTTCTCTGACACAATTTTTCAAGTTTCATTCTATTTTTGTTTCTAGATTGAAATGAACACAAGGCATGATTTTTCTGCAGTAGTATTCAGAACTTAATTATTCAATTGTTTATTGAATGGCTCAAGGTGCCCTAATTGACTCATACAAAGCTACTTTGTTCTGTTTACAGTTACCAGTTATAAAGCAGATTTGTTTGTTTGTTGTTGTTGTTGTTGCTGTTGTTGCTTTTCTTTATAATTGATGACCTATACAATTTTGAGGAAAATGGCTGAGCAGTAAATAACAAAGAAATCAAATATTTATGTCCAGAACCCTTCTGCTGGACAGGGGAGGTGACAAATCACCTGAGGGAACTGGAAGCAGAAGCATGACCTACATCTTCAGTCTGTTAGACAGGTGAGATAATACATCACCTGTAGGGAATACCTCTTCAAGGAGCATGTCTAATACCTCCCATCTGCACAACAGGTGGGAATATAAATCACCTGAAGGAGGCTGACTTGGGAAGGAACCTGGAGTTGTTGGCAGACCTTCTGTCTGAGTATTTCTAAAACTTCAATTGATCTGAATAGACTTAGGCACACTTTATATCACACTTTTTGCAACACGGCGAAATTTCCCAGTCCCGCTGGCGCCAGTCCTGCTGTTGCAAAAAGCGTAATGTAAAGTGGGCCTTATAGATCACTTCTTGCTTAACAGAGAGTGGCCAGGGGCTGTGTCTTCCAGTCTACAGAGTAGGCTTAGTGGCAGGCTGGGATTTTGATGTTAAAGTTTTGGACCGATTACACATTGTTTTGTGATTCCTTCCACAATAAAGAACAAAGGCATATGTTATGCTAACAATCAGAAAACTAGAAAGGCCGGTATTTGCTTAGGAGCAAATTCAGCTATTTTTACTCCGCTCCTCCTTGCGAAAATGGACTGTTCCAAAATTGAATTTGAAAAAAAAAAAGATCCAGTTTGAGAATGACTCGGAATTACGGTTCTTTCATACTAGTACTGTACAGTAAGCACACTTTTATTTCTTGATTACAACACGCAAACAGTATGCTAGTGATTCACACATTAACAAAGAAGACACCGTTGTTCTTCAAGAAAGAAAGTCGGGGTAAACTCAAAAGGCCGGCTACAAGCTCTATCGGCGAAATCTCAAAGGGCAGCTAATCAGACAGACTGACAGAAGCAGGTCGGTGCAGGGAAAAACACCCCAAAGCCGACCGCGGAGAATGGTACCCAGGCTAATGATATCGGGGTCCTTTTAGTAAATATCTCATGCACTATCATACCAAATTTCGGGTCCATTGGGCTTAATACCTGGGCACAGGAGGCACAATTATACAGTTCGGTCAGAACACCACCTAAAAACATCCATAAAATCATTTTAAAGGTATCTATGAAAAAAACAGAAAAAATCGGGTCTGGGTATTGGCCCACTCTACCTTTGTGCCAAACTTCAGGTCATTCGATGCAGGAATGATGGTGTTTCTGTCATAATTTCATAATGTATGTGGGAGCACTTCTTGCACTTGACTTTGCTATCCTCTGCTTGGTGTCTGTTGGTGCCACTTGTGGCCGGTTGACTATTGTACCCTCTGACAGGCCAGAGTTTCAGCACCCGGCCAATAATAAATTTAGCACTGTCAAATTGACACCTTCTATCAAGGCACAATCCCATGTGTCTGCACAACTGGTGGTGTATCCTCTTCATCCAGTAGAAAATAGTCTCCAATAAGCAGACCCATCGGTGCCTTAGAGATAATATAAAAGCTGGCAAAGGAGCATAGCCGGCCAAATGGAGATAGCCGGCCAAAGGGCTACACTAAGTCCCTTGCCAGCTTTGATACTATTTCTAAGGCACCGTAGGGTCTGCTTGGAGACTAGTAGAAAATAGAATACAATACAATGATTAGTATTTCCTTTGTGTAGTTTCAGGTACCACTCACCGCGCCATTCTGCACGCCCTGCTGTATCGCTAAACCCGACACTCTAAACTTGCGTTAAGTAAACGTACAAAAACTACACAATAACGACGACAAGCTACCCAAATTTGTTACTGTGTTTGTGCATTGTAGCCAATTTTAAGTTAAACAGTACGATTTTTTACTTACTTTTAACAAATTTCTTCCCCGACGACATGCTCTCCTGGTATGGTTAAGCTGCTAATTTGAAAGACACTTCCTCATTTGCTGTACCCAATCAGGTCATCGCTTCCGCTAAGTGCCGTGCGTATTGGTGACGCGGTAATTACATTTAGGCACAACTCACAGCTGCACCACATTACGTCACTCGCGGGACGTGACCATATATGGTGACACGCGCGAAACGCGTGAAACGCATGAAAATACACGTAGATACCCCGCCAAACCGGCTTATAAATCATTATGAAGTGATTTTGGGCCAAAAATGATAGCTTGGTTCTTTTAATAACTATCTCCCGCAGTATCATACCAAATTTCAGGTCATTTGGACTGAGTACCTGGGCACGGGAGGCAAGAATATATAGTCATGGTCAGAAATGGACCTAAAAACATCCATAAAATCATTTTAAAGGTATCTATCAAAAAAAGGAGAAAATAGCATCTGGGTATTGGCCCACTCTACCTTTGTGCCAAATTTCAGGTCATTCGGTGCAGGAACGACGGAGATGAATCACTTTAACGATCGCGACAGGAGAAAGAAAGAAACAGTATGAAAACAATATTTTTACTCCCGACCGTACCTACGGTACGCGGAGTAAAAATAACAATATGTGACAATACCTCCATTTTTCATGGACATAATCTGTAAAACTGGTGTCAACAGCAGAGTCTGTTCTACACAATAGTATCCAGAATATCATCTTCTTCATCTTTCTGAACCATCCTCTGAATGAGGACCAACTATGTACTTTAGTGGCCAATTCGTTTAGTATTCAAAGGTTAATCAAAGACCTAGGATTGAGGATTAGGATAAGGGGACATTGACCATTCAGATTCTGCATCTGATCCTGTCCTTTAAGTTGTTCGAAAAAGGTTGAAGTTTACTTGCGGATTAGCATGGGTTTGAATTAGGATTAAGATTACACATACAGTACGGATTAGCACTAGGATAACGTTCATAGTTTTGTACTGACCATTCTGAATCTGATCCAGTCCTCGTGGCTGTACTGGTACGTTCCTCCGAACTCCTCCGGTACCTCATCCTCTACAAACAGCTGCTGCAGCTCGGCCATGTCCGTTATCGTCTCAACCTACGCACAGAAACACAGGGAGAAAACACAGAGTTAAACAGACGAATGGCAACATTTTTTGTAGGGTATAGTTCATCAACAGTTGTAGCAACTTGCACATGTGCAAAGGTATGGGTAGGCTGGGTTAGGAGGGTCTCACAATGTATATGTAAGTCATACACAGGTTTATAGGAGTATACATCACAGGTTCACAACAATGCAGCTGCTCTGGTTGGAACAAGTGATGAGATACAGGTAGACTAGGGTAGGTGGGTTTCACACAAGGCAAGTCTTAAAAATATCATCATCAACAATGCTGGTTACAAATTGATAAGTTATGTCTAGCCTAGGTACCATGCTATCACCAATGAACTAGAATAGGAGCAGGAGTAACACAATGCCTTCTTCGTAAAGGTAAAATGGGGATGGTACTTTCTCAGGATTTCAGTCAGCCTTTCACTTAACTACCACACAAACCTCACATACATCTATCCTAAGTAGATGTGAAGATGTATGCGTACACTGTTAGTACACAAGATTGCAGCAGCACTGTCATTGACTAAACCGTACAGGATAAGGTATAAGGAACAAACAAAGGTGTGAAAGGCTGTACCAGAAAAACACAATAACATAAACACTGCTCAGAAAGTCATGGGAAGAAGCCTGTATGTCTACAACTACTGAATCATCGCAAACACGCGTAGCTTCTCACCGCCACCGTTTGTTTGTAATTCCCAACGTTCTTCGAAACACTACACCATTTCCTGCCATATTCTGTGTGGAGTAAACCTGCTTTAAGTGTGTGTGTATTGGAAACACCTGCCCCCAATACTTCAACACCTTTATGACACCTGTTGACCTCAGGTGACACCACAGGGGAAGCTTGCAGCACTGTAACCAATTAGAACCTTCCTGGCGACCTTCAGAAGCAGGCAATGACCTTGCACATGGACTAGATCTGATAGCAAAGGAACCTGACCTGGTTTCAACCCCAATATTACCCACAGGAGAGCTGAGCTGGGGAAATTCCACCAGATTTTCAAAGGTGACAATCAAAATGCAACAAATACTGATGGGCATTGGTGGGTAGTAGGGTGGATGATTTTGTAGGTAATAATTTTGTGGGTGAGCAAGTGTTGAGCAGAAGGGAAAGGTAGGCTGAGAAGGAGGGAGAGAGGGAGGGAGTGATTGTGTGAATGAATAGCGAAATGGATGGATGAATGAGTATGCAATTGAGTAAATCCTTGAAAAGATAATCTAACACAATACCAATGAATGAATGAATGATAAGAAACAAACAGAAAAAGTAAAGGACCAAGACAAAGAAAAATACATCTGAGGAATGCACAGATGTAACTCCTCAAGGCATATGTATCGAAACCCTGTCTGTGTGTTTGTCTTAGGACTTGACATAACTGCTGGTTACATGTTTGGAAAGACCCTGTCTACATGCCTCTACAAGTGATCACATGAACATGATCACTACCAGAATCAGCCTGGAACCCTCAGGTCTACTTAACAATGCTGCTCCTTTGTTCCTGAGTGTACCACCCGGGACACTGACATTAGGCTAAACGTGTCAGCTTGACTTTCTGGTGAGCAAAACAAAATCTTTGGCTGACCTTTTAGGATCATTAGAAACTTTTCAATTGTCAAAGTTTGGAGTAACAATTCAAGAAGAGGAATCTTTAAAGGTTTCTGTGGCACAACTTTTCATGATGTGGTTAAAGAAATCTCTTCTGCAGGAAAGAAAATTGACATGAGACAAACTTAACCATTAAATTGAACTTGAACTCAATATTGTTGCCTTTTTCCCTTCAGTCAACCTTAGATCAACTCTTTTTTGTTATCTTGTAGCTCAGGTTTCTTCACCCCCATTTTCCCATAAGGCTGTACATTCCTTTCTGGTCCCAGCTGGTTTTGCCAGGCTACAGGTTCATGGGCATTCCATGTCACTGTGTTATTTCCTGTATGCTGTTTCTTCTCTTTGCTCTCTCTGCTCAATTTAACCTGCAAAGTTTCAGTTACATCTGAGGCAGGCTGAAGCAGGTCTGTCTTCAGCTTTATATTATATGTTTTCTGTTGCACTCATTGTTTGTGGGCACACATTTTTCTTGTTAAATCTGTCATTTTAAAAACATTTTCATCAATGTCATGTCATGAAGTTCAAATCATTTTGTCCCAACTAGCAAATATTTGTTGCAGGTAAAAGCCCTGGACTGTAGTGAACTTGACAGTTTATCAAGTAAACTAAAACTTCTTACAATGATGCTCATCAAGTTCAAACATCAAGTATCCAGTGTTTTAGACAGTGAGTGAGTGAGTGAGTGAGTTTAGCTGAGTGAGCTGAGTGAGTAAAATGAATAACTAGCTGCCATTCCAAGAATCCTGTATTAATCCTTGCATTTCAACAGTCACCTCTAAAGTTCTAATACCAGCTTTAGCCAGAGTCAAGGTCAGCAGCAGAGGATTACCTCCCGACAACTGACACCAAAGCTCTCCACCAAAGGCCAAACAGCAACAATCTCTGTCCCTGGGTAGCATGACCACCCCTGGACCCACCACAGACAGAGGGATGGAAGGGATGGTCAAGTCCATAACACAACTGAAACTAAGGATAAAACTTCCAAGCATGTTTGTTGAGACCATAGATAAAGGCTTCTTTTTCTTAAGTCACAATCCACTGTGATGAAACCTACAGTAAGGTTTGAGTTTGGTCAAGAATCTGGATGACAATTTGCTCTCCCAAAGACTTGTTACCTTCATGAAAAACATTGGTATTGTTCTCAGTGTCTATGTGTGTGTCTGTGTTTCCATGTATCTGTGGTCTGCATTACTTTAACAGGTCTACATCATGGATTGTAATGATATTTAGTGTCAATGTAGGTCTTGGGAAGATAAGGGTTAAGCTTGACTACAGGCATCCTGGCAGCTTCCATTGGTCCTGCAGCAGAACTTCAGGTTTTTGTATCTTCTATCCTGGTCCCTGGCTACAACCACAGCTCAGTAGGTAGTTTGATGTGAAGCGAAAGCTATGAAATAACAGCGCGAAACAACAGGACAACAGTAGAGTGGATTTAGCAGTCCTCACCTCCACTATGACCTCTCCAGAAGAGAAGGATGTGTAGCAGGTGTCCACCAGCGGAGAGTTCTCTGGGAGCAGCACCAGCACCTGGTACACTGCATAGGGGATGTTCTCCTGGAACATTCATGAACAAACAGATAAACAAACATGCAAAACAACAACACCCTGTCTTAACCCTTAAACTGCCAAACCCGGTTATATCTGGCACACATATACATGTCCTGTGTGTCCTGTGTGCCGCACCTGGATATATCCGGGATAGCGTATTCCCCCGAAGTAGCAACTTTGCGCGCGCATAGCGCACGAAACCCGAAAGTTGCTACTTCGGCCTTGTTTGGAGGGTTCTTTTTGGAGGTCAGCAGCCAACCCTGGCACTGATAGCATTTTATAGTGCTGAAACTCTTTCAGTTTAAGGGTTAACATCAAGTGTAATACCTTGACAAGAACATTAACCATCTTATAACAGACAGATATTTCCTTGGTTTGCGATCAGAAAAAGGTCAAAGTTGCTCATATACGTAATGACAAATCCTTACCTGCAGCACACAGATGGCCCCTCCCACCATGTCCAGTGTGTGGGGAACAGACCCTCTACAGTCCACCACTACAATCATGCCCTTCTGTCTCGTGTCATACCTGCAGAGAAAAAATAAAATCAAGACTTCTAATGTGAATCAGTGCATAAAAAAGTTCTTTATTCACAATCACAACGAAATACAATAATTACATGAGCTAATGTTTTGGTGACTGACTGTAACCTTCCTATAAATAAGGGCAATAATGACTTTGTACCATAAATAGGTGTCACTGAGATGTTGGCTCAAGTAAATACTTCATAACTTTTGTGGTTGTGAATAGCGTACCTTGCTGTACAGTCATTAAAAAAGCTGATAGAATTATCAATTTTGAGTGTAGCAACTGATATGAGTTTGACTTTGCACTGAATATCCACTTTAATCTTGAAAATTATTTGGAACGATTACTGAACAACATAGAAATATGAATGGAACAATATCTATCAGTCAAAACCAGGCCTGGTCAAAACAAGAATTTTGGGCAGACAAAACATTTGGTCCCAATTTCTCCTTTGTGAGTAAAAAGATCTCATTATTTCTATCCCCTCACAGCACGAAGTAAGAGCAGAGAACCTGGTACCCAGTGGGACAGAAGTCAGGGCAGACATTATCTCCATACCTGCTGTTAACTCTGGCCACCTGCACAGAGTGTTTTATCTTTAGAAAATTAAAACTTTCTGTTATAAACTTTTCATCAAGGCATTACCAACTGCGACTTTGAGCCTTTATCTCGACATCTAACTTATCCATTTAGTAGTCTATAAAAAGGAACAAAAGCAGTAGCAGTGAAGAGAATAACCTAACTCTAACATGTTCCAGACCCATGACCTTGTAAATGCCTGTCCCATCCAATAACTCCAAGTAAAGCCAAGTTTCTATCCAGACTTCCTCTGCTCATAACCTGTCTGTAAGGGTCCTGAGGTCCTGTCTCTGCTGACAAATAACATCCAGACCGGACTGTAAAACGTCTTCTTTGAGCCATGTCTAATTCAATAGTATCCGTAAAACTGTCTACTAGGGTGTATAGGTCTTGACTGGTATTGGTAAAACTGTCTCCAGCATTTCACTGTTTCTCTGCTGATGGATAAATCTGTAATATCTGGCCTGGACTCTAAATTGTCCTTTTAGACCGAGATAAAACTGTCTACTAGAATGTATCTTTAACTTTATGGCACCTGTAAAACTGTCTCCAGTGTCTATAATAGAAACATCTTTAACAACTGGACTTGGACTTGACTCAAGACTGTCATCAATATCTAATGCTGTAAAACTGTCTCCTAAAATGTATATGGCATGAGTAAAACTGCTTCCAGTATCTAACAGTTACTGCATCTCTAGCTCTGCAGACAATCAGTTTGTCTCAAACACCTGGTTAAGGACTAGCCTGATTAAATTTTGCTTATAGTAGCTCGCCAAACATCTGCCGGGCCCCCATGGCACGGAGAGGGGCCAGTTACAGCCCTGGACAGTGGAGTTTGCGTTACACAGACTAGTTAGGGACTGGGATCTGTACTTCAATCTCTATATCTACTTTTTTTTCAAGATATCTGTAACTGTATCCCTTAGCGTACCTATAAAACTGTCTGTAACATTATAGCGTATCTCACTATCTGCCATGAGTCAATTCTATGTCTATGTTGGCAGCTAAGTCTGAAACATCTGGCTTTCACTGGAAGCTGTCTGTCTCCCAAGTCAAATATTCCATGTCCAATAGTATCAGTAAAACTAAATCCTCAAGAGTGCATTATCCAACTTTACGATATCTACAAAACTGTCTCTAGGATTTAACTGCCTCTCTGTTGACAACTAAATCTCAAACAAGTAGTCCAGAGTGTACACTAACTTCTATATCTCATTCAATGCACTCTGTGAGATGGTCATGTAGATTTAAGTGTTTAACTTCATGTTGTCTTTAAACCATTGGAAACATCTGTTTTGGCATGACGGTATAACAATTTTGAGTGACTGCTGTGTGTCATTTTTCAATATCAAAGCAGTGTCAACTTTGTTATTTCTATCATAATTTTGGGACCTGCCATATCTCAGTATTCCGTGACATTTTCTACACCTTACCTGGGTATTCCCTGAAAGTACATGAGCAGTCGTGCCAGCTCTGAGGCGCTGTACTCCGTGTGTTCCAGTACAGCATTGGCTGCCTGCACAACCAGGACTGTGCGCCCGCACTTCGACATGCAACCTGGGGAAAACAGACAGTAGCATCAGTTAGTGTGATGCTTAGTAGATTTTGACTAGAGTGAGTGGGCCTGGCCTTCTTTATAAATAGTATAATATAATATATACTGGTCTTACCCGGTAGGTGCAAATGTACAGGTCTTATCGATCATAACTGTCATTAGCACACCAAATCAGTGTGTGTCCTTGTTAATGTTCTTGTAAATTCCATTCCACTGTGCCTTGTCCGCTGCCTGGTCCCGCAGCCATTTTAGCATATAGGGTGCCATCTAGATGTTCTGATTGAAGTACAGTTTTACTTCTTTATGCTGAAGTAGATACTTGTTACAGAGCTACATAACAGTGGAAAAGTGAGAAACAGGCCATCATCTAGGAAGCAATGTTTTAAGTCATATCTTTTAAACCATCCACTCCAGCGTGATGAGCAATACTTGTATCCTATTCATTGTATAGTTAAAGAGAGATTTGCTTCATCTAGATTTTTCAACTTCCTTTATCTTTTCAAGTTAATAGTGAACAGAAGTACTTGGGTTATGTTTTAATGAGATAATCACTGATACTATATCTCTTTTCAACTCCTATCCCTCTCATCTCACCTGGCAGGTACACAGCACCAGAATGTAAAAGGTCGAAGTTCACTTCCAATGTCTGCACAGGCCTGTCCAGCCTTGACCCCTGACCCCACGGTGGGGAAGATGGGGGAGGGGGCAACTCCATTCCATTTGGAGGGGGTGGCAGCCTCCGTGTCCCACCTGAAACAAATTGATTGGTACCTTCCAAGTTCCTATGTTGCACATCCTGAGAAAACGAAAACCTTGTCTCCTTCACTTCATCACTTTCACTTGTCCTTGTCTCATGCACCAACATCCTCCTTGTGAAATCCTCGATATCGCTGTCGCTGTTGCTACTATCCACACTCCTTCTCCTCGTGGGTGAGTACAAACCCGTGGGGGAGTACAAACCCGTGGGGGAGTACATCCCAACACCTTCACTCAAGGCACGCGGCCGACTCCCCCTGTGTCTTAGAATATAATCATCTTCGTCGTATCCTAGAATTTCATCCTCAAGCAGAGTGGAACCTTCCGACATCTCCTGTTTGAACCGCTGGAAATGAGTGAACATCTCGTCCCGTTTCTGCTGCATTCGCTGCTTCATGGCCCTGAAGTCCGCCGCTCCGGAGGAGCTGACGAAAATGTCGTCGCTGCTCCCGGACGATTCCCTCAACATGTCCGACGTCAGATTGCTTTCCGCTGTTTTCGGGAAGGGTTCCGATCGCGACCGCTGTTCCGTTCCTGCGTTTCGTTTCTTCCCGCCATGTTGCCGCCGTTCGTGAGAACCTCTGGACTTTGTGTCTTCTGTCGCCGCTGCCTCGCTGAGAACTGCTTGATGTGGAAAACCTGTGAAAACAAGACAACAATATTAGCATACATATAACACCAGACCAAGACATGAACTCTTGACTTTTGGTACACAGAAGGTCCCTCATCTCCTCAAGTTCCTGCTCTCTTTCCCACAGTTAGATGTTGTCAAAGAGTATCCCAATGGGGTTCACAGTCACACACACACACAGCTGAAAGTCCTGGGGGATGTACTCTTCCCTTCCCAGCATTGTTTTGATCAAAAGATAGTTATCAACGTTGGGGTAAAGAATAACACACTGGAAAGTTCAGATAATACAGACAAGAAGTAGATGATAAGATGAAAATAAGCCATCATTCATCAAGTTGAAATCCAACAGTCTGCTATGAACAAAGCATAGCTGAGGAGACTGTGAACACAAAACGAATGGCTATCCTATAGTGTCATTACAACTAACTACTGGTACTGTTCTTCCATAGTAAGATGTAAAAGCCCCCAAAATCCTCAAGAATTCCTAACACTAGTAACAGCAACACTTGCCTTTCTGTCTTGCTAGATATCGATCCCAGTAGAACTTCCACATCGCCTCCAGACCAACCCTCCTCCTACACACTGAGCCTCACAGACAAAACCCAGGATTCAAATCTTAAACTGCGCCCTGCTGATTGGCTACCAGGGCGAAAGTGTAGGAAGTTTGCGACATTTGTAGGTAAACATTGATCTGTCTGCTCCTATGCCCTCTGGCCTACTGCACCAGAACATATGGGAAGCACAGTTGCAGACTGGAATCCTGTATTCACAGTGCTTATTCCATGAAATTCAATATTCCCTCTGGTTACCAAAATCTTCAGGAATCTTAGGAAAACCACAGGAAGTCCATCTAGGGTTACCTTATCAGAAAATTCCAATAGCTGATTTGAAAACGCTTTGTTTACATGGTTTATATCTTTTGCAGCTTAATGTTCTTGTAATTGTATCTTGACTATTTGTTCAAAGTCATCATTCATTCTGCTCACCATGATATTGACATGTGCCATCTGAATTATCAGTGATTTATTTCATTGTATACTTGATACTGTTGTTACATAGTTATCACATTTTAAATAAATATGCTTTGGCCTTTATGGGTAAACTTCAACTTCTGTAATCTAATACACATGTATCTAAATTATTTGTAAAACTAACTGGCATTGTAATCACTAATTAGCTTTAATAGCATTGTGTACTTGATACTCTGTTGTATACTAATCATGTTATGCTGTGGCCTTTGTGTGCGAATCTTGCAAAAAGAATCCCTAATGTAAGACAATTACATAAACATTAAGACCATGAAGTTGAACTTTATCATGTGTGTATGCATTTCTTGATAATGGTAGAAACATACTTTCTTTGCTAATTTCATTAATGGCAATGTATCCAATAACAAACTTGACAATGACATCTGATCGAGGAGAAACGTGGGCGGTTGTTTGAACCCTTCTGATTTTCTCATAGGAGAAGCCAGAGGACGATATTGAACAGGCAGTCTCAAGTGGGAATGAAGAAATGGACAAATGAACAATTGAATGAGTGAATGAGACCATAGGGGCAGGCAAATATAGAATACAATGCGGGTGTATTCCGTATCACAGGGCTGGCTCCATGACCTGTCTTTCTGTCCTGGGACAGAAATTTACTTGATCGGACAGAAAATAATTTTACCCATCTGTACCAAAAATCATATGAAACTGTTGAAAACGTACTTTCTTAAGCTTAAAACGACATATTTTAGTTTACCAAGAAAATCCACAACGTGGGTTCCCAAACAATAAGTGGGACGGACAAAATTTGGAAGCTGGAGACAGTACTGCTGTATCACCAGATCAGAGCTGGTACAAGCCTGACGGGTCACAGGTTGGATGCCGGGCTTGCGGGAGGGCTGTGACCAACATTCACAAGCTTTTGTAACAAACTGTCCAGGAACCAAGAGATTAACTTGGTCGCGACCTTGGCAAAAGTTACTAGGTCGTGTTAAGTAACATCTCTGCAGGAATGTCTGCAGGAATCTGCCAGACACTCAGGAAGACTGCAGGTAACATGGCTGGGAGATTAGCACATCTCCGCCCAGGCAATCGCTTCTCCAGATGGGGGGAACCAAAATGGGACCACAGGTATTGGTATGAAGGTTCATCTCTGTTGAAAACATTGTAGATACCGAATCATTGTTCAAACACCGTAACGGTGTATAATGATCGTGATACCTGGTAGGTAGTGAAAGAATGAACAAAATCAAAATCTTAGATACATGTACCAAGAAAAGATTTCTCCTCCAGGAGCGCTAAAGGCAAAGAGGCTATTTATATCAGGACCAATAAAGCTGTCTTTAATAGCCATCACCAAGGACATTTTACCCACTCCTAGAGTCACTAAGTACAAGTATAGTGTGTTCGAAGTGTAGGTTATTCAACTGTTCTGTACAGTACTAGTATTACATGTGTTCTGTACAACACTGGCTAGGTGTTTTTGTGCTGTCTACTAACCCAGCTGGACCATCTGGCAACTAGCACAGGTAACATTACACCCTGGTTACCTGCTAACACACTTTAGTACTGCAACTCAAGCTGCCATGCTGTGATGAAAGACATAGCAGTGGGCACTCCTCAAACCTTCACGATAAAAACTTTTATAGACATTTCAAGTTTAAGACATCCATGAACCCCCTTTGTCTAATAAAGTAAGTAGTTTACCTGCTAAAAACCAGCAAGCACCTCTAATAGTAATACAAGGAAACCTGTCAGCAAACTTGTTGTGCCAACAGCCTCCTGTGGGTCATGGGAAGTAAAGTCCCTCCAACAATACCCCACTTGTACACTCTACATCATCCCTGTCTTCTCTGTAAGCAGTCTAGCACCTTTGAGGTAAGGATCAGGTATCTCTGATGCCTCCTGAAGATCTTCCTTCAAAGAAAACCTTTGTTTTAGGATCGTTATCAATGGTTTCAAATTGCTTGTTTAGGTGTTCACCTATCATCCAGGTAATGACGCTTGGATCAAAATTTATCTCGATGTTCTCAAATTAAGATGTCTAAGCTGCCTCCTTATGGTTATGGAACATATTAGTTCTGGAGACTTTCTGAGATTTCCAGTGCCATGACCTTGATTTCACAGTAAGACAAGCGGCTTTTTAAAGTAGCTCCTCGGAGGATATAAGTACCCTTATTACACCTTGGTAATCTATCAGGTATCTTGACTGCTGCCTTGGGACTATTCTTCAAGGATGGATCTTTGTTTTCATAGTGGTGAGAGACATATCATGGGTTCTGACTGGGTTAAGTTACTCCTGGGTGGACATTCATGTAAATACCCTTATTACATCTGAATCATCAATCGCCCAAGGTGTCCCCTCATGACCATCCTGTAATGAAGATTTTTATTGCAAGGGGGATGATACAGACTACCATAGTCGATAAGGGCCAAAAGATATTCAATTGAAGATTCAAAAGATACAAAAATCCATTTCAGAAACTACTTATTGAAGCAACTTATTTATTGAAGCATTATAGTTATATTGTTCATTAAGCAATACCTCAAAGCAGATATTGGGAGGGATGATGGTATTGTCTTCTAATTGCTGTGTTTATACTGTTGACCTTTTGGAGAGCATTGATAAATCAAATATGGTAATAAAAATGGAAAAGTTGGAAAAACAAGATTAATTTTCCTCCTAACATCTACATATGGATCAGTACTAGTATGGCACAGTGCCTGACTTGGGTGTCATATGTAGACTAATCCTACAGCGCTGGCACTACACATTGGAAAGGCATGTCAACTGATAAACTCATAACTCTAGCTACCTAACATTCCACAACTTCCTTAAAATAGGTCAGAGTAAGAAAAACTAATGATCATCACATTGAACCTCAAACATCAAATTCCTTTTGCAAGATATCACTGATGAAGTAAAATCACATCTGGAAGATGATCTTCTGTTAATCTTATACAGTTGATATGAATGGGAGGGTTATTCTGAAGATCAAGAGACATCACCGTTTTCTTTTCCTTTTATATTTATGCTAGCAAAGGTTTTGATCTATTGATTGGTACTGGTTGATTGATTGGTTGGTTGATTGATTTTTCTCAGATCAGCACTTGACACAAAATCAGCTATTTTCCAGTTGTGCAAACCAAGGAATTACATTAGCACGGACTTGCCTGACTCATAATAACTTCTGCACAAACATATAGAATGACCTGAATGGAATAGGCACGCTGGGGAGGTCTGGCCGTGGGTATGCAGTAGGTCAAGTCTTAGCACAAATGGGGAATTGTAGGCACGTCCACAGTCAGGCCTAACCTGCGTCCCTGTCGCTTAGTTGTGTCTGAGTTATTTTTCACTTCCATATGTCCATCAAACGCAAGCCCAATTTCAAAGGGAAGGAGAAAGGCTAACAGATTGGGAAAAGGCTCAGAGATTGTGTGTGATTATTAAACGAACTTTTGACACAAAGTAGGATGAAATATCATTTTTCTGTCGTCATACTATAAGACAATATCATATATGCTTACTTTGATGATCATCAATGTTATAAGAAAGCATTAGAACAAAAAAGACTTTAAGAAAAGCCACCCAAACAAAATTCTACAGTTCCTACCTTGCCAAAGATTATTTTCCATGAACATTGTACATTCCATGACCTAAATGATTTATTGGGGTGAGGTCCATAAAAATCTACTTCAACACACCATAGACACAAAAATATCTGAAGCCTGGAATAAAAACAAATTTTCTGCCAAAGAATTTCACTTCCATCTGGCAAGTGTGTCAAACTTGGCAAAGACACACAAACAGTCCTCCGGCCAAAAACGCATTTGTTCCATTTTCTAGTCATGTAAAGGCTACCGGCAGTAAAAATTCGAGTGAAACATAAATTCCTTCTTTCTTTTATGTCTATTGATTTAACATTTGGTGTGGGTAAGCTCCAAGCAGATGTGGCATCATATACAGAGTAGTACCTCCAGAAAGTAGTACAAAATTGTACAAAATCTGAATATCTGTTTTGAATATGTCCAGTTGTAAGGGACGACATTTGTCAGTCCGGATGGCTAAACTAAGCCAACAGCCTTGAATATGGTGAGGAAGTTAATTAGATTAGCTGCAAATCTCTATATGTAAAAGAACCCAACACACATATCAAGAGTCAGGGAGAGACCTGGTGTGCTTGGCTGAAATACGATTACCTGAGGCAAGCCGCATTGCATTGTAGGGTCTAACTAGGGCTCTGGAAACAGTCTGGCATCCAGGCTACTAGTTAATTTCCAGGCAGATTAGCCAGTGGCATAAGATAGTTTAAAAACTAGCCAAGGAGTATAGCTGGCCAAAGGGAGTCAGTAGAACACACTCCTAGGCCGGCTTCACTCCTCTGGCAGCTTTTGATACTATCTTATGCTACCATAGGATCTGCTTGGAGATTAGCTACTAGCTAAAAAAAGCAAGAAGCTGCACAAAAAGTCCCCTAATACAGTAATACACCTGCTTGGTGATTTGGTGGCCTCTGTGAGTGAGTGAGTTGAAGGACATGGGAAAGTAAAGGAATGCATGGGATTGTGACAAATTGATGTAACTCAATAATGCATAAATAATCCAATTATACACAAAATAAACTTTTCTCCTGTGAATTATTTATCTAGGTTAAGATAATTGGGGTCATCCATGAGATCTAACTGGACATAATTGTTACCACAGATGCTATCTGAATACAGGATCCTATCTTCTGAATGAGATCAAAATGATACATTCGGCAGCTTTATAGAAGACTTCAAGCTTCTGCGGCCAATTAGCGGAAATTAATCAGACCCCCTCTATCTGTAGACCCCCCACTGGCTGGGGTATTATATCCACCACATCCGCACATCCATCAAGCTTTCTACAGGCACGGGACACAGAACAGATACTGGGTCACCCTGGTGTGGCTAGGATATGGGTTGGTGAGAATTCAAATATATTCATGATATGAAAAGGCTAAATCTGTTATTACCTCAGCACAGTCTCAGCAAGTAGGCTATGTTTTCCAATCATATTAGGCTTCTTCAGGATTTTTTTTTTTCTTAGCTTGTAAACAAGATGGATTTCTACATTTCAATTCTTCTTATGCAAAAATAACACTTTATCAAATGAAACACAGTTAGATGTTGTCAATGTTTAGATCAGGATACAAAATTCAGAACAAAATAAAGCTTGGTACAGGTCTGAACCCTTCCAGCGCCTTCCAGCATCACATAATACTTCATTCCTAACATCAAGCAAAAATCACCCTCTTCATTATGATATGACCCTTCCATATTCAATAGCTACCCCCTTATGGAAAATGACCCCAAAATCCCTAATAGCCTTGATTTATGTTCTACCACACCCATAACAATATTTTATTAGTCATTCGTCTTCCTATAAGCAGCAATGCACTGAAATATTCTCCATCATAAGAAATCAGATTTGGTCAAAAGAGATCTTATCAAAAATCAATATTAGAGGTCAAAGTCTACTCTGAGTACCTATGCATCAATTTTCTTACTGAAAAGGAAAATGGGTATGTCAATTACATCATGTAGTTACCATGAATTGAAAAAAAAATGATTCATTTACATTTACTCGCCATATTTACATTATTGGTTGACACTTGAAATGCTAGTAGTATACACACAGACTGTACGTTGAACTTTAGACTACACATTTTGAATGTCTTCCTCTCCCAGGCAATATGTTTTGGCTATTTCAGACACAGGCATTGGGAGGCAATATAACAAGAAATTATCATAACTTTTTTCAGAATGTAGATTAAGTTAAGAATACTGAGAAGCTATTGTGATGAAACTGTCGCCTCTACTCAATATGTTGAATTCCTCATCTAAAATAGTCTTTCAGAGCCAAGAATTGCAAACCTTTGAACTTGTACACTGTGTACCTCCAGTTTCTGTATATTCCACCCTCCTACTGCAAGATTAAGACGCATGTACACGCAACAGTTACACTTCATATTTTCAAACACACACCTCAAGATCTCACCTATATTTCCCCTTTTTTCAAGAAGTTACCTGCTTACAACTTACCCCATCGTGCCAGCCCGAGAAGCACAAGGACTTCCAACAGCGCGATCCAAACGGCGAGAGCCAACGCGGACGTGTCCTCCGAACAGTACTCCGACATGGTCAAACCCAGAGAAAGGACAAGCGCCAAAAGTGGAGGAGAGGGGAGGGGGGTGGCTTCTGTAGGCGGCGGACATGTTTGGTACCCACAGGTGGCAAGGTCATCATCATTTACATCTAGGCGGACTCCTTACTCCCAGACTCCTTACTCCCAGACGTCTTTTCCTCACAGCAGTGCAAGACGACACAGAAGGAACAGGAACAAATCGAGCTCCCGCCTTAAAGGTGACAGAACCACCATCTTTCCAAGGTCATGGTAGCAGGCTGCAGCTCATGAGGTCACCATCTACATGTACAACCTCGAACTCCGATGTGTGACACTGTAACAGGGAAGTGTAACACCCAGCACACAGGAACACACCCCACAGCCGCTACACCAGCCAAGTCTGCCCCACTGGGTCCACTGGGACCTTCACAACCACAGCCAATAACCTGCCAGCACTACAGGGTGCAACTGAAATCATCCTCAGACATGTACTAGGCTGAACCTCTCTCTCTCCATGTGGTTGGTTGGCTGGGAAATTTATTTTGCTGCCCCATAACTGGAGATGAGGAACCACAGGAGGCTGGACCTGGGACCAGGGAGTCAGACCCAGGCCACACCAAGTAAATTTTATGGTTGACGTCTTAATCTTTATGATGGCCTCCTATGTAATATGACAGATGTGATAATGGAGTTAGAAGATATTATATACTAGTAGGTCTGAGAATAAGATGCCTGGGTTTGAAATTGAGAAGATAACGAATGCTGTACCAAAAATCAAACTGAAACTACAGGGAATGACAACTAATCTGGTATTTCAAACAAGAAAAATACATTTTAAAGGTATAACATGGTGAGCATCAGTTGTCTCATTCAGTCTCTTACTCCAATGTCAAATTACATACAAGGAGTAATATCTCACAAGAAAAATTTATTTTTTTGTCCAAAGCATTCACTTGGTATGGCCTTACTGGGCCTGTCTGGCTGTCATGTTTTACAGCTTCCAGACCTCAGGTTTTAACCCTAGCCCAAGTCTTTAACCCCTACATAAACTTTGGTCCTAATGGACTGATGCTAGTAATGGAAGAGTTGATGAAATTTTTGATATGTTATCAGTGGGCAGACTAGTAACAGACCACAATATTGTACAGATATGGTAAATGGTTTTGCTATAAAAAGTCTACTCCACTTTGTTTCAGAAATGTACAACTACAGAACAAGCTTTGGCCCTTTCAGTATCGGTTTGTATTTTCTTAGACATATCAACAGAAAGGAAACTCGAGTTGACATGAGTGTCAAACACCACTTCTGTCCGACCTCAGACCTCACACTGTTTGTTATTGTTCTGGTCTGCAACTTTTCATCTGCAAGCTGGTGAAGCACTTTTCTGTCCTCAAAATTTTTCATATGAACAAAAAGTGGTCAAAAGTCAGTTACAATTTGGTACTTTGTTGGAAGCCCTACAAATGTTTGTTTCCACTTGATAAAAGACAAGTTATAGCAATGTTTTAACTCTACTCTTAACATAACTGCTTCCAAATGTACAACTTACAAGCATGCTTGATGGGGAAAATGTCGCAAGACAGATTTGTACTTTAGTTGACAAAAAAGAAAAGTGATCATAATAGCTTGCTAACTGTTATGACCTTTATTTGATCAACAAAAAAACAAGGTATGAAATTATTCCAGCCACCTTGGACATGATGTCACCCCAGTTCCCACCTCCATACATGTCTCTTTTGACCCCATCCTGACCCTGCACACACATCTGCAGA
This sequence comes from Branchiostoma floridae x Branchiostoma belcheri, assembly GCA_019207045.1. Taxonomy (NCBI): domain Eukaryota; kingdom Metazoa; phylum Chordata; class Leptocardii; order Amphioxiformes; family Branchiostomatidae; genus Branchiostoma; species Branchiostoma floridae x Branchiostoma belcheri. The sequence continues at coordinate 6,447,335 of CM033028.1, forward strand.
CCTGTTCCCAGCCCCCTCCCCCCATTCCCATTCATAACTTCCCTCAAACCATCTGGACTCTGACATCCAATTCCCATTCCATTTCCTGTGACCTTTCCGACATTGACCTCTGGAAGACCAGCCCAATCTTTCTTTATTAGGTTCTATTGGAGAAAAATGTTTTCCTTATATAGATAAACAGGGCATAACATCATTTACTGTTGTAATCATGATGGCATCAGTAAAATTGAAAACTTCTAGAACATGTAATATGCTGAAAGCTCCGGAAAGGACTCGAGAAGAAGACTAGATTATGAAAATGCAGGAATTTATTGGGAAAATTTTCACACTCGGAAATAATAGGAAAAAATTAAGGCCACACTTCTCTAAGATAACAGATACAATTTTGACCCTAACAACAGCTGCAGAAGGTACACACTTATACAATGCTTTGCACATTGTTGTGGCATGTGATAAGGACAAAAAAAACAGAGGCAGAGGCAGCCAGCAGCTAGACTGCCTCCCGTTGTTGATAAGCTGTCACCCATATCTGTGCAGCCTCCCTCAGGCAGTACTTCAACACTTTCTCCAAGTTCAAAGTCAAGATTACAGTCTCATATCCAGATGTCTGTCCCAGTCACAATAACAACCTCTGGGTACAGATTTAAAACAGGACTTCAGGGCCAATTCAATACTATTGCCTGTACTTCAGCCTCTGTAAAACGAGTGGAAGATGGAAATGAAAACTACTAAAACCAAAGCCAAGCTGAAGAAAATTCTTGGTTTACAGGTTCATTTTTTTTCAAAACTTAAATATATATATCAAGGTGTAAAATAAGGTGTGACAGAATACGTTCTACAATTTCAACTGCAAGAATTTCTTTTTTTCATATATCTTTTTTACATTTTATGAAATTTAATGGACTGACTGACACCAATGAATCTACCCTTTCTATGCCATAACTGTAGCTTGATGATGACAATGATAGTTTTGAAGATACACAGCATATCCCCAGCCCTACAATGATGTGTGGCATTTCCATATTAAGGCTAATGCCACCTGCAGGCTAACAAAATTGCACCTGACCTCGAGACAACCAACCTCGTTGTTTCTTCCTGTAGCTTCAAAGCCAGACTAAGTTCTTACAGCAGGGCAGACAGACTTCAGATGACCTGGAAATTCCTCTGCCAAGCTTTATATCACACCTGCCAAATCTGGCCTCTGCCAAATTTTACCACCTCCCCTCTTTCTGTATCTGTACCTGAAAAACCTGTATAAGTAAAACTTCTTTCCTTCTCTTTTAAGGCCAGCCTTGACTGCTTTTTTCCAAAATCAACACACAGGGAGACACCTTGAGACATTTGTGTGCCTCAACTTCAGGAGCAACAAAATGTCATGTTTCCACTAACAAGGCTACCTTGACCTTGACAGCAGGAAATGTCCTTGAACCTGTCTTGGTAGAAGAGATGTTCTCTGAAAGTCTCAGACACACCGCAGGAAAAAGCTTCTTAGTTCTGGGCAATCCTTTAATTTGTTCAGGTCAGAAGCTTGGGCTAGAACAATCTAACATCTTGTTTCTTTGGTCTGCATGTCAATAAATTTGGAGTCTTATTTGGAGTCTTACTCATGTCTTATTTGAGTTCTTCCTGTTGGAAGTCACAGTGTAGAAAATGTGTCAAAACAAAAGTTATAAGTAATTCCTTGCCAAAAGAATTACGGACATAAATGTCAATTTGCTCCTTTTCTCTTTTTTTCCACCCAAAACTAAGAAAAGTATTTCAAACAGCCTTGGGCACTAAGGAGTGACCAACTGCAGTATACTCAAGTTATTTTGCCTGAAAATGCAGGAGCACCAGACTGGAACTTACTGTTTTTAATTAGTAAATATTTACAAACCATGGTTCAGCCTTCCAGTGGTCATTACAGGTACAGACAGATACTTGCTACTGCTAGCACCACTAGCCGGGTCTGGTACAAAAACTGTAGATCCCAATTAGTGACCCAAGCAACTGAGTGGTTGCTCAACTCAACTATATTCATACCGGTAACAATAATGTAAGCATTTACTCGTAGCACCATTATGAAACATAAAAGTATCATTACAAAGGACATCCTTGTGGTCAACTTAAAATCCATTGTTTGAGACTGCTAAATGCCGATTTTTGTCTTGAATCAATCTGATCTTGATTCAATCAGATCTCAATACTGTTCTAAACTCATCTTTCCTCGACCATTTGACATGTATCATGGCCAAATATTTGTGAACATGACATGCGGATTTTCCTGCCAATGTCATATGAGGATCTGCCTGTCAGATCAGCAAACTACCAGAGACATGGAGAAAAACAAACATTTGTTTATCATTAATTGTCTGTCAATGTGACTGGGATACTTTTTGTTGGTGTACTTCACAAATCTGGAAACTAATTGCAGACAGAACTAGAATTGATCAGTAAATTAGCATATTTTTGTTGTATGCCTAACATTAGGAAGAATATATACTGTTTGACTAGTCAATTGTTTTGTTCAATGTCTACTCCAATAGCATTGGGATGGCAACCTCCAGACTAACAAAATAGTAATACTTTGATACTTGATTACTGACATCCTGATCATAGTTATATGAAATAAATGATATCTTGATATTCTCAGATCAACCTATACAAAGTTTTAGGGTTAAACGCTGAGATTGAGGCAGGAGAACAAAAACAGTAAGCAGACAGGGCAACTGGTAAGCCAGGTAACTGGGAAGCCAAGGTGCCCATCAGACTACCTGGCCATCTGGTAATCTGGTGTGAACAAGACATAATAGGCTTACAAGGGCTCCTGACAAATTGCTTCACCCAAACAGAATAATAAGAAAAATAAACAGACCTGGGAAGATGTAAACAGTTGTAATTAGGACCAAAGGGGCAGATTTTCTATGGACTAAACAGGAGGGTGTGAATGGGGGATCTGAGTATGGTTTCTAAAAAAAGTTCAAAGGCTTTCTTTAATTCTTTGCAGCGAAAAAAAAAAGGTTGGGAACTCCATCTGTGAAAAAGAAAAGGTCTGGCTATACGTTTAAGGAAACTTTCAGAAAAATAGCCACTGGCCCAGGACTGACAAATTTTTTTAAATGTTTGCCTCAAAACCTCTTCAAGGTCCTCTTCAAGAATAAGCTCTTAGCAGCTTGTGATTGGTACCCAATTTCTTACAGCTGAAAATCAGGAGCAGGTGACCATCTCCTCCTGAAACCTGTGCTCAGAGAGTACCAAAGAATGTACAGGAAGGATCTAGGTGTCTTACATAATACCAAACAATGCAAGGTTACCAGAGGTCAGAGTGATAAAGCCCCACTGTAGTGTGTAACTGAAAGAGCTGTTTTCACTCACAACAACCCTGGAGGTGTCCACAGACCTGTGTGTTTTGTGTCCTTTCTTCTCCCCCTGTTGGCAAAGTAGGACCTGTTTGCTGACAAACGTCGCCCCAAATCTGAGGACCGTTTGAAGGAAGACAACAGGACAAGTGTTTTCATCAGGTTTTGGGTTTCTTACCTGCATCTCGAGGTTCTCGAGTTTGACACATTTCTGTGTACATCCCTAACTGTTCACCTTTACACAGATGAAGAAGAATCTCAAAGTGATCAATCTAGAAGTGACAGGTTACTTGTGTTCCAGTACTAAAGTTGCTGCATGTAGCTACAATATACTGGCCAAGAGCTAATTGCTGTACCTGTAAAAATTATAGTCTCTCGTAACGCAAATGACTCTGTCTCTGTGTCTGGTGCAGATATAGGGTGGGCCGCTATAACTTGTAAGCAGGCTTTAACTCAGGCTGTAAAAATGACTTTGAAATATAATATCATGGAAATAAGTGGCTACTCTATAAGCTCCATGATAATTGTCTGAGTTTAAGTTTCATAGGACTTAGGTTGTTTTTTTAAGAAATGATATCCAACAACTTCCATAATCATAATGTTAGTCCTAATGAACATCCAAAATATATCACTTTACTGCTTGTTACAGACTGATTTTGCAATTTCGGCAAAATGAACTTGTTCATTGAAGTTCATAATTTATTTCGCTAACAAGAACCAGACGCTGGGAACAAATAGCATTTCTGCTCCCTGAGGAGCTCCACTAATCTTTCACCACCCAGGAGTCAGACTGGCCATGACCTTGGCTGACCTTGGTGGCTGTCATTGTTTGGAACCCTTGTTGTTCTTGACCACCTGGCCCAGTTGGTGTTTCAGGGGGTAGAAAAAAGGCCAGCGCTAAGAAAACAGAGTCAGGTAAGTTGTGGGGAGGACAGAGGTTTCTGTGTCAGCCTCCTGAAGGTGATGAGTGAAGAGGGGATGAAGGCAGGTAAAGGTGCTGACTGACAGGCTGAGTGGACAATGCTTAATGTGTTTTACTAATGATGTAGCCATGATGGTGTTCTACTAGCTGCCATGAACAGATTGTCTGACAGGATGAAAAGAAGAAAGAAGAATACACAATTATTGGGGTTAAGTGGTCTATAAAACAAACAATGTATAATGCTCTTTGAACTGTGTGTCTCTTGACCAAACACAGGAGAGAAAGAACATGGAAAAGACTAATCTGTCCTCAATCAATAATCAAGCTCCAATTGGCTCACTCTATTGGTCACTTCCCTCAATTGAAGCAAACTTGGAACTAACATATGGATGAATTACATGTATGGATAGCAGGCTGGGAAAAGACAGAACCATCCCCCATCCATGGCAGAAATGTGGTAAGAAAATAAAACGTACTTCTTCTTCCAGAAAATTTCCCCCAAACTGTTGATGTTGAACTTGAAGTGAGTTGCAAGTGTGTGTGCAGCCCCAAGAAAACAATATGAAAAGTCACCTTCCAAAGAGCAACTTGGGTATTTCCTGTATAGTTTACCCACAGGTGTTCCTCAGAAGGTCTTGAGGCATCAGGCCTGCTGGGTGACCTGTCATCACTAACCATGTGGTCATTATGCACAAACCTCCCCCTGTCCCCCTGGGTTTTTAGGAATCTGGTACATTTCTTCTAGGATCCCCCCAAGACACTGTTGTCAAGGACTAGACTAAACCAGCAATTAAAAACCATTTAAGAAACACCATTATTTGGCAATTAGAAACTCACAAACACTACATAACTCCTACGATGGAAAACTTGCCGCCAACAAATGCCATCACAACGTACGGGAATACAAGCAAAGATTACACAAAGGCAGACCTCCAGTATATCTATGATTTGGTTCTAGTAAAGTATACCCATGGCTATTTGAGTATCATACATTTAAGTCAACAAAGGCTTACCTGGATGTCTAATCCAGGTAAATGATACCATATCTGGAGATAAATTGATCTCAGCAAATTGGATAAAACTGGGGTTACTTCTGGATGGATGTCATTTGAAACATCAGAAAGTTATCTACATTTTAATCCAATTATTGTAGAGACTGTCCAGTTGTCTGTAATCATTTGAAGATCAGTTTGGAGACACCTTACCTGTGCAGAAACACCTGTCACCAGTGCATAGCAGTATAGCCGACCTCCTTGTCTTGCAATCACAAGGAACACTACAAGGAAGTCCCTCACTCCTTAGAGTGGGATGACTTGTGTGCTTGGTATAACTGTTAGATCTCTTCTGGGTCCCCTCAGCGGAATTGTTTGTTTGCCTACAGGAGGGACCACTCCTCTGCATATTTTCACACACCCCCTGCTACAAGATGGACAGGGCCATCTGCACATTTATAAGGACCGGCCCATTATACCTGACAGGGGTGACATTATCAATTATACTTCAAGATAGACCAAAACGATACATGATGGAATGGTCTGTAATATCTTGGATAAGTGACTGTCTGATGGGAGTCCATACAATGTCAATGTCATTACCAAATAGAACATACAGGAATAGTCCATTATGTCCTTCAGGGGTGATTACAGATTGGGACTGCATGCATATTTTTGCACCCCCCACTATGAGTTGGATAGAACCATCTGTAAATTTTGGAATGGTCCATTACATTGTACAAGGGAGATATTCGCAAAGGGGTAAACAACCAATTAGTCTATTTCCTCTTTATACTATGGTGGTGATGGCAAATAAATCAAACACTCCCACTCCTGCAAAATGGACTCTTCCAGTGAACTGAAAATCAACCTGTGCTTTAAAAAGTTTTTCGTTCATATTGCTCCTTCCTCTGTTGATTGATATTATTTCATACCTCGATCAATAGACGATAAAAGCTCCATCCCCATAACCTTCATTAGATGGGGAAAACCCATTTCATTAATGGTAATCTACAATCTCTTTCAACCTGGGCAATGCACTTACACCCGTCCGTACTGCCATACAAGCTTTTAGGTTGATTGTCATTGACGTACAGATAAAAAAAGCATATGGGTAATGGTAATGCACTCTGGCATATACATCAAAAGTTATGGCTTCTAGTAGCCTTCTATTGGCTTTGGAATACATTTCACGTCTTATTTCATTAGACAACAGCATGTCCAAGGCAAAAGATGTGAAAAACATGAGTTCTGTTGCAGACATAAACAAACACAACCAGACAAAAAGGCCCACAACTTGACTTCCACTTTTAATGAAGGTAACAAAAATAGGCGAGCATTTTGTTAAGGTCAAAAGACTTTCAATGTCTGAAAAGTACAAAATGGCAGCAACTGAAGTGAAATCTTTTTATTTATGTGGCAAAACACAGCTCAAGGTTGGCGTGCATGATTTACATTTAATTTGGAAAGTGAGAGTGTCTCTCATCATTCAAGGCACAGACAACTTCTCACATGCTATCCAAAAGATTTATGAGCAGTCTTGTATCGTAGCATTCAAATGCTTCTATGGTAATAAAAATGTGATGGCAAAGTCCATCATTTAACTTTAAACAATATACCCTAAACTGTGACCTACCTGGATAATGGAAGAACTATTCCAAGTTCACAGAAGCTCAAAACACCACCAGTAAGTGCAACAGACATGAACACTCAGACAATGCTGGGTTCTTACAAGTTACAGTCCTTGGCATCATCACCTTGGCATGGTAACAACTTTTTACCACAGGGCACTACACTACCGGTGTTACATACACACAGCAAAGGGAAGTACAAAGGGGAAACCATGAGTACAAAGCCCTTTCTTTTTCTTGAAATGAAGAAAAACACTTATCTAATTTTGAATCCCTTTTTTATACAAACAAATGGCTTTTGGAAGAAAAATCTTGAAAAGTCTCAAACTGTCTGAAGAAATAAAACCAACACAGAGGAAAGAATACTGTTTGAGCCCCCCTCGAGACAAAGAAATGGTATGGTCCTGTGAGGCAGTCTATTCCCACATCTAATCCTCTAAAGTTCCTGTAGGTCAAGGTCAAAACCATTCCCACTTCCCTAAGGGGGAAACGATCATTAATTTCTCCATTGATTCAGTCTCTGGGACCTTTCATATCTAATCTTCCAGAGTTATCCTTAACACCTGTCACAACTTTGCTCTCCGCCTGCAAATCTCAAAGTCGTTCCAGTCTCCTCAAACAGACATCTGACATTCCTCCCTGTCACTGTTCTGAAGAGTTTTTGGAAGAAGAATTGCAGCGTACTGAGCGATAATATTTCAACCTGTACAGAAAAGGCTGTGTACTCCTCTTTCATGCTCCATATAGATGCTGTTTCAATGTTGAAAGGAGGGCAGAGAGGCAAGCAAAAAAAGTATCAATATGGGGGGGTAGGGAGGGTTTTATCACAACTGGCCTGTGAAATTTGGAGGAACTAATATAACTGTATATATAGAATTGTATGATTGGGACTGAGTTGGAGCTATCTCGCAAAACTGTATGATATATACAATTGTACAAAATGTATATATACAGGAGGGGGCTCTTAACATTTTTATCCTTGATTTTAGTCATTAATGACATTGCCGGTAACCTTAACTAATGTCTCCTTCTTTTCAAGGGCACTCTTCGCCGATACAGTCAGACAAGTATTTTGCAGCTCATCTCTGCATGTGGAGTCAAACTGTGATGCGGACGGAACATGCTCAGAAGTTGTCTCCGTAAACAACTAACCATGTTTGACTTGGACTGCCAGCAACAAATCAGCATCATCAAACTCTCTGTCTGGGAGGGAGGTCCAAAAGTTCACCTAAAAACGAGAGCATCCTCAAAAGAGGCCTAGAGATTGGGAAAACAACTTACAAGTTTCTTAACTGTTGCATTAAAACTATTCTTGCATTTGCAGGAAACTTTGTCTGAAGAAGATACAATTACAGGAAGAATGTCTATGTTTCTGCAAGCAAAAGAAAGGTGCACAAACAAATAGATTTCTTTCAAAAACAACATACTTCCTGAGTCATATCCCTGGTCTAAAATCTTCCAGAGTTTGGTGTACAGCCCTGAGCTTTGTAAGCGAGGACTTCCTACCCATCCTTTGATGTGGTTGATGCCAGAAAGCATGATTATCATACTTAAGTTGCACAAATATTTGTATAACCTTCAGCTATAGAGAAAAGCTAAACTTTGGAACATGACATTGTCACGACAACTACTACAATAAAAGCTGTCCTGGTTTTTACAGACTATACAACATGGCGAAGATCAAGTTTACAACTGTTCGTAAAAGTTATGCAAATATTTGTTTGACCTTCAGTAGAAAAGAAAACTTAACTTTAGAGCATGACAATGTCACGAAAACTAAACAGTAAAACTCATCATGTTAGTTTTAACAGACTGCATAGTGAAGATCAACTGTTCATGAATTGACCTTGAGTTTGAAAGAAATGCTACACTTTGGACATGTAATTGTCATGACATGACCATACAGTAAAAGCCACTAGACTTTACTGCAAAGTTAAGACCAAGTTTACAGCTGTCTGGATCCTATTGAGGAAAGCCACACAGACTCTAAAAGCACCTGACAACCTTGCAGAATAAAGCAGGCAAGGAAACTTGAAATGCCGTGAAATCTCATCCATTCCATTCATCTACCTAACAAGTAGACAAACATTTCCCAACGTAGTCAAGTATCTTCTGATCAGCGCCTTTCTTCCAAGATAAGGAACAGGAAGGAACCAAGAACAGTGTCTTGACAGGAGCGACAAAGAAAGGCGGACAGCCCTAGGTGCCTTTGGCTAAGTAACAGCTAGAACATGTAAGGACGGCTATGTGTCAGTGATCATGAATATGGACTTCACAATCGTATCTGTACCTCGGTACCCCCTGGCTCTCTGGGATGCCAGACAGGCTCAATCATGGCTTGTGTACCGTGGTTATGTTGTCGCCAGACCTTCTGTGCAACCTTTTGCATGTTTACTGGACGTGTTTGAGTTCTGTTTTCCTACAGGTGCAGTGCAAGTTTGCCCACCCAGCTACTGTTTGTACTGTAACAGTGTACGTTTGAGGTATCAAACAGAATACCCTATAAATTCAGAAACCAGTTATTCTCATTCACAACGTTGGACAGTTGTAAAAGGATGAAGTTGAGCATTGTTGTTTTGTTATGTCTCAATCTCGGTATACACAGACTGCACCCAGTCAACTTCAAGCACTGGTAAATACAAAGGTAAACAGAGATCTGGTCCAAAAGTCCTTTCAAATTTACAGTGACCAGCGTTTCATAGTGTATTTGTTATTCATTGAATAGTACGTGAAAGGATAAAAGAGCAGTCTTACCCTTCCTCTCCACTGTGCTGTCATCTGTCACCTCTCCATTCACTGTCACCTTCTGTCCATCACTTTCCTTCATCTCTACATCTTTCCCTTCTTCTCTCATTCCATTCTCGTTATCCTTATCCTTCATTTCCTCTTCTGCGGTAACCGGTAGCCCTCTGTTCGAGTCCTCACACAAACTTTCCTCCTCAAGAACTGCTGTCTCTGCATTGCTCAGGTTGCCAGCAGAATCTGTCTTCCGACAAACATTATCAGTACTCCCAACATTTTCTGCATCATTCCCTTCACTTCCAACTACTCTGTCATAACTCGTTTCACACACAGTATTCTCAGTTGTAGCACCACTGATTGAATTGGCATTGCAGCTTGCATTCTCCATAGATCCGACACTGTTCAGGCTGATATCGGATTCCACCTTTCCGATACTCGCAACATTTCCAGAACTCAGGTTACTCCCTGAACTGCCATTGCTTGTGTTACTACTTGAGCTCGTCTTGCTGACTAAGCTCGTGTTGCTCGCACGTTCCGCCAGTGTGTCGATATCCTCGTCAATCGATGTGACCCGCGGCTCCGCGACGCGACGCCAGTCCATCCTCCTAACGCCCGACCGTCCCGTCACGACGCACTTCCGTAGCTTCCGTCCCGTCAGCACGGCGTTCACGCTGTTCAGCCATTCCAAGGAGAACAGGTTCTCGTATGTTTCCTCCGCAATTAGAAGCTTCTCTGTCTCTCGTTCGCGGATGCAGAACTTGATGGCTAGCCTCGCGGTTCGACGTGAAGGTTGTACGATGTAGAAGAGGAATTCACCCGGGCGGAGCGGTTCGTCCTGGGGCTCTAGAAGATGCACCACGATCTTGTCGTTAAGGCACAGTGGCCAACCCTCGTGTCTCAGGAGCTTCCCTGCGTGTAAAAGCTGGAAGAGAGAAAATAAGGAAGTCAGCCATAATTGCAAGAACATAACATTGAAGTAATTCAGTTGGTAGGTACTATCAAAGCAGTTGTCATATACTATATGTAGTGACACTGTATGGGGAAAAAGAATTTTTCATATCTTTATCAATCCATTGTAGCAAAGATACAGCACTTTTTATACAAAGTTTTAAAGCGATTGGCTATATCCTTGAATCAATGGCATTGGATAAAGGTAAGACCATGTTTTGCCCCACGAATAAGTATTTTACAACAGGTGTGTTAGATTTAGAAGCATCTTCCAGACACTGTTCCAGAAAAAGCTTCGTGGGAAACCAGGGGAACAAAGGAGAACAATACAGGCAAGTTCAAAGTTCTCACATGCTTGATTTTTCATACTATGGCAACTTGACTCCCACAATAGTCAGACAAGAACTGAACCCAGGCCACAGAGAAGATAACAGGTGTGTTCCTGTTGTACAACAAAATCTCCTGACTGCATCTGGTGGTCACCAAACATGCACATGCCTTTTCAAACTGCGATGCCATAATTTCTTGTATTTTACCATTCTGTCTACAACTGTACCTGCAGAGCTCATCAATCCCCCGTCACTACCTTAGCATGGTGTAAAAATGGCCTACCAGGCAACTGAAACACCTGAAAAGTCACCTATTTTAATCACCTTAGACAAGTTCCTGTCATCTATCGTACTAGTACTACTGTACTGAAACAGAAAAGTATGCAGATTTGAGATCTAAAGAATCTCAGATAGAAGAGCAAGAAACACCACCTTTTGCGAGTATATGCCAACTCCGTTTCCTCTGCTACTGACTGTTACCTAAGTCTCCTGGTCACTGGTCTCTACTTAATGAAGCTGTCATTTGAATGCTCAAGTGGCTCCGCACAATGGACATCAGGGCTAAGAAAACCTCTTCAGAAATAAAGACAACATGAAGAGCCCAGGTCAAGACAGACAGGCCAAACTGGCTCCTGTTTGCAGATCTCCTTGGCTAACTGTGTGACCACGGCTAGATTTACTTTTGCAGGGAGGGGGGATTTATCTTTTGGTTTGTTGGTTTGTTGGTTGGTTGGTTGGTTTGTCCGTTAGTTCATTGACTTAAAAGAATACCTTCAAAGTTCTTAATGGATCTTCTGTGATTTTCTGATAAATATCTGAACCTAACATTTGAACCCAAGATTTTTATTCAAATTCTTAAGCCAACTTCAATACAGTCAAAACTGCCCAAGAAGTCCAGGTGGGGCTGATAACATCTGTACTATGTGGACAGGTGGCCTAAGGGGAAAAAAAACCACCAAAATGTGATTACATTGGCCAGGTGGTCCTTACGTCAAGATGGTCACTTGTACAGGTTTGACTGTATAACGATACATGCACTGGTCCTTATGTAGAGGTGGTCACTTGTACAGTTTGACCTAGCTATGGAAAGGGTGCTGTTTAAGTTATCAACAATGATATAAACTTTGTACAGGTTAAGGTTTGACAGCAAACTTGTACTGACTACAGGGTAAGTTAGTTGTGAGCAGGTTAAAGTCTGGTTTGCCGTGACCCGATAAAAAACTCTGACGTCTTTGATCATTGAGAGTAAACATGGCTGGTACCAGACCGGCACCATTCCCACCACAGGTACACCCAACAAACATTGACTCACAGCAAACATACCCGGAGAAAGGGTCCATTCATTCAGCACTATTCACGTACTCGGTCTAGAAGCAAAACTACTTCCACAGGTAATTTTAAGTTAATATCACAAGCTTCTTTCATTCTTGTTACATGAAGCTCTACAGCCAAACCAGGCAAAACTAGAGTTCGGCGACCTCATACCTCCATGAAAATTTAGAGCTTTTGTAAATTTCATGCAATTGACTAAGACATTAACATAATTTATGCATGGTGTTGTTCATCATTGACAAACGTACACATGTCACAATTATAAAATTCCCATTATTAATCATAAAGCGGTTTTGCAATTTTTACATAAATTATGCAAATAAGTTCCTCATTACCATATTTGGTATCTGCTTATATTCCACCTATCATTATTAACATGTGTTACATTTGTCCAGTTATTGAAAACAATGGAATTATACAATTTCCTCATTAATTATGCAAATTAACTCCTCATTTGCATAACATGCATATCATTATGAACATTTTTGCCTAAGGTACCCGCATGCCTAATATGATGCCAATCTGTCAATCTTTTCTGCAGTTATTCTCTTTGGAATGTCTTGACAAAAACGCCCCTGCAGTTCCCAAATTAAATGTTAGGGAGCTAAAACTTGCCCCACTTTGTCATGACACTAAAAGCTATCTACCACCCAAATTTCAAGACCATATCGCGTCCAAGACAAGAGATACATAGAAAAAACTGCTATGATTAAACGTTGTCATTAATTATGCAAATTTGCTCCTATTTTGCATAATTAGTATTTAATCTTGTACAACATTGTGTAAGGTACCTACATACCAAAAATCATGAAAATCCGTTGTTCCCTTCTTGAGTTATCCTCGTCAGAAGTTTTTGACAAAAATGCCCCTGCTTTCCCAAAACTAGACGCCAGGGGGCCCAAACTTACGTCATTTTTTCCTGAGCACAAGAGCTATCTAATTCTTAAAAATCTTGACCATAGCATGGTCAGAACATCGAGATAGCAAAACCGGAAGTTGCGCTGCAGTACCAAAGTCAGACACCAGGGGGCCCAAAATTGACCTTGACCTTCGTCTTCCCAACCCCTACCCACATACCAAATATCATCATAGTCCATCAATAGGTTCTCAAGTTATGATGACCACAAATATGCGGACACACAGACAGACACACACACACACAGACACACACACAGACACACTCAAAACTATACCTCCATTTTTTCATGGAGGTAACAACATTGATGTTTTTCAATCCCATTTCAAATCTAGATCAAAGTTGTGATATCTAATTCATCAATAAACCCACAATAAATCTCCAAGGTGTTTGCTTGGACCAAACAAACATAAAGTGAGGCTACACTTGAAGTGTTTGAAGGGAAACTTTAGATTTTTTTAGGAAACTTTGGAAAGATTTTTTAAAAATCTTTTTTCAACTCCTGTGGCTTAATTAAGTATGTACAAATGTAGAGTCAGTTGCACTCCATATTTCTGACCTGTAATATCTAATTCATTGATAAACCAACAATTAACTCAGAGATGTTTACTTGAACCAAACATTGGTAGGGTCAAACACATTTATAAAGTTCTTCTTGACATTAAGTAAATCTGTTACCAGCAAGTTTGACGTCACAATTTTCTTATACCTTCACATTGTCTTCAATGCCAAGTCTAGTCATCAAACTTCATAATCAAATTCATCTACAAATCAAAAGCTAATAAATGTTTTGAATAATTCTTCAACCAGCCACTCTTGAAAAGGCATAAAACGCGTACGTGACTGATGAACCGCTTCAACGATAATAAATGTTTGAAATACACATTTTTAAATCATACGCTCCTTTTTATCCAAAAGGAAATCCCTGGTCCATGTCTATCTGTCTTGTGCCCTCCTCCTTGACATAATCTGAGTGAAAGTGTTGATGCCATAACCATGGCAACAGGCCTTGGGGGACCCCCTCTCATCCTGCCATATTTGCCTCCTTTAGAAAGTGAATCTGGTGAAATCAATAGTCTGTCTCTTGTCTGGTCCAGGCAGGGGGCAGAATTCTACAAACAGATGTGTTTTTCCCAGCAATTGAGGGCGGGAGGGTTGCTGGAAGTGTTTGAGGGAGGGCCACTCTACTTTGTCTCAGTGATAAAGGCTACAGGTACTTGAGGAGGCTGCCTTACACGAAGGCAAACACTCTGCAATGGCTACCACTTCTGATGGTCATCATTCTCTTACACAAGAGTGGCCCGAGAACCTAGGATCTGAAGACTCAATGGCAGCCAGCAACCTGCTCAAAAGACCATTTTCTGTAATCTCCAAGCAGATCCTACAATGGCATAAAATAGTACCCAACTGGCCAAAGAGTGTAGTCAGCCAAGAGGTGTCCATTTGCCCCGGTAGCAAAACACACTCCTAAGCCAGCTTCACTCCTCTGCCAGCTTCAGATACTATCTTATGCTACCGTAGGATCTGCTTGGAGATTATATTTTCTGTTTTCCAGAGAAATTCTGTTACATTTTACACAAATTACAAAGAAATTTTCTCAGACTTAAGGACATCCGAACACTCATCTCGGTTACTTACTCAGTGAATAAATTTTCTGGCTGGCAAATTTTTCTTGCAATGTTCGAAATCAATTACCTACCCACGCAACCCCTTATTTTATGCATGTCAGACACTAGCAGGCTTTGCTCTAACTTACAATGCCAAGGTCCCTTAATTGTTAAGGTAACATAGTCCACATTTTTAGCATTACCTGTTAAGTCAGCCAGTATAACGATCCTTCAGCACAACACACACTGCTCAGAAGCCATGTAACAACAGCTGGTTATATCCTAATAATGAATGGCCTACGGCAGGCACTGTGTGGCAACGAGCTACAGACATATTTCATAAAGCCATTTGATAAAGAAGCCCCGACCATATTTGATGATAAAGGAATGCAACCTGACATCATCAAATATGGTTCATCAGGCTACATTTTTTCTTGCCCAACCTCTAAACCAAAACAAATTTGGTGCAATGGGGCTACCTTGGTAGGGTGAGGGTTAATATCATTTTAGTCTTTTCACTCCATTACATAGTCCCATGGGATAACACCATGCTCCACATTTTTACATCAAATGGTTATGAACACAGGGGAATGAATGAATACCCAATCATCAAGGTGACCTTGCTTATATCAAAGAATTATTCCTAACCATACTATACTGGATACGTCCTGACAACTGTGTACCTCTGAGCTGGAAATAGGAAATTGCTATACTACCTATCTATGATTCTATCTAACAGATTATACACATACAAAGGGTATTATGATTCTGTTTGCCCTAAATAACCTACAGCCCAAATCCAGACAGTACATCCAACACTAGTATCTGAATTTCATCTGAACACCCCCCACCCCCTTCAAGCCTTCCAACAAATTGTCAGTTGCTCCTGACTTCAACAAACCTTTGAACATGCACCAAGAATAACCACACAATGTTCATGACCGCCCGTACGTACCTGCTCCTATGTAGGGTAATGATTTACACCTCCGTTACAGTGCTGAACCCAGCACAGCGACTTCCTGGTGGTGCCACATCATGCACTGATCAATACCACATATTGATTCTGACTCTGCTCCACTCAGCAATACTGTATCAAGATGCTTATCTAGAACAGGGCACATGTAAGTCATTTTGGGGTTTTAGAAGCTCGGTGTAGAAACTCAATACCAGGCAAATAAGGCAATCAGAGATGGCACACTTCACCCCCTTACCAATACTGCTTTCCGGCCCTTTGCTCTCCACGGATGAAAATAGAAGCACTATAGATGGTGGGGAAAATAAAAATGTACACAGAGTCAGACTCAAGTGGCATCATGTGGCGCAATCGGTAAGGTGTTTGGCCTAAACCTAAACCCAGGTTTCTCCCGGGTTCAAAACTGCTGATGCTCCTTGATGTTGTGCACTTGCGAAAGGCACTTAAAATGACTTTCCTGACTTCATTCATGTGTAAATGGGTACCTAGGTTTGGTAAGGGCCGTCCCTCAGGTCGGACTTTAAAAGCGTATGCCAGGGGAGATTCCACTACACTTATCGAAATAAGTACCAATTTTTCCCAGTGTGAGAGGCTATATCAATGTGATCAAACTAAATAAACGAATCAATAAATACTGACATGCGTAGACTTACAGTTAAGGTAAATACAATACCTTGAGGCAAAATGTATCTGTATACAACAGCTGTTAAGTTCTGTCTGTCTGGTGTCTCTGGTATACACCTGGTATATTACCAAAACAGTCCAGTCATTAACATACAATTGTGCATGCTACCATTTCCTAAACAGAGATTTTCCAGATTTAAAAAAATATTTAAAAAAATGCTCCAATCGAGAAAACAACAGCAGACAATGAACAATTGACAGTAAATAGGATAACAAATTACCCAGCTGACAAACCTATCATTATACTGATTTAAGGTACTATTACCTGTGGCTGGTGAAAAGGTCATGAGTTTTAAGGCCACCATATTCTCACAGTCTCTTGGTCATCTCTTAAAATCCCTCAAACTGCACCTACCACATTCAGGGTCACAGAATACTCCACCTTTACCCTAAAGCTCTTCCCAGGTTCATCAAATTTCTATCACCTAATAAATCATAAGTTTTAGACACCATTTTCCAAACAGCTGGGGGAGAATCAGGGTATGTACGCTGAAGGTCGGGGTCATCTGCTCGGCCAGGTAACTCCCGATGACATTTAGAGGTCGTGAGGTCAAGACTCATTTTGAAGTGATCCTTTCCAAACACACCTGTCGCAGGTAATGGAGCTTTAACCTTGTGGGGAATTAAGCACAGGTTATATAGACACTGGGCCACCTGGGCTAGTGGGCTGGAAGAAAGGATCTCTTTGTAAGACTGGTCCACATCTTGGTACAATATTCTCACCTTTTGCAAAGCAAACATTCGACCAACAACTCAAAAGCAACCCAAGAATAGATTTTGCGCTGATGAAACATGAAAATGTTGAACGTTGGCCACACAAGGTATCTATAACTGCCCACCTTCTTATATTGCAGTTTTATTGATTGAGAAGTATCCAGTCAGCACAGTAAAATCCCTTCAGAACTACTTTTGGTCCCAGCCAGTCAGTCATATTCACAATTAATTTCTCAATTATGGAGTTAATAAAATGTAATGCCCCCTAGCATATTTCATGAAACTGCAAGGCAGAATCTAACACTGAGGCCACATACATGTAACCCTAATTCCCTAAGATTTCTAAGAAATAATTAGCAAGAGGACAAAGAGATAAATGACAGCTTGCTCCAGACCCTTGCAAATTTAGCCCCGAATATTGTAAGATCCTCGCAATTCAGCCCCTAGCCCGAGAATTGAGAGTGGTCGGCCCACCCAATAAACAACAATAAACAACAACAAAAACAAAGTCTCACCCTGGCCTCCTCTCGCACACACTGCAGCACGGGTTTGGCGGGGATGAGCCAGTCGCTCAGGAAGGTCATGCCATCGCCACGGAAACGGTTCTCCACGATCTGGCACACCTGGCCGAGGAGGAGGGGCGCGGTGGAGTGGTACGGCGGGAACAGCGTCGACAACGTGCGCTGGATGGAGCTGTCAAGGTCGTGCAGGAAACTCTGGAAAACACAAGGTCAAGTTTGGTCATTCATTTGGAACCATAGAATGATACACTAAGTATTTTGTTATCTACTTGAGTACATTTACAATGAAGGTACAAATGTATATTCAATCATATCAGTACTTATGGATAAACTAAACTTTAACAGACCAACACTAAATTAATTAGGACTTACCCAAAATTTAGTGTTGGTCAGTTAAAGTTTAGTTAATATCCATAACGTCATTTACCAAAACAGATGAACTTTCATGCTAACATATCAGTACTTATTGGTCATCTGCAATCTCTGTTGAAAGGTGTATTTATAAAAAAATAATTTCTATCGTAACAACGTTATCATCCATATTTGGGCCAAACTTCACTATTCATTGCAACGATTTTGGTAACAAAATTTCAGCTTTAAACCCGTCTAACTGAGAGAATGAGAGAAGAATGAATGATTTATTTGTAAAACATTGCAGCCTGTGCATTTGCCTAGATGTCTAGGCAGTAAAAAGTAGAATATAGACATGAATTTGAAATTTTCTGATTTTTTTTCACAAATGCGGTCAGCAACAGTGACACAGTGACACTGTAACCCTATAAATCCATTATAATGTCTTCAAAAACATGCAGTATGATTTGACAACATGTGAAGAGCTGTAACAAGTTGAGGTCATAACCAGGGCACATGTGGGGGATCACTCTGACATATCACATGTATATATAGAACATGACAGTGCCAGTGGGCACGTAGGGAATCATACCACACAGAAACATACTTCATTATACTGCTGCATGATCACAAAATTCTACTCAGTACTGAAAATATTCAATCATAACATTTGTATATATAATAACTTATTTATACAAACAAACATACATACATGAGAAATTTATCTACAAAAAAAATGTCAAGTCTGACTGATGTTACATTTGTAAATGTTTTCAAAATTGTACTGCAAATATCTAATCACATACTTTTTTAACATTCCAAAAATATATGTTTGAATATATGTATGTTGAAAACGTAAACATTAAAATTTTGATTTTAATCTTCATGTGAATTTAACTCAACACAAAATTACCCCAGATCTAAAAGCAAACCTGTACACTTGTACAATGTTTTAACTTCCTCTTCTTTGGAATTTCAAGATATTTAAAGGTTTGGTTTTGACCACCTTGTGACTTTAACCCAACAGCATTTTACTGTTTATTCAGCAAATAGATTTAAAATTAATTTTTCTTTCAATGTTTGGTTACACCCTCAAATTGACGTTAAATCTGATGACCGACATTTCAAACAGATACATCCTTTCCAGATGTACGAAAGCTATAATAGTAACAAAGAAGAAAATACCAAAATAGAAATGTCAACATGGACCAGTGACAGGGCCAACAGTTTCCGACCACGAGGCCATCAAACAACGAAACAGAAAACAGTCCAAATATTGGCACAGGTGAGGAGGTATTGGCCCGCACGTGTGAAACGTCGTGACTTCCCAACTTTACACCTTCCCTGGCAACCAACTTGGGGAGCACACAGTGTCATGACATGTCAGAAGAACAACGCACTGTCAGAACTGGGCAGTGACAGATGTTAAGGCCAGGAGGAAAGCTGCCAGCAGGCATCAGCACACTCAGCAAGTGCATGAACTTCATGGCAACTGAACCATCTGTCTTCACTCCTCATGTTATTGCGAGCAGCGCCTCTCGTGTAACCTTTCCGTGAGGAAACCATAATTGAGGTGTTACCTTATTTTCCTTCAGGTGAGATGAACCTGAGTTTCCCATCCTGCCGGGACCTGCCCGGGAACGCTAGCATCCGTGGTGGGAACTCACTGTGAGAATCTGTGAACCAAAGCGGTTCTCTGATCCAAAAATAGTTTACAGACAGACGGGGACAAGCCCTGTGCTCCTGAATGGTTTCTAACGTGAGATGAAAGCCGCCCCGGCTGTGTGTATGTCAGGTAACACATTAACTCGCCTCTCAATGGGCGCCTCTTGAGCTGTGTTAACAAGATGTAAACTACATTTGTACGGCTTTCCGTGCAGGCTGCAGGCCTTGTTCATATCCAGGCACCCGACAACACTAAAGAGAATTTATTGGCTCAAAAACAGCACGCGAAACAATGCGAATATATTCTGATACCGCAGGAATTTCGTCCTTTGAATTAGGGCGAGGGAAAAAAGAGCAGGAGAAAGACACGATCAACACGAGATATGTGGAAAACTGATTCTGGAGTGCTTGGTCAACATTAGGACTTGAATTAATGGTCGGACAATGATGATGCGTTAAGTGTTGAGTAAACTAAGGAAACAAAGGCGAGAAAAAAGCAAGGAATAGTCTTTGTAAAGCTTCGGACAGGCTTTCACAGCTAGCTTTATAACTATGCTGACAAATGTCGCTAAAAAATGGGGATATAAATTATTGTGATTGATAATAAGAGCAACAACACGGTTATGAGATAAGGACTACAAAAGAGGGCGGGTCGGAGGTGTGGTGGTCAGAAGGTCACGGGCAGACACAGAAGGGGGTAAGTCTTAGTCAAACTTGCAAGGAACTGCTGTACTTCTTTAAGACAGAAGGGCAGAGTCAATAAATGTAGAGCACATGAAATAGACATACATTATAAGCATTTCCTCTATGCTACCTTTGATATCCTCTTTTAAAAGCTGTCCATTGCTGCTGTCATCTATCTCCCTGATTAAAAAACTTCAGAGTTCGATACTTGCCATGCCCCAACCTAGCACCCTTGGGAAAGGCACTTTACAAGATATACCCACCATGACAGTGGAGTGACGCGGCTAATCTGTTAAAAGGGGAGCCAAAAACAAGTGCGGATTTGGTGTGCCAGTGTGCCAACATCTGCGCATTTGCCACTTAGAGCCATAACTTTTTTTTATGCGGCTGGGTTGCAAGGAAAAGGGTACATATGTACATGTATGAGTTCCATACCACCAACAGACTGCCTCCATGAGTCTACAGGTAACATTGCCCGGGGCAGGGGTTAATTCGTGGGGCCATGTTTACACAATAAGGTGACTTCACTCCTGTATTTCACACAGACATCGTCAAAATTCTTTAGCTTTCAAACGTTAAGCACGGCGGTTACATGGGCAAGTGAGCTTGTATGAAAAGAGCGCAAGCTGAATATACAGTTGATGTCGAGACATTCAAGACTCCAAATTTTCAAGTCTTACCAAGTCCAAGGTCTTAAATTTCAAGGCTCTGCTGTTACGCTAATGTTAAACCCAAAAAGTCATAGTTATAATGACAAGTGATTCTTCTTTTTCAGATGTTGGCATTCACAATGTATTATGGTATCATAAAAATACACTTTGCCTTGACTTTGACATCTCACTGGGAAGTACAAGAACATGGAAACTGACTTGTTACAGCCTTACCCTAAAGGTGAAGATTTGCCATAAGATATTCTTCCACAAGATTGTTTCCTATCAACAGACGTCCATTGTTCGGCATGGCTTACAGTAGCGGAAGGTAAAAATGCGCCAGGCTTAGGTGACCTCAACGCATTGATGTTATCCAGACGCCACTGTAGCCATCGCTTTTGTCCACAATCGCCGAGCAGTCGAACAGACTTACTACTGGATATCTTGCTTGATTCCCTACTTTAGATAAACTGACACCCTGAACAGACGACATAAAGTTGTTGTTTTTATCTAAAATGACGTGTCATCTTAGAGCCAGGTATTTGACAGAGTATTCTCTATGCAAGTGCTATAGAAGTGAGTGTTCCAAGAAGGACTAACCAACAAAAGAAGACACTACAGGGGGAGGGGCAGAAAATAAAGACCCCCCCACCCCCCTAATCAGAAGAGGAACCCCCACCCCCCTAAGATGACAACTCAGAGAAATCACATTTAGTAAAATGTTTCGTAATTCAGAATAACAAAAAAACATGCATCTCTTGAATCCATGTAGCCTAAACAAGAACAAAGAGGAACAAAGTACAATTTATGTACAAAGTACAATGAAATCAATCAGTCCAGATAAGATTAGTATCAATACTTTCCTTGGAATGCTAGGCTGATCTCTGCTGGCTATCTAACAGTTCCTAGGAATGCAGGGTCAGGGAAAACGTACATGTGATACCGCTATTTCCTCTGATGTATGCATGACATGTAAAACTATCCATCACTTTACATTCTAGAGAAAATATTGTCATCAGCTCAATTACAAAGGCATCTCCACTACTTTGGGTACAAAACCTCACCATCCACAATACTTCCTGAAGAACAAGGGAGATATCAAAGTTATCTTCAAGATATAGATCAGGTTCCTTTAAATACACCTGATATTATTATTTTCTGAAGAAATTCAAGAAGCCAACAGGAAGCTGGGATAGTGAGTTTGCACAGCCAGTATCATTAGCAATTGCTGTATTTTGTATTTTGTGAAGATAAAATTTGCCATCATTCCTAATGTTGAATGATGAAAAGTTTATCTTTTACTTTATCATAATTATCAATGCAAACTACCAGTAACTCAAAGTTTGTAATCTATTACGTATAAAGTAGTAGTAGCTGTATTAATTTTCTATAGCTTGCTTTAAGTGAGCAAATAATCATTAAATGTAGACAAAGTTAATGGCTAGAATAGGCTGCAAAGCAATACAGATGTCCACAAACCCAGACTTGATACAACAATTATAACAGTATGGTTGCTATAAAAATTCTACACGTAATCTGTGCAGAAAAAGTCTATGCCAGAAGACTTGTTCTGCCAAACACTAGATTATATTTCCAGTCTGGAGAGGCCATAAAATTCTCTAAAGCACCTGCTTGTTCCACTTGTTCCTACATCAAACCTCAATTAGCACAATAAAAGGATCCTAAGTAACAGAAAGGGTCCACTTTAGGCCCTCCATTGTTTCTCCTGTGTACCACACTTAAGGGCCTTTATACAACAACCCTCTTATGAAAAGTGTACAACATTCTGCACTTTCATTTAATGGGATATATTCCGGTCTATGAGGAAAACGACACTTCTACTAATGGTAGGAAAGGTTATGATACTCGCAGTAACATAAGCATTCCTCAACTGAGCATCAAATGACCAGGGAGAAAGGCACCAATTTTAGAGACAGAAATGCTAGCTAAATATTATCAGTTATGAAAAACATTTGGCCAATGTTTTCAATTATGACATACAGTTAATGATGCTAATGTTATTCTTTGTTTTTAATATCTTTAATTCAAGGCCTTCTTCCCTGGTCTGATCTGTTACTACCCTACCTAATACTAATAGCAATACATCAAAACATGGGAGGTCCTGTCGTCAGGATAATTTTACTTCAAGATGTCAAGTCCATTAAGAAATGGATCCAAGACAAATGGACCTTGAAAACCTAATAAAATCAGGTTGAAGGGGCAGGTGAACAGTAAGCAATAACTAACAACTTTTATTATTTAGAATTGGATGATTGGCTGCTTTGTCTGTATCAGATTTACAAATGCTGTTTTTATTAGGTCTATGATATCACAATAAAGCTTTACCATATCTACAAAAGGAGATTTCCTGGTGACTCATCAGTGCATGAGTTCACACAAGGTTTCTGTTAACTCTTTCAAGTACTTGCCAAGAATGACATCAACTGTTTGGTCCCACAAGAGAGCAGCTTCCCACACTTCCTGTAATACACTGACAGATACACTGAACTTGCCAAGTTTTGTCTCATAGGCCAAAATTTAACTTGTAGGTGAAAATAAAGTACTTTTTTCTTCAGTTGGGATGACAATTTGTGACTGTTTAATCACAATGACTGTCAAGTCCATACAACAATTACTTAAATTTCTTATCATATGAATGATTTGTGAATACAATAAAAACATTTGAAGCCCAAACCAACAATACACTTTTTCATTTTCAACATACATGAATTTGGTACCTCAAAATTCAATGCTTTGATCTAATGAACACACAACAGCCTTAAGTAAACAACCTTATCTTGTCAACAAATCACCAACCGTAACTTCTCAAGCATCCATGAAAATATTTCATACATCTGGAGACAAGCCCCAAACACCTCACCTTTGGACCTGACATTCTGGTCCTCCTTGTGACTGCTCGGAAGAGAAAATTTGCCCAGAAGACTGGCCGAACGACGATGCAACCGACCCAACGAACTCCTAACCACGCCACGTCCACCAGTGCCCACAGTAAGCCAGCCACTGCCCCAAACATGTGGGTGTTAGGTTAGGTTAGGCTCCCGGTTCTAATGGTGTGTCAGGCTCCGCTGGGGTCATACTTGCGCCTTAAGGTCTACCCTCCAGGCAACGGAAGCACCAGGAGCTCCTTAAAGACAATCTCTCATTGTCTTGAAGAGATTCTTGTACAGACTTGTTCCCCCAAATAATTCCTCACGGATTTGTGCACTCTGATAAACTAAATGTTGCCAGTGCATGAGAACTGGGACAAGGTGTGTTGGTTCAGGACATCCTTTTAAAAGGGGGTGATTCTAAGACATTCGAAGTTTGGGAAAAGACATTAACTAAGACAATACTCCTTACTACTTCAATATTCTTCAAAATCTTGCAAATGAGGAATACCTTCTTCACATCCATATTATCAAAGTTTGCCTAAAATGGTAGGATGTTCTACTTAATAAATGAATTCCCCTACAAAACAGTAGACTATTCCTAAGCATTGTTCCAGTGCTAAATCAAGCATGAAGCGTACAAGTAAACGGAAGGTGGGCATGTGGACATGATTGGCCAATTTTACAGCATTGTGATACAGGAGGGAGTGGTGATCTCAAATGGAGCAGAAAGAAAGCAACACTATTCAATTAACTGTGATTCAGTAAAATGCTTCCAAAGCCTTTGATAAACATGTTACTTATTCCGGCAGATTTTCAAAACTTTCCCACACATCATTGAAAAAGTAGGACATTTGGTCTTCCATGGCTTGCAAATAAGTCGCTAGTCTAGTTGAACACTACAAACCAAGTTTTTAAGCAATTGTCGAAAGCAACAGAGCAGATACTTCCTTATGCTCTCTTTATTCATTGTAATTAACTGCTTACGAACAATCAGCCCTTAGGCCAAAACTTCTAATTATCTACAAATGATCTAATGATCAACTCCCATCTGTCGAATCTCATCTACATACTGAAGAGCTGAGACTATCTATATAGAAAAGACGATCTGCAAACTACTACAAAATTTATAAACATTATACTACTTTTAACATATCGGAACTCAACTCTGAAGTTCCCAGAGAACATTGATCATCAATTTTTGCACTGAAGTGTAAAATCACACTTTAAGCCACCTACGCAGGGATGGTCGGATCTTCCCTTGTGACTCACAACTTGTTGGACTTGTACGTATATATAGGATTTGGTGAGAAGGGAAGGGCTAGCAAGATAAAGCAAACCAGACAGACAAAGATTGACACACCCATACAGACAAAATCACACCAAAACTGAAAACAAGTTTAAAGTTTTCTTAATTATGGTCCCTTACTTTTCAGGTGAGTTTCACAAATTGTGTTTTGATAGGCGCAAGACAAAACCTTAAGTCCTTCATTCATTGATCTGTTTGTCAAAACATGGAAAAATAAACAAACAAACCACTCCAAACACATTAACCTGGCAAACAACTATTAACAGATTTGAGTTGAACAATATTCCATCTAGTTACAGCAATATCAAAGGATCACTGGAAAAGCCTGTAACAGGCAAAGCGTGACATACATGTAAGAGGATATAACTGGTCGCATTAAGTTGGCTTAGGGAAAAAATCTGCACTACTTCTCCTTGCGCAATCCCCTTATTTCTGCTCTAGTTCCCCCATACCCCTCTTGACTGGTACACAACCCTATCTTTATACTTGTAAGCACACTTCCCACTGGCTTGAACCAAAGTTCCTAACCTTCATGCAGGACTGGAAAGACTTCAAGAGCTTCAAAAACTTGGCACATAATATAGTTATATGGATTAGCAGAAATACACTGGGTTTCTGGCTTTTCAGGCATAGCTTTTAGCTGGCTTCAAATTCTTGGCACGTCATGCCACTGTGAACAGTTAATTAGTTGGGAAAATAGCAGAAATTCCTGGAGATTTACCCGATTTGTATATTTCAGCACCGAGCCAAATAACAGGATTGGGACTACCTGGGACACCTAGAAACTGAAGAATCCTATAATTCAAAAGTATAAACCCACCTTCAAGTTTCATGCCAGTATAAAGCTCAAAATTTAGCACCCTACGGTACACCTTTCATTCCATTCTGTAGCCTTGTTTTGCGACCTTGCCTTCCTGAAGGTCAAGTAGGTGATGAAGTATTATTTGTTCTAAAGTTCAAACATGTCGAACTTCTCTTAAGTAACCATCTACGGACGAAGTATGAGGTTCGCAGTTAACACAATTACTTTACCAAGTGGGTATTTATAGCCGAAAGGTTTGACACATACACATATTATCACTGATTGAAAAATTATTCATCAATAATATATTTGCATCTGTTTGACACTACCTGTCATTCAAGGTCCAAATTAGCGATATATAAAAGTGTAGCCTGGGTACCGTTCTCCATAATAACTGCAAGCTCAATTTTTTCACTTGTACCATTTTCTATAGTAACGATGGCTCAAACTTTTTTTCACATGGTAAGCAATCTGCAGAATGATTTATCCAGCAGTCATTACATCTAGGATGGTACCTACTAACCTAAGCTAATGTAAGTTACCCAACACTCGGAAATACCTGCTCGTGAAAAAAATCCGTGAATTACTACTACTCAACAATTACCATCCATGCCTGTTCAAGTGTTAAACCCTGTCACCCAGACTCAGAACAAAGTAGATATTCATTGGCCTTGACACTTTGGAGGTTGATTGTTTAGGATTTGTGCAGTTGACTTGAAAAGACAAATTGACCTGTTTCTATGGCTATAACCTACAAAAACAGACAAGTTTGTTCTAAAAATAAGCAACTGGATTAAATTGTTAACAAAATACTTCTGAGCTGAGTGATCGCTGTGCTAGTAAGTTATTTTGTGGCTACCAAACAGTCAGCTCTGTGTCATTTAGTAAACCGTCCATTCAAATCTTCGTTTGTTCACAAACATTTGTCAATTTAATAAGTCGGTCTAGTTTTCCAATAATTGAAACTTTAATAGCCACAACAATATTAAGTGTTTGCTTGTAGGATAATTCAACATAGAGTGCTAATCTGATCCTAGAAGTAATATAATCTATATATAGCGTTATCGTCATGCAGCAAAGTTTATTACAGTCTTGACTGAACTTGCTTGATGTTTGCAAATCATTACAGACGTAGATGTCAGTTCCTAGATCAAGGAAACTGAAATGTTGCTGTGAAATTGGGAAACCTTTTTACCTACTTAATAGCTTTTACATTCAGTACTACAGTTACTGATAAAAGGTATTCTCTAATTAGTTCTACATACTTGACATAACTTTTGCTCATCAATTCTACAACCCTTCAAATATGGGATTTCCTATAATCTGACCACACAGTGACATCAGCACTTCAAAGCTGCATCGATAACCGACGTTCTCATTTTTGTTTGGTTTCCGTAGCTACCCCGACATTCTCTGCCCACGTTCTGTTTGTTCGTAAACGCCGACCTCGCCAAGTTTTCAAACATGGATTAAAAAGCGGGGCTGGACATAAAGACTAATCTGACCAGTGTGTACAGGGGCTCTTAAGAAAGTCGGAGCTTTTAAGTTGTTTGTTCCCCATGCCCCAGAGGTCACCTGGTCTGAATACACCTGGTAAGAGGTGTTTACCTGACAATGTGGGGCGGGTCACGGGTTCAAGGAGCAAGTTTGCACTAATGTTGCCCTCACAGAAAATCAATTTGTGTCGGGTGAACGACTGGACTTTTAACCCTATTGTAAGAGGTATTTTTGCAAAAACAATTTAGAAGATAAAAGGCTTCAAGGCTATAATTATCTAGCTCACTAATTACACCAGAAGGAATAAAAAAAGAACTGTAAGATGTACACAAAATAGAGATTTGAGGTAAATTCTTTAAGTGCTTGTGAGTCCTTGTGGCACTAACCACCAAGAAATGTATAAAAACTTCAAGGTTGTGTGTCTACATCATTCACAACCTTCTTTTAGTTATTCTTAGAAGAATGCAGGGAAAATACCTAATTTTACTGTAAACAAGATCCACTTCATCTAAACTAAAAGAAGGCACAAATCAGAGTCAGTGATAGTACAACAGAAGCAGTTGCTAGGGGATACACGAGTTCGACACAGGCAGGGCATGTCCAGACCTGATACCGTTGTTGAGAAACAAGACTGGCTGTCAGCTATGCTTTCATGGACACCACCAGATAGTAAAAGCCTCATAAACTTCATATACCAACTCATCCATATCCAAATGCTATGAAAATTAATGAATGAATAGTATGTGGAATGAATGAATGAATGAATGAACAAACGAAAGATACAAAGAAATGAATTTATATAATTTGTACACCCAAACAAATAGTGTCAGTATCTTGAAAGTATGGGACATAGAAATGAATCAATCATACAGTCACTCACTGACTCATGTGCAGAAACACTTTTGCCCATTTTCAAGCCCTGGATAGTACAGCACTTCACAAAGCATGCATAACAAAATGCAACATACCTGAAGACAAGATGGTGTGCCTTCAAACACCTTTTTTCTATCTTTAACGATAAGAACCTTGATAAAATATTTGTGGATGTCAGACTTTTGCACAGGTCCATTTAAGAGTCCACCTGTTCTGCTTGGTACTTCTCTTTAGCATGTGTAGACATAATTAGGTCAAATCATTCAACAGCACAAGTGGGAAGAGGGGCAAAAAACACATCATCCTTTTTCCTCTTCTTTTCATCCATTGTTTACAGATTCTTCATCTAACTGGCGTACCATTTGGTTGTGCGTAACCTTTACCAACTGCTAATTAACCGTGTCTGTTCAAACCCTCTACTTCCTAAGATCATTTATCACACTTCTGACTCCTAGAACATGTCAGTTGACACCTGTGATGGATCTCTTTTTTGTAGGCAAAACTCTTGACATTTCTCTCCCTTTGTAATGGCGGGAAAATCATCCTAATGCACATCAATACTTATACAAAAAGGAAGTAATTATTAAGATACATTAAGGTGGTTTTACTCACTGGTCTTAATCATTTAGAAGTCCACTATCTCCATCTTTTCTTCTGTACACATGTACTGTAGTTGTTTATCACACCCGTACAGTAGTTGTTAGTCACACACATGCATTTCTTTGTCACACCTGTAATTCTTTATCACACCTGCAGATATTTGTCACACCTGTACTTTTGTCACACCTGTAGTTTTGCCATGGCACACCTGTGGTCATTAGTCATACCTATACATGTCAATGGATATGAATGAATATGTACATGAATATAAATATGTATGTCAAACCCAGTCTGTACCCCACTGTTGTTTATAGCATCTACAGGTGTT
The DNA here is from genome assembly GCA_019207045.1 of Branchiostoma floridae x Branchiostoma belcheri. Lineage (NCBI taxonomy): Eukaryota > Metazoa > Chordata > Leptocardii > Amphioxiformes > Branchiostomatidae > Branchiostoma > Branchiostoma floridae x Branchiostoma belcheri. The sequence goes on from CM033028.1 coordinate 6,476,631, forward strand.
TACCAAAACTAAGAAAGTTCCTCCAAGATGCTCCACTTTTTAAGACGTCTTAGCCTTTCACTCCAGTCAAGGCATGACCATCTCCAGGGCCATGTGGGTCTGCAACCTTCCTCTATCTAATCCCTTCACAAAGCAAGACCTTTAAGACAAACAGGCCTCTCCTAAGACACCTGAGATGGGGGCACATATCACTTAAAGGATCTGGTTCAAACCTTCCCAGTGTTCTCCCGACCTTGAGCTCCTTGGTTGCCATGGCAACCAAGGAAACTTGCTGAGTCAGGTAAGCCGAGCCCCCTGTTGCTTCTTTTCTGTCTTGCACAAACAAATTAAAGAAAAGGCGCTAATACACTCTGGAATGGTAATCCAAGCAACTTTCACATACCCTACCTCTTACACAAAATGAAAGAAGGGAAAGTGTTTGTGACAAGCTGACATAAGGAAGTTACAAGGGATCTTCCAAAAGTCTATGTCTGTACAGAATGAACTAAAAAGGAGTACTGGTAAAGAAAAGAAAACACATAAGGTATAGAAGTTTAGAACATTTCTATTTGAATTGAAACCTACAAACACATCCGTCTTGGCAAAGCATTAACTGGACATCCAACATAAACACACAGAGGTGTAGTTTGTTGCAGCTGTCAATCACACTGACATCTTATGACATCATTTTACAAAACCGATCCGTAATTAATTCCCTTGGCATACAAACGACCACTCACCCTTAAACCAATACCTGCCAGGTAAGAAACATCTGCCTTCTGGTTCCTTTATCAGATGGGAATGAGTACAGTACTCACATCGAACCCAAGAAGCTTTCTGTAGATTATTAGATTATTACAACCTACAAGGAGAATTCCTTAAAATCCATTAATGACTTTTCAAGAAACCAGCAAAACAAACAAGGAAACATAACAGTTGACACAACATGGCCAGGAAAAGTTGAACACTAAGGTATAGTTTGCTGCAGGTGCCCATCATTTTGATATCTGATGACATAATTTTTTAAACAGATCTATGACTGATCCATTTTGTACACAAACCACTGCTCACCCTGAACCATGGCTCCAGCCTATCACAGCCTCAGCGTGCTGCTCCTTTGCTCAGGTGGAATGACTACAGCACTCAGGGCAGCCACCCAGAGAAATGGGTCAGTGGTAAATAGGTGTAAGGTGTCTCAAGCCGCTTTTACCCTGTACACGTTATGTCTCAAGAATGCGAGGGTGGTGGGGAGGTAAGGGGCCACGGCTTCAAGGAGTTGTTGCACCAAGGTGCGGAGTGACCTTGTTCACATGTAGACCGGAGAATTCTGTCCAGGTCCTTCAAGGAGTCCTTCTCCAGGTCCTTCAAGGAGTCGCACAGAGGTGCAGGGTGACACTGCTGGTGTACGCACATGTCTGAGAATTCTGGCTGGAGTCTTTGGCAAGGTCTGACAACAGGGTGCAAGAACACGGCAGCGGAGTAGCCTACCCAGCAGGCTCCATGACCAGTGTTTCTCATTATCGATCTGGGTTGAAAAGGATTGGTTGGTCCTAAGATGCACTAGACTAGAGTAATTTTTGCAAAACTGCAAGACCATAATGAAAACAGAATCTGAGGAAAAAGTCTGTATGGGTACGCACTGCTTCAGCAGGTGAATATTCAAATGCAAAAGCCCTCTTTCCTTTACCATGTTTAATTGCTTTATTTTTACTTCAAAATGCTTGAGAACCAAAGAAATAGATTAGTTTGACTTTTGAATATTACTTTGATGAAAAACAATCATAGAGTCAAAGAGACATAGCACTGACAGGGTCTGCTCTTAATATAATAAAAAGGCTTATCTCTGTCATGAAGGACAGGGCATACCAAGAGCCATATCTAAATGTACCTCACTGGTAAATTCCGATTCGGATGCACAATGATGATGACTTTCTGATCTAATAGCTCTCATTTTCTACATAATTGGCCACCAACAATCACATTTACAATAACCATGTTCCACTGTTTCATTTGAACAATCATCAGCCCCAAATAATGTCCATATCAAACCAGCCGCCTGTGAAGGCTATTCTGGAGGCGAAGCAAGACGGAAGGATCACAGCTCCATGGAATTTCAAGAATTGGTTTCAAAGACAAACGTGGTCCGCAACCTTAGAGCCATGTAAGATATCTGTCCAGAGGATGTATTTAGGAGTGGTTCCAGTACATTAGCCTGGCTTGGTGCACCGCACAATGCCAACAGGCTTACTGCCAGGACTAACAGGGCACGCTTCAGGTACTTCCACAAAAATGATGTAAATCGTTGAGTTTTGGTTTTAAAAAAATAAAGATTCTAAAATCTGTGACCAGCGATATTTGTTTTGTTTTCTTTCTTACAAAATTCCCTAATGATATCCACATTGTCTTCAATCAAATACGGAGGTTTTAATTATGAATGAATGAGAACCAAAAACACTTCATTGCATCTTCCTCATATTATTGGGTCTATCTAACAACAAACTTAAATGGACAATGTACTTGTAAACATAGCAATTCAAAGAATGCAAGAACTTTTAATCTTTTGATGCTTGCATGATAGTACAGGTGAAATTTTAAGTACAGCTGAGATTTTCCCCAAGTGTTCTTAGTTTTGATAAGCATGGGTCAGTTATTTCGACCCGTACATCACCTAACCCAACAATCATTTATCCTGTTATATCTCGTCAATGGACCGCAACTTTCCACAAATCGGCCAACAAAAACGACTGTCACTTCCCATGACAGAGCGTGTCGCTATAACGCCGCCACAAAATCATAACTATGCAGCGAACACACACACCGTCACACTCCGAGAAAATCGCTTCTTTTCTCCTCCCTATAAAAACATTACAGTCATTCCTGGGATGGTGTGCACAAAGGCGGCCGAGTTCACTTTGAGTTCGGGCGCATTCTTTTTTTATGACACCATCACACAGTTACATTGTACCGTTATATGAACTTCCAAAATGCAAAGAAAAGATTTCCTTTAACCATTAGCGATAACATTTGCAATGACTGAAAATCTCATTTTTATTCTTTTTTTGGTGGGGAAGGGAGAATTTTTGTCTTAAGACAGTTACAATTTGGACTAAGCAACCAGAAAAGCTGGCTTTAAACCAAGGATACTTTCAAAAAGAAATGTTCTTATCTAATGCAAACAAACAGATAAAGCTAGTCTAAAACTTGGGCTTTTTTCACAGTAACTGCTATAATCTAAAGCAATTGAAAAAATACTGTGAATCTAAGGTATCTTTCAAGCACCCCAAAATCAGAGAGATATTTTAAAAAAGAAATATCTGACAGGTGAGACACCTGTGCACACCTGTAACTGGCTTGTATGTAATAAACAGGTGTGCTTTCTGTATCCCCCTTGCAGCAGCATACTATCTCCTATCATTTCCTTCAACCAATAAAATGACATCCTTTTCATGATAATGATATCAGCAATGTGGGAAAACCTGTACAATGAATACTGATACTCTCATCATGTGACATCTACATTTCACTTTTTTTGAGACGTTTTTCTGAGAAACTGGCTCGTCCTTGATTACAATCGCAGCTTTAATGACCATTACAAGACCTCACAGGTACAAGATGCAACCTGATATAATGAGGTACAAGAACAATAAAAACACAACATGTGTCAAAAAAATATGTTTTCCAGTTCAAAAAAGGCATATACTTAAGTTAGTACCAATTTCCTCTTTCATGAGTTAGCGCAGATAAGTACATCTTATCACAAGATCTGTACAAGTGTATTCCCCTGTCTGCTAAGTTAAACTCTTCAAGAGAACAATAGGCTATTAAGTCCCCATTATCTCTATATTTCACCCCAGGATTAAAACAAAAACAACAGGTAAACAGACAACATTGTTTCTTCTCCAAGACGATTCCCAAGAAAGGGGACATCTTCTTGTCAAAGACTTGGAAGGAGATTGCTTGAGGCGGTAAGGAATAACTCCGGCAATTAAGTACTTTTTTTTATTAGTATCATTTCATAGGATCAAGCAATTGGCAAACAGAGAATAGTTTCATTCCGAGATGTCAGCCAAGAAAGAAGATAATATTATGGCTAGCTATTTATGGCATTACTATACATCTTTGTGGGAGGGAGCCTTGGAAGTTGGAAGGACAAACTCGGTGTGCATTTCAACAATGGGTTCAGACTAGAAGTGACCCGAATACGTGGGGCGTCCATACAACAATGGTCTTCCTGTAACCAAGTCCAACGTCCAAACTCCCCCGCATAAGAGTCAGGTGTTTCTATCAATAAATGTACGTCAATATGCAAACCAAGGTGAATTCCAGCCCTTTGCATTTACTCAATCCATAGCTGACCCCAAAACCCACGGCCCCCCACCTTACCTAAACTTGTGCATTCTTCAACTGTATGTCCCGGGTTATTTACCAAATAGAGCGTTGAAATACAACAACAAACACAAACACCACCACACTGTACGCAGACTCTCTTACCTCCAGTCAAACCTGTGAAAGAAGGAAAACGCTCACCTTCTTCAAGACTCCGGTTTACAGATTCTGCAGCTCAGTGTAAGTTTGTAGACGTTACCCCTAACAAGCTCGCTATGTGTCTGTTGTCACCTTGGTGCAAGTTTGCCTGAATAACACGTCCTAAGCTCTGCTCTAAGCCTGAGAAATCGCAGAACACACCTCTGTACACTTCCTCGATATGCAGATCCGTACAGACTAAACTGAGCCGAACAAAGCTGGATAACGGTGCTCGAAACGTGGCCGGAGAGCGCTGCAAGCTCGCTCTCGAGAAGATTACCCGGCTGTGAGGGGACCTATTAGCCAGGTGAAGTGGCAGCATTCACTTACCGGCTTCTTTGTTCGGCAAACATTTGTAAACCAATCAAACGCTTTCTCCCGACAGTGGATCGCCTTTCCGATGTCCACTTACGTGTCACGGTACCCCTGTGTGTGTATTGCTACCATTTACTTTGTCACTCTAGCCCGCGGTGGAAGAATACCCGGCCGAAACGTGCTCGATGACCAGAACCTTTCCGAGACACAGTCCGGCACCTTAATGGCACCCAAACTCGTCCCTGTCACAAAAACTGACAACTTTGTACAACAAAGACAAGATAAGAAGGAGGGTATACATCCACGTGTGCATTGTCATGATTTACTTAGTTATTCTAGCCTTGTAGGATAGAACCCCGCCAAAAAGTCTACACCCATTCAACGGTTGGCCTCTGCAGCTTGACTGGCAGCTTAACTCTCCAACAAAAAAACTTGACATCTCCGACAACAAAGCAGCGATAGTGGGAGGAGGGATATCAAAACAGGAATGACAAAACCAGGTGAGACTGTTTGGAGAGGGCTGTTTCATGCTCTGAATGGTAGTGCTGAAGGATAAGGGAGAGCAACAACTGACAATGGAACAAAACATCATAATGAGATCACTACTTCGAATTCTGCTGTTTGGTTGGTGAAGATTTCCCCACAAAATATACCAAGAGGATCATATCCTTGTGCTAAGATGAACAACAATAGAAATTTTAAGGAATTAAGGCAAGGTGGTTGCTTTCAAAGGTTGCTGTAATAAATGTCAAGATCTCCCCACAAAATGTACCTAAAGGATCATTTCCTTTTGCTAAGACAAACAACAACAGAAAAGGAAACAAACATCTAAGGTGATGTGGTGCACATCAAAGGTTGCCGTAGTAAATGTTTGTGAAGATTTCACCACAAAAAAATAAACCAAACTATCAACAACAACAACAGAGGAGTATCGTTTCCCGGCGCTAAGCACCTCCGCCTTGAAATGTGCTTTGATCTAAGGGGCACTGTTTTGTCTGATTAAATATTGCGATGAAAGATAGCGAGGCAATAGCCAATCAAGTGCTTATCGCTCCACTTAGAGGGTATCAGTTAGATACTGCCGACAATGTTTAGTAAACACGGCAGGTTGTAAACAATCAACAAACAAACATTTGTCCAAGACAAACTTCTTCCATCTTGTTGTTACAGTGCATGTGCCGTGGAACAATGCTTGGAAAGGTTTCAGCACAGATTTCAGTTTCCTTTTATAACATCTTCAAATGCTACATTTGACTGTTCAACAAATATCAAGCCTATTCTCCTACACATATTTTCTTAACACCAAAATGTCAACAACTGAAAGGTAGTCACTAGTACAGGTTTGACTGTTAATCTATGGCCAGGTGGTCCTCATGTAGAGGTGGTCACTAGTACAGGTTTGACTGTTTATTGATGGCCAGGTGGTCCTCTTGTAGAGGTGGTCACTTGTCCAGGTTAAAATGTTCATTTACCCAGTATAGTACTGACTGATATTACTATTATTAGCATAGAATAACAAAGCAGGTACCTTTTGTAACTGAAGCTGGCAGGTAGTTTAGCCCAGGTGTGTAATTTATACATGGAGTAAGGTACTCAGACTCCACTATAAACTACATGTAAGACGACCCTCCAGTAGTTAGCTATCCCCTCCCTCCCCATTGTTCACACCCTTCACTGAAGTACAGTCAGAGGAGTGACGAATGTTCACTTTTGATCCTCAAGCTGGGTCCCATTCTATATATAACATAGAAAGGTTAAGGCACTTTGTCTTGAACTTTTTCACTGCAAAGGAACTATTGTACTATTAGTGTAAAGAGTTAGGTACCAGTAGGTAAGGTAAACAATTGAATATACTTGGACAATTGTCCCAAATGACAGGCAGGTCGCCTACCACATTTGTTCCTTTCTATTTCTAAACGGACAAAGGTTACATTACAAATTTACCGTACTTCCTTACTGCTAGGGCAGCCTTTGGATAATTCTGAATCTGTGCAACTAAAAAGGGCTTCAATGAGGCTACAATGAAACTAATATTGACTATCAAGATTTGGTTTGAACCAGGATGCAATATAAACACTTCTGCAAGGTGGCATGATTGAGTTCAGTTACCAAAGCACAACCTTGCAAACCTTTTCAATGACAAGCCTGAGTCGTAGCACACAAAACATTTCTTTACTATGTACCAAACAACCTTGACTTTATAGCTTTGCTGGCTTGATTGCTTCCCAAAATAGCTATTCTCTAAAACTGCATTGCCTGAAGTTCTTTCAGCCATAGAACTTGGCAACCTGTAACGACTTGTTTCCATGTAATTAAGCTAATTAGTGGCGGGCACTTCAAACTCATAAATCCGAACAGCCAGTCATTTTGTGCAATTACCTGTTTACATTCCAAACTCCACTTCAGCCTACAGACCTTTCAAAATGTCACATTCTATTCACATTCATTTCAAGAAGGTTCGGAAGAAACAACAACTACTTCTCAAAGCCCTCTCTTAATACAAGTTACAACACGCAGAGAAAGTAACAACTATATATATATATATATATCCATAAGAAGGTCAAGAAAAAAATCACGTCTAGATCTGCAAGCATTCTAAAGTCCATTATTTAGACTCCAATCAAGTTTGTTTGTGGTTCCTGTATAAATCCTTCAAACAAGCCGATAATTATTTTTAAGAGGCTTTGAGAACCTGATAAGACCGACTAGAAAGACTTATTAGACCCAGGTTCAAGGCACCTGGCTTCCAGAAAGTGTTGGTACCACTACTACTGGCACTAGAACATAAAATAATAATTATAATATATCTGGTGTATTTTGCCAGCCAGTAAATACCCAATGTGTTGAGTGATGAGGCTGCTTAACGTGGTCGAGGTGCCACTGGACCTCCCGGAAGACGATTTCGTGGAAAGCTCCCTGAAAGATGGGTTGGGGTAACTAATGGGGCTGAGTTAGGCACGATCTACACACAGTTTTTCCCGATATCGGCGAGCCTACAACCTCTCGCCGACAGCTTTTTTTCATTGTCTAGACGGAACTACTATATCGCCATTACGATATTGGGAAAATTTCTCCCGAAAAGTCCGTACCATTCGTACAATACCTTACCGATAGCTTAGCAGGGGTCCCCGACAGCTTCGCGCGCGTGTAGATGCTTCCCGACTTCGGGAAGGCTCATTAGCATATAACGCCATTTGGAAAATCGCGCTATATGTTTATGACTGCAAGCGCCATGGGTGTCCGGCCCCCTACGTTCTAGATCCCTCCCGACATCTCCACAGATATCGGTAAAAACTGTGTGTAGATTGGGCCTTAGTTTGGTTTGATTTGGATCTCCACTTACTGATATGTCACTATTCTTCATGTAAATCACTGTATGGCTGATACAAGATGGATATTCCGCAAACATTCATTGGCTTCATCTGAATTGAATCACCAACTCAAGACAGAAGGATTTGCACCACCGCACACCAGGGCATGCCCTTATTCCTTTTCTAAGGCCACACCAATTTAATTTCTTGGCTCACGGATTTTTTCAGTAAAAATATGGAGCAAGAGGGCGAAATAAAAATAAAAATAAAAATTGTAAAATGGTTGTGGTAAAGGTAACGGCTAATCCAAAACATATAGAAAAAAAGTTTTCAGCTTGAAAAAAGTAAAAAAACGCTATTCTTGTACAGTAACAGCACCTGTACCCACACTTGAAGGAGCTTATAATATAAAGGCCAATTTGCTACACCAGAAAGTTGGTGAATGGTTTCATTAATGGTGAAAATTTGCTGAGTGGTAATTTTTCTTTTCATTTTTTTTTCCAAAAAAAAGGAGCGAGCGAATCCGTGAACCAAGAAATTAAATTGGTGTGGCCTAAAGTTGTGGTGGGTTCTTTAATGAGCAAAGTCTTGTTAAGAGACATTCCGAAGGGCACAAGATCAGAGACACAACAGGGTTTGAACCCGGGACCTAATATACACGGTGCTGATTACACCACGCCATCTCAATAGGTTCTCATAGTCATAGCTGTTGTTTTATGTCTGTGGACATCGGTGCATATATATTGATCTGTGGCCTTGAACTAGTTGCCAGAAGTGCCCAGGGCAAGGTGACATACGTGAATACTGTACAGCATTTCCATGAACAAAGATCCGACCCCAATTTCAGGAATGTGAGCGCTGCCCCACCTGCATACTGAGGTGTATGTTCCACTGGGTTGACTGACCGGAAGTTTGGCCGGGATTATCAGTGAGCAGAACAGCAAATATTGGACCATAGATGTTTATCTGGGACTCTTGTCACTCAGTAGACCGACATGCAAGGATAGATCTACATTTGGTGGCAAGAAAAAGAGAAAAAGGAAGAGAGACTGAGTGACAACCAAAGGTAACACCGAGACGCCTGCTATAAAGCCCTGGCCCAAACCACCTAGAGTGGAAAAAGTTTGCTGCCCATAAAGAAAGATCTAAAGACCTTTTAAAAAAAATCTAAGTAATTCTTGTTACTAAGGCACTTCAGGATTTGCTAAAAGGTCACTGCTCTGGTGGTCAGCAATCCTACATTTGTTCATCAGGATCACAGTGTTTCACAGAGCTGAACGTTTGAATCCCTTATTAGCCCTCAGATTTCTCTACAATGATTTCCATGCTGCTGGTATTATGAGTTCTAGAGTCTAGGTCAGGGTTGTAGCCAGCCAGAAATCATTTTCCGTCCCCTCCATTTTGAATGGCTTTGGCGCAGTGTTCCTAGGGGGGTCCGGGGCATGTGCTCAAGGAAAATTTTGAAATTTAGATCCTGAAATGCTATTTCCTGCATTTTGAGCGTTGAATTTTGCTCACAGAGGACGGAATGGGGAAAACAATTTTCCGTCCCCAGCTTCAAAATTCCTTCAAAGGACGGAAGGACGGGTGCTGGCTACAACCCTGGTCTAGGTCCTTTTGAAAGGGATGTTGCACTGCCAGCAGTGGGCACAGGGGTTCTATCAGTAAGCAGTCAAGTATACTGACATAGCAGTGCCACCTTGTAATCAGCATCATTATTGCAGACAATCTTCCACTGCCTTTTTGTCTGACTGCAATAATGGCAAGGTGACATTCTAACTTTCAAACATAGTTTTAGACGCTTCAAGCTTATGGAATTAAATGAGTGCAATCAGATTCTTAAAATAAAGGTCGTTTAAATAAAAAAGACAAAATTTTGAAAGAAGATTGGACACAGCGCCCATCATTTCCTCCCTAATCATTTCCTCCCTATCACATGTTTGTGCTTTGTGATGAAGTCTCTACAAACAAGTCTGTTTGAAGTTCTCATCTGTCTGACCACAGATTTCCTGTGAAACAGGAGTAGTAAGATAAGCACTAAACACTTCCAACTCTGCAGTACATGGTCCACTAACACAACACTGCCTGGGGCATGGGTTGCTACTGACATCAGCCGCCAAGTTTAGAACTGTTGCTTGGGCAAGAACAATGCATCTATTTGGTTATCAGACAAGATCTAGGCATATACTACAACTATGTCATATGATCGTCATACTATTGCAAACCGAGGACATTCTTTGGAAAGTCACAAACATGTCCTGCAAACTTTAGCTTTCGTATATATGGAAAGGACTGTCTTAAATCCTAGTCGGCAGCTAGTTGTCACAGCCTGCCTGAAAATTCTACAGCATCTAAATCGTATGAGTATGACATACTATGACAAATGTGGCAAATCTATTTTTCTTTGCGGGACTCTATTTGTTACAAGATAAAACACATTATATACATTATGTGCAAAACCACAAATATTCTCATATTCTGTTTGGACTCTACTTTTATCACAAGGCAAAAATCAGAACTATTTCCTGTACTATAAATTCAACATAATAATCACCTTATAAATTCACACTTTGCCATGTGAAATAGTTTATCCCAGGTGATAGTATTCCAAACTGGACAGCATTAATAAAGCACAGCCATTGCCAAGGTAACATAGTTTGTTCCTATCTCTCTTTCCTCCCACTACTTATCTTGGCAGTGGGACTCACATACCACCAGTCAACCAGACACAAGTGAGGTGGCGCTTGGATTGCCCTATTTTCGAATAGCACAGAATTCGAAAAAAAGGGAACTTCTAGTCTGTGTAACACAAACTCTGCTGTCCAGGGCTGTAACTGGCCCCTCTAGGAGGCCGGTGGAAGTTGGGCTGGCTGCTGTAAGCGAGATTTAATCAGGCTAGGGAATTTCTAAATCATGAACCTTTTATAAGAATTTATAACTTTTCAGGCTAACCTATTCCTAAAGGTGATATCATAAAAATTAACGCTAATTGTTAAAGCTATTCTATCAATAAACAAATAAAAGTATACATATCAACAACCTCCTTTGCTATGTGCAGTTGGCCAAGTAGACCATCCACCTACAGCAAAGCATCTGTAACTCAATATCAGTAGTTGGGAAATCCAGTAAATTTGTATGAAGGACCTTTTACTAGGGTCAGGGTGTAGCAAAACACACAACAGACTTACACTTCATATTTTCTTTCCCATACCAATCCTATTCTGTATCTTTCCTGATGTAAAATCAAGCATTCCTTGAGACGTTTTTGCCTCACCAGACTTTCAAGTCCACATTTATAATTGGACAGCCGAAAACTACCAAAATATCACACATTCCTCTCAAAGGTCAAAGCCGAATGTCACAGCCACCCACAGAACAAGACTGCCTCCTGTCTAGCCTGACATGGACCACACTCTGCCATCCACTACAACGTCCTCCTTCCCCTTTTGGACCAGAGGCACTCCAGTGCCATTCCATCACGACTACATGGTCAAGTAACACTCTCCCACCAACAAAGCTCTGTAAATTTAACCTTCACCCTACTTTGGTACCCTTTAGGCACTCAATCTGTACTGGTTACAGGGTCAGGCAGTAGGGAGGGGGTTCAACTGTGGCAGCTACTGTTTTGTGTAAGGCACAATGCTGGCCTTTGTGTGTTGCACAGGCAGCCACTGCCTAGTAATGAGCCTGGACTTACAACTGTTACTGGAAATAAGCAGGAGTCAGGAGTCTCCAGAAGTTGGGATTCCAGAAGAACGCATTTGAGAGCAAAATTTTACAGATCCTTCAACCATCATTGATCTCCAAGTTCATCCAATCATCTTTCCACTTCTTTTAATGCTCTTTCAATGGTCTCCTACGTCTTCCTATGACTCCCCTTAATTGGAAGCTCATCTGTATTTACCTGCAGAATTATCTCTCATTAAGTTATAGGTCAACCAAACTTCAATAAAATACAAATATAACAAAAATGGTTAGGACAGTTAAAGTTAGGTAGTTAGATCTATCGGTCGGTTTTGATATTTATCTGTGATGATGATGATTTATCTGTAAAAAGTATGCAATTCAGCCTATGGCTGCAACATCCCAATGATCTAGTACATTCATACAACTTCTATGACCCCAATATCATCATGTAGACTGGACCTGTTGAACTAGCATCAAAGTAAACTTGACCTCCAACCCTGAAAACTTGACATGTACATCAGAAAGTCTGGAAGAGTAAAGTTTACTCTCCTAAATGTGTTTATCTCAGCAAGTACACTGACTAGTTAGGGCAGAACAAATAAATCACAGAGGTTAGAGAAGTTCCACCTGCACCTAAACACAGCTGTAGGGGCTTAGCATGTTGACAATTGGACTTTACAACTAACTTTGTAGACTGTGAGAGTTGGTTAGTCTCTTTGTTTACAAGTTTGTCTCTACAGAAAAACAATGATTGTAGAATGATTGGATCTCCAAGCATGTGTAAGGATTCTGCTCATTCTCAGTGTATTACGACTGCTTTTGCAGAATTGGTACTTATTTCTGGTATGTATTTGTAGAAATAGTAGATACAATATCAGAAGAGTACAAATGTTATAAAAACATGTCTAAAACACAAAGGCACTGAGAATGCACTGGATGCTTACATCTCATTGGTGATTAGGAGACAGATTGCTTGACAGCTACAGGCAGGGGAAGACACCTGCTTTAGGAAGTTCACTTTTCAAATCCCCAGTTAATCAAATTCCTAGACATGTAGGGTTTACAGTGCAAGAAATAAGTCCTGTTGTTTAAGCTTGCGTCTAGTTTAGGCTGTAAGCCATAAAAGACTACAGCAAGCTGGATTGTCTGGTGATAACCTAGTTATAAATATACTTACTTCCCCTTTACTTTTATCAAATTCCTGAGCTTCAGTGCAAGAAACAAGCCCCACTGTGTTAGCTTCAAGTTCAGTCCATCATTGGTGATGAGATAGACATAAGACTACAGTTACCTCAGCAGGCTGGGAGGCGTAATGATAACCTTGTCATCAGCAATGGCAGCGAGGATACAGAAGGTCAAACCCTGTCAAACACTGTTGGACAAATATCTGGCAGTCAGACAACAAGAGACAGACTGGGATAGTAAATGCGGCGTGGTTGCGTGCTGTGGTCTTGGAGGGAGTTCAACTTCTGGTTGTTCCTGTTCCAATTAGTTGCAAACAATTTTCAAGTGCATTAGCAAGGTAAATAACAAGTTCGTAAGAGCAATTATTGTGACACGACCCTACACTACAGTAAGGCAAAGATGGCATAGCTCATACATGTCCATATACAGCAAAAAGCCCACATAACAATACAGTATGAACAATTACCTCATCATTTAACACCCCTGTGCACAATTGGCATGTTCCATAAATGAGTACAAGAGCCACTGAACAACTCCATGTGAATAATTATCTCATCATTAGCACCCCTGTGAACAGATGGCACATTCCATAAATGTCCATATGCAATACACATGCCACGGAATGAATCATTCTGAACCAAAAGAAAACATATTTCATCAAATTCATGAGCACCAACTTCTGGGGAGGAACCATAGAACCAACTTAGGGGCTACATCTGCAACGTAAATAGAGAAGTTACATCTGGATATAAAACTTATGGGAGGCCTAAAATATCTTGACCAGGACATACCCCACTCATATATCACTTTATCAAAGAATCTTAATTAAGAATCTCATAATGTCATATATAACTTCTTGATCTATCTTGATCTTCCTTACAAAATGAATGCTCGTGAAAACAAAACCTCCTTTAGGGATAAATGAAATTCAATGTAGAACATTGACTCTAGTGTCATTAGCTTGGAAGCCTGACTGCAACAAGCTTCTCTTGGAGTCTCAGCTCCAAAGTCCAAGGCCAGCATGCCCCCAAGGAAACTTTACCAGCCCTTCTCAGGAAGACCATAAGGTCCTGTGTAGGTCCTGGTAACAGTTTGGCCTCTTGATTGAAGTGAGGTCTGCTTTGACAGGTACAACCCGTCCCACAGACATAGTCCCACAGACATAATCTCCTCCAGAAACTTCTGCAGCCTTACAAAACCCATTTAGCCCCACTGGGCAGTACACAGTCACACCACAGACCTGTCACCTCCAATAGGAACTGACTACTCCCAGAAACATTGCTACAACTATTTCTCTTCAATACAGATGGGGACAGCTCATCCTCTTCATCCCTTGTGAGACATAAGGCCATGACTTACAGATGGAGTTGACTTATATCTATATGTACATATAGATGAATCTATATATAGAAGAGTCTTTGGCCAGGGATTCAACAAGTCCTCTTTGTTATGTTGGCAACATGTAAGGATTGGTGTATAAACTCTAGATCTACCATATTCCAGTTCATCCTGATGCCCCAAATCAATCCACTCTCAGGACAGCCAGTTTATTGCAATGTTATATATAAGAAACATACAGCTCTGTAGCCTGGTTACCCAACCCCAGCCCGATCTCAAGTATCTATATTTTTAAGGTTGGGGTATGGTATCCAGGCCAACAGCTCTGGTGAAATCGTAAGAAATGAGGGATAAATAGATCTCTTCCTTTGCTTCAATTGTCATCTTCCTGCCAGGAAACCTCTCAAATCTCCAAGCAGATGTTGGGAATAATCCATATAAATCATCCATATATACCTCTTGATAAACTGACTTGCTGTAGTATCTCTTTTCCTTTAATAGCTCCCAAAGTTCTTTCTTACAGGTCAGCTTGTCACCACCCTGAAAAGCAGCCTTCTCACAGAAGCTTGGAATGTTGTGGGGTCATGACCTCTGGATCCTCCTTGTGCACCTCTAATGCACACCAGACTAGATCATTACTTTCCAAGCAGATATTAGAGTAGAGTATAGTACATACAGTAGAGTATTTTGGTATATACAGTAGATTATTTGGTCCACGTAAGAATTCTGGGTTCCAGTATGGACTGCTCCTGTGCAGGTTGTCTAGATCGTTTTAGTTATACTGTACATCAGATATCTTTCCATATGCTCGTCCCATCTTGCTTTGAATATGTCCACGTTTAATTATAATGACGGATTCTAGTTACAGCCTTCACTCCCAATATCTGCTAGTAGAATAGCTGTCTCGAAAAACAAGACAGTCGAAAACTGAGTTACGATATTCCTCTGTAACATCTACATGTACACTGTGTATTTGGAATACTGTCTCGCAAAACTTGAAGGGTAACAGAAACTACAATCTTTCCCACCCTAAAATCTAATGAAAGCAGACGTAACACTTGCAGGGCAGTCTACAGCAGTTAAAGTCTTCCCTCGCGATATCTGTTTGAAGTTTTCAGACCACTTCATTTCCCATCATTGAACCAACATGGTTCCAATTCTGCCAACAGCAGGAGCACCAGGGTTGCCATGGCAACAGTTTCCATGGGGAGGAATGCCCAGGACCAGGCAGTTCTCTTCCTTTGTTGGTATCAATTTGAGAGAATGACACAACCTGCCAAATCAAATGAGGTGGGTGGGTTCTAGGACAAGAGACAACAATTAACTATCATCTATTGTCCTGAAAAATCTTGCTATAAACTTTAAAAAGTTGCAAACAGCTGCTCCGAACGATAAATCTATGTATACTTGGCATGAAATACCATTGCCTAGACACAGTAGGGAGTACAAAATATTTCAAATATTTCTGTCATCTATAGAATTACAGGTTGCAGGAATTATGACCCATCATTTTGTGAGTAGTCTACAAGGAGGACCAAATTACAGGCCAGAAAAGGTCCTATATCGTATATGGTGGAACTAAATGATAGTAATTTTGAGTGGTCGGCACATAGTCAGTTTGCTCCTGGAGACTAGCTGTGATGTGTGTCCAAGCTCTCTCTGTCGACATGGAAGTGGACGTGTTAGCCAAGCATGTAGATGCTTCAGTTTCCTTATTGGAACAACCAATAGTATGTAGTACAACAGTGAAATACAAATGGCATCAGCAGTTATGAAATTAGCTATTCATTGTTATGGTATGTCTCAGCATCTGCATTCCAGAATTTCACAAAATAGTGATTTATGACAATGCTACATTTACATCAAACGTTATTACAGACATTTTTTTTTGTTTTAGTTAGGAAATTGCAGGATACAAGTAGGTATTTCCAAACTGAACATACATGTAGTTACCATCTAGCAAAGAGTAGGACTGTTATCAGGGCTGTCAATAGGATTTGTCCCAAGAAAACCATTTAGGAAACAGAGGGTCAAAATATATAGGTGGTCACCGGTTTGACTGTACATTGTATGTTCAATATCACCACAGTACAGGAAGAGAGGAACACTGTCTGGAACACTTGCCAATATAAACAGGAACCTTCACCAGAATGGAGTAAGTACTCTCACCTCTCAAATAGAAGTACCCCCTGGAATAAAAGTACCCCCCCGGACAAATCTTCAAAATCAAATAAAAGTACCCCCTGGAATAAAAGTACCCCCTGGAAAAATACCAAATTGACATGTAAACTGTGTCCATGCTACTTCAGTCCAAGAGAAGATGATAAGCAGGTATGCTCTTTTTATTTATTTATGCCTCAGTACCATATCAGTTAATTGTATAAATAATGAACAGAATAATTCCTATGTTATTGCACATATTTTCTTTATCTGAGTGTCACACCATCAACAAAGATTAAAATAAAAGCAAAAAATGAATGAAAATAAAAATTGAAGACATAAAAAAAGATTTTATGATCATTGTTACAAAATAAAATTTTGAAGAAACATTCCAACTTAGTAGAATACCTTCTTCACCACTTGTTGTATTTTCAATGTTGTTGAAACCAAGGTCATAGACACTGCGCCCTATCGAGATATAACGGTACTGCAGCAAATATGTCAATATCTCGCGCATTACCGCGAGATT
This sequence comes from Branchiostoma floridae x Branchiostoma belcheri, assembly GCA_019207045.1. Lineage (NCBI taxonomy): Eukaryota > Metazoa > Chordata > Leptocardii > Amphioxiformes > Branchiostomatidae > Branchiostoma > Branchiostoma floridae x Branchiostoma belcheri. The sequence goes on from CM033028.1 coordinate 6,493,659, forward strand.
TGGCGTGAGTTGATGAATCCAACATGGCGGATGTTTTCGAGCCGATTGAACGCTGTGCTTTATTTTGGAAGGATTTTTTCGTTGCTGGAACATTAAAACAAGTTGACTACGGGTGAAAAGTTGTGGAAAAGTATTGGTAACTTTTTGATTTGTTTGGTTGGTGGTTAATTTCTGTGTTTTGATAGAGAATTTACGGAAGTGAGTGACTGTGTGTGTAGCATGTGACCTCTATGTTTTCGTCTTTGTTCAGCGCAAATTTCAAGATTTATGGAAGGTTAAAGATGGTCTAAAACGAAAAGGATACATTTTTTATGAGTCCAGTACCGAATCACTTGGGTTTCGGTATTTTTGGACCTGAACCGAAACGTTTTTGCAAGTCCAGAACCGGTCCTGCGTACCGGTACGCATCCCTAGGATGTTTGGGTCATAGCGCTAGCGGCAGGGAAATCCGCGCTGCCTCGTCCGAAAAATAGTGAATTTGAAGCGAAAATACCGCGGAAATATGGGCAGAAAATACCAAAATTTCAATATTTTTGGGGTCCCTTGTTAGTTAAGAAAGCCCCAATTTGAAAAAAAATAAACGTACCGTCTAAAATAAGGACGTACCGGGTGGATTTTGAGGCGGAAAAAAATAAACGTACCGGTACGTTTATTTGAGAGGTGAGAGTACAGCCCTCTTGGTTTCCACCCTCCTTGCTCTAACTACTTCCAGATTGAAGTACAGTACTTGGACCATTTGAACCAGGCCATAAACCCTACTCCACATTCTCCAGGTTCCATGGACCAGAAAACTACCCAGAGCTGAGTTCCCTCCAAGGTTATACTTCATAAATCAAGGGCCTGTCAGAGGTTGGGGTGCTTGGGAGGTACAGCTGCCTTCCTAACAGGTTCAGAGAAATACTAACTTTTTCCTGAACTTTCTCTTTTGTTTTTCCTGCCATTTTCTAAAAGGGAGTGATGACAAGAAGTGTCAAAACACCTGCTAAGGAGACTAGAAATTGATGCAACCAGAGAAATATCAAATTAACGTAATTCTTTAATCTATCCTTGGACCTTTCCATAGGCTGACAAAGGGAAAAAAATCAACCAACATGGAAATAAACACAGTGACAGTGACAGCCAGTTCACAGTTATGTCTTTGAAATCTTATATTCAGACTTTATTGGTCAACTATGACCAAAAATAAAAAATGTCCCCTAAATATAAAACCCAACGATCTCTGATGGCTTTAACAGAGACTCCCCCTGGACATGTAACATAAACTACAAAGGTCAAGGGCAATGCTACAATCCTAACTTTATCACATGTACTTTATTTTACATGCAACAACTCCACGACTTCAGAAGCTAGGAGAAACACACCATATTCCAGGTGCTGCATGAATCAAATTTGTCCAAATTAACAACCCCAAAAGTGGATATCTCTGCCAGCATTCCCAAAGTTTTTCCATAGGATCAGAGATTTGAGGCATTTAATCAGCCACAGTTATCGGGCCAAGCTTCCCTCCTGCCATCCTCCCTGCCCCTATCACTCAGCCAGACAGCTTCTCCCCACTTCAGATCATTTGTTGTACCCTTCAAGTTGGGTACATCAGTCTCCCACATCTGTGCAGGCCATCCTGACTGGTGCCACCCCCTGTCAGCAAGTCTGCCTTCAGGTGCATTTATGGTCTGTGTACAGTGGTCACTGGTTACTGGAGGCCACACTGATCTAATGATTTGTGGCTTCTCTGACATTAGAAATGAGCTGGAAGATCAATATAAGAACCAAGTCTACTGCATCTTTGAGGACATAATCATCCGATATCGATTCAGGAAGGTTGAGTCAATGGTCTTACCTTGAGTTGATATGATATCTATCAGGAAGTAAATGTAGTCCTGGCATTCTGTTTGCATTGCGTCCACTTGCTTAGATTCTACTTAAGAAAGCCCAAGAACCAAGAAATAAATTGATGTGGCCGTAGATTTGGGAAACATGATTAAATTTTCAACTGTAAATGTTGTCGAAGAAATACATAAGATGTGTAATACCAATTGGATAGATCACCCATAATAGACACTGCCAAGCCAGGACCTTATAGTTACTTATAGTGCAACGGATGTCTACCAAGATGATAAAAGCCAAAGATCAATATCATAGGAATCACAAAGAGTCAGACACAAAGAGTTAGTTTTGATATACGGGAAGCACAACAGACTGCATGGCAGCGAGACTGAGTGAACCTAAAATTGGCAGACTCCTCCTTTATCTCTTGTGTACATGTCTTTCATACTCGCCCTGACCTGACCAGGGTTAGTCCAAATCCTCATGATAAGTAAAAAGTGCAGCCGCTGTCAGAACTTCCCAAAGCATAAACAATTTACATTCAAACTAAAAGCAGCTTAGAGTTACATTTAAAAGGGACAAGAAGTTCAGGGTCCAACAGAACTGGTCAGCAATACAAGCAGAGATGGCAGACCTACCCCCAACCTCCACCCCTCTCCTGCTTGTCAAAGTCAATGCATTGTGGCATTTCCAGTCTTACAAACATGTGTACTAAGGCCCACTTCAAACAGACAACACGTATATAGTCGTGCGACTGTTATTGACTATTCGTTGTGGGCAACGGTTGTCTTTAGACATGCGTTCAGAGTATTGCGGGACACCCGCGGCGCAGGATTCCACTGCGGTGCGTGCGTGCGTGACCCACAGTGACCTCTTGCTTACAAATTAAAAATGGCGGGAGAATTCTTCATTTTCGTCATGCAGCAGATAACTATTCTTTTGCTTGCAAACAAATATTGTCCCCAACAAAGAATGACACAGAGACGGGAAAATCTGGAATTAAACCTGGCGTTCGTGGCCGCCGGTGGTATTACAGATTACTACTAGTATCCGTGAAGGATGTAGCCACTGGTGGTGGGGCATTGCGCTGGAACAGGCAGTTTCTGATGACAAAAATACGTTTCCATTACTGACTGCATGTATATTTACGGAGAAAAATGCCCTTTCAAATAGAAAAAAAACATGCTGCAGGCTTATTAGCATATGAACCAGTCCCGTCGCCGGCGACGATTTTTCTTTAGACATGTGAGGAATAGTCGCGGACCCCCCGCTGAAGGGTCGCGCGACTGGGTCCGAGGTGGTCGCACGATGATTCCATAAAAACCCTCGCACGACTATTTTGATCCTCTTTAGACAGCCTAAAATTATCGTCGCCGGCAACGTTGTTGACAACAACAGTCGCACGACTATGAAAGTGTTGTCTGTCTAAAGTCGGCCTAAGGTGTACTAAGGGCCGACTTTAGACAGACAACACTTTCATAGTCGTGCGACTGTTGTTGTCAACAACGTTGCCGGCGACGATAATTTTAGGCTGTCTAAAGAGGATCAAAATAGTCGTGCGAGGGTTTTTATGGAATCATCGTGCGACCACCTCGGACCCAGTCGCGCGACCCTTCAGCGGGGGGTCCGCGACTATTCCTCACATGTCTAAAGAAAAATCGTCGCCGGCGACGGGACTGGTTCATATGCTAATAAGCCTGCAGCATGTTTTTTTTCTATTTGAAAGGGCATTTTTCTCCGTAAATATACATGCAGTCAGTAATGGAAACGTATTTTTGTCATCAGAAACTGCCTGTTCCAGCGCAATGCCCCACCACCAGTGGCTACATCCTTCACGGATACTAGTAGTAATCTGTAATACCACCGGCGGCCACGAACGCCAGGTTTAATTCCAGATTTTCCCGTCTCTGTGTCATTCTTTGTTGGGGACAATATTTGTTTGCAAGCAAAAGAATAGTTATCTGCTGCATGACGAAAATGAAGAATTCTCCCGCCATTTTTAATTTGTAAGCAAGAGGTCACTGTGGGTCACGCACGCACGCACCGCAGTGGAATCCTGCGCCGCGGGTGTCCCGCAATACTCTGAACGCATGTCTAAAGACAACCGTTGCCCACAACGAATAGTCAATAACAGTCGCACGACTATATACGTGTTGTCTGTTTGAAGTGGGCCTAAGGATGTAGGGTAACATTGGTTTGTCAAAATCTAGCCTTGTGTTAACAGTTTATACACAAAACTGCCCAAGAAGATCATGCATCCAGGTGACCAACAAAATCTGGTCTATGTATGTGGACAAGTATGGTTATGATAGATTACTTTCTCATAACATTGACTATCAAATGACCACCAAAAAGTCATTGATATTAGCCAGGTGGTCCTTATGTACAAGTGGGTCACTTCAACAGACTGCACTATACATGTATAACAGCGTGGCTTGTACGTTGACCCAGCGAACTGGCCAAAAATCCATCAGGCCACCACCTCACCACCACTGGAGTGTCCGCTGCCCTTTATTTGTCACCCTATTAAACATCAAAGCCTCCTGGTGCCACTTGGCTTAATTGTGTACTGCTGGGATTCAGGCCACTTCAAACAGTGCAGGGCCATTTCCAAGCAGATGTTAGGAGGAGAGATCTGAAGACTTCCTGACTGCTCCCAATTTCTGACCAGTGGAGGGTACCCAGTACATGACTCCATAAAATGCTTTAATGTTACTGCCTATCATCTGTTTGGGGGTTAAGTTCAAAGAGCAGGACCATCTCCAAGCAGATGTGAGGAGGAGAGATCTGAAGACTTCCTGACTGCTTCCAATTTCTGACCAGTGGAGGGTAAATCACAAAGGAAGTCGTAAAATCCTATAATTTTGCTGCCAATCATCTGTTTGGGGGTTAACTTCCAAGAGCAGGATCATCTCCAAGCAGATGTTAGGAGGAGAGGTCTGAAGATTTCCTGACTGCTCCCATTTTCTGAGGGAAGTAAATTTCAAAGGAAGTCGTAAAATGGTATGATGATACCTCCGAACATCTGCTTAGTGGTTAACTTCAAAGAGAAATCTTCTGCACTGACTCATTTTATCTATTCCAGAGATTAATCATTAAAAAGTTCTTTGGGCTAATTCAATTTAATTTTCTGTTCTATATCAATATCTGTTCCAAATATCGTTTCATTTTTGTATTGATTCTCTATTAACGAAGCAAAACAATTGTATTGCTTTCTTGCATTAGATTCTTAAACTCTGAGAACGTTCAACAATGTATGCAAAGGGTATTCTTAGTTTGACTTATACTTATTATGCGCTAAATAGATTTTATGTTTTTTTCCATAACAGCTGCAGAACAGTGTTTTATCAATAAGAATGTAAACAAGCATGTAGTAAGAACAGTAATCAGGCTTACCATACAAGTATAGCAACAAATCTATAAGAACACTTCGGATCACTCCAAGAAGCTAATTAAGCCAATGAAATGATTCCTATCACTAACATCAGCCCTGCCAGTATGTGAGTCATGTGAACAGCCAGATCCTGACCCTCCCCCTGTATGCCTGGAACCTGGCCCAGCCAACTCACTTCTCACGATCACATTACCAACTCCACTTATCATCACAATGTACCTTAAATTCCCACTTACTACTTTGCCAAGAGGCATCTCCCTAACAGCACTTTTGGTTACTAAAAGATTTTGGACTTTCTGCAAAGGAATTTATTTTAAATTTTGATTCAAAGGAATGTAAGCTGATATTGCTTTCCTTTCATCACTTCCCTGGGTCATATTACCAAATACATACATTACTGATATCTAAAATATCTACTTTGCCAATGGGCATCTTTACAGAACAACCTTATCAAGCAAAAAATCTCAACTACTGGTTTTGTTGGACATTTCTTCCAACATCAGGAGATAACACAGTATTTCCTTCATTTGGGAATTAAAAAAAAATGCTGACCAGTGTTATTTCACTTCCACATTTCAATCCTATCTATTCTCCACACCCTGCTTTTGTTGGTAGGTTTTAAATCTTGCTTATTAAAAGTATAAACGATGAATCTACGTTTTGTAAGGAACTGAAACTGCTGTTGTTTCGCATTCGTCCAGCGATTTTCCGACTTTCCCACGCCAGCCGGCTAGCGGGCAGACCTCTCCACGGGGGATTATCCCTCCATAGAGATGGGGAAAGCAGCTGACTGGGCGGAAGAAAGGACCCTTCAACTGTAACACTGACACTGTGGCCCAGACTGCTCATATTCAACCATGTAAACACTGTAGTCTGACTACTCTCCAGACAGAGATTGGTGGGGGAAAGAGCAGCCAGGGCAAGTTGTTTTCTGCCAGGAGCAGGGATAAAAACAGTGCATATCATAGGAAGATCACAATATTATAGGAAGATCACAATATTATAGGAAGATCACAATATCATAGGAAGATCACAATTTTCTCCACCAACCTCTGTTTGAAGAATAGAAGGGCAACTATTTTTCATTGCTATTCTATTAAAAACTCCTGTTGCTTTGTAGAAAACTTTGCAGAAACTTTCAATGCTGTCTCAAAGGAAAAGACTAAAATATGAACTGTGATACTGGCACTGTTGGTTATATTCAATATGACTAGGCTGCTCATTTTCAAACATATAAACATTGCAAGGAGGGTGGACCAGTTTTTTTTTTATCCATTCCTAATTGCATTGAGAACAATTGGTCTCAAAGCACAACACTCTTGTACAGTCCCAGTGGTTACCATTTGCTTTCAGTAAAATGTCTTACCATGGTCTTTAGGGATGCTCAAATGTAAACATTGTATAATGAGTACACTGCTTTCCTTTTTAACCCTAATCCACCCCTCAAGCTCCTTAATGATTCTGTTTTGACTGAAAGGCCTTTGTTTACATATATGTGTCTATTCAATAATTATATCATTCTCCTGACTTTTCAGATAATTCTTGTCTTGTGCTATACCTGTATGCTCTAGGATCTAGGATCATAATACTGAAGGGCCACCCTCAAGTTCAAAGAGACGAACACTGAATCATTCTGCTTTACAACTTGTAATTTGTTCCAGTACATGTGGCAGTACCTTTACTTATAGGAAACTGACCACTGAAAATTACTTCTCTGCACATACTGGTGAAGTGAATGGTGGAAGTAATGGCCAAGTGAATGGAGTGTTTGCCTTGGATTTGGCAGGTTGTGGGTTCGATTGCTAGCTGACAGACCAAAGACTTTTAAAATCGTACATACTGCTTTCTCTCCTGAGCACTCAGCATTTGGGAAAGAGTGTGGTAGTTTAACACACTCCGCAACCAGTGGACTAGCCCCCTGCTGAAGTGATCGTATAAAGTTGTGTGGCCCAAGGGCTAATGAAACGGAGATGAAACGGAGATGGGCAACACCCTGTGCTGCATTAGTTGTAGGGACTTTACAAAACTGCCTACCTGGTCATCACTAGTAGGGCGGAACGGTCTCACTAACAAACTGCCATCCTCGTTCCAACTCAGCTGAAACCCTCCAATCTCATTGGACGGCTGTTTCCATAGCAACTCCAGGGACATCCTTGCTCCCTGCTCCATCCCAAAGACATGTCATTCCTCAAAAATGTCTTGGAGGATGGCAAAAATGCCAACTTTCCACTGTCTGGTTTTTGAAACATTGTGACGCACAAAGTTGTCACAGGGTAGTTCTCAAGTAATGATTTATTGATTCATGCCCACTTTATATCCTCTTACCACTAACTAAACTCAGCCCAAAGCTTAAGAGTGGACCAGAAAGCATTGAAGAGAAGGGGGAAAGAAATTTGGAAAAAATCAAAAACCAGTTTATAACAGACAAAAAGGCAACAAAATCAAACAATCTCATTTGTTATAGAGCTACAAAGGAGAGAAAAATGCTTGAATCGCATCAGATTAAAAACTCACAAAATCCATAGTTTGCCCTAAAGAACATTTAAACATTTGAAACCCCCCTCCCATTACCAATCCTTCTTCCAAACCATCCATCCATCCTGCTTCAAAAGCACTTCATACAAGAACTCCTTGCAGAGGCATGAAGTGGAAAAGAGGGGCTCCACCCTGCCAACTTACATGTACAACACAATTTATAGAGTTTCTTGCCATCAAATCTTGTATTGGAGCAAAGAGAAAGGGGGTGGCATTTTTTATTACCCTTGGTAAGCTAGTGCACTAAACCATTTAATTTTTTCACATATTAAACAATAGGAGAAGAAGACCAATAACAATATGGCACTAATCACTTCAATAGCAGAAGTTGAACCACTTCTTTGCACACCAAGGAGGATACTGATTACTTTACAAGACCCGAGAGTGTTCACATCATCATACCCCTCCTTGCTAGCTATTGCAAACCTTTTCACATGGAAAATACCTTCCCTAGGATTGTTACTCCCTGTCAATCAAATTTTTACCCAATATAAACCATATGTTACCACCAGGGAAGAGTCAGACTGAGGGCATGGCTCTTTCTGAACACCAGTTGATTTGTTTGCACCCCTGAGTGCGGACCACTTGAAAAATCTTTTCCCCCTTGCAGAAAAATTAGTGAGTCTGGTTCCTGTGGGGTGGCCAGTCTGCTGTTTGTTTATGGAGGGTGACAGGGATGGGGATGGGAAGGTGGGGATGCTTTGATGTCAGGAAAAATGTCTGGATGCCCATGGGACCTGTCACATTCTGATGGATAGGATGAGTGGTGCTGCCACCCAGGAAAATCTGGGAGCAAAGATTTTATCAAAAATCAAATTTACAACTCTTCAAAATCAAATGAAATAATAAAACAACTGGCATCAATCTATTCATACAATCAAATAAAATCAAGTTTGACTTTCGTAAACCTTCTATAAAAATAATCCTAAGGGGAGTGACAAAAAGTGCAGCATACTTGGGATTTTCTGTAATAATGACATGTAAATCCTCCAATCCATTTTAGCAGGGAAAGACTTGTCATCGACACCTCTTTAGTTTTAGAGGATTAGCAATGCAGATCACAAGTCTCTGTTATCATGACAAAAACAACAAATTTTATCCAATTTAGAAGAACAAAACGATCCAAATCTACTTGAAGTGGGTGTGATGTCACGGAATTTGCAACACAACAGACAGACACAAGTTTGAAAGTTTACCCAAGCCGTGAAAACAGCGGAAACTCCGGCACGATTTGAGCGGCGTGTCGCTATTTGCTGGCTTGTCTGACACAAGTAAAGTGTAAACCGGACACCAAAACACACAGGAACATCGGCGGATACAACAGGACAAACACCGGGACAAGTTGGGACACAAGGCCAGACTTGTGGGGGTGTTTGCAGGAGTGTTACTACTCGCAAAATCGTCAACACCGGACTCCTCTTGGGGCAGAAAAAAATGGGGAAAATTCGCCGACAAAATTGGGTCAAAAATGTGTCCGATGAAACAACTGAGCTTTCTCAAACAAAGTAGCATTTCTGACATATCATGAACCCAATTTTGGACAATTTTCTACATCAATTCGGTCCCCAAAAAGGGTTTGGCAGAGACATGTTGCAAACTCTAGCTCTTTGGATCGATATGTTGTGAAACCGAACATTTCACAATTCCCCCGCGGCACAACAACACTGCCGGGGGTGCAAGCCGGGGCATGTTTTCAAACCCGTCTGGTCGGTAAAAACTCGGCTAGAAAAACTTGCCAGCCTTCCAAATCTACAGTTTACATAATCTATGATACAATCCATCTTCTAAAGACGGTGTTAAGTGGACCTGGAAAAGTCGAATCGCTTTTGACAAAACAGACCCCGTAATTTGAGGACAAGGAAAGTATTTATGGGAACCTTTCCAACGCGTTCGTCGTTTGCCAGTTTAAATCTTGTCTGACTTCCAAACCATAGCAATAGACTTTCTTGCTATTTTACGGAGATTGAAATGTAAAAATTGAATTCAGAGATGATTTGGATACTATGATTTATAGGAAACATTTTGCCCAAACTTCAGCTCGTCACGTCCGTCCTGACCCTGCCCCGACCCGCCCATCAACTGGCTATCTGCAGAAATTCCTGCACGAGATCTGAGTAGATTTCATCCACAAAGTGTTCCTTACAACAACCGTCTGTTTCAGAAATACACCCGGCGAGCTTACAGCACACAAAAGCCGGCCTGTTCAGCGATCAGATGATTGAAATTCAATGAATGCAGACGAATTATCGCGTTCTGCATAAGAGTAGAGCACAAATCGTGCCGGCGTTCAATTTATCCCTGGTCTTGGAACACCACCAAAATGTCGTCCTAAAATAACGTCTTAGCCCTCACCTTGGGGGGTTTCTTCTGCTTCTCTCGCCCCGAAGACGTCTTCCCGGCTGCAGACATCTTCAGATCGTCTCAATTCCGCCTGTAGAACTAGAAAAGGGCAACTTTCCGAGGAGGGAACTCCGACTGGGACTTCATGCATGGCGCCATCTTGTTTAATTCCGAATTTTGGTAAAGTTTCTCGGGCATGCGTGGTATAAATGGCCCCTGAGGCGAAAAAAAGACACAGAACTCCGAAGCCTTGCAATATTCACCAGACCAAAACAAGTTTGTCAGCTCAAGAAGCCGACTTAAACATCCGGGAAATAAACAAAACAACAAGTAGCTCACGCATTGTGATCAAAGTCTTCTTTTGCAATTTAAATCACCGCCCACTGGTTTTGCTCCTGTAGTCCTGTTACAAATCAATAGATGTCGCTATTGAAAGATGGGTACTCACCACTTTTCGACATTCAAGTGTTCAGTTCATCCCGATAGAGATGACACTAGTTTCTCAAGACTCCACTCTAATTTTAGTAACAACGCTGTAAAAAAAAATAATAAGCGCAGTAATCTTAAAAGATTACCATTGTGAAGATTGATGTTACCTAATTTGCATGATTCATATATGACACGTAACAAATATGAAATCCACCGACGTACTATATTTTTGTTTCAAAGCGGTCCTCATTCGTAGATTGTAGGTTTTTTTATTGGTAACGTCAATCTATACACAACGACTTTCACACTTTGACAACATTACACAAGAGATAATGACATTTTCTCACCTGTTGTACAGAAGTCCATTTTCATTTGCTAACTTGAAATAAAGTTCTTAATTTGTCCATTGATGTTACATTAAACACGTCACGTATTTCAAAGTTCAATCATAGTAACTAACGTTAGCACATTTATGAAATTGCTTCATTGATAATGAAAATTATGCCATTATTTATACGATCAGCATATACAGCATCGTCAATGTCAATTTTCACATCGGCTGCTTACTGACAAAATATGAACACCTTGATATATTCCTTTTGAACGTTTCTATGAAGTTCTACAAAAGATGGTAACGTTAACGTTATACCACTTATTCCCTAGACCAAGAGCGACTACAAACCCAAAACCTATTACAGTAAGGTCTAATGCAGTACCATAAAATCCGCTAGTTGAACAATACTTTCTTTCACTTACTAACCACATAACTTGTTACTTACATACTTGACACCATTTGATACATCCACAGTATTTTCGATTCGCAAGCAAATTAAGAATGCCGCATTAAGGTAATGAAGGGAAGTGAATTTTAATACATTTAAATGCAAGGCAAGTATACTATCATAATCACTTCAGCTACAATATGCAACATGAAGATGGTCGAAATATAGATAAGTTAATTTGGATTTTCTTAACTTTTCAGGTCGCTGTGAAATTAAGCAACATGTATGGTTTCAAATGCTTGTTCAGGTTGGGATTCTCAAACCTTAATTTCAGCACCAAGAGGCCACGTATAGCTTAATAATAGACGTAAAACGAGGACAACAACAACAACAACAACAGTTAATCTTGAAACTTGAATCAATACTGTAACGGTTACATGTACAGTCAGGCAAAAGAATTACATCTCCAACGAGCTATTTCCCCACAAAAGACGCTATGTATGAGCGAATCTAATCGCCAACAAACGGCCAGTTACCTTTTCGCATATTTTTCTTAACTCGTCTATGCATGAACGAATTTAATTGCCAACAAACGGCCAGTTACCTTTCAACCCAGACAATCCCATTTGTTGTTTCTTAACTCGTTGACTATGTATGAACGAATCTAATCGTTTATCGATTGACGTCATTAGACAATCATCGCTGAGCCTGCGCAGTCGTGGTTGGTTCGTATAGAGGCGGCTGCTGGTGGCCCGTGCTAACGTTTTGTTCTTGTTTTCATTCTTTTTTTTGTGTGTGTGTTCAGACTAATGCATATTGCATATGTCACAAGAGTTTTTTGCTGTCGTGCCGAATGAGTGTGTGATACTTTTAGTACCTTGAAACGTGAAAAAATCATATAGCAAAACTCGCTCATAGTCCAGGTGAATCGGGGTTTTGTTGTTGTCTAGTTTCATTCAAAAGAGTGGAAAAGTAAAATTAAACGTATTTCTATCAGCTTTTTTTTTGCTTTCACTAACTCACCACTTATCATTTCATGAAATCCATCGGAATACAAGTTTGCCTTTCTTCGTTCAGCCAAAGAAAAACTCAACCAAAGAATTTGCAAACAGAAAGGCGCAATTTGAAAAGATGCTTGATCAGCAAAACTGTAAGAGGGGTTTTCCTTCCAGAAACAATGCTCACGGATAGATAAGCTAGTTTTTGCGCGTCGATTTTTACAATCGTCTGGATTCAAAGAACGTCTAAACGGCTTTTTGTTTTGGCGACGCCTCAGGGGCTAGCCAAGCAGTGGACCCTTCCAGCCGAACGCCATATCGTAAAAAATAGAATTCCCTGTTCTATTTCGAATACTCGTTCAAAAACAGCCCTAGTGGGACAGAAATTGCCAAAGAAAAATGCTATGCCTTTCTTGTTGAACCTTACCGCAACTATATACGCCTCCTCCTCAAACGACTGTGCCCATTGGATGTCGCTTTACACAAAGAATGCATATCATCTTTCGCCCGTTATGAGAGGATTTCAGGGCCCAAAAAGCTAAACCGAAGTCATACGGTATCCTCAGCCTAATAGCGGCGGCGGCCATGTTTTTGCAACTCGCGCCGTTTTTGACCGAGGTTTTGAAATAGAACCCGAGATCGAACAGGGGGCGGGGCTTATGGCGTTCAGTTGGAAGGGTCCATTGGCAAAAGGGGTTGACGAATTGTCATGATATTTGGTATCTCTTCATGTTTCTCTCATCATGTATCACACGTGAAAGATGGTGACCGTGTTGTTGCTGGGGTTTGTCACCACCAGCTGTCCCTGCGGCCCCAAAGCGACGCCCCACGGGTAGTCGATGTTCCCGATGGTGCGAAGAAACTTCCCGCGGGTCGAAAACATGTCCAGCCGCCCACCTTCGGCGTCGGCTACGATGATGCGACCCCGCCGGCCCGACACGACCGTGCAGTCGCCGCGGGGAGCGCCGAGAGGCTTCCCGAACTTGAACAAGTGGCGACCGACGCGGACGACGCTTAGTTCAGTGCCCGTGACGAGGATGTCCCCGGCTAGATCCGATGCGACCTGCGAGTCCGCCAGTTCGACTTTCTTCTAAGAAATGGAATGAAGACCTTTAGTGTACTAGTGTACTTTTGCCACAGTGGGCTGTGTACAGGTCACAACAAAAGATGTTGAACAGATGCAATTAACATACAAAATAAAAAATAACTATCCTTATGATTAGAGAAACTAAACTTCTCCTTATAGTGGGGATAAAAGATCATGTTACTATGGCTAGTCAAAAGGTAATGCAAGTGGTTTTATAGCATGACGATTATCTATGTAATGATTTGGAATTTGGCACAAAGGTAAAGGCATATATTTTCTTGTAATTTTTTGAGACTGAAATATCTCAAGTATGTTTAACGACGAAAGGTTCATCGTATTGTAGCAGGATTATGAATTTTTATACTGTACTAAATTGTATGAAATAAGGAAGACTGACGAACGAACCTTGCCGTCTGGCAGGAGCTGGATGATAGCGGTTTGGCCAGCCAAGACGACGCCTTTGCGCCTGTGGACGGCAATGGCAGAACATCGCGACTGTAGGGTGGCGTATGGTGGGCGTCGGGGAAGCGAGGTCGCTGGCACACCCTGCTGGTTGTACTCTGCTACGTAAGCAGACCCGGGATTGGCGAGACGATCCGTTCCCAAGACTCTGAGACGGCCATTCTGGGCAATGGTGACATCGCAAGGGAACATTCCCTTTCCTCCGAAAGGTGACACAAACACCGGGAAAACACGGAGAAAAGCCCCACTCATGTTAAAGACTTGGATTCGTTGGTTTTTGCGATCGGCCACAAAGATCTCGTCGTCGGTAGACACAACGACTCCGAGACTGTCCCTGAACTTCCCGCGTTCTGATCCCTCTCCACCGAAAACGGTCGTCTGCGGGCCCCCATTTCCACCCTTTGGGCTTTCTGTTGAAGACATCTGCACCTCTCCAGTGGTGTAGGTAGCGTTGCCTGCTGACTGACCAGGACTCACGGTGTAGGTAGCGTACAATGCTGACGGAACAGGGGTGTAGGTTGTGTCAAAAGCCGGCTGACCAGTGTTGATGGTAGTGTTCACCGCTTGGTGACCAATGATGTGGGTAGTGTCGGTACCTGATTGCGGCTGTGGATTATATGGAATGTACATTATAATTATCACATCTGTATAACCCACAAGCATACGTATCGCCTGATATTTTGAGAATACCAACTACAGAACAAAACTGAAAATTGGGAAATAATTTGGCCTTTAAAAAGGTTGGTTCATGATACATGTGATGCGATGTCGTATTTTTAAAAAGTATTTAAGACAATCTTTGGAGTTAAAGATCACCAAAAATATATCTCTTTAGTTGAATATTCGTCATGTTAATCATATTCATGTTATGTTGCCATATACAGACTTAAAAACGTTCAGCATATATATATATATATATATATATATGTATATATATATATAGAGAGAGAGAGAAAGACAGAGAGAGAGAGAGAGAGAGAGAGAGATGATTCCTAAATCATCTCAATCTTAGAGGTCTCATCGTTGACATCATCTGATTATCAAGGTATGACAATATTTGTTTTCTGACATTAATCATATTTAAGAGGTCTCAATGATATCTTAAAATTGTCTTCAATGTCTATTAGGGATCCCGTCATAATCTTTCTTTTGGTGATCTCGATAGGCGCCTTTAGATTGCCTAGCATCCTGTTTCCTGTTGCAATGGCGTCCAAGAAACACGCATGGTGACAGAAAGCATGTGCTTACCTTTTTATTACGGTTAAAGCCGGTAGAAAAGTAGACGCCGACACAGGCCCAACCGGCGATGAACAACACCAGGAAAACGGTAATCGTGAGACATCCATATTCTAGACAAAACAAAACAAAACAAAACACACAAAAGACACTTTGTGATGAGCATGACCAAAGGCGTACACGATGTAAACAAGCAACTCAAAGTCAAGGAAAATTGATATGTAGTATCGTAACTACTTGAGAGCACTAAAGGCCTTCTAAAAGGAATTATGTACACCAAAACTACGAACGACTAATAACCAAAAATAATCATTGAAGAAAAACAGTAGGATTCACAGATTAACTACATAACCACACCTTACCTTGGTTCTGACCGTACATCGGATTGTCGTGCACCATGACCGGAGGGTTTCCAGCATCTCTTGCGGCGCTGTTCCCCGAGTCTGTGCGACGTGGAGCAGGAATGTCATCGCCGCTACTTGGAGCCGTTGGAGTTTCTTCATTGGGCTGCATTGCTGCCGTATGGCCCGTATCACTCTGTTCCATGTATGCAACAGCATATGGTTGGATATCGACATCAGCGTTGGTGACGGTGTCGACCGTTTGTCCGTTCCAAGCTGCAGCGCCGCTGTTTGGAGACATGTTGTCGCCGTTGCTGCCATCTCCCCCAAGCTGAGCAATGCACCGTGGCTGACTGCAGTCGTCGTCGTCAGTTCCCTTATACCGAACAGCGTACGGCTGTATGGAGTCGTCCTCACTTCCCTTGTACCGAACGGCGTACGACTGTATGCAGTCTTCGTTGCCGTTTCCCCTATACCGTAAATTATACGACTGGCCGCAGTCGTCGCTGCCAATGCCTCCGTATGGCTGGATGCTGCACGCGTCGCCATCACTGTACGCTGTTGGTCTGCAAGCTGGGAGACCATCTTCCTGGTGTTGTGTGTCACTGTGGGTTGGACTGATGA
Source organism: Branchiostoma floridae x Branchiostoma belcheri (assembly GCA_019207045.1). Lineage (NCBI taxonomy): Eukaryota > Metazoa > Chordata > Leptocardii > Amphioxiformes > Branchiostomatidae > Branchiostoma > Branchiostoma floridae x Branchiostoma belcheri. Next base: position 6,509,651 of record CM033028.1, read on the forward strand.
CAGTTTTGTCATCTTCGTCATGTTCTACCACTTGTGGCTGAATGCTGCAGCCATCGTCCTCACCGCCAGCTGCTTTAGGACCGACACTAACCGGTGTCATCCCACTGGAGATGTCGTCATCCAGACTCCGGGGTTCCTCGTCTGTGGAGATTGATTTGTACATCGGATTCGGGTTCTGTTCGTTTCGAGGGCTAGCGGATTCTGTCGCGGAAAAGTAAGTCGGATTCCTGTTCCAAACGAATTTGTGGTCTGGATGAATCGTGTTGCAGAGGGGGCGAGGGTTATGCGGGATTTCGGTCGTGTCGGCCGCAGGACTACTCGTATTTGCGTGCATGTCGCCACCGTCGTAGTCGGCGTCGAGGGTGCCGTCTTCTCTGTTCTCAACATCAGACATGTCGCAGGAGTCACTCTCAGTGTTAGCTTGTTTAGAGTCTTGTTCTTCCATTTTATCGTTTGGGCGTACTAGTATCTCACGCTGCTATACCCTGTGACAGTCTGAGTTTCCGTCTGTTGTAACTAAAGCTTATGTATCACTTCGTCATACATACATATCAATTCAACATAATTGCAAATGCGAGAAGAGAAAGCAGACAATTAAACTAATTCGGAAAAAACACAATTGTTTTTTTTTTCTTAAACAGACACTTGCAATCAGGAACCAAGACTCCCGAAATGAAAATCTAAATGGAAAGATAGAAAAATCCAATAAACTGGTCAGTCACCTTTCGACATCAGACAATCGCATTTGTTTATAACTATAACACTTTGATTATGTATGAACAAGTCTCATTGATAACTGATGCGGAATCCGTGGATCGCGAGCTATTCCCTGGCCGGTTATATTCCTCTGGCCGGCTGACTCCTCTATTTGTTCCATTTCTACGATTTTTTCAGCGATCCGGAGTCTGGTAGAGACTAATAGTTTCTGCGGCAGGACTATTTGCGTGCATGTCGCAACCATCGTAGTCGTCAACTACGGCGTCTTCTCTGTCCTCAACAGCAAACGACTTGTTGCAGGGTCTGTCTTCAGCATTGCCATTAGCTTTGATACTATCTTATGCTACCATGGGATCTGCTTGGAGATTAGCTCCAACGGGGCCACTTTCCGTGGAGATCGAGTCACATATTATTAGCTTTCTAACATTAATCATATGAAAGGATAATCCAGCAGAAAGAAGAAGCCCAAACGACATGACTGTTGCCAATATCGTAGCAGAACTGAAAAAAGACAAGGCTTTCAAAGTAAAAGTCAAATATATACTATTGCATATGTGTTATTATGCCTTTATTTCAGAAGGAACATTTGGACCAAACACCACACACATCTTCCAGTCGAACAGTCTATTAACATTATTGCTTCCAAGAAGATATCTTTCTTCCACTTTTTACATTCAAGCACAATCCTTTTTCTAGCTGCAAGGATTTTCTTGCACATACAAGATGAAAACACGGATAGCATTTTACACATAAGCATTGGCACATTAATTACAGCAACATCACAAGGATATGATCTTTCACTTTCATATACATTCAAGTAATTGCAGAAACACAGCTTACGAGCAGCACATGTAGACAGGACAGTAACATATATATGCAGGTAAACATACATGATACTCACATTGTGGACAAGAAGAAATAAATGTTGCATTGAGAAGACAGTACTTCCACATTGGTCTATTTCCTGTATATACACGTTTCAAAATCAGTCTTCTCAAGTTTGTTTTTGTCTGAATACAGTCACTGAAGTAAAGAGGCCGTTGCAAGGAATGTTAAGTCAAAACTGGCCAAGAAGACCACTAAAATAACCAATAAAACCTGCCCTATGTGGACAGGTGGTCACAATAGACAGGATTCTTACGTTAATGATTGTGTCAAAGGGAAATATTATATATGGGACCACCAAAAAGTGGTAACATTGGACAAGTGGTTCTCATGTAGAGTCAGTCACAAGTACAGATTTGACTGTATCTGTACTTCTTTGTGACTTTTCTGTTGTGAAATTTTTCTGGTTCCACCCCCCACCCCCTCCCCGATGGAAAATATCCTCTGAATTCCCTGTTGTACACTTTTGTTGATAGCCAGAGACTATCTTTAAAGTGCAGTCAGACCACCCTCAACCCTCCCCATCGAGCAAATCCCTATAAAACTTTCAAATCCTCAGCCGCAGTTGGAAACAGCATTTATGCCCCCTGTCTGCATAGTCTATAACTGCAATGCACAAAGAACACATGAAAATATAGCATTTCAACTGTTGTAGCATCTGTGTCACATCTACCCAGTGGCACAAAAAGGAAGTTTATCTTGAACTTTATTTGGCAACCTGGAGATTTTCTTTATCTACAGAGAAAAGACTTCAATCTGGCATTATACAATTTTAGCCTAACATGACTTTTGCGGCTACGTGTACATGTATACACAAAAAGTACAGCCATTACCGGGTAAATGTACCTTCCAAAAGGAGTATGAAGAGTCCTTAAAATGACATGCTAGATAGTGCATAAAACTCTCAATATCAAAGATCTAGAAAAACAAAACTCTATCACTCAGTATTCAACAAAAAGTGTGTTTAACAGTACAAATGTACCTCCCAGGTTTGGTTTGATTTTTCATTCTCTGTATTGTCAAGGACAGCAATGATTGCATTTTTGGAAAAAATCTGGACCCAAATCCAGGAATGACAATTTTTCACCATTGCAAAATTTGGCAAAACCCTGCCGTCTTCTTAGGACACATTGATTTATACTCACTCCCTGATACTGTGCGTAACAAAGTGCAGACGTATGTTTTCTCTCATCATGTACAAACTACCATCATTATTCAACTTTCAGGCCAGTTTAGGCATGGTATATTCAAATTTGGATGCTTCTGTATCTTTAACCATCCACTTTTTTGCATCAAGGTTGACGGAATGGTCTTGAATTTTTTCTGTCATATGCAGCAAAATTCTGTCAGAATGACAGGTACAAGTTAGAGCCCTGGTTAGGGCTGGGTACCGGTACAGAATGTTCAGGTCCAGGTACGGTTCAGGTCCAGAGGACCAGGTCCAGGTCCGGACCTGTGATCTGTTAATTTTCCAATAGGTCCAACATCTGGTGCACTGAATTTTTTCAGGTCCGTTTTTTTGGACCCGTCCAATAAGAAAAAAACGGTTTTGTACCAGTACGCTGTACCGATACCCACCCCTAGCCCTGGTAGACACCATCCCCTCAGACTCTGTTTTCTTGTTGACTTTCTACTTCTGTAGGTCTGAGCACGAACACAGCATCGTGCAGGATATAGTACGGGTGGTACAAGTCTCCCTCGCACAGGTACGGCAGGCGCGAGAAGGTCTCCACCTCGAAGCCGCTGGGCGTGAGCACCTGCTCCACAAAACTGTTGGCCTGCAGCTCCCAGCCCTTCCCCTCCACAGGTAGCACCTCTGACGGGTCCACCAGCTTAGATCCTGGAGCAAACATTCATATATGTCATAAACATATAAAATCCACATGCTTTCTGAAAAATGGTGAGGAGCAAGGGGCCAGTCCCTGGCCTAGGCACTTAGACAGTAGGCAGGTTTCTGAAAAAGGAAAATAAATCGTTCTTTTTGAGAAGTAAATGAAGAAGCGTTGATGAGTCATCTTATCAGCAAGTGTGTATCCTTCACAGGACGAACAAAAAAATGAGAAATGATGTCCATGCTCTTATCAATAAGTGTGGTGGGTTTTTACATGTGCTTTTGGTGTGGCTCTCCCGAAATATGGGGCCCCTGGCTCTACATCCCATCCTAGAGAACGTCCCTTATCAAAGTTAGGTATTCATTTTCACCTGAGTCAGGTGAGGATAGAGTAGTCAACTGCCTTTCCCATGGGCACAAAATTGGGGCCTTTGAGTCCACAACCTTAACCTTGAGGCCAACAAGATTTGGTGTTTAACTAGCGCCCCCTACCTGACTCCACACACGGACTGAACGGCAGCACCACCGCGAGGATCAGGTGTCCGTCTGGCGAGAGCGAGCGTCGGATGTCCTCCAGGACCGAGCGCGGTTTGTCGCACCTGTCCAGCAGGTTCAGACAGCTGATGAGGTCATAGGTTAAACCGGACTGCGGTGTCGGCCACTCCTCTATGTCGAGTAACCTGGGATTGAGGGAAAAGGGAAATTAGTTTCTCACTGTAGAATAAGTTTGCTGGACTAAGGCTGAGGCTAAAACAATAGGATAACATGATAACAACAAATCCAAAATGTACCATACTGCAACAAACCCCTATTTCAAAATAAAAATGTCATTCCAAACACTTACAGTAATACTGCCTAGCACTCAACACTTATTTTAGAGGAAAGATAGTCTGATATAGAGCACACACCACTAACCCTACAGACCAAAAGATGTTGGAAGGATTTTAATTTTGTTCAGATATATGATATATAATGATATATGACCTGGTTCTGATATAGAATCTCATGACACTCTCATGGTACAAAGAAGCTTTGCAGTCCATATGGATCAAGAGACCATGAAGATGCCTCATCCCCAGTAGACAACTTACCTGTACCCCCTCTCCTGTAACCTTTCTCGCATGGGGGGTGACTGCTCCGTAACAAAAACCTCCTGGAAGTGGCCTGACATGATCCTGGTGATATTACCGTCCCCCGCACCCAGGTCCAGAAGCCGCTCAGCCTGCAAAATAAAAAGAAATTCAGCCAAAAAAGCTCGCCAATATTTTTCTCACTTTGCGACCTACCCCCAGTTCCCTCTAGCAGTGCCTCTTAGCAGAGGGAAGTACTAGTACTGCAGTGTCTCTGTTTTAAGCTGGAGCCAACCCTGCTATACCTTGTATAAAAGTAGCCTGTAATCTGGTCGTATCATACTCCCTAGTCTCTTCTATCCTCTCCGCAAATACCAAATTGGTAGCAGCATCTGAGTTGGTTAGGCATGTTACAACACTTGCACTAGTTAGACTAGCAAACCAAGTTATGCACAGGTTAGGAGATTTACAAGTCGCCCAAAGATGAACTGCAAAGAGACCATTTAGAGGGACCTCCATGCAGTCAACTTCAGTTGGAAGGATGTGAAGAGGTAGTCTGAGTGCCATCCGATTACTACCAGGCCCAGGCCCACCCTGATTTTTTCAGGGTGGGCCTGGTAGTAATTGGATGGCACCCAGGCTAGTGAAGAGGATGGCTGCCAACAGAGCTTGCTGGGCAAACCTGACTGCTTTATGTGTTGGAAGACATGGGGGCCCCAGAGTCTAAGTCATAGAAATAAGCTTGCTGCCTACCTGCCAGCCAGGTGCGATCCTCATGAGTTTGTAGAAATGTTGTTGTGAGAAGACGAACATGGAACCCCGCCCCAGCCAGCTGAAGGGAGAAACATGGATCCCATCACTGCACAGTAAAAACCAGAGTGCTACAAGCATGTGTGTTACTGTTAGGATAGACATTTATGGTCTTTTGTATGACATCCTTCGGACACTATACAGCTAATTCACTTACAAAAAATGACAGAAATTACAGAAAATGATTTTGTTTGTTTTGTCCCATTTGGGGATAAAAAAAAGGGAAAGGAATATGGATTTCATCACAAACAATGATATACTAGTGCTGTATGTGATTTGCATTACATCAAGCTAAAGTCTGTTTAAAGTCTAAGAACCTGGCACCCAAAGAGTATAAACCTATGAAGCAGGCTCAATACTAAAGATCAAATTCAACTCCCATAATAACTGCAGATCTACGGACAACACTACCCTCCATTGAAAAACTTCAGGAAAAACAAATGTCAGATGATGTCTCATTTTCTACGCATCCTCTCCCTGGATTTTGTCCCATCCTCTTACTCACCCATTGATGGACGTGACAGACACAAACATGCTGAGCAGGGTGGAGACCACAGAGTGGAAGATCTGGGTGAAGACCCAGTCCGACTTCTCACGACTACCCTGCAGGAATTCCTCTGTCTCCGTGTCGAAGTGCAGCGGGAGGTACTTGGGCTGGAGGGTCTCACTGAGAAGGCTCACGTCACAGGTATACCACTGGAAAGAGAAACATAGTTCTATCTTTCTTTCTCCTTCCTTCCTTTCTGTTTCTTTGTCACTGTAGTGGTAGGATTCTAGGAACTTGGGCTAGGGGGTCTTGCTTAGGCTGTGTGACACAAAGTCTGCTGACCATGGCTGTAACTCGCCCCTCTGACTGGATGTTGGGCGGGCTGCTATATAAATTGAGATTTAATCAGGCTAGGTCTTGCTCAGCATTCTGAATTCTATTATTATTATCAAATCATGACATTGTTGTGGTTCCCTTGGGAGCTGTGGGAATGACAACCTCCTTCACACTTCGGAGTACACCTGTGCAGCGACGGGGATTGTGGATTAGATGTCAAAGGCGAAGGCTCCTGCTATATAAACAAAGCATGTCATTCTTATGCCACACAAGTACTGTTTACAAGTCAGCGGCCTTCGCTTCACCTTTGACACTACACACAATCCCCGTTGCTGCACAGGTGTACTCCGAAGTGTGATACTGATTAGAGCTTACATTGAAAGGGGGAGGGGGCTCACCCAGAAACTCTTACAACAACTTTCTTCAAAAGCATGAAAAGCTTCTGGGATAGTTTATGGGATGAGTAGTATTTTTGCATGTGTGAAAAATGGAAGGGGGAGGGGCATGGGCACACCCTGGAATTTTTAACTCCTCTTTAATAAACCATCTTTTTTGCCACCTTTCTACAACAAGCAGACTAAAAATAAAAAATGATTAAAAAAAAGAGGCTCTATCCCCCCCACATAGAAAATGGAAGGGGGAGGGGCACACCCTGGGATCTTTTTTGCCAACTTTCTGCAACATGCAGATTAGATATTACAAATGATTAAAAAAGAGGCTTCCCACACATAGCTTTTCAGATTCTTCAGTACGGAGTAGTTTTGTATATCAAAACGGTGCTTGCGTAAAAAGAAAAACGCAGGGGGAGGGGGGCAGCCTCACCTCCTCGTAACGCGTGTCCCTCAGCTCCTCCTCTATCTCGGCCTGCCTGACGGCCTGCATGTACAGGGAGCGCGCCAGCGGGTTGCGGATGTGGCTACTGGACCACATCCTAGCAGCAGGGAGCGGGTCTGGTCAGTACAAAACCGAAGACTACGCCCAGGTGCGGGCACGAAAAATTCTGTGGCAAACAAAAAACTGTGTAAATACGGAAGTGGCCGAGCGGGGAATACCTGCGCGGGGCACGCTGGGTAGGGATGACGTAATGGGGAGTCCCAGCGGGAACACTTTCACTTTTTTGATCGGGCCTGTAGATCTCCATGCAGATGTCGCGAATAGGTACTGTAACGTATTTCAACTGTGACGTTTTACGCGTTTGTCTGGCAGGCTTTCCCTCAAATCAAGGAGCTTTTTAATATCAAAAGCTCCTTGCTCAAATGGGTCAGTCAGCTCAGAACACGTTGATTTTTTGTTGCTGTTTGGGCGTTGATTAAAAGATTGACCGATGTCTACTGTATGTCAGTTTTTCTGAAAGTCATAATTTCATAACACTTCATCGTTCATAGCGTTATCAGACAAAAAGTTCAATTATACTGCTTATATTCTACAGTCCGGGACCCAAAAAAATGCCATTGCAGGACTGTAGGTGCTGTAAGGTTAGCCCGGACCGCCAGATGTCCCCACTATCAATTGGCCATATATCTGTAACAAACAATATTTAGCGCTTTACAAGCGACTACAACTTCCCTTTCAAAAGTAAATTATGATGACAATAATCCGACTGAAAAAAATCTTATACTGTTCATGCAAAATCCGGACCGTGATAATCCCTAATATGGATTTTAATGCATATAATATGGCTTGAATGTAGTATTTTACCCAAATGGATTTACAAAAGTTAGAAGCTTGGACGCTTCGAAAATTAGATTTAAAACAGGGTGCACACGTGGGGTACAAAATTGTTTATAGCTGAGTTCGGCGTGCAATCTACTATGGTATATATCAAAATCAGCGAAGGTTTGTTGGCTTGCTCGGTATTAAAACCAAAACTCTCTGTCTTTAAATTTTATATGACGCTCAGCCGAGGCAATGTAACGTGCAGCCGGCGCATGCAAACACCGTAATCATATTCAAAGTCACCCAGTCTTCATAACTGACTTATTCCTCCGACAGTTACCAATTTTGTTTGCGCCTGACGTGAATCCATGCGACTGTTTCAAATATTGTGAGGCACTACAGTACTTTCTTCTTCTTGAAGAAAGTTTTTGCATATACTTTGTTGTAGTGCATTGCCGAATTCAGTTGAAGAAGAGGAAATGGTGGTGATGATGATCTTCGCAAAAGTTTCAACGTTCTTGCAATCTTGTTGCAACGAAAATCAGTTTGTCTGGCCTCTATTCTATTCAGTTTGTCTGTTTGTTGACACTAAACTTAACAACCTCGGTATTTACGTAGTGAAGGGACAAAGTTCAAACATACTTAAAATTTAAAATCAAAACAAAACTCAAATCTTCTCTCCCATTCCAATGTGATTTTTCAAAGACCGTTTTACAATTCAACTGCATATCATACTTAACATTTTTCTGGCCTCTTCATATACGAGTTATACTAAATTTCTATCGACAAAAATCGTTAAGTTTTTACCCTTTTCCCTGGAGTAATCGGTGGCGGTTCCTCTCGCTCCTGAGCACAAGCACAGCAGGCCATGGTTCGCTCTTGCTCTTCAAACTTGCTTCAGTTCAGGGCGAAGTGGTTTGTGATCTCGCTTCTTTTCTCAAAATTACAACGTGCCGTTGGTTTGTATCCCGGCTGCTGCTTTTACTCGCTAGTACTGGTATAGATTGTCATCCATTTGGATGTGAATCTAAACTGTTATAGCAGTGTTTAAGGAAAGCCACCACACTGATCGATATATCAAGGGTAGGGATAGACCCACGTCGCCCAAGTGTGAGCGGATCTAAAGGTTAAAAATCCCTGTCCCACCTAGGGTGTTACATGTACCTGACCCGGCACAACTTTGTACCCAGGCAGCCGCAACAATTGAAAGCTTCCTAGCTACCAGATGAGCGCGTTAGCCCCACCCAAATATCAAATACAAACTTGGACACCGGCCAAAAAAAGTGTAACGCTACTCCCAGCGTTCTTGGTTACGTTCTCCTAAGAAACCAAGAGGATTATCAGGTTTTATCATTTACTATCAAGGATTGATATATTCTTAAGCTTAGATAATAGCAGGCTCAGCGACATTGAAAACCCGTAAAATGCCACACGGAAACCTTTCCCATGTAGATTAGGTCAGGTTAGGTTGTCTAATATTCCTTCCAGCTTTACCTGGTAGGTTACGTGAATATGGAAAAGATTTCCTAGTACAAAATGTACTAGAACCATTTCTGCAATTTCTGGTACCATCATCATTAGTGCATATACCATCGGTAAGACATGTTTCGTTGGCTGTTGAATAAATGGCCCTTAAGACACGTGAAAAGATTTTGATGATTTTCTTTCATTTGTTGTCAGGTCATGACCGGATGGAACAAACGGTTATCTTTGGATGGATTCAGAAGAGTTCGCAAGATACAGCCCCCTCCTCCTTGGCCTTGCGTCTTTCTCTAAAACTGCAGCCACATGAAACCTTGGAAAGTTCATGCAGCCCTGCATTCAAGGTTTTTGTCAAAACCCATGCACATAAATGGTAATGAAGCAGTAACGATGTTTCCAAGAAAGAAACAATGGCCTTTCTGGGAAAGAACAATGGGGGACAGAGCCTGGCTTTAAAACAGCAGTAATTATTTTGCACACTCATTTGGTCAGAAACGCCAAATGTTACTGATATTCCTCAGCTTGCAATTTGCCTCCACCCCAAAGCCTATTACTTCTTGCATGTGGGTCACTTGATTTTAATGGCAGTTTTACTGTAAGTAGTTTAAATTAAATTCCATTCTAAAATCCATGTTACATAATGACAAAGAGTCCTTAACACATTTTCTCTGCCTATACTTACATGTACACAACACAGTATCTTAGGCCATACCAATTTAATTTGTTGGTTCTCGGAATCGCCGCTTCTATTTTTCCCAATTTCAAAAAAAAAAAAAAAATCCATGAGGTTATTTGCATGTTCATGAGAACTCATTTGCATGTTCGTGAGAGTTACATGGCCCCGTTACAAGTTGCTGGACAAACTTCGGCTCAGTTAAACAAAACTTCTGAAACAAGTACTGGACATGCAAAAACAACTATCACCTGCTTATGTTTTCCTTTGTGTTGTAAATCATCGAAAACCACCAATAGATCGTGAAATTTGTGCTGAAAAATGACGATTCGGCAAACCAAAATGGCCGCTATGTAGCCAGTCACAAGTATGTAAATGAGATGCAATTTCATGCAAATGAGCACGCCTCTAGCGTTTTTTGCTTAAACTGCAGCTTTCACAAAGAGAATAATGAATCAGATGTTTCAGGCACTCTTATTTTTTGGGTGAAATGAAGTCATTTTCTTGTTGTTGTTGCTAACATACATTAGACATTATACTATGCTGAAAGAGTTTTTCAACCTTTTTAAAAGTTTTTTAATGTTGTTAATGATTTACTATGATGATTTATTACAACTGTTAAGCTTTATTACTGTGTGTACTTCTGTAATACTGCACATTATTTTGCATTTGTATTGTTGAAATTAAATATAAAATGTATGCTTACATGCAAATTTTTCATGTAATTGTAACTGGATAAGTATTCTGCCACACATATACCATGGTTTCAGGTCTGGAATTACCAACCTGAAACTCTGGACCTGAATCCAGACTTGTTGCAGGTTTTTTTTTTTTTTTTTTTTTTCGCCCTGTCGCTCCAACTTTTTTCTGAAAAAATCCGAGAACCAACAAATTAAATTGGTATGGCCTTAGCATGACTATACTTGTTAAGCTAAGTACAACACTAACGTTCTATATGTTTATCCATATTTTCTTGTCTTTCCTTTCTGTGTGTGTTATGTGCTTGTTAGGTTATACAATAGACATCTACCTATCCTTGGAGGCATGAATGTACAGTAGAATATCGGTCTTACATAATACACATATTTTGTAAGCAATTGACTGTGAACTGCTCTGTTGTCCCTACCCCTGCACACCATCACTACATGTAATGGTATTTTACATAGTCTTTGATTTATTTTCTTATTTCATAGTTTCTTCTAGTATTTAATTTAGCTCGGTGGGAAAGAACATGCAAATTAAGATAATTTCATTAATTTGGTAATAATCTTAAAAATACATGTACAAGACTCCATAAAGCACAAACACCAGATGTAGTTAAGAACGTGTAGTTTTTATTTTTACTGACATTGTCATCATACTATTGATCAGTGTGATAGCTCCAAGGCCAGGGAGAAGCTTGGTTCTCTCTCTCTTTTTCGTACAACCTCTACACGTACAAGTTATGTATACAAACATCTACGGACAACAAACAAATGTTCAGTCAGAATCGATTGTGAGGTATTGCAAGCAACAGTCAGTGTTAAAGCTATCGTTGAGTGGCGTACAAGACGGATTATTGGGAGACTTGTACGTTAAGAGTTAGGTTCAGACGGCACCAGTGGTTAGTGCATAAAGAGTGCAGCAGCAAAGAGTCGCTGCAGAGTAGCAGAAGATTTGGATTGTTAGCTTGTGCTGGATTCGGTAGCGAGCCAGGACAGGAGGTGCAAGGTGCGCCACCTTGCGGTCAACTTGCAGAATGCAGTGTCAGGGACTCAAATGGTGAAAGTTCAGGACAAATTTTCCAATTGTACCATTTGTTGGCGACAAAACACAGATTCTTTTACCCCCCCCCCCCCCCAAAAAAAAGTATCCCTTCTGTGTATGTAAAAGTAAACAAAAGTTTTCTCAGGCTTCAAATCAACCTTGGTTGGTCGTTGGTGACAGCTACTCTCAGTACTTAGAGTTTGTAGCCATTTGAATGATCAATTTGAAAAAGATTGACATGATGGTGTGAGACCACCATGCTACACCGGTGAGAGACCAGGCACCCTCTATCCCAGCTCAGAGTCACATTTTCTCTAGGCTATAATTATTCGTTCCTTCCTTTGGGACAATCTGTATTACTCCATGTTACATTCACAACATTCCCATAAATACTGGTGGACTCGGAATGCGAGTCTCGGAGAAGATAATGCACTGTATAGGTGTGGATTTGGTTTGGTTTTGGTTTCAGAGCTGCTACGACGAAAGGCCCACGGACTTCGGAAACAACCGTCACCCTCTTTATGTCTAACCATGTCAAGCTTTACTCAATCAAGAGGGCTGTAGACTGCTTGTAACTTTACAGTATTGCTGTACACTAATATTGCGGTGACATTGCTTGGAAACGAATGCATATGGAAGCTATAAAATTGCAGTCTTAATGAGATTCAATACACAATCTTGTGTAAGTATGATTTAAAAGTGGCCAACGATCATTTTTCAAGGGGTGGGTTAGGAATTTCTACAGTTGAGAATATAGCAAGTACAAGACGCTGTGTCTTGTTGCATACATTGCACACGATCTACTTCCAACCCCTTGAGTCTGTTTTTCAGTTGTTTGTGAGTCCGTGGGTCTCCCGTTTACAGGCATGTGGTGTCCTGAGGTCAGGAAAAGTTCATTTACGGTCGCCCAGCGCCGACTGCCCCGCCTTCCACGCGAAGATCCCCCAGTCAACCACAATAAAATCCACATGTCGACACCTTCCCAGGCCTTGGCCTCCTCTCCAGGAAAATTTACATTATATTTATTTAAGGCCAAACCGTGGGAAGATGTGAGAGTGGTGATGGGGGAACCGGAAGGAGAGGCAGGCGCTGCTGGTAAGTTTGATAAAGTCAGTAATATCTGTTATTAAAAATCTAAAAACGACGCTAAAAGCTTCTTGAAATGCAGTGCAAAAGTGCAAAGAAGCGATGACAACAATAGAAAATGAACTTTTACGTCAAAAACAGTAAGAAAACATCATAATGTTACACGTAATACTATCAAGGGAATAAAACAGAAAAAGGTAACTCTCACATATCCATGCAATGGATGTCGTTCTTCCAAGACAGACCAAACCGTTGTGCTTCAAACACGTCAATCTCACTAGAGAGTAATTTGGGAGTTTACATCAAGATCTCCCATTCAAACCTTTTCTATTGCAAAATCATAAAATATATACATCAACTTTATGATTCTAAATCATAACAACATCTGATAACTTTCGTAACAATTACTGTGATATCTTAATAATAAGATAATATCAACGAACATCTACTAAACAACTAATTTAAAAGTAGTAATGTATTAATGCGCTTAGTCATCAAGTTACAGGCAATTCTGAAGACCACATGATCAAAAATATGTATATCCAAGACTGTAAGGAAAAATAACATTAGACTTTAAATACACTCACAATCTACTGTTACATGGTGAGTCGGTTTGTGGTTATGGTGCCTACAGACTATAGAATTCTGCTCATGAGTAAATACAATCTAGCATGACTAACTGTTAATGAATTCCCATTTCTTCAGGCTTCACGTGAGGTATACGTGGTGGGGAGACAATATGTCGTGGTCCAAACTCTCGCGGACACAAGATCGGACCTTTACACTGCACCTCAAGATCAGCAGATTTCATCCAACTATGCACAGGAATAACACACGTACGCACCAACAGCTCGGCGAAACGTCCTTCCATTACACAGCTTTAGAGATAATTACTGCAGACTACTGCAGTTCTTTGGTTAGCGGGATGCACTGTCAAAAAACGACCCTCGTTTTGTAAGAAAAACAAGCGAGGTCCCTCATTACAATTTCCATCATTCACGGTACTAAAATGCCACGGTACATGCAAGTATTTTGACACGGTGCACCACAAGACGACGAAATGCTTCACAGAAAAATAGACAAAGTTCACAGCTTTCGAACTGTCCCTCTTTTTGAGCAATCTACTTGGGGACGTAGCTCTATTTTGATAGAGGCTTCTTCCCCCATGATGAATAAATATGGAGTGATAGCACGCGTTTGTAGCAGGCCTTTCATAAAGGCTTGCCTCGTCCGATAGACACGACGATTCCTCCCCAACTTGTAGGTTTGGCTACCTTGTGCATGTGTGGTTGCTTTGCAATCTGACATCTCACCAAAAAATAACAAATATTCACAACACTCGCTCTTTCTTCTTCTTATCTTTTTTTGCGACATTTGGTTGTTGGAATTTTTGTCTGCCAGACTGATCTTGTTACATATCAAAATAGAGCACTTCTGAAACAAAGCCAAGATGAGATTTTATTCCTCTAAAGATTAGGGAACTAAAAGGGACATAATTGATGACTTAATTGGTATTTCAGCTTAGCTGTTCTTGTCATATTACATCTAAATCTATATCCTCTATAGTTATGATTTTGTAAATCAGATCTACGATTTCAAGAACAAGACATCTGCATGTTAACTGCAGATAGAAACGCACTACTATACCAGACCTTGTCATTACGTGTCATTGGACACAATTCTCTCGACAAGAAGTCACTATAGAAACACATATAGACCACAACTACACAGAACGTCAGCTTCCTCTCGTGAGCCAGAATAAAGTCACAGTGTGTGCTTAGCACAACAACAACAACAACACGGACATCCTCACCAATTTTAAAGCTTCAAATATTTGGCTTTTGCTTTTTTCCTAGGGCTGCTGTTATCCTCAGCTCCCTTCCACTCGGGGTCTCTTCTCCTCCGGCGGTCCATTTTCGTTATCGCCTAGCAACGGTCCTATGGACGGACCCTCTGTTTTCCTACTGTCTGTTGCTTCGCTGCTCTTTTCTGCTGCTTCCTGACTCGCCGCGGAGTGGGGTAAAGTAGAAGTACTTGGCTTTGGTGTGCTAGTAGAAGTAGTATTAGAAGTGTTTGCATGTCCGGCGGCCGCCGCTACGGGGGCGGCGCCTTTTGCCTCTCTAGACTTTGCTGTACCATTGTCGATGCTACGTTCTCTTCCATCTTTTTCGCTCTGCTTTTCTGGCGGAGTGTATTTGGCTGCGTTGGTCTTGTGGGCGGGCGAACGCAGGTGGCCGTCGAGCTGCTCCTCCCCTGTGAAGCGCTCGGAGCACGCCGCGCAACGGTACTCGTCCTCGTAGACGCGTACCAGGGTTTCCTCGCTATCGAACGTGCGGCCGAAGTAACAGAAGGTCTGCTGGTGACCGATGGCGGATTCCTCGTCGGGGAACACCATCTGACATTTCTTACAGATGAATTTGCAACGATGGCACTTGGTTACGCACGGGTGGCCGGGCAGGGCAGACACGGACCCCGCTTTATGGCCCTCCTGTTTCTTATCTTCCTTCTCGGCCGAAGACGTCTTACAGGAGAGGTCCTTGGGAGCGTGTGGCGACATGAGTTCCTGCAGGGCCTGTGCAGAGTACTGTTGGAGCATGGGAGAAGTGATGTCGCCGAGAGCGGTACCCTGAAGGGACACGGGGATGTCGTAAGGGAAGAAACTCTGGGCCCCGGCGGCCCCGGCCCCGTACATCTGGTGCAGGTAGGCCCCCTGCATGCTGGCCAGCTGCTGCAGGTAGTACGGAGGCAGCGTGCCCATGTAGTACGGCAAGAAGGCGGAACTGCCTGCCGACAGAGAGTCGTGAGCACTGATGGGGCTCTGTCCGAAGCCCGGGAGGGGCATGCTAGTTTCAGATGTCTCCACTTTCTCCTCTTTCACCTTCACCTCCTTCTCTTTGCTTTGGTTTTCGGTGCTCGGACTGCTGAGTTTGGGCGAGGTGCTCTCGCTGGTGCCTGTCTGCTGCCCCAGTCCCATGAAGGCCATGGGGCTGAGCGGGTGGAGGGTGTGAAACGCAGACCCCGGCATCTGCATCATGGGCGAGGCGCCCATCATCGCGGCCTGCTGGTGCACGGCTAGTGCTTCATTAGCCTGGCGCAGGCGCTCGAGGCCCTGCTGCTGGAACATTCGCTGCATCGCCGTGGGGTCTACGTACTCCTTCTCCTTGGCCAGCTGCTCGGAGTAGTAGCTCTTCAGCTTTCCGATGTGCTGCTGGGTGAAGATGTGGTCGCGGACCGAGAGTTTGGCGGAGTATTTCACCCCGCAGAGCGTGCACTCTTCCTTGGGTTTGTCGAACTGTCCGGGGGGATAGTGTTTCCCGAGTGCCAGCTTGGACTTCTTGTCTTTGGCACGTGCATTTTGGAACCAGACCTGGACCACACGCTTTGGCAGTCCGATTTCGTTGCCCAGGATTTCGCACTCTTGCATGGTTGGGGTCTTGTACTCGGTGAAGGCGGACTTCAGCATTTTCAGCTGCAGGTTGGACATCTGCGTGCGGTAGCGCTTGCCCGGCAGGTGCTTGTTGCTAGGAGACTGGGGATCGCAGGTGGACGACTCCTCACTCCTCCCAACACTCCCAGCATCCGAGTGTATGTCTTCCTCTAAAGTGTAGCTGAAGTTGTGAGAGCCGTCTTCGTCTGAGTTGATGCTCTCTGCAACGTCATGTTGGGACATGCCTTCTATCGAGGGGGAGATCAGCTCCTTATTAGAGCCCATTGTGTCATCGCCCATACTACTGCAGGAGGCTGTGGACTCGTTGAGAAGGCCTGGCAACTCTACTTTAACTTTATTCATTGATTGGGACTCCATGTCTTCGGACTGAGCATGATTGCTCATCAGGGAGTTTTCTCCGTTCTGCTGTTGAGCGGAGGTGGACGGCTGGTCATTTTTGTCGTCGTCCTTCTCCTTTTTGATGGCTGCGAACCGAGCCAGCATCTTCTCAGCCGAAGGGAAGCTGTTGTCCCGCGGGCTGGACTGGTTCTCTGGCTTCTTGCTGTGATGATGGTGGTCGGAGTGAGAGTCTTCTGGGTGGTGAGACATCGAGGCCGCTTTTGCGAGCTCTGCATCTGTGACTGTCTCGGAGCTCTGGATGATTGCCTCGACAGACTTGTTACTGCTGATGAGCTCGACCCAGTGGCGAGATTTGATGTGGGCGTCGAGCGCCGTCTTCGCTTTGAACATGGCGCGGCAGAAAGGGCACCGCTTGTGTGTCAGGGAGGGTCCCGTGACCCGGAATTGCCCCTTGCGCTCGCGTGCCCGTGTATTCTGGAACCAGACCTGCACCACTCGCTTCTTCAGCCCGACCTCCCTCGCGATCAGGTCCAGCATCTTCCTGGTTGGGTTGCAGTCGATCTGGTACTTCTGGTACAGGATCTCCAGCTGCTCGGGCGTGATCGTCGTGCGGAGACGCTTGTTGCCCTCGCGCGGAGAATCCTGGTCGGGAGAGCTCAGAGACAGCTGCCCGTCCTGCGACAAACCTTTCCCGTCCTCCATCTCCGAGTGTTTGCGTTTAGAGGAGGATGTTTCCCCGAGAGACTGGGGTAAGAGCGGGCTCGCCCCGGCGGCGGCCATCATCTGGTGAGCCGCGAGCTGGTCGAGTGCGTAGGGCATGTACATCATGTAGGGGCTGTCCATCAGAGGTGAGGGGAAGAAGGGAGCGTACGGAGACAAGAAGTGAACCTTCTGGTGCTCCCTCCACAGGTCAAAGGTTGGGAAAGCCAGGTTGCACTTGTCGCACTGGTAGTGCATGAGGTGTTGGGAGGGGGGCGGCGGTGGTGGCATGGCAGCCGGGAACTTGATCTCCTTTTTGTCGGATTTTGCCTCTTTCCCCTCCAGCCTTTCTTTCAGGTCTGTGGGCGTCTTACTGTCGTTGCTGCTGGTGCTCTCGGCGCCACTGCTCTCCGCAGCATAACACTCCTGCTTCTGGTGTTTCATCAGGTCAAAGAAGCGAGGAAAGACGGACTGGCACTTCTTGCACTGGTAGTTCAGGCCGGGCGTGCGCTGGTAGCGACTCTCGTCCACGCTGTCGGTGGTGCGAGGGCTGGTCGGCTGATTCTCGAAGCTCTTTCGAGCCTTCTGGCGGGCATTCTGGAACCAGACCACAATGACACGCGGGCTGAGGTTGAGGATCTTGGAGAGATGCTCCAAGTCGTCGTCTTTAGGGTAGGCGTTCTGTTCGAAGAACTCCTGCAGGACTTTGATTTGGTAGTCGGTGAAGCGGGTTCTCCCTGCCCGTCTGGCCGTGCGCTCCGCTTCCGCCTTTCGTTGTTCCTCCTGTATCTGCGCCTGGGTCGCGGTCGCCGTGGTGACGGGCGGATTCACCACAGGCGGAGTCATCGGTGCCACCTTCTCAGCAGCAGACGATGCTGGAGACTTCATCGCGGTCAGGTTTTTGGCGTCCTCGGGAAGCGGCGTGGACGGGGGATTGTTGAAGTTGTAGGGCGAGTCCTTGTTGCGCTGGCGCTCCTTGAACAGGGTGTTGCGGAACCAGTGCTTGATGACCTTGGTGGGAAGGCCAGACTTTTCCGACATCTCCAGGATCTGGTCCTCGCTCGGGGAGTTGTTGATGTCGAAGTGGGCGCGCAGGATCTTCAGCTGCTCATCCGTGATGCGGGTGCGAGGACGCTTGCCCTGAGAAGGACAAAAGAGAGACTGTGAGCAACTGAAGACTGAATGAGACATTTCTTTTCTTCTTCTTCGTCGTGACATTTCTGAAAACACCTGACAATAAAAAAAATTAAACTGAACAATTGTAAGGATGTCTGCCCTGAGAAGGACAAAAAAAAAGTTTATTAATAACATTTCTGAAAACCCTGTAGAGACTTGTAAATAAGCCAAAAGAAAAAAAGGCTTGTAAAGTTGACTGTAGTCAATCATATCTCTGCTGTGTACAATAAGAATTGCAATGTATTTGTAATTGTCAAGCTTCAACGTCATTTGCCATTGTCATTGTATTATGTACATGTATCATTGGAATGCTTGTACATTATCCTTGACAATGGTACTCCTCAATAATCACATCAATAATCACTGACAATTCTAAACAGTTAATAAGTGCCATAGTGCAAGTCACTACAACCAACGAGCTTTTATAAACCCACACCAGCAATAAAGTTAAAAGCACCAATGAATGTAAATACATTTTGTATATAGCAATGTTTATTCTTAGCATCCATAGCATATTAAGTAAATGAGCTAAAGAAAATGGCAATTTCTTTTTCTGAATTTCCGAAAGCCTTTGAAGCAACTACTCTCCCAAGATGTTTCAGGTAGAATCCACTGTGATACTGTTTCCAAAATCATATCCAGTTGTTTGAGTGACTGCTATTTGGCCTATCTTATTACCTGGATGTCTAACCTACATCAACATAAACAAGCATTATTTCATTGCAAGGCTGTGCATACCTGGAAGTGTATTTTCTGGTGCTCTCGCCACATGTCGAGGGAGGGGAACATCAGGCTGCACTTGTCGCACTGGTACAGCTGGGGCGGCGCCTCCATCACCTGGAAAACAGACGTGATGATGGGCATTACAGGTGCGACAGGTGCAACAGGTGAGACAACAGGTGGGCCGTACCTCACCACGAAGCTTTCGGCCAGAGCTTCGGCCGTCATTTTGCGTTTGCTTTGCCACGAGAGCATCTCATGAGCTCCCCAAACAAAAGTTGACAGCTGCGGTCTGAAATTCCCCACAAACATAAGGGTATGTATGGGGTTTGCCCGTACAACGTGCAGATGAAAATAAGCAAACATTACGAACATGTTGAAAACAATTGTGGAAAATGTGTTTGTGGTAACAGCATGGCTAAATGCTGATTCTCTTTTTCTGAGTTTGTCATAGCTTAGAAAATTGATTTCCTCTTCCTAAAACCCCATGCAGAGCTTCAACAAAAGTATTCCCAGCCTTGTACTGAGGCAGGTTTCCCGCCGATAACTCCGGTATTTAATGCTTGAATTATTAATGACCTGCTTAACTCCACCTTTTTATTGTGCACAGACCAAAGACTGTCCCTTTGACAAAGTGACACTCAGCCTGTTTCTGACATGCTGCTGAATGTTTTCTTGATTAAGATCAACATTTTCAACAATTTTGATGTCAATGTTGACATCAAAGTTGCACAAAGGATTAATTTCCACAAGAGCAGTCAGCTTTCAACATCTCTTTGTAAACGTGTGCCCAAAAATAACTGCATACAAAAAGAAATATTCCCAGATTGCAATACGCTTGATTGGAATTTTGTGAATAGTCCTTCACAGCTTTCAAGGACTTAAAAACATCAAAATAGACAGAGGGTGAAGGAACCTTTTAGAAGAAAAAGGACAGCAGACAACAGAGAAGAGAAAAATGTACAGAAAATCAAGAAATTAAAGTGTAAGTCAATGACTAACAAATAAACTGCCTCGTAACAAATCAATGTGTTAGGAACAAGTGCATGTGAAACGGACAACCTTGTATGCTTTTCTTTTCCTCACTTCTGAGTTCATTTCTCTTCTTCTAGAGTGCATCTCCGCTTAGAGTCTAATTGTTTTACGTTCTACTCAATAAACTGCACACTTTAACATTTTAAACACCTCAGCAGTACGTTTGCATGACAAACGGACACGCCTTTGTGCTTGTCTTCCCTTGACTTCTTGCTTTCCTTCTTCTAGATTGCATCTTCTTTCATTGCTCAATGAGCCACACAATTAAACATGGTGAGTGGTGCGCACACATCAAAGTATAAAGGTAGACAGAGGAAGGGGCTAATGAACTCGAAATTAGATGGAAGAGGTTGATGCCCGATCCCTTGACAAAGATTTGAATTGAATGGTCAATAATTTGGATAAGTCCAATGTTTGTGTTGGAAATTACATTCAACTTTGCCTCAGGGGGAATAGAACATAACCTGGGTGCCAATCTTTTTAATTTTTTTCCAAGTGAGGCTGGCACTCGGGTCACGTTAGGAGAGTGGAGCAAACCTAGGCGTTATTGGAAATGTCCAACTGCATAGAAATGATGGACTACTCTTCCCTTGGAAGATTAGACTTGGACAGTCGAAAGTTTGTTTGAATCCATTGTGTTCAACTTTGCCTCAGAAGAATGGAAACGTAACCTGAGTGTCATCTCTTAAAGCTTTACTCCTAGAGAGCAGAGTTACGCTATAAAGACGTTACTGGAAGCGTCCATCTCACCTGTGAGGGTATAGGCTCCAGGGGAAGCAGAGGCTGGTCAGTGCTCAGTGCTGGAACGAGTGGTGTTACAGGCGGAGGCGGTGGTGCGGGTACCGGCGTGTGGGGCGGCTGCGCAGGCGGCTCCTCCGGTTTCTCCTGCTGGTGCTTCTTGTTGTACTCGTCGCGGTAGTCCTTGGCCAGCTTCTCCACCTGAGCCAGCGGCAGCTGCAGCTTGTGGATCTGCTCCTCGTGTGTCTGATGGAGAAAAAAGAAAATCAACGTTAGGTCACATCAACAATCTACAACTATATCATAGCACAGCATTATTACAGGGGGCACGTAGAAAGATCGAGTGACTGCATCTATTTAACACCATCACCAAACTGAAAGTGTCAGACAACAGGGGTGGTGGTAGACGAAGAAAAACTTGGATGGACTGTGTTAGGAGAGACATCAAGGTGTGCGGTCTAACAGGGGTCGACCCACTGGACTGCAAAGTGTGAAGACTAGCCGACTGCTGCCTACCCCTGCGTCAGGGATCCCAGCAGCAGTATAATCAAACAATGGATAGTGAGTGTGTTAAATTATGGAATACTCTCCCCCAGAAACAACAAGACTTCAATGTTCAACAAAGACGACAATGTTCAACACATTTAAACATTGCTACATCAACAATACTATTCAATATTTTGTTACTGATACTGTTTGGCTTGTCTATGAACATGTACAATTTTGTTGCAGTGTATCACTGTTTTTAGAGCCACATTGAATAATTCAGAATGGTTTCAAGTGTACACAACATTTCTCTCTGTTGCTGTTTGGCAGGCAGAAGAAATCTCAACTTAAGAGTGTCTTCACCATTGTTTTCACTGATTTTAGAACTTCACTTCACTTTAGAACTAGCAAATGGGCCTTTCCCAGCCTTGAATGACTTTGTGGTATTTTACAGGCTAAAACCTAACTATTCCAGTGCCCAGTCACAAACAACATTTTCATCAAACCACGCCCAAAAATTATTTCAGGTAAAATTTTCCATCAAGTTTTACAACTTGTCGATAAAAGTAGGGGTAACATGGGGTAACACAATGGTTGTACTCTGTGTAACACAAACTCCGCTGTCCAGGGCTGTAACTGGCCCCTCCCGGGGGCCGGGGGATGTTTGGCGGGCTGCTATAAGCGAGATCTAGTCAGGCTACAAGACAATATGCTTATGCCATTTTTTGGTAGTTGGTTGAGTATTTTTGTGAGTTACTTCAGCCATTGTTAACCGAAGCTCACTTGCTTGATGGTAATTTCTCTGGCACATAGTCAAAAAACAGGAAAGCCACATCTGGCAATTATTTTCCTCTATTGTTCAGAACATGTTTTTCTGTGCTGTTGGTTCCACGTGGAAAAGAACAAAGTCTGACAGGCCGTTGCCCCGAAGTTCGTCACAGGTGAAGGTTGCGTTGTTTTTCCCAATGTCTGAAAAGGACCATTATCCGCACTTCGACGGGTAACAATGAGGCAAGATTCGCAGACAAGACGATGAAAGCAGGGAGGATTAGTCTGATACAAAACAAAATTACAGGTGCATGTCTAAAACACATTTTCAGATGAAGTGCTATCATACAGTAAATTGGTCATTTGACTTAATGACACTTTTGGAGTACAGTAATATAATATTAACGAGTCTGAAGTTGGACGACATGAGTCTTGCTGCAATTTTTAACTTAACAATACAATTAACAAATAAAAAATCTAAGTTATACGATAGAAAATAAATTTTGCTTGTTTTTTCACCATTTTGGAATTGTAGTGAACAATATTAGAACAATATAATGCTTTAGTTATGCTTGTATTGCAGCTTGTTTTAGCTCATAGCTACACATATATAATGAATACTTCTGCAGTCAGCTTCATACAATGTTTGGCATTTCAATGTGCCAAACAATTGCTGGCTTAAGAAAGGTGCCAAAATGACATTCCAAATATCAAGTGACAAATTTCAATAACCATCTTGCAAAGAATTTTTGGAAAGTCATTCTGTAACATCAATAAGTGTCCTTGAAGAAAATCCTTCGGTTTGGATCACATTCTCACATAGGACAAAAGGTTTTTTTTCACCTATAGATTAGATGTAGGTGTGGCAACAAAAGGAAGCTAGTTGACTGATTTTTAAAATGTTAGAAAGTAAGTAGAATTTATTTTACCATTTACTGGGATACTTTTTTAAAAGTCAGTTTAGCCTCATTACCCACACTTTGGGTACCTACTGGCTGCAAAATACACCCGATATTATTATTATCATATATTTGCTGATATCCAACAAATATTGCATAGACTATCATATCATGATTATCACAGGCAGTTTGCCCGGACCAGCTCCACTCTTCATAAATACTCTTCTACTAATCGTTTTACGATGTTTTTGATTCAGTGGGAACACTGAAATCTCTAGCAAAGAACCTTGTACATGTATCTTGTATATCTTTTATCTTGAAGAAACTTTTCACATCCTACAAACAAGTGTCTCTGTTATATTTTATCTGACCCTGAGCTCTTTCCTCATGACCTCAATGAAAAGCGGCCTGCAGGCCGATGTGAGCTTTCATGAATAAATAAAGGTTCCAACAAACAAACAGGTGTTCCACTGACCTTGAGAATAAATATGGAGGAGAACTTCTTCTTGCATGTCTGGCAGGAGAAGCGGTCCACCTTCTTGTCCGCCTCCGTCTCCTTGTTGAGGACGTTCTGCATGCCGCGCCGGTTCTCGTTGAACGCCATGACCATCTCCAGCCCCAGGTCGCTCAGGATCTGCCGCTGGCTGTTTAGGACACGCCCGCTGGAGGAGAAGGGGGGCTGGGGCGTTGCCATGGCAGCGGAGGAGGATGCGGCACTGGCCGAGGCCGCCGCGCTGACCTCCGGCAGGTAGCAGTACATCTGCTGGTGCTGCACTAGCGCCTCCTGGTGGGCACAAGCAGTACAACATGTTAACTTACCACATAAAAGTTCACTGTCAAGAAAAATTGATACTCCTATCACACATCTACAACTTACAGTTTTTAAAAAAACCTAGTGGGATACAACATAACTTCCACACATTTCAAGAAATCAAAGCTTTTGGTAAATGAGTTTACTTTCCCTAAAAAGGCAAATGGCACCATATCCGGTGCTTAAGAAACATTGACACTATCCTCCTTCCCATGTGGAAAACATTTGCAAAACTCACCCTAATCATAAAAGAACAACAAAACAGACAAAAGAAAACAGAATTACAAAGATCTATTGACGCCTAAAGTCGATTTGATATCTAACTCTTAAAAAAGCCTGGCGGCCCCAATTCTCTGGTTTATCAGTCAGTAACACATAGAGGGACTGACTCTACAAGGCAGATAACATCAAATCTCAAAGAGTAACATCACTAGTCCCACAATTTAATTTTCTACAGCTAAAGACATGCCAGGAGAGACAGTTTCATTTTTCACAGCCTATTCATCGATCTCATAAAGTAACGTACATAGAACAAAACGACAGCCCCAATTTCTCCTTCCAACGTTGAAAACATTTGCACACTACAGCAACTGCGTTCAACTGAGGACACAAAGCAAAAGTGAAAGCCGCGCTCTCCCACTGCTGGCTTCTAACACATAACTCCCTCTCAGAAGGAAGACACTAATTGGTCTGAAGAAAATACCAACAGGTCTCGAATACTGGGTGCAGTTCTACCAAAAATTGCTAGATGTCCTTTTGTAAACCATCTTCACGACATCCACAACTCAAGATATTTCCATTTCTGCTGCGTAACAATCAGATTTAACACAATAAGCAGAATTTTTGTCCATGCTTTGTCTTCTCACATGGCTAGCAGGAGGAAGCTGTTGTTATTTCTTGTCTTCTTCCTTCTGTTCCGATCTCACATGCACGTACATAGCACAAAACGACAGCCCCAATTTCTCCTTCCAACATTGAAAACATTTTACACACTACAGCAACTGCATTCAACTGAGGACACAAAGCAAAAGTGAAAGCCAGGCTCTCACACCGCTGGCTTCTAACACATAACTCCCTCTCAGAAGGAAGGCACTAATTGGTCTGAAGAAAATACCAACAGGTCTCGAATACTGGGTGCAGTTCTACCGAAAATTGCTAGATGTCACAACTGATCATTGCTGTACAATAGAATGGGTGAAAGAAACAATAAAATCATAAAAATCCAATTTTTTAAACTTCAAGTCATTTTATTGGCACGAATAGCCACACCATTTTCATTTCTTTGTCTTTGGATTCACAAATGCTAAACAAAATCATTGTACCTTGGTACACAAAATTTCAGGGATACAACATAGTCAAATTCAAGTCTTTGTCTCAGACTGATGTTTTCATCTTGGGCCCTTGCACTATCTTCAATTGTTAAAAAACAAAGAATAAAATGGCATGGCCTTAGTCTTTCTGATAGGTATAATGCACACACCAACATGTACAAAATGGCAAAAGCCCCACCTGTGAGACGAACATGGAATTGCATCTCTGGCAGGTGTACACGGAGGGCATGTTGAGCGGCATCATGGGATAGTTGCCGAAGAGGCTGTGCACCTGATGCAGCTGCGCCTGGGCTGCCACCTGTTCCGCCAGCGCCTGCTGTGGGGGGAACATATTAATGATTACTAACAATAATCAGCACTGCAAGTAACTCCAGAGCAGGTACATATTTTCTTTTATCTACCATATACCCCTTCATGTAACCTGTGCTGGCCTGTAATAAAACCAGCATGTAGAACATTGTAAAAGACAGGAACTCATGGTAAAGGAGACTAGATTTAGTCTCGGCAAACATGATGATGATGATGATGATGTTGTGGCGATTGCAGGTAAAATTGGGGATGTGTATATTATTTACCTGTTGTTGTTAATCTTTAGAGAATGTTGCTTGTCTGCAGGATATTGACAATATGCTGTGTCTGCCGTTTCTGTTCTTGCTTACCTATTGATGATTACATGCAGGGTATGTTGTTTACCAGTTGATGTTTAGTTGTTTACATGTACAGAAGGTTGTTTACTTCCTATTTACATGTAGGGAAGGTTGTTTACACATTGCTGTTTACTTGCTGTTTACATGTACAAATGGTTGTTTACCTGTTGTTGTTTACATGAAGGGAAGGCTGTTTACCTGTTGTTTACATGAAGGAAAGGTTATTCACCTGTTGTTGTCTATATATAAGGAATGTTGTTTACCTGTTGTTGTTTACTTGTTTACATGTACAGAAGGCTGTTTACCTGTTGTTGTTGCTGCAGGATGTCAGCAATGCGCTGTGCCTGCTGCTGTTGCTGCTGCTGTTCTTGTTTCTCCTTCAGCTTGTCGGCCAGCTTCTGTTCGGCGGTGGTCGGCTCCGAGCTGGGGGGCTGGGGGGAGCCCTGTGTGGGGGTGGTCCCCCCACCCTTCCCGGAGCTGGCCATGGCCTCCAGGCGGGCTGCCCGGGTCTGGTGCAGGACGGAGCGCATGTGGATGTCCAGGGTAGAGCCTTGGCTGTACGCAACCTGGGGAGGGAGAAGCAAAGATTCAGATATGCAGATGCAAAAAAGTCATGTAAATTGCACATCAGTCGAATCTAACTCCCTGAAAAAAGCTAACGTCCCACTGGCCTATGACTACATGAGATATAACAAACAGGGGAAAATTCTCACAACTCTTACCAACAAGTAAACATTTCAGTCGACAACTACTTAAAGACTGCTTATCAGTGAGCAAAAAAGCAGAAATTCGAACCCTAAACCACCTGATCCAGAAGCAGAGTCAATAACCACTACACCAACCATGCTACATGTGCTTGGACCTTGCCAAACCAATCCTACAAGAAACAGTTTAAAGACTTACAAAAAGAGGCTGGCAGATATCAATATAGAAGGTAATAGAACATCACATAGACAGAGATAGAGAGAAAAGTTGCCAGACCATCCGTCGTGCTCCTCGAAAATCCATGTTATGAGAGAGTTGAGGTGAAATAACCGCATCCACACGAGGAAAACATCTTAAGTATACAAGTGTGCTTTATCTTATTATATAACAGTGTGAGATAACGAACGCATTCTCTCCTTTTGTGAACTGTCCTCACGACATGCACTACTCAAGATATTTCCATTATTGCTGAGTAACAATCAGATTTAATACAATAAGCAGCATTTTTGTCCATGCTTTGTCTTCTCACGTGGCTAGCAGGAGGAAGCTGTTGTTATTTCTTGTCCCTCTTCCTTCTGTACAGACTGGCATGAATGAAAATGCTCTCATAATCAGCACTAATAAAGCTGGCTTTTGGAACCCGCCACAAAGGAGAGTCATTTCTTAATGAGATGATGCTTCAAAGCAAATGGAAACGAACCTTACTAATAAGGCTTCCTGATTACCAGCCTTTGAAACCTGCCAAACGACAGGATCAGAGAGAGACACACACGAACAGTGCTTTCAATTAAAATCATTATAATCCCTCAGGATACATTTTGTATTGGAAAAACCAACAATTGCCAATAGCTAGAGAACATGCAAGTATTTCTTTTCCAGATCAAGGACTTTGGAACACTTGCCCATATTACATAAAACTACAGAGATGTCTAGTCTCATGTATACAGTTGCCCCACATTTTCTTCCCCCGCAGAAAATATTTCAGCAGCAGTGAAAAAGTGATGATATGGCACATTTCTTACCGTACATACCAGAAATATTTCTGAGAATGGCAGAGAAAAACAATCTCCAAAATGAGAAGAGAGAAAATAGGAGATGAGAAGTGAAGAAATGAAAAGATTTGGCTTGCCAAAGAGAAATGTTCCCAACAACCTGGAGAATTCAATACCTTTGTTTGTTTGTTTGTTTATCCTACAACCCTGAATAAATTGTGGTAACCTCTCCAACTTCAAATGTTTTAGCCATCGACAATTTCACTCCACATGGTTTGAAACATTGAATGCATGACCACAGTCATAAAACTTTTGACTGTGGCTGTACCAATGGATAGCATAAAATTACATTATACAAAGCATATTCTTGACATGCAAGTGCTAAAATCAAAATTATAAAGAAATTCCTTGTTTACAAGTTTGAAGTTAGCTGCGTCTGATATAACATTTCAATCTCTTACAAATTTTTATACCTTTAACAAACTACATGCAGCGAAAGAAACTGCACAGTGCTGTCCTCATATGACACGCAGCGTACTTAAACCAGATACAATTCCACTTTGGTTATCCTTAACATGAAAGAACACAATCAGAGAAGATCACATTGGTGTTGGTAGGTGACACACCCAAGGCTTATACAAACTGCCATTCCTTCAGAAGACCAATGCTTCTGCCTTCTCTAAGAAAATGGGGTCACATGTCAGAAGTGAGTGGATCAGTTTAACAGTCTGTGGGCTAGAGTACTGGGTGAAAATGTGGCAAGTGTATGTTACTATCAAGGGGCACGAGAAGCACATGTACATATCAGTATATCCAGACATTATAGCCCCAAGGAAAGTAAAATAATTTTTGTGAAAGAATTTCAACATCCAAATTTAATATAAAATTGTTTAAAAAACGGCCTACATGCTTTACTTTCAAAAACAGCCTAGACTTGGGTCTTTAAGTGTAAACTGTTGTCCTGGCAGTGTAGTTCAAAATATCAGCAACAGTTTCCTTTAGTCCTTCAAACCACGAGACCATTGCAACCTTCTTCACCCTATGCAATTAGCTACCAAGCACTTCGTTCAGCTGTGAGCCATTGTCAGGGCACTGATTCGGTGAACTAAAGACCTTATATAACATCCTTAGGTGAACAATGTAAAGCTTGATAGCCTAATTAAGTCAATTAACACTGTGGTAATTGTTACATAAGCATGTTACGTAAAAAAAGTATGCATTGATTTCAAAATCCTTGAGCAAATTGAAGAGTACTTGAAAGAGACTTGAAGTTTGGTTTCCTTTTAAGTGTATCATAATTAATGTAGTTATATTTCCATACAGCATGTTATGTAAAAAAAGTATGCTTTAATTTTGTCTCCCTCTGCTTCTAAAAACGAAGTCAAACCCAACCTATTTAGAAATAGCCAACACTAGTGTTAGAGTAGAATATTGTAGAATATTATTGATTGTTCATAACTGTCTATTGTCACCTGTATATCTACTATGTTTATACCATTGTATTTGCAATTAGCCCTCGGGCACGAACTTTCAAATAAACTTCTTATTAATGGACTCGACTTAAGCAAGTAAGAAATTAATTTCAAAATCTATGAGTGATTCAAAGAGTTTGGTTTCCTTTAAGGGGCATCATACTTACATTGCAGATGTTGCACTTGAAGGGTTTCTTGTCTCCGTTGTTCTGATCGGCGCCCCCTGTCTCCTGCATGGTGCGCTTCAGCTTGTGCAGGTGCGAGACCGAGTTGTAGTGCACCAGGAGGATGTTCTTCTGGGTGAACGACTCCTGCAAATTGCAATCGCAACAAGAGTTCACAGACCTTACATCTCCATAAGATATTGAGAGCCTTTGTACATTTACTGTTTCACGTTGTCTCATTGATATTGCAAATACATTGTAAAACTGTAATTAGCATAATCTATTTTGTTTATGATAGTCTTTTTAACCAAAAATACATAATATGATCATAGACATATTTACAAAAGTTTGGCAGAATTCCTTGTTTATATTTCATCATAAATTAGGCAAAATGGCTTGTACATTTACATAATCTAGGTACAGTAGAGGATTGGTTGAACAGTTGTATTCTTGTGATACAAAGTCTGCCCTACCTTGCACACATCACACTTGTAGGGGCGGTTTGGGTCCAGGTACTTATCCATGGGGTACATGGGCCCACCACTCTTCCTGTGTTCGGCAGACTTGTAGTGTGCCGCCAGCTCGCCCTGAGAAGTGCAGGTCACGTGGCAGTGGTCACAAGTGAGAGGTTTGCTGGGATCCAGGGCGGCCGCGTCGTCTTCGGACATCGTGCTCTTGCACGTGCTCTCGTCGTCCTTCGAAAGGAGGCCGAAGTCGACTTCCGCCCTCCCCTTCTTATCCCCCAGCTCCGAGTCTTGAGACTCCTCGTCTTGTTTGGTCAGCAAGGAACTAGGAGAAGTCGCCGTCTCCGAGGAGAGGTGGAAGGCTCCTTGGGCGTCCCCTCCGAGGGGCAAGAGGGCGTCTCCGAACATGTTCCAGTAGGACATGTCTCCGTTGGCGCGGGCCCCGATCTGCTTGGCGGCCTCGGCGGAGTCGAAGTGGGTGGTCTCCATGTGCTTGTGGAGGGAGGAGATGGTGCGGAAGCTGCGGTCGCAGACCGAGCACTTGGTGGCCGCCCGGATCATGTGATACTGGGAGTGGGTCTGCAGCTTCTCCATGGTCTTGAAGGCCAGGGAGCACTGGTTGCAGCGGTACTTGTAGACGTGGCGGTCCGACACCGGCACCTGCTGCCTCTTGGCGTGGATCTCTCGGAAGTGGGACTGGACCGCGGCCGAGGACTTGAAGTACTGGTTGCACCCCTTCTTCCAGCAGAGGAAGCTCTGGCCGTCCTCGGACGTCTCGGGCGCGTGGCCCGTCTCCTTCTGGTGCTGGCAGAGGTTCTCGAAGTTGGTGAAGACCTGCTGACACTTGTGACACTGGAGGAGGTCGGCGTCGTTGCTGTCTTCCGAGTCCTTCCCCTTGTCGCCCGCGTCGTCACGTTCGTCGTCCTTCGGCGACGACTTGGCCTCCCCGCGATTGGCTTCCTCGAGAGCGGACATGACCGCCCGGTCCATGGCCTGGCGCCCGTTGGTGGGAGGCGGGGCGTCGGCGGAGCTGGTGGCCGGGTACGACGGCATTGGGATGATGAGGTCTGCCTCGCTCACGCTCATGAGCAGGCGCTGCAGGCAGTCGGGCGTGACATTGTGCAGCCGCGTCAGGTGCAGCTCTAGGTGGTACTTGTCGTTACACGCGTCCTGGCAGAGAGGGCAGCGCACAAGCGGCTGGACGCTGGAGGGAACATCGGAAGAAAATTTACCGATTGAAAGCTATTCCTGCTGTTAAATCTAATTATTATTAGTAATAAGTCTTTGCTGCTGTTATATCAACCTTGTGAAATTGTGAACACAGCCAATTCTAAAAAGGCTATAAATTGATTACTTAAAAACCACTAGACACCTGAAATCCATGACTGACGTACAGACAAAATCATGTTGGTACATTTTAGATACACACAACATTATGGTATGTGCTAATGGATTATCTCTAAAAATGTCGAAGCAGATAATATATTTACCCACCTGTTATGTTCCCAATACAATTGAGTGTGCAAACTAATATTAAGTCCAAGCTGAACACTTGAACTTTGTATGTCTCAGCCTTGACTTTGCCAGTTAAGATTTAAGAGCCTCGGATCTCCGAACGACTTAACTAAGTGGGACAGGTCCCATTAGTTTTTTGTTTGGTTACGTGATTTCCTTGCGTGAGAACCAACCATCTGGAACAAGATGTTTGCCTACCTGTGCTCTGAGATGATGAGGATCTTCCCCTGTTGTGTAAAGACTTCCGCGAATGTTTATTTTTTTCAAACTCAACATTGACAAGAGGATTTCTTTTGGACAGGATATTTGTCTACCTTTGCTGCAAGATGATGAGGTGTAATTTAAAAGCTTTTTAACATGACCATGTTCACTGGTGCACCTTGACTGGCAGATTTTACTGAGATGGTACATTTTCCTACCTGTGCTATAAGATGATTTGCATCTTTATGCTTTCGAGCAAACTGTCTCAAGTTCAACACTCGAACCTTGTTTTGCTCAACCTTGACTTTGACTAGAGAACTTCCTTTAACATAATATTTGCCTACCTATACTGTGTGAGTAATATAAGCTTCCCACCTGGGCAACCTGGCTGAAAAATGTATTTTGAGCACTGTGTGTGAGTTTTAAGAATGGCACAAGTTTAAAACTTCCTTGCACATTATGTTTTCATACCTGTCCTTTGAGGTGATGTGCAACTTCAGGTGCAACTTCAAGAGCTTCCTGGCCCAAGTTCAACATTAAGGCTAACCACTTGAACTTTGTCCTGAACCTTGACTGACCTGTGTTGTGAGATGATGTGCATCTTCATGTGTGCCTGGTCTGCCGTGGTGTAGTTACAGTAGGGACACGGGTACAGTAGCTGTTGTCCGTGGCCGGGTGTCGGGGACGGAAGGGTGAACGCTGTTCCCTGCACATCCGGGGTCGACGCCTTCAGCAGGTCACCTGTGGTCAGGAACAAGACAGAACAGGTTAGAAACAAGACGAAACAGGTCAGGAACAAGACCAAATAGGTCAGGAACAAGACAGAACAGTTAGTTCATGCAAACCCATGTGGTAGAAAACTTGAAACAGTTACAAAAGACAAGGGACAATCGTTCGCTATGATTACAAACAAGAATCAATAGTTGGTTCAAGTACTGATGATCTTCTGGCAGACAAATAGAACAAATGCAAAAACTGTTCAAAACAGTAAAATGTAAATGAAACGATAGAAAAAAAAATGCAGGAACAGAAAATGACTCTACATATACAAAATGTAATGGAAACCCACGCTGAAAATAGCTTAAGAAGTAAGTTGAATGTGAACTAAAATGTGTACCATACATTCAGTTGTGTGGACATGGTAAGCTTGCTGTACATACATGTATGTAGGCAAAAGGAACAAAAATGGAGAAAAGTCTTTCAAGTGATTGTAACTCTTCCTGTCACATGTACAGTCTGCACATGTGCAACTGCCAATGACGCAGGACTAAGTTGTTAACACAACCTCGAAGGAAAAACGCAAAGGGTTGTCAGGAAGCTTGCGAGAAAATAGGAAGAAGTCATCCTGAATGATTCTTCATTTCCAGCTATTCCAATCTTCAAAACCCCGTAATTGGACAGTAATAAAGTAACTTGAGAGTATGACGGCAATAGTGTGGGTGGTGGGACAACTTGAAAAGAATCATTAGGCCCACAAACGAGATAACACACAACCTAATCACTCCCCTCCTATCCACATTTAATGATGTCAGCTTTGCACAACGGATGCTCAGACTTGAGGGGACTGAAGAGAGGAACGGATTAGCTCAACCGAGATATGATTAAATCATCATGCGGACATATGCATACGTGTATATATACATATACTGACAGAGCCGATGACGTAATTATATGCGAGTCCCTCCTAATGACTTTACGATGACATCAAGCATTCACAAAATGTTTAATGTAGTATGGTAAGTACACATAAGAAACTTTCAAATTATTTGCTGAAAGCCCAATAAGCCATTGAATTTTCATAGTTCACGTCGAGAAGTCTGTGAACTTCAGACGACCACCCTGATGACATAAGGCCAATGAAAGTGACCACGTGGGAATGCAGATATCATCTTTATCCAAACTTTCAGCTACATGTACATGTAACAGAAAGGTGTTTTCTCAATGCTTATCACCTTACAAAGACGACATATGCTGTATAAAGCAAATACAACCCCAACATATCAATGGAAATTCAGTTGCGATCACTTGGCCTGATATTGTTATTTCCAACATAAAACCAGCTTTGTTACCATTGTAAAATACTGCAGGGTGACAACACCATAGCTAGTGTGTTCTAGGAAAAACAACATCAACACAGTTAAATCTGACAGCACATCGTGATGAGAGATAGTAATACAGAATATGTGTCTATAACTCACAACATCACTACGGAAGATAAGTTTGAGGCATTTTCCAACAAGCCCTGATATACAGCACAGATAGGTCAGTTGTAGCGGAAAATGTCCATACACAAGACAACATAATCTGCAAAAAGTCCGAACCGTTGCCAATCTAAATCATGCTCGAAAACCCAGCTATACAACCAGCCCTCCATCCCCTGTCCGCCTACCATTGCTCTCCCAGGGTTATGCCGCCGCCTGCAAATGTGATTTTCGGTTGCCACTTCCACTCATCAAACTCCTTGAAATTTCTCTCCCGACGTCACGCTCACCTTGGCTTCGCCCAAGGCCAGGCCCTATCTGCCGCACATAACCGCCGGGCACGCCGCACGAAAAGACACCGCAGCCTCCTTAAGCCTGACAAACCGCAGCGCCACCACCGCAGATAGGACCGTCTTTACTCCCGCCTCATTTTTTTCATCAGCAAGCCCTGTTTAGAAATTATTAAAACGGCGCGAGGTTACACCAATCCTGCTTCCCAGACCCTGATATCTCTCTAACGCATCCGTCACTGGACGAATAAATGCACAGAAGCAAACAAGGAAAGGAGGACATCTTTCAAACAGGTCCTTAGAGTAATGCGCACAATTATTTGGGAGAATCTAGCCGTAAGCAAGAACTAAATTTCACTGCTTGATAAACTCAGGCCGAGAAAATGCGCCATTTATCTTAACCCGGGGGTTGACAAATGGGCTATCTACAGAAAGGAATTATACATTTTGTGGGCTTCAGCACATCGTGGCTGAGACTTTGCATGGAATGTGGCAGCACGGCAGTGTAATTAAGTCCAGCAATGGCCCAAGAGACCCACATAATCTTACAGTCGACATCCCATGTCATTTGTCTCTTGTCGTTAGAACCGTCCTGGGTCACAATGTTAGCACCTCCAGCTCTGAATGATATGTGCAAAATGATGATATATGGTACCTCCTGACAAACTGTGTGTTATAGAAACTCCAAATGACACGATTTTCCCGCTAATTTACCTCTGGGGGAAGCGCGAGTCACTGGCGGGCCCTAAATCTTTCCCCTCATTAAAATTCTGGGTCGCGAAAACATGGGCAAACGGAAATGACAGGCTCCCTTCACGGTTCATAATCTGGGGATGCGCTTTATTAAAGCAAGGATGAGGGGGTGAACTTCTACGGGGAGACATACATCACGGCGAAGTGGGAAACTTCGCAAAGCCTCAGGACGACACCTGCGGGACTACAGGTGCTCCTCGCGAAATGGCAAAACGTGGCAGCTCTATGTCACTTCTTCAAGTCACCTGGTTCGTCACTGGTCCCTTCATGCATGCCGGGACAAAAAAACAACTTCTCCTTGTGCAATCATGGTAAAATGTGCAACAACCCCAATCTGTCAGCAGACACCCTTGCATTCTCATAATGGCCTTACATGACAAACTGAACAGGACCTCGTGACGAAAAAGAAAAGAAAAACTACAACCACCAATTTCTGAAAAAGGAGAGCTACGTTTTGTACAATAATCCATCACAAAACTTGTCAGGCCTTCATATGTAATATACAACACATGGGTGACAAAATATGATCATATCACTGAAGCTTCTGGACTTTGTGACGATTGATTGGCAACAACTTTGCAACAAATTATCTGATGTAAAACGGCTACAGTACTATCATTCCACATCAAAATAATACACTGTATGCTGCATTTAGTCAAACTTCACAATCACTACAGAACCTTCTCAGATGGTTGGGATTTCAGGAAATAGTGCAGTCCATTGGGACTCCCTGATGTCCCTCCTGAGCTGAAAACACACATACATTTGTACACAATCCAGTTTTCTGGCCATTGTTCCCTGTCTTGCAAGGGTAGGATGTAAATTTTGTCTAAAACTGCTGACGGTGTGGTTTAAATGAAGACATAGATGACGGATGAAACTTTCTGACAGACACACATACCTTGTGGAAACAAATCGGCCCAACATCAAGACACAAACACCTCGGGAAAGGCGGCGTTCCACATCAAAGTCATACCTGTAAGTTTTGTGACGTGATTTGGGCAGATTACGCTCCCATGGGCATCGTCAGAATAAGAGATAGAAATGGACTTTCTGAAGGAGCGTTGAAGTAATCAGAGCTGGGAGAATCAGTCATACGTCATTTACAGGCTGCATGGTCTAGGCACTAATTGTCCAAATTGAAGCATTCGGCGAGAGAACATGCCCGAACTTCTCCAGTTAACAGCTTGACTGGTACAAGATATGCCTTGCGAGCCGTGATTACTTTTCCCACCTTTATTAGTAATTTCTCATCGTTACTTTTCAACTAATTAATGTCCTTGATTGTCGAGTCTGATTACTTGTCACTTACGACGCTGAGGTGGAGGGCCGTTTTTCTCGTTTATAGCTGCTAGTGCCGAGGACTTGTAGTACATTACTGTGGGCTTAATTACAACTGCGCTTGTCAAGACATATTGGGCCCACAAAATATCAGATAAACATTGTGATACATTTCCAGGAAACTTCCCCAAGCTCCGCCACAATGATGAAGTAAAGAAATCGTAATCGGCCGTAAGAAATCGCACAACGTGTCCTTCTTTCTCAATTATTTTGAACGACGAAAGTAAGCCCGCCGCGAATATTCATCAGTTTACATCTTCTTTCCAATTCTTTCAAATTTCTGCCATTTTACGACTTCCAATATAAATGCAATAACAATAAAAAAAGGAGGCATTCAGGGACGTAAAATGAAGTCCAGGGGAATTTGTGTAAATATATCTAAGCAGGTACTACTTAATACAATATTCTGTTCCCACTTTGGGCTGAAGTTCGAAATTGAACCTTTATACATTTTTCGCAGCATAAGGACGATACTAGATACATATGTATTTGTGCAGTTTATACTTCACTATAATATACATATTAAGCATTAGTTAATCTTTAACTTTTTTGCCAAATGCCTATGACAATGCTTTTTAATCACTTCAATATTTGTTAGTGACCTGTTGTGTAGGTAAGACATGCCAATACTAATCACTGCCTTAAGGTTATTGCTTTCCACATTTGCACAGGTACAACAAGCCTCAGGACACCTTACTTGGCTAAATTTTTGTGCTTTCGTGAACACTGCCACAGTGTCCCTATTGCAACAACACAAATATGAAGCTGTTATCTAAAACCAAGAATGAAACGACAGGTGAAAAGTATCCACGCACATCATGATGGTCTCCATTCATCTTAGCAATAATGTTTCAAAACCAAACGAAAAACAAATACGCCATGAATGTATATGACACTGGTACCTGTGACTGTCCATCTTACAAAGAAACAAACAAGAAATAGAAATATCAGCACTACTTCTAGAATCAACTATAAAACCAATAGATATTACAGGTTGGGAGAGAGATCTAGACATAAGTGAGGCAGCCCTACTAGAGAACAAATATATACGACAAAGAGAGGTAGGATATTGATGCGATTGCAGCATGGCCAAAGGGAGACGTGTGAGCGCAACCAGGCATAGCTCGTGGTATCTCGAGCGTAGAGCACCACTCTGTCACTGGACATGGGTCAGGGTTGCCAGGCTGTCCAACCCCACGTTACGCGCAAGACGTATAACTCGGATTGTGCACGTCAACCCAGATGTTCTGCTATCGAAGGGGACTGTGACCCGGGTCTGCACATACATACGCAAGTCTCTGCATCATCATTCCAGGGCTGAGATGTAAAATCAGATGCGCTGCGACATTCAGGCTGGGGCACTGCCATATCAATGCCATATCTACAAGTAGAGAACTGCATCTAGGACATGATACTAGGTTATGGAGACACTTGATATAAATGTGTACGTATATGTAAGTTAATATGGACATGTGTATATGATACTTGGAAAAGCAGTGGACTTACATGTATACATATACATGTAGTCCAAGCAATCAGCTTAATATGATGAGGAGGACAGAGTAGCACACAGCTTAAACCTTATACAATGCATTTGAATGAACAGCTTGTTCTATACCAAGATGCTCACCTACAGGTCTAAAAATCTTGTTTGAGGCTGTCACCGTCAGGTCAAATCAACTCGTAACCAGCTATCACCAAGCTGAGACATTCATGGCAAAAATGAACAGGTACAAGTGTATGCTTTACCTCTCTATCTTCATGGCTACTTGTCCCCCCAAGACTTGGAAGTCACAGGACTAAGTAGGTAGGTAACACAAACCTTAAACATGGTCAAGCACAAGTGTTCAGTAAGAGGAATAGCATCTTTACTCAACACCCCTTCATATACATTGTACATGTACATGTACCAAACTAAAACAAATGGACCAAAGGAACAACCTACAGGATCGTACAAGTTCACAAGACATCAGGGAAAACATTGCAACGTTCCTCCCATACCTTTTAATCTCCCTCTCCAACAAGGGCAGTGGACATAGCCCGACTCGTGGGAATGGCAGTTAACAACACCGTGGTTCACATCCATCACAAACATTGCAACTTTGGCACCTTATCTTCGCCAAAAATCTGCGCATTTCGCCCTAATTGCTGCCATCTAGATTTTACAGCCAGGCCAGCCATTTAAGACGTTGCAGCCTTTGTCGACGAAATGCGATAGTGTTGGTCCTAGAAAGGGTGCTTTGCATTTAATCTAGCTATCGCGGAAACCCTCATAAAAGAGACGAGGAAAGTTGCGAAATTTGCACGAGGAAAACCAGCCGTTTCATGTGTCAATGGAGTTAACGGCAAGGACTAAAGAACTAAGTGGAAAAATAATCCCGAAAATGTCAGACTGAAAATCACATCCCGTGTGCTAAGTATTTGTCCCGAAGGTCTCCAGGAAGCTACATATTTTGTATTTACCCAAACAAATACAAGTCTTTTTGTTGCTACCATTTATGCTAAGAAACTCCATGTATATACTGCATCTCAAAATACCCCTCCTGCAAGACTAGTGTAACCTGCCATCTGTATAACAGTTTTGACATTGCAGAGAAGAGAATGTCGACATGTACATGTACATGTACATGCACATATCACAGCTCAACATGTTTTAACATGTTTTCTGTTCCTCAAAAAAAAGTGGTTGACTTTATTGTCGGCCCATACGAAAATAATCTGTTGCCATGAAATTATCGTCAAAGCAAAACTTCTCCTTTGTCGCATCCTGGACTAAAGCCAGCCAATGACAGGGATTATGAGAAACGACATTGTGCAAAAAAAGGGGTATCGATTTCGCTCTCTGTCATCAGGTGCTTGGGTTCCATCTACATGGGTCAGGGGTCGTGGTGGATCCTTAGGGAGACTACCCATCAACCTTCTCACCTTGCCACTGTTGCCATGGCAACACCTGCAACAGCACTTTGAATCAACTCCATCAACGAGCGGCTTTGGCTTCTTTCGAATAGTTTACAAACAATCAGTGTTGCCAACTGCTTATGACAACAAACTTTCTTCCTTTGTCGTGACGATTTTTTAAATTCTATATTTTGTTTGCGGCTCTGCAACCATTGATCACACCCTTTTCTTTGAATGGAATATCAGTAGGGGATTTAGTTATCTTCTACCTGGAAATAACTTATGTTCAATGGATCTGTCAAGAGAGGTTAGGGTTTGAATCTAGTTTTAACAAAGAGCCTGTTAAAGTGTGGACAAAGAAACCCAATCAGGAAACACTGCGTGCAACTATCACTATGCTTGGATATAGACAGACTGTCGATCAGCCTTACAAAGAAACTATGCAGTGTTATACTGAGTTTAGGCTTTAGTCCAGACTAGCAAAGTGATAGGAGAGAAACTCTTACTGTAGATGTGAAACCACCACTAATGTGCATAGATCTATAGAGAGAATACTCGGCCTAAGATGGAACTCTCTTGTCTTGTATTGGGTTTGTGCTTATATCAAGGTCGCAGGGAAGCGTGAACAAAGAAACCCACACCAGGAACACCATTCCCGGTGTGCCTGGATCTACAGGGAACACTCGCTCGGACTGAGATAAGGCCTGCCTTATGCGCTCACCGCTGAGTTCTGATCCGGTTTGAAAGGAACACCAGTGAAAGTAGATGCTTCATGATTACGACAGTGAAAGTGATCTCCCGACAGGATTAGGAGGGATTCCCGGACGGCTAGTCCAACTGAAATTGACACCAATTGGACGCTAAGCGAGTCCCCTTTGCCGGATTTCAGATCCCTATCACGGTAAGCCCGAGAAGCTTGGTGTGGGGGCAGGAAACGTCATGCTAATACCCCACACATCAACCACTGATTAGCTGCTGAAAACTCCGAACTGTTACAGCACCTGAGGAAGGGACTGTCTAGTAGTCCCTTCTCCTGACTACAGACTTTTCAACAAGTTTTCTTACTTTATCTGTTGTAAGATTTTACAGGTACATGTTTACACATGTAGGGTGGGGTTGCTAGCCCCTACTGAATTGAATGTTTTGTGATGCCCCCTGGTGGCTGACCTCTACATTGCAAGTGATGGACTAACTGTCAGAGAGACGAAGGGGAAGGGCAACATTTTCATGATAATTTTCACCTTCATTTACATAAAATCATCAGATTTTGACTGATTTCTTGCACAGCTAAAAATTGTCAAATATGTTCAACCGTAAGATTTTGCCCTCTGATTTGATCCTTTTACATGTACAGTCAAAACAGCCAAAGACCAAGGAGATGAATAAAATCTAGTCTTTCACGTGAACAGTTGATCACTACTGGTATACACAGTCACGATAGATTCATAATGCTTGTGTCAAAGGGAGGAATTATCAAAGGGAAAACCAAAATGTAGCCACTATGGCCAGGTGGTCCTTATGTAGAGGTGGTCACTTGTACAGGTTCGACTGTACTTCTGTTATTTTTCTTTTGAAAGTTGACAGATATAAAAATATGAAAGAACAAGGCCTGTATTTTTGCCGGTTCGTTGTTGATTCCGAGACCCGACTACGAAAGGCATCACTCATGCCCCGGGAGGGGCGAAGAATGAGTGGGGATAACACACTTAGCTCCCGCCTCTGGTGTGGATCGTTATGAATATGGCCGCGAGATGGCAGGGCTAAAACACGGCCGGATGATGGATGACTTCCTTCCCAGGTCAGCACTAGCACACAGCAGTTCTTAAAATCCCTCTAATGCACAGCATTAGGGCTGTGTGTACCTAAACAACAATTCAAGTACAGGTACAGGTCCAGTAGTCTAGGTACAGAGATGGACCGGTATACATGTATGTACCTGATATAGTTAATGATATAAGTTATACATGGAGTAAACTGCCTTTTTCAGTGATAGATTGCCATCTTTGTATGATAATTTTCATAATTGGATCTTAAAACATGTCTATCAATTTTGCAAATTTTCTACTGCATGAAATTGCTGTCTTTGAAATGAACATTTTTGGGTTGTACCTTAGATTGCTTTCCAAATTGACAATTCTGCCTGTACATGTAATGGCCACCTGTCTATTGTCTGTACTTTAAATTAAAGTGGTCACAGGTTTGACCTACCAAATGCTGAATCTTGGCAAAACAACATGGCTCACAGCACATAGCTCAAGAATGAATTGGTCTGACGAGGTAACTTTATGCTGATTGGTCTTGTGTACACTTATACATATACATCAGAAATACCTCTGCACCAGACAAATAAAACAAATTCAAAGAAATTTTCAAGATACCAGACGCAGTGCTGTAGTCTACGTCACATTTATGCAATATTTCTCGTATCCAGCTAAATATTAATGGTACTGACCACATTCGAGGACACAGGTTCCAATCAAGGACATCTCTGTAATGAACTATCCTTCTAATTAATTGCTTTTAGTCTCATTAGATTAATTTCCTGATTATTCTCTGACCCTGGGTACAAAAGTATGTTTTTGTCCAACCGATGTCTCGGATTTGTCCTCACTGATCACCAGAAAACGTCCAGTCTGGTGGATAATTCACAATAGTGACCACATTCTTTTAAATAGAGCACAAAACCTAATTAAGGATGGCGCTGTAATCAATTAGAGTTTTAATGAATTGCATTCAGTTTCTAATTATTCGTCGGTATCACTGGCTACAACATATGGTATCTCCCAGCCATTGTCCCTGTCTAGTGTCCAAGCTTCGTTAAAACTTTCCACTCCTGTTATGTCACCCATATCAACTGATGAAATTAATTAAATACATTCTTGATTAATTACTCCTAAGTTCCAAAATATTTGCCAGCCCATGTCTATGGAAAATGGCATCTTCTAACCATTGTCTGAGCTTCATTAGAACTTTCTATTCCCATTGGGATGTCCATATCAACTTAATGAAATTAATGAAAGAGGGTCAGCAAATGACATTTTTGAAATCACCAAGTGTGTTGAGACTTGACCTTCCCTGCCCACGGAAAATGGTATCTTCCGGTCAATGTCTCTGTCTGGTGTCCGGGCTTCGTTAAAACTTTCCTCTTCCACTGGGGTACCCATATCAACTTATGAAATTAATTAATTACGTTTCTAATTAATTGCGTCTATTCTTCGTTGCGCCTCTCTGCCTATATTAAATGGACTGTTCTGGGCACTATCTCTCTCTGGTGTTAGAGCTTCGTTAGAGATTTTCCATCCCGCAGGGGGCGTCCACATCAACTTATGAAATTAATGAAATTGATTGCTAATTACTTTTATTTCTTAATTATTCGTTAGCCTCCCAGGTTGCAGAAAATGGTATCTCCCAGCCATTGTCTGTCTGGTGTCCGAGCTTCGTTAGAGACTTTCCGTCCCGCTGGGGGCGTCCATATCAACTTATGAAATTAATGAAATGGAGTCCGGCAGGTGCCTGTGCAGAGTCCTGCTCTGCTCTGTCCCGCCGTCCATTCATTAGCAGGGTACACATTCGGGGCATCAGGCTCTAATTAAAAACAGGAGCAAGGTTATGGGCTGGAGCGGTGCCCGGCGGGAGAGTTAATCAAGTTAATTAGGTTTGGGCAATAAGTGCCCAGGCGCTCGCTCCGCTCACGCCGTGCGTCGAATGGGATCCGCGGGAGGCGGCACGGACCTGGCCAATCACAGCAATTAATGCCAAGAATCAGAACGAGCTCTTTTGTTCCGCGGCTCAAAATAACATGTCCTCTGCGTGAGGGTCATTCCATTTCAAAACTCTTAACCTAGGCTGTCTGCAGCTTTAATTTTTTTTCCATCCCACTCCATCCCACTCATTGCTGATTTTTGTTATCAAATCTGTTATCAGAGCATAACAAGAAACACATTTTCGTCAGTTTTATGGCACGAAGTTCCAATTTTGGGGGCTAACAGTGAAATTTTTGACCGTCCTGACCATCAAATTCTCATCCCAGGAACGGCTCCTGGAGACAACCCTGCTCTCAACGGAGGTACAACCATCAACGTTCCAATCAACTTTCCAAGATTAATGCAATTAAAGCCAAGAATCGGAACAAGCAGCTCGTCCTGGCTTCTTTTGCTTCACAGCTCAAAATGTCCTCTGTGTTGGGATCCCTTATTTCAAAACTCCTTGCCAAGACACAAGGCTAACGTCAACTTTCAGATTAATGCCATTAAGGCCAAGAATCCAACCGGAAGACTCATGCTGGCTCCTCTGTTCTGCAGCTCAAAATATCATGTCCTCTCTGGAAGGGTCACTCCATTTCAAAACTTTTAACAGAGGAGGAGCTATTAGCTTTTTTTAGATTCTGTCCTGGATGCTAATCCAAAGCCTAAACAAGGCTAGACATTCAAGACAATTAACCCAAATGTCCGGCGACCATCCAGGTTTCTACACGTATGTCTTTTGTTTAATGGCTTGAAACATGGCATCTTTTAACTCAGGGAGTATCCAAGTAAAGCCTTACACAAAACACATCCCCTTGCTTTTCTGCTAATTTTGTGGACATCCCTCTAACTCCAATTCCTGGGCCTCCGTCTGCACGTCAGCCCTTGACCAATGACTCCTCACCTCTTTTGCATACAGGGAGGCACAAGCAATGAGATCTACGATAACTTATCATAATGACAGAAATAGAAACAAAAAAAATATAATGAAAAATAAATAACAATACTAATATTAACAATAATGATAATAATAATAATAAATGATAAAATAATAACAACAGAAATAGATAAATAGATATCAGAACAGGGAAGGAAAAAAAATGTGAAATTTCAATGATACGTATCTCTCAAACCAAGAAGTTGAACTGAGGGCTTCTAACATGGTGACATTGAAATGTGGAAAAAATGTCTTTCCAAATTCAAAGCGACAAAAATGTTACCCAACACCACCTTTTGTTTCTCCAGAGCTACTGGTCTTAATTTTCCATTTCCATATTGTCTGAGACCCCTGTGCTCTACTCAACACTATTTCCTCCTGGTACATCGTGTCCATTCCATAACCAGACAGGTACCCATTATGTCTGTCATGTC
This sequence comes from Branchiostoma floridae x Branchiostoma belcheri, assembly GCA_019207045.1. Lineage (NCBI taxonomy): Eukaryota > Metazoa > Chordata > Leptocardii > Amphioxiformes > Branchiostomatidae > Branchiostoma > Branchiostoma floridae x Branchiostoma belcheri. The sequence goes on from CM033028.1 coordinate 6,553,637, forward strand.
AGCTAAACCAGTCCAGATGAACCTATCTCCTGAGGTTTAATCCAGTTCCCTGTAAGGTAGTATTTACACCATTACAGGGTACACGATCATATAAAAGGAAGTTCCATTTCATTACCATTTGAGATACTGGCTAAGCGCAACTTCTGTCCATTTCTATCTTTCAAATGTGTGAAACAAAACAACTGAGAAGAAACCATTTGAATGGACTGCATAAGGTGATGGAGTGACTGTGTGCTTGTTGTACTTTAGACCCATACTTAAAAATCGTCCATGTATAGATCTTAACTTGATCATTCTGACATTACAAAAAGGTGCATCTTGCTAATCCTTTCTCAAATACATTTGTACATCAAATCACTAAAAAAGCTAAAAGACAATTTACCACATAATACTATAGATGCTTTGCTACAAGATTATCTCACTATTGATTGGCCAAAATTGTTAAGGCTGTACATGTATATTTGAAACTGAATCTTTGTATCTGTATCTGTACCTGTACCTGGACATACTGTTAGCTACACAGGTGCTCATAAATATCTGTGACAAGGCAGCAAGCCTGCACTTTAGTGATCACCTATATCTACCGGACTCCTTTTTGTGGTTCCTTAGACATTTTACCTATTGACACAATCTTAAGAATCTACAGAGACCACCTGTGCACATAGACAAGATTTTATCAGGTGGTCTTCTTAGGCAGTTTTGACTAAACCTGAAGTTTCTCCTCATTATCATCTCCATCTGTCACAAAAGTTTCAGAAGCCAGGAGACATCCACACACAACTCATTACACCACACAAGGCCATGATCATTCCATACTTAGCAGAAGGTGCCCACGGCACAGCTTGACTCAGGTGTGTTTTGCAGGTTTCATGGCTTCTCCTGGGCATCACAAGCACAAACACAGCCGCGAGGGACGACGATCCCTCGGTAATGATACACAGCAGAAAACAACGGCGCTGCTGGCAATTACCGCTCCTCTTAGCAAACAACAAACACAAGGACATTGTCGTGCGACCTTGCTATTATCATTGTCACTGCCAGCTGGCACAATGTCAAAGGAACAACAGGCCTTTTTAAACAAAAGCCAGTGGAAAACACAAGCAAAGGATGGCAATAACAAGCTATATAGCAACATGTACTGTACATGTGTGGTGTCCCTGTAGAGATCATGGTGACAATGGGTGCTAACAGGACAAGCGGAAACAGAACTTCACAAGGGCGAGCTTTTGTTCCAAGGTCACGACTGTACACCAAGGGAATTCAAACTTTCTCTGCCCCTTTTTTCCTCTGTACTCCTTGGTACATAGCAAATGCTTCATTGACAGAGTTATAAATAGCGAAAGTTTTTCTCTTTCTTTTTTCTTCCATCTCCAATTCCTTTTCTTTGCAATCATTTAGAGAAGAAAGAATGATTACAAAGCAGATCACTTGAAAATTTCAAACCTTTGTTGGAAAAATGCACAGTTTCCCCAAGTCTTTGTCTTGCTTGATTTATATGAATAGTCATCATCAGTACGAGAAAAACAACATTCTTTCAATCCTCACTGCATTTGCATAATCATAGAAACAGAAACAAATCTTTGAATTTTTGAAATTTCAGTTTCAATATGCTCGCTAGAAGATTCCCCATCTGTAAAAACAGCCAATTTCCAGCCTTTCAAGTCCTCCAAAATCTTAAGAAGTTTCCTGAAAGCGATTAAATCTTGCGTGGGCAGGGCTTGCAATCGAAAAAAAAAAACAGAGAGAAAAGGCCTTAACATAAAAACAAAACCCTTCACATTCATTGGTTTGATCCCAGCTGTTCCCAAACAAAATCAGCTCTCCGCTCCTATCACCCCTTTTGTTGTCAAGGCCGAAGGTTTAATGCGATATCGCGACGTTGGGCACATCCTGTGTCTATTCACCATTGTTTCCTCGTCCATCTGTCTCCCCTGGTTTTCTCTCTCCCCCACACATTAGCACCGCTCAGGTTCAAAGCCAGCAGTGGAGAAAATCAATAGGAGTCGGAGATTCAGCCCCGCTTATGTCACTGCAAATCCAATTAGGTAGCAGAGCCGGGCTGCAGTCTCGGCTTCAAAGACACTGTCATCTACTGAACGCTATTGCTAATGAGTTTCAAAAAAATTGGTGAGCTGTCATTCCATGTTGCTATATCTATGCTAAGGTGGATATTTGTCTTCTTTGGTATCGGTTGGTCGGTTGGTTAGCAAGTTGGTTGGTTAACAGGATAACTCGAAGAGCTTAATACAAAACCTGGACAAGATAAATTGAGTTAAAGTGACTAGACCCGAGAGAAAGATTTCTATCGATAACATCTTTAACTTTCTCCCTGCCACCTTACCTCATACTCAATAGAGAATCGGCAGCCAAACTGCTACATACCTCCATTGTGCTAAAGGTTAAGAACTCTTGACCACTGCGGGGTAGCTCAATCTGTTCCTCATCAACTACTCTTACATGTAATTCAGTGCCCTTTCTTTGAAAGAAGATGTCACCATTTTCATTTTTGCCCAGATAATTTTGGGAGCAACATGTAATCACCACAGGTGTAAGACTAGCAGCTGTAAAGGGCGATGAACTACTGACATGTTGTTATCACTTTGTTTAGAAAAACAAAACAATAAAATAGGACAGGAAATACAGATACAACATTTCTATGACTGATTTCACTGAAATCCAGTTATGAAAATAAAGATATTAAAGGGAGACCTAAATCTACAACATTTCAACTCAAGCAATCTTACATATACTTGAAGAGGGAGAAGGAAAAAAAAAAGGTTGTTTACAAAATACCACAGAGTCTGACATAGATACACGTCAGGTTAATACGCGATGAGTAAACAACTAAAACAACACCAACAACCAAACGGTAAACCAGTAAACCCAGCGCATAGAACAAATGAAGAACTGGAAGAATTCCCCACCTGCAGTTTACAACCAACAGGTGGGAACACAGGTGAGTAAAGTGAAAGTGAAAGTATAGCCTTACCTATAGCCGAGGAGTAGAGCGAGTAGGACAGGGCCATATTGCCAGCGACTTGTGACAAATGTCTATTCAATCGAGGACGGCTGCCGAAATGACGAAACTGTAATATCATTTTGTCTACTGCCAATTGTCTGGATTTTTTCTTTCTGCTATTTTACCCAACAAGGGGAGACCTCATTTGCATAGGATGTGAGAATACAGCAAGCCCCTTGACTGTCAATCAAGCTAGAGGGGGGCTATTGTTTGGTCCGAGAAATGTCCTCCCTCTTTCTTCTTCCCCCTCGTCTTCTCCTAAGTTTGACAATGCGGCAATCGGGAGCGCAAATTGGATCGCAATAATTATATCTAACCGTCAGGCCCTTGTCATTGAAAGACACTTCTGCGTGCAATTTTGGCAGGGCTATTTGCATATGCGTGCCTCTCAGACTCATTAACGCTGATATGTGCGTTATTAGTCTACGAAATGCGCCTTTCATATCCTCCAGCAAATGGTAAACATTTTCTCGGGCGGTCATTAAAATGTAAACACGCAGACGAAAAAGCAATTCTGGGCGCATTTTTTTGTCTTTCACTTGTCAGAGGATCCTCCAAGGTGGCATTTAGGCAAACAGCGTTAAGAGCGCTAAGAAATATTAACGACTTTCAGGAAGCTAGCTACTTACAGCACAGCTTGTGTAACCACCACTTTCTCTTCTTCACATCGAGTGAATCAATGAGTGACAAAACAATGTAGGAGCAGTCCATTTTTGTTGTGGGGGACAGGAAGATTGCTGGTTTTCTATCCTTTTTTCAAAGATAAAAACAATTGACATGCAGTAAGACAACAAACACTGTGCCTTTGCCAAACTCTATATGACACCTACCCTATCACTTGCCACTGCCTTCAAACTTCTTACGTCATGAATTCTTAAAACATTACATTAAGACAAATGACCTTTCAGATTCTTTTGAAAAAAAATGCAGCAATATTCCTTTTAAAGATTCAAGATGTCTACAGTGGTTTCACTATAGAATTGTCTGGGAAATCTTAAGAAAAGGGAAATGTCTCAATAGAGACGTGATTGATTTTCTTCAGATCTTGCACTGTTTTGCTGAAACAGTGATCAATCCCACAGGCGAGAATTAGAGTCTTTGACAACATCTTGTCGTAAATAAGACAGAATGATGATGCATGGTTCTCGCCCTCCCCACTGAGCAGCATGTTCTTCTATCTAACTAGAACAAATCGTCAATCTGATGGAAATTTGACTTGAGATGGAAACACGAAATTCCTCAGGGCTCATAGAGGATCAAAATATTCTAATCACTAAACAGTTTCTAAAAATCACAGATGAGCAAATAATCTAGCATTTAAATTTTGGAAATTTGCTCTCCGAGAGCAATTCTTGAAGAGTACACCACATTGTAATTTGTTGCTGCATGGAAGTTTAGTTTTATACAGCAAGTTTTCATCAATATTTGACTCTACAGTGTCTACAGCTCAAATTATTTTTTTCCCACTTTCTGTAAAATGTAACGTATGAGTAATACCAGCCTAAGTCTTTCTGCCTTGCCAAATTGCCAAAATTGTTTCTATCATTTTCTCTGATCTCCAAAAAAGGTTGCAGGTGAGCATTCCGATTGATGCATAAATCGTTGAAAAATTTAAGAAAAATATTGTATGCTATTGGGCAGGCTTTACTTTCTTCTTTCGTGCCAAAATACCAGCCTAAATCTTTCTGCCTTGCCAAATTGCCAAAATTGTTTCTATCATTTTCTCTGATCTCCAAAATAAGGTTTCAGAATGATACATAAATAGTTACCAAATTTAAGAAAAATATTGTATGCTATTGGGCAGGCTTTACTTTCTTCTTTCGTGCCAAAATTTAGAGAATAAACTGATATATTGTAGGCTGGTGGGCAGGTCCTGTGTTATTTGTCACCCGTGATCAGATAAATCACTCCAACATGTTAACTGCACGACTAAGATCCCCACTCACACGCGCACATCCCACATTTTCCGGCAGACTTGTCAGCCGGGGCGCCCCTGCACCGCACGTGAGCGCTCGTGTGAGAAGTGCTCCCACCGTAATTAGCCACTATTTCCCCCGTCAGGAAACACAACATCATTTACGCACCGACATTGGCCGTGACGTCCCTGAGTGGTTCTATTTGCTGTCTCTCTCTCTTTTTTGCGGTTACACAACGGTCAAGCTGAAGTTTACTGTGCAACAATTGTAACAGGTACAATGAAAGGCAGAGTGATGTTTAACACTACTGGCTAGTTATATCAATCTAGTACACTGTACAAATGTAGATTTCAATAGAATACACAATGTGGTATGACTAGTTTCTTTTATATAATCATACAACTTCTAGGAATAGAGAACAATCTAAAAGACGTTTGAATGAACTTCTAGGAATAGATAATAATCTAAAAGACGTTTGAAGCCTTGAAACAGAAAGCTGTCCCAAGTGGATCAATTTAAATGAATAGAGGTGAAGAGCACAGCTGTTGAAAATGGCTTTGTCAAAAGGACGACACCCGTCACAGCTTGCAACACTTCTTCAGTTGTAGACATCTATCTATAATAAAGTTGATACAACTGCAAGTGATCACTTATAGATTAGGAAAGTTACCAGAATTTAGATTTCTTAACTTGACATCTTGTATGATACTAAGACTATATAAGAAACTAATCTGGTGAAATGTGTTAAGTCAAGTTGTAAAAAGAAAAATATAATATGAGGGTGAGCTGTAAAAACTCCAAAATTGCAATCATACTTCCTCCTCAGTATTGTTTCTTAGCTTGAATCCTACATTTAAATAGAAATCTGCAGTTTGAAAGAAACCTGAAAGTCATTGAATCTCTTTTTTCTTAATTGAAATCCTATCAATAACAGTAACTACAAAAATCCATCCACCTTTTATATCCTTTCCACAAAGTAGTGACCTTCCAACCAGACCTAGTCCTATAGTACAACATAATTTATTCTCTCAGTCTGAAGTACAGAACTGGTTAAAAAAGCATTTAACACCAAAACCACAAAGAATACATTTAGTTCGGCCTAACCAGGCACGTGTGCCAACTTGTCCCCTACCCTGGAAAGTGTATGGGGATTACTTCCAGGGACATAATGTGAGGTAAGTGCCACAGGTGAAGTCATATGAAGTGTGAAATTATGACATGGATGTCAGTCCCCCTCTCCCAGGCCCTACTACGTGCCAAACCATCCGTAAACAAGTGTATGCAGGAAGCAATGCAACATTCATGGGGGACTTTTCACAGACAGCAAGGGAGAAAAGACATACATGTGCAGGTTTGACCATTCTAGAAAAGAGATACACAGTTGGGCCACTGTCATTGGATGTATGTAAATACAGCAAATTAACCATTATTTTGACACACCCCCCCCCCCCCCAAAAAAAAATTGTCACAAATTATAGGGTGTACCTGGTCCTAACCTTCATACTGTAGAGAAGCTACCATTCTTTAGAATCTATTTGTTTCTTTATTCCAACTTCTTTTATTTTGCTCAGTAAGTTGATGACTGCAGACCTTCTTTTGATTATAAAATCTCGGTCCAGACTTAAAACCATACTCGGGTGCTACATTTATCATAACAAAAACATTCCAGGAAATCAAACATAACTGAGGAAGTAAATTGAAACAGAATTATAACGAAAAGCCAGCATTACAAAAAGTCATATTTCTACAACAAAAGACAGTATACGTGTACTGATTTTCTACACCTACAATAAGAATAACAGTGACATCACAACAAGACAGTCAAAAGGCATAGACAAATTTTCCAATCACTGAAAACTGTCCTCGGGCTACAAGCACAAATTTATTCATTTGAATACCAGATTTTTGCATAACCAAGGCCTGGCAAGATGGTCATCAACATATCATTCATACCCACATCACACCACGACATAATATTTTCTACACTTGTCATATTTTGATTCAATATATTGTTTTCAGTATCGAAGTCAAATATGTACATATGAATGTAACATGGCTCAGAAAGAAGTCATACGAACCACCCCAATATATTGGTCTGCATTTTTCGCTCTTTGATATAACTGCTATTTCCATATCTCGTAGGTTGCATATTGTTCGTGGTCGCCATATTCCAAATCAATCCCTTCCAGCATAGAAGTCAAACAGGTGAACGCTACGTGTACATGGATCAATTTACCTGCGTACACATGTGCATGTCGGCATCTCTCATTTCTACGGGCACATGACTTCTGTCATCACTGTCTTTATGAAGCAGAAATTTCCTTGCCACAGTCACCTCTAAATTCCCCTGACACACATTTCCTGTATGTGTAAATCCCTTCAGTACAGGAGTCAAGTATGGGTATGTATATAGGCTTAATTCTGTCTACATTTCTTATTTCCTTACTTATACAATCATACTAGATCTCTTTTACATATCAATTCACAGCTAAGATATAAAAACCATCTCCAGCAAGATTTCTCCAGTGTCACTGACGAAAGATGCCGGATGGCTGTCTGTAACGTCTGACCGTTTCCAAAATCATATCCAGTTGCTTGAGTACTTGCTTTTTGGCATGACTTTGATTATCGTTGTCATAACAAGGATCAAAATTCTGATTCTACCTTCACCCCAATGCTTCTCTGGCATGGATACAGTATTATCTTGAGCAATCCTTTTCAGGATAAAATTCAAATTTGGGATTGCTTAAATCGCCGTTGTACCTGGCTGCCTTTGTGACATCCACATGTCATTGACTCTTGTAGCCATTGTCGTTAATGGTCTAACAATTTCTCTGCCACGATCACCCCGGCGTTCCCCTGACGCGTGGGCCAACGTGGGACGTGCCTCCACCCGGGCAGCTCCCATTGATTCCCCACGTCTCCATCAACCCCATGTCCGCGGGTATCAGGATCATTTGTTGGTAATTTTGAGGAGATTGCGATGATGTAGTCGTCGATACGGAGGGAACGGCGGCAATTACAGCGCTGCCGCGAAAGGGTGGAGCGAGCGCCGAACTGGGGTCCGTAACGTCAAGGTGTGGTCTGAATGCCAGGCAGGGACAGGTTTAAATTATAGATAATGGCTCTTTCTTTCTAAGGAAAAAATAGACATACTTGTACTAGGTTTCCAACTGTTTTACATATTTGTTATGTTGAGGTGTGGATTGGATGCTGCTTTTACAACATAGTTATATGTAAAAACATTATGAAAGCATTTTTCTGAGATGGGGAAGACACATCTAACTGTTAGGGTACTAGAGCTTATTGAAATATAGGAGATATTCTGGTACGTGTAAAAACTATTTACTTTATGGGCTATCTAAGGTAATATCAAGTAATGTGGACAACCAGGCTTTTTCGATAATGGGGAATCTTACTCATTGTTCATTATAAAATTTCTGTAATAGGCATGCACTGAAACTTACAATTAATGGACAGTGTGAGTTCTCTACCTCTGCTTTTATCTACCGGTACCTGGTGCCTATCGCCACAGATTCCTCTTCCTGTCGTCTGCAACATTACGCACCAGGAAAGTTGCCACATTAGGCCAACACCTCCGCAACAGTTCCACCTGTGTGATTAACAGTCTTAAGGGGAGACTTGCTGGTCTTGGAGAAAATGATGCCATTAATTGATACACATCTCGCTACATGTGTGCTACCCCTCATTTCTACTGTAGACCTCATTAGTTTTCGCTCCGCGTTTAATTGTCACAAAGAAGACAAGAAAGAGAAATTCTGATCAAAACGTATCTCTCCAAAGGCACCAGAAATGTAAAAATACAAATCATTTTATGTGTAAAGAAAATGTGACTTAAATATACATAATGCATAAAAGAAATTCAGGGAAAGACAAAAGGAGTCTAATATTGTTTCCTGATCTTTTTTAAAAAATTTCATGTTCTCTGATCAAATGCAAATCACAACTTTTAATCAAAGACATTTTTTGTTTTGAAATACAGATAAGTACAAGACCAAAAGAGTGGCATTGGCGTGGCCCTAGTATTACTAAGCTGAGCTGCAATATGAATCCCATATTTTCCATCCACATCCTGAAACTGAGACTTTTACTTCACATCTGAGACCTTGAAACCCCCATCAGAAGTACCATAACTCACATGAATAATGGACTCTTCCACGCCGAAAAGTTAGAAAGACCGCTGTACGTCCGCTATAAAACATTTCCCCACTGAGAGATGAACAAGAAAGGAGGATTTGTCACATTTCCTGATACTCATCGCACCCATAAATATACCCTAATGATAACGCAGATCTTATTGCGGCCGCTTTAATTTCGGCCCTCGGCAAAATTATAAACCATTTCAGCCACCCAGATAGCATCTAGAATGTCCATTTCCATCAAGATATATGCGAGCTCCATCAAATTTTGGCTCTGTCTGGCGGACAGAGAATTCTACCGCTCTGGCCAAAATGTTGGCATCATTAACTTCATCTAGCTTCGCACCGGTCCATCCGTCATCCGTCCCAATCTCAACCGAGAGCGAAAAATGTCGCTTTTGCTCCGCAACGCATCATACCAGCCTGATCAATTAATAAATTCTCAACAGGAATAATTGATTAATAAATTTTGCATTTCACCATCAGGAGAAATGGGCACCTCCCTGTCTCCCGTAGGGAGAATTTATGATACCATCTCATAACTTTGTTCTAATTTGTCAAGTATCATCTGGGATACTCAGACCCCCCTTCCCCAAATGAGGACTTGCAGAAGAGAGATTGGGCGTTAAGATACAAGGTGGCTGATCGTCCCTTTCTTAAGATAGAATTTACGAGCTTAAGGCTGTCAAAACAAACTTAAAGGCTTTCACTACAGATAAATTGAGAGGAATAATTACGACAATGATAAAGAAAATGCACATATTTTCTGGTAGATCAAAAAGATCTTGAATTGATGTACTTGATTGTAGTTATTTTAGGAGAAGAGTAGAAGAAAAAATGTTTTCTTGTCCTTGACATGCCTAAACTAAGTATAAGGATAAAAGAGCTCTTTCCAGTCACAATGAACTTAAAATCTAAAGCTTTTAGCAGAGAGGAAGGTAATTCTAGGTATTACAAACACACGAGGCCTTGTCCCTCCCTCATGTTGAGGGTTGGGAACCATGGTCATACCAATTATTCCATGATTGTACTTATTACATGCTCTTTCCTCCAACTATCTGCAACTTGAGGTCAGCAAAATTTCATATTGATATCATAAAAAACCATTAAAATTTGCTACCAATCTGAAGCAGGAAGGAGTGATAGACAAGAAAATTGCTCTAATAAACATTATTGTATTGTACTTGTCCCAGTTTTGTGTACTTTTGATCTTCTTATTTTGGTGATGATAATGGTTGTTAGTATAAGCACATGTATGTTTACCACACATGCCCACATGACAGCAGTACTTGTAATATCATGCATGTCTCGTGCCATAAAAGTTAACTACATAAACTAAAAGTACACTCGATCACTCTGGCAATCTATTTTATCATGTATCAATTTTACTTTTACAGCAACATCATGTTCCACACTGACTGATAAAGTTTTGTGCATTTCATTATAGAAATTCCAAACACGTTGCACTCAGATACTTTACTACACATCGAAGCGGATAGGAACAAGGACTGTCACTTGGGCCTGTCCCTCTGTCCCAGGACAGAAATTCGCTTTTTCAGATGGACAAAAATTTCTCCATGTCTGTGAAAAGATCTGAACTCCATAACAGCTATTGATAAAAGTGTGCTTTTGAAATCTTAGGATGACAGATTCAAGGACATGGACTCCAAAACAATGAGTGCGACAGAAATTGAAGATGGAGCCAGCTCTGATGGAAACCATCACAAATTACAAAACAACATAATCGTGATGATGCATTAACACTAATTACACCTGCGTACTATAAAAAAATCGTCATAGAGCAGTTAATTTCTTCCGAACTGTGCAAGGAAACACAAGGCAATCTTTAAGTTATCACAAATTGTCTTAAGTAATCTTTCGACAGAGGACAAGGCAGGGGTGGGTGGCACTAAATGGATCTAAGACGTCACGAGACGGGGCAATTGTCAGGGCAAGCACAGCCACCTGCCCCATTACAGCAACACTTTCTGACGGCCATTACCGCGATGATTTCTAGTGCCTCGCACATCGGATGGAACGTCGGGTTCTTCCCCCATTTCCTGTCGCACAAATTGCGGGCAACGACGCACCTCGCCTCGACCCCCGTAACCCCCGCGAATGGATGGCATTAACCCACCTTCACGCTTCACACGACATGGAAATGAGCTCCTCATCAGTGGTACATCCATGACAAGAAAGGAGTGGGACAAAGGGACGTGTAACTTCACAATATTCATGTGCAGGTACAGGTACAGCGGTTAAGGTGCAGGTCCACACCTGGATTCAAATAAGTTTGATCAACTATCCGTTAGCCAACTACATGTAGCCAACTGTGTTTTATTAGTAGTAAGTAGTCATCTTTGTATCTGGATTAGCATATTCTAATCTCAAAAAAGGTATATAAAACTTTTCTTAATTCTCAAGTACAATATTGTCAAGATTGTGATTTCTGACACTGTGTCTACCTAATGTACATTGTATCTTTTGTATAAAAAATGGTATCGACTGATGTTTCACATGAAAAGGTACAGATACACTTGATGTTCAGGTCTGGACCTGTACCATGACAATTTTCCAAGTACAGGTGTATACAGAGCACTATAGCCAGGGACACATGCAAGGAACGCAAGCACGCAAGCCCGCCCTCCCCACAAAGCGAACCGAAACCGCAATCAGGCATGCGCCCAGGCGGGCGGAAGCGCCGAAAGTTTGCTGCGAGTTTTACCCGACGCATTAACAAACATCGGTTGATTGGGGTGGAAGCAGTGACCCTGTCGCGACCTAGGGCCGTGTATTTACATTTAGCACCCACCTAATATCCACACTCTATTTACTATATTAACACTTGAACTGAATTGTGGTCCGCCGAGGGTTCTTTGCAATTAAATGCTGTTAATTTTGCATGTGCAGCCTTCACTTGAATGAGCTTAATCTGGCCAGAATAATTATGGTGGCATCGGCGGGCACCCCGCTACCTTTTTGCTTGATGAAAAGGAAATGGGGAATGTCTGCAGGAATTAAAGAGCTGGAGCGAAAATCTGGCCACCAGATTAAGCAAACAAGAGGGTGTGCTGGACCCGGGCTGACCTGGCCATGAGATAGGCAGTGCGGAACAGTACATTTACTCTGTCAACATCACTATCACTTCCACGGGGAAAATAAAATGTACATGTTTCTGAATACCCTTTTTTTTCTATTCAAGAAAAAAAGTGAACCACCCTCATAACGAAAGAAAACAATTATGAAAGATGAAACTATATTCTTATCAATGCAAACTGTAACTGGAAAAATAAAATGTTTCTCAAGCTGGTATTTGATAACAAAACGGTATCCTCCAACTGCTTTTTGTAGTAAGACGGACTGATGCTATGTGCAAACTCTTGACCCTTTGGTCAAGAATCGAGGTCACTTTAGAACTGAACCATATACTAACTAATCAGCGACTCTCCCGGCATCTTTCTTTTGGAAATGCATGAGATGGTGATGAAATTGCACAAAATCAGATTGAGAAATTTAGAAAACGTTTACCACAAAGATTTTACAAACAAGGCCTCAATTATTTACAACTGACTAACAAGTCTGTTTTACTGTAGCAAGCAACTCTGATTTTTACCAGAACTTTTCACTGTGCCTTTTAAAATTTTTAATTTTTTGTCAATGATCTAATTGAAATTGAATCTAATTGAATCTGAAATATATCTCCTGTTTCCAAACACAGAAGTATGTTATACCATACTCCTTACTCTGACAAGGACCCTACAGATATGGAGTTAGATGCAGCATGAACCAGCCCCAGGTAAATATTCGATGTGAGTTAAGTCCATGTCTGCTGATAATGACCGTGGAATTAGGGCTCGAGGACGGACGCTTTAAGCCACGCGTTCGGCTCAATTGGACCGCGGCCATTCCATTAATTTCCCCGTCCCTGAATATTTCATCCAAAGTGCTCTGATGAAGTCTCGCCACTTAAAACTTTCAGAACATTCATACTTATATATATTGGTGGATGGGGTGGGCAGAATCAAGGCAAGTTCTCTGTTCTGGTTACCTTATGTCAACATATTGCAAATACATTTAAAGCAGTTTTCTTAGGTCTGATATGAATAGCATCAATATCATATGATTCATTCACAAAATCAAATAGCTTTTTATCATATCTGCAAATAAAACATAGACTTGAATAGTTGGAATTTAGTTTGCAAAGAACAAAGTCAAATAACAAGTTACCAAATAGGACTGGTGTTGCCTAAAAGAATTATTATGTCACATGTCAAATGTCATTCATAAATGATTTAATATAAGGAATGAAATATTCCAAATACCCCAGAACCTTCTACAGTGCTGTCCTGTGATATGATCTTTAATATTCCAACTGTATCATCCACACACTTTGCAAAAAAACAAAATTACCTCCCCAAACTTTGTGAACGGGGCAGCAGAGAAATTTGGGCTGGGTCACCTTGCATCTTGCGGGTTTTATTCTCCCCAGCGAATAATTCACCCCAGGGTAAATGCAGGGTGCTGGCAGAGACCCTAAGCACGGGCGGAATAATTAATTCAGACAAAGTGCTCATTACAGAAGGGAGAGAGCCGCTGCGCGCGGGGGTCAAGAGGTCAATCCGCCCCACTCCGTGACCTTGGGTCAGCTAATTAGAGCCGGGCCTTCTCGGAGGACCATATGCTCTGATGACATTCCGCCGGGCGGCCCGCCTAATGACGGGGCAGGGGTATTCGGCGTCATGCAACATTTGCGCGCGGGGCCGGCGCATTTAAGGCGCGATGACGGAGGGCGGGTGAGCGCGGTGTCAGGAACTTGATCGGAATAAGTCGGGACGGGTGCATTAATGCGGCAGAAGCACCCGGTAATGAATATGTCCTGCACAGCCATCACTCTAGCCGCAAAGTACCTCCTGTCACCTCGCTTGGCACCTTCTCAACGCACACAAATTCTCATCAACATCGGTCCAAGGAGGCCAACTGCATAGATCTCACAACGTCCACTGTCCAAAAACACAGTATTTTTTCATTACCTCAGCAGTCTTCTCTCTTACAGTTAACATGAACAATTGGCTATGATCACAGAATTCACTACTAACATAACTACATGAGTACATGTGTGTATGTATATGTCCACTCTTTCAAAGACGATTATCATATTCCCTACGATCAAAAATTTCTTTAGTAGTAAACTCAAGTTTGCAAGAAATAGCAGGAGTAATATCTGTCATAAATTCATTTTTGCGAGTCAGCAAAACCCATCACTCCAGCACCAAAGTACTTCCGGACACCTCCTGGCGTAGCACTTGGCACCTTTTCAAACTACACAAATCATCCTCAGAGAGAGAGGAGAGCCCAACTCCTCAACATTCACTTTAGACAGGTAATTCCTGGTGTCCATGCACTCTCACATACAAAATGCAGCCATTTTTTCATGAGAGCAAGGAATCTAATTTCCAATCAATTAAGGCAATGGTCACCTCTGCTGCATGTACATTGTAACAATTAGAGGTGTCCATCTTCTGGACGTATCTGTCGTTTTGTGGAAGTGTGAGAAAGAGAAATGTCAATCATATCAATCATTTTTCAGACTTCATGGCTGTTAAAACGGGTTGGAAACATTCCTTTTCTTGTGAAAAAATAGGCATCTTGTCGCATTTTTTCAGCAAGTGGCAGGCTCTAAGCAGGCATGAGAATGCTTTTGTTCCGGCCCAACCATCTGGTATAACTGCCAATCAACCATATGGACCACTCCCATCCACAGAGACTGTCCCTGACAGTGGAGGTGTCCATCCACCCCATCCTTTCTAACAGAACAGTTTCATCCCTTTGGAATTTATCAACATCCCATCCCACCTGTTAGACATACATGTCAAACAAACTGAGACTCTCTCAGCGATAATTAGGGTGGCTATGTTTAGAAATGTGAATCGAAAATGACCCTGTTCCAGCAACAGTGAGTGGCCCAATCCTCCAAACAGTGCACAAATCCATCCTACCCCACCCTCTCTTATAGAAAATACACCAAACTCTAGTGGAACCCTTCAGTTCAAACACATCCCATCCCAACCCGTCATGACACATACATGTACATGACTCTCAAAGATGAGCCTCTCACAGAGACAAAGAGTGGCCCTGTGCCCCTGACACTTTATCCATCCTCGCCTAACCTCTCTTATAAAACACACACCAAATCCTGGCGGAACACTTTATACACATCCCATGCATGTCACTCAAACGTGAGCCTCTCCCGTCCACAGAGAGTGCCCCTGTGCCCCTGACAGTGTGCGAGTCCGTCCGACCCACTTCCACCGGCAGGAATGTCAGGCATGTGCCAAAATTATCACAGCCCTGACAACCCTACCCCGACAGAGACGGCTCCTGCCACCAATCAATATGCATCTCGCACGACCAAGGTCAACCCTGGGCCAGGTCGGGTCACGGGGAACTTAGGGTTCCGCGGCGCTTGAACGCACCCGGTATGAACGTGCGCATCCGTCAGCGCAGGTGTGTCGAGGGGACGGCGGGAATTTGTCGTGGACAAAAAGGTGCAAATCACTCGACGTGTTGTGTGGACAACAACATACCTTCAGCAGAGGTGTGGGTCTTGTCTGCAGGTGCAGTACCGTCACCATCCTTGTGGGGGCGCTGCTCATCTTTTCCTTCTGGATGGTCCCCTTCTTTTCCCTCCTTCTGAAAGGGAAACGGGAAGTAGGAAAATCTCGCAGCAACAAAAATGTTAATCTGTTTACACGTTTCCTGCTTTCAGGTACTGCTTTGAAGTTTTTGACTTAAACTGATTTTGCAGCAGTCCATTTCTCATTAACATCTGTAAGCCTAAAAATACAATATTTTTATCATCAAAAATATCATTATCATTATTTCCGTTTCTGCAATACGCGACTCATAATGAGCACCATGCCAAATTTCAACTTGATTTCCTGCAGTAGAAATCTCATGTCAAAACAAGGGACCAACAAGCAAATTTCTAATTTCCAAGTCATATCTAAGTCCGCAAGCTGCATTCATTCTCCAATTTGGGATTTTTTTTTTTAGGGAGGACTAGAAAAAATTTTTTTCAAAGATGCAGGCAAATATGACAACCATGGAGTTCAGTTCAGTTCAACCATGGAACCAAATCAAAAACACCTCAATCAAGTCTTTCTCCAAAACAAACATATTGCTCCCATAACCAGGAACTGCAGACACTGAAATTGCGATAAAACAGCTGATATGAAGTATTACATAATGAACTCCATATGTATACATACAAACACGCACACACACACACAAAAAGAAATAAAAGATATAGGCAACAGCTAAATCAGTCTACAGCACTATTTTCATTCAACATTTCTGACATATTAAGAGGATGTCGACTTGAGTCGACGGTGTTGGGCGGCTATTTCCATATGCATATCAGCCTGTGCCAAAATCGAGCCAAAAATAGTTTTAATACAGGGCTGACCTTTCAGGCGGTATGCAGAACATGTTCATTACTCGACTCTAGTCTCAAATCTTTATTGGAAGGGGTCCAATAAACACACGGCCAGTAATGTTTCCAGGATGTGCAGAGTACAGCATGGCAGCCGATTTGTACAGTGTGTAGTATATTATTGTGGAACACTGAGTCGATATCTCAGGTAACACATTGTTGGACTCACATGTAAGTGATGTATGTGTGATGTATATGTGTCTATGTATGTATGTATGTATGTATGTACATACATACATACATGTACATATATACATCACTCACTCATCAAAATTTCAGGTACATCTGTACCTGTACAACAGTATCTTATAAGCCTTTTCCTAAGCTCTTGGATATTTCAAAGTAAAAGTACAGCGAAATGGAATCAGAGGACACACACACTCACACACACACTCACACCCAAATGGTATGGAAAAAAAAACATTCTTGCAAGGGAAAGTTAATAAATAAACAAATAAACACAACTACTCACAGCTGACTCTGTGTCTGCCCCGTCCCGTATGGAGAACACGTCGGCCAGGTCGTCCCCGCCGCCCCCCTCCCCCTTCTCCTCCTTCTGAAGCTTCCGCAGGTTCTCGTTACGCAGGTGCTTCATGGAGCGCACATGCTGGATCAGGTTCAACTTCGCCTGGGGAGGAAATGGAAAGTTGTTTGGTTGGTTGTTTGGTTGGTTGTATCACTTTTACTGTACTATCTGTTTTCTGCTTTCAGAAGGTATAGCTTCATGGAGCGAACATGCTGGATCAGGTTCAGCTTCGCCTGGAGAGAGGGATAGGAAAAATGGAAAGTTGTTTGGTTGCTTGTTTGTTTCTTTGGTTGGTTGTATCACTTTTATTGTACTGTCTGTTGTGCTGATTTAAGAAGATGTAGCTTCATGGAGCGCACATGCTGGATCAGGTTCAACTTCGCCTGGGGAAAAAATGGAGGAAAATTGAAAGTTGTTTGGTTGGTTGTTTGGTTGGTTGTATCACTTTTATTGTACTAAATGTTGTGCTGATTTAAGAAGATGTAGCTTGTTTGTTTGGTTGTATCACTTCTAACAGAAGAACATGAGTGCTACACTGTAAGTTGTTCTGGATCAGGAAGAAGAAGATTTAGCTTCATGGAGCGCACATGCTGGATCAGGTTCAGCTTCGCCTGGAGAGAAAATGGAAAGTTGTTTACTTGCTTGTTTGTTTGTTTGGCTGTATCACTTTTACTGTACTGTATGTTGTGCTGATTTAAGAAGATGTAGCTTCATGGAGCGTACATGCTGGATCAGGTTCAGCTTCGCCTGGAGAGAAAATGGAAAGTTGTTTGGTTGGTTGTTTGTATCACTTCTACTGTACTGTATGTTGTGCTGAATTAAGAAGATATAGCTTCATGGAGCGCACATGCTGGATCAGGTTCAACTTCGCCTGGAGAAAAAATGGAAAGTTGTTTGGTAGTTTGTTTCGTTCTATCACTTCTAATGGAAGAAATTTTGTACTGTTCGTTGTGCTGAATTAAGAAGATTTAGCTTCATGGAGCGCACATACTGGATCAGGTCAGTTTTTCTGGAGACAGTGATTGGAAAAATAGAAAGTTGTTTGTTTGTTTGTTTGTATCACTTCTAACAGAGGAACAAGTGTGCTACACTGTAAGTAGTCCTGGATCAAGCAGAAGAACATTAAGCTTCAAGGAGCAAAAATGTTGGCAGGTTCAGCTTTGCCCAGAGAAAGTTACGTGGAAAATAAAAAGTAACATTGTTTGTTTATGTGTGTGTTTGTTTGCAGCCATGTATTGCAATAATATTCCTTTTGCTTGTAGTTTCTGTAGCTCGACAATCATTTTAGGTACTGACCTTACTACTAGTAGTACTACCACATGTTTGCCTAGCTAACAGCTAAGAAGAATCCATTCCCACAGCTAAATACTTGTCACCTAGTTGTCAGACCCCTTATACTTTATGTTGTATAATAATGTAGGTATGATAGCATTAACTCCATGGCTTGGTTACAGAATTTTGTACCTTCTGGCGCGTTCATTAGCCGTAGTTTGTTTCCGAGAAGAAAATCATGAGTTGGGTAAACTGATTAGGGTATCAGATCCGTCTGCTGTTAGTGATCAAAAAGCGCGAGGAAATTGGCTACGTTTGAAACCCTGATGAACGGATCAAAGACTGAATTAACCAGAGTAATAAGGCACCTTTCATAATGCCAGCTGATACCAGCGCTGATGACAAGCCTTATGCCATCTTACCACCTCCCAGACAAGAAACCCGCTGGCAGGCAGAACAATATGGACACCTTTCTTTGTCATTAATGGAACAGAATGTTAACCTCTCTCTACGTCTTCTTCTTACTAATGCCTTATGGTTAACTGTAATATAACAATGAATGTTTGACAACACTTATATTATTCCTACATTATATATGCATGTTTTGAATGCCATACAGTGAAACCTGTACATTCAAGTGACCACTGCTACGTAAGGACCACCTAATCATTGTTACCACTTTTTGGCTGGTCCCTTAGATAATTTTTTCCATTGACAATATTAAACATTAAGAATCCTGTCTATAGTGACCACCGGCCCACATAGACCAGATTTCATTGGTCCCCTGAGTGGTCGTCTTGGGCAGATTTGACTGTATTCATGAAAAGGACTTCAAAAAGATTTACTAACATTCAGAGAAAGCAATACGACTTAAGATGCAAAGACTGAACCATTCCAAGGAAGGATGAATGACCTGATATACTTGCAAACTAAATTTTGGTGATAATCGCCTTACTACTGAGGTTTGGCAAGTTTGATTTGCTTGATTTATTTTCCTGAACACAACGGAAATGCGATCATTTGGCAAATAATATCTCTAAATTAGGGTTAGTTACAGCGTTAATGTTGTTTTGGCGTGTGATTTCTTTGACTTATATAACTCTGGCCTGAAATACAAGTTTGTATGGCCAAATGACAACACCCTGGTGCCTTGTACT
The DNA here is from genome assembly GCA_019207045.1 of Branchiostoma floridae x Branchiostoma belcheri. Taxonomy (NCBI): domain Eukaryota; kingdom Metazoa; phylum Chordata; class Leptocardii; order Amphioxiformes; family Branchiostomatidae; genus Branchiostoma; species Branchiostoma floridae x Branchiostoma belcheri. Next base: position 6,573,179 of record CM033028.1, read on the forward strand.
GCTGTTAATGCATCTTTAACAGTCGATGCTGTAGGGCTGATATCAATTAGGATTTTACCATGGTCAATATTGGCCGAAGGAGGCCATATATATATATAATGCATCTTTATCCATCATACATGTACATTATGTTATGATTTCTATATTACAGATTCATGTTGCTAGTCTCCATTAAAACAAAGTTTAGATTTGAACAGTCTCTATGCTTCAAAGTGAAAGTTCTTTCTCTATTGAAATTGCAACAAAACCATACAGAATGGAACACCATGTGCCATTGAAGTGATATCAAAGCAGGCCTTCTACACAAGGGCCCTTCAAACTTCAATCAACATGGCCAGGGGTGGATAGAGATTTCTGGGGACAGTTGACCAATGTCACATGACCATTCATAAGTGGGTCATCATTTCTGAGGAAGGCTAAAAGTTTTGTTCCAAGCGCAGTAAGTCATAATTTCCTTACATTGAAGCAAATTCTGCAAGAATGACTTTATCCTGAAAACTAGACATGTAAGTTTGATTAACATTCATTTCAGAGTGTGTCCTTCTATAACAATATCAGGGAGCATTCATGACATTTCCATACTATTTCTTTTGTTTAATTTATATAAATGGTAATAAGTTATGAAAGGGAGACCTTATAAGCAGAAGCTTTTGGCCTCCCTTGCACTGTTATGTCCTTTTTATAATTCAATGCCATGTCTTTAGTGAATTTTGATTGCAAAACAAATAAACAAACAAATAAAAAAGAAGTGTTCATGTATACCTTGCTGGAGTAGTTGCACATGCTGCAGTGGTAGAACTTGGAGTCGGAGTTCACCGTGATGTCAGCATTCTGCAGGTGCTTGAACAGCTTCAGGCTGGTCTCGTGCCTGGAGAGAGGGAAGGAAGGATTGCACAATGAGGACATCTGCTTCTTGGGTTTTATCATGTACATCATATGTGAGTCAAGATAGCAAGAAACCGTACAGTGAACACCACGAGCACCAGGTTGCATGCTTAAACTGAGGGAAGAAAAGGCAATACAACAAACCTAGCCTGGCTTTATGACAGAAATGAGGGGGTGGAAGATTGAAAATGGAAAAAACATCAGGTGTTGCGCAAATATACAAAAATGTAAAGTTTAACACCAGCCTCTAGATTCTAGAGGATGGTGTGAGTTTAGATCATCTCAGAGCAACGAAAACAGACGAAATTCCAACAAAGAAAAAATAGAATCAGTCAAGGGAAAGAGAGGTTTGTCCTCAAGATGACGACACAAGATAGCACGAGAAAACTCCAACAAACTATTTCTTAAAGCATTCTCCTCAATCTTTAATGCTAATGTATTGTTGTATCGAAATGCCTGCTGCGCAGTCAGAGGTCTTTTTTTGCCGTAATCCAATATTCCGACGTCAAAAACGTAATCAAATAAGACCTTTCTTCTCGGTGTCTTCTACCAAGATCTGCCGACACCGGCGTTGATTTGCCAGGGATCCGCCCACGAGTTCAGCCAACACTCGGATCCTCCCCCTCCCACCGGTACCATTAAGGGATTAGTCACACAGCAGAACATCGCCAGCCCAAGATTCATGTCAAACAGCCACCACTTAGACAGGTGCAGGCACATTTCATTACTGATGGACAAGGACAAAAATCTTCTTCGAACTTCTTAATGTCTTTGGTATTCTCAATGACATTTCAAATTGTTCTCTATTTTTCCAGTTTGCATATTGCGCTGAGGCATCATTTGTAGATTAGCAGTATCGCAAAACACAAATCAAAGTGAAACAGCCACTACTTAGACAGGTGCAGGCACATTTCATTACTGACAGACAAGGACAAAAATCTTCTTCGAACTTCTTAATGTCTTTGGTATTCTCAATGACATTTCAAATCGTTCTCTATTTTTCCAGTTTGCATATTGCGCTGAGGCATCATTTGTAGATTAGCAGTATCGCAAAACACAAATCAAAGTGAAACAGCCACTACTTAGACAGGTGCAGGCACATTTCATTACTGATGGACAAGGACAAAAATCTTCTTCGAACTTTTTAATGTCTTTGGTATTCTCAATGACATTTCAAATTGTTCTTTATTTTTCCAGTTTGCATATTGCGCTGAGGCAAAACAAACTTAGAGTTAGACACGTACAGGCAAATTTCATTACCTCCTTTTAAGGAGGAAAATCTTCTTCAAACTTATTCTTCGAGACAACTTTTCAATTTGTTTTTCAGTTGATCTGCACTAGACTTTCTTTTTGCATTCTACATTTTGTAAATTATTCAGAGGCTAATTTCATTACCAACATACAAGAACAAAAATCTACATCAAACATTACCATTTTACCTTTCGTCTTATTAAGAATTTTTCAAAAACTTATTTTGAAGTTTTCCTTCCTGAACATCATGTTTAGGAAAGCTGATTATTGTCACAAGCCAGCATTTCAGTACCAAGGACAGAAATCTCATCCTAGAACTTCACTGCATCTTTCCTGTCCTTCACAGTAAGTTTCCAAACTGTTTTTCCCTTCTTCTGTATGTGTACCAATCTCAGGGACCATTAAAAGATTAGGTGCATGACAGAACACTGCAAGCACAGATTGATGCAAGGCAGACGGCACTTATAATGCAACAGGACAACTTCATCATTGTTGGACAAGGACAAAATTCTTACAAGGGTGTACCAGAGAGTCAATAGGGGATTGGTACTTGCTTTCTTCTTTGGTTGAATAGGATAAAATACAGCTAATCCTGTACAGGTTAACAGTCCTCTATATAAGGACCACCAGGCTATTGATATACAGTCAAATCTGTAAAGGTGACCACCTCTATATAAAGACCACCTGGTCATTGATATACAGTCAAATCTGCACAAGTGACCACCTCTACCTAAGGACCACCTGGCCATTGGTATGCAGTCTGGTATATAAACCTGTACATAAAAATATGACATGGCCATTGTGACCACTTTTGGTGGTCCCCTTATTTTTCCCATTGTCTCAAACCTTATTGTGTAAGAATCCTGTCTAAGGTGACGACAAGTCCACTTAGACCACATTTTAATTTTTCTCCTGAGTGGTCTTCTTGGGCAATTTTGACTGTAACATGGAAAAAGAACGAAATGAATTCGGCAATACTTCAGCAGTACATATCAAAGGAGTTGTCCTCAAAGAAACCATATAAATTTCTTTATTCATCAGGTAATATATTTTTGCCTCTGCAAGGACTAACTGAAATTTTCCTCCAAACATCAAGGAAATTCTCCAGACACATAATGACTTTATCACAAAAATCCTGGCATTTCAATCTCTCACATTGTTGAGATTCAATCCTAAGTCTGGCATGTTGTGTTGTGTTATGTAAGAGCTGATGACATGTATATGTATGACTAAAGGAGTCGCATGAGGTGATCACACATTAATGCAATGTTTTCTTGGTAATTCCATTACCCACTGATTCTTTTTCTCAGAAAAACTGCTACTTTTAGGCATGATGCATTGTCTGAAAAGTCTGTCTTGTAATGTTTAACGAGTGCTGTAGTGTGTAATGTGATTTGAAGCATTTGAAGCATGTGGTGCATGATATCAGCAATTGCTGCCAATGCTCCACATGTATTGTGTTGCTACTTACAACCAAATACAGTAAAAAGTCTGTTAAAAGGAATCCCCCTTTCCTTTGTCCTAAAAAAACTTTTTAAAACTCCAAAAAGGAGAATGACCACCATAACATGGGCAACATCTGAGTTCGAGCAGCTGTCACACTTTTTAATTACTATAAATGCTATCCAATCAAAAACTTTTTAAAACTGTACAAAGGAGATGGACTGCCATAACAATGCCAGCAACTGAGTTGAAGCTAAAGTAAGAACTTCAATCTTCCACAAAGGTTTTATAGCACTTTCTGTAAAAGCCACTGAAAACTTTTTTGAACTCCCCAGAGGTGAAGAGCCATGATGACATGAGGAACAACATGAAGTTATATTAACTATAACAACTCTAACACCAAAGGAACAGTCCCTTTCTTTCAGGTGCTTGAAACATATCTTGGAAATCAACTTTTCTCTGTTCAAAAGACAAACTAATTTTCACCAAACTCCAGGAAGGAGATGGAACATAGAGATGCTGGCAGCAACTGAGTTGGAGCTGCCGATACAGTGGGGTGAAGAAGACATGGGGAACAAGTTGAAGTTTCAGTGAAAACTTTAACACTAAAGGAATGGTCCCTTTCTTTCAGGTGCCTGAAACATATTTTTGAGAAATAATCTTTTTCTCATTTGTATTTTTGTTCATTTGACAAACTAATTTTCAGACCAAAGCTCTCAACCAAACCTCAGGAGGGAGCAATGTTGGCAGCAACTGGGTTGGAGCTGCCGTTACAGCGGGGTGATTAAGTAAATCCCTGTAATCTGTACAGACGGGCTGATTCGCCTAATGGACGTTAATTCTGGCACGATGAGACTCGGAAGCCGTCGTATTACCCGACATCAAACAAAACTGCACGCCCTTAATTTACATCTAGGTGGATGTTTAAGGCTTATACGTCTCCATTAGCATTAGATTTGGCTCCAATAAACGCATTTGTATTAGTTACTTAAGCGGGAAAAAGAAACGCTTCTTACGATCTTAATTTGACATTTCCTGGTGGACGCATATTATAATTTCGGAAAGACCAAATTGTTAGAGCCGCTTAGCGAAAAAGGAAGAGATAAACAAGCTCCCTAATCTCCATCAAGAAGTGTCAATCAAGTTTGTATGGAAAATCCATCATTAATATACAGCAATACTTCTACATCTGTGTCTGAATAACGAAGTTCTTTATTCATAACCATTACAACAGCTAACGTTTCAGTGACAGTCTGCGTAGCTAGGTGTTGCTGCAATGCAAACTCATTATTGCCAGGAGAAAGGTGACGGACAGTCACCGAAACATCAGCAGCTTTAACTCCTTGCTTGTGAATAAAGAACATACACCAACCTGATGAAAATATCCATGGATACATCTGTGTCTCCATCATATAACAGGTAAACAATCCCATAACACACCATTTCTGTACTTAGCATCGGTAAGTACATGTACAAGCTTAGTAAGGACCTGATTGATTTGAGCCATAGGCACACCCATACTCACACACCTACTCAATTTTTGAGACTAGTGCAAGACTCTCCCCAGGACCTATTCCCTCCGTCCCTGAATACAAATTTGCTTCTTGGAACAGGAAAAATGAAATTTCCCTGTCCGTCAAAAAAATCCAAGATATAGTTTAATGAAAATGTACTTTCGCAAGCTTGAAATGAGCGATTTAAGCAAAATCAACAACATGATCTACATATAATGAGTGGCACAGAAAAAGAATTAAAGCTGGAGACAACACTGGACTATGTGTGCTAGGCTCTCCTAAGACAAGGGATGGACTGCCTACCACTCCCTCTTTGGACTTCGCTGATAGCTTGGGAGTCAAATCCATGACTTCATGATCCAGAAAGAGACCTTTGAAAACACAGCCAACCTGTACATGTGACCACCTCTATTTTTAGGTGGTCATCTACATTGTAAGATGTCTTTTCCCATTGACACAAGCATTAAGAATTTTGTCTATAGTGACCACCTGTCTGCAGGGACCAGATTCTATTGGCGCCCCAAGTCGTCTCCTTGGAAGCAGTTTTCAACACCTTTAACCAGTCCAAGTCTGAACACAGTCCATGGTTTCATTGACCTCTGACCTCACCTGTGATTGGACACGTGAGCCCGCAGCTTGTCGACGCCGTTGGTGTAGTAGTCGCAGGCATTGCACTTGACCTGGATGGGGTTCCCCACGTTCAGGTACTTCAGCCTGGAACAACAGGGGACAAAAAATATTGTTAGTTTGCTTCATTGTAGATGGATGTTTTCAAACATACATTATGTACATTGTATACTGTCCTTGACTAAATTATCTTTATTGTCCACTATGCAAGGTGATAGTTACCGGTACCCAGGCAACTGGATAAAATTTGGAAAATGGTCGATGAACCTTTCCAAATTCATCCGTTTGCGAATCTTATTACCTAGATGTTCAACCTTCATCCAGGTTCATTGTCCATTGTCACCTTCTTACAGGTTTATCACTGTTTACCAAGGTTGCCCAGTCTGCAGCCCTGTACAAAGATGAGCTACAGAATGTTTTTCCAGGTTGGGCATTATAGAACCTGTACAAGGCTACAGAATTTCTACATAGTAGGTTGCCCATTGTGCAACCTGTGCAGGTATGGGCTACAGAATGTCTACATTTGTGGGTTGCCCAGTGTCCAACCCTGTGCAGATATGGGTTACAGGACGTTTTGCCAGGTCACCCCGTGTGCAACCCTGTAATTATGTGCACATATGGGCTTATCATCATATATGGGCTACAGAATGTTTATCTAGCTTGCCTGGTGTGCAACCCTGATATAGGTTATAGGTTTCTTTTGGCAGGTTGCCCTGTGTGTGCAACCCTGTAATTCAATTCAACTACATGTAGTTTGGGCCACAGAACAGACTGTTACCCATGTTGCCCAGTATGCAACCCTATACAATTGTGGACTATACAGGATGTGTTCCACACAATGTAGGTTGCCCAGAGTGAAACCACGGCCAGTGAAAACCCCATACCCACCCCAGTAGGACCCAGTGCATGGCAGGTGCCGGTCCCTATCACTAACTCCCCCCCTAATCCGGCGTGGATTAGTGCTCTACAGAGTGGATTAGTGTCACAAACTCCTATCACACATGAATCTTCATTAATCCCACCCCTGATGGATGTCTTAAAGATCACCAGGACGCGGCCGCTCGGAGTCGTTTTCATTAAGATTCTAAGCCAAACCATTACAATGGCAGAGCGATCATTAAAACACATCAGATCTAAACTGCACCGTTCTAAAACGTCCTGTAACAAGATTTGCCTTGAAAAGCTGTACCTTAGTAACAGACCAAGCTGTGTGGCAGTAACAAATATGCATGCAGCATGATGTCTCAAATTTTCCAAAACAGGGCAATAAGAGATGGCTGACTTCACTTGCATCCTTGTACAATTTGGAAACCCTTTCAGTACCACAGATGCAGCACTGGGGGATACTAGTACTACTGACAGTCTGTCTGAAAAGACTAGAACATTTATTGCATAACAGAGCAATGATGATACTAACAGCTGTACCAAGGATACATGGCTATAACGCACTGTTTTTAACGGAAACACACACGCATATACAAAGACAAGCCAACAGTCATACATACAATGTAACTCCTTTGGGGAGAAGTAAAAACACAAAGTTTGAATGTTATCCATCAAATTGATCAATAACGTCTAATTCTATTTCAGGAAGAAGAACTAAGAGACAGGACGGCGAGAGAAAAATCTGACCTTTTCATAAGACAAAGACACAGACGAAATAAAAATACAGGTGGGTGATTAACACACAATGCCGACGCGCCCTCCTGCTTTGTTTTCCAGGAAAAAAACCTTAAGGTGGCACTTAGAAGTAATTGAGGACCAAAGGAAGTGCTTAATGTCTGAGATCACGCTAAGACACGGGAAAGTCACGGATAAAAACGGAGTCTCGTAGGTAGATTAAGTTCTCATTTTGTTCCATTGCTAACCTAATGTCTAAAGAACTTCAATCAGTGCTTATAATCGTTGACATTTACGTGTTTTATGCTTTGTTGTTGGATAAGCTACCTGCGTAAGTGCTTCAGTCAACTCGTTGCTGTAAACGCGCCTCTCTTCAAACAGTCGCAGACTCGCTGAACGTTCGCGGGTTTCATTTCTGTTGTGTAAATATCACAAAAGTGCGACTAACATCTGTAGACACAGGTAGGGCAAACCACTACTGTCAAAGGGCAGATGGAGAAAAACTGGAGAAGACTTTCGAAACATCACAAATGACACCATATCCAAGCAAAGAAGAGCAATATAGAGAAGCAGAGGGAAAAATCATGATCATAGCATGTCCGAAACACGAGATATGAATGAAAACTTTTGCTGCAGTACCATAGAAAGTCACAAGGAGCTCCATAATTAAACTTATTCTTCGTTTTACTTACACCTAACCACATACCAAACATCACCCGTCCACAACTTAAACTACATGTATGCTGTCCACAAATAGGAACACACCAAACCAAAAAAGACCAACTGTCACAGTATAACATTCTTGGCAACTCCTAGGTGACAAAGGAAAATTTAGGCAACTGCCATAGGAAGAGGTCTCTGGAAGATGGATCAAAAGTTGAGAAGACCACCTCATCTCCTTGGTTTTAAGAACATTTTTAAGTAAAAATGAAGCAAGAGAACAAGGTGAAGACAGAGAAGGGATGGGAAGATAACTTGAAGCTGAATATATTCACAAACTCTTGCTCTACTCGTATATGACAGTCGGCAAAAAACTCGTTCCAAACACCCCCTTGAACGACGAATGGTTTCTCCCAGCTCTAATCACCTCATTTGCAAGCATGTATGATTGATGACTTGACAGCTGTCCCTCAACCGGCTCCATCCACTCGCAGGTTTTATCGTCAATCCCACCAGGCCCGAGCGCCCAACAGGATTACGCTGGCGCCCTCATTTGCATACCGATGGGGTCAGAAAAGTCAGCCTATTTTTCTAATTGATCTGGAGGTAATGAGATGCCATTCATTCCCAGCGACAGGCACAATTGGCTGTAATAAAGGGAACTGTCACTCACAATTGTGTGTAGATCCTCTCTGCTGTGCACGGTTCCCTGTCTCTCCCATACTCACAGTGTTAGCAGTCATAATCCCCATACAGATATCACAACTTACATACACTTACAAGTGAAAAACGGGTGTGAAGGATGCAAACGTTTAAAAAAAATAGCTCCAATGACAACCTTTCTACCCCCAAATTCTAATTTCCGTACTCTCAGTATTAGCTGTAATAATCCCTGAAAAGATATCACTTGGACTATTCAAATTGAGAGAGTAAAGTGGACATACAAACTTGAAAAAGGAGGTGGCAAGTTGGAGACAAGAAATGGCAATGAAATACAATCTTGCAGTACAGTCCATTCATGCCATGAGGAAGGTAGCTGACAGAAGTGTCACGAAAAGCTGGGCAAACATTTTTAAAAACCTGATCATAACATTCCTTTAAAAATGAGGTGGTACAATGTCAATACAAGTGGAGATTTGAAATGACCCATCCCAATCCAGTGGTCTTTTTTCTGTACAAAAAGCGACCCTTATTGCCATTACTGTTGACATGTCACCCCCAGCCCCAGCAGACTCTGATATAATCTCTACAACGTTAAAATATCCAAACTAGGACAGCTGCAAGTCAAGCAAGGGGGTCACCAGTTGGGATTCTTTAAAACAAAAGATGCCTGCGCCGTTGAATATTCCAATGGAACATTTTTTCGGTACGCCGCATTTCAAGGTTAACTTCTGTTCCCCACCAGAACTGTGCTGTCAGGCCATAATCCAGGCAAACATTGTGAGCTAACAAAGCTGTACAAGCAAAAGGGGGTCTCCTCACAAAATGTTAACTTTAAAAAATGCCCTAACCGATCTAACACTGATATGCAATATTTCAATACACTTTTGGAAGGATAGATGAGACATCTACATTTAATTTTCCCTTGTGCTAAACATTTCACCCCTGACTTTTGGGTCTAGTCTTTTAGCTAGTCCAAGGCAGAGGTCCACCAAAATGCCTCGGCTTAAATCCATTGCCATTAGAATCCGCTGCAGAAATAGCCTGAACCAAACATGCAGCATTTTTAATCCGAAACACAGCACGGCCAAATGCCACCTAAAATACATCAGCCTATACTCTTTAATGCCAGCCACTTATTGCCCTTTAGTTACTAATGTATGGGAAGCTCTTTTAAGCACAAGTACTGGCAAGTACTAATATCTACAGAGCCTAACAAAGATGGACTGATGTCAAGTTGCAAAGAAACCTACGCCATGGCCACAACAGGAAACATTTATTCTTTTTGTTATTAAATTGTTAAAGAGGCAGCTACGTTTGTATAATATTCAGAAAGTATCGATAACCTTGAAAAACATACATTTTGTAGCATTCTAGAATTAAATTGCCATTTGAGTGTCTGCTCCATTCAGAAAACACATCATTTGGGTACTCATGATAGACCCTTAAAAACCTCAAAATAAGAGCAAATTGTTCGTATTAACTAACATTAATGTAAACTTCCTCCTTAAATGTTGAAATTACAGAAAATCAACTGGTCCTTAGGAAACAGTAATTTAAAGACTACTTCATAAAAAAAGTACAATCATAACGGTGACTAAGAACTGGGTGTGTGCATGTCACATTAATAATTTTGTCCTAAATCATGTGTGATAGCTGCGGCATAAACAAACATTATGAACAATAAAAGCACAAACCATTGGGGGAACAGCCAATCAGAGTGTTTATAGCACATCATGATTATGACTAAGATTTCTGAAAATTTCTTTCTCTTTGAAGCAATTTCCCGTTTACAAGCGTCGGGAAATTAACATGATTAGGCTTCATATTGCGGAGGTTCAATTAAGCAAGACAATTTTGCAGTCTTGATGATTACAAATTGCTACATTACCCAGAAAATAGGTCTGGCCTAGTTTTGGGCAGTATAAAAACTCAGCATCTGAAGTTACTCCAAATAGAGGAAGTTGGAAAAGAAAGAAAAAAAGTATTTCTGTATCCATATATTCTTATAAAAGCAATTCTGTGTCCCAGGTTGGCTTTTAGAAATGATAATTTCTTGGCAGAAATCCACATTATTCCACCTTACCAGACAGGGAAAGGGCAATTCTGGCTTTACAGCAACTCAAATACTGGAAAACGTTAAAATAGGACATCTTCAAAGTTAACCACAATTTTTATAGTATGACAGTTTCAGTTTCAGTTTTATAATATCTAGATCTGACGCTTAACAAACCATTTTGATATAGAATATATGGTGCAGTGACAATGTATTTGTCAAATTTCCAGCATTATGATCATGAATATCTGAAAATGTATTTTCCAATTCATAAATACCAGTAGACATTTCTGATTACTCTTATGCCCATTCCCTTTACGTCACATTTCCATAATAAACAGATTGCCAAATCAACCAAGTGTATGAAATGTCGCGATATGCTGGCACTGTCCCAACTACTCTTTACTGTCTGTCACATCCTGTAGAATATACATGGGAAGCTGCATCCTCTATTTTTGTCCTCTTCAGTACAATATGTAATACCTTTAGTTATGTTTCTATATAACAAGTTTACTGTCAAAGCATACACTACATACAATGAAGAATAGCACGTCTTAGATAGATATTATCTAAAATACAGCAGTAAAGCCTATTTGAAAAAGCAGATTTTGCTCTACACATCCAGTTTCTATATTGAGATTCACTACATTTGTGGAAGGATTGACAGAACGGGTGACTATCACCTTTTCAGGATGTTAACCTAGAACCAGACAGTTTGAACCACTCACTCACACCGAGATAGACCCCTACTCTTTTTGACGAGTGTGGTGGGTTCTTTACTCTAATACACTCAAGGTATGGCTCTCCTCAAAGACAGGACCTCCAGCTTTTACCTCCCATCCAAGTAGATGTCCCGCCAACCCATTTTCACCCAGTTTTTCTAATGAACCAGCCCAACCTTGTCATATATATATTACACTACAAATTACACTTTCTATGAGTATAATGAGGAGTGGCAACATGTTTTCCATAATGTCCTTGGCACATATTTGTCTCCAACTTGGTTAAGTAGGGCATTATGTGTTCTGAGGAGATGATGTTTATCATTTTCTGATGCTAGATGACTACAAGGGGGGCCGTAATTTCCCCATCATGCACTGTTACCCCAGAAAAGGTATCACAAACCCCTGATATCAACACTCATCCCCTCAGACACAGGTAATTCTTTATCCGCCGCTCTTTCCATAAACACAATGCCCCTGTCCTGCTTCCCCGCTGTGTTCCGCGCGGTCCCGTTTTTATCACCGCCACGCTAAACACGATCACATCCCGGCATTACGCGACGGGATCGCCCCAAAAGCAGCACCTGTCATACAGCAAGCCCAATAAAAAATACTTGACAATTCTTATTACCTAGCCGATATCAGATGTCACCGGAACTAGGACGATCGCAGCAGCTTCATATTCCGCCACCCCATGATCTCTTAACCAATCCGATTTAAAATTTAAAAAAAAAAATGAAAATTGCTTGTGGACCGAGAAAATCTACATGTTGGAAATAAATAGCAATCAAAACATTTTGTGGTGTCAGAAGAGAGCAGATTCCGAGGGCCTTTATGGCAGATTTGTTTATAGTGATGGACGGCACTCCCTGATATTCCCCCACCCTTCATCCACATTCATATGTCATAAGAGCGGCCTCATCTATATTGTCTACATCATATTAAGGGAATAATTTTATTGATTAGTTCATCTACATACAGCGGGAGTCATCAGTAAAGTCCATCTGCCGTTGTCTCCACGGGTTCCTCAAGCCTCGCCTGCTTAATAATTTAAGTCAGTTCTGATGGGTGCTTTTTCCCCCGGATTTTCATGAGCTAAAAAGAAACAAAAAATGGTGCTCGCTCAGCTAAACCCCGTCCCCGAGGGGGGGAAATCTATTAGCATAGCGGGTAATTAGAAAGGCCTTTATCGGGCAAGCGGTGCGGCGACGGCCGCCTCACAAAGAGGGTGTCACCATTAAAAATGGCATTTTATGCACTTTGGCGGAGATGGGGTCACAGGTCAGCGCGAGGGATCACGATTTATTTCTGTCCATTTGGGGAGCGGGGACATTTTATTTGATGGTTAATGAGACCCAGAGATGAAGGTACCACGTCATCCCCCCTCCTCCTCCCCATGCAGAATCCTCCCCGTCACGATGAGGAACGACTGTCCCACTGACCCTGATGTACCAGTACATGGGTTCTAATCCCAATTCCCTTTATAGCCACGCAAATATTCACATACGTAAAATAAGATAAGAATTTGTGATATTTGTTTCCCATCTAAAATTGCCTACTGCCTTCCTTCTAACATTAGTGTCATGGAATTTGACATAAAAATTGCAAGTCAATAGAGAACACTAGTAAACTAAAGGTCCTGGGTTTTAATCTCAATGCCATAGACATGTATAGTGACACAAAATATAATACATATACATGTATGTAAAACAATACATGTATACCGGTAGTACTTGCCATATTCACAATTGCTGTAATGTTAACATATGGATAATGAAATTTGACATAAATATTCTCGCAATAGAGCAGTTGTAAACTAAAGATCCGGGGTCCTAATCCATATTCCCTTTAGAGCCACTAAGTAAATATGTATAATATTATGTAAAACAGTATTCACAAGACTTGCTCAATATCTACCAATCCTCTAACTTAGTGTCAAGGAATTTGACATACAAATTGTTGTGATTTCTACCCCAGAAATGACAATTTCATATAAAGTAGATATAACGCTAGTTCACCTTAATCCGTGGGGTAACCTAGATTCGTTGTTTTCAAATGTTAACATTTTCAAGATATTGCCATGTGAAACTACATCCCAACGACTTATCTCCAAATAGACTATTTTATATAAAAACGGATATAGGTTACCCTACAGATAAAGGTGAACTAACGTTAAATCATGAATCCTGGGTTCTATTTCCACTGCCTCCTCATGTCTTTTACATCATTATGAAGAACGACTGTCCCTATAACCCAGATGTACCAGTCCACCACTTACATATGCATGAAATAATATTCCCAATTCTGACATTTATCAACACACAAATATTAGTGTTGCACCATCTGACATAAAAATTGTAGCGCTTTAAAATGCAGAAATAATGTATCTATTAGAATGCTAGTACTACACAATCATGTTACATTCCCCATTATCTTTTCAGTCAGGAAGAATACACCTGTTATAGAATAACATCAACAAGAAGTTGTAACATATATCTCCAAAAGATCAGGGTCACCAAATAGCAAGGAGGTTTCACTCTAAGAAGTAACAGTTTTGAAATAAACACCTAGTGCTTTAAACCAAAGTACAATGTACTGGACTTCACTTTCCGATTCCCTTGTCAGCAACACATTATACTCCCAGCTTTGTTTTCTATGTCCCTTGCCACTCAATTTAGCCCCTGTTGTTACATTTACAGTTTTCAAACCTTTTATTTTTGGCAAGTGAACACTCACACATTTTTTGTAGTACTAAGTAGTATCATACACTGTATTTTGATTGTTTGTAAGATTGGCAGTTACATTTACATTTTGACAGTACTGTATTGTACATACCTAAATGCTTCTTTTGTCACAATCTTGTATCTCTAAATACAGTAGTCTTACAGGTACATGTAGCATTTTGAAGAGACTGTAACAGAATTTTTCACCCACTGCATTTTGGGAACTACATTTTAAGCATGACTGAATTTGGACCAGGTGGTTACATTTTGACAGTGTGCTATAGGTTCCATTACAATTTAATAACCAATCCTCAAAAGTATCAGAATTTTCCATAGAATTTTCAACCGCTGCAGTGACGAGAACATTGTTGCTGCAAAATGGTTTACGATGGGAGAGTTTATGTACACAGCCTTGTACCAAACACTTTCAGCAGCACAGCATGTTAATCTGGCAATATTGTGCCATTAATTGCCATGACTTCTCAGCAGACGTGAGGTGATATAAATGATACCATATCCGTCATCGCCCGACCGCATACAACAATTTTTTATGAGGAAGCACCATTTGATGGACTAAGTTGGTGACTCACTTGGGCCAAAGAAGTTGCATAACTTGGTTTTGGACCAGGTCAGAAAATTATGTACCTTTATAACAGAGATATCTATCCTTTGGTGATTAGCATACCAGCTTCTGTACATCTACTTGTATCTGTAGTATGAGTGTATACCCTGTATTACTGCCCTTCAGTGTACCACACCATCTTTGCAGGCACACCGCATGGCAGCAGCTGGTTGGTTATATTGCACTGAATGATCTGTTCCACCTAACGTTTGCACATCTATCTGTAAGTGTGTTCAAAGCTACCTAATGACCATACTTCTACAGTACTTGGTGGCAACAAGTTCCACTCTATATAAATGTATGTGATAGGTACCATGGTGGTTGGTTGGAACTGTTCAATGGCAAAAAGCAGTTATTGTGACTGGTCTATTATATTAATTGTCAAATTCTATGCCATTTTTTATAATTACTCTATTATCTTAAACTGTTGGTTTAATTCTTTTTCTTGTATTAGGGACTGTGTTTAAATGTATGTACAAATGTACAAGTTGACATTCATTGTATCTATTACAATTGTTATGCAATAAAATTCTTCTATACAAGTTCTAAAACAAGAGTGCATTGATGCCTTGTCCAGTCTTTTGTATTATTACACGTATGTATGTTTCTGATCGATGAAACAAAAATTGCACACTTTTATGTAACATGCAAGGTCATGTCCGAAATAGAGTGATTGGCATTCATGTCTTTTAGCAAAGATGTTCTCTGCGGATTCTTAAAGATATTTAAAGAATATCAAACCAATGTCTGATCAGGATAAACTGATGGAATTTACATTGTACGTGGCGCTTCTTCATACAAATCATATCACGCACTTGCGGATGTCAAAACCGCGCTGACGTCAGCGCGTTAAAAAGTTGCGATAGAAACGGGAAGACTCTTAGTTCATCAGCTTTCGGAGTAATCAAGGCACGGCGCTGGTTTCCCCCTGATCGCATCAACGCACTTCTACCAGCCTCCCCTCCACAGAGGAACCCATCAGACCATGGCTAACTCCGCGTTTGATCAAGGTTTTTCATTTTGGCCCTTCGGCAATTAGTTCAACAGCAATTTTGAACCACGCAACACAGAAATGGCATTAGCGGCTAATGCCTACGGCATACAAAGGAGCGTCGGCTGGAAATCTCTCGCCACATCCTGCCCAGTCGAGCAAACAATCACTCTCACCACTTAACCAACAACACGCTTCCTCACTGCTTCCACAGCAGAAAAATTGGGTTTTCATTTGGAATTTTTGTTATATTCAAATTTGAGCAAAAAATCACGCCACTTATGACCAACAACACGCTTCCTCATAGCTTAAACACCAGGAAAACTGGGTTCTGACTTTGGAATTTTATTTCAAATTTACTGCCACAGCCCTGACGGATTAAGCTGGTGATAGTGACGGTCCATAAATTCTATCGATTTCTCTCATTTGGTGTCCCAATATTCACATCTACCCATTTGCAAATTAAAATTGGAAGGCCTAAATATGGGTTTGTCCCCATTGCCATTAATACTCGGCAGTATCACTTATATCAACACACAACTCACAATGAAAAAAAAAAAGAAGAAATTTACTCTGCCAAGGTGATAAATTGTGTTTATTTGTTTGTTTGTTTGTTTGTTTGTTGGCTGCATCGTTAATCTAAAATAGTCAATAAATATACTTTGGATAAATTTCAATGATAGTCACTTGTCACACACTCAGTTAACCATATAAAGTCCATAAGAGCATGTTTCAGAATGTACTTATATTTTGAGGTTTCTCTGATGATCACTGTACATTTATATACATAAAACAACATCGATTGAGACCCATACAAGATACATGGTTTCAGATTTCAATCAGCTAAGATGACACCAGTGGGTTTTCTTCCCCGAATCTTCTGGGGTAGATAAAAATAGAAACTTGCAAATTGTCTCAAATTGACACAGCCGTGATCATATCAAGTGCTCTGTCTATCTTACACTTCTTGATTACAGTAATACATTTCAAGATGAGCAGACTACATACAGTAAAGGACCAGAATCCTTCTTACTGCCTACATTCTGGCTCTCTTCCAGGTCACTGTCTGAAGACACAGACTCAAGAATGACACCTGGAATCAAGATTATAAGGAAGGGTGGATCTCTACTCTTCTTTGGTAAGGGTTTTCAAGTTTAAAGTGCCCGGGGAGTTTGGCACTCCTCAAACATGGGACCTCCAACTTTAGGTAAATTCCAAGAAGTTTCTAGCTGAAATCAACTTTAACCTGAGTCATGTGAGGAAATAGGTGTTAAGTGCATCAGAGCCTGTTAAGTGTTCAAACCAAGAACCTTGAGGTCCTAAATCAACCCTAACCACATGACCACCTTCAGGTGGTATCTCAGTGAAGTGAGATACCACCTTACCCCCTTTTCAGATACTAATAGGCACTTCTATACATATACTTGTGCCAGTTTACCAGGTAACTAACCTGAGGTTGTCAAAATTTGTTAGGAAGTTAATCCTACACTGCAGAAGGTATTAAGTACAATCTACTAATACCTTCAGACTACTTATATCACTTCATATTTGCTGCCACCATCATTTTGAAGAAACCAATTTAAGAACACATCATTTTGTCCTTTCTCCTTTATATTTCGTCCCTTAATATTTTCGCCATTTCTAAAATGCTACGGACGATTGCGCTCATTTTCTTTATATTTCTCAAGGTCAGAAACGGTTAAAGATGATTGGGAAAGAAGGACATGTCAAAGTTAGGTTTCCTAACGTCTTCAAATACGTTCTGCATCCAAAATACTAGAAGCTAAATTCACACTGGGCATGCAGAACTATGTCAATTGTGAGTGTACAGCCCAAAATAAATGATGCTGATTACCAAACATCCAAATCTGCATACCATGGTATTTGACTCAAGTCCAAACGTCCATGTTGCCAGAAACAAATTGCTGGGCAGTTATCATAACTGATGGACATCATTTACATGAGATTATGTGGCTAAAACAGCTGACTACAACAAAGAATTCTGGTACAACGTTCCACGATACAACTGACAGTAAAAAAGACAAACATGGACACTCCAAGAACGTAATCTTTCCATCGTTTGAAACATTGGCTTACCCTGATCCTTCTAGACAAGCTACCACAACCTGGAGAAGACATACTGATAAAGGCGAACAAGCAGCCAAACTTAAGACTGCAACATTTATATTTATAAGGCCTATCATTCCAAACACCAGACAAGGAGTTCTCATCAATGTTATGATACAAACTAAAAAGGAAAAAACAAGCAGCAGCCACACTTCACAACTGTTACACTGTCCATCACCCAGAATGTAGGAATATCCCAACCTTTCTCGAACCTTCCTCGTGTTTTCCTGATAATGGTCTCAAGAACGTATAACGATCATCAATGTTCAGACACAAACACATAGACTACCCTTTAAGACTGTGACTGTTACATTTCTATCTCATTTACAATGCAGGCATATCAGAACTCTCCTAGGATGATAGGAGTTGTCCTTGCAACCAACAAGAGAGGATGTAAGCATCATCGGGAACAAAGGAAGAGCCAGTTCCACCAGCCACCCTGCAGTGCGGTTGCACAGGTTCGGATCCTCACAGATCGTCTTCTCATTTATCTTTACAGAGACGAATGGTTCCGGTTAGGCTGACCTTCAACTTAATTCTATTCCTCGCATCTTTATTATCGCCCCGCCAAGACGCTGCATCCATCATTCCCACTTGCGAGGAGGGAGAGAACCACCCCTCCCCGTCCGACAATCCTTTTCCGAAAAAGCGTCCGAGAAGAATTCGGGATGCGCCTTCAGCGTACGTCTTAGCTCTTCCTGCCCTCTCCGCACGGTTCGATCGGAATGGGAGCGCGATGCTTCCCAGCGGACACCCGGGCGCTGAGCACGCCTCCTGATGAATGTGCTTTAGAGCCTGCTCTTCCGCTAATTACCGAACTGCAGACAATATGGTTTGGCAAAATGTTACCTGCTGATTTATGGAGCAGGACTGGAGGAATTCCCCCAGCCTATTACTCTCCCCCTGCCCTGCAATGGGCTCCTTGTCAGGAAGAAGGATAAAGTGGCAATTCCCAAACTTGGCCTAATTAGCTTTTGATGAAACAGTCCGGGGAAGCAGCAGGACCGCATGCTCGCCCAATGCGCCGGTTTTCGATCTCGGGCGTCGTCCGATCGACAGCTCGGACCTGGCGGTGGGATCCTGTGTTCTTAGTTTGTCAGCGGCGCTGCCCCAATTCCCCGCCAATTAGCCCTGAGCACGGACAATACGGGATGAACAAATGCTCCTGACTAATGCTGATTTATTGCGTCTTTATCGACGACCCCGGCCGCAGCCGGCCCTCTCACCTCCTTAGCCGCTCTCAGATGTCCACTAACACCAGGCCGGATACAAACCATCTTCGGCCAATTAGGCGTAAGACGGTGCCACGCGGTGGTGAGTAGCCACGACTTATATTTTCCGTCCGACTCATCGCGTTTCATCAACGTCCGAAAGGCAACGATAACAGATACATTTCTGAATCTTCGTTCCTTGAAGACATAGCGTCAGCAACAAACGATTACCTAGTGCTTCTTTGCCATTGGTTTCTCTTTCTATGTGCCCCCCCTCTCCCCAATTCCCAAAGATGACCACCATTTTAACCGATAACAACCTAGGACAAAAGCAATAAAGGCCATAACTTGCCTAATTAGCTCAAAGCATGGGACGTCAATTCGCATTTGGCTTCACGAGGCAAATTAGACGTGAAAAGGCCGGGGGATCGACCCTCGCGACGATTGTCCATGTTACCGACATCAATTAAGCCGCTTATGAGGTACGCTCTGCTGGAGAGGGCCTCCCTGCAAGTTCTAACGATCTCTACCTCCATCAGGTGAGCCCAATCTCCTCCAGACCCCATCAATCTTCTCCCTGCAACGACTTTTATTTAATTTCGGAGCCGAAACGAATTCCGCTCGCAAGTTAAAAACCGGTCCTCCAGGAGGTAAGCTGACCACGGAGAGGATTAACGATGCTGAAAATATCAATGGGAAAGCTTAGGACCAATGAGTTACGGTGTAGTGGGCTCAGACTGGACACCCATGTACCCTGGAGTGGTACAGATGCAATGCTGTCAGGAGTGCATGATTGGTTTGTACCTTGCCTAAACAAGCAGGTGCATCTTTTTCCTTACCTGAGAATCTGTTTGCCATGTCACCTGGAAAGGACAGCACTACCTTAAAACACCCGAGCAGATGCTAACATTGTAGCCTATAGGTAGGCAAATGTTGACAGAGTGGTACTTCTTGAGTGTTACCAAGAAAGGCTATACATGTACCTTGTACTGTACTTTCTTCATACCTGACTCATATTGTATGAAAAAGTGTTTAACAGCTGATCAGATGCTGTACACTACACTTTAAATCAATGCAATGTTATATAAAAAAATTATGTATCTATCTATCTATCTATCTACCTAGACAGATGGATAGAAAGCCATCAAGGTAAGGCCACACCAATTTAATTTCTTGGTTCACGGATTTTTTCATAAAAAATATGGAGCGAAAGGGCGAAATAAAAATAAAAATAAAAATTGTAAAATGGTTGAGGTAAAGGTAACGGCTAATCCAAAACATAAAGAAAAAAAGTTTTCAGCCTGAAAAAAGTACAAAAACACTATTATTATACAGTAACAGCACCCGTATCCACACTTAAAGAAGCTTATAATATAAAGGCCAATTTGCTACACCAGAAAGTAGGTGAATGGTTTCATTAATGGTGAAAATTTGCTGAGTGGCAATTTTTATTTCTATTTTTTTTTCCAAAAAACAGGAGCGAGCGAATCCGTGAACCAAGGAATTAAATTGGTGTGGCCTTAAATGGAGAAGGATCCCAAATATAAGAACAACAGAAACGACGCCAACATTTGCGACATATCCAACATCAACATTCTACATGATGGATTCTCCTGTCGACGTCAACAGATGAGTAGGCAAACATCACATTTTTACATGACGTCTGCAACAAATCACAGATTTCTACTTCTTCAGACATCAGCAAAACAATGTGGGGTGGTAACCAATAGAAACAGGGCTTCATTCAAATAAACGTAAGATTATCATCTGCTTCATCAGATGTGCTTAGTCTTCATCCCCATCACTCATTTTCATCCACAACTAATCCTCTACCAACAGATACAGCACAGTTATGACCTTTGCATATTTACATTGCCGGGAATAAAACCTCCCGAAATATCCCGTCCTTTCCTGCCGTCCCCTCTATCGCTAAATGACATGTTTGCTTACACTATCCTGCACCTGATACTCGCAACGTAGCCACCGACCTCTGACCTCGTGACGTCATCACACTGTCACTGGTTTGGTGAACAGCATCTTGTGGACTTCTTGTTGCCAAACCAATTCAATTAGTTGGTTCATGGACTTTGGAAAAGACATGATGCTGAATTCAATATCAAAACGAAAGTTGAGTCAAGTAGGTAAACCTGTACGAATGTTTATGATTGAAAAAAAATTGTTTGAGCAATTGAGAAGGGCATATATTTTTCCTGTTAACACTTGATATCAAGAATTTTTCCAAAAAGTTTTTGATCATCTAGAGGGATGACAGGGAATAGCTCTGGAGCATTTCTTAAAACCAATCCACCCAAGTCTGACAAAAAATCTACAGTAGTGTAAATGGGAGCATGCGTACAAATGGCTATTAAAAGGTATGATTTCTGAAAACAGGGGTGATATCAATACAATACAGGACTAGGTGAGTATCTACATGTATTTTTATCTACATGTCACCTGCTTTAGTCTTGCTTCTTAAGAACTCTGGCTTCACTTTCAGACCGAGCAACTATTCGGAAAGGTCGCGTAACGTGACATTTGCCATCCGGCATTACTTTTACCGCAACAAGCGGCTAACGCGGACTGACGTCGTGCTTCCACTCAACGTGCCACCTGCTCATTAACCCAACTCTGAATACCATGACTAATTGAACAAAAGGGACCTTCCAGCTAACCAAAATGTCAGGAAGTTCATCTCTAAACAGACAGGGCTCCCCCCTCCCCTTGTAAAGTCGTGCCCTTGACCACACCACCCCGTCGACGTAACCACGTCGCTACAGAAGTCCCTGGTCATCGACGAAGAGATCCAATTATCCAGTCTCTTGACGCAGGCAGCGGCAAATGAGCCGCAATCGTCTGTCACTCTTTCCCACTTAAGGCTCTCTCGCCTTCCCTTTCCTTACTCCACGAACCTTGTCTGTCCTCTTACTGCACTTTATAAAACCTGAAGTGCGCCCTTTGTCGGCGTCGTTGCCACCAAATTTTTGCAATTCAGCGATTCCTCTCTGCTCAGAATTGGACGTCTCCTCCCGGTGGCATTTAAAGGTCAATTCTATTTTTCGTTTCTCTTCTCAATTGATTTCATCAACGGACGCCTCACTTGAGGGACACACTTTAGTCTGTGAAAAGTCACCATCAACAAAAATGATTAGGCGGCTTCGCCTCTCTGAAACACTTTCCCCTTCCTACCTTGCAAATTTACACAATTCTCACCTGGCTGTTATGGCAATTGCTTTCCTGTTGAAAAGTGCAATTTTTGTCTGATTTCTCTTTAGTAATCCCCTTCGGTTGATTTCAGCAACGTTCACGGCAAGTTTTCAGTTTATTCATGCTTACAAATGTTACATTTCTCGCACTGATTGTACATATTCAGAAAGTCGGAAGAAAAAAAATCACATTATCTCCATTGATTGACCAGATATGTATGATGAGGTCCGGAAGGAAACAGGTAATAAAATTAGTCAACCTTCATCGACATATTTTAAAAATGTCGCGTTTCCTGCACTGCTTGTTTTCAAGGCCAGGTACTGATGCGCCTAGTCAGTAAACATGAACCTTCATAATTCTGTCAAAATGGCTTTCGGACGTTTTCAGTTCAGACTAGGACCAACTTACCGGTACCGAAAACGTTGTAAAATATCACTTTTCTTGTAAAAATCAGACATTTTCACCAGAAATGCAGCTACATTTGAAGGCCACCTACTCCTGCGTCCAGATCCAAACCTAAACTTCCTTCGAAACTGCCTCCACCAGGCTTCAGTGAACTTTCCAGGACAAAAAAATGGAAACAAAATTATCACGTATTCTGTGTTAAAATCATAATCTTCCACCAGAAATGCTGCTCAGTCACCCAGCCTACATGTACGTGGATGTCTTTGTATCAGATTTGAGCAAAATTAACAGTACCAAAGGCATGCTGAAACATTTTCTTGGTAAAAAATCAGGTATCAGAAATGCTGCTTCATTAAACCTACATCTTTTTTATCAAAACTGCTTTTTGGGTATCCAATCATATCAGCCTAGGAACAACCTACTAGTCGAAGAACTATGAATATGTCCCACTTTCTTGGGAAAAATCCGGCATTTTTCACCGGCAGGATTTTTGGAATGCTGTTCACCTCTCCCTAAATCTGTATGTACTTCCTCGAACGTCAGCTCTGCTACATTTAACCCCTAATCAACCACTTAATGTCGTGTGTTTAAAATCCTTGCTATTCTAGGACAGTACCGGTGGACTGCCTGCTCTGCTGCCTTCCTCACCTGTGGTTTTCTGGGAGATGATTTGCTAAATGCTGGAGTACAACATCTGGTCAACTACCTAGATTATTATCTGGTTCACCTGCCCATTCTGGATAAAACACCTGGTACACTACCTGCACTATTGCCTGGTTTACCTGTTACATTCTGGGGTAGTAAACCTGCACAAGGCTTGGAATATATTTCAGATTAGATCCTTATCGAAATAAACCTGGCCAACTTGAAGTTTGAATTGTGTTGAAAACAAAAACAATTGTTGACCTTCCTATCTGTGTATTATCCAATGCCGGTATATACAAAAATGTGTTAAAAGCTAACATAGCTAACATAAAACCCTACTTCCTCAAATAAAAATTGTTAGCTAAAATGGTGTTTTTGTTCTTAATTACTTTGAGTGAATCTACTAAGAGAAATTCTACATCTTGTGGTCAGCTTAGACTGCTATGATGCCTACTACAACAATTATAACCTAATGCTGAGCAGGAACAGAATATAGATAGAACCAATTATCGTGCCAAATTCTGCATGTTGGCTAAAAGATCCATCATACAAATTGATTGCAGTCACAAAGGAATGACAAAAATCATCTTCCCTCTTCAGCAACTGTTCTTTCGAAAAAATCTTCAAGCCAATCATGAGGCAACCGTGCTGCAGCAATTCCCAAACAAAAAGTTGTCAAATTTCCGCAAATTAGAGAATCTGTCTATCTTATTGGCCGTAACTGGGAAACCATGCTTAAAGTCTATGTTTTTCAATCCAATTAATATGTCTGCCCACCTCCTATGTGAAGGTGTTGTGACACCAACTCCAATTGCTTGACTCTAAGGTCAGTCTTGTTCTATCTTAATATGCTTTGTTTGGCAAACTGAAAGTGGGCATGTCCAGCCTTAACATCAGTTGATTTTATTTCTTCAGTCCTCAAAAGCATAGTAAAACCTGTCTAAGTGACCATCTCTACATACATGTAAGGACCACCTGGCCAATGTGACCACCTTTTTGGTTTCCCTTAGATAATCTTTTTCCCACTGACACAAACAGCAACATTCCTATCAGTAGTGTCTACCTGTCCACATAGAACAGATTTTAGCAGTCCCCGAGTGGTCTTTTTTGGTACATTTGGTTGTACGATGTAGGGCAAGGTCTACCATATAAAAATAAGTCTAGTTTCTAAAGCTGGAATGTGATGTAGAAAAACAACACAACAGATATAGAAACTTCTGAAACAGATGTGATGCCTACAGTATTAAGATCATGGTTTAATAAAAGAAATGGGCATAACTCTGAAATAGTTTGCTAAGCAACACAAATTCTATATGACAATCGTAATCGAGTTTTCAGAATTACAGTTTGTAAGGAAGCGCCAATTTGCAGAGAGGAAAACGGCCTCTTTAAGCATGCAAGTGGGGGTCCAGTTGAGTTTCCAGGTGACGTGCTTTCACCTGTAACTCCAACCCCTCCGGAAGTTTAGAATAGACAAATGAACTCGGTAATGGCTGGGCAAGCCTATCGCACACCCCACATTTCGTCCTAAGCCCTGCTCCCGACTCCAAAATGTCACCGTTTCTCCCAAATTTCATTTTTCAACGGCGGTTTTGCATAATGCTGATAGGGGCACACGTGAATGCCGCCTGGCACGGGCAGGAGCGTGGCATTGTGCAGAGCCGGGCCAGCCCCGTCTGACCCCAACCGCTTGTTATCACTGCCTTTGGACTTTCAAAATGTCAGCTCTTCGGTGCAATTTCATTTTTCACATGCTCCCCGTATCTCAATCTTTTGACATTTGAACATTAAGGACGAACGTCTCCCCACGCCATTAAAACGGCCGGCCTAACTAAAAATGACCATTTTGATTGCCAGGGATGATTTTTCCCCCGCTGTCAGCATTTGTTTTGTGCGAGAGGAGGCCTATCCGACATTTCCATACGTCTCTTAGCAAAGAAAATGATGCATCTGTGCCATCGTGGACGGGTTTTGATATTCTGTTCATCCATGTAAAAGATGATGTCATTATGGGCTCTCTGCTCTTGTCTGAGAGTGCCCAAGGCGTTAGGCCAGGTCGGTAATGGGGGCTGACGTATCATCACATATGCATCCTCCGGAATGTCAAACTCTAGTCCGGCACTTTGCGGAGGAATATCGCAAGTGATGCCGCTGATATAACTCTCTCGTGCAAAATGGCCGGCAGTAAATGCGTTTCAAATCCCGGCATTGATACCAAAGTTATTAAACTTTTACAGCCAACAAGATATGTGGATACTTCATCTAATTCCTTGTGCAGTACAAGAGTAGTGCTCTTATGGAAAGTAACAGCATCAAAGACTGACCAGGATTACAAATAAGTTTGCGTCTTAAGTTGAACAGAACACTCGTATCTAACTTCAAGTCCAACACTTATAAGTAGCACGAGGTTCCCCTATCCAACAAAGTGGTACAGCCCTACCCTTACAGAACTAAGTTCTGGACCTAACTACTTTCAACACAGGGGCAAGCAGGCCGTCCTGACAGTCTAAGCTTACATAAGGTTTTTACACCTTGCCTCAGAACTGACACAAGATGGTCAGGAAAAGGGCTTACCTTTTGCTTTTTATCCTACATGTACCTGCTAAACATCAAACACTAAAGTTAACTTCAAGCTCTAAATGGGTATTCCTAATATCCAGACATAATCCCAACGAAACTACAGCAGTATCCTTCTTCACCATTTCGGCACTGCTTTCTAGTAGGCTTGCCAACTGTGGACACACACAAGGACAAACTAACAAACAGATTATTAAAAGAAACACACAAAAACTCACCTCCATTCATTCTGCTTGCCGCCCTCCTTGATGTGAGCGACGAGCTGCAGTTTCTGCGTGTGCTTGTCCGTCTTACAGTGGAGCTGGAAGTTGGCCTTCAGCTGGGTACTGTAGTTACACAGGCGGCATTGGTACACGTCCCCCACCTGTAGGATAATGGAAACACAATGGTTAACGCTAGTTCACCTTTATTCGTGGGGTAACCTATATCCGTTGTACCTAAAAACAGGATATTTAGGGATATCAGGTTAATGGACGGTGGTTTCAAATTCCTTTTTTTTTTTAAATATAATGCAGTATGAGACCACCATCTGTCGACTTGATATCCCGAAATACACTGGTATTAAATTCAACGGATAAAAGTTACCCTGGGAATAAAGGTGAAATAGCATTACAACTTCTACTCATTTATCTACTTGTTTATAGTTGTTTTCTCCTCCCAGAATAGCTTGTTTAGTATCTGTACGTGCTGCTTTTCATAGAGGCTATGGGAACACTCACTTTATACATCACGTAACATTAAACAAAAGCTTTATACATCAATTCATTTTATAGGTATGATTACCTACTACAAATGTAATTGCAACAAAATGAAACAGTAGTTGTGTGATATGCTGAGAAATATTTTCCGAACCACTTCCACTGAAGAATAAGTGTTTCAGCGAATGAAAGTACCAAGCATAAATAAGTAGCCATAATGGATAATTACTCAAGTACCAAGGTCTACCTGAATAAATAAAACATCAGCCAATGAATAAGTAATGAAACCCTAATAGTCTAAAATCTGGCTGAATTTTTTTGTGAATAACCATTTGTTATCGCAAGTGTGTGGTGGTTGCTACAATAAGAAAATGTTATGGTGGTGATAGCAAGGGGTTGTCCAAGTCTAGTGGTGGTGGGAAAGTGTAGAAACACCTGTAGGAAGTATGCATGGCATTTTTTTTTTGGAATCCTTTTTAACACCTACCTCCATGCAATCAACCAGCTAAGGTGGTGATTTATAGCATGGCTAATTCACTACGTCATGCGTTGGGTCTGAACCGCTATACAGAAATGTATAATTCCCTTCTGAATGCATAGAAAAGGGCAGTGGCAACCCCTCTGCCACACACCTTTGACATTTTGTTTTCAGTGATAGGTAGGGGCTATATCTCATTCCAAATTTTGGATGTCTAATCAGAAATACATTACACAAACCTTCAGGTGACAAAAAAATTCAAGTTGTTCTGGTCAACGGTTTCCTTTGTTTAGGAACTTGTGCACTGTTTTCCAATTCTAAGCATTCCAGACTAGAAAAAAAAACAGGTGGTCTCCTGTAGACCACACCTGCCAAAATAACAACCAGGATATGTTGCTATGTTTCTTGCACAAGACTTATCAAAAATATGTTAATTTGGTACAGGGATTTATAACAATACCCTGTATCCCATACCTTTCCTTTCAAGCCCATCCCACTCTACTGTCCAGTTCAACTTCATCAGATTAATCTTTCTTAGTTTTATGAAAACCAGAAATAGGGTCATAGTTGGTCTCAACATGTAGTTTAAGGTCAAATGTACACAACAGTACAACTTGGATTGGTCAAAAGGTCATAACATGTGGTCGACACTCTGACCTTGGAATACAAAGGCAGTCCAAAACCCTTAGATGCATGGCTAAATACATTGCCAAGGGTAACGGATACCGTATGATATGGCAGAGAAATTTTTCTTTCTATATACAACAAAAGAGGTGCAAGTTGAACTTTTCAAGGTCGATCCATTCACAGGAAATGGAAAAAAAAGAACAAAAATTACTGAATCAAGGCCAGTCACCTCTTGAAATTGAATGAATGAATCACCTTGGGTGGCATCCGCACATTGAATCTTTTCAGTACCAGACAATTTAGACCTCTGTTGAAATTAATTTCTTATCAATACGACATATGAAACAACAACCTCCATCTCAAGGTCAACCTCCCTCCCACACATTTCAATGCAGGTTCTAATTACAAGGTTTCTTGAATGAAAGCATCACCTTGGGTGATGTCCGTACATTTACCTTTATTTCAAGCAAATGTAGGTACCAGACAATGTAGACTTCTAGTGAAATGCATTTCTTGCAATATATGAAACAACAAAAGTCTCTGTCTCAAGGTCACCCCCCTCCCCACCTACCTGCATGACCCATTCCTCATCCTGTGTGGGCCTGTCGCTGCTGATGTGGGCCTCCAGAAGGTCCAGGTTATCTGAGGTGAACTTATTGCACACGGCGCACTGGAAAAGCTTCAGGCTCTCGTTGCACGCGGGGTCCTCGTCCGCGGGAGGGGGGCCGTCGAGACTCGAATCGTCCTCCGAACCGTTCTCCATGGGAACGCTGGGCACGCTCTGGCCCATCAGCTGCTGCTGCTGCTGCTGGAGGAACAGGTTCGCGTCGAACTGGAATTCCCCGAGGTTGGGATGAAGCTGAGAAGGGAGAGGGGCGTTGTGTACTTGGGCCTGGGCCTGCGCCTGGGCCAGGTAGTAGCCGTAGAGGGCATTGTCCGCAGGCGACGGCTGCATTCCCAGCCGCGCCTGGAAGTCCTGCATCTGTTTTACGTTCTGGTGGAGGAGCATCATGTTGTGCATGTGCTTCTCGCTGGTCATGTGGATACGCAGGTTCCGCGCCACGTTGGTCTCGTAGTCGCAGACGTCGCATCTCCACGTGGGCTTTGGCTTTGGTTTGGACTGGGCGAGGGGGTCGCCCATGTTGTTCGGGGTGGCGAACATGCGGTCCGGCTTCCCCTTGTTCTGCATCTCCTGCACGTTGTTGATGTGCTTGTCTGACTGCATGTGGATGCTGAGGTTACCTTTCGTCGTGGTCGAGTAGTTGCAGACGTCGCAGCGAAAGGGCTTGTACCCGCAGGTGTACGTCTCGCCGCGGGCGAGCCGCGGATGGGGCTGCCCCGTGCTGCAGTAGACGCACGCGTTCCCGGTCTCCGGGTGTTTCTCCTTCATGTGCGCCTCCAGAGTCTGTTGGTATTTATAGTGCCAGTTGCACTTGGGACACTTCAGCGTCTTACACGAGTTACGGGAGTGCATCATCGTCATGTGGCCTCCCAGCGAACGCGTGGAACCAAGCACCATGTCGCACTTCGGACATTCCACGCCGTTCTCCGCACCACACTGGTGCGAGTGCGTCCTCGAATCGTCATTGTAATCCGAGCTATTTGAGGACTCTCCGCCCAGAAGTCCGTGAAAATTGCCAGCCATCGTACTGGCCGGGCGACGGCCCGAATGGTTGTCGTGTACTGCTTCTTTTCTCACAGAATTCTTGCGCTCTTCTGAGTGACCGCCCTGAGCATTAAGTCTGGAAGAAGAACTCTTTCCGCTCGGCATACTTTCAGGGGTTCTAGGCAAATTAGCTCCAGGAGGTACATCATTAGAGGAAACAGTTTTGTCTTTGGTTAGATCAAGAGCAAATGCGGAACTGTTAGGAGCGGAGCTTTCCGCAGACAGCGACTTTTGGGAAACTTCCTTTTCCGCGCTCCCGTTCATCAGAGCTGCCGTCACGATGGCGGTCATCATGTCCTGCTTCCCAGAAGTCACGGCCTTCAGAAGCGAATCCGGTTTGGTAAATGTGCTGCTAGTGTTACTACTATCGTTAGCGTTACTGTTACTACTGTTAGTTCCTGGCAGGGTGGAGGTGTGAGAGACAGGACTGAGGCTTGGTGCCTGCCGCTCAGGGACCCCCAACCCTGGTCCATGTGAGGTACTCGGAGATGGGGTGGAGGAAGATATAACGGCAGGCGTGAACAACGTCTTAGCACCAAGAGAAGACAAATCCATAGCGGAAGTGGTATTATTATTACTAGCGGCCCCCGAGGCAGAAGCGACGCTGACGTGTACCGAGGGCAGAGTGAGCAAGCTTGAGGTGTACACGTAGCTGACTTTGGTTAGGTTGTTTGAGGTACTAGAGAGGCTAACTCCTGGCAGTCCGCTGCCAAAGAGGAACAGAGGCTGACTGTTAGTGGGCGTCGGAGACCCGGTGCTCGCATTATCGTGACAGGAATCAGAGTTCTCCGGTTGTCCCATAGGCTCCAGGAAGGACAGAAGAGGAGGTCCTTTAGACTTTCCCACCCCCTGGATTATCGCAGACGTGTCCTTCTTGGACAACAACTGCTCTTCCTCCTCGTTTAGAACCATCTTGTGTTCGCCAGTGGCGTGGGAACGAAAAGATTTGGTGAATCCGAAGGAAAGTTTACACAGAAAACACATAAGTATGGGCTTGTTCGCCGCGTCACGGGGAGAGACACTTAAACTGTCGTGTTCTCTTCCTACCGCGACCTTGCGCACAATTTTCTTAAGGGTTGCTTTGGCTTCAGTTGAGGTCGATTCCTCTCCATCTTTGGACTCTAGTTCCGTTTTCACTTCGCCTTCCTTGCGAAGGGTGTAGACCCGGTAGCTGTGGACGATCGGGGTGTCGTTGCAAGACTTGCTAAGAGCACCGTACGTCGAGTTAGCCACGCCGGCGCCCCCAAACCCCCAGCCGTAGCTAGTCTGGGGGATGTGGAAGGCATTCAGTAGGGGCTGGTACATCCCAAGTCCTTGCAAGTTCCCCCCAAGCGATGGCACCGCGCTTCCCACAGGAGACGCCGAGCTGGAGTTGGGCGTCTCCGGCGGGCTTGGATGCTCGATGATGTAGGCAGATCCGTCCGGCTCGTAGACAATCTCTCCTTCGAAGTTCTCGCCATCACTGTCGTCACCCTCGCTGAAGTCACTCTCAGGCTTGTTGCCGGCCAGCTGTGACAGACACAAAAGATGACAACTGTGTTTTTCTTCATCTTTTCAAAGTTTGTGCAATTGGCCATGGGTGTTACATGTCTTGATATGACAATACAATCAAAGCTGTACAACTGTGACCACCTCTGTCCAGTCCTAGTTACTGACGTTAACTTTGGTGGTCGCTTAGATTATTTTTTTGCCATGAAAACCATTTCCAAACTCCAGTGCATTTGACGAAAATGAGGGTCAGGTGGTAAATATTATTGCTGTTATCTACTACCCAACCATCGTTTTCACCCAATGCAAGGAAGTTTGGAAAGGGGCCTATTGGCCATGTGTCTACTGAGCTGAGACCATTTTCTTCAAGCGTTTAAGTAGTCACCATAGACAGGTTTGACTGTGCATTCACTTTAAAACTTGATGAGATTCCACTTCGCTATTTCTCTTTTCCAAAGCACATGTATTCAATGTCTTATTTCTTTTTATAAACCAAATGATTCATTATACAACATTTTGATACGCAAAAGATACAAATATTTCTAATATATCTAAAAGTACTAACCTTTGACCCTTGGCACTGATGTTCCATGTATGCCTGCAGACCCTGGAAGGTCGCGGCACAGCCACCACAGGTCACCGGGTCATTCAACCCCCTCATCGATGATCCTCCCGCAGCTCCTACACTACTACTCACGTCTCCATCCCGAAGGTGGTTGCCGCCGCTACTTCCTGTCTGCGGAATCGTGATTCCGGACGCATTCTCGACAATTCCGTTGGCGCTGGGAATGCTGGAGCCTAGGTGGATGGTGTCGGGGGGCGGCTTGGGTGGCTGGGTCAGGGTGGTTTGTGGTAGCTGGCTGGCGGTTGCGTCTTCCATGGTGTTTTCCAACCACGTACCGGCTGTGGTTGAGCCGAACTCCGTTACTCATCTAGCTGAGGTGACTTCTGTACAGGGGACAGAAAAACTCACATTTAGACCAAGGTTATGTGGAGATAAAACTTGCATAAAGACTTCTGTACATAGGATAGAAAATGTGCATTTAGACTTAAATACACTGGAGATGATAATCATCTGAAATAAGTTGAACTTGAAGTCATTTCAGGACAAGAGCCTATCAGACAAGAACTTAACATGAAACACGCGCTTGAAGTTACAAGCCAAAACAATATTCAGTCTTCACTGTAAAGAACATTCCCATTTAGACTTAAGTATGGTGGAGAGAAAACGTCCTTTTTGGCTTCTGTACATAGGAAAGAACACTTCTGTACAGGAGAAATAAAACTCCCATTTTGGGATGATTGAAAGAAAAGATATACATGTATGCTATTCTAAAAAGAAAGTTAAAGATAATAAACATCTGAAATCAGTCATTTGGGGCCAATGTCAACTTAAGTCAAGATGAAACACAATGTCATACTTGAAGTTAGAAGCCAAAACAATAAACAGTAATCACTGTAGCAGAGCTTTTCTTTTAAACCCACAAAATTTTTACCACCCCTTTATTGGCAATTCCTAACAATGCTATCTACTTGAAGATCCTAATAACAATGTTGCTTTTACTGTTTAAAATCTACATTTACTTATTTGTACTTGTAAAACAGGATTTACTGGCCTCATAAGAAAGCTCTGAGTACCTCAACAACTTGACGAGAGAGCGCGCATACCAGGAAGTATGGAACGGTGCCCAGAAAGCCAACACACAAAACCTTCACCTTCAGTCTTTCAGTTGAAAAAACAAAGACCTTCACACTTTGTTGAGATCAAAATATCGTGGCTTGGGCAACCATTTTCCTTGACTTCTGTGATCTAGTCTTATTGATTCCTTCATTTGCCACTTCTCTCTACGGAAAACAAAGTGCTGACATGATAAGTCGAAAAGAGGTAGTTCCTTTCCAACACTCAATATGGCATGTCTAACTAGTACTATTGACAGACACTATGGTCATGCAGAAAAGGGGTAAATCTTCGTTGAAGAAGAACAACAGTTACTAGCCTTGCTACTTAATCTTATGACCAACTTATCGTGGACTGTCACAGAAAGAAAAAGGAAAATCGTAGTTCAACATGGCCAACCAACCTTCTTTGCTTTATCAATCCGAGAGGACCTTCCCACAAAAGTGACACATACTTTATCTATCAATACCCCATTACCTGTCTATGCCGCAATTTGGACAAAAGCCTCAGCTACGGCTATCTATTTCATTGGACGGCATTGTCCGCTCGTGCCAAATTCGGCATAATCTAATCCTTCTCCTCCTTTCTCGCTAAGACCCGGGCAGCTGAAAGCACTGATCAGCGCCTCTTAGAACAACAATGCGGTGTGTGCATAGCTTTGGCGCGTGATTACCGAGCGAGAAAACCACCCTCCTCAGACATGCAGATAGCGGGGTGGTAAAAACGATCACAATTACCGCGCACACAGGGCGGGATTGAGCGCCAGAAATCGTCATATTTTATTCATCGTCCCCGCCATTGTCCCCATTGTCTCAGGCCAGGAGAATGATCTAAGTATGCCATTAAAAATCTGCCACAATGCAGCAGCTAAACAAAGTCGCAGGGATTTCCACAGGCACGCCACCACCTCGGCGGGCCCTTTCACTGGGACAATGGGCTCCGACTGAAATAAAGACAGACTTATGATGCAAGACAGATGACCCTTTATCTCCTGGGATAATGGGAGAAGAAAGTTTCTTGAAATTTCTGTGGGTTGGTCCGACATGCTTGACGCGTTATGCCTTCCAGCTAAAACTGAAGTGGACAATGTAGGGCTAAACTGTCCGTTAGAAGGCAGAGAATACACTCTACCTTCCTTAACTTCTTTATAACACAGAGCATTATTGGAAGAAAGTTCCCATAGGTACCATCTTAGAGATCTTTCTTGGTTGATGTTGTGTGTAAGAAACTGCTATGAAAAATACTGGTATTGCTTCTCATGATATATAAACTCTTTCAGTCAAATTTTTAAGTGTCAAAACGTAGAGTCTAGCTCATCCTCGAGTATATAAAAAGGCACTTTTGAGAAATACTGGAAGTTTTGTTTAATTTATATCCAGTATTCTAAATATAAAATATAATACTGCAACAGAGCTATCAAAATAGTGGAAAACAACTTTGTACTGTTTCCTTCAAATTATTCTACTCTTATCTTTTTAAGTGGCTAAATGTCCATTGGGCGTCTAAAATGGCTCTTTTGGGAATGACAGGTAGTTTTTGTTTAATTGACAGAAAAAAAAATAATAGTGCAACAGAACTTTCAATATTTGCAAAACAGCTTAGTCCTGTACTTTTTAATTATTTCACTCTTATACAATCTCTCTTAAACTCTTACACATTTCACTGTAATTCTAAGTGGCTGTACATTAATCAGGCATTTGAAATGACAGTTGTGTGAAAGACCTCCCCAGCTACACCATGTTCCTGTACGTGTGGCACAGAAAGTTAATCTACCTCCTGATGTATTAGATCCAGTCTTCTGGGGATTCTACCTGGAACTGGCTGCAATTTTTCACAGTCAAATTATTTCATTAAGCTGTCAGTATGGCTGGGAGCCTGTCCCAGGAAAATGGGGGGTAATTTAAGTACATACAATCACCTGTCTTTACACCTTGTATATATACCTGCTTGTTTTCACACAGACAAGCCATCGCCCCCTCTTCTTTTTCATTTTATTCCTTAAATAGTATCTTCAGTTATCCCCCATATTTGTTTCCTAGTTCATCTTTGGAGTACACAATATACAATACCAGTCATGACTGAATTTTCATATTATTTGTAGAATATTTATATGCATCTTTCACAACAAATCAGGTGAAAAATCATCTTAAACATCCTACACTTTTTATCCTTCCTCTCTTATCTTAGAAGAAACCTTCAAAGTACGATAGTACTACTGTGAAGAAAGGATATTCATATCTTTTTAATGATACCTGTATGGATTGACTTGACTACCTTATTATAAAACATATTGTAAAATTATTTTGTTCTCTCAAAAATATACTTTCATCCGTCATCTTCGTTGTTACTGGGCTTTGAATTCCAAAGAATTTAACTAATAATAGACATCTAAATCCTTGGTCTGTACCTGGATTCAGTTTTGAAGTGAGAACAAAATTGAGATAACATCTTTCCGGTCATTACTTCATGACTCATCCGAACAATTGCGCAAATCTCATTCAAAATGCAAATCGTGTTACAAATAACGTTCAAAATGTCAAATCAAAATCTGAAAATAAAGCCTATTATAAGTGGTCTCAAGTGGAAAGAAAAAACATACCAGAAGAAAATTCACATCACTATATTCAAAGCAAGAAACCGTAACAGAAGACTTCCTGGACATCCCACTAACAGTAGAAGTCACCACTAGTATGGCAAACACATCCCATCCCTTTTTCATTAGTTATCCTCTTCGACAGATCCAGTGTTTGTGCAAAGTAATAACAAAATCACCCATTGCAAGACTCAACTGCCTTCAACCACGCCCCGGGGCGGCGGGGGGATTAGGCCAACAGACAAAATTTAGTAATTTTCTACTCCTTTGGATTTCTTTGCGGGGAATCATGTTGGAGGGTTTGAAAAGCGAGGTACATCCACTGCCAAGGGCGACGATTATTCCATTCTTGTGCTGAAACCGGGAGAGAATTCGGTGACGGCAGGAGCGAGGGGTTATCAAGGGCGGCACAGCCGATCTTCGGGGCGACCTTCGAGCCGCTAACACCAAGATTTTGCAACAAACAAAAAGACGGCGAATCCTCGTTTCCAATCCCCTGTCCGTGATTCGCAGGGGAACGCCCTCCAACCAATTGTTGGGCCAAATCCGGTGCTACCCACAATGCCACGGGCCACGTTGTCCCTTTGTACACAGAATTATCCAACTCATCTGAGGTCAACCAGAAAGAAACGGGCAAAACAAAGACGGGCGAAACTATTTCACCCAACAAGAGCATTATTACAGGAGACACGTCCACAAAATTTCAAGCCTGATTGGCCACTTTGACGAGGGGAGCCTTCCGTTAACGAGATTGCAGCCCAAAGAACCAAACCTTCCCCAACTGGCCAGGAAGATCCACAGCAAGCCCTTTCACTCACTCGGGCATTTCCATGCTAATTCTTTCTTTCATCGCTTAACATCCGCTGTACTCTTTCAAGCGACGCCCTTTTTATTTTTTGCCACTGAAAGGGGTATGCAAATGAGGGCCTTGTTTCGGCCCGGGCAGATTAACGCTTTGTTTGTTTGCCCAACTGCGTAGACAAAAGCCGTGAGGAGCAAGCTGCTAGCAGCGCTGTCAGAGTGAAGAGACCTTTGTTACAGGTTTATAGAAGACTGGACTCCGCGCATACTTTGCTCCACCTTCCCAACAAAACAGACATTTTTTTTGCATTACTAATGAATGAACCTGCTTGAAAAGGGTTCATTGTACCAGAACCACAAAGCAGCAGGACTTGGAGAGGCGTTCGCTCTGAAAACACACATTCCTCAGACTAGATAATCATACCTTACACGTAGGCTAATGATAACCTATACTTTCCCTCTGTAACGTCTTAAGAAGACAACAGACGGTTGCATAGCTCGAACTACTCACTTGCATACTGCCGAACAATTTTTGTCATTGCAGACTGATATCAACAATTTAAAAGTATAACTTTTAAGTATAAAAATACAATCAAATATTGCAAAGAACATCAAGTATTTGAAGCTGGCTTGCTAACTCAACAGGACATCCTGGATAAAACTAGTTTCCCTAGTGATATCTGTGATCCCCAATTGCAGATATGAAACACTTCAAAATGATTCTCTTCTTCTTTTACAACATTCTTTCATACAACACGTTACCGATTTAGCACATTTAAGAATATATTGAAAATCGTGAAAAGCTAAATCTTGAATCTTCTATGGTTCGTTCTACAAAATGTAGTGGTTGCTTCTAAAATAATCTGTGGGAAGCTTTCCTCAAACACTGCATGATAATAAATGTTCGGGTTTTACCGAACAAAGCCTTGTTACTCCGTCAGGAATGTGGGCAAACTTAAACACAGGATCAAGATGTTTACAATCAAGACTTTAAGTTTGTCCTCAGACAGACCGAAGTTCTTTGTTTTCCTCACCTTTCCTGTCGGACAGGTATGTCTGAGATCTACCTGTCCCACCTACGTGTTTTCACCTGTCACAGTGTACCAGTTGAACTAAAGAACATTGCACAGCCACCTTTAAACAAGAAAGAAGTAAGTTATATGCTCACCAAGGAAGGTGCTGGAGCTTAAAAAAACAGAAGATATGTATGGAGTCCAACTTAGAGACAGATTATAGCACAAAAGCTGTCAAAATTTTTTTAAATGGAATGTATGCTACAATTTCTACTAGTTACCTTTCATAAAGTTACATACAGCTTCGCTCATAGACTTTTTAGTTGCAGTCGGGATTTATTTTTTAGGGAAGCTGATTTGCAATTTATAACACAGGCCTGGCTCTCAAATGCTGAGGGATGTTTGATGCCGACACCAGAAGTACCGTGTTACAATGCAATAGCCTAGGCTTTGTTCTAACATTGTTTCAAGAAAACCAGAACTGTTAGGCCCCGTGTCCCTCCTAGCAAATGTCATTGTAAAAAGCTATCATATCTTTACAGAAATAGACCATATTCGGCACCGTCTACACTTTCATACCATTACAAGGCAAGGTTCTAGATCTTGTTTCAAGAAATTCATCTGTTGTTCTCAACTGTCACACCCACCCACATGTACTTTTTATGTTTCTGACTTTCCCCACCATAATTTTTTTCCTGGAAAAACCCTCTTCGAGGCCTTGGATGTCCTGACGAGCTTACATCTCAAAGAACCGTGACTTCTGACCTATCATTGGGTTTAAAAAAGCCACGTAATTCAAAACTGTCGAGATCATTGAATCGAGCCGATAGCAATTAAAGGATCTATGTAGCAAATCCAATTTAGATTGGCTGAACTGCAGAACAAAGAACCTGACCAAAATAGCGAGGTCCTCTTCTGAATACAAACAATTTCTTCCTCCTATCGATGCTGAAAGAACTTTTGTGATGCAATAAAAAAAAATCTTATATCTTTAATTTCTGTCTCGTAAGAAACAAGACTCATTTTCAAATTGTATCATAGAAAAACCTTGAATTATCAATTTCGGTCTTGCTTGGAACATTAGTTATCATTTGATATTAATATTACAAAGAAATCATCAGACAATATAGGGGCATGAATAAATGCATTTGAACCAATCGCATCGCAGACAAAGGTCTAGGCCACATGTGTAAATTGTCAGGCTTTTTCTTAATTGCGAGGAGATTGACGGAACTGGTAGCCTGACCTTACGGTATTTATCGTCCACACTTAAAAATTCTATTAACCCAGGACGGGTCACCATGTGTGGAGAGGAGCATCTTCACTTTTCCAGACATACATCATCCACAGACACCCAACTGTCCACACAAGATCAAAACTCCATCTTATTATTTATCTATAATTTTCTTCGTTAATCAATTCTACACAGCATCCTTACCATCCATATTTCCTATAATTCCTATCAATTGTTTTGCTGACAACTGTTTAAAATAGCTCCGTCACCATTTTTCTACTGCAAGATTTTCTTTTCAAAATATCATCCCTCCCACCCCTATAACCCAGTCCTTTTGGTACGTCCCCAGAGGCCGGTCCTGTGTATAATAAGAGGAAGCATAAGTGAAGTCATGTGATCTCTAATCAGATTTTAACATGCAATCCTGTGTCCCAAACGTATTCTCATTTTGTAATTACTAAAGTAGCCTTTTAAAATCACTTTGTGCACAGAATTGCAAGTTTATTCCGTCATCGAACTTCACCACATACTTTACACCCATCATTTCTCTTCTGTAAGTGACAAAACTTAAGTTTCTCCTTACCAAAAAAAAAATTATCCATCTTAAAGACAAAGCTGTGTAAATTGGGGGGATGTAATCTCCAAATAGATCTTGGAAGTAAATTGTACAAGACCATAACAATTTAGTCTGTCCCATTTCCACAGACACCAAACTGTAGTGGGGCAGTCAGAAATCACTGATTGTCCCTCTAACATCTCCTCCCAGATGAAATTTCAAGCTTATAACTTTCCTCTTACACAATACCTGCCTCAAAATACTGTATTCCCTTCAAAATCTCCTTGGAGATTTCTTCGAAGCAAAAGTTTCCAAACATGTTACCAAAAAAAAGGAAGGCTGTAAATGCTATCTTCTCTCCCAACGTCTGCTTGGAGCTTTCTGAGAGCCCGGGTTTCCCAAACATTCAACCAAATCTCTCTCCTTTCGAAAGATCTCAAGTTGTCCGGAAAGGTCTCAACATTTTCTCAAAAGATCTCAAGATTGTCTCAAAAAATCTTGAAGTTTACCACAAAATCTCGAGATTTCTCCATTTTCAATGAGCCGTGAAGACCCCTGCTGGGAGTCATTATGATCTGCTGTGTAACAGAGAAGGTTTCCTCCAAATATCAGATATGAAGCTGTACACGGTCATAATCATTAGTCCAAAGTGCTCTGCTCGGTCCAATAATAATCTGGATAGCAGTTGAACCGTCTGAAAGTTTCCAAAACCATATCCAGTTGCTTGAGTAACTACATTTTGGCATATCTTTTTACCTGGATGTCTAACCTACAACAAGGAGGTTGAACCTCCTTGCCTACATTGACGCAACAATAATCTTCTTCCCAACATCTGCTTGTAGATCAGTGAGAGTACACATTTGTTCTAACAGCTCTCTCCAGCTGGTTACCTTCTGTCCCCAGCAGGGAGTAGGGAGGGAGAAAGCTCCCTTCCCAGGGGAGCTGGCTCACCTGCGCTATTAAAAATTCTAAGATCCTAAACCTGTTCCCATTGTCCTTGCTGTTAGACTTAGAGCTTTCACCATGCAATCAGTGTGCTTTTAAACCACGGCGCTAAACAAAGGAGGATGCTCCTGTGGTGACTCTATGTGGTTTCCTCACTTTTATCAGCACCAACGTTTCCTCAAGTTGCTCTGCTGCCTTTTTCATGGCCATATAGTCACATTTGGGACTGGATCCTTGTTGTTTGGTCACAAAGAGGCAAGGAGAAGTAGTCAACTTCGAGAACACATGATACTTCTTGTGATAATTATGCCACAATACGACAAGGAGAAAATTCGACATCCTGAAAATGTTGTTAGAGAGAAAAATAAGGATTCGTTCCTGAGCAAACTACTGTACTAACATTGAAATGATTTACCAAGCTGATGAAACTATTTACGGATGCGAGGCATACTTTATTGAGGAGAATAGAGGGACCTTGGAGGGACGAAAGGAACCTGAACAAGGTCAATAGCTTACACATGTGGAACTGCCCTAAACCATGACCCCTCCCCTGGCATCCACATGGACTCACCCGCCTCCCTGTGTGTTGACACAGCAGGGTGGTCATACATCATATTTACAGTAATACGCTTGTTTCTAGGCAAATATGAGCAAGTTTTGATGTGGCTACAGCTATGTTTTTGTATTATGTCTCACAACTGTGTTGAGAAGTAAAGATTATACAGGTTATCAAATATGAAAGAACAATCTGACTGAGATATGTCTGTCATTGTTTCTACCCAAATATGAGCAACTTTTGATGTGGTTATAGCTATGTTTTGTATTATGACTCACAATTGTGCCAAGAAGTCGAGAATATAGAATTTATACTGGTTATCAAATATGAAACTTAATGTTGCAGACAGTAAGAACAGTCTGACTGAGAGATATCTGCCATTGTTTCTATCCAAATATGATCTTGTTTGAATGTGTATATTTCTGTGATTTTAGTACATCACATGTTTCACCTGAGTAAAGGTGTTGTATCCTTACTTGAACTTGGCAAGGGTTCTTCATCAGGGAAACAGTAAGACAAGATAGCAAGCTAACATTCACTACGTTTCTATGCAAATATGAGCCAGTTTAATGCTCCTACTAGTACTAGTACAGTAACTGTTGTATTCTGTATCTTGTATCACCTGCGTCAAGGATTTTCTTTTCTTCACCTGCCAACATTCAAGTGGACTGTCTGCGACCTTCCTCAGGACAAAACCTGATTCTATGTCACACTTCAGACAGACCATAGACTTGAGAAAAGCCAGCCCTGCCCAAAAAACGTAGGGTGCAGAAATGTCGCGCTCAAGGGAAGGTGTAAGAAAGACAATCCCAGCCGAAGACAAAGGAGGACGTGCTACAAATAGGTCATATTTACCCCCATTGTGTGGTCTCAACATGCTGCAAATGCCAAGAAGCATAGAGCCAAGGCCGACACTCGTAACGCATGCACGGATCAAAGTAAGGTGGCGAGTTTGCAAATGTTATACGATATCGCAAAAAAAAACTGAGGATTTCCGACAAAAGGATCGGTCGAGGAGCGGAGAAAATCGACCCTCATCTTTCGGGGAAAAGGGAAATCCAGAAGCTGGAAATCGCTAATACAGCAAAAATGCTGGACGCGTAAGTCTAGAAATATAATACGAGTCAAATTCCTGCTACACACGTAAAAAAAACGCAAGTTCCGCGACTTTGAAAGAGGGCAAAGGGACATAAACACAAGGCAGCCAGAGCCAGGCCAGTGAAAGTATTAGAAGACACTTGGCAAAACAAACTGAGGGAAACACAAACAAAGAGGCGCAAGCCAAACAAACCATGGCCCAGGTCTGGGGCAAGGAACCCTCGCACATAACACCTAACAACTGCCTTCCTCATTCCTGTCGCAGGAGACGGACTAGCAGCCATGCTGGCGTGATGAACGTACCGAGATTAAGAGCTTGGGTGCCGTGGTAACGCTAGAATATTATGGATAATCAGGTGTATCTGAGCGATCCCTTTTTATATACAGCCTGACTGCAGCAGATCTGCCGACCTGTTGACAGAAGTTTCCCACCCCTGCTCCACAACAAAACCCGCTCAGTCCTCCCGCAACACATCTGGAGTAGAGATGGAGGTTGCACAGCCTCCTTGGGCAACCAACTTTCGTTTGTAGGCAACCTGTTTGCAAATACAGGTTCTCCAGAGAGCAATGCGTACCTTTTGTCAAAATCAAAAATAAAATATCAGTTTTTAAGTGTTTGGGGGACAATGTCATTATATTATTCTTATCTTAGTTATACTAGCACTTTGATTGTACTGTATATAGTACCAAAAGTTATACTTTTGTTATAATATGTAACGTTTCATTTGTTATGCATCAATTATTGTTTTATTGTACACGAATGAACTATTATTTCAAGTCATTTCCATACAATTGTATTGTAATGTCTGGCAACAGAAAACACTGTTCCATAACGTATTAACACTATAAACAGTCATTCTGATATAGATTTCTTACATTACTGGAAGTCAAACCCACAAGAAAGCCACATTTCCACAGGTTGGCCATTGCACAAGCACCACTTAATAAGTATTTCAAACCCTACCTTCACCGAATAAATATAAAAAAACAATCAGATAACCAACACACAATACCTCGGAATTCCTCCCGCTCAAAATTATCCACTACCACATATTTACCAAACATCCTCAGCGATCGAGTTGTTTACACAACGGCTATATTCACAACATCCTATTAAAGGATCTGGCCATACTACGCCTCCGCGTTCAGGTGTACGTGCTCTATTGTTTGTGCACATCTAACGAAAAACGCTGTGTGCTTGTCTCGGTGTGGTAATTGAATAGATAATGGATTATAATTGGGTACATCCTGTTGTGAGTCTCCCCTCCCAACACTGCTGCCTTCATCCTCGCTAATGAAATAAAAATCCGCCTGACTGCTTTCCCCATGTGAGCTTCCGACGACTGCAGGATTCCTTCCTCACTTCACGCTGAGATTTCATTCGACAGAATTAAATATGTATCCAGGACTCGAAATCCGTTCGGGAAATATGTACCCTGGTGCAAACCTAACCTAAAAATTCAGCTACGCATTAAAGATTTTTATGTGGACTATCTACTAAGAGAACTCCTTTTTTTTTACAAACTAATGCAACAAACGTTTGTCATCATGGATCCCATTTTACCGTCCTTGAATAAACACAACAACACAAATGAGCTTTTATGACAATAAAGGTTTCAGTATACTTTACACTTAAATGTCAGGAACATACTGTATC
The DNA here is from genome assembly GCA_019207045.1 of Branchiostoma floridae x Branchiostoma belcheri. NCBI lineage: Eukaryota > Metazoa > Chordata > Leptocardii > Amphioxiformes > Branchiostomatidae > Branchiostoma > Branchiostoma floridae x Branchiostoma belcheri. The sequence continues at coordinate 6,616,210 of CM033028.1, forward strand.
CTAGTGTACATTAGTATACCAATGCACCCAGTCAAAAATTAGGCGCAAAGAACTCCTACTTTGGATGCATGATATGGAATATGTACCGCCAGTATTTCGAGGCCTGTGTATCAGTCCCTTTTTCTCTACACAGTCAGTGGCCGCCCAATTTCCTATCAGCTGAGATATTTTCTAAGAAATAATTGTCTCCACAGTGTATTCTTTGAGTGTTTTTCTTCATAAAGGTCTGCTCCATACAAAACAGTTATTATGTAAACAACTATGTGCATGTTTAAAACAACACAGTAGTAGAACCATTATAAACAGCGATAACGCTATTTTTGGATATCTTTGTACTATGTTACAACCACAGAAAGTTGCATATAACTTTTGACATTTTGTGATATATCCAGATATGTTTCACGATAAACACACATAGATATATGATGTTCTTCCCGTATGCTTTAAACATTGCTCAACTTACAAGATACGCGATAACTTTATCGTTGAAGTTAAAAACTGAAAAAAAAAATTATATTTGCATGGCACAGAAAAAGACCATACAATACCTGCGAAAAAATAGGAATAAGTACAGGAATAGATGTGTGATACCACCCACATACGTACTTGTGAAATATTGTGTATGATTACCTAACACTGACATCTTCTGGATACACCATATCAACCAGCATATCACCTATGTGATGATTGTGGACTGAAATAAAACATGCAACACTATCTGCAATGCTTACATATAAATGTACACACACACACAGATATAAATGCACATGCATACCCTCAGACACACACATACACACACAAAGGCACACACACACACACACACACACACACACATTTGTAACACACTGTCAGGTAATATAGCTTACTTTCCTTTGCATATAATGCCCAATATCATTCAGGTATATACACTACATTTGAGTACAATAACCCTATACAGATATTGAATACTGCAATATAAACAGACCATTGCCTATATTGACCATCAGACACAGATATACCCTATCACGTTACCACGATATCTCATAGTTCCATGTTAATTGTTTCGTTACTTAGCACTTGTGGGAGGATGGGGGTTCCTCTAATTTCTTCTCTCTGCCAAAATTAAATCTGTCCTCTACATTCAGTTTTCATCGCTTCACTCCAATTAGAGGGCTCTCAAAACGCGGCATCTATTCCTGTGGACAACAGCTATCAGAACATAACGGGCCGGTTTTCGGCGAACGAGTGACGACAGATTCAGCAACATCATCGCTCCAAAGAATGGCAGGGCTCGAAATAGTTTTTTCTGCATACCTGCACTGGTGCAGGTAACATTGAAATTTACCTGCACCTGGCAAATTTTACCTGCACTACTCTGAATTTAGGAAGTATGGATCATATTAAAATTGTTCAGGAACCATTGCTATTTTTTTCTTTTATACTTTATAGGTGGTAACAGCCAATGCAGAATAAGAACAATCCACATCAGGGCTTTAGCCAGCGTCCGTTTTTCCGTCAATTGACGGAAATTTGCTGCGTCTGACGGAAAAATTTTAAAACCAATCCGTCAACCTTGACGGACAAAAATCCTTGGTGGAAGCTACAGGCGGCTTGGGGACGCCGTCCACGGCCGTAAAAGCCACACACTGTTTGTTTTGCTATTGTTATGATTGTTGACAATGTGTGTCGGCGCCCTTTCGCATACGATAATCTCATTAAAACCCGTTTTTCAAGGTCTCAGTTCAGTCCTTCTAACTAATTTTCGCGGTTTTCGCGACGGTTGTAATTGGCTGACGGAAAAAAATTTCGAGCTGGCTAAAGCCCTGATCCACATACACCTACATCATAGGACATTTATGTATAAAACCCAGTACATGGACCAGTGCAGGTTAGGTGCAGGTAGACACCAGAAATACCTGCACAGATCCATTTTTACCTGCACTAACCTGCATACGCAGGTGGTATTTCGAGCCCTGAATGGGAAACACCGGCTAACGTCACTTTAGAGCCTCTATCGACCGGCCAGAGTGTAGAAAGGCTGTGTGAGTTGCTGGTAACATGCCTATCACTGTGATCATCGAGTCCTCAGCTTAGGTTGCCTGTTATCTACAGGCCCTAATACACTCTCCTGGACTGGGCCACACTTCTGGATACTATCATAGTACTGACTGTACTTACTACAGCAGAGGAGGAAAACGACTGTCGGATTAGAGGTGCTTCTGATGCAGTTTTGTTGTCTGCTTTTATTGTGTATGACATATGATGTTGTGGTGCCCTGACTCACATGTGGAAGACCATGATAAAAACCAGAATGATTATACAACCGGACTATATGAATGTTGGTCATCTTCAAAATTAAAAGAAAAACAAACAAAAAACAATAATATTGATAAAATTGATAACAAAAAAATTTGGTAGATGTAACCATTTTTACCACATCTTTTTGCTAATTCCCTAAAGTATGACTATTGTTGATCACTTTCAACATACCTTTTTCAGCCTCCCTTTTTGCCAGCCTTTCCGACAAGTCATCAGTGCAAATGTTGGTTTCAAATATTCGTTTGTAATAAGCAACGGCTGGTGTCCAGCTCAATTGGTAAGGTCAAAGAATTTCAAAAAATGGACAACTTCGATTACTTTTTTTACATACTAGACATTTCATTTGTCTGGAGGTCGTCATGTTTTTATGTGCTAATTGTCTGTAGACAAATCAAAATTCAAAAAAGTGATTTTGAAAATGTACATTGCCCACACACATGCCATTCCAAACCTCAGTTTCCTATTGGCCAGTTTCCTAGTGACCACACTCACGGACCACAATAACATGAACAGTAGTGCCCCCATTCCCATATGCTTATAGTTTCCACTGTAAAAAGTATAAAGGATTATAAACAAATGGTAAGAAAAAATTCATTCATTCTCTTGCATGGGGAGAGGGGGATTGGTGGTCTGTGATGATGAAAAGAGCAGAAGTAACTTTTGAGTATATTCTCTTCAAATTGCATGCTATGACATCTTTGATAGTTCCATTTTGGGACGACATTTTACTATTCTTTATCGAGTGCTATTTCTGGGCTGGGAGTAGTGTACTTGACCCATTTGGTACAGCTATGTGATTGTAAAACAGGGAGTAAAACATGTCTTTAGAGCAAACCTTCATAACATAACTATGGAATGATGTGGACTGTCCAGTTTCTTAGTTCTATCAATCTCTTTTCAGTTTTACTGCCATTCAAGTTCAGTGCCCATTTACCAATTATAAATGCCAGAAATCCCTATGCTAGGTTTCCTGAACATAGTACTCTTCCTGCCCGTAACTGTGTTCAATGTGCTATATTCGGGCAAATGGCAGCATCGTACTTGACCCTGTTTTATGACAGTTGCAATAAAAGACGCAGTGAGCCATGTTCACACAGGAAACCTTATTCTGAATTACGTTGCAGATTGCAGTTTTTCACACATTTCTTCCTATCAATTTTTTCTGAGGACAGCTCTTTACATTTTGCAACTGATCAATGATGGCGATTTTGCTGTGGAAACTTTGAAATCATTATATTCCAAGATACATGATTTCGTTGACTACACCTTTCGGCCTGTCAGGTTTCTGCTGTTTCTGTTTTATAGCGTGTCAAAGTCGGCCATTGTGCAGTCATTATCCCTGTAAATCCTAACATCCGGTACAGCAGACACTGCCATCCTCTTCACCATGCTAGATGTCATATCAACAGGGAGTTTAATCCAACGATAGAAAAAGAGCGCAAAGAGGGCAACTCTCTCCATATTCCGGATCTCATTAATACCAGGAAAAGGTCAGTAGAAACAAAAGTCCTGGTACACCCTGACCATTCTCATGACCTCTGACATGGACAAGGCTATGTCGCACACTGAGGGAATTGTTTCCTACTGACCAGCGCCACACAAACATGGCCGCCCCCATGGCCAGGGTCACGACCTCCCACTCCACTCAAACATGGCCGCCCCCATGGCCAGGGTCACGACCTCATGCACCACACAAACATGGCCGCCCCCACGGTCAGGGTCGCGGCCTTTGGCAAAGATGTCCAGTGGAGACAAGTTCTTACCTTCCCTTTTTTAACACTATATCCTGATTACCAAGCCTTGTTCTAATCAAACCTGACCCTGGCACACCCAAGTGACAGCTTTCCATTGATGCTGTAAACACAAAGAAAAAAGGAGGTGACCCTTACTGTAAGGGTCATGACCTTCGACACAGACATCAAACTGATATTGCTAAGTTTGTTCCCTTTTTGTTGTAACCATCTTACACCATTCACGTCAAGCTTAGACAGTATGGACGCAGTCAATTTTGAAAGCCCTTCCCATATTTATTATCAACAAGTCCTAACTGACAGAAAAGCCAATGTCATCAGCCTCTGTGTGAGGAAGGTGCCCTTGAACTTCTCTCACCTATCCAGCTGATCTGTTGCTAGGCAACCTACAACACACACATATATATACAAACTGAGACTAAATGGATACACTAGGATACTGGGAATATGGCATTTTACATTTTCAACAAAACCACCAGCCAAACCCATAGGGTCGAAACCATCATCATTATCATCATTATGGAGTCTGAAAGCATTTCTAATCAGTTCCAGATGTTCAAGAAATAAATTAAATTTTTCATGCAAGTTTGTGAAACATTAAACCTATATAATAACATAACATTACAGTAGATCTATATTTATGTGACACCATTTTGCAATAAATCCCCTAATCTAAGTAGCCCTGCATGAGGGAGACCAGTACCACAAACTGGAATAAAGCATGCTTCTTTCTATCTTTTTTTTTCTATAATTATTACAAAAGGTGACATGTTGTGGTTCCAAAATGGTGCGTCCTTGATACAAAATCTGCAAAAAGATTTTCCAAACCGGTGACCAGTTATCTAATGTGGCAAATGGGTGATAAAAACACACAAAAATTGCTGTGTTCTAGTTAGGAATTAAGTAGGCAAGGACAGCTGTGACAACTGACAGATTACCAAATCATCAAGATTCACAACTTGGAAGGAAAACTTCCTAATAGCAGATTATAGCACACACATGACAACACACCACACTATCTCTTTTCAAGTGCGTTTAACCATTCTGTGGGGGAAGCAGAAATAGGTTATCACACCATGTCAACACAAGCGGAAATTACACCTTAAAATATTCATTATCTTTGTGCAAAACCACCAGCAGAGCAGTGAAGCGATCTCCATACCTTCTTTCCCTTCCCAATTTCTTGCCTTCGCAAAGAGCCTTCGGGCAGAAACATGTAATAAAGTTCCTCAAAACATATTATTTTTGTTATCAACGAAACACAGGCCGAATCTATGCACCCGAAAAAAGGGACAATTTCAGACTCTACCACTAGTATCAGGCATAATAGAAAGGGTTCGTCAACTCACGTGGCAAACTTTTAAATAATGCCAGCAGTCTGGGACTGGTCTGGGTGTTTCAGTCCCACAACCCACTAGGAGCCCAGCACAGGTCACAAAGGTCAACCCTTTGGAGCATGACCTCTGACCTACTATTTCTCCACACCACAGAACAGCATGGGGCCCCTTGGTCCTTCCTCTCTAAACAATAGGTCGCAAAGAAGGGATAATTTCGTTCCCTGGTTATCAAACTAGAAAGGAATTTTTCATAGATATAGCTCAGTGTGATTCCAAGGGTTGCTATCTTCTCCTAACTTTAACCTAACCCTTGCTGTGGCAGCCTTTGGGAACCAAATGCATATGGGATATGGATATTAGGCAGTATTAGTGAGAAGGTTTACTAATAATTGCTGCCTGCCTACACATTTGCAGGGTTTTGTCTTACTAAAGCTTGAGTTTATTTTGACAAGGACGGAAATACTAGTACATCGGTGCCATCCAGGCAACTTCCTAGATAGGTTGTATAAATAAAAAATGAAAATACACCGAACCATTTATAATAAATATGCATTCGTTTGATTTGAACATAATAACGAGCTATAAGCAATAGTCTACATTTTCTCAATTCAGTCTTTTTCTCTCTCACAAAATGGAGACTTGAACAATTATTTTCCTACGTTTGACAACCAGGAAATAACATTGGTACAGCCTAGGCAACATCCTACAAGATTACGATCAACTTCAGCATTACTAAAACAGAAAAAGAGAGCCAAACTCACTGAATTCCGACTGACGACAACCCTGTAGAAATAACTGGATCTTCTCAGAATGTCTGCGGCTTCCTAGCTACCTCAAAATGGTGAAAGTATTTCCCTGGGAATGTCGGCCAACCATAAACAGATGTTTTTGATAATTAGCCAGCAGAAAAATTACGAGCAAACAAAACACCTTGAAGTGCCTCAATTTTTCCCAGGCCTCTCTAATTATAATCTGCAAAAAATATTCAATATGGACACCAGCTTGCCACTTCCTATTATCTCAATCCTGGGGAGAGAAAATGAAGATAATAAATATGACCACTCAACACTCCACACAGCCGTTGTTTATCCATAACTCTTGTTAAAAGTGCAGAACTATTTTCTGCATTTGTAAACCCAACTATTTTTACAACTGTTCAAGAGGGGTTAGGATAAATTCCTGGCCACATTTAATCCTGATTCTGGTCTCCAGTTTCATCAGAATGAAAGCTCAACTGTGATGGTTGGAAACATGATGAAAGTCTTTCCAACACAAGTAAGATCAACTTACCAAATTTTCAAACTAATCTTTGGGAGGATGACTGAAATATAGCAGGAAACTCAGTAGAGAATTAACTTTGCTTGTGTTAGAGGGACAGATTAGACCTTCTCCAGTTTCACTCACTGAACTGAAAAATCAACATGAAAACTCAGTCTTCAGAGTGTTTCTTTCATTCTTGGTACACACAGTTTCAGGAGTAAATATAGTCAGATACAAGTTTTCTTCACAATTTGAAGAAAACTAATTTCTTGAAGCGAAAATATTACTGCCTCAGAATTAAGGCATAACATTGGTGTGGCATCATCAGAAACAAAGAGCAGATCATCTCCACTTGAATGAAGGTAGAATGGGGGCTTGTGCGTTGGTACACAGAGTTTTACTGGAGTAGAAAGAGTGTGAGTCAAGTCTTCTTCAAACTGCTCTCTTTTCCTGATGTCTTCTTGCTAAATTGTTATCTCAAATGTCTAAGAAGTAAGGAAATAAATTGGTGTGGCATTGGAAAGACAGATAAAACCCTCTCTGGTTACTGTGTTGTTGGTGTGGTGGACAGTCAGACATGCCAGCTGACCCAAAACACCACCTGACCAGGATCAGTGCAGGCTGACCCACAATCCAGTCTCAAACCCCCAGGCTAACCAACAACAAAAGACTGTGGTCAACCCAAATAGCTGTCAGTCTGGGCCAGTTATAGGTGCTGTAACCACAACTCTGTAGCACAAGGAAATATCTGACTGGGAACCTAAGCTAAGGACAGAAAAGAATTATAACACCTACATTTGCAGTCAGTTTGTCTGTGTTGGTAGCTGAATTGTAAGAACAAAAGACCGTGGTCAACCAATACTGCTATAGCTTATGATCAGTCTGGGCTAGTTATAGCTGCTATAACCACATCACTATGGCACAAGGAAATATTTAACTAGGAATTTACTTTCTAATGTATAAAAGGGAATTAGAATAGAACACATACATTTTCATTTACCTTTTGTCTGTGTTAGTAGAAGAACTTCAAGAACAAAAGACTGTTCAACCAAAATACTAAATAGCTATCTGTCTGTCTGGGTCAGTTATACAATATAGATATGCAACCTGTAACCCAAAGGAAATATTTGACTTGAAATTATATCATTAAATAAAAGAGGGTATATCCTAAATTTCTGCCACAACATTACATACACAAGGAAAGGTACTAAAAACTAGGGGGCTATATTTAAAGATTGGGTAAGAAATATTTCTTTGTAAAAATTATGAAATACCTTGTTTTGGCATAGCTGTATATAGTGTCGTAAGATAAGACAGCGACAAACAAGGCTTGTTAGAAGAACATATACAGACCATCAGAATATGTCAGATTATTTCTAACTCCTATAATCATACCTAGTTCAATTTAGTGTCTACTGTAGTGTATTTCTGTAATGCAATAGACTGAGAAGGTTCCTTTCGCAGTGCCTCCACGCAGATGAATATTATATACTTCAGTTCTTTAAACACTGCACATTCCATATAAAATAATAACTAAAAAAATAATAAAAAAATAAACAAAAGTGAAATCTTTTCAAACTGATGAATTGTTTACTTTTGTTTTTGTTACCTATCATTTCATGGGATCTTGCAAGTTTTACTATCAGTGGAACAATACTTTTACAGCCATATACCTCCTTTTCTACAGTAATTTCTTGACAATTTGTAGATGTAGACCACAAGAACCACCTTACACAAAGGAAACATACAAGTGTCCCCCAACCATATCCCACCCAGCCTACCACACTTAGCAGTAAACTGTCCCCAGGGAGAGAAGGCATGCTAAACATCCCCCCCTCTGAGATGATAACTTGTTTATGCCCCCTCCCCATCCCCCCCAGGGGGTTATAAAAGGGAGAGTGTGAACAACACCAAAGTGTAAACAGTGGCAATCACTCCCATGTAAACAAACCTGTTACAGAATAAACAAGACAATGCAAAAGGGAAAGTCAAATTTGCATGTGTTAAAACATGGTTGTTACAAGACAATAGACATTGGATTTCTTACCACATGGAAACATGGTAATAACAATAAAGAAATCAAAATTTCAGGTCTATTCTTTTTGTCTGTTTAGATCACTTTAAATAGAACAGTATTACAGGTTTTGTCCTAGCAAAACTCTTTTCTCTTTTTTTTCTGAAGAATAACAAAATAAAATATCATGATAGGTTTTTTAAACTGCCATAAATTCCCTTCTTTCTTGCAATAACATAAATGAACATTTGAACATTTTAGATACTAGTAACATTTTCCAGCTTCCTTTCTCCTTATTCAAGTTATTGTTTATCATTTTTAGTATTTAGTATTATTCTTAGTATCTACAGCTCTCCAGGTATCAATATGCAATGAAGATTATTATTTTTACTCTAATAGAAAGTAGAATTCAGTTCAAATATTTAAAACTGCTTTGTTGTGTGCTTTACTAAAGCAGTTGTAGCACGCTGAGGTCTCCATTCACAGCTCCTACCTTATCACTTGCACTTCAGCCCCTCAACAGCCATCGATACCGCCACTCACACTCACACACACAAAGGCAAGCAAGGGGGTTTTGCACAATACTACAGTTCACAGCACACCCTTTGCTAAAGCCTTGATCTAACTCCTTTTCTTCCTTCAAATATTCTATTTTGACATCATACCTTCTACATATCCTTGTCTTCTATTTGTATAATGTTGCCAAAGCTCTACTGAAATTGTATTCTGATGAGAAATCATTTGGGTATCCTCCTCCACATCCTTAGACCCAACCAATCAGGATACAGCTCGGCTGACATCCTTGACCCATCAGGTAGGTACCCGTTATCCCCTTGGGGACCCTCCCGCTAACTACCTGTCCATATTCACTTACTCGCCGCAGAACCCACACCAATATGGACAGCCACGGAAAAACGTTCACCAGAAAGATTCGTTTCTCTCGCATTAATTGCATTTTGTCGAACCGTGGAGGGAGGGAGAAGCTTTCCTCGGACATTGAACGAGGTGATCCGGCCGCCACCGAGAAAAAAAACCCAAGGCCAGCGGAGACATGATCATATCTGGCCAATTTAATATCCCAGCATTGAGGACGACTCAGAATAAATAAGGAATCAATCTGCACAATGGTCCATTCAGGGTTTTAATTGGCAGTGGAAGGAGGCTGAATAGATCTGGACTCTTCAATCCTGGGGCGCTCCCTTATTGGATCCAGGCTATTACACAAAACACTGTCCTCCCTACACACTTGATGACTAACCGATGCACCCCGTAGCATGAGAAAAAGTTTGGGTATGGTCTATAATTAGTTGCTAACTACCCACTGGCTTGGAGGAATACTAATGCGGCCTCCACGGCCTATTCTGGTCTCTAATTCCTTACCAAGTCATTAAACACTGGCCCAAGTGTGAAGTGGTCAAAAAGAATGGGGCTAATTAATGGTTAGAGGGGAATGTTTCCCCGGCTTTTGTGCCGGCTTGGCGGCTCGGATCCGGGTGCAAAATTAGCACCATTCTGTCGGGCTTCCAAGCAGGGAGAGGGGAAAGAAACAATCATGGCAGTCTTAATCATGTGCTAGGCCTGCCAGAGCGCCGCCAATCAAAATACACAGGGAGAGAGGCCATGGGTGCATGTTGTTGTCACATGTTTCAGATGTCACAGGAGGCCTGCGATTCACTGAAACACATGGAGGAAGGCAGCAGGGAGGAATTCGCACAATTTTTAGTAGTCTCTGTGGCGGTGACCGAGGCATCACCTCTCCCTGCCGCCACCCTTCCCCTGTTAGCCCCTCTCCCCGACCAAAACATCCCCACACAGACCACAACATTTCCACCCAGGGATGATGACATCCTCACATCCCAATAACTCCACACAATAGGCAACAAAGGGATCCACTTTTCACACAGTACTGACTTCTACCTAGCGCTCTAGTGTGGACTTGTTGGGTATGCTCAGGTTTCTCCCATAACAGCAGGGGGCCAGACATCTGTGAGAGGATCCCTGGACAGTGCCCCTCCCACCTATCATCCATCCCATACCACATGGTCTTTTGTAGCCACCAGACAGCACCCTTCTGTGTATACCACTACCCCCCCCCCCTAACCTTCACTTTCTCTTTCTATGGGATAGCTTTCACCACTCAACAAACTGCTGAAAACATGTTTGACTCAAGTGGTCAAGGATAACCTCACAACTTCCTCTCTATCTCCAAAGACCCAGAATTTCTCCCAACGCTCACAGATAAAGGTAGAGGTACTGGTCTCACTCTCCAACCTACCTCAGCCTGCAGTCTGGAACAGATATCAGCCTATAAATCAGACATTTGCTCATAAAATCCATGTGACAGCAAGAGGACAGTGCAGCAGCATCCTCCCCTGTTGTTCCCATGGCTATTGGAAGGTCATGTGTGGAGATACAGAGAGAGAGAGAGAGAGGGAGACAGTTGTAGTTAGCTGGCTGGCTGCCCTGGCCTCCGCATATTTGGACACTGTATATGCTTACACAATTAGACGAACATGTTCAAGGCAATTAGACGTGTGGAAACGGGGGTGGAACCGAAATCGTCGACGTCGGGTTCTAAGCAAACAGCGACCCTGGATGAAACCCTGGCATCGCCGGCAATTAATGCCATGTGGCGGTGCGTTGTGTTTGAATTATCAATGAACGAGGATTCATTATTTACATTTGCTAATGCAGGAGCCAGGCGATTAGTGCCCTTCTCCGCTTCTGCTGTTGGTTTTTCCTGGGGTTTCATCAGAGCAGAGCTGAGTGGAGGGATATTAATTACATGAAGGCATAACTGCGCAGTGGGGCGCTGGGTAAATTACCACCAGAGACAGGGCACTGCCAGCACCGCTGGGTGGATATTAGGACTAATTCTGACTTCTTGTGCCCTAATGCTGACGTCACACAACAGAGCTCTGGATCAAATTAAAATCAAACCGAGGAGACAGACCCCTTACCTACCTACCTTATACACAGAACATACACTTTACTTCCCAGCCTCACACTCATACAAATTGCACAACAGAGCACCACTTGTCGCAGGGGATTTGCATATGCAAATGTCATTAAGTCTTTGTGTGCCCATAGCGACCTAAAGACCCGTCACGCTCCCAGCTAAACAATCCCTCCCTTTCATGCCAGGCATTTGCATCTAGATGTGCAATTAGCCAAATCAGTCCGCACCGATTATAATTTCTCTTTCTTCTGGTTGAAGTCTGAGTTATCGGCCGAGGCACCCCGTCGGCGGGTCCGTCCACGACATCGGCACGGAGCACAAAGCCGCGCGGGGAACTCTTTTGTCCAGCGGTTAATGAGTCGGACTGGGTCATTTGCATATGTAGATGCAATTAGGCGCAGCTGCTCTATCCCCTGGTTTTAATGGCTCACAGCGAGGACCACAGCTGCAACCCTGACCTGGGTAATCACTACACACTGGGCAAACACCGGCCTGGCCATTCCTGCCCCACTCACAGAATCAAAAGTGTCCAGTGAAAGTGGTCAGCATGGAGGGAATCTCCCAGACAAAGGCAGGCATTCCTTGGGGAATTCGGGGAGGACTGACACTGGGCTGTACAACCCCTGTCCACCGCCACTTGTGTTGGTTCATCTAACTCTCCACAGGGGTGCCCAAAAATAGACTGTGCACTATTGGGTTCGCCAGTCCAGACAATATTTCTTTTGTGTAATTAAATCAGTAATTGAGCTCGCTTGTTTGCATATAAATGCAGGCCCCAATTAAGGGAGAGTGACTACGACCAGCAGGAATGCCATCAACGAATGCAAATGTAATTAACTCACATATTTTGTTTCCAGCCGAGCATAGAAACCACCTTATTTGCATACTGCACTCACAAAGAAAATAATTACAGGGGGCAAAGAGCATGTCTATCTCGGGCCAGGCATCTCTGTAAGCTTTCTGGAGGGGTTTTTCCACCCTCGGAAAACAAACTGTGGTTTTAGATTGGTGGTATTTTAAGCTGAAAGGGCAGCGTTTATCTGTGTCGGACTGTTTAAGGACGATAGTGAATCCCATTTCAGAAGAGCGCCCAGCAATGCACAGACGTCCCTAATACCGCAGTCTCTCCAAGTGATAATTAAACTCCCTGGGCAAGGACTAGCACGCAGATATTAGAAGGAGTACACACTCAGCCGTTTCAAGATGTTCGGCTATATTTCAGCTGTCACTTTGGCAGCCGCTGTCCCTTCCTAATGTGATCACGAGTGTCCCTAGTCGCTGCGAGGCACAGGTTATGAGATTACACCAGTATAAAATGGATGAACTTTCCCGAACCCCGCAGCCGTATTTCCACCCGTGATAAAACCCGCTGCGGTACGACTACAAACGTAGGAATCGCGGCGAGCGAGAAAAGCGGGAGATATCGTTGTTTTGAGGAGCGTGATTGTGGTTCCCAGGGGAGAGACAATCCTGTGGCGATGCGTTCCCGGGGGGTTCACAGTGACAGGCAGGTACAACCATACCACAATTAGCACTGACAGCTTTAGAATGACGTCCCTGAATGAAGCAATTCACCAGGAACTGCGACTGGCAACAGGAATAATCGGGTAAAATGTGGAACGATTCTGACGAGATTCGGAGGGGAAAGAAAGCATGGTGGCGGCGCACCGTTCCCGTGCTCGGTGATGCGTCAGCGGAAGGTGTTAGATGTCGCTGTAAAGACGAGCGATGTGACAGTGCCACCACTTTCCCCACTTTTTATATGTTAATGCGGAGAGTAATGGTGCATAAAATCAAGAGTCAGCAAGCCCCTTTTTTCGCCAGCATCTCGGCGGCATCAGGGGTCAGTGTGCAGGCAGCCCCGCGATGAGGGATCACCGCGCGACATGATTGGATTGCAGGCACGGCGTATGACGGGATGACATGCCACCAGATAAACCCACCAACTTTAATGGAGGAAGATGAGCCCTCTCGTGCCTCGCCTATCCCGCACGCCGCGAACCGGGACCGATTTCCGGGACAGGGAAATACCGTCACGTCACACACACATACACACACACACATAACAAAAACGCGGGGGACCGCCATTGCCACCCGTCGTGCCTCTCACAAAGAGATGGCACCGGGAAGACACAAGAGGGGGAAGTCTTCTATTCATTTGCATATTCACGACGTATCGATCCGAGGGGTCTATTGATCGTGTCCTCGTGCGAGTAAACTACAGCGACAGTTGTTCCTGTCCCTGCCCTTCCCCGCACTCCATTATTTTTACTAACTGATTCCCTGGCCCGATCTTGGTAGGGGCACTGGTTTTATGGACGACGATTTTTGGGAAGGGGTGCCAGTAGCGTTCCTTTTGTAACCACGGCGATGCCTCGATTAGCCGCCCCTTAAATGTGGCACAAATGAGCGTGTTTAGCGGGGATACCAAGCGCTGACAATGGCCGACAAAGGGACCTGTCAATAGCCACGTATGTCACTGCTTCACCATCAATCCTTTCCTGGACCACTAATTTACAGAAGAAAAGACACTGAATGAATGCCTCTCTCAGTTAAGTGTCCATTCTTGCATAGCGGAAGAAACCGAGGGTTGAGAATCCCAATAATCAGCCGTTTAGACTCCCAACCTTTGAATCGAGAGGCAGAGCCCTTCACTCATTAGTGTGGGAATAAAATGACGACACACTCATCTCCCACACGCTATGACAAGATCGCTCGGACTGTCCGACAGTCATCACAATAACAGCAGGCAGAAGGGAAAACACTCGAGGCATCTGTTAACATTAAAGAGAAGAACGGTTGGCCTGTGACGGCGGAAGCATCCTCTAACCAACCGCAAAGCTTCCGCTAAATCACTCAACCTTCACACGACGCTGCACCGCTCACTCGCTCGTACGTACGTACGAGGAGACAACAACAAGAGGAGACGATTGTCAGGATGTCAAATGTGGAACGTCTGTGGTTTCAATTGTGGGTTTTCCGCCAGCAACGTCACTGGAGCGATGAAACAGTTTCCGCATAATGAAGCATCGCCGCTGGTACGTCCGCGGACGGCTCGACACGGCCATGGATTTCTGCGTCCATCGATTCACATCATAATCACGGAGGGCTATAATCAAAAAATCATAAGCCACATGCGATGTTTCCCAGCGCAGCCCAGTGTGGCCCTGGGAGAAAGCTGGGTGGCTCAAAGCAGGGCCTGATCTGTAAACCCCTCATGGGAACAGTCCCAGTTAGACACCGACTGTCTATCTCTAGTCTCTCCCAGTCTGGCTCGGGGCTGTAGCTTGTAGGTTACCAGCTGGGGGAAGAAAAAAACGTGCCTCTGGCCAGTGTGTTTACGGCGGGCAGTGGATTTATTACAAGCGTTATCGATCTCACAGCCTAGTCGGCAAGCCCGCCAAAAGATCGGCAGTGTTGCTCGCACGCACCACGCACGCTAGACGGCGGGTTAGAGCACCACTCCGTGCCTTATTCATCAGTCTACACACACACACACACACTCTCTCACACAGACACATACGCTATCGTACGCTCCTGTCTAGTACGCCAAGCCCCACGTGGAGGCGCTAGCAGACAGCTAGACAGCTCCCCGTCGCCATTATTTACATCCCCTTGTTGATTTCCCATAAAAAAACAACACTAGAGGAGACTAGATCCCGCCGTATTTAGTTGACGGAGCGGGCTGACAAGGCACGACCCGGCCGGCTACGGGCCCGCTATCCCCGGCCGCCGGCCCCTCAACTTCCCCACAACAAAAGTACCGCCAGCTAGGAAACTACCAACTAACTTGAGGTCGAAAGTTGAAGGGGAAAGGAGGAAAGTCGTAGGTAAACAACAACAGCAACACCCCCGGAAGGCGGTGGGAATCGAACCCCTCCCCTCTGGTGCCCGCGCCGGGCCCGGTACGGAACACTCTGGGTCACCACCATAATGTGACATGCAAGAAAAGGTCAACTTTTTACACTTGTAAACACAGAAATACTACCCCGTCCGGCGTCCCTACCAACTTACCGACCTGCCCCGGCTAGCTCCCCGGCCTGTAGCGACGTCTTGTCGGCCCCAGAATGCGGGAACGGGCCCACTAATTATGTCTAATCAGCCCGGGAACAATTAGCAAGCAGCACACACTCTCCCAATTAAATAATAGCGTCCGCGCCCGCCCGAAAAATGTGAACTTCAACTTACGTTTTCCCCGGGTCCGATCCGATCCTACGGCCCATGCCCCGTAACTCTGCCGTCCCAAACACAACGCTACAACTGCCTGCCGCCTACTCGCACCGGGAGAAGCGCTCGGCGCCGAGAAAGAAACTAGAAATAACCAAATGAAAATTCGATATTTTATTCTGCTAATTATTTTCCGTGTAAAATGGCTGATTAGCGCAGCGCGCATGTCTGTCGCGATGGGCATGACGGGATAGGCTATTGATCGCAATTAAATATGCATCGGTGGAGCCTTTCTTCATTTAGCCAAGAAAATCACCCGGGCCAAATTAAGGGCCGCAAGCCCGCATTTCCGCACACACACACACAGAGAGAAAAACTTTCTCTCCGAGGACAAGACACTTCCTAGCGTGTCTTACCAGTAGAGTGTTTCTTAGGGTTTTCTTTAAGAAGCGTCCGGAAGGTTTGCCGGTGTTTGTTGTTGGTCCGTTCTTGAGGGGTGCGCACTTCCGAGGCGGCCCTTAAATGCGCGCCCGGCACCTTGCCTCGCCGCTTCACGCCTAATCGCAGCCTCCGAACTTGATGAAATATATAAATCAAATCACCTCACAAGGAGGGGGGAATTTATGCGCAGGCTGTGCGAGGGACATCACGCGTAGCCGCTCCAGCGAGCCGGCGCGAGGCGTGCGGCCGGGACCCGTCGGTCGGAGCGCCCGGGCCGGGGCCGTGAGGTCGCGGGGTCTCCTCGGTCCCGCGCGCTGCCTCGTTTGTTTCCCGCCGTTTTAATTAGACCGAGGGCTGATCGCCTCTCTTTCAATGTTTAAAATTTGCATTCTAACAACGTGTCCTTTTTGCATTTTATCAACCTAATGTCCATTGATTTTCAATTATCTTGGCAAGAGATTCGAGCTGCAAGTGTTAATACGACAGCGACGCAGCGTATGATATCACGTCGGTCTGGTTTGATCGCGTTATTACTCCCCGTCCACTCGGGACCCAGTCAACCTATCCTTATATTACACTTCATCATTAAGAAGAACGGCATCAAATATGCAAAGAGGATCGCCATTATCGGTCAATTTGATGTCCTGCCAAATATGGACCAAATCTAATATTAAATATTGCGCCGGGTAGAATAAATGCACTAATTCGGCGTGATCTTTGTTGACCTATGGGCGCATAAGTCAATGTATTATGCAAAGGTTATTATTGGGAGTTCTTTATTAGTTTTAAAGAGCGGGCGATTGCTCACGGGTGAATAAATGATGGCTTGGTTACTGCACTTTGGAGAATAGGGCGCAGCGCAAAGGATTAGAGGAAACGTCAATAATATCATTAAAGATATAAGTTTTTTCTGGGAACTTGGCGGCGAGTTCTGTCAAGGCCATGGGCATGGGAGGGGGGCGGCTGGCTGCGGCGGACACTTTCTTCAAGGAGATGTCCGTGAAACGTTGTACAGGCGTGGGGACACTGACATATCACCTGGAAAAACAAAACCTGAAGGTTTTTTAAGAAGTTTAAGGGCAGCTCCTTAGCCGAGGTTTGTGTCTTGAAAACTGAAAGCCTGTGTAATGAGGTGTCTATTTTTGAGTCTACGTTTTCGCACCTTGAGGAGTAAATAGGACATGTTACGGACAACGTCGACGTCAATCTACTTAGAAGACGTCAAAAGTCTGCACCTCAGTGCAGAGGCTTGCGTCTTTAACTCCAGCAAGATGCAAGGGAGTATCCTTACACACCTTGAGACATAAGTAAGAAGTGTTACGTCGTTAAGTGGTTTGTCGGTCGCTTCGCTCCTTAATTCTGGCCGACGTGTCTTGAAGGAGGATGTTAGAGACGTCACCGCCCGCATTACCTCACCTGTCTGGAGTGATCTGCGTCTCGACGGGCTGCTCTGTCGGGACAGATTCTACTGAACACTGTGCACTCACCTGTATGGCTTAACTGTGGTTTTTACTTCACCCCAAGGGAGGGAAGTATTGTTTTGTGTCCGTTTATTTGTATGTGGGTGTGAGTGTGTGATTGTTTGTGACGGTGTGTGTGTGAGTGCGTGCGTGCGTTTTTCTTCTTTCTTTTTTAAAACTACAACTTAAACATGTATTTTTCTTATTCGGTTGAATATTCCGATTTTTAAAGCCAATTTCATAAAAAGATAGCATATCACATTGCATACATATAGAACATAGATTACACTACAAACTACCGACAATAGTGCAAGAGTAGGCGGTTTTACAAGTGTCACGAAGCAACTGTTTTTACTTTATGATCCTTGAAAGCAGTTTGGATTGAAAACCTACACATCTTTTTCATTTTTCATTAATTTCTTTTCTGTGAATTTACAGATCTCTTTACCTGTAAATGTGATCACTTCAATTTCAAGTTTCAATTTTAACGTGCCGTTGATAGTAATTTGTTGTTTATTTTTCCTTTTCAGTCGCGCATTAGTTATAAGACGTCCGAAACATTGCCTAACTTATAAACTAAACGACATCTGCTAGATGATTTTAAGATTATGCTGTCTCCTTCCAAGGGCCACATGTCAGTAAGAAAGACAGACGGTGGTCGTCTTCAAGGTCCTCCCAACATCTGGAAGGACCTTCTTCCTCAGTTCGCCAATCAAGCCAATTTCCGCGCGACATCCAGCAAATTTTCCCCAATTTCCCGCGCTCATCATGCAGGCGTGGCCCGGGCGTCGCGCCGGGCGAGGGGAAAGGTCTCAAGGAGCTAGCTGCGCATCTCTTGACCTTGACGCCACCCTTGACCTTGACTCACAGACTTGATGGGTTCTGAGGCATGACCTCATCTGCATACGCGCCGCCGCTGGGAAGATTTAAACACCTTTTCTTCCCCACCTTTTACCTGGGATTCTTCACCTCCTGAGCGGCGGCTAGAAAACGTCTTACGCTCGTCCCCAGATCAAAGAAAAGGTGCTACTCCCTCGTTCCCAATGGCCGATGCCCGCCGGGCCTTTCGTTTCCAGCCAGGCCTCTAATGTCTGTATTAAAGAAAGAAGACTTCCCTCGCCTTCAAGACGGTATACGCGTTTTCCTAATGTCTCCACTATATCCTTAAGACTTTCGGGTATCGGAAGGAAGAAATAGTATTACATACAAATGTCATTCAACACATCACACACTTAAAGCATTACAAAGTATCCGTGTCAAGACAAGTTGTCGGAGGAAACTCTCCATAAACCAGTAGAATGTGCTCTGGTCACTGTTAGATGGAAGATCTGACGCTCGAATATAGAGGGGTGCTAGCTTTCCTTTCAAAGAGATGACGTCGATGATGACGTAGGTAGAGCAGTTCCCGCCACCCGAGCGGCACGGTGAGAATGACGTCATTTACGCCCATGAAAACTGTCTGTCTGCCATCTCCAAGCAGATGTGATGTTGAAATGTGATTTTGTGCGTCTTTTCGCTCGCTTCATGCACCTTTTACGTGTTATGGCTGGCGAGGCATCCAGTAAGACAGACAAAACGTATCGGTACCACATAAAGGCGCACGAAACGTCAAAAAGACTAGTAGCGTTTGTGTAAAACAATGGTATTTCTTTGCCATCTGTAAATAGACACAGACAGACGTTTCACAATATGCTGTGACCACTGTGACGTAACCATGACGTAATGATGTGACGTTACCTGACACTGTTAGTTCTCCGATGTATGCATATAACGGCACAGTCCACTATTTAATTCATTCACATTTGCGAAAACCTATACTGTACATCAAATACTGAGGAAAGCAAACAAATGATGCATTCTATTTCAAACTGTCCTTTCTACAATTACGTATATCCACGTACAGCTCAAAATACATGACGTCTAACTTGATAGCAATGAAATTTGGAAAAATAGAAATCTTCTACAGTGTGACAGGTTAAAGTGATGAACACAAATACATATCGGATTAAGTAAAGTGAAAGACTTTATGACGCTCTCACGAAGTTCTCAATGTAAGACATATGGCTGCACCAGACCGATCCGAAAACGGCCGTGGTATGATGAATTCTTGTTCGCCTGGTTCCAGCAAGGGTGTGCTCGCCTGCCAATCTTATATTCACACACACACATATGTATATCCTCATGATAGATGGTCCTGTTTTCCTTTTTCTCACCAAAGTCTAAATTGAAACTTTATCCCGCGCTATGACTCAGCCGATGGCCAATTTCTCGATAATTAAAGCACAGAAACATATTCTCCTCGGTCGTAAAGGGCACCATAAAATCTGTAGGCACCTAATGTCGATCGAACGCAACTTTTAATTGATACGCATTCGGATGTAGGGCGGGGACCTGGGAGTCACTATAAGGCTAGGGAATGGAGTTTAAGTCAGCCCAGGGGCCCGCCACTACTTTCTTGTCTCAAATCTCATCTTCTAGCTTGAAATATGCTTTCCAGCATTGATATAACTTCATACAATGTCGACTTTTAAGCCTTGGATTACATACTTTTTAAAATTTGTGTTGTTTTTTCTGCTAGAATACCTTTAATTACATTAAACATAAGACCTTTACATATTTGGTCCTTCACAAATGGCATCGCATTAACAAAGATGGACGCACATTTGCATTTGCTACCATCACAATTTATGGGGCAGTGTTAGATCTACATAAGCTGATATGCAGAATCAAATATGCTCTTCTCAATACAGTAGAAAATGTAGAAATAGGTTACACGTTCGAGCGACTTTTCAAATCTCTGCAAAACGTATCTGCAGCAAGGTACGGGGGACTCTTCTTTCACCTGTGTGTAGGAATTTTAATTCTCCAGCTATAAAACGGCATTAATATCATCGAATATGCTCAACTTCTCTAGGTACGGGGGACGTTTCTTTCACCTGTGTGTAGGAATTTTAATTCTCCAGCTATAAAACGGCATTAATATCATCGAATATGCTCAACTTCTCTAGGTACGGGGGACGCTTCTTTCACCTGTGTGTAGGAATTTTAATTCTCCAGCTATAAAACGGCATTAATATCATCGAATATGCTCAACTTCTCTAATTTCTTTTCAACGTGCTCCATACAATAGAATGACCATATAGCTATAGCTGGCGGCTAGGACTGAGCTCAGCAATGAGCTACCAAAAATCCGGCATGGTTCACTAAGAGTAGTATAGTAGTGATGGGACGGCATAAACTGATATCAAATTGTAGTCGTCCTCTCTTTTTATAACAGGTGTGACTGCAAATTTATTTGTTTAGAAATCTGGGCCTATTTCAAAATACGTAACTTCGACATGAAGCATCCTTGCGGGTATATGTGTGTGGGGACTAGGAGGCCTGTGCCACCTGTGTGTAGTAACACGACAGTCGCGAACAGGTCTCCCCCAAGGTCCCAGCCCTGTCCGCGCGACTCTAACTTCATCAACAGCCGCTTCCTTCCTCATCACGCGGCAGTAAAACCCGCCCCGTCAGCAGCGCGAAGTTTCCATTTTCACGAACCTCTCCTCATAAAGGGATCGCTAAATGACACGTTAGAGTTTACGGGGTCTTAATTCAAGCAGGAACCGGGCGCCCCTCGAAAATTCATCACCCGGCGATTAAAGAAAAGATATTCGCTCCATCTGCGGCGGAGCCGGAATATAATATATGGAAGGCTGCAAGTTTTCCCCTTTGTTGGCAGGGAATTCTTATCGGTTGTAATGCGTCATTTGATTGCATATCGACCATATTTGCGGGAGTGAGGGCGGGTGGCTGGTGTGGCGGGGCGCCTCTGCAGTTGCGCCGCCACCCGTGGAGGCCCGGAGAGCATAGCAGACGTACCGCGCGTGCCGCTACACGGCGTAATGCCGCGCGCACCGCTTTTAATTGACGCGGTGCTCCACATAGATATGAACACATAATCCACGCTCTGCTGCGCACAAAAACCCGTGCAAGCCACCGCCATGTTGCTTGCCTCGGCGCGCTGCACTTGTTCTCTCTTGCTCTTCTGCGTCCTGCACACGATAGACTAGACCAGGTCGCTGGGTGTAGCCTCCACCAGGCTCTTTCGGGTGCCTAAAACATAGCAGAAGAAGCTGGCTGTGTACAATGTATGATTTGCCATGAGGAGTTAGCCTGTAAACGCTTCGGACCCTTTCTGGCTCAAATTCTCCTCCAGCAAATGACTCACTCTGATTAGCCTATTCATACTATATATCTTTCCAGCGACCGAGATGGTCACGGCGTATAAAGACTACGTCAAAATTAATGCCAACACGGTTCCTTTGCCCTTTCTTACAATAAGTTACACCGTTGAAGAAAGTTTATTCCGTCTTCGTTCACAAGACGAAAAAGCCCCGAAGACGTCCAGGTTCAAAAGTGTGGAAAATGGCCGTGATGTTTTCGAGCCGCCGAAGCGCGAGCTCTCATCTCCCTCTCTCTCCTAATATTGCCACCGGCGTGGAAAGATAGTATTAGTATCTCCTCATGTACATCTCTCCGCATATAAAAACTGCCCCCATTGTAAATTCCTTTGCTGCAGTGGTAATGAGAATGTGGCATATGAATGACTGATGTTTCGGCGGCGAAGGCAAAAGGAGATCCCAGGCCCATCGCGGACCGGTGGGCCGGAGTGGCTCCCTCGGTATTGTCACCGGGCATATTTCATTGTCGATGTGGCGGGGATTAAAGAGAAAATCTGTCACATGTCGTGATGGGAGGTGGGACCGTCCCGCGGCGCTGCCGTGCGGTTCCGCGGATGACAACTTGTCGCGTTCAGGGGTTGGGGACGTGGACAGGCCCGCCGGCCGTATGGAAATGTCCGGATTAAAATTGAATGACTGTCGTGTGACGGCGTCACGCGTCACCGATTCCTTCAGGTGACAACTTGTCGCGCTGTCATATTCCATTGCCAATGGCATTGTTTACAAATAAAATGTGTCATTCGCAGTCACCATATGACTGTCGTGTGCCACAATCGTCCCTCGTCGCGCGGTCCTCAGAAACCCTCCGCGTCACAACTTGTCGCGTTATGGGGGTTGGGGACAACGACATATTTCACAGCCAATTTAAAAGCCGTGTTTACAAATAAAGCGTGTCACACGCATTGCGATGTGCTTTCGGGTAATAGACTGTCATGTGTCCCTGTCGTGTGCATTGTCGCCTGGTCCTAACCCCTCCCGATGACAACTTGTCGGCAACAGCGACATGTTTTGATTTTATTGGCAATGGCCGCCTTTACAGGTAACTGTGTCACTGTCGCAGCCATATATATTCGGATGAGACTACTAGTAATAATGTGGCGCTTTCGTCCCTTGTCGTGCGGTCCTCAGGGTGACAACTTGTCGCGATACGGGGTTGGGGACGATGGGGACGATATCTTCTGATATATCAGCCGTGTTTACAAATTAAGTGTGTCATAGTCACTGTCATAGACTGTCGTGTGCCGCTGTCGCGCGTCCTACCCCCTCTGGGTGACAACCTGTCGCTTTGCGGGGTTGCCACCGGGGACAGGGACAAGCTCACAGGTCCCGCGCATATCGACAATAGACATATTTCATTACTAATGTCGCGCTGGCGGCGCGGATCAGAAATTAAATGTCTCATATCTGCTGATGTCTCGCACAGCCGTGGGTGACAATTTGTCGCGCGTTCGGGGACAGGGGACAGCGACAGGCCCGAACAAAGGACCGGGCGTGACACACAGGCGCACCCGGGCCGCGCCAAGTCACCCGACAACAACCCAGAACCTCCATCCAACTTCCCATCAATAACGCGGGAACGCACTTCGCCATTCTCCCTCGCAATTTATGGGGAATTACCGCGCATATCCCGTGTACTTCTTCAATTATTACCCTTAGCCCATAATTAATGCACCTGTCACAGCGCGACCCCCCTGACCCCTGCTCCCTAGGCGCACCCCGTGGAATTGACATATGCCGGGATCAACTAAGGAACTGACCCCTCAGGTACAGAACAAATCAAGTTATTTCCACCCGCCTTAAGATTCGTGAGGCACATATGAAAAAGATCGGGGGTGGGGGGGTGCTGTTCATATCTGTGAGAAGATTTTTTTGAGAAGTCCAGTTGGAGGGAGAGGGGGGGAGCGGTATGGGCCAGGGCGCAGCGCCGGGGGTGATCCATCATTTTACTGCGTTAGCGCAGCCTTGCATGCATCTCATATACGATGGTCAAAATTTATTAATATTATAATAAAATAGATCCCGTACTTTCATTTATTGCCTGCGCGTTGACAAGGTAATTAATCAATTTAGAATCAAGAAAGTAGCCTAATTTCAGATTTCGATCTAATCTGTCAACGGCAACAGGACTCGGTCGGTAATCGCAATATCGAGTCGAACATCGCATGATGCATTTTTATAATGGAGTTTTGGGCTCTTAAAAGCATAAAGAACCTGAGGTGAACAGAGATACCCCGAGAATTTCAGACACATCTGTAGGAATTCCGCCGCCATCTTTGATATCACATCAACTTCGCAAATCGCGCTGGCCCGAAAAAGCTTCCAGGACGTTTTCGAGTCGACGGTTGGGTCCGAAAACGCCAAAAAGGTGGCGAAAAGGGGTGAAAAATCGTGATTTCTGGGTCTGGAGGAATGGAGGCTAGCGGGGACATTAGTATGCGAGGTCACTATCCCCTGTACTAGGTCTGATAATGGAGAGTGATGACTGGGAACAATTGTCGGACGGTTTAATATTTAATACTTGAGTCCAATTTGCGTTATCCCGGTTTCGAACCGGTCCAATATTCTCCACGCTCGAGATATTTTTTCTGCACTCGAACATTCAAACAAAGAAAGAGCCGCTGAGATAACTTTGAATAAAGAGATTCCGGACCGCGTCTCTGTCTTAAGATTTTTACTTTCTTAAGTGCTACAGGTATACACACCAAGGTGAAGCATACAGATGTCTTCAGCATAACTAAGGGCATGTTGCGATGTCCACCCATTAAGCGGAAACGTACCATAAGACAAGAATCAGATAAGCTTAAATCAAGACATGGCGACGTTACCGTCTTGCGACCATCCCGTTTTTTAAGTGTTACAGGTACACCTACACGTCAAGATGTTGGCGTGAGGATGTCTTAAGGGCGGGTTGTTTAAGGATGCGTTGCGAGGTTCCTGTCCGTCCATTAAGCGCGGAGACGAAGGCGACCTCTGGCTTGCCCCCTCTCCGCGGCAGGCTCATTCCCACCCAGCGCATGCAACTGTTCATTTATGCTGATACCGGGCTAATGACGCCCGGGCAGCGCTGCGTCTAAATGGATTAATCACGTCAAAATATGAATTCGCGCCCGATCGATCGACGCTGCATCATATTTTGTTCTAAAAACTCGCTTTTAATGAAGGCGTGCGGCGCAGCAGGGCGTTCTGTTCGGGCGCCCTGGGCAAAAACTTGGACAAGTTGCGTGGGACCGTATGGCATTACAATGTAGCAGGGTTCATTTGTTTCATAGCTGGAATGTGAAAGAAAAAACTTACACATTCAAAGTAACCATATTTTGTACTAAAAACTCGCTTTTACTGAAGGCGTGAGGAGCAGAAGGGCGTTCTGTCCTAACGCCCTGAGCAAAAACCTTGACAAGTTGCACACGACATCAAAATGTAGTGGCAGGATTCATTATTCAACTTCCGTCAGGTTCTCAGAATCATCAAATTATGTTCTAAACATTCGCTTTCCATACGACAAGGGACGCTTGGAGGGAACCTGGGAGCACTGCGGGCAGGTACGGGAACAGGACAGAAATCTCATTTCATGACTTTTCTGATGAGCCGTTCTTTTGAAGTCAATTTCATCAAATTATGATCTAACAAATTCTCGTGTATTGATGCCGTACAGGCCCATTGCAGGGCGTTGGCCGGTTCAAAACTTGCTCCGGTGCTTTTACTGCATCGGACATCAACCTAAGATGGTGAATTTCTTCACATTTCAATGTCAGAAGTATAATTGTATTTGGGGGCGCTGTTCGTTTACATCATAGCAATCCGGACAGGCGGCACTGCCTCATAGAAGAATGTAGAATGTTCAAGTACGGACCGCGTCGGGCCGCACACACATGGTTACTCTCCATTGTGAAGGTCAGGCACTGGACACCAACCTCCAAGCAGACGTTTAGATTGTACAGTCATTTTTAGAACGCTTGTTTTGGACGCCTTTTTTGTATGGCGGACCGTCTATTGAAAAGCCTGCACCACTGTAAAGTCGCGCACAAGGAGTGAGAACACTCCCAGATATCGTTTGCACATTTCATAGTGCTTGTATGTACACATTCTTATTTATATTATTTTGCTATGCTTGCTTTATATTTACGTATCATCTCTCTGCTTTTCTGTTGGCGGCATGGAAATAACTTAACGACGTGAGTGTATCGCCACTATGTTTTGAAAAAAGACAACAGTCAATACCATACGTGTCCTTGCAAAGCTAAGTATTTGGAAGAAGTGAATATGTTAAGATACACTGGGTGGGAGTGGCCGCTGTAGTTTCTTGAAGTAGAAAGATATCATTTACGCTGTACAAAATAGACAAGAAGGCCAACAACTTCTTAGTTGCCATAGACAAGCTGCAAATTAAACTGACGTAACAGAAGGCCCGAAGTTCAATAAGAACGATTTAGCTACGTAACCGATGGAACTTCGCCAGTAGAACGAACAAGACTGGCTGATGTTCACCTTGCTGTGTCTCATGCCACAAAGGGTAGAACATTTCTTCCTATTCTGTTCTGTTCTACAGGGAAGGACTGCTAGCCGTGTACCCTTTACTCTCTCTCTCTTTCTCTCTTTCTCTCTCTCTCGCTCTCTCTCTATCTCTCTGGATTATTCGCTGTCTTGGCAAACTCACGTAGTCTTACACTAACTGCACTAACGCTGTTTCCTGTGTTAATTTCCAGTTCTAAGTGAAGAATATTGGTGGTGACCGTCTAAGAATGAAAGATGATGAAATATTTTGGCAACTCGTAGCCCTTCCTCCACATATTTCTACAATCTTACGCAGTGTAACCACTAACCACACTAACTCAGTTTCCGTGTGTTAATTCCTGGTGCTAAGTGAAGAATATCGGTGTCGACGGTTTTCTCGGTCCGTGCGAGGCGCCTGTTTAATGAAGAGCACGGCTTGTTTCAAAGGTTGGCGGAGAGTCACGATGGAGCGGGTCTTGACGCTAACGAAGGACTACATGATTTCTCATTATGGACAGTGGCGTGCTCCCGGGTCGCACGGATGTCAGGCTTCCCTAACCTCTGTTCTAATGATCGGCCTGGATTCATCACGGAGCGGGAGGTAATGACTGCAGCGAGAGGAACGGGCGGAGGAAATACCTAACCTGGAATCCAGCCTGTTCACATGGCCTAAAAGTCACAGGCAAGGATAGATGTCTAGAATACCTAAGAAGCCCAGTCTGTGGCTGCTAGAGAGACCGATTACCAGGTTAGAAATAGGCGGATGATAGGTCGAGTTCTCGCGTTTGCTTAACCTGGAATCTGGGATGCTCCTAGGGCCTACAAAATCACAGGCGAAGAAAGACGTCTTGAGTGCCTCAGAAGCCCAGCCTGTAGCTGAAGGAGAGGCCTGTTCCCAGGCTAAGAACAGGCGGACGAAAGGTCGAGTTCTCGTGTTTGGTTAACCTGGAATTTAGGCTGTTCCCAGGGCGTACAAAATCACCACCAAGGAGTAATGACATTTAAGTACATTTAAGAGCGATCCAAACTGGAAACCTGAATTCCCACTTCCAATAGAAATCTACTCTAATCTACTCTATACATCTCAAATCCGAGACCTGATTTTCAGGTAACACTGGATACCTCTTAAACTACGCAAACGCAGTGAACACGAAGAAATTGACAGGGATGTTAGAAATAAAGTACGTGACGTTGAAAACAATCGCACTTAAGAGTTGTTGAAATACTACTAAATGCAGTTTATAGAAAAAACACATTAGATTACAGAAAAAAAAACAGACTTAAGTGTGTTTTTCTTACTTTTGTAGCTGATCTTGAGCGAAACACACCTGTCCCTGTTTGAAGTTCACAACAGCGAGTGGTTATACCAGGTAGCACTTCGAAACAGTCTTAATATATTGAACCAAAATCCAACTAAAAACAGACCAAAGACAACAATCAAGGTAACTTTCGATGCAACTCTGTCTTTTTAACTTCAGTACACGCGAAAACCGGTCCTTCTTCCCGCCACAACTGGGCGTGACGCCATCACGAGGGAAGTGACGTCATTTCAGCACCATGGACAGCGATGTCCGCACTTCGCCCTTACCATGAAAAGCGATGTACTCTTAGGGCATCGTTGTGCTTTTTGTTCTAACAATGATGAAATGGTCTTGCTAGAATTACTTTTTTTTTATTTCTGTTGATTATTTTTGCTTTGTAAGCTTTGGGTGATGACAAAGACAGCAAAAAGTCAAGCCAACATTTTTAGGTTTTTTGACTTCATACGCATGAAGCAGAAATAGACACAGGCTACATGTACTTAGAAACGCCATGTTTCAATGATTAACTTTCTTTTCAACTATCATTTATGTCATTTGAGTGTTGAAAATAGACAAGCAAAAAGGTAAACCGTACAAGTGACGGTTTACGTTGCTATCTGCCATACAAATACATCGAAATGCCGAAATGCGGTACTGAATGCATGAAATCTCCGTCAAGGCCATGTATTGAGTACAGTATTTCAGAAGAAAGTGGAAATCTTTTCACCGGTTTTCATGCGATTTGATTGTTTCCAAAAAACACATTGAATTATTGACATTGTATGTGCATCTGTATGTCATATTCCTTGTTTCATATGTATGATTTTGTTCTGCACGATAAATTTATCTGAATGAATAATAAAAGCTTTTCTAAAAATGGCAATTTACGACTGTTACAGGCCACCCACCTGATAAACAGTATTGTTTCAACTGATGGTCGCAGGATAGGACACAGAAAATGATGAGAAAAGCAATATGCAACATTTCTAAAAGCAAATATTGGCAAATATCATTTCACAGCGAACGTTGAACCATCCTCATGTGGCATGTCCATAAGTGCTATATCCTTTGCCATGGCGTTACGTGATCTACGCAAAGCCAGGTTCACAACGAGATTGACGCTTACACGACCGGCCTAAATCCGGAAAAAGGCGCTTTTTAAGGGATCCAGCCCCCTATGACCCAACACCTGACACAGAGCCAAGTACACAACATGAGAGATACTTTCTTGATCCTCTTCTGTACGATGTAAACCCGCCAGAAGTGACAGTTACAAAGTTGTAAACCCCTGAGAAGGCCACTGTCACCCCTAAGGTCGGAGGGGTTGTACCTGGAGACTTCCTGCACTACAGTAGGTTTATACACTCAGGTGAGAAGGAGTCAAACTGTGATGTAAGGGTTTAGAGAGACCAGGAGAGCACTTGTTACCGTGTTTTATACCGCCGTAGTTACCCCTAGAGGCTGGGTGTGGAGGGATTGTAGATACGGTGTGATGTGGGGATTTACACAGATCGGGAGAACGATTGTTACTGAGTCAAGCCCGTGAGAAGGCTGTGTGAAGAGGTTGTGGTAAGAAACTTGCTGTTCTACAGCAGGTTTACAAACTCAGATGGAAGGGGTCACGTAAGGGTCTAGAGACATCAGAAGAGCAGAACCCCGGAGACCTCTAAGGTCGTTTCTGTGCAAAGAGCTGCAGTGAGAGACTTGGTGTTCTACATAGGGGTTACTCAGAGTCCAGTGGGAGGTCAAAAACCATCGTTGAACGGTTTAGAGAGATCAGGAGAGCGCGGTTGTAACTGAGTTATAACCCCCCGAGACCGATGTGGTCAGCCCTAAGATCGGGTCTGTGCGGAGGGGCTGTGGTGAGAGATTTGGTTGGTCTACAACAAGTCTACAGACTGAGCACTAAGAAGGGAAAGGGTCACGTAAGGTCTAGAGACATCAGAAGAGCAGTGGTTACGAAGTTGTAAACCCATGAGACCTCTAAGGTCGTTTTTGTGTAAAAGGCTATGGCGAGAGACTTGCTATTCTACAGAGGGTTTACTGGGAGTCCTGTGTTAGGTCAAACTATCGTTTAAGGGTTTGAAGAGATCAGGATGGCGGTTGTAACGGAGTTATAAACCCTCGAGACCGATGTGGTCAGCCCTAAGATCGGGTCTGTGCGGAGGGGCTGTGGTGAGCAACTTGTTGTGCTGTATCTGTTCCACAGCAAGTCTACAGGCTCAGGTAGGAAAGTGTCAAGTTAGGGTCCAGAGACATCAGAAGAGCAGTGGTTACGAAGTTGTAAACCTCTGAGACCTCTAAGGTCGTTTCTGTGTAAATAGCTATGGCGAGAGACTTGCTATTCTACAGAGGGTTTACTGACAGTCCTGTGTTAGGTCAAACTATTGTTTAAGGGTTTGGAGAGATCAGGAGAGCAGTTGTTACCGAGTTGTAAACTCCTGAAGCCGCTGTGGTTACCGCTAAGGTCTGGTCAGTGTGGAGTGGTTGTAGTGATAGACTTGCTCGGTTCTTCCGAAGGCTTTATACACTCAACTGAAAAGAGGTCAAACTATCGCGTGAGGGTTATGAAGTGACGGGGATGCTACGGAGAGGTGTGTGCATATGCAACTCGTGACGTACAGAGATGGCAGACTTCACCCCCTTACCCTCACTGCTTTGTGACCCTTCCAGTCAAACTTCAAGCTTCAAGAGATCAGAGATGCTATGGTGGGGGATGTACGTGCTACCTTTCGTAGGCTGTACAAAAGAATAGAGAGGTTACTGGGCGCGTGAAATAGCCAGAATGTCTGGATTTCCATGGATCACACAAGTGGTAAACCACAACATGACGTAAAACAGAGATAGCAGACTTCAACCCCCTACCAATATTGCTCACCCTTTTATTATCCCACCGACAGACTATGTATATATTGATATATTATATGTTTATATTGGGAATAATCAAATATACACACACACACGCATACGCACATCTACATGCGCACGTGCACAAACACACGCACACAGATACATTAAAACTTCAAGATATGAGATAAAACCCTCACCCACTTGGGGTGTGGCTAACTATATAATTAACACCATGTAGTAGTCAGAGCATGCTTGATAATGTACAAACTATTTTTTCTCGCGGTGAACGTTTTTTACTCTGCTGGTTTAGCCACAAAACAAGCTTGATCCAAACATCCACTCGCGTTGGAACACCCTTTCAGTACTAGGGACAGCGGCGCTAGCCCTCCGGCGGTCCCGGTTAGGGACGCGATCTCCGCCGGGATCCCGCTAATGAAGACATCCCGCTTCATCTAACGGGGAGAGTCCGAGATCGCACCGGGGAGAACCGCTCCTAATTCCCGCCGCTTGAGAGGATTTTCCACGGTATCGTCTGCCCGATCGATCGGCGCTCCTCCGGGACGCTGTTAAACGATAGCCCGGAATTGAGTCGATTGAATTTTTCTTGTCGAGGGAACTTTGTCGGCCTTGTGCCCCGGCTTGTGGAGCATACCGATGTGTGCGCGCTGGTGGAAGGGTTGGCGGTGGAGAGAGGAAAGAGACACCTGTTATTGGAAATCGCATAATTTTGCTAGCTAAAATCTACAAAAGAAGACAGTCCCAGTCCTTTGTTACATACATCTGTATCTTTCAAGAAATAGAGTATTGAAGGGGGAATCTAAAGAAGCATAGAGGCAAATGGGGCAGATTCTGTATATTCATTTTTGTTTCAATATTGTACAGTTTATTTCTGTTTTTGATTATGGTTTGGAACATCATGTATCATTAGTTAAGTTCATTTTGTTTTGTTAAGTTGGTTTGTACTAATAGAAAAAAATTGATAGAATAAAAGAAAAGACTCCGCACATGCTTTGGTTATCGCCCGCCGAGCTCTATCGTCGAGTTGGGAAAATTATAGAAATCGACCATAATAGTAATAGTTTCTTAATGGAATTGAGTTTGCCATGAACAAGAATTCTACAGGAGCTGTTATAAATGTTAACTCTATGGCTACCTCAACTCCTCTGGAAAACTATTCAACCCTTTTAGCTCATCTGCTTGTGTTTTTCCCACAATCCACGGAGTCTAGTAAAGACTAGCATGCAAAAGAAGAAATATAGTTTTTAGAGGTATTAACATACAAGAATCCTACCGTTGTACGAAAGGTAAAGCGCATATACGAGTGCCTAGATGGTAGAATATCTGCAATGTATTCAGTAGAATCTATATATAAGTTTTAACCCCAATTATAATCATAAATACACGTGGACAAACAAGCATTACGTAATAGAATCCCTATATTCACGTATTATCTGTATGATTTCAGTTGGACGTGCGTATAAAGATACACGACTTAACTTCACAGCTATAGATTCAAAGTACCAAAGAAAACTCCCTTAACAATCTACGATAGATACTAGTAGCAGTGACGCTAACACAAACTTTCCTTAGAACTTATTGTCTCTAAAACCTATCTTAGTTGTACAAGACGACAAAGTTATACTACTGGAGCTGTACTACTGAGCACTGTTGTACTGAAGGTGTTTGGTGTATTCATATATTCCATTTCTCATTCGAAAGACCAAAAACGACACAAAGAGCTGATTCCGCTCTCACAGATTGAGAGAAATGTATGATTTCCCCTGACATCGATGTTATCTTCGTTTTCATCTTCACTGATGTTGTATATTCCCATGTCCACTAGTCCCTTAGCTTCAAATTGAAAGCAGTAAGAAGATCATTTCTATTACTATTTATACATTTTGCGTATTCATGGCAACGTTTGTAAGTTAAAATTTTCATCAGCTGATCAGTACATGTATCAGTTGTCCTTAACGACTGAACATAGCGTGTGGAGAATGGGTTGAAATTTGGAATGATGACTTGCGATTTAAAACTTTCGGCTGACGATTTCAGCAGGACATTATAAGAAAACACCGAAATAGCAACACAACAGATGACCAGTATAGAATGCCCGGCAATGGCGACACCTCTCATTTCAAAGTATGGAAAATTGGTGACGGCAGAAAAATACTTGTGAACAATTGTGAAATCCTAATGCAATTCAACATACATTCTTCTCAACAAAGGTTTATAGTTGATAAAGACACAAGTTTCTCAAAACGAAACACAGAATAAACTTTTGGCAGTGCCAAGTTCTTGGTGGCGTATAAAGTTACCAACCTCCGATGCCAAGTTTCCCCCTTCCTGGATGAAAACCCGACTTTGAGAATAAATCAAAGATAAACAATCAGTCCGACAGAAAGGAAATGCAAAAAGGGCAGCATAAATCAGACCAAAGTAATAACCAAAAGTCTGGCTGTTCTATCGACCAAACAGATGATGAAGAATAAGGTGATTTCTAACGCGATCAGATGACCAGTAGAGGGAAAAGACTAAGAACTCTCTTCTCGTGAGTTCGGAAGAGCGACCGCCATTCTGATAATGATTCTAACATTATTACAAGCTCTTATATAAACGATGGAAAATAAAAGGAGAAAAGAGTGAACGACAAACCAACGAACATAACATATGACTTTTCTAATCCAAACGCTGACCGTAAATCGTAACAACCTGGGTTCGATTTCTTGTTTGCTTACAGCGGGAGACGACGAAAGTCCACTTTCTCTGTCTAGTTTGGGCTTTGTGATGTTATGATTATGATGATAGGAACATTTAGGGAAACAAATAGATACGTCAATGAAGGTTAGACATCCAGGTAATAAGAAATGCCAAATAGCAGTTACTTCAACAACTGGATATGATTTTAGAAGCGGTCAGACGTTGATGAGGAAGAGAAGTGATTCCTGGCGAGTTCCGATGACCAATGGCGAGGAAAGACTGGGAACGTTCTGCTCTGTCATCTTAAGATTTTTCCTTCCTCCTCATCAAGTCTTGAGTAGTTCGAAAAGGAGTAAGAGTCCCCATGATAGTTAGAATATTTTTGGAAACAAACAAACAAACAAACAAACAGACTCACAAATGATTAAGGTTAAGATGATCTCTAACGCTATCAGATGACCGATGACAGGGAACTCGTCCTCGTAAAACGTTTCGCTTTCTCCTCCTAATCAAGCCTTAAACTTTTAAAACGAACCAGAATTTCAAAGAATTGACCGTCATCCTGAAACCAATGACAAGTTGAATTCTAACTAATGATAAGTTCTGGCCCGAAGCTTTATAAGTACCAGGACAGAAACAGTGAATGAAAAAGCTAACACTTCACGTTATAATCTTCAGTACCAAGGCTAGACCTCTTCTTTAGAGGCAGCAGGAGGCAACAGAAACTTTTATTTGTCGACAAGGGCTACATGAAATGTCGGACCGTTTCCAAAATCAGATGCAGTTGCTTGGGTAACTCCCATTTGACGGGTGTTAAGAATATGTTGATGAAAAAAGTATTTTAAAAACAAACAGACTTTGAAAAGTAAATAAAATGTTCCGATGGCCAAGGCGACGAAATATGGAAAGACAAGGAACCTTCTACTCTCTTCCGTCTTCTTCAACGTTCGAAAATAGTCTCCGTCTTCTTCAACGTTCGAAAATAGTCCAATTTAAGAAATTCTAGTTCCTCCTAATAACGTCTCAATTATTAGAGAGAGAAGCCCCATGGAATAACGTCACGACAGACAAACAGATCATGAGAAAGAGGAAATATAGGAAGACCGGGAACCTCCTAACGAACGTTACTCTGTAATCTATTAAAGACATTTCATCAAGAATCTTTAAACGTTTAATCTTACCCTGTTTTCATAAGACATTTCCTCCAAGTCATCAAGTTTCATGGAAGAAAGAGAAGTCAGAAAAAGTGACCACCCTCTGGTCATAAGAAAATGGCAATGTAGTTTCCAGATTTGTTGTTGGTGGTGGTTGAAATATAAGAATATAAACCGTAACTTTACTACTGTGTGCCCGTTTACATTTAATGTTCTACCTGCTAATGTTGCTAAAAGCATTTGTTCATGTCACGTGTTGAAACAAATACTAGGGAATGTGAACAAAGAATGTACTTTTTGAAACTTGAAGTTTAAAGCGTAGAAGCTCTTCACTGAATAACGCTTTGCATTATGGTATTGAAGATATAATTCAATTAAATAAATAATTTAATTCTGGGTGAGATTATTTAAGGTAACGTTACTGCTGATATCAATACTATTTTGTTTTCTGAATGCCTATATCAATTATGCTCTCCACAAGACAACACTTCCACCTGAAATATCACAATGGCATGTGTTGGCTTGTATTGCATAACCAATTCCGCCTTAAATGGTAGGCAAAATCACAGCTTTATACAGTCTAGTACAAGCTGCGTTAGACCAGACTGTCTATTGTCGTACCATTGTTCTCTTGCTCATGTTCGAACAGCACAATACCATTACAGGTCTATTGTAAGTGTAGGGACCATATGTTCACATGCCCAACCATCCGCCATGTTTGTTCGCCAAGGTCACCTTTGTACCGTGACCTTGATCCCTTTATGTAGAACATGGACGTTGAACATCAAACAGGGTTAGACCGACCGATACAAACATACAGAACAGGTCTTGTTGTCCCGAATGTGATATGGACGTTTTGCTCGGTATAGAAAGACTAAAAATGTAGCGCATTAATTTTTTTTTTCCTGACATTTTTCCGATTGAACAGGATAGTGCAAATCTATGTTCTTATTTTAGTTAAGACTTTGCGTTTCCTCTATGTGCTGAAGATTTATTATTTGCACTTCAAAGGTACAGTCAACTACCGAATCAAGGAAAATACGAAATACGGACACAACAAGACAAAATGAAAATTAGATCGGTGTATTTCGGCTATAAACGTGATCAAGCTAAACTTGAAATATGTTTTCCTTTCAACTCATGTCAAAGAAGACAAGACATGTAGCCCTCAAGTATTTCATTCACCAAGCTCATAAGATCATCATGATCAACCCTTTTCTAATGGAGATGTGTCCATACACGTGCCGTTTTCTACAAGTATCACCATTCTTTCCTTTCTATAACGGACAATGTGACATAATTACGTTGGACTGGTGTTCAGGTGTTGTATCATGGACAGAGGACACTTAAGACAGAAAGAGGACACTTAGGCCAGAAGGCTCTCTGGGCGTAGGTAGCATCTGGTCATATATTTCTATCATTACAAATTGAGTGAGAAAAAGTTGAACCCACATACTAGATCATAGTACACACACTAGCCTTATGTATTTGTAAACACGTATATATAGGTATTTTTGTTTGTGTCTTGCACCATTTGGGCATGAATGCATGATAAAGGTCTAAGTCCATTATCATTCACTTCCTTGCACATCTTATGACAGAATCCAAATTACTAAGTTTTCATTTTCGTAAATCATAGATACAGAAGGGTTAATCTTTCTGCGCGTGGTCGCATCATACCCTTGTGAGTACAACGAACGTTGATGGTCTTTTATATCTTCAAGAAAAGATATCTTTGTGACTATCTAATCTCTGCAGTCACGACGTTGTTAAGAGTTCTGACAATGCAATTTTGTCTATAGCTAGCCTGTCACATGTTCATTATGTTCGTTTTCAGTCAGTTGAAGTATTGTACTTCAATATAAAAGATAAAATGGCATCATTGTATTTTTTTCACACCTGACAGTGCAAGCGGAAACAGTTTGAGCATCGCGCCTTGCCACATGTTCGTTAGTAACGGTAGTTAGCGTTAGTTTCTGGGGCAGAACAAACATCACATGTAAACCAGATAAACACACCTGGACCACCGTGCTGAAATGTCTGGTACTTCAAATACAATAAAGTCGATTAGGCTCCGTCAAACATAAAAGTTGCAATGTTCACAACTAGATTTCAAGTGTAGCTTCACACGTTGCTAATTGACTAGAGTTACATTGCCCGAACGACATATTGTGATATCTCATGTCTGATCCCTCAACACTTTCATTAGGCTGGTAAGTCATATAAGAAAACTACAATTTGAGAAAATGAATGAACATTACTTATCCCAAGATGATAAAAAAGCTCTTATAACACAACCTTGAATTCGTTTATCTGACCAAATTTTTAAAGATCTTAAAGTACGTGGCGTTTTTGTTACATTCCTTGACTTAATGCATAAACACTGCACTTTGTTGTTTCTTTGTTATATGTGGCTGAAAACTGTATAGACAATCCTAGGACTTAATATAAAAATGATAATAGCAGTATAGTATAGTATGCACAAACAGACCGATTGACGAATTGGTAAAATGTTTTTATTCTCGGCAGATTAAACTCCCGTGTTGGTCACGTACCACACCTAACACCTAACTGACATTTGAAAAATCCCCTTTTACGGAGGAATGTAGCAGACTTTGGGTGGAACGTAAAGTCTGGAGTGTGACCCGGACAAGAACTAGACTGGTCACTTGGAAGGTTGGGAACTCTAACATGTCTATAACGCTGAACTTAATTTGCTTTTAAAAATCATGAACGAAAAAGATGTAGATGTATTAGAAGTTGATGTATTCGTATTAATGACATGAGAAGCGCACGTAAGAACTTCAAGTTCAGATATTCGAACTATGGAGCACTTGACATTTGGTCAATGACGTTCCAAGTTATGATTTCAAAACAGATGTAACGCTACGTCGTTGGATCGTTCTGTAACGTTACGTTTTTCGTGGTGTGGACGCATTTCACCACTGTCGAGCGATTCATAGCGGAATGATAAAACAATTTACTGGAAAACAAACTAACCAACAATCAGAAATGACCGCTTTAGCCAGTTTTCGTCCCTTCCCAACGTCCCCTCCCAACATGTTTTCATAACCAGAAAGTCTAAAGACAAACGACACTCCGGGCAGTTCACTTTCCCGCCAAATCGCACGCATCTCCATGATTGACAGCTCCACTGGACGGCATATCAACCATAAGTAACGTCTTGTCCTAAGCGCATGTTATGCCACTGTTACGGTGCATATAACACGGGGGATACATGCAACTTCTATTTCTGTTCAGGTATTACTCAGTCTAGTTTTATTTTACCAAGTGTCATTAAGAAGTAAACGGGTAATAAACTAGTTCCTGTTTGAAGTTTAAAACTGTCGTAAACTACAATATCTTCAAGCTTGTGGGCTGAACGAAAATCGAAATAACTCAATGATACACATGTATATGATAGGAAATGAGTGAGTAAGTGAATGAATGAATGAATGAACAAGTTAGTGAATGAATGAACGGGTGAACCTGTGAATGAATGAATACACGATGTTGAGTCGTCCCTTGTCTCGAGTCGGTCGACAATGGAAGATTATGTCAAAGTAAGCGAGCATACATGGGTAACGGGTAATGCGGATGAGTGAGTGATTCCGTGAGTGAAAGAGTGAGTGAGTAAAAGGGTGAAAGAGTGAGTGAGTGAGCAAGTGAATGACTGACTAAATATGTTTACAGTCCCGTTCCAAAACTCTTCCACAAAGTCCACACTTCAGTAAATCTAGAAGCATCTCCCATGACATTCGGTCACATATAATCTCATGTTTTTTGAGTGAGTGAGTGAGTGAGTGAGTGAGTGAATGAATGAATGAGGGAATGAGGGAATAAATGAATGGATGGATGGATGGATGAATAAATAAGTGAGTTCACAGTCCCGTATCAAAACTCTTCCACAAAGTCCACACTTCAGTAAATCTAGAAACATCTCCCCTGACATTCGGTCACATATAAGCTCATGTTTTTGAGTGAGTGAATGAATGAATGAGGGAATAAATGAATGGATGGATGAATGAATAAGTGAGTTCACAGTCCCGGTACAAAAGTCTTCCACAAAGTCCACACTTCAGTAAATCTAAAAACATCTCCTATGACATTCGGTCACATATAATCTCATGTTTTTTGAGTGAGTGAGTGACTGAGTGAGTGAGTGAATGAATGAATGAATGAATGAATAAGTGAGTTCACAGTCCCGTTCCAAAACTCTTTCGCAAAGTCCACACTTCAGTAAATCTAAAAACATCTCCCATGACATTCGGTCACATATAATCTCATGTTTTTTGAGTGAGTGAGTGAGTGAGTGAGTGAGTGAGTGAGTGAATGAATGAATGAATGAATGAATGAATGAATAAGTGAGTTCACAGTTCCGTTCCAAAACTCTTCCTCAAAGTCCACACTTCAGTAAATCTAGAAACATCTCCCCTGACATTCGGTCACATATAATCTCATGTTTTCCCCCGGAAATGCTCGTCTCTCCCTGAAACAAATTACCTGATCCCCGCACCGCAGAGTAAAAACCGTCTGCCTTTCTGTGGTCAACATGAAACATTCCCTCCCGCTCATGTAAAGCGTCCCGTTATCAAAGGAACAAACGCGCAGCTTTCAGCCGAGGATGAGCGATGGCTACTCACCTGTGCGGGTTTTAAGGCAGTTAAGCCCGTACATCTTTCAAGTCCATATCTTAATGTTGCCCAGATGTATAGATTCCGATGTCAGCCAAAGTTTTTCCTGGGAGTTCGATTAGTTTTGGAGACATTCGATTCGGGGGTTCCTTGTCCCGCTAAACCGGGAGAATTTGTAACACTGAATGGCGTAGCGGCTATAAAGATGATAAGAACACTCTTTTCAACCTCCCCCCATAAATGTCATTCTTTAGAAATATCACGCAACGCCGAAATATCAAGAAAATGTTGGCGGAGATACGTCGGATCAATGCGAAGAAAGGGCCCGGACTAGAATATGTTCGAGCGGAATCCATCAATTTTGGGAGGTCGCCATTTTTCTGCAGTCATCTGGAGAAAATGTGGCTGTAACTTGGCCGCTCCTGGATGATGGTGGCTCATTAAGAGCCGGGAACCTTACCCCATCTGTCTTGCACCTCACCTACCCCTTCTTCTTTCATATCAAATCTCTTTATATGTATTTTGCCGGTCGGGCCTTGATAAGCGTTGTGCGGAAGTATATCAGATAGAGCGGGGCTTATGTAGCAGCATTTGCGAGATGGATATTATAACGCACAAAACTCACCACTGACTGAAGCTCCCCAGATAAGAAACAATGCACAAAGCTGCGCGGCTGCAATAATAAATGTGATTGACTGTACGTGGACCTAAGGAAACATTGTGTATGAGCTATGTACACATTACAGGGATCCCGGTGGGAGGGAACGCGGAGGAAGACTCAGTTCGGTCCGAGACAATTGGGAAAGTGAAAGTTGGTCTCCTTGGTTGCCATGGCACCGCAGGGGGTGCCGCCCTGTTCGTTACGGACCGAGTCTCACTT
The DNA here is from genome assembly GCA_019207045.1 of Branchiostoma floridae x Branchiostoma belcheri. Classification (NCBI taxonomy): domain Eukaryota; kingdom Metazoa; phylum Chordata; class Leptocardii; order Amphioxiformes; family Branchiostomatidae; genus Branchiostoma; species Branchiostoma floridae x Branchiostoma belcheri. The sequence continues at coordinate 6,656,133 of CM033028.1, forward strand.
CGTCCATCTTAATTCCGCACATGACCTCAAGGACTTAGGTGGGATATCTTAAAGAAAGTCTCCAAGACACCAGTCACTTAACAGCTGACGTGTAGAAATCTTTGAAATGTTCAGAGTTCCATAATACATGTTTACATAAATAAGTATGTTGCGAGAGAAATATCCAAAACACTCTCATATAGTTCTGTCAAATGTGAAGGTCGAATGTACACGCAGTAAATTCCAATATGGTGCCCTTGATTTTTGAAACTCACATTCAAATTCTAAATGACCATCACCACAAGAAATCAGCCGTTGTTACGTCAGCACGTACAATTTAAGACCCCCTCCCCCACCATACCCCCCTGTCCAAACTATACCCCCCTCCCCCCAAATAAGCGTTGCATTAGACCACAGCAACCATACGAAAATCTTGTCCATTTAGACCTATTTGGTTGTGGGTTAGCGGTAGAACACAGAAGACGGTTTTCTGTGCGCACTTACCTGGGAAATCAGCTCGCCTCTCTTAGAGCGGCCCGCTCTGCCTGGTCATTAGCCGACCGCCTGCGAGTGATATGCATATAGAGGCCAAGCGCACATTTAAGCGCGATGGAATTGCGCCGCGTCAAAGTACCCGGCACCGCGCCTGATATCCATAATTTGGTTTTTCCTTTCATATGCCATGAATGCTATCAATAACCATCTGAATATTCTGCGGCCAAAAACCGCTTCGGTACCCCGCAAAGGTCTTCTCGACCGAGCGGTTCGCCTCGACAGAAACAAGGCTGGACGGATGAAAAATTGCGCCCGTTTCCAATGTAATATGCCATATCACTTATGGCCAAAGCCGCCGTATCTGTCCATCTAAAAGACGTTTTGAATTTGGTTTGATAGAAAAGTTATTAAAAGCATCACAGCGGCCGGTCGGCCATCAATTTTGCCGGGGAGCGAGGATTTCTTGCGCGGTTCGAGGAAGCTTTTAGTAAGTCTTAACTATGGACGCACTTTTGTCACCGCTGATGGTCCGTCTTGGTTTTACATGGCTACTTTGGTGTGTGAGGAAAAGAGTGGAAATTGACCAAAACAATTCTATAAAAAGAGTAGAAAAGGTCAAAATCAAACTAATTTAGTAAGTCTTAACTATGGACGCACTTTTGTCACCGCTGATGGTCCGTCTTGGTTTTACACGGCTACTTTGGTGTGTGAGGAAAAGAGTGGAAATTGACCAAAACAATTCTATAAAAAGAGTAGAAAAGGTCAAAATCAAACTAATTTAGTAAGTCTTAACTATGGACGCACTTTTGTCACCGCTGATGGTCCGTCTTGGTTTTACATGGCTACTTTGGTGTGTGAGGAAAAGAGAGGAAATTGACCAAAACAATTCTATAAAAAAGGAGAAAAGGTCAAAATGAAACTAATTTAGTAAGTCTTAACTATGGACGCACTTTTGTCACCGCCAATGGCCCGGCTTGCTTTTACATGGCTACTTTGGTGGTTGAAAGAAGAGCAGAATTTAACCAAACAATTCTCTATAAAGAGCAGAAAAGGTCAAAATCAAACTAATTAGTAAGTCTTAACTATGCACGTAGTTCTGTCACCGCTAATGGTCCGGCTTGCTTTTACATAGCTACTTTGGTGGTTGAAAGAAGAGAGGAAATTAGCTAAACAATCATGTAGAAAGGTAAAGAAACAAGTAATTAAACTGGGAAAAGTGTTCTACGGACGTACTTTTGCTCGATGGTCTGGCTTATTTCTACATGGCTATTTTGGTCGCAAGACTAATAATTTAGTAACTAATAAAAGAAGAAAAAGTTGTATTCACTACGGACCGGGCACACAATGATATTTCTTATGATTTGGTCTCTCTAAGACTTTTTTTGTGACGAAAGAAGAGGAGAAATTTATCACAGAATTCTGTAAAAGAGCTGATTGCTTCTACATGTCTACTTTGTTGGCTGAGAAAAGAAAAAGTGAAGAAATAGGCAGTATAGATTTTCCAAGTTAATTCGGTAACTGAAGAAGGAAGAAGACTACTTTTCTCATCATTAATGGTGCGCCTTGCTTCCACGTGGCAACTCCGGTGGCGAAGAATGGAAAAGTGAAAAATATTGGCCATATAACTTTTTTAAGTTAAACATTTATGGCAGTCGATGGAGCAGAAAAAAAAATGATGAAAGGTTCTCTAAAAAGTAGAACTATCATAGATGTGGTGGTTAAAACCAGACTATTTCAGTAACTGAAAAAGGATGAAAATAGGTCTTTAACAACTTGGTCTTTAACTACGTAACGCACTTTTTTTACCACTAATGATCTGGTCCCTACATGTCTTCTTTTGTGGCTAAAAGAAGACAAAAAATGGCCACACAATCCTGTAAAAATAGTAGAAAAGGTAAAACCAAACCTAATTTAAGAAATTGAATGGAAGAAAACTCGATTCTTAAATACAGACTATTTCAGTAACTGAAAAAGGAAATGAAAATAAGTCTTTAACTACGTAACGCACTTTTTTTACAACTAATGATCTGGTCCCTACACGTCTTCTTTTGTGGCAGAAAGAATATAAGAAATTGGGTAAAAATAGTACAAAAGGTCAAACCAAACCTAATTTAGTAACTGAAGAAAAGAAAACTCGATCTTTCAATACAGACTATTTCAGTAACTGAAAAAGGAAATGAAAATAGGTCTTTAACTACGTAACGCACTTTTTTTACCACTAATGATCTGGTCCCTACTCGTCTTCTTTTGTGGCTAAAAGAAGAACAATTGGCCACACAATCCTGTAAAAATAGTATAAAAGGTCAAACCAAACCTAATTTAGTAACTGAATGGAAGAAAACTCGATCTATAAATACAGACTCAATTTTCCCATCATTAAACGTAAAGTCTCTTCAAGGATACTTCAATGGCCGAGGAAAAAGAGGAAATATAGTAGAGTAGAAATCGCATGTTTAATTGGTCAAAACCAGGCTAAGTTAGAGACCAGTGTAAACTAATGGTTCAGGTTAGACTACTTTGGTGCCTGGCAGATGAAGATAAGTAATTGGCCTAATAATTACATAAATGCACCAGATGACAGTGCAACAACAGTGGTCAAAACTAAGAAGATATATGTAAAGTCGAAGAGAAAAGAGGCATACATCTAATAAATACTGCTTTAAGCTGGCAAAAGAAGAGCAGAAATCAGCCAAATAGTTACTAGCATCTAAAAAGAGTAGAATTAATTGGTTAAGAAAATAATGGCCTAACCCGGACTGATACAGTGTCTGAACTACGGACCACCTTTTGTCTCGTCTGGTGGTATTGTCACGACAAGGTGACTGGTTCCGAGTTAGGAAAATAGTAAGAATGGCCTTACAATTATTTAAAAAGAAAATTTGTCTAAATCAGACCACTTTGGTGACAGCAACAAAAAAATGAGAAACTAGAAAGGCCGACATTTGCTTGAGAGCAAATACAGCATATTTCAGCCATCTCCCTCCCCATGCAACAATAGACTATTTCAAAATCACCCATTTGAAAAATCACTTTTACTAATGACGGTTTAACCCAAAAATGAGTCTTACAAAATTCCCCCGTTCAAGAATGGACTCCAGTGCACCCTATGTGAATTTGCACAATAGACCAGTCCAGAAATACTCCCACTGAAACCTTGGCCTTTTGAATAAGAAACCAAATCCAAAATTGAATTTAGAAAAAAAGGTCCCAGTGCATAAAAAGGTATAATAGACCACTTCCACTAAAATTGAATTTTGAATCATCACCCGTTCAAAACTGAATTTGAAAAAAAAACCTTCCGTGTGCAAAAAATGGACTCTTCCATGTAAAGTAGAGCAGTCCAAAAATACATCCGCTAAAATAGGACTTTGACATAATCACTGAAGTCCAAAAAATGGATTTAAAAAAAAGCCCCCTCTATGCAAGAATGGACTCTTCCAGAACACCCATGTAAAATTGCAAATTAGACCAGTCCAAAAATAACCCTACTGAAAGACTTTGACAAACTAGAAGTCACCAAAGTCCAAAATATGAATTTTGAAAAATCCCCCCTCCGTGCGAGAATAGACTCTTCCAGCACACATTCTGTAAAATTGCAAAATAGACCTGTCCAAAAATGCATCCACTGAAAGACTTCACCAGTCCAATGATGAATTTAAAAAAAAAAATGAACCCTCCGTGTAAGAATGGACTCTTCCAGATAACACCGGGCTCGCTGATTGGCTGCCACCCCCCCTCTTTAGGATATAGATTCAGGCTAAGTGATTGGTTACCTATCTAATTAGATTAAATAGACATATATGCCAGTAGGTGCAATCTGCAGCTGGGGGTCAACGACCTTAAGGTCATTGACCCCTCTGGCTATTGGAAAATGACAAAAAAATCCCCAAATATATCATTTTGACGTAGTCTATGACAAAAATTATACATGTGTCATTTGAATAAATATCTAGTGCACCCTTTTACCAAAATTTAGGTCATTTGGTTCTAAAACCAGAGCACAAGAGCCAAAAGTGTACTTTTTGGTCATAAAATGGCCAAATAATCGCAAATTTGAGCATTTTATTGTACCGTATGCCTCAAGTGTTATTGGATCCATGTGCGCATATATCTAGGGCACTCCTATACCACATTCAAGGTCATCCGGTTCTAAAACCAAGGTACAGGAGCCAAAAGTGTCCTTTTTTGGTAAAAAAATGACCAAAAAATCGCAAAAATAAGTATTTCGTTATACTGTACACCAAAACTGATACTGAATCTATATGGGGGACTTATCAAGGCACATCTGTACCAAATTTCAGCTCATTCGGTTATAATACCAGGGTACAGGGGGCCCAAATATACAGTTTTGGTCTTAAGATGACCAAAAAACCTTAATAAAATCATTCAAGAGACAGATATCGAAAAAATGAAAAAAACGTCTGAGGGTATTGGCCCACTCTACCCTTGTGCCAAATTTCAAGTCATTCGGTTGAGGAACAAGGGAGATACCGTGTTCTGAAGATTTGACAGGAGAAAGAAAGAAAGAAAGAAAGAAAGAAACATTACGAATACAATATATTTCACCATACCTATGGTATGGCTGAAATATAATCAGCTACTAATGGTCTTGTCTCTATAGTATCATACTGTGCGCCATAGAGTCCGGCAACTTTCCAAAAACTCAGCTGGACTTTCTCTGGTCGACCAAGGCCTCTGTCAAATTATGTTTCGCCATTTTTTTTATCAATTTGTACCATTTTTACAGCCACTTAAGGACCCCGGTGGACACTTAAACAGAGTAACGGAGTGGATGTTTGTAGACTTGGAGACAGGAAACGACCTTGTGAAGCAAATCAACCGGTGGCGTTGCCAAAAACGATTTGCGCTGTAAAACTGCACCGTAGAAACAAAGATGTCGTACCGTGTACTTTTAGTTATTGGCAATGGTATTTTCATCATGATGTTCTTGGATCAAACTGATGATTAAAACTGTCTAAGTCCATCTTCTCTCTCCAAGAGTCCCTGTCCTTCATAAGGTTTTTAAGACCATAACTTGTACCCCGACAACTCTTGGGCAAATCCACACAAAATACAGGTACTCTTATGTAAAAACATGGCTTTAACTTTGTTCCAAATTTTCCAACGCAGAAACGGGGTTTGCCATTAGTTTCATCCCTGCTATTCCGGTAACGTGACAGGCCAGAAAGTTTCCATCTTCCCAAATTATCAGTGGGGAGCTGAACTGGGCAAAACGTGTTTCCATATTTCAGAATGTATCTTTTCAATAATTCTATTGGACAACGCCGCATAGACACAGATATACGGAACGACCCTAAAAACCTCGGTGTCCTCAGAAAAACTATATTAATTCCGCATATTCTACATCAACGCACAGTTCAAAGCACATTTCGACCTGGGAAAACAATATTCCCTTAATAAGTCTATTCGTCATGTTAGAATAAAGGCAGCATTGTGTATGGGTTTTATATGCTGTGGCTTAATGCAAGATGTCGTTCAAAAAAGACTTCTTCATTAGGAAAATACGCGAAAATAACATTGCAACTGCCAACTCAATACATTTGGTTGTAAGGAAAGCAAGAAATATACCCTTTAAAAATGAAACTCTCTATTACTGGTAGTATTTTGCCTTAGTTGTCACTGATGTTCTTGTTAACACTTATAACAGGTAGCCTTCGTTTTGTTTGTACTTGGCTACTTAGCCCAAAATGTGGTTTAGTGCTTGTCACCATAAACAATTTACAGAAGTTAAGGAAAGAAAAAAAAAATGTTACGTAAAGAACTCCCTAAACCAAGCCAAAGCTTTGCATCTGCCTGGAGATGTTGTCTGGCCCCTCCCTTTGCCTTCACGACGCCCAGGCCTGACAAGTGTAGGGATTTAGACTCACGTGTCCTGCAACCTTCCCCAGTCACCCATCAGATCAGGACAAGACCCATCTGACATACACTTTGCTGGAAAGGATTTTAGTCCTATAAGGATGCTGTAAGCCGTGGTCCACTTCCACTGTGCTTTTTGGAAAGAGTTTATTGAGTACATTGAACCTGCATATCCTGGGTATATCTTAACATACGCTTCGCCTCATCTTATGGGATGACCGGGTTTTATACACATATCATGGTGCCTGTTCATTATTCCTTGTTGTCAGATTATTTTCGAGCAAGCCACACCGGATCGAATACATTTAACATTTTTAGAAGAAAGAATGAATGCAAGAAAAGATGTTGTAAACTGTACGCTGTTTATCGTATGCATTACGTGGTATACTTTACTTGACACGACAGAAGTACACAGACTATCTAGTAAGGCTTTGTATAACTGTATAACACAACAGTACATATTTGTGTCATAATGTGCAGTCTACGCCTCAGTTTCTAGTGTAATATTGGAGTGTAGTTTCATGGTCACTGCGTATTTGTTTGTATTGCATAACTGGTAATAAACCATCTCATGGCGTAACACACCAGGTTCACAATACAGGTCATATGTCCGGACAGACGTACTTGATCCACTCACACCGGGAAGGATCCCTACACTTTTTCGACACGTGGCTCTTCTCAAACAAGAGACGTACAGCTAACGTCCTATCTGAGAGACGTTCCTAGCGGACGCTATAGGTGATCATGTGTACACCTGAGTCGAGTTACTCCTATATAAACATTCTGTAACGTATTCAGGGGGAAGAACTGGTGTTTGATGCCCTTTATCGCGACCACAGCACTGGCGGTGGCAGTAGCCTCTACCAGGCTTCGTAGGTCGGTGGTCTAATTGTATAAGTTGGACAAATAGTGTCATAGTACAGCCGGCCAGAACAGTCATTTCCTCACTACGAAATAGGTCGCAAGCTGTTCCCTAGCCGGCTGTACTTCTCTGGCCGGTTTACCTCTATTCCATTTCTACGGTTTTCCCAGCGACCTATGGGATCTGGTAGAGACTACGAGTGGTAGACTGACGAGTGCCGTGCGATCTGTCACCCATAATCACTCCCCGTGCCGCGGCTGAGCCGATAGATCAGTCCCATCCCCATTTGGCCCCGCAAACGACACGGTCGGCTTTCCGGGGGGACGGCGGACTTAGCGGCCGGACACCTGGCCTCGTGGGGCGCCGCCGCGGCCGCTTGAGTGGCTCGGTAGGGATGACATTTCCGCGAGAACACGACAGGGGACAATGTTAGAGTGTTGTGTCCTAATCTCTTGGCAGATAAGTGGGTTTTAGTTTGTCTCGAAAGTCTTTTGACAGTACCAGACTTACAGGTGTAATCTCGAGCTCCAAGCAGATGTTACCACAGAAATTCCTGTAGCCACTTGGATGGTGTATAATTTTTACAATAGCCATGACATTTCTTGATATCTATGAGATGTACATATGCATTTGTCTCTTTATTTCAGTTTTCATTAGCCAGGGTAGACCAGTTCTGTGACTTCTCCAACAGACATACATGTATTGAGATTTAAACTCTTGTATCTCTTAACATCAATCAAATGTAGCGTTACTTATGAATGTATCTATTTATTTCTGTTTTCATTAGCCAGGATAGACCAGATATGTGACTTCTCCAACAGAAATACATGTATGGTGATTTAAACTCCTGTGACTACTTGCGATGTTATTATATGATAATTTCCATAATAAACGTTATATGGAAGAATGCTGGAGTACGTGTTTGTGACATGATCTCCAAGCAAACGTGTGACTTTGGCCGGTGGTATTTGTGGACCGGGATTCACACTCACGAAGTTTTGGTGCAGAATTAAGCAGGGTTGCTGCCTGGCGCCCATTGGATCACATTGTCACGCCCCTACACCTTACAGTACATCGTATATCTGTGTTGGTGACACGGCTTGCATCTCGGACAAATTATTCACTCTGTTTGGTCATTTTCTACTCTACGTTTAGTCACTGAAAAAGTATTTAAGAGACTAATGTACTGTATTGTACTGTACTGTACCGCAGTCGGTGAGTTTACTTTGGACAGCAGTCATACGGAAAGAAACACGGGGGATGCTCTATACACAGTTCAATATATGGCGTAGGGTGAACATTTTCAGGGTTGAATATTTGTGTTACAGTGTATTTTACCCATCAAAACTTCTGGTAGAGGCCATTGTACTGTGCCACCCTGCACTGTACTGTACTGCACTGTAGACGGTGAGTTCAGATCGGGTAGCGGTCACAAGAGACGGATCATGGGGTCCTCTCTGTACTGAGTACCCTACAAAACATCGGTTGGACCTGTTTACAGTGTTTAATGTGCACCACTACTACAGTGTACTTTTGTAGCCACTGAAAGACTGGCGGAGAGAACCGTACCTAGCTGCACTGCAGTGTACAGCTATCGACGGCTTTAGTTCGGACAGCGGTCACCAGAGACGAAACACGGGGTCTTCTCTGTACGGAGTTCTCTACAAAACAGCGGTTGAACCCGGGGCAGGCTTGATCACGGATGTGGCTCTTCCCGGCGTCCCTTCGAGTACAATTATTAACATCGGGGTTGCGCCTTTTCAGAGCCGCAGAAAGCAGTCCTTTCAGATGTCTTGCCCCCAACTTGATGAGGGCAAGTCAGCACCGCGGACAGGCTCGCCTAACCCGCCCGCGGGAACGGGATGACCCGCTTTTAAGGAGGCAACTTTTTGTTGCGCGCTAAATTATAGCGCGCGGAAAGTAGCAAGGGGCGAATGTAAAGTGGATCTGCGAACCTCTCCTAACGAACCCGGCTTGAGGAAACTTTAAGAACTTCCTGAGATGGGAGGAGGCCGGACAAGGAGTCAGTCTCTGAGGCAATCCTCGCGAATTAGATCGCTGATGAAGAAGAAAGGATGTTTTCTTCCTCCTGATTATATTTCACGCTTAAATAACGCGATCCGCGCGTTTTGCGCCTGGCTAACAGGATTGTCCTGATGAACACGTCATCTGCAACTTCTTTACACCTTCCTTCAGGCTAAGACGAGCCTGCGATTGAAGTCTTCATCAGCGTTAGCTATAGTGTTAATTCCCTACTACAGCAATTACTGTACATCCGGTGGCGGTATTATTATGTTAGCGGAGTACGGTTTCTGATCTTTCAGTCCTCTTTAGAGAAGAGGATATTACATTAGTGAAAATTAAAGAACTAAACGAAAAAATAAACTTGTTTCAGAACAAAGACACGAAAGAGATCACTCGGCAACCTTTCAACCTACGCCACCGGCGCTGTGTTGGTTCATGTAGTCTATTTTTACTTAGTATTGCATTAAACAAATTAGATGAAAGAACTACATTACGTTTCTGCATGACGTTTCAAACAGCATCTAGTGACTGTGAATGAATTAGAAATGCATTCAAAGAAAAATCAAACAAGTAGTTAAATCAGACAAATGAAGACCGCTATGCAGTACCGGACATGCAATTTCCTCAATGTCCTCAGGACTGTTTGCTATACATGCGAAGGCCGACAAAAGGTCGCATGGATCACATGACCAAATACTAATGCGAATGTACCAAAAAATGGCTAGCTTTACGATAGGAAGTGTCAATTGTTTGTGTGGTTTTGAGAGAATCACGACAGACTTCTCTACATCTGTTTGGAGATTATGGATACTCAAAGAAGTAACACTTCTTTTTATGCCAAATAATAGTTACTCAAGCAACTGGATATGATTCTGATGTCATCTAATAGTGATAATAATTATGATACATAATATATATCCAATTGCTTGAGTGACTATCTGTATCTGTATCTATATAGCCGGTATAACATGTACACCAGCTTCGCAGGCACGTGGCGCGGCAGCAGCTGGTTATATTACACTGAACGACCCGTCACACATCATTTGGCATATTTTACAACCTTGATATCTACCTTTCATGGACCTTATACTTATTTTATTTTCATTTTTTACTAGAACGATAGGGATTTCCCTGTAGCTCAACCGGCAGCAGTCTAACAGTTGAGCACCTGATTCTCACCTCACCTCACCTCGTCCCATCCTCATCAGGAGGGTCGGGGACTATGGTTGTCTCCAGCACAAGTCTTCGCCATTCCTCTCTGTTTTTAGCCGTCTGGGTGCATTCCGCCAGGGAGCTGCCTGTCCAGTCCCTAATGTCATCACTCCATCTCCTTCGTGGTCTCCCCCTGCTTCTGGTACCGTTGATCTTTCCCTGCAGTATGTGGGTCGTGATGTTCTGTGCCCTAGTGACATGGCCAAAGTACTGTAACTTCCTCCTGATTCTAATTAGTTAGTAAAGGGGAGACCCTCGTTCAAACCTGGATAGGCATCTCGGTTGGGGCTGGACTTGTCTTTCAGAAGGGACCTAAAATGGGGGTCCCGCGTGCGTTACTGAAGGGGAAGGGCTAGCAAACCTTCCCTGTAAAAATACACCCTGCTGCTCAAACAGCCAGGATACTTGCTGCTGACATATGTGCCACTAGGCACTACAAGGGCCTGAACGAACGAACGAAAGTAGAACGCCATTCGGAGAACCATGTTCCTGAAGTCTAATACGGAAGTTAGCCTCCACAGCAGGCTCTCTGGGACTTTCTAGTCTTTTTTGGCTCATAATACACTTTTGCTGGCGTTTTCCTTTTGTGCTGGGTCGTTTGTACTGTCGTACAAGCGACCTAGTACAAAAAGAAAACGCCAGCAAAAATGTCTTATGAGCCAAAAAGACGGTAAAAAAGGCCCAGAGAGCCTGATACAGGGGCTATCCGGGAGTGGTGTCTCTTAGGACAGCGGACTTGTTCATGAGTGACTTCCATCGCGCACAGGGTCCTCAGGGCGCGCCCTCTGGTGTCGGGGACCGCCCGCTCACGTCACGCGGTGGTCACGGTGTCGTAGACTCCGTTGCCGGCAGACTTTGAGTTCGATTATGCTAGCAAGATACCGTATGTTCTTTTCTTTTGCATTCAAGTCGAAGACTTGATTATTTATCACATTTATTTAGTGTATTTGGTGAAATAATGTGATATTATTGTGGCATCCATTATCACGTGTACGGTTTTCGACTAAAAAAAAGTGGACTAAAACAATGTGATAAATAGGCGTTCTCGCTTCCATCTTTTATTGTAGACATGTATTGTCGTTTAGTAAAAAATAAATTTTGGCTGTTAACCAATCTTATCTAATGTCATATGAATCCTTTATCTACTATCTTTAGGACAGTAAATAAGAAAGTGCATAGACGTCTGAAATTCAACCAAAACCTGTACAAAGTAATCTCATCATGATCAAATACTACATAACTTTGGGAGAGTAGATCAGTTCCCTAGAATTGTTGTACAAGTTGTCACGCGTTCTATAATGCAACTGTTGAACAATTAGGATATTAATATTGCATATATCATCATTATTACCTGATCATAGATATACTATTACCCCCTCTCCTACCTAAAAGGCCTCCCTGCTTTGCCACCCCTGTCTTGTGAACCTGACTAACATAAGTTCTGAGGCTGATGTTTATAAACACCATTAGGACCGAGATCAGACATATGTATCTGAATCTTATTCTACGTGGTTCACCAAATGTATCTGACTATCGGTACGGTTATCAGTAGACAAGAGTTGATACTCTGCACCAATGGTAAATCAGAATGGGGACTAAGATTATACAGCTTGTCACATTGAATATCTTCATCAATAGTAGTATTATTCATTATATTCCATATGTGGGATTTTATGCAAGTCGCTCTTAAAAAAAAACAGTATCAATAAAGAAGTAAGTATAAACAACTCTGAAACAACATGTGAGACAAACAAAAAGACATATCTACAATGTCCATCTTTACAGTTGATGTAACATTAAGTATGGATGATGATAAAAAATCTGGCAGTTAGATAAGAGAGTAAAGTGGAGCCCCGGAGTAGCAAGGAACATTATATACAGTCGTTATGGTGGTCTTTATCTACGATATCAGATAAAGATGAATGCATTCAAGTCTTATCAAATGTTAGTATTGTGTAATGGTCATGAGTGAACCTGCGTTCATATAGAATAAAATGAATAAGTCTGCTTTTGAAGAATATGTTCAGTGTGACAAGATAATCTTACTCCCCATTCCGATTTACCAGTCCTGCAGAGTATGAAGTCTTGTCTACTGATGGCCGTGCAGATACTCAGGTACATTTGGTCAATCAAGTAGAATGATATACATAAGAGAATAAAACATAGAATAGGATCGAGATACACATTTCTGATCTTAGTCCTAATGGTGTTGGTGAACATCAGGACTTTTTGGAAACGAAACTACATTTAGCAAAACTTGGCGTAAAAACGTTACAGCGTATTTACGTCGCGGGCGCATTCGTCGCAGGTCGTCGTACGACACTGTCGTAGAACCTTAAGCAAGCTGTGACAGGACCAACCGCCGACAAGGATCTTAGGCAGCCTTTTCCGTAACAAGACGGCGGGAATTTGCACGACACCAGCACGACTGTCCCGAATTCTCTCAGTTTGCCATCGTACGACGATAGACGAATGGGATCAGACCCTTACTCGAAGTTGTAAGACCGTTAGCAGAACAAGAATAAATTGTCGTTGTTAATGGACCTAAAATCTAAAAATGATGTACAGTTGTTGTTGATTCCTCCCTCCGCAGTCCGAACTGATGAGCTAGTTGCTCTACAGCCAGGAATTTTGGACACGAAACTTTGTTCATTAAAACTTTGCTCCTGTGCTGAGTTTCACCGCGGGCGAGATGAAGTTTCCTTGTTCATTTCGGACAGCTGCGCGCCGGGATTCGTGCTTTTCGGGGTGACCAAAAGGGAGGATCTAGTCCTTATTAGTTCCGGATGACAAATCTGCGCGTCCCTGGCTACACAGGCTCCGTCTGTCCACAGTGGACCGCGCAGTTATTACTTCTCACTCCTTCCGCCACCGTCTCAAGATGAAATATGACTCCGCTCTGCCTCTCACGCAAGAAAGCCCTCAAATTATTCATAGCGCTTCCTTCTCCACTGATGACGTCTTAAATATGAGAACACCTTCAGGCGAGGTTCTACAGGTGAGAAATACGCGGGGCATACCTGCCTACCTGGCGTATCAGCGGCGCGGGGACTCGAGGGAGGCGTTGCCGGCGCGCGCTACTCATCTAACTCCGGGAATTACCGCCCCGGGCTACGGCGGTGGGGAGGGGGCGTGGCCGGGACGCCGCTCCGATCGCAGCCGGAAAAACTCCGGGGTAACTTCTGGCGAGCGGCTTGGACGGGCGAGCGAGGTTTTATTGATATTTCATCATCACGCCGACGCGCAGAAACCACGCCGCGGGACTTCAGCCACATTCTATTAGCATGGAAACTCATCTGTGCCGGTAGATAACGTAATTATTAAAGTTTGCTGTTCTCTCGACCCGAAACTTCACTGGGAGTTACCTAACTTGTGCGAACTTCGTCAGGGATGACTGACCAATCCAACTTCGGACACGTGACGTCACAGACACGTGACTTCGGAAATGGGTCAAAGTTGCCTGGAGAGCTGTACTAGTATTCTGACATGGTATCAAGCATAATGCTATGGCATTGCCACCTTCGGTAGAAGTTATGACACAAAGCGCAAGAACAAGGATCTAATCAATACATTGAACATACATATACGTTTATATGGTTTGACTGTGACCCGCTGATGTACTTTGCTGTGTCTATTATTTCGCTAATTTTTGCTGGTCACTCAGGAAGCACCTGTTACCAGCTATGTTACCTAGACAAAGGCCGTGATGTTTATGGGTACTTAGTATCCTTGATATAATAGATGAATGGGCAAACAGATAAATACATTGTTTGTTTGGTGCTATTCTTTGAATGCACATCTGTAACAGTAACTCAAAGTCAAGTGACATGCAGCGCTAGAAACCTATTGGTTCTTCTTCGGCCAACCCTCATTCGCTATCACATATTTGAAATATAGACGTTAGCTGTCAAATGTTGCAATATTGATGAGTTAACATCCTGTCAAAGTATGTACTGAATTCGCTCTATCGCTGTGTATGTTGATAAATCAGGAGACAAATTTATGTCACATGAGGTTCCGCAGAATGGTGATAAACGGCTAAACCACAAGTCTCTGGTATGTCCTTTTTGTTTGGTGAGAGACGTACATGTACCTAGAGTAACTGTGACACTGGGTGACGAATTTCTACGGATATCTCTTCATTTTTCGGACGGGCTCAGACTTTCAAAGCTATAGCGAAAAAGATGAAAAAACTTTATGCTACAATTGTTCCATTACATTGCTATACTCACAAACAGAAATTTGTGACTTATGGTGTCTTGTAGAGCAACACCCCGACCGGAGACACAGCTCGCAGGTAGCAAGGTTGTCTTTTGGTTAGGGTTGTTGATGTAGAATGTTAAGGTTCTGGGTTCGAATTCCTAGGAATCCCATGTATTGTGTCACTGGGAAAGGCACTTAACACATATTCCCTCACTCGACTCAGGTGAAAATGAATATGTAGCTTCGGTTAGGGACGTTCTCGCGGATGGGACGTAAAGGCGAAAGTCATGTGTTTGATAGAGAGCCACACATCGAGAACATTTAATAGGAGCCCATCTCACTGATAGAAAAGAGTGAGGGTCCTGATGACTCTATTCATGATGACTTCATAAGAGCCTACCGCACTTTTGGAAAAGAGTAGGGGTCCATTCCGGTGTGAGTGGATCAAACTTTACAGTCAGGTCTTGTGCAGCTTGTACCTTTGTTGTACGTATAAAGTATAGTAGAATTCTAAGGTTTCATTTTATTAATTTCCAAGGTGAAGGACTGACAGTGTATATTGGTAACATAAAGGATGCATGGGGAGGAAAGAAAACCTGTCACACGAAATGACGTATGTCCAGAGGCGTCCCCTCACGTTTCTCACAGAGACCGTGACGGATTCCCTTCCCCGGGTGTCATAAACCATGACAGGAAAGTGTGACGTGTGCGTCCCTCAGCCCCCTCTCCAGGCGGAAGTTTGGGAGATAGAAATTTATGACGCTGGTTTCCGTGGTGTGTGCTACGCGCGTGTATCTGATCCTGTCGTAATAAAGGGTTTGAATATGAGAGTCTCGTGACTCCACTGTGGGTGCTTGAGACGTTATGAACAGGAAGACGAGGAACGATGCGTTTGGAGGAGTCTAAGGCATTAATCAGATTCACGTTTTCTGTCACCGATGTTTCGATGCGTGTTTCTTGACATCCCCTAATGTATCGCAGAAATAATGATATTCCATACACCGTGATGTCATTCACTCATTCATTCATTTAGTCATCAATTATTTGATTCACTCATTCATTAATCCATTTAATCATTGGTTCTTTCATTCCTTGATTACCTATTTAATTAATTCACTTACAATCCCACAAATGAGCCTGAATTATCTTTGCCTTTGCACTTTCATCATGCCGAGGGAAAGCAAAAAAAAAATGACCAAAAAGCAATGATTTGTACATCTCGTTACTTTCCTAGTCGTCTTTACTTCTTACAAATAAGATTTTCAACAGCCCTGTAATTTTCAATCAAAAATCTAAACTCAATGTACATTACTCTGCTTGAGCGGAAAGTTATACCTTGTACAACTTTCAGCTCGAGTTGAGTAAACTTTGATTTTCCGATCGACCCCTTTCGGAGAAGGCATCAAGCTCTTACGGTTCTGTACAAGAGTCTTTTTCTTCTAAGGGCGCTATCAAATAAAATTTTCGGTGCTCAGAACCATGGACTATTCTCTTGTTTATGCTATTGTTTTATCTTAGTTTTACAGTGCCATTGACACAATAACCATTTATGAAATATAGCTACAGACGTTCTATGCGCAGAACAAATTTGCAAAGCAAATGGTATTCTTTGACGCCTCGCATTACAAAAGTACTAATGCAGCATTTTAAAGGCGTCCAGTGAAACAAACAAACAAACAAAGCAATCATACAAGTTATATTTTTGTAGTTTTATTTTGTTGTTAATAGTTGACCGTATGGAGTTGCTGCACTTTCTTTTGCGTCAATAATTAAAACGTTCAACTTATTGAAAGGCCGCACAGAAGCAAACACAAACCAACGCTACACATCTGCTTGCAGACTAGTACATGAGCATCGCTTCCGTCCGTACGCTTTTACAGCTCGTATCTCCCCAAGGAATCCCTACAGCACAATGTACTTACAGCGTGGGGCCGATATCATCACATAACATACTAGTAGTACCCACTGGCAGCCCTACGCTACAGGCAACGGCGCAGGAGATAGCGACTCAAATTAACGTCTGTGGCCACAGGCTCTACAAGCATACAGAAGCGCACAACATTGACCAACACCATCTACTGCTAAGTTATCACCTTTGCCAAGACGGTTATGTTTTCGGTAGCATTCTGTGTGTGGAGACACACGATCATAGAACTTGAGTGAATATCTTGATGTTGTAGTAAGTTTGCAAGCCAGCCAGAGAAATGCGCATTATTTTCAACACATTCCCCAAATTCAGCACATGGACAGCATTAAGGTACTCTAATATGTTTCAACTAAACTTTTGAAAAGGAAACTAACCAATCCCTACATTTTCACCTGCGCTAATAAGAAGTCCCTTCTTCTTCTAGTGTCATCAATACATTGACAAGTGTGCCCCTAATGCGTATTCAATGTATCTTTGCTATCGTGGCTGTAACTATACCTTGGCTTGCTGTAAAAACGATTTACATCCATTGAATTGTTCCACAAAATGTGCAATGTAAAATTTTTAGTCAATAAGCACCTGTCACGCGCACAACAGAATATTGACAGCTATTTCCAAAGTTCGGTTACTTTCACTCACACTTTACAGTTTGCAATAGTCAAATCGATTTTCAGAGGATTTCCCTTGCAGTTTCTAAGGACTTTAAGGAGGTAATCTTTCTTAATAAACCTCCTTGCATTTTCTTAGTAAAGTTTCGCTCCTTCTGCTTCGCGCTGAGCGGAAAAAAACTTCTTGCGCTGGGGGAAGCCCCTAATTTCATGACGTCATTTAAGACGCGTTTCAATAGAGGAAGTAATCTGGCAAGATTACCTCCTCGATCCCCTAGAAACTTTCCAGCCTAAGAAGTTTCTTGAAGAAAGTTTCGCTGCTCGCATTGCACACTGGGTCCATCCTCCAGCTGGCCAAAAAAAATGTGAGTGCGCGGGGAAAGCCCGTGGTGTGACGTCAGAAGACTTCCGGGGGTCGACTGCCTGTTATCTGGCGAACGATCGATGCCCGCCATTCACCAGCACTCTATTGTGGCTCTGTTTACTTTATTTGGCGCGGGGCGACTAGACTGACTGCCTTGCCGCGTTCCATACATTACCATGAATGTATTTAGGCTGCAGACCCACCGGCGAATCGTACTATCGGCGGTCGACATGGAAGTGAAAGAAGGCGGTAGCGCGAGGGGGGAGGGCGGCGGCGGTGGCGATGGGGAGGGCGCGCGCGCCGCGGACCACAACAACAAACCTGCGGGAGTTATCGAAGTGGAAAGAAAGTTCAGCTTCGGAGAGGGGAGCGAGGAAAAGCTCAAGAAAGCCGGAGCCGTCTGCAAGGAGACCACGTCCTTCCACGACGTGTACTACGACACGGAGGAGTTCATCTTGACCCTAGCGGACCACTGGTTGAGGAAGAGGGAGGGGAACTGGGAGCTGAAGTGTCCTCCCTCCAGCAGGGACCAGGCCAGTCTAGTGGAACAGTATGTCGAGCTGCAGCGCGAGGCTGACATCCTGAAACAATTGGCGGCCATTTTAAACGTGGAAGCCGCCAACGTGGATGAAATGATCCGACTCGCACGCTGCGAGCCTTTCTGCAACTTCCAGACGGACAGAAAGACTTACACTTTGGACGGAGGCTTCAAGATCGACTTGGATCAGACCGATTTCGGCTTCAGAGTCGGAGAAATCGAGCTGATCTGCCAGAAGCAAGCTGACGTCCCGGAAGCACTGTGCAGGATAGACGCACTGGCGGAAAAACTAGGTATTTTCCCCAATTATTTCTTTCCCCAAGCGTTCTAAACCCCCACGTTCTCCCAGAATAACCAGAATTTACCATTTTCCAGGGAGTAAGGTAGTTGTCCCGCTGTGACAGAGCCCCGCGAGGTAAAAGCGGGAGGATATAAGTAACGGGGATAGTAAAAGTGTCGTCTGCAGACGCCATGTTGGATGGAGCGGCACAACAAGCCATCCATCATACGCGGTGAGAACCCGTGCGCCTGCAGTCATCACAGTGTGCACACAGCCTGATAAGAACTACCAGATGTTATAACAAATGTTTCTACTTTTCCAGACTCAAACTCTCTCTTCCAAAAATGCTACATGTGCGCAGGCTGTGGAAAAAAATGCCACATTTGCTAGGCGGTGTTTTCAAGGAGTAATTTGATACCTGTCATAAACACCCTCTTAAGTTTACTAAGGGTGTGCACTAAGTAGTGTCAATGACCTTGGCTGAGGACAAAGAAAACTTGTTTTCTTCCCTTCCACCCTGAAGTGAGATTTGTAGTTCTAGTTTCTTACCTTTTTCTTGAGATTATTGTTGGCTTTGTTAGTGTAACATTGTGATCTTATGAGTTTTCATGAAAGATTCTAAAACTTTTTAAGAAAGGTGTACAATTACTTTGACAATGTTAAACTACACAAAATAGGCTGGCCAACATCCCTTTCTTTATAGATATTTTCTACCTAAACCATAACTTTAACAATTGCATATGATAAAGTTATAATATGTACTTAGTGTATTATCAACAGGTGTTCACCTAATGTACTTTAGTCTTTTGACCTAATTTTCAGGGGTTTATATCCTTAAATCATAGAAACCTGAGTGACAGTTTTATTGGTTCCAGGAGCTTTTTTTAATTTTCTACATTTTCCTTCTGGAGAGTTGGAGATCTTATTTCCTGTGCTATTTGTGGTGAACATTTGTACTTCACCTAAGGGCTGCATGGAAGCTGAAGGTGAAAATGAAGCTTGAGTTGATGCATCCAAGCCAGTGCTGAAAACAGAAATTTAGTACAAGGTAGTGCTGTAGTTCTCATGAAACTGGGAAAAAAAGAAACTAAAGTAAGTTTTGATGATCTGAAGAAAAACATGCCAACATAAGGATGAAAATCAACAAGGCATGAGGTTACCTTCATTTATCTAATAATAATTTATTTATCTTGGAGACAAAACTTTGGGTTGTCCTTTCATTTATGTGACTAATTTCCTTATAATTACTTTTAAAAGCAAATCAGCTACACTAAATTTGAAATAGATAGGTGGTTCTATTGCTTTAAGGGAGAGCCATGTATGCTTTAAAGTTTAAAACAAGGAGGTTTCTCTATTAGTATAAGTTGTTAGTATAACTGTCTTGTTTAAACTTAACCAGTGCTAATGCCACATTGATTTTTTGCTACTCAGTAAACTAGTATTCAGCCCCAGCAGTTGCCTTGACTGCCATAGAATAAGTAAATCACTATAAGGTTCATGAAAAGTGGTGGTAAACTTGAACTTCAAGTTGAAGAGATGAATAAATGTGCAAAGAAGACCCTCATTCATTCATTCAATAAAAAGTGATGAACAGAAATGGAGAAAGAGGAAATTAAAACATTTCTTACACACTTCTTTCATGAACTTGAATTACTGAAGTTTTATTTGGTGAAAGAGTCAAAGTCAAAGACAATCTCTAGTATTTCTTGAAGTATTGTACTATAATCATCTATATTTACTAGCACTTTATTTTTCCCTTTCTGATAGCCTATTTACCTCCCCACAGAAAAGTTGGATTCTTTCTTTCTGACTGCCCAGCATGGTACCTTAACACTGTGTGCTGTTCAGTGATATTATAATTATAATTATAATTAGAAGTTGAGAAATATTCAGACTCCATACATCTTTTACCAAAATGTTGATTATTTTTTCAGGATTTTTTTTTTCACAGAAGGCCTTTCAGGCCAATCTTACTTGGAACATTTGGAGCATGTCAACTGTGTATATTTTTGATCAGTCTCTGAGACAAGTGTCTCCATAAACAGATAATAGACACTGTCAATGTAAACTATCCGTACTCTGTTTGGATAATTTTATCCAATTGGGAGAACTGGTATTGCTTAATGTGTCACATAGTCTAAATGATACTTTCCACACACCACAGACCACATAGATGAGGTATTAAGGCTTTGGCTTACTTATGCTGGTTTAGGAGTTACGTTTGCATGTGTTTGCATTACTTATTTGTGTGTGTGTGTGTGTGTGTGTTGTGTGTGTGTGTGACTGTGTTGTGTGTGTTGTGTGTGTTGTGTGTGTGTGGTTGAGAAAGGTGAAAAGAGAAAGTGAAAAAGGTATCAAACAATCAATCTCCAAGCAGATCCTATGGTAGCATAAGATAGTATCAAAAGCTGGCAGCGGAGTGAAGCTGGCTTAGGAGTGTGTTTGACTACAAGGCAAATGGACATCTTTTGGCTGACTACACTCGTTGGCCAGTTTCGAACTATCTTATGCCATTGTAGGATCTGCTTGGAGATTATAAAACAATAAACTACAACATGTTGGGCAGAAAATTTGTTGTGTTGGATGTCCATCGCTCTGCGTTGATGACTTCAGTGGCTTCAATGGCACCTCAGATGCGATAACAAGTCTATTTTTCTATAACAAGTCAAATAGTATTGGGCTTTGTAACCTAATACACCTCAAGTTAAAGTAGAAAGACCTTTGAAATGTAACAACAAGTTTTTGTAGCCTAGGGTCTTGTTATATCTCGGTCATTTTGTTATCATAGTGTAGGGATAGACCAGAGCGCTGGTCTGAACAATGGTTCCCTTGACCTTCCCTTTGCCTACCTGTGCCCTTTCTTCTGTACACACCTACATGTATGTAAACATGTATTGTTGACTTAACCCTGTCTATCAGGGCATGTTTGTAGTTACACCCTTTCTTCAGTAAGTGTCAGACATAAACATCAACTTACAGTTGTATAGCCAAGTTCACTGGTAGATAAAGCACACACATATCTATTGTTGCTTCTAACCATGTCTATCAAGGTTTATTTGTAGGTCTGCCGTTTCAAAGGCCCAAAGACAAAAATGACCCACAGTCATTTGATACAGCCAACTTCATTGATACTCTATATGCACAAAGATTTAGGTCAACTACTACACATATACACCTGCTGTACATGTGTTGACTCAGGTGAAGGTGAGTACCCAGCTTTGGTTAGGGCCATGTTCTCAGATACATGTTGTGTATGAAGCTGGAGAGCCACACCCTTTAGCATTTTAAAGAACCCACCACACTTACTGATACAATAGGAGTAATAAGGATCCATCATGGTTTGAGTGGGTCAATCAGTCTGGCCTTACACAGCTTGTACTTAATATCTACAACTGTTGTGTTATGCCTTAAGTGACCTGTAAATTTTGCTATACAAACAAATAAATAGACAGAGAAACAAATAAACAAGCAAACAAACACACTTTTGTTCTTCTTCTGTCATGATAACTTCAGACCAAATTTCTGTTGACTAAAACTTGATTCAAGATACATATAGTTTAATTTCCATCTTATCACCCAACTACAGTCAAGCTGGGGCTATCAGCAGTGCAGGGTGTCCAAGGCCATGTGTCATGTCAAGGGTCACATACCTGGAGGTCTAAGCAGTCTTGTACCACTTCTCAAGTCTCCTTGTGAACACATGTCAAGGTCATGACTCATGAGACAAGGAAGTGTGAGTCTACATGGAAGTGTCTACAAACAAATCTACCCACAAATGACGTCGAAAACATAACCTTCTTCGATAATAAATTGTTACCTCCATAAGGAATGAGGGTTGTGTTTTAGGCAGTGTCTGTTTGTCACCAAGACAAGTAAGGACAGCTGGATGAATGGGTTTCATACTTGGTGCGTTGGTAGATTGTAAGGCAAACTGGAAATTGTTCGATTTTTGGCCCTACAACGTTTTTTCTAGGTACTGCAACAGAGCTTCTGGTGTCGATATCTTGTACTTCGGACATGCAATGGTCACAATTCTTGTCTCGGGTGGTAGAAAGCTCTTGTTGTTGATATACATTTGGTTGCTTGGGAGGGGGTCTCAACCATGTAAAAATGAACAGGACTGTTTCAATGTGTCCTCCGACAGCAGGTGGTTGCCTGTGCCAGGTGGTTGCTTGGACAGGTTTCACTATTCCAGATACTTGTACATGCTTTAATGATTCAGTGCAGTATATGACCAATACTGAAAGTGTTGGCCTTTATCCCTGCATATAACTTTAACCATCAGTGTGCTAAAGTAGCAACTTGGCACCGACTTCATGGTTATGGGTTAGGCAGGAGGGATAAGGTTGAAAACAGGTGTGGCTCCTTATGGTAGATAAATTGTAGATAGAGTACCAACAAGTTAAACAATGAAAGTGTCAGTTGTATAATTAAGGAGGGGACAAAAGCTACTTTGTTTTAAGGTTAATGGGGAGGGCAAGCAAAGTTCGAACCAACACCTACCAACCTAGCCTTGATGGCATCCTATTCTAGTATTTAGCCTGGCTCGTGGTAAACAAGATAAGATGGCACCCAGGCTATGACCAATCAGTGCTCAAAATACCCACTTGCCCACTTGCAAATGCAACCTGATTTTGCTTGGCGCAACTTAATTTTAAACCAAGGTTGCACACTGGGCAACTTGAAATTTTGCAGTTGGAACAATGATTTTCTGCCCACGTGCATAAGCCTTTGTATCCATTTTTTGATAACATTAAACATATTACACAATTACTTGTAACCAGAAGAAAAGATAATGGGTAAGTAGCTGATTTGAAGAAAGTGACAACGTGGAAGTGGGGCAACCTGAAATGTTGATGGCGCAACCTTACTTTTGACTCAAGTTGCGGCTTGTGCAACCTGGCTTAAAAAAGTATTTTGGGCACTGCCAATTGACCATTGTCAAAAACATGGCCTCCTTGGCAGATCTGACTACAGTTCTTGCTGCTTAGACAGAAAGGTTCCATACCATGATATCATGGAGGATGTAACACAATCATACTATTCCATCCATATCACCCAAGGTACAAGTCTGACTACAGGTCAGATTGGCTGATGGCCGTCATACATTTGTACCATCTGAGAAAACACACATTTCAATGTGAATGTGCCAGGAGTTGAAAAAATTTGATGTCCCCAAGCAAAAAATTGTAAGAACATTTATTCCAACATCCGAATCTAACAGCATTCATGTTTTCGACAGTTGCACGCACGGAAAGAGCATTTGAATTATACCATGGATACAAGCAGAAGCCTGTGGGATACGGTAATATAAGGACCAGTCTGGAGCGCCCGTGTCGAACGTTATCATGGCCCAGGTATGGCATAAAGAGGAGTTATGACACAGTTGAGTATCTGAGGCAGTTGACAGCAACCATGCTTTGAAATCACTGGCCACCAAAACTTGTGGAAGTAGAGAGGAAAGCAAGGCACGTTTTTTGCCTTCAGTCCCATTCTTTTACATGTAGAATTCTCTGGTGTTTCACGCTCCAGGTAGTAAGTTAATCAGATGCAACTCACTGATAAGCTGTGAAACAAAATTAAATATGTCAGGATATGATGTATCTTTACAGGGAGACAATTATTCAAAATAGGGACAGTTCTTTCCAAAGTTGGGAAAGTTTCACCCCAAGGCCACAGCAAGTAGATTTTATGGATGACGTCAGCATGCTCATTGTTTTTGGTGCCATTCTGTTAACAAACAAACAGAAGAACTAAGTAAAAACTGCCTAACACCTTAGCCTGGGTACCTTCCAATCTGATTACTTTAAGTTAAGGCATCCTTACACTTACTGAACTGAAGATATCATTTGATTACACTGTCCTGAAAAAATTAGCAATAGTTAAAGGAACCTGCTAGCAATCGGATGATACCCAGGCTGGTAACACCTAACTTCCTTGCCATCATTTCAAAGTACTGGTTCCTTTAGCCAATGCCTAACAACCAACCAACGAACTGAACAAATTAACAAATGGACCAAATGACAGCCAACAAAACTACATACACAAACAAACAAACAAACAAACAAACAAACAGGCAAAGAAACACCAGTAAAACATGCTATACAATTACTTTGCCAATAAGATGACAATTCAATCCTTAAACTGCTATAAGACCGATCAGTGATCAAAGGGTATAAGGTTGGAATTGGGGTCATTTCAACTTGAGGAGGATCAGAGGACAGGTTAAAAGCTCAGTGTTCTCACCAGGAATTTTTCACAGCGTCGGGCAGGGGTCCGGGGGCTGCCGAAGGCCCCGGCGGGGTCCAGGGGCAGAGCCCCGGTGGGGGGACCCAGGGGGGCGAAGCCCCCCGGAAGCTCTTGCATTTTAGGCTATTGAGAAGGCTTATTTTATCATTTTTTTAGGGCCATATCTACGATAATCGCAGCAGTCACTTAAACTTGTCTTCAGCAGTTTGACTTTGACGTAACAATATTTCGGGTCAAAGCTTCACAGACAACTAAAAACTCATAAACAACAAACTTTACTCAGCTCAACAGTACTTAAAAATATTGTCCTGGTTGCCATCCGAAGTTGAAGCGCTTGTTTATAGCGCTAGTATCGCTGTTAGCCGCCGTGCCGTTACGACTGTTGTTGACGGTCTCCCTGCGTCGCCGCCTCGCCGTTAGAGTTTAGACGATATTCCCACGGACATGTTTCAAGAAAATACCCGATAAAAACCGCTATTCCGCGTCAGATTCCATTCTTTAAAACATGTGAGACTCAGTGTTACAGTCTAATAAATATTTCGTAGAAGCACCGCTGTGGGAAAGAAGGTCCAAGGAATGTAATATTACGTAGCATGAAGTTCGCTGTAAACTTGCACACGGCACATGACTGAAACTGTAAACAACAGCCGCGTTTGATTGATAGCCGGCGGCCCTCTGATCAAATCGGAAAGATGCCGAAACTGCCCTGGCGGTTTGTGGGCGGGGCCACACGGGGCTTGTCGGCGAAACTAACGCCCGGGTTTTACATACAAACTTACGATGGTTTGTATCTTACGAATGCCGATACAGAGCTTCAAATTTAGAACAGGAATTTTGGGAAAGCGACCCACTCTTGCTCCAGAATTATGTCGGAAAGAATTGATTCTATTTCCCGCGCTGAAATAAAAATTACGCAACTATCAGTAACAGCCTATGTTGGTCAACCGAGCTTCCCAAATAAGGACATTCCCCGGGAACTGGCTGTTCCGGGGAGAGACCCCACCCCACTGATCACTCGCAGCACACGCGCTACTCATTTTATTTTTATTTTTTGGCACGAACGCAGGGCGGCACACGCAAAATTTAGAACAGGAAATTTTGGAACGCGACCCGTTCTTGCTCTAGAAATGTGTCAGAAATAATTGCTTCTATTTTCCGTACTGAAAAAGAAAGACGCAACTGCCGCGAGTAACAGCCTCTGTTTATCAACGCCGCTCCCTTATGCACATCGGCTGTTCCGGGGAGAAATCCCACCCCGCTAATCACGTGCGGGCAAGGCCCTCTCGCGTCTGTGTTTACATTTCCGCGCGCGGGAACGCAAGGGGGTGGGAGGGGCTGCGAGCCAGCGGTACGGCGGGCCGGTGCTGTAAAACACCTCCCTTCGAGTTGATAACTTCCTGAAACAGCGAAGGCGCGTGCTTGGCGCGTGCCTATGTATTTTTACTACGATATTTTTCTTTTATTCCCCATTTTTTTGCCGCTACGCTGGATGAAAAAGCAGCGTAGCGGGCGTTTTACAGCGTCATTTTTCCAGCCCACAGCGTATCGGCCCGCTATGCTGAAAAGGCCTGGTGAGAACACTGAAGCTTGTTCATAAGCATTTCATCATAAGAAAGGCATGCTATCTGGAAATGATATTCATCTTTAATGTTGTCTTTAAAGGTGGGACACATTTTCTTTTCAGCTGGTATATATTTGTGACAATCTTTGTTCGATTTTCAAACAGTGTGCACCAATTCTCTGACATGTTATCTTATTTGCAATGATAATCTTCCAGAGGCCTCGAGGGAAGGTTGTCTCAATGTTTGAGTATGTTCCAAGTTTACTTGACTTATGTTTACTAAGGCTTCTTATCTTTTGTCTCCAGTTGGACAGAAATGTGTTCATTTATTGATATAATAGGTGTTCCTTGTACAAATGTTTCGAAAATATCTGATAAGACCAAAGTTTGACAGTCTAGAGCGATTAGCGGACTGGTAGTGGTAAAAACAATGCCGTCTTTACATAATTCGAGTTCCACAGGTGTCTGCAATTTCCCACCTTCCCTGCACCTGGGGTTCTCGCAATCAATAAAGCTCAAGCCAAAAAGTGTTGCCCCCATAAAAACCGGAGTCCAGAAATTCTTTATTACGACCGCAAAGTCGCCGGGTCATATGCCATCGCAACCCGTCATGGCTGGCAGCTAATATAGCCTTCCCCGTCCCCGGAACCTGTTGGTTATAATTAGGTGTCCAGATTATCTTGACTCCCCGGCCCACCGGCACTCCCTGGGACAAAGTGAGTGGCGTTTAATGAACTACCGAGTCAGAAATAATAACTCGGGAGCCCCCGGTAGGTCAGAGTTACACCGCGAGCTGTGACACCTTGTGATGGGAGTGAAGTTCGGAAGCAGGGAAGGGGGTGGGATAATCTGGCAGGGGTCGAGGTGACAGTCAAATCGAGGGGCCACACATTACGCACCGTGGAAGATGGATATAGGGGAGGGTAGGGGGTCTTGGCTGGTTTGTGTGGGTAAACTCACTGTTGAGGAAATCGGATTAGAAGCTTTGGGCGTCGGAGTGTGTAGCGTGAAAGAGGAGTAAGGGGAGGGGCGGGACCTCTATCATAATGCAGTGATGGAGGACAGCACGGTCGCCCTCCTGACTTCATCTTCTGTCGGGGTGGGAAGACGTGTGTTTATGTTGTTTGCCATTTGCCATATGGATAACAAATAAGTAGTTTAAGCCTTAGAAAGAGTGAGGAAGGAAGTGAGGATGGAGAAGCAACATGCTTTTGCGAGGAAGAGGTCATGAACCATCTACTTTCTGCCACGTCAGAAGAACCTTGTACCCAAAATGATGATGCGTGCTGTAGAGTAGAATAGTGTATGGTGACTTAAGAGGAAGGCACAATATACATGTAGAACTTGGTTGCCCTCTTGACTTTGACTTCTTACAGGTGTGAAGGCCTGTGTTCATGTGGTGTGCATTTTTTACTGTGTTGATCACAAATGAGTAATCAAAGCTGTGCAGAGCGGGGTTCGAACCCTTGCCCTTGGATCCTTGGCCAGAATTTGATCCATGTGGCAGAGTAGTATAGCTAAGTATCCAAACAAACTAGTATTATAACTGCTGCTCCTAGTCGCTTCGTCCTCTCATGCGATTTACAGTTTGGTTGCTTACTGCAAAACCCTAAAAAGTGTCTAAAAGGACCTTACAAAATAGGATGAAACAACTACTGGTTGATGGTTGTCAAGCAGTCCATGGGCAAGTCCCAACACTTAAGTGTAGTTTCTTGAGAAACCTGGACTAAGGCTTTACTCAAATGTGTTAACCTTAAAGTCCGACAATGAACAATTTGTCTCTAATGTTACCTAATGAAGAACCCCCAATATCATATTCCTCAAAAACGAGTTCCAAGTGTAGTTTAAGGGAAGAACAAATCTCTCAGTTTCTATGGACTAATGCTCCAGGAGCTTAATAAGTAAAGTACACGGCCAATGTTGCCCCGGAAAAGACTTCCCCCAAACCTGGATCAAACGGACCCTATCTCGTCCCAACCTGAGCGGGGCTTATCTGGCTCTGCTCGACGTGATCTTGAACTGTATGCTGGGAGCATCGGGGAAGACGCAGCCAATTATCGGCAGAAGTGGCTACTGATCCCCGCTCAGACCGCATCACCCCAGTCCTGTCCCTGTCAGTCTGTGCAGACCTTTGTGGGTAAGGGTTGTGCCTTTGTGTTGGTGCTCTTTTAGGGGGTGATGCAAAGGGGCCCCATCACAAGGTTTGTGCACGTATCTGTGTAAAGCTTTGGAGTGGCGAAGAGGGGGGTTCGTGAAGCAGCTTCAATGGCTATTGCCTCAAAACTCCCATCCATCCATTCATCCACAAAACTTCGTAACCCTCTTTATTCATGAGAGTCAGAGAAAGCAAAAACTTACAACGCCAAAATGTCAGAAATTCTCTGGTTTTAAGCCTTGCCAAGCCACCACACTGATCTTTTTCCTTGTTTTTTCTGGCATTTGAATTCAGCATTCAGCAACAAGTCAAGATGAACTCAGGACTGGGAGAAAAACTTGATTCTGACACAATTCACTCCATGAAATTGTGTATCAAGGTAACGTTACAGGCTTACCACTCAGACTCTTCCAGTTCCAACATGATTTTCTGTATATTGTTTGCCATATGATAAGGGACAATAAAAATCTTTCATTTAAATTATTATTTCTTAAAATACAACATACCAATTTAATACTGAAGTAAAGACGAGGGCTGTCGAATTTCTGCAACATTTTTGCCACATCAACTTAAGGCCACACCTGTCTGGGGAAAGCCACAACTCTCCTCTCACTGATGGTCAGAGTGTCGGCATGTAATGGCAGCTTGGGGACTTTTCCTGACCTTGTTTGTGCCACTCGGATGTACAACAAATGAGTGGTAAAAACGGTGGCGGCTTTTTAAGTTCTTGTCACGGTCTAGTGTAGCCTGGAGGCTGTCGCAGATCTTAACACGGATTGGAAGTGATGTCTTAAGATTATTCTAAGACCTCGTGATGTCAAACTTTGTCATCTTGAAGCCTCGGGAGGACTATGACCAGAGACAGGTAGGACTAGGTGAAGAATAGACCAGGAAGAAAACATGACGATTTGTCCATTTGTAAGTCTTTCTGGAGTTGTTTTTTCACCCCGTGTTAATCCTTCCAGTGTCGCTACAGAGCAAAGGAGATTAGGACGCAAGATTACAACTTAGGAAAGGACATAAATCTGGCGCGCTGTGTGAGACTTGACTGTTGATTTTTCAACTGGTAATGGTAGTTGTTTGCAACGTGGACAAGGGACAAGGCAATCGGAGATGGCAGACTTCACCCCCTTACCCTAACAACTGCTTTGTCAGTCCGTTTTATTCACACATACACAAATTAAGGATAAGTCTACAACATTTGTATGTGGCAATGCTATATCTTGCACAAACGCAATTGTGTAAACACACACAGCCAGCTGCAGACAGAAATACGTACATAATACAGTATTCCCTTTGGGCAGATAGAGAACAAATGGAGAAAACTGAACAAATGGACAAAACTGTATTCGATAATGTTAAAATAAAATGTAAAAGCCCTCGCTACATACATATGGAGTAACATCAGCTACCTATCTGCACACCTTTACAGGAAGTTCTTTCTTAAGGCCTCACCTATTTATTTTCCCCGGTTCTAACTCTAAGACATTTTAAAGTAAAAAGATAGCAAATGGACATCGTAAATGCAGAGGGCAGAGAGGAAAACTTGAATATGACTGTATTCACTCTAGCCTGATTAAATATCGCTTATAGCAGCCCTGAGCCCACCCAACATCTGACTTGGGAGGGTCAAGTTACAGCCCTGGACAGCAGAGTTTGTGTTACACAGACTACTAGTATATTCACTCCATAAACTGAGTGAACCAAGGTATAAACCTGGCCCTTAGGCTTTGCTTTCATCCTGTTTTTTCCAGGTAAGCACATTCTTTTAAGGTCAGGAAACCAAGAAATAAGATTGGATAGGCCTAACATAGGCGTAAAAAAGAAGTTATGGTCAGATCAGTTTTATCTCTTTGCTGGTACTGGTGTCCCTCGCAGAGATTACACATAACAGTGCAATGTTTGGTAACAACTTGTAGCTTTATCTTGTAAAGACATAGTATATCTTGGCTAGTTGGAGAGAAGCTCTGAGTGAAAAGTCTGAAAGAGATTTTCAATTTTGATTTTTCCAAATGCTAAACACTTGAATCATTTGCTCCATCCACTTTCATCCTTTGTAAAGTGGAGATGCCCCTGGATTTCCCAATGAACGAGAGACGAGCGACTGCCCTGTTGGAAGACTTCACCAAACATGGAGTGAATGATGACCAGTGAGCCGTTCCACCATCCGTAAGATCTCCTGCACCAGCCTGGCCGATTCCTCTTATAACCTCCTTAGTGCCGTGAAATATTAGTTGTCTTAATACTTTTCCCAAGAGGGCCGAGAAGATTTCGTAAGATTTCCCTGGCAATAACAGGTCTTGGTCCATTAGAGCTCGTTGTCCTCTGGGACTATTGATTGGCAAAAGCTAAGAACAATTGTAAGGTGTTTGAGTGGGGCGGAAGGGATACCTATTTGTCATCATTGACGGAGAATGCTTAGCTAAGATCTGCCGGTGTTTCTTAAAGGCAGCTTGGAAGGGACACCTGCAGGGGTGCAGGTAAATAGGGCACCATGCAGGTAACTAGTGTCACCTGTAGTAAGATTTATGAAGACCTGAGTGAAGTCCCAACAATATCTCTTGACTCCTTCAAGCTAGACTTCAATCAACTAAATCGCTGGTGGGCTTTTCCAATCAGGGTCCCTCCCCATTTCAGAAGTGGCGCATCAGACCAATTTCGGGCCCGTTCTTAAGGAAGAAGGGTACGTCTTTAAGACATTAGTGGTTCACCTTGTCCCTGTTTCCAAGGTCTACCTGTGATTATTGACTTCCACCTGTAACAAGCTGAGGGTCCACAAGGTGAGGTTGAGTTTGTTAGGGCCCGATATTGATGCAGATAAGGAGCAGCACACCTGCTTCTGCATTGATCTTCCCTCCTGTCTTCCGATAAAAAGTGCCGGAGAAACTCGTGCACCAAAGGTAAGAAGGATGTGATGTATCGACAGGGTGGGAAACTTGGGGAACAGTAATAGAAAAAGCACCGGGACCGAAGCAATATTTTCTGTAAGGATCTACTAAGTTGATTTTATAAATGGCGTCTGGGCGCGTGCGGATTGATTTTGTGCGTTTTTGCACCGAAGAAAAGAAATCTTGTTTCCATCGATAACTGGAGCAAATTGTGAGACTGCTGAAAACAAGCCGCTGCAAATGGTGTTAATGTTACAAAACTACACTGAATGGGAGAATATGTCATCATTGTCGTAAAATTATATGAAGATTATAGCCTTCATTGTATGACTATCGCAGAATACTTTGAACAGTGATAAAAGAGTGCAAGGATTGTGAGAATTACACGAAATAGAGACAAACTGCAAACTGTGAAATTATGTTGGCTACTTGGATCTGAAGATGTTATGTTGGATGTCATTATGTTTGAAGATGAAGATAATGAAAAGATGAAGTAATGCCTACCTGTTCCCTATCTTTGAGGGTATTCTGCTTACTGTGCTCAAGAAATTCCCCAACGAATGCTGAGGGTCACACAAAATGCAGTTTTTATATACTCCAAGATTGTCAGTTTCTAGCTTTTGTTGTCCTTGCAAATGCTAATGTACAAACAGTGACCAGTGTTGCACTTTTAAGTTTAGCATATTTACAGAAGTGTGCACAAGTCAACTGTTGTCAAGTGTTTTTTTAACATTCAAAAGTGACTTTTGTCATAGTCCAGACATTTGAATTGAGCATATTGAAATGGTTCCCTATTTCCTGCAAAACTATGACATACTGTATTGTGCAAGGTCAATGCTTAAAAGACCAGCATAGCAGTTTTCACAACTATGACATATTTGACTGAATGTTCATTTGTCTCTTCACATTGTCACATTGTGGTCTTGATGTGGTTTGGGTTGTAGATCTTATTATAATAAGGTTCTAAGTTTTAGTACTTAGCAGGCTTTGGTCAGGGACATCCACACCATCGAATGTCATGTACATGTACTAAAGTACAGCTAAAGGTCCAGTGTTTGAGGAGAGCCACACCTTGAGCATGTTATAAAATTATATTGTTAATATCTCACCGCACTTAATGAAAAGAGTAGGAGTCCATCCCGGTGTGAGTGGATCACACTTACTGTACAAAACTGGTGTGTTATGCCTTAAGGCAGTTTACTGGTTATACAAAACAAACAAAAATTCAATGAAACATTGGTTTAAGTGGTTTGTACAACTATGACATATCGTACGAGGGCCGCCATTTCCCTGGCACGGCCCTCGCGCCAGGTGTGCCCTTGGGAAGCCTCTGTCCTGGCACGGCGCTGTAAATCAGGAAGAAACACTCAATTATAGAGAATATTTCCCTGGCAGTCCGTAGTTATCTACCTGCACTTATGGGCAATATTTCCTCCATATCTAATTATTTCTTACGGGAGAAATTCTCTCCGCCTGAACTGAAGGTCGTGTGAATTACGACAGAGGACAAAGTGTGCAGAGGGTGCGTTCACTGTGTTCTGCTCTTAAGGTTGTTATGTTGAAGAGGAGAAAAACGAAGATGAACTGTGCAAGTGACCTTAAACTGTACAAATTTTGCAGATATTCAGAAGGAGCTGCTCAACAACATAGAACAGAAAAATGTCTATTTCAGCAAACAAAAATCAACTGTAGTTTTGCCTGTACAGAACTGATATCTCACTTTGAGTACACAAATTTAGATGAAAGACAACTACTTCAGAATCTACTTCGATGTGTGAGGTATGTTCTTGGTTGTACCAAAATCCCTTTTTTTTTACGATTGAAAGTGAAACCAGTATGGATATGTCAGTTTAGTCACGGTACAACACAGTTGCAGCCACCACATTTGGACACATACACTAGTGTTCCTAAAATAGCAACTTGTTCACAGGCCATCGCTCTGGCAGAAGGACACTTTCGCTGAGTAGCTTATCTTGTAATTTCCAGTGTCCGATACAACCCAAACTTGTCACGGCAAAGTTCTTATTCATTACCTCGGAGCGAATAAATTCCAACGCGTGCACGTCACATCGGCCAGGTCCAATATGTGGGAGCTGATGCAGGCATTCATCTCAAAATGCCCCAGCCATCATTTGTCTTTGCCAATATATGCGCTTTCTTTTCCTTGTACAAATCCCTGTTCCCCGGGGAAAGGACTTATCTCAGAAGCTATACAGTCAGGGAAGTCCAACGTCAGACCTTGGGGAAATATAACGGCCCAACGATGAATGGTCCACCGTTTGTTTCTCCAATTTCGCCGGGAAATTTATGGGAGAACTAAACGGATAATATCCGCAGAGCTGACGTGGTCATCACAATCGCGTCGAGATTCGGAATTCCGTTGTCGTTTCCCTCCTTTTCCGCCTATTGGAGGAAGGATGAAAGGGCGCTGCATTCCCCCTCCCTGGCAGGGAATCTTTCAAAGAGTTTCACTTGGGGTAACTTAATTTGGTCGGTGCTGACTTCGGTCATCGCAAATAAATCAAATCTGATTTGGAGGGATGACATCTTTCCAAGTTTGCCCAACGGAACGAATCACAGTTGTTTGTCTCACTAAAGATTTTCCAGAGGGAAAAGGACTTTCCTCTGCAGGTAAAAAGACAACACCCTTCAAACTGTTCGTAGGTGGCTTAAATCAACAATTCTTTTGAGGCCATGGATATTTTTCTCCAAATCCAGATTTTTATGAGAGGGTATGAAGTAGATAAGGTCAAAGTTAAGGATGCTTGTTTAGATGAGGAAGCTATCCTTTCACAAATTGTTGTTCATTGAGTAAAGGTTGTAAGATTTTCCCTTTCCATAAAGAAGTTTTTAAATTGAGGAATGACAAAAAGTGTGCATATGACTGGTCAAGGGGAAGACTCTTGCTAGGATCATGCTTAATTGTTGTAAATGTAGTGAAAAAATGACGAAAACAACCTATAAAGAGAGAAAAATAAACAGAAATCTGAATGGTAACCATCAACGAATAGAGTTTTTTTGCCAGAGATATTTTAGAATCAATGATTCAAATGTCACAGAAACATCTTGTTTGAGCAGCAAAGATCAAAAGACTTGATTTGGCAACTGGACGAACATTTCTATGTTTGTATTAGCCAGTTATGACAGAAGCACTCTCACAAAGCAGCAGCCTCGATCGATGTAGGCGTGAGGGTCATGAAAGAAAAATTAACTCGAATCAAACAAACTCACAGCCAACATTACGCTGTCTGCTCCCGTCAAGAGAAGTGCAGCATCCTTTTTAGTTCATAACGCTCATATCTAGGTCGATAAAACATGGAGGGTTTGCCGTCCTGATTACACACTCTGCTGATACAAGATGACACCAGAAAGAGTTGGCCAGCTTAAGTATCCAGTAATGGCATGTATATCAGTAGGAAGCTAATTTTTCATCTGCTTGCTTCAATAGCTTTTAAATTTTAGCATTCTGTCTGGGCTTTAGCGGCCGGCCTTTGCCAACTAATCTACCTCGATAAGAAAGTGCTCAGGTATTAGGGGAAGACGTACAGTAGGCTCCGGGGCAGGTATTAAGACATACAATGGGCGAGAGTCGAGATTTGCAATGTTGGGTCTTATCTACATCGCTCAGGTAGCCATGTCCACCCAAGTTCTGCCCCCGTGCAAAGTTGTCTTCGTGGTTATCCCCTCCATGTGATTAGGAGCGTACGAAAGTGGCCACGGACCCAAGGGGCGCGATTCCGCGCCGCGGAGGCAGTTGTGCGTTGATGGGCGGCCCAATAAAGCAATGTCAAGGGCACGATCCCTTTCAGAAGATATCTCTCACCCCGAAGGGCAGAAATATCTCTTGCTTTCTGACGAATCAGTGTCTCTCCACTTTGACTCGGACAGCGCAAAAGCCTCTGTCGCAAACCCTTATTACCGAAAATTAATGGCTGGCCGAGAACTTTGATGTCGGCGTGTCTGCCTCTGCCTCCTCCACCTGCACCATTGTGTCCAATCACTGTGGCCAGAATGGGATGCGGGTATTTTATTGCAGCCCAGGGTGCTCGGAAGGCTGCGTCTCTACTTAATTCTGCCTCATTGGACATGCATTTTTCCAGCAGGAGCTAAAGGTGACGCGGTTCTCTATGTGTATTGCCATGCCATCACTTCTGGAATGACAATTTCGGCCCGGCCAACGTTTTCGTCCCGACAGGCTGTCCAGCACGCGCTCCCTTCCTTCCCACGCAGTCACACACCCAAAATCATGCCTTCCCGCTACCTTGCATTAAAGAAACAAAAGAAAGGATCTGTCCGGACTTATTTGGCAACAGTGCAACTCACCTGTGTTGTCACCTGGGCCCCGTGTTCGGCGAGCGAAGCTGCTTTCTCACGAAATGTGTCTGTCCAAATGACGTTGGGCCCGTGCGAGATGAAGAATTAGACTTACGCAGTGTAATGTTTTCTAATATCATGTTTTTGGCATGGTCATCAGTATTTCATAATTCCCCCTCTGTTCGGCAGTGCCCTTTATATTGGATTATCTAGGTGTGCGGTGCGCGATCGGGTATTAGTAAAAATGGGGAACCAGGCTCGGTTAACTCCGCACACTTGAGAAGAGATTGATAAGCACGCACGCCTGGAAGTGACCAAAAGTTGCAAATGACAGTCCGTGGCCGTTTAATTATGGAGGGTAATGGGCTGCCGTCCCTGCATGTGGCGTGCAGGTAGGATTTGCCGCACGCCGGGTGGAAGAAATGCCAGCACCGGGTTTTGGAATCAGCTCAGCGGTGAATATTGCTTTTAGGGACGATTGTGGAGTGGTTTTGGTTTTACAGATAACTTTGACATTAAGCGAGGTTCAGAAGTAAGCATATCCATTTGAGGATTTTTTCTTGCCGCCACTATTGAATATTTAGACGCAGTATTTATTTGTCATGTTGTCCCACAAAGCCGCTGTATCTGCCCAAATGACATTCTTTAGCACGAGTTAGGACAAAATCACCCCAAATGACGGTGACCGGTTTCTAGTTTTTACGACGTAGACAAATCATAACGAAATGGAGGGAAGGGATCCGGCTGTAGTGATAGATGTCTGAGGCATGAAATCAAATCCCACTTCTTGGCAATATACAATAAGCACTTCCCCGTCTTGCCGTAATTGCAAGGAGAGTGCGTCCGAGATCTTGGAGTGTTTAATTGCCATGATGGCGGGACGCTCCCCCACTGCAAGTGGCGGCGCATTAATGAAAGTCTTAATTGTGCCATAATGGGAGGCGATAAGAGTCGGCACACTCTCGGTAATACTCTCTAGATTACTCCGTGTGTGTCCTC
The DNA here is from genome assembly GCA_019207045.1 of Branchiostoma floridae x Branchiostoma belcheri. Taxonomy (NCBI): domain Eukaryota; kingdom Metazoa; phylum Chordata; class Leptocardii; order Amphioxiformes; family Branchiostomatidae; genus Branchiostoma; species Branchiostoma floridae x Branchiostoma belcheri. The sequence goes on from CM033028.1 coordinate 6,692,669, forward strand.
ATTTTTCTCTTGCCCATCTCAAGTACAATTTGCACGTCCTGGGCTCGGGAAGACGCATTTAACGCCGAGCGGAATTTACGGTGCCGCCGCGTTCTTCCCACTACTTTTAACGCTGTCCCCCGTTTTGACAACCCATAATTTCTGCTGCTCTGCTCCCGGTCATTAGTGGCAAGCTGTGCCGAGTTCTTTTAGTTTTCTTTAACGGACTTCCCCAGTTAAGGATCATTGCAGGAGGCTATGGAAGGGTTACAGAGGATACCTGATTGCAGCATATATTCAGTTACTCCAAGAAATGGGAGTGGAAACAATAAATGTACGAAATTTACATCATTGTACAGGGCTCGAAATACACTTTTCGGTCAACTTGCACCGGTGCAAGTTGAGCCAAATGTAACTTGCACCAATAGAAACTTACTTGCACAACCCAAAATAGTGAACTTTTAACCCATTATCTCTTCTTCAGAAAATTTGCAAATGTATGTGAGTAAATGGGACCACATGTTTGGATATTTCTTTTTCCATAGCGCATTTTATTTTTTGTTTTAGATTATAGAAATAGTTTCATAGAAAGGTGAATTTAGGCTTAATTAAAGACAATTCAATGTCTACAGCTCGATAGGATCCATAGATTTCTTCTGGATGCTTCGAGTGACATCCATCACTATTCTTAAGCATCGCTAGAATGAAATGGTAGAACAACTCAATACAGGTACATAACTATATCTGGAAAAAACAGTTGAACATATCAAAGCACTAATGTATATGCAAATTAATGTAACGCAAATCAAGGTAAGACAACATAGGAATCATTAGCATTGTAGAGATGGAATTGTCTTAAAATATTGTTTACCTGGATGTCTAACCTCCATGAACAAACTTAAGCTTTTTTTCCTATTCAGTGTTGATTTTCTTTTACCTTTCAATGACAGACCGTATTCTTGGTGTGTGTAAGCTTTTTCTAATCACTAATGTCAGGTATTAGAGGACAAAAGTAACTTGCACTAGTGCAAGTTTGGTCTAAACTTACTTGCACCACACCAATTTTACATGCACAAACTTGCATATGCATGTGGTATTTCGAGCCCTGTTGTAGATAAATGGGAATGAAAAATATGTTTTGGATTGTCTGATTTTCCTAAGTTTCTAATATTTTGACATTTTTGTCTGTTTTTCCATCATTTGTAAAAGGAAGGACATTACCTGTGCAAGTTTCCATGATCAGGAAAATTCATACTGCCTTCATTACTTGCCAGTGATCATGGAATTACTATTTTTTTGGCCGAAATTTTTATGACAATAATATTATTTTTGGTATTGAATGTCTAGTTTTTTCCTTTCTTTACTGTTTTGTGGAAACAAATCATTGCCATGAATCAGGAAATGGATTTGGTGTGACTGCAGGATTATCTCAATATGCTGTTGTGCTGTTTAGAGTGTTCCCCTGTGCCAATAGTGACCCACTTTCTGGTCTCTATTCTATTTAGGAGATCTTTATGTAAAAAGCATGTCTATGGTTTTAAGTGGATGGCAGTTAGAGAAGTGTAATAGAAATGTTATGATTATTCTTCCACAATTTGGCCTTCTCTTGGCTTTATTTGGTTATCAAATGAAGTGAAATGAAATAATGATATCCACGTTAAAACAAAAACGGTTTTGTGTACAGATTTCTACTATTGTGTAGTGATGGAGTTTTGTAGAGTGGTATAGTCTTGGTCATATATGAGATGCTGTCAATAATTTTACCACTTAACAGTTTAGTAAAGTACAGAATGCGAGAGAAAGAAAGATTCAGATTCTAGAGGGGGACCTTCAGATACAGAAAACCGGTTAAGATAAAAATTAGTGCAAATGAAATTGTAAATTTTTGTGGAAAGACAAAGTCCTTGAATGGTTTAGAAACTAATATTAGCACATTGAAGATTAACAAATGAGTATTGATGACGAAAGGGAGAAATTTTGAAATTGTTCAAATTCTCAGCAAAATCAGTGGCACTATGATACAGAAATCCAATTAGCACATTGAAAATTAACTAGTGAATATTGACAACAAAGGAAGGAGATTCAATTAGACCTGACACAGTTCCTTTTTGTCACTTCCCACCCAGTATAGGTGGCTGAAAATTAAATCAGCACGTTAAGATTAACAAGTGAAGAATGACAGGCGGAGGGTAAAATCATAATCGATCATGCACACCTCTCCATGGTGTCACATTCTATGCATGACATTTCATCCTCGCTACCTCGTTGTCGCCAACCTTTGACTCACTATTTATAGTTTTTGTCATCGAAAACTGCGAATGGCCGATACAACACGTTCCTCTGACGACAAAATCAATGTCAGAATGTTGTTCAGCTTTCGCCACACACAGCTGCAGTGGCGGTGTCGTAACCCCCGACCACATAAAAAGGTCTGTAAAGCTATTTCTGGATTGACACAGTTCCCTTTGTCGCTCCCCATTTTTTCCCCATCAGTCCTGTGGCCTCGGGAGGATTGTTTGGACCAGGAGATCTAATGTGCCTACATTAGTGCACACCCCACTGACACAGTTTAAGGCTGTCCCACAAAATAAATGTCCAAAATAGTGCTTAAGACACATATCCTCATTAACAGATAATGGAGGTCTGATGATTTACAAAAATTCTTGTTTTGGGTCAACTCTTATGCTGTCAAATGCTGGTGCATTTCTGAGAGATGCAATTTTAAAATGTTATGTGAAACTCTGATAGTATTCCAGACTCAGGTAGTATTGTCTATACCTCCCTGAATTTGTAAGTTTTGTCCACCAATGGCTTTTTTCATTAAACCTAATGTTTGAAGTAGTATTAAGTTGATTGAAAACACACAAAAATGAAACAAAGGTGTGTCAGATGCCTTTACTGGAAATACTTGTAAAAATTGTTGAGGGGGATTTGGTTTAAATTCAGCATTTGTCTTAAGTCGTATTGCTCATAAGAATGGTACACATAAAATCGTGCTAAGAGTGTAAATATCTCTGCAGACGAGATAAAAACTGGACACAGTTGACCACATTTTCATAATGCACATTTCTGTGAAATGAATGGAAATCGCGGCTCTGCCTGTCCGGGTAATAGATAGACGTGGGTGACAAGGGCGTCGAGCGACGTATCAAACGACCAAATTTGGGTCGATCTCGGGCCAAAGTGGAGGCATAAAATTTCCTGGCGGAAAGTTTTGGGAGCATTATCCCCTCACCGGGGCCGGGTGCCAGCGTGACCCAGGCAGCCATAACTTATCCCCAGTGCCCATCACCGGTCTTAAAACGGCATCCAGGAGGCAGTGTGACTCCTCAATCCCATCATAAGTGCCGGGACGCCGCTAATGCCACTTCTCTTATCTGCATGTGCAGGTGTGAGACGTGGACGCCCGGGCGGGTATTAGCACGCCCAGATGGATCGCGGTCGGTCGCCGGGACACGCGCCACGGCGACCCCGGCTCTGTCCATCACGGGATCACGTCACCCGGAGCAAGCGGATAGCGCCGGGTGTGACCGGGTGCGGGGCTCATCGAGATCGTGTCGGGGCAAGTCCCCCGCTCCTTCACAAACTGACTTCGCTAAGCTCTTCGGTGTTGTTGATCCACGCCAAGGTTCGGCACGGGCTAAAGACGCTCTTACTGTCTCGAAAGCCCGGTGTGAAAAGTTCAACTGTAAATAGTAGCCATCTTTTCTTCATTTTTTTGGGAAGGTCATGTTCCAAGCTTCCACACAAACTCACTCCACTAAGCTCCTTGGTGTTGTTGATTCATGCAAAGGTTTGGCATGGGCTAAAGACGCTCTTACTACCGGTATCTCGAAAGCCTGGTGTTAAAAGTTCTACTGTAAATAGTAACCATCTTTTCTTCATTTTGGGGGGGGGAGTGTTGAAGGTCAAGTTCCAAGCTTCCACACAAACTCCTACCATTAAGCTCTACGGTGTTTGATCCTTGCCAAGGTTTTTTGTGAAGACACTAGTACTGACTCTCACTTTTTTTATACCCGGGTGCCGGAAATGTGAAAAGTTCAGAGTAACAGTTGCAAGGACGATCGTTTTTTAATCATTTTGAGTTTTCATAGTTAAGTCCCTTTCCTGTTCAAACTCATAGCTTCAAGCCCTTTTGTGTTGATTCCTGTCAAGGTTTTATGTGGGCCAGATACACTCTCACTGTCTTGAAAGTCTGGTGTGAAAAGTTCAACAGTGAACCCGAGAGCAAAAGAAGTAGTCTAAGCTACCTTTTCTTACTTATGTACTTTTTGGAGTGTTGGAGGTCTACGATTAAGCTCATTTGCTGACATTACACCTTTACGCTCTCTGGTCTTTGATTCATGCCAAGGTTATTTTGCCAGTTAAAGACACTCTTACTGTTTCCAAAGCCTGGTGTGAAAAGGTGATAGACGGTCACCAAAACGTTGGTTGAATAAAACACTTGGTTGTCTGCAAAGAATTCAATGACTTGCCGACCTGATGATGAAAGTGTTCACAGGTGCATATCTGTGTTTAGAACTCTTACAAATACATACATGACCAGGAGTTGAACAGCTATTTGTGATTCAAAAGGACTTGACCACAGTAGAGACTATGACTGCATTGTCAATCAGCATTGAGACTGCACCACCTGTCAATATGATTGACATGGCCTGTCAGTCTGTGCCTGCAATGACGCCTGTCAATGTCATGAAATGATCAATAATGTTACACAGGTCAGTCGTAAAGTCGTTTTGACACCTGTCTAAAAGATAAGGACTTATAAAACATACATAATGATTGATTAATTGAAGCAAGGGCCTTAGGGAGTATAGGACATCTGTAGAGATGCACCATAAATGTTTTTACGACATCTGTCCATTGGCCATGGATGTGACATATTTGAAGCAAATCTAATGAGGTATATGTAAATTTTAAGCTTCCAAAGCTCAAAAAGTATAGATACAGTTTAATAATAATTATGTCAGTAGGTATTTCTGAACTTTGCCCTGCAGATACAGTTTGTATTACAATGTAATACCTATTATGCACACCATAGTGTTATCAGCATGCCCTGTGACTTCAATGACACTGAATAGTTATCGTATACTGATAATAAAGCTAAATTGTGAAGACAGTCATACCTAACTTTGACTGTACCTATGCAAGGGTTAACAGTTGTCCATAGACCGATCAAGGCTATGAAGGTTGAGAAAAGGTCCAAAGAGGAGAGCATTGTTGGGTGGGTTTAGGAAAATGTGGACAGTTTAAAAAAAAATCTTAAAGTTGGAATGGAATGTAGAATCTTGAATTTTTGTGATATCTTTTTGACACTTCTTATCTGTTAGAATTCTGAATCTAGATCCAATGATTCAATATATGGATTGCTAGCATGGTTTGCTATGACATGGGGTTTGTCAAGTTGTGTCAATGCTATATTTATATACGCAATTAGCAATGGTTGAAATACTTTTTTCAGCCAGGTTGCCCAACTGCAAAATTTCAGGTTGCGCACTGCGCTGTCTGGCTTTGAAATTAAGTTGCGCCAAGCAAAATGTGGTTGCATTTGCTAGGTGTGCAAGTGGGTATTTTGAGCACTCCAATTAGCCTGGGGGCAACATTTTGCAAATAAAACAATTTATATATATTTAGACTGTGATATACTTGTGCTGTCAATGTTATAGCACTGACTTTTATGCCACACCTTAGCGTTAACAGCCAGGCAGGAAAAGGATTTGTACCTGTAACGCCAATGACAGCACAATAAAGAAACACTATAAAGACAGTGGAACCTACACGTTACTCCGGTAACACCAGGGTCAACAGTTATCCACGGACAGGTAAAGGCTTTAATGGGTGGAGAGGAGTCCAGAGGTTGCTGTTGTCGTGTGGATCCCCCAGTAAACCTGTCTGCGAGGATTTGTACAGGACGGCTTCCCGTGAAAATATGTCCTGTGTGTTCTCGTAAAGTGGTCACGGCGGAATCTCCGGGCTTAGGGTGTGACAGGGATGTTGCTGTGCATGCCTTGGCTCGGCCTGTTAAAGTTGACGAGCTAAGGATCGTTTCTGCACCTTCTAGCCCCAGTGGGCTAAGTACAGTTAAGTCGCAAATGTAGTTCGAATCCACCCCCCACCTTTCGTGAATAGGGGTCACTCACACAGTTGTGCATGCACTATAGCAGGTGTGGTCCACTGGTAGTGGTGCGTATTCAAGTTTTTTTTTTCAACTTACATACTCTTTCCCTTATCAAAGTACAGTGTGTGAAGTGGAGAAAGCAGTCTGGACCATTTTTAAGTCTTCAACTTGACCTGGCTGGAGTGGCCTGTGAACTTTTAACCTCCGAATGCAGCGGACTAAGAACATTGTGTAGCATCGTGTGGCACAATCGGTAACTCAGTAAAGGTGTTTGGCCCATACCCCAGAGGCCAGAGGTCCTGGGTTCAAAACTGCTGATGTGTACCAATGTTGTTTGTGGAAGGGCACTTAACATCACTTTCCTCACTTTACTCAGGTGCAGATGAGTACATTGCTTAAGTTAGGGTTAGGGCTGTCCATCTAATGAGAGGTCCAGTGTTTGAGGAGACCCACACCTTAAGCATGTGAAAGAACCCGCCACACTTCTTGAAAAGAGTCAGGGTCATTCTACCTTTCAGTCTGGTCTCTGGGTTAACATCTTGAAAAGGTGATAGTCACCTGTAACAATGTATGTCAATCTTTCCACAAAATGTAGGATGTCTCTAGACATATACAGCTGAACTTTCATGGTAATACAGTTAGGTCATTGTACTATTAGTATCTTCTGTTAGCAAGCAAGTAATCTTTAGATATCCTTTTCTGTCCATGAAAAGTTTTAATTTGATTCCTACAGACTTAAAGTACTGCTAAATCGTTAACCACCAATATCGACGAACTTTTATGATAGTGCAAGTATTACAGAGATTTTCTCTGAGCAAGCAAGAAATCTTAAGGTGTCATTTCCTGTTTATTGAAAGTTTTAATTTGGTCCCTACAGTCTAAAGTAGGCCTGTTGGATTGTTCTTAGTGCTTACTTTGTTCAAAAGTATCGACAAAGACCACTTAGTCTCGTAGAGTGGACCAGGAAGTATGGATTTTGGCTGACTGATTTAATGACTTGTCCTGAAACGAAAGGTGTGGATGAAGTATAGGCTTGGAATGAGGGATTTGCAACTCTTCATAAAAAAACTGAGGCTTAATAGAGACTGCAAATCTTGTTCAATTATGACTTATGGAGCCTTCCTAACTAAAGCAAGGGCCGGTCCTCTTGGGTCCAGTTAGGTTGGAAGGAGAAACTTTAGCCGCCTAAAGAGCTATAATTTGTGACAAATTGGACAGCACCCTTACATGCAATTGTGCAAAAAATGCTCTTCAATTTCCTTACTGTATAAAAGACTACATCAGAAAAGTGTAAGAAAGAGTTAAAAGTTATGATAAAACAGCTTTTCTTCATCAATTAAATTTAGTTTATACAGGTAATACTATGAGTTCTGTTTCATCTAAGAATTTACCTTGACATTTAAGAGAAAGTCTGAGAATTTCAAACTAGTCCCTTGGTGCTAACTAACCGTTGAAACTACTATAAAAAACTTTTTAAATTCACGCTTTAATAGCCAATCTGTGAAACGAAACTGGGCCAAAATCCTGCCGTCGTAACTTTTCAACCCAAATGGAAATGATGAGGGGCGGTTAAACAATACACCTCTCCAAGCAGGGACTTAGTGGTACCAAAACTGCCCAACGGAGGCTTACCGACTCCCAGGTCTATCCCGTTTGTGCTCCATTATCAAGCACACTCGGATTTCAGTTTATAGCTTGCTGGTTTCCAATCCCAAAACATGATCCCAAAAATGTGTTTTACCCCACTTTTCAGATGGTATAAGCAGACGAAGGATTTAGACAAGCACTTCTTGGCAAGAAGAAACTAAAACAGTCTGGTCCTCACACTCTTGCAGGAGAACCATAATCCTGGCCTTAGATTCCCTGATAGCGGATCGTCGCGTCCGCTACGTCGATACGGCAATGTCCGGCCATAAATCGCCCAAGTTAGCGGCTTAAATTTCATATTAAGAACTTCGGGATGACAAGCTTAATCCGTCCTTTCCCGTAATTGGACGGAATCCGCATCGATTTTGTCTGTGGTCGGGAAATCCCTATAAGCGTCGGTGCACATTCCGCTCCCCAATTATTAGCTGGTAGAATAGGGTTGGGACTCTCTTCATGACAAATTGTGCAGAAGTGGTTAATGGCCACAATTTGTCATCTTTCCTCCGAATATGAGTGTCGGCAGTGTAATATTCAGCCGATAACTCTCCACGGTTTTATACGCTTTTGTGGCGTTTTGGCCGGAAAGTCTGATTGAACAAAAGTTGAGCAACCCCCATGATAGCCTAGCGAACACTACTTCTGGGCACACGTACCTGTGAGATGTTGTTGACGTTTTAAAACTTTGCTTTTAGACTACAAGTATATCAGTTCAGGACAAATAGCCACCATTTCTGCCATATCTAAGGCTCTAGATTTCTGTACGCTGGACATTGATCCAATGCTAAATGGGTTTTTAGCAATTTATGTTGCACTTTTGGGTTATTGTTCAAGTTGTGTCATACAGATAGTAACGATATTGTCTGTTTTATGGTGGGGCAGTTTTGAATGCCAGTTGAATGTGACCCTGACCCTTCTCTGTAACTGTAGTGTTGTTGCAATGATATAAGCACACAATGTCAACCTTGGACACTCCTCACTTGAAGTTATACTTAAGAGTTGTGAGTTAGATACTCCAACAAATGTAGCAGGAGCAGATTTTTGAAATAGAAACATGATTATGAAAACGATGATCATTTACATAACATATTTTTATTGTGAATGAAGAAACTCTTTTTTTATACAACCAACTTTATTTTCACCGACTTTTCGGTGACTGTATGTCCCCCTCCTCAGGGCAAGGTGACAGGTGGTTATCAGACGTCCATGAAAATAAAGCTTTGGTTGTGTAAAAAGAGTCTCATACATTCAGTGACATACCAACCTGATGAAACTATTCATGGATATTTCTATTGTGTATTTATAGTGTTGTTTTAATGATACATGTACATGGCCATGTATCAACCTAAGGCATTCGTCACTTCAAGATAGATATTTGTGAGGTAGATACTCCAACTAATCTAGCAAAAGGAGATAACAAGATGTTTAACAATGATGAACATAAATTATTGACCTATAAAAGATGGCAAAGGACATCAAAAACAGTTTATGGTTTTATTTAGAAGGATTTTTACAGATATTGTCAGGAGGAAGTATTTGATTGATGTGATTGTTTGATGACTGTGAGAGAGACTGGTTAGGATTGTAATTTTTATCCTGGGCTATTAGTGTTTTCCTGTGATAAAGGGAGATTGATTTTAGCTAAACATGATTCAAGGTTGATAAACGAATAAATAAAACAGTAAAATTGAATAAGAAAAACAATACTTAAAGTCATTCAAGGTGAAGGTGGGATATTGATGTTCTTTGAACTTCATGAATGAAAGAATATGGGAATCAAGGATTGGATGAGAAGAGGGAAGGTGTCTAGATCATAGTAGATGTTTAGAGCATACATGCAGACAGGTTATGTTGAATACAGTCAAATCTGTACAAGCTGACCACCTCTATATAAGGACCACCTGGCCACTGTTTATTGATACCACTTTTTAGTGGTCCTTTGGACAATTTTCCCATGGACACAAGCTTTAAGAACCCTGTCTTGTGGTGACCACCTGTCCACATTGGCAAGACTTCTTGGGCAGTTTTCACAGTACATTGTATGGTGTTATGATAGTGCTTAAAAAAAAATCCTTGTTATTGTTCATGACTTGTAGTTGTTTCTAAATCTGAACCATTCCACAATCAGACATGTTAGCAGCGCCCACCCCGCCACCATATATATATATATATATATATATATATATATATATACCCACTCACTTATACCCTGTTCTTTAACTACTGTACAGCCACTTGCTCCATCCAGGCCCTTTGTAGCGGTCCGCGTAGCCGAGCTATAATTAACGGAGAATAGATGCCTGCGAAGCCGTAGATCAATGGGAAAGGGGCTATTCTGCATGCACGAGGGGGGAAGAGTTGTCAATGGTCGCATATAAATCAAAGATAATTGTCCTAATTGGGACTCGATGACTGATCACCCTTAACTACCCGTGCGTGTGAACCTACTATATCAAAGTAATTAGCTCCTTTGGCCCCGTACGAGCCAGCTCATTAACACGCTGCCGGAGGCACCGTCGGCAATCCATCTGCACCGGCCGCTCTTCAGAAGGGACAGAAATGATGGGTATAATGTGATGTAACAATGCCACAAAGGCTGTCTGTGTCACAGGATTGTCACAGTGTGGCCAGGTACAGGTGTGGCAGAGTCATCATCATCGGCAAGGGCCAGATAGTTACATTGTATGTAGGCTGTAATAATATAAGCATGTAAGTTGGTACAGAAGTAGCTATGTAGAGGTCTAGAAATGATGTGATATTATATGATGCAACAATGCCACAATGGCTGTCTGTGTCACACGATTGTCACAGTACTAGTGTGGCCAGGTACAGGTGTGGCAGAGTCATCATCGTCGGCAGTAGCCAGATAGTTATGTAGGCTGTAATAATATAAGAATGTAGAGGTTTAGAAATGATGGGATATAGCGTGATGTAACAAAGCCACAATGGCTGGCTGTGTCACAGTGTGGCCAGGTACAGGTGTAGAAGTGACAATGCTACAGAGTCATCATCATCGGCAGTGGCCAGACAAATATGTAGGCTGTAATAATATAAGCATGTAAAATTGCTACAGAAGTAGCTACATGTTTGTAGAGGTCTAGAAATGATGTGATATAACAATATGATGTTACTGTTGACGTTGCCATGTTACGACAATGGCAGGCTGTGTCATTGGATTGTCACAGTGTGGCAAGGTACAGGTGTGGAAGTGACAATGCTACAAAGCTACAGATCTAGTGTAGCCAGATAGATGTGTAGGCTGTAACATCAAATGCATGTATCATTGCTACAGAAGTAGCCATGTAGAGGTGACTGGTCTAGAAATGATTGTGATATAGCGGGATGTAACAATGCCACAAAGGCTGGGTATGACACACGATTGTCACAGTGTGGCCAGGACAGTCACCAGGTACAGGTCTGGAGGTAATGTGACATGCAACAGTGCTACAAAGCCAGGTAGATGTGTCCATCAGGCTGTTACTTCATATAGCATGCCTATTCAAGTAGCCATGTATATGTCCAGAAATGATGTGACATAACGTGATGTAACAATTCTACAAATGCTGGCTGTAAAACTGATGTGACATGCAACAATGCTACAAGAAATTCCGCTAGATCTGATACGTCTGCTAAGTTGGTACTTCTTATTGTAACAGTTACACTTTAAGTCATGTAGATGTCTAGAAATGATGTGATGAGGCATTGCGACAAAGATCTAGAGTGGCTGCAACACAGGATTGCCACATTTTGGCCAGGTACAGGTGTAACGATGCTACAGAGTAGCTAGATAGATGTTTGTAGTTTGTAACATCCAAAAGCAATGCAGCAGAAACAGCCACATAGATGTCTCAAATTGATGTGATATAACATGACTTAACATCGCTACAAATGCTGGCTGCAACACAGGATTGCCACATTGTGCTCTGGTGTAGAGGTCAGTGTGAAGTAAGAATGCTACAGAGTAGCCAAATAGATGAGTAGGCTGTAACGTCATATAGCAAAGCCACAGAAGTAACCATGTAGATGTCTGGAACTGATGTGATATAACATGACTTAACGTCGCTACAAATACTGGCTGCGACACAGGATTGCCACAGTGTGGTTTGATAAGGGTGTGGAGGTGATGCTACACAGTATAGGCTGTAGATGTCTAGAAATGATGCGATATAACATGACACAGAGAGCGGATTGTCACGGTGTGGCCAGATATGTTTAGAAGTGTAACTTGTTACCATAAACATAAAAAAGTTGCCATGTACAGTACGGTACCAATCCATCTGACACTGTCCACTCTACTACAAAGGGATGGACATCACAAAATGATGTATTATAAATTCATGCAACAGAGTGGCTGTGTTGAAGGATTGCCACAACGTAGCCAGATAGACCAGTACTTCAGGAGTCGCCTTGTAGCAATCCATCTGCACTGCCCACTTCAAGGCAAGAGACATGATGAGATGATGTAATGTGATAGGAAGTAATGATGCCACAGACTGACAGAGTAGCTAGGTAGATACAGGTGTGGAAATCATGCAATGTAACATTACATGGATATAACAATGATGAATATGAGACAAACTAATAATGTCACTATGTGGCGAAATAAAATTTGAAACATGATGACGCTAACACAGTACAACGTAAAATATCCAAACATGATTAAGTATCACTACAATGTAACAAGGTGACCAAATGAACTTGAAGCACAACGAGTGTTGTACCATCATGTGACATTGCCACACACAATGCCACGAAATTGCCACAAAAAGAGATTTGTCAAACCTAATGCAACATCACCAGGTGAGCTAATGAAATTGATTGGTTCCCCTTGACATTATTCTGGGTAATTGTTACAATGTTCATGGCAAGGTTCGAAACCTTGACAAGCCTTATATAGCAATGAAAGAAAGAGTGCTACAACTAACGTTACTTACGAGAATTAGAAAATGTGAAGATTATTTACGTCAAGTTAAATTCATCTTGACATTTTTAGTCACGTTTAAACCAATATGAATGAAGCTGCGCTTTGTCATATGTAGTTCATTTTAATAGTAAGTATGATTGTCCACATCATGTATGGTCTTGTGTATAGGCCCATTCTATATCCATGAAACAAACGAACAAACAAAAAACAAACATATAAACAACCAAACAAATGCAAAATAGAAGTTTTTGATACCTTTATGTTAGTCTGCAGCCCTTTAAGTCAGGTGGCCTTTTTTATTACCACCACCCACATTATTTGAGATATTTCGATACAGACAGGACAACTGACCAAAGATCATGGGGCACCTTGTTTTTAAACCGGTTATTTTCTCATCATCATGCCAGCAAACTTACCGCCTGTCGACGTCAATTTCCCCTGCTGTCTGTCGCTCGGCCTCGAAAGTTCAGAAAGTTAACTTTTGCCGTGGTGGCCATCTATATTTCAGAAGCTGTAATGAAGTTAGGTTGTGATTCCTCTGTCCAATATATATCCCTCTGTAAGGCCTGTATTACAGTAATGAAAGCTTATTGGTATATTTCCATTGTCATGCTGGGTTACCCACCGTGATGGTTTCATACCTATAATTCATATCGCAATATAATGTGCCGTGCACGAAGCTATAATTTATATTTGCTTGAAGTCTGAATGGAGAATTCTCGGGTAATTGGAGTGCACAACATTTCATTTCGCGGCCCCGACAGTCCCCCGTTAGGACGGCTACTCTCCGCCGGACATTAGCATTTTAATAAATACGCTTTTACCGAAGTCTTCTGATTGTTCATATTTCCATCTGTGCGCGTCTTTTCCAGAAGGGGTCATTACGCTCGGCGATGGGAAAACTTTGAAATTGGAAATTTTGGCTGCGCTGAAGACAAATATTTTTGGTGGGGAATTAATGCAGAGTGTGTGCCTCGGACAGGGTATTAACTCTGCACTGACCCCCCATGGCAAAGGTGAGGCACATTAACGTGAAATTGCAATATGGGGGGATTTATCGTCGATTATGAGATGTATTTAGGCGGAACATAAATCGACGCAGTAAATGCGAAGATGGGTTTTGAACGTCACGTACGTGTGGTTCTTGGGACGATGTGCGGGGCCCTAAGGCGCTGCGGTCGCGAGAAAGGGGACACTTACCTGAGTCGCAAGATTGATGAACCTTTTCAGCCGAGGTTGCACCATGGCTAGCTTTCTCCAGGACCCATCCCTCTGTCCCGGGTTGAAATTTGCTTTGTGGGATGGAAAAAAAAAAGTTCATAACATGAAGTCAATGAAATTATGTTTTTTTCATAAGCCTGAAATGATTTCAGCTCCAAACACTCCAAAAACGATGAGTATTTAAGCTGGACTTGGGTTGCACACAGGGCCAATGTACATGTACGAGGAAAAACTTTGGTTGCCCATGTGCATTTGCTGCTGTCCCGCATATTCTATGATAATCTTAGAAATTCGTCTCACATTTTCCATCTTCTCACAATAAAAACAAGGCAATCAGAGCTGGCAAACCCCCTTACCTGTACTGCAGGGATTGATTTATTCACTTGTTTAGAGAAGGTTGCACATGGGACAACCTATGCAGGTGAAAACTTTGATTGTTCAGTGCTACCTGTGTACTTGCTGTTCGAGTTTAGGTTGAGATTAAAGACAAAGTCACTAAAGCAACCTGCAAAAATTTCCTCTTGGACAAGCTTTACTTCTAACATTGTCTGAGATTGACAGGCTCCACTGTCACTATGCGAAACTAAGACCATCGCTGGCCGAAGAAACAATTTCCGTTGTCAAAACTCTTTTGAGTGGCAGCCAAATTAGCCAGCACGACTGCTACGCCGTTAATTCCACCGGTTCTGAGATGGAATATCATTTTGTACAGAAGGAGGCGGCGGTGAATGTCAATTAAATGTGCCGGGAAATAGTTTGGGGCAGTCCGAGTGGATCCTTATTGATTTCTGTCATATTAGTTGTAACCTGAAAGTTGAAAGCTTGGTTTGATTCTTTATAGTTGAAGGATTTAAATAAGAGTTAAAGTAAAACTAAGTATCCAAAGTATCCCAAAATATATGTCCAAATAAAAGTACTTTTTTGTGCGATTCCAAATTAGCCAAACCAAAAGTATTCAATTTGTATCCAAAATATCGAAAGTATCCAAAGTTAACGTTGAATATTCAAACTTTTAGACATGTTATTTTTGCAATGTTCAAATCTCAATCAAAATATGCTTTGCTATCATTGAAGTGTAGAAATGATTGTAATTTCTAAGATGCCAGTGCTTTTTGCCATCACCATTATGAATGAATCTTTCTTTAATAAGCTCTTAAATATGTTATGCAACTGTGAGAAAGAACCACAGGTAGCATTGAGCAATCCACCTCTGTACTATTAGGCATACTATTAGGTTGTTCAATGTGCTACCAAAGCGGCACCTTATGCATTACACCAAAAGATATAACATGCATGTATAACTCATAATACCAAGCCTATATTCTTTTACTAGTAGTTTGCCACCTTCCAAGTTGTTTCAAATTATATTTTTGTGCTGCAATCTGTATTTAAACACAGGCAAAAAGCTGAGCAGAACCCAGCCCCCATCAGTGACAAGAAAACTTTCTTTGTCATTGTCATTTGAATATTCAATGTCCTGAAACTTGTCAAAACAGTTCTATTGTACGAGTAAAGATGATTTGCCTTTCCTTTTTTTCATAATTCATAACCTAACCAAGGTAGACAGCATCCCCTATATTCCACCCCTTCAGTGTCAAGAAAACATTGTCCTCAAATATTCATACTCAGGGTTATGTACGTTATATGTTATATATTTCAAAACTGCTGTAATTTTAGTTGACTTGCTTTTTGGCAGCATCCCCGGAATTCCTTCCCCTCCTCAGTGTCAAGAAAACATTGTCCTTGATTATTATATATATGTTGATAGTTCTTTGGAATCAAAGTCAAATATTATTTTAGTTGACTTGCTTTCTGCAATGCCTTTTTTTCTACAACCTAACCACAATCGGCAGCATCCCCAGAAATCCCCCCCCCCTCAGTGTCAAGAAGACTTGTCGCCGTGGCGACGGGAGCGGTGGGTGCCAGGCATCCGTGGCAACCCGTCACCCCGCATGTAGTACGTCTGGAGGCCTCTCAATGGCAGGATGACAAGCTGGCTGATTACGGGCGTCACCCGGACAAGGAGCGGGCCCGCTCGACAGCCCCGCGCCATATGGCGCTCACTTAACTCGGGCACGGTTCAGCAGGGGAGTGCATTCCGGTGCGTTTTACCATGGAATTAAGACGTTCTGGGTCAGAATGGGTTGGATTGGATGGTTTTGGTAACATGCCCGGGCCAGCTGTCACTTTCCGTCATGCCGCACCGTCAAAACGATCCTGCCAATCACGCCCGCTCCACAACAAACGCGTAATGGTGACGGAGCAGGCAGGAAAAAAGCTGTCCAGACATATTTCCTGTATGGTAGAGCGATGCAGAAGGAAAGGAAAGTCTCCAATTTACCAAACTTGTGTTTGAGTCAGTGAGGTGACCTCCCCACCCCCTTCCAGTAAGGTGACCCCCCCCCCCCCCTGGCTGGTTCTGTATTTATCTCAGACACTATGTAATATATAAATATAATGTCTATAGATGTATACTCTCACAATGCGAAGTATGCAAATACTTCAAAGATTACTTTGTTTTTATAACAGATACTGAAACTCATGATCATAGTCAGACCTGATTGTCTTAAGACAATATAGATTCACAAATGTTATGTCTTTTCCATTTATTTATCTTGTATTGTTAAGTTTGATAAGAAGAATTTGAAGCTTTATTTTGTATTAGTATTTTGTAGTTTGTAGTTGACAGTAAGAAAGTTGCTGCACTCTTTGTTGTGTCAATAAAGCTTCTATGTAAGTGCCTTCGGCTTTTAATCTAAATCACATCAAATTGGTAAAAAGGACATAACCATTTAGACATTTGTACCAAGGAACGTTTAGTTCTCTCCCTCAAGGATTTGGAACCATACCTTTCAATCTTATATGTGAGGTCCTTAAGACTAGTTAACAGAAGATGATGCCAAAGGCGTCTTAGTGTTTACTGGACATGTGTTTTAATGGCTGTTATGTACGGAGTTATTGAGGTGATTTTGTATAGTCAAATGTATTTTTTGGGAAAAGCGATGCCTATAAAATGAATTAAGATGGGAGAATGTTGAATTATACATCAGTCGTGTTATGGAATGAATGGAATGAATCCATATAAATGCATGAATTGAAATCAGTGTAATTCGACATGTTGCACTAAGACAGGAAAAGGATCTTTTCTTCCTAATATAGTGGTTAAAGACCCGCAACAAGACTGGAAATCAAATCAAATCAAAAGAGTTCGCAGGAATTAATACGATGGGGCCTGAATGAGTTTTGCAGACTAGTTTTTGTTAATCCATATTCGATTGCGGCGGCCGAGGGGCTTTTGGGCATTAATTCATATTTGATTGATGTCGAATGAAACGTCCTCTTGGTCATCTGAAAAGACATGCATGGACAAGCTCGGAAATTGATGGGGCTATTTCGGCAGAGGCACTTTGGGAAGAAGTTCAGAAACTTAAAGCCAATTAACGAGAGCCGGGAAAGAGGGCGGCGAAATGAAGCCATTACACGGGCCGGCGGGCCAACGGGGCAGAGAGGAACGGCCAAGTGACAGGTTTAGTGCGCTGGGCCCGCGTTATTTGCATTGTGGTTGACTGTGGCCATTATGTGGGGATAATCCCCCACAGAAGTGTCCCTGCTACTGTTGTTGGGAAGGTACCTGCTGTGACTGGTAATGTGGGGTGGTGATAGGAGGGGTCGTAGGTAGGAAACAAGAAGGATAGGGGTGATGGTTTAGAGTAGGGGAGGATTTTCATTCTAAAGTGCAAGCCTTCTATATCAAAGTTTAGATACGATATTTGCTAACAAACAACTAAAAATCTTTGGCATTTGAGATTGACTTTAACATTTTTGTTTGGTCATACCATTAGCTCACATTGAACTTAACGAATTTATTCCTAAAGATGCACTTACATGTGATTGTCAATGAGATAACACTCTCTCCTATTACAGCTTCTTAAAAGAAATAACTATTTTCATAATGAAGTGTTTTCTGATTGTTATCTCAACCATCCTCTCCTACAGAAATTTGGATGTCAGGTTTTACGTTTTTCCACTTAAAATCTCATTCAAGTACAAATGTCACATTACATCTAGAGGTATTGTTTTTCTTCATGGACAAAGATAGGGCCTTTGTTTTGCCTTCCCAACATCCTCTTCTGCCATGACCTTGTCTGCAAAGATGTCAAGGTCGGGAGCACATTTATAGACTAGTCTATAATATCAAAGCGCAGGCCTGTAGATCCCAGCTTTTTCGTCAGGTGTACAAAAACGTATGTTGTCAGATACCTGTCTGACTCTGAGTGAGATCTATCTTGTTCTCCAGATTTGTAGCAAGGCAGGTAGAGTGAGCTCCTTGCTTGTACCTTCTTTATACAGGTGAAGTTGTTGGACATTGAATGGAAAAGAAGTTAAAAAAAACTTTTACAGGCAATTATGTAAAATGTCTTACCCTCTAAATGTACCTTACCCTCTAAATGTACCTTACTGTACATGAAAGTCATTTCCAAGGTGATGCATATGTACTTCTTCCCTGCTTTGGTTATTTCAGACTTGTACTTGAAGGCCACAATTTGGGCAACAGGCATTTTGATGGCTTAATTGCATGTAATGATAGATTTTGTTTAAAATTACATACAGGTACCTGGTATCTTGTGTCCGTGGTTCTCTTACATAGCGTCCATTATTAAAGATGGGCTTTTAGCTAAAAACTAACCAAAGTAAAAACGTAAAAGTTAGTTTTAATTTTGAGCATATGCTTCGCAATTCATACAGACTACTAGCACTTTGTGATTAACGCAATGTACATTGTGTAGTTGTTTTGGGAAAAATAAACCACTGTGATTTTCTTTGCCAACTTAATAATATCCCTTGTGTAGCTCTCAAGGCCAAAAGTCTTAGTTCTTGCTGAGCTTATTACACATATTCAATCCTTAATAAGACAATAATTTTGATGGCTAATGCATTTCTTGCAAATAAATTTGTCGACGCTTCCCTTTTCTCCGTAAAGAGATAGTGTCTGGACTTAATTGCGAATGTTTTTTTGTGTGTAAAGACTGTAATTTTTGATGACAAAATTGCTTGTAGCTCCTAGTTCCTCACATGTCCCTCCACAATTTCGACTAGCGTCCCACTTAGCTAGCCTTGATTACCGATGCACTTTTGTAATTTTTTCCCCTGGAAAGAGTATTATTGACTTTTCTGATTCATCCGTCCTCCCCAAAAACCATTTATAATCTCTGCCCCACCGTTTGCCGAGGCCATTCCCGCTTCCGTGTCGTAATTGCACAAAGTCCATGAATCCCTAAGTAGGGAATCTGAGAACATATCTAATGTACTTAGGCTGCCATTAAGCCCTGGAAATGAACCTGTAATCAAATATCGCGAAATTGTCCTTCCCCGTCTCCTCGCGGTGGCAACGACATCACGTCCCCGCATGTGACCGCCGCGTTGCTCAGATGGTCGCGGAGATCGAAATTACGTTTCTGACATTGCCACCTGTCAATCCATCAGACTGGCAGTTCGACATAACATCCAGGCCCGGCAAAATTGGTGTTTCGGGCGACATCTTCTGACAAAAGCTATTTATTCATTATTGCAGGATTAGGGGAAAGTCTTGTCCATTTCTTCATAGGTAACTTATGATAATTAAAATTAATTTAAACATATTTTTGTAGTTCGACATAACATCCAGGCCCGGCAAAGTTGGTGTTTTGGACGACATCTTCTGACAAAGGCTATTCATTTCAGGAGTGGAAGAAAAAAACAACTATTTATAGGAAAGTCTTGTCCATTTTTTAATACGTTTATGATAATTAAGGATAATTCATACATATTTTTTGGGTGCAATATCATCAAACTTAGTTTGACATAACATCCAGGCCCGGCAAAGTTGGTGTTTCGGATGACATCTTTTGACAAGACTATTTATTGCAAAAGTAGAGGAAAGTCTTGTTCATTTTTCAATAGGTTTATGATAATTAAGAATAATTCAAACATATTTTTGTAGTTCGACATAACATTGATGCCTGGCAAAGTTGATGTTTCGGACGACATCTTCTGACAAAGGGCTATTTATTGCAGAAGTAGGGGAAAGTCTTATGATAATTATGAATAATTCAAACATATTGTTTGTTGGAATATCTTTATTTGTTATTTGCTCAGTTAACAAGTACACTAAAACCAGTGCCAGTACCTCTACATAAGGACTGCCTGGTGGTCCTTAAGATGATATTTGCCATTGACACAAGCAATTAAGAACCCTGTCTATAGTGACCACCTGTCCTTGCATGTATAGACCAGATTTTATCGGTCCCTTGATTGGTCTTATTGTGCAGTTTTGACTGTTTTCAATTCTTGACAGGATAAGGCTGGCTAGGAAATATTCTCTCTTTTGAAGTAGTGGCAGTGTTAAAAAGAGGTGTAAGCTTAGTCTCATATTGCTGCCAACTTACAGGAAACAAGAAAAGTTCCCTTTTTAATTTAAGGGGACGATCCAGAACACCTGTGGATGTGCTCCATAAAACCATGCTAGTGTGGCCTGTCTCCCGTCTGAGGAGGCATCCGCCCTGATATGCACATAAATGGAACATCTGACATTTCTGGAGTCCTGCGAGACGCATTTTTTCACACTCTTTGTCTTATCGGAGGGTTGACCATTATGTGGAAGGTTCCATTCCAGGCGCAGGGGTGGATGGGACAGTCCAACGGCTTACCAGTCTCCCTGTGAGCCATTTTTATTGTGAGAGATGGAAATATTCATCCTTTGCCTGTCATTCTTACCGCTTTTTCACTTATAACAAAAATTTCAATGATAGAAATATAGGAGCCAGAATTATCGAATTTAAATTGTTTTCTTTGTTTTTAGGGACTCACCCACATTTGAGTGGGTTTGGCCTGTTTGAAGATACCTTGAAATAGAGTCACTTCTGTCTATTTCTTTAAGAAAGGCTTATGTCTTTGCTGTGACATGTGACACGACAGTTAAGGCCATGGCAAACCAAACCAATTTTATGCCTGAAGAAACACTCCCATCTAAATAAATGAGCCGAAAGGTATATATTAGCATATCAGACTTTGCTTTCTACTTTCAATCAGTTTAGAGAGTCTGAAAAAGTTGGCGTGTTTTGGTTTTCGTAACGCATCCATCTTTTTATTGTTGACATTTGCTAAGTTCATAACACGTAAATAGCCCAGTACCTCTCGGTATATATTAAATCACAAATGGAAAAATCATTTCCCAACAGAAATAACCTACCTTTTAAACATGTCCCCTCCATAGGTGAACCTGTCCCAAGCTAATCATTACAAATTCTTACCCCGGCAAGACCAGAGGAGTCCCTGCCACCCACTCTGATTAGAAGAGATCTATTAAAATAAAACAAATGTCATCGGATATTAAAATCTTTAAGTGTGACATTGTAAAAAGGACTGGTAAATACCAGCGTTTGGGTGCCCCCATATATCAGAAGGGGCGGAATGAAATGGATGCCTGTTTGCTTTTGGTGAGACCTTTCAGTTGGCTTTCACATCTTCAACTGGTGCTAAAAACAAATAAGACCAAGGGCGTTATATATAACAATTAGTCTTTGGGCGTTATATATAACGTCCTTGATAAGACACATTTGTCAACAGTTACAGTTAGTCATATGGTAATGGCAAGCTGTACTGTGCTGAACTGCTTTTATGTCACAAACAAATGGTATGGAACTGATCAGAAATGGGTAAAAGTAAGGTGTAATAACTCCTTCAAAGGTGATGCTACAAGATCTACATTTGTAAATGCTCCTTTTTATCTTTATGTTCCTTTTGATAGTTTTAGAACCTTAGACAAATGATTGAATCACAAAACTCAAAGCAGATGGTCCAGGACTTTTTTAATTGTTTGTCATAATTGTTTTTGTGATCTTTGCCTGTTCAGTGAATTCTGCTCTAAATTTTCAAAACGGAATGTCATCTAGTTGTGCAATCAACAACAAAGGAAGCTTTATATTGACACATTAAAAAAACACAAACTTGTGAGACCACTCTGTGATTGTCCAGAAATATATTGTGTTTTTGTGATTTGTGATTTTCTATTCTCCTAGGTGAGGGAAAGTTCAGGGAGACCTTGAGATTGTTTACTTGGTTTACTTCTTGGGCACAGATTGCCTGGCCCTGGAGGTCTCCCCTGGTCCTTAAGGTGGAAAGTAATCTGCTTTACAGTCTTAATGTCCTTCTTGATGTCTTCAGGAGCTTTTTAAAGATACTTTTCTGGAGGACAGCGATAGAGTTAAAGACTTTGTTGCATCTATTTGTATTTCCTATTCAATGAAGGAACAAGGAATAATTTCCTAATTACATGTACATGTACATGTAAATCCATGTAAGTATTCTGCTTTGTTTAGTCACCCTTGAGTAGTCTGTCCGAGAATATTCATATTTATCTATTTTTGCGTGTATTAATCAATGTATAGATACACTATATATTTTTTTCTACTTCTGCTGTACATGAAAGTAATTTTGTGTTTTATATATTTGGACAGGAATATATGTATAAATGAGTGTGCTGTGACTTGTTCCTGTCATTGTTTACCTTTGTTTGTACAAACATTGTGCTAACAAACTGATAAAGTGATAATAAGAGTGCAGATTGTCAGCCTCATGCCTCTTGCATGTAAAACGTTATTGCAAATTTTTGCGCTGAATATGATGAAAGGTAATACATGGTTATGATTCCCGAAACTTCACATTTACAGGTTTAGTACCAAATCCAGGCACAGATTTCTGAGTTGTCAGAAATTACGACCAATAAAGGCGGAGGACGTGATTGTGCTATAATTAGCAAGATATACATGTAATATTCAAGACGAGAAAATTGGATATCGCCACCATTATCATGTCATCAACATGATTGGGCTAATATAAGTTTAAGGTTTTAATGCTTCGGACGTTTTGCAGGCAAAGACGAAGATTGAAAAATTAATGTGGGCGGCATAAAACTGTAGCTTGTAGGATTTGCTGGGATGATATTAATGTGTCTGGTCATCAGGACGGAAAAACTGGCCTATAAAGGCCCAGATGGAGACTGGCGATCAAATTGGGACCAAGCTCGGGATTCGGGGAACTGGGCTAAAACTAAGACTAAGAGAAAGGAGTTAGCAGAATTTTGATTGGCGTGATTAGGAGAGGGGGAGGAATGTATTATGTAATCGCAGGAAAGGCCAAAAAGTCTAATAAGACCTCAGAAATTTGTTAATCATTGTGACAAACTTGCAAAAATTGACTAATAAATAGCAAATTCATGCCCAAACAAAGACAAATTGCAAGTAGACAAAGCTAAAGTCAGGTTTTTGTCTTCTTTGAAGACAGTAGAAAATGAAGTCTTTTGTTACAAGATTCAAGTGTTAGTGTTGGTGATCGTAGGAAAACTTTGGAAGGAAAGTTTCCAAAGTTTTGTATAAGTTTGATGGAAATCATCCAAGTTGAAAGAAATGCATTATAACTGGATAGAACAAATCGCTGTAAAAGCACTGAAATACAAAATGTATGACTGCTAAGGTGGACAAAGATGAGCATTAAAACGACAGAAATGATTTAAGTGGAGCAAGTTCAACTTCTAGGCCATCGGGATAAGCTGATAAGAAAATGTTTCAGAATCTTATATTGCGACTTTATGTCTTGATGCGTAGCAAAGTCATTAAAGTGGGGTAGAGAGAGAAACACATTATAGCAGCGCAGAGCAAAATGTAGTAAAAGGATGGAAATTTGACCGTTATGGTGACAAAGTGCCCAACCTTCAAATGACAGCAATTATCGCGGGCCGGGGAGGATTAGTCCATCAGAAGCCGAGGTGGCCCCCGCCGTAAAACGCAACATAAAACACCCCGTCGGCCGCACCCTGCGCAGGCCAATTGACATAAATGAAGAAACTAGCACGGGGTGCCCAAACTACATACCCGGGTCATGGATTACCCTATTTTGAAATTATTGGAGTTCCATCGCCCACCCGATTTCATATCTTATATTCCACGGGTCAGCGGACGCTGTAAGTGATCTGGTTAGGTCTCCCTTTATTGCCAACGGTTTGGGAATTTTGTTTTCGATTTATTGTTGGAGATTATTGATTTTTGGAGTGCTTGACTTTTAAGAAAATATGAATACTGACTCTGCGACGTTTCCACCTCATCAGTGGGAGATGTACAGGGATTACGTCCTCCCCGTGATCTCGGAAAGTCGCGTCGCAAATTACAACGCGATTGGCCCTCCCGTTTTGGACCCGTAATTCCGATAACTATGTTTACCTTTTCCCGTCTTGATAAGGCAAGTGCATCATTAAATCTGAAGTTCTCGACGTCAGGATGGCTTGATGGATTTCAGGCAGAACTGCAATTAAACTTATAATAGGCAGACATCAAAGGGCTAGCCAAAGGAAACTTTTTCTGATTAGGATCACTTGTCAAACGTCAGAACTTCTCAAAGACGATTATGCAGTTGCTGGCCCACGTGGTGGTAACTAATGATGCTACTCGAACGAAGGAGATCTTAGGACGCATCTTGGATAATTGAGGTGAATGATGATCTTGAGATCGGTCTAAGATGTAATGAGAGGGCCAGAAAGATTTACCTGAAAAAGTTCCTTAGTTGGGATGAATTATGATTGATGTAACCGTCAGGAGCTTTGGAGCTGCCATAGATCATACTAAATGAGTTAGATGGGCAATGCCGATTACCAGTTACCAGTGTTGGAATGCAGAAGAGAAAAATGCTTCAGAAAATTAAAACCACAACTTTTGTATTATATTTACAGCACCTTTCTTTTCTATAAAGGATTATATAAGATAATTATCAATGTACACATTAAACGCTAGGAATATAAGACCGATGTGTGTGTTGTTTCAGTAACAAACTTGAATGATGGGCTTGCATTTTAATCTTACATAGAACTGCATAAATGGGCAATGAAGATTACTAGCATTGGGGTCCAGAAGAGAAAAATGCATCGAAATTAAAATCAGAACTTTTGCAAAACTGTATTTACAACACCTTTATTTTTATTTTTATAAAGGATTGTTTAATTGTCAATGTATGAGAGTGACTGAATAAATGATTTATTTCTTAGATATCGCAGCATACACCTAGCAATGTACACATTTAACACCTACATCTGCATCTAGGAATGTAAGACTGATGTGTATGTTGCTTCAGTTGTATTTAAAACAACTAACATGATGGGCTTACATTTTAAGCGTACATAGATTAGTATCGAAGTTCATAAATGGGCACTTTAGTTTACAAGCATTAGGATCCAGAAGAGAAAAATGCCTTGAAATTAAAATCACATCTTTTTGCAAGCCTCTATTTACAACTCTTTGTAGAAAAAAATAACCATGGATAATTGTCTCCTGCACTGTACACATTATACACCTCCCTGGAATATAAAAGTGATGCATACGTTTTTACACTAATAAGTGTATTAAAAGATAACGCATAAAGCGTTATCAAAAAGATGGCTCTAGGCTTATGTTAGATCTGTGGCGAGTTAACAGCTTAATATGGCTTCGGGCTACGCAAAATAAATTGGCTCAATTGCGATGGATGATATAGATGGAGCAGTTAAATGGTGCTTAGTGATACATTTCTAAGCACCACCAATAGTTTTCCATACTTAAACTACAGTACAGTGCTTAGAGTGTTTTGTTTTGGATGAAATAGAAAGAAATTGGAATCATTTTGGCATTAGGATCTGTCTGAGTCCTTAGGGTACAGACAGGACGATCAAAATTGACCAAACAGTGCCAAAAATCTGCCAGAAGACCTACCTAGCTTTATCCCTCTGGTTTTGTTGCGTTTTCTGCTATCAATTAAGTGCAAAATTTGGCATTTTGGACGAACATGGAGATTCTGTGCGTAGTCTTTGCAGATCCATAAACGATTGCTAACAAGAAAAACATAAAAAGTCATAGAAGAAAAATGGACTTCATCAATCCGAGATAGTAGACATCATTCTCTAACTGTATTCGTGACAAAATCAGAGTCTTACAATGAAATTACTTGTCAAAGTATGGAATTTTCGGACAAACACAGAGGTTCTATTTAGATACGTAGAATCTCTAGAGCTATGAATTAGTGTAACTAGCAAGAAAAACATCATAAATTTAAAGTAGACCAGACTACATCAAGCCAAGAGAGCACAGATCATCCACTAACTGTATCCATAACACAATCAGGGTCTTTTTTTCCTGGACAAAGTATGGAATTTTCGGACAATCACAGAGGTTCTACATAAATGGGATTTTTAGAGCGATATGAATGAATGTAAAAGAAAAACATCATAAAAGTAGTCACCAGACTACATCAAGCCAAGGGAGCACAGATCATCCACTAACTGTATCGATGACACATTTAGAATCCTACAATACAATTACATGTCAAAGTATGGAATTTTCGGACAAACACAGAGGTTCTATATAAATATTTACATATAGAATCTCTAGAGCTATGAATGAATGTCACTACCAAGAAAAACATCATAAAAAGTAGACCAGACTACATCAAGCCAAGAGAGCACATATCATCCACTAACTGTATCCGTGACTTAATCAGACAATAGAATTACGAGCCGACAGTGATTTTTGACACCCGGATGAATCACGTCGCCCCATGTTTATTTTACACGGTGCGCATCCCAAACCTGAACTGTGGCGGCGATACCTTATTAGCAGTCATACAGCCATAGGTTTAATGGGCTTACACGTAATTTACTAGAGATGTGGCGAAAGTCGCTGGAGAATGACAAGGAAAGTTAGTTGGTTTGAAAATAATAGCCTTTGTGCATGCCGAAGTGCGATCGGGAGAGGACGGTTTGGGTCCCAAAAGACGTGTAATTTATGTCTTGTTTGTGATTAGTTCAGTCTTTTAGATGATGTCTCGCCCCGAACTGACAGGATTCGGAGTAACTTCTATTAAAACTATGCATCAGGACTTTTATTAAAAGGTGTGAGGAGAGAGGGGCCAGCCGTAAAGACTTGATGATACGTGATTTGTTTCCTTGCAAACTTTTACGAATTTGGCTTTGAATTTTATAAGACTTTTGTGACACCAAGGCAGGACTCTTTGGTTAGGAGAAAAATTGCAGTCGAAGATTAGCCGTATTTCTCAGTCCATTCGGATTATTAGTTTTACTTCTGTTGGGATCTCTGTAGGGATATATGTGTACTTTACAAATACAGGAAATGGAACTAATATTTTAACATTATTATACAAGTAGATATCTAAACATTAATAGCTGATCATTGGACAATTGTATTTTAAGCGATATTGGAAAGAAAGTTTGAATGACTTTTGATATGTTGCTCACTTCAGTATGAGGTTTAGTTTTTAGTAGTAAATGAGAAATCGTTTCGAATTCAGTTTTTTAGATACACATTGTAGTACGTCGATGAAGGTTAGACAATGTCAGTCACTAAAGGTAGTGGATTCTGCCTGAAACGTCTGACCGTTTCCAAAATCATATCCAGTTGCTTGAGTAATTGCTATTTGGCGTGTTTTTAAAAATGTTTGGTTGCACCTCGTGGGATTTATATCAAAAGTTTTCTTATTCTAATGATAATGATATTTCATCTTATATGGCTTACACAAGAAATAGTGTGTAGTGGATAGAATGGTGAGGTCACGTGTGGCTTTTGCTGTAGTGATAGTCCATGCAATTACAAAGGAATCACAGACAAAGGTTGTAAAGTTTGCGAATTTGCGCCGAAAAGTAGATCCACACATCGTGTCCCAAATCTAAAGAAGAAATCAGCAGGGAGAAGGTTTTAGTTTAACTGCCTATTATCAAATCTTACTCATAGCGTCTAGCTCTAGGTTTTTCCTTAATGGCACAATTAGGCCACACTGAGTCCATTCCATGGTTCACGGACTGTTACGGAGACCATACAGTCAAAACTGCCCAAGGAGACCACTCAGGGGACTGATAAAATATGGACAAGTGGGCACTGGTCACTATAGACAGTATTCTTAATCTTAATGCATGCAAGTGTCAAAGGGAAATATTACGTAAGGGCTTCAACCAAAAATGGCTCAGTGGTCATTATGCAGATCTAGAGGTGGTCATATACTATTTTTCTGTCATCATGTTGTTCTAATGCTACAGATGAAACAAGTTTCCATGACTTTCACCTTGAAGATATATGAGAAGAATAATTTTTTCACATGACCTAGTGGAAAGGGATTTTGAAAAGTCTAAAATTATCAAGTATTTTGATATAAAGGAACTTTATTTATTCAGTTTTCAATCCTAGAATGAAGATATCAAATTGATATTAGCCTTGCCACATAAAGCTATGAATAGTCCTTTAATGAAAAATGTTTATACATGACAGAATATGATGAGAAGGCCGCGGCGTGTTATTGTAGATAGTTACATCTTTGATTGGTCAAGCTCGACTGACCGTGATTGTGATTGCTATATGATATCTAACAGGGCTTGAAATACCACCTGCATATTCAGGACAGGGCAGTGCAGGTAAAATTGGAGCTGTACAGCTACAAGTGCATGTATTTTTTATGTCTACCTGACTTTTTTTGTCTACTGTACTAATTTTGACTGCCTGTGGAATCCTGCCTGTGGAATGTTGTAAATAAGACTGTTTATTATTGAAAATGGTTTATTGATTAATTTCTTAACAGTTTCCATTTAGACTTATACTTCATACCAGTGCAAGTATTGGAAATAAAAGTAAAAATTTTGAGCCCCGATTAACGATAACAAGTCATCTTAAACACATGGGTGCACTAATTTTTTTCATAATGGGAAAAGTGTCATAATGTCCAGATAACAATTTTCAGTGTGCTGTTGTAAAAAAAGGTAAAACAGGTGCCTTTCAAAGATTTATCCGTGCTTCGTATCATCGAGATTTGTGATGACTCCGAGAGTTAGTCACGCAGTTAACTCCGGGTCTTGATTGCTGTGATTGGAAGGACCTTACGGCACGGTAGTGCGGCCGTTCTGACCGCTAGTTTTTCGCTGGGCAGTCGGGCGCTCGTGCTCCCAATATCAGTGCAGCGATGCGGCTACCCCGGCCTGCTGTATTATATCACAGCGTCATAATTCTCTCTCCTTGGGTGGCTGCTGCATTGATCGGGGATGGCACAGGTGTGGCCCAACTCCTCCACTTCCCAGGTAAATTGAATGGGGGAGTGGTCGTCAGAGGGTGTGAGAGGAGGTTATAGGTTTGTGGCCCAAAAACTTGATATTAAAAGGTGTCTTCAAGGTCTAAGGAAGAGTCCAACACTTCTCAGAAAAATTGAAGGGGGGAGTGGTCGTCAGAGGGTGTGAGAGGGGGTTACAGGTCATCCTGATTCTTCTGTTGCCCAGCTTGATTTTGTGTACAGCAACTTTCAAAATCATACATGAACTTGAAAGCAAATGACATTTGACATCTGCTTGCAAGATTGAACTTAGGAGTGGTCATCTAGGGGTGTGATGGGGGGTTACGAGTCAACCTGATTGAGACCACGCCAACTTGATTATTGTATAACACCTGGGAAGTCTGACATGAAGTTGAAAACAAATGATAGAGGACTAATCATCTAGGGGTGTGAGAGGGGTTACAAGTCAACCTGAGCCCAGTCCTGACCATAGACTTGATATTGAATGACATTTTCTAATGTATGAAATTGAATAGGGGAGTGGTCATCCAGGACTGTGCTTGGGGCTCTGGATATCTTTAGATTTGTTTTGGTTTGGAGAAGTATGATAAGTTCTTGTTAAAAGTTCTACAGTGAGAGATATGATATAAAACTCACTTCCCTTCCTGTCTAATTTGTTCAATATCTCTCTAATCTTTGCTGAACTGAGTGTCCTACTGTTAGTGCTTTGCAGAAGTAGCAAATTTATATGCCATTGTTGAAAACACCACATGGCCTTTCATAAATCTTGCAATAACTCTAGTATACACTCTGAGTAGAAGAAAGTATTTTGTCATACTCGCAACTCGACCTTAGACTCAGAGTTCGAAAAGCTTTCTATCAGGCTTTCCTACAGTTAAACCTACCAGTACCCACTTAAACCTAAGAACCACCTGGCCATTGTGACCATTTTCTGGTGGTCCCTAAGTTAGATCACTTTAGTGCATTTCCACAAGCATTAAGAATCCTGTCTGTGGTGACCACCTGTCCACATGGACCAGATTTTATCGGTCC
Source organism: Branchiostoma floridae x Branchiostoma belcheri (assembly GCA_019207045.1). NCBI lineage: Eukaryota > Metazoa > Chordata > Leptocardii > Amphioxiformes > Branchiostomatidae > Branchiostoma > Branchiostoma floridae x Branchiostoma belcheri. Next base: position 6,722,710 of record CM033028.1, read on the forward strand.
CCTGAGTGGTCTTTTTGGACAGTTTTGAATCTAGTTGCACAACAAAGCCGGACAACTGGTATTCCATCACCACCAATGTCTTGATTGTGGCAGTCATATGTGACACAGCGAGAGTACATTTGAAGGGGCGACTTAGCGGAATATGGAAGTGCTCAAGGCCCGTTGATCCTCTCCAGTTTTTAAGTGCGTCCGAAAGTTCTGTTGTCCCCGCGCTGCTGTCGCCATATGTTTGGCCTGATGGACGGGCATGTGTGGAGCGTTATTCATCGACGGTCGGCCACCTTTTGTGAGCTTGGAGTTCCATTAGCAGCATCTGGACCTGACTCCCGACCTCAGGGTGCATTCCTGCATGCATTACCTGGGCAGGTGGGGTTGGTAATAGGGGTGGGTAGAGGTACCCTATACTGGTACATGATCATTTAGGTACAGGTCCAAGATACGGGAATATTGATGTATCGGTACTGAACACTCAAGGATGAAACTTTTTTCTGACTTCTTTCTGCCACAAAGATGAGATTTGGCACTGCACATAGCTGCAAACAAATTGTATTTGGCACCTTTTTTTTAAAATCTGAAGTTCTCTTGAATGCATGGGTTCTCAACGAAAGATACCTGAAGTCGAAATAAACGTTGTGTTTTCTTTTTATTCATGTCTCTGTCATCAATGAAGACAACCTGTCAAGTTACTTTGTTCAATAGGTCAGGTACAGCTACAGGACTGTACCTGTACCTAAACCTCTGTACCTATACCTGATGTTACGTTAAGGTACACAGCCCCATAGGTCGATAATAGCCTGTCCACCGTCCCCCCTTTTGCCCATCACCTCCAAGGTCTGACAGGTACAGAGAGTGCGTAAGCTGGCTTTGCAATTAACATTGGGACCCGCGCATCTCTGTATCCATAATTTGTGACACAGAGGCCGTATGCGCGTTGGTGTCCGTTATTATTTATGCCTCGGCCGCACCACTCATTTTCCTCGGCATCTCATTCTGGTCATAAGAGATGCCGGGGAGAAGTTTTTGATTGCCGAATCCAATCTTGGGGGCAAGCCGTGGGCGCACAATTGACTTGGGGTCCTGCGTGTGCATCTTCCCTCCCATAATTATTAATGCCCGGCCCATTCTCTCCCATTTTCTCATTGGCACTAATGAGGCTGTTGCTCCCCGACTCTGCGTCACCCCTCACCCCTGCCCTTCCCTCCTCGTAAGACGCCTAAATGAATTGCGGACAATTCCGCGGCTTATTCCCATGCACCACTTGGCCTTGCCTCCTGATTGAAGTATTCATCATAAATGATGAGCATGTCAAACAAGAATTTGGAACGGTTAAATGGGAAAGTTTGGGCCGGGCCGTGTGAATCCCTGCCCAACCTTAATGCATATTGGACATTGCTGATTAAAATGGAGATAAGGCCAGGGCTGGAGAAGAGTCCGATACCACTGGACATGAAATAATGGCAGACGCTTCTTCTAATTCTATGCCATATCGCTTATGAAAAATGGCCGTAGCTCGGGGAGACATTACATCGCTACGGTAACTGATAACAATGAAGTTTTACTTCCCTGGGGTCAGTTACGAGCGTGGCCCGTTCACTGCCCGCATTAGTGGGGATCTTTTCTGTGCTTTCTGGTGATCGCTCTGGCCTTCCGATGCCTCCGCGATGCGCGCTTATGGACATTTGGCGAATGAAAGTAACCGAAAGTTAATGCAGAAGTCATCAGCGGTGCTGTCCAAGAGGGAGACGTTACAAACAAACCCAATCTGACAGCCCGGCTCTACTCTGCCCATGAGTTATGGGAGAGCGCGGCACGTCGGACGAACAGAGGATTTCACGTCCAAGTGCAGTCTTAAAGTCAGGATGAAAACTCGCTCGCGGCCTTGCCGTTTAGAGCAGCTATTTTCGTCTTTTCTGCCAGGAAGTTTTCGCTAATCCCATTCTAATGGTCTTTGTGTCTTGCGTTGAATCTCTTTTGGGATAATTGTAAAAGGCAGGAGAGAGGATTTGACTGTTTTAAAGTTGTCATCCTTTGAGTGAAGACAAAAGAGAGGATTTTAAAGAAAGCTAGGTGTGTTTACTTAATAATGGGTAAGAAATCAACAACGTAATCTGAGAGGCCAGCCCTAGGATGCTAGTTTAGCAACCCTAGCTATAGCTACAATTTGCTACATACCGGTATCTTTTAGAGTTAAGTCAAGAGTCTGATATAGAACTTCTATTAGAAGTTATAGAAGGGATAATAGTCACTTATTCATGACAGTAATAGAGACAAATCAAATGACATAGAACAAAGTTCTAATTTAGCATCTAGACTAAAGTTGAGCTGTGACTTTCCCAAATTTTCGACTGGTCAGCTCCAGTACTAGTCCTGATATAGGAATGAACATTTGGGTAAGTCCAATTTTTGTGTTGGTAATTACTGTAAGTTTGACTTTGAAATGACATAGAACAAAGTTCCGAAGCATCTGAAGTTGAGCTGTGATTTCCAACACAAAAATTTAGACTTTCCTAAATTTTAGACTGGCCAGCTCCAGTACTAGTATAGAAATGAACATTTTGGCAAGTTAGTTACTGATCAGCTTTGCTAAAGAATAATTTTTACCAACACAGATGAGCATGTAGGAATGAAAATTTCGGTAAGTCAAAGTTTTGTGTTAAACTTGGTAATGACAATCCAGCTTTACTTCAGAATGATTTCTACCAACACGATGAGCTTTCAAGCTTTCATTTGTATGATAGAAGGAGCTTGTATGATGTTACTAGTACATAAAGGTAAGCTAACATCATGTTCAGGCAGATTCAGTAGTAGCTGATTGCTTCTGGAGTCCTTTTTTGACTCGACACAACAAGTTGTTCAGCTGCCCCCGTGTCAACTTAAGACTTCTTAATTCTCCTTGATAAACTGCGGGCATGCCGGGGCCAACTCATCATAACGAAGTCCTGTCTGATCAAAATTAACGACCCGGCCGATTGTGACCAGTGCTGTCTGCGATGTCGGGGGCCGCCGTGTCGTTGCTGGGACTAACTACTTGCCCCCCTTGTTACGATGCCATCTATCATAACTACCAGGACTTCCAATTAATCAGACCTCTGTTTTCCCTGCCGGGGTGTCCAGAGAATGTGGAATATATATCTGCTTGTTGGAATTATAAATGAATGAATGAATTGATGAATTAACTAACAAACGAACGACTGAACAGACGAACAAATGAACGAACGAATGATTCAGAACAATTTAATTGTTCATTGTGATCAGATAAGAATGTACATCGCAGCCATAGGCTGTATTGCATACTTTTTTTACAGGTAACTACTGAATTACTGACTTAGGCAGATTCATAGTACAGCTTTACATTTATACTAACAAATGGCGATAATTGTATTCTTGAAATCCAAAATGAATACTATCTTAGAACATATACACACCCAACCACGATAGAAATATATGTAGAGTTCAGCTATATGTTTAGTCATTTTTAGCTTGGTGAAGAAGCTTGTGTTTTCAGTGCCATTTGTCTGTCTGTGTGTTTGTCTGTCTGTGTGTTTGTCTGCCTGTGTGTTTAAAAGACTCAAGAAGCAGTGTACGGATCCTCATGATATTTGGAAGGTGGGTGGGGGTCAAGTTCAATGGTAAATCTCCTAGTGACTATTTAAGGTACTGCAGCAGAACTGCTAGCTCTGATATGTTGAAGTTTGTATAATATATTAATTGTTTTGTTGTGTAGACTTGGTCTCCTAAAAAATCAGCTTGTTTGAGGCTGAGGTGGCTTGTCAATAGACTGAAAATTTGATAGATAGATGAATATAGGTTCATTGTGAAAATATTACAATAGACTACTCTCACCTCTCAAATAGAAGTACCCCCTGGAATAAAAGTACCCCCCGGACAAATCTTCAAAATCTAATAAAAGTACCCCCTGGAATAAAAGTACCCCCCGGAAAAATACCAAATTGACATGTAAACTGGGGCTGCCTGCTCGTTTGCACTCGTTTGTGGTGTTTAGGCATACCAATGTAAACTGTGTCCATGCTACTTCTGTCCAAGAGAATATGATAAGTAGGTAGGTTCTCTTTATTTATTTGTGCCTGAGTACCGTATCAGTTAATTGTATATATAATGAACAGAATAACCATAGTTATCTTGTTCGATATATTACCTTTTTTTTCCATTTTGTAATAAAAGGTAATATATTAGATTGATTTATAGTATTCGTAATTTTGTGAAAATTTACATGATACTTGTACATACATTTTCTACTTGGAACTTGAAGCAAGTGATCATGGAAAATTTTTGTAATACTTCAAAAAGAATGGCTACATCACACTGCCATAATCTTAGAATGTTTATCATATTTGGACTTTTGTAATTGGTTAGATTGGGCCTTGAAAAATGTCATATATATATATAGAGAGAGAGAATAATACATTTGACCTGTACATATGTAATCTATTCACAATTTGCTGTGAGCTACACGTAGTTATTACATCCCATGGTCCAAAATACACGATGGAAGAAGAAGTGCACTGACCAAGTGAAGCTTTTAATGTGTAAAGGCTAGCTACAAATATCAGCACCTATTCCTCTCTGCATCTCTTGTTATCAATTCTAGAAATTTAGTGAGAGAAAGAAGTCAAAGAACACAGAAAATATTACACCTCCCTCTACATTCATATCGTATTGCTGATTCCTCTGCAGGCATTACCGCAAGATAGAAAAAAAGCACGTTCCTTTGAGCCCTTTGTAAATTTTGACTCCAGCTTTGAAACTGATACACACCAAATATGGCTTAATGTATTCATCTATGAGGCAGGGAAACACTTTCCCACGGTTTATATGCACACTGCCCTGTACGTAGCCGTATTGACTTCTTACGGTAGATCTCAAAGAAAACGGTATAGTAAAGCCGCGATGCGTTATATCAGCCTAAAAATGGTTCCCCGTTCTTGGAAGGGGTTGATAAATCACGAGGAACTATTTTTGAAAGCTAGACCGCAGTTAGAAGTCATGTAATTACGCCTGAAAGTTGACCAATTTTCAGGGTTTCAGTGGTGCGTTTCGCTATTGTTTTCGGGACGAGTTACGCACTGCATGGGGTTTTCCGATATACCGGGTTATAGGACAAGGATCAACTGCTTCCGGGTCAACCATACTAATAGTGTATTGTTGTTGCACATATGATCACCTAAGTCGGTGATATGGCAGTAAATTTAACACATTTAATGGATTACTGTACTCTTGAGGTTGTTTTTACATACCAGACTACAATGTAGAGGCTTTTCGTTACGAGGGAGGTTTATACGGAATACGGATAGACCTGAGTGCCAATTACTACAGGTGTCGGTAAAAAAAAGTGACAGCCTGTACCAATGTCGAAGCTTTCCCGGCTATGAAGGCAAGTTTATACGGATGGAACAGAGACTTTCTACAATAAAGATTAGTACAGTTCTTGTCCTGTCGAGATTTTACGTTACTAAGGGAGGTGTATTCAGATACAAATGTGCCATACTACCGTGAGTTGTGTCCAAAAAAATTGACACAGTTGTGCCAATGCCGACGATTTCCAATCTTAAGAGAGCTTTGTACGAATGAAACAGAGACTTTCTACATGTGTATCTTACAGAATGACACTGTCCTTGTCCTATTAAGATTTTACGTTATAAAGAGAGTTTTCTTTCGGATGAACAGTGCCATACTCAAGTGTGTCAAAACAAATTGACACAGTTGCGCCAATGCCGACGATTTCCAATCTTAAGAGAGCTTTGTACGGATGAAACAGAGACTTTCTACATGTGTATCATATAGAATGACACTGTTCTTGTAATGTTGAGGTTTTACGTTATTACAGGAATTTTATTTGGATAGAACAGTGCCATACTACAGGTGTGTCAAAACAATTTGACACAGTTGCGCCAATGCCGAAGATTTCCGCTCTTAAGACAGGTTTGTACGGATAAAACAGAGACCTTCTACATGTTTATTAAATAGAATGACACTGTTCTTGTCCTGTTGAGATTTTACGTTATTAATGGAGGTTTATGCGGATAGCACAGTGCCAAACTACAGGTGTGTCAAAAAAATTGACACAGTTGCGCCAATGCTGAAGATTTGCGTTCTTAGAGGAGGTTGTTACGGATGAAACAGATACCTTCTACATGTGTAACATATAGAATGAAACTGTTCTTGTCCTGTCGGGATTTTACGTTTTTGAGGGAGGTTTATTCAAATAGAACAGTGCCATATATAGGTGTATCAAATAATTGACACAGTTGTGCGAATGCAAAACATTTGCGTTCTGAAAGGAGGTTTATACGGATGAAACTTTCTACATGTGTATCATAAAGAATGACACTGTTCTTGCCCTATTAAGATTTTACGTTATAAAGGGAGTTTTATTCGGACAGAACAGTGTCATACTCAAGTGTGTCAAATCAAATTGACACAGTTGCGCCAATGCCGACGATTTGCAATCTAAAGAGAGCATTGTACGGATGAAACAGAGAATTTCTACATGTGTATCATATAGAATGACACTGTTCTTGTCCTGTTGAGATTTTACGTTATTACGGGAGTTTTATTTGGATAGAACAGTGCCATACTACAGGTGTGTCAAAGCAATTTGACACAGTTGCGCCAATGCCGAATATTTCCGCTCTTAAGACAGGTTTGTACGGATGAAACAGAGACCTTCTACATGTGTATCATATAGAATGACACTGTTCTTGTCCTGTTGAGATTTTACGTTATTACAGGAGTTTTATTCGGATAGAACGGTGCCATACTACAGGTGTGTCAAAACAAATTGACACAGTTGCGCCAATGCCGACGATTTCCTAACTTAAGAGAGCTTTGTACGGATGAAACAGAGAACTTCTACATGTGTATCTTACAGAATGACACTTCTTGTTCTATTAGGATTTTACCGTTATAAAGGGAGGTTTATTCGGATAGAACAGTGCCATACTACAGGTGTGTCAAAGCAAATTGACACAGTTGCGCCAATGCCGACGATTTCCAATCTTAAGACAGCTTTGTAGGGATGAAACAGAGACCTTCTACATGTGTATCATATAGAATGACACTGTTCTTGTCCTGTTGAGGTTTTACGTTATTACGGGAGTTTTATTTGGATAGAACAGTGCCATACAACAGGTGTGTCAAAAAAATTGACACAGTTGCGCCAATGCCGTAGATTTCCGTTCTTAAGAGAGCTTTGTACTGATTAAACAGAGACTTTCTACATGTGTATCATATAGAATGACACTGTTTTTGTCCTGTTGATATTTTACGTTATTGAGGGAGGTTTATTCGGATATAAATGCCATACTACAGGTGTGTCAAAAAAATTGACACAGTTGCGCCATTGCTGAAGATTTGCGTTATTAAAGGAGGTTGTTACGGCTGAAACAGACACTTTCTACATGTGTACAGTGTAGAATGACACTGTTGTTGTCCTGTTGAGATTTCACGTTAAGCCCCGGTCACAAAGCGCGTACGATTCCTTGCGATGGACTATTCGGCATATCGTACGATGAGCGCAGTACATCGCAAGAAAATCGTAAGCATCGCAAGCCATCGCAACGCATCGGATGGTGTTCAAAATTTTTCCAGCGTCGCACGATTTTTCACTTGTGTCTCTTCTGTATAGCCGTCTGACCGCTTTTGTGCTTCTTTAACCAACAAAATGTGGACATAGCTGTTAAATACCTTCCTATAATATCTTTAACTGTAAAAATGAATGTAAAAAGACCATGACAACAAGAGTATTAGAAGCAAAAGTCCAAATCAAGCGTGAATACTGGTATGGTTATCTCGGCCTGCTTGCCGGCTATACGTGTCAGGCTCTTTCGAAGATTGTATCATGATATGCTATCAACAAAAAGATGCCATCATACAAAAATCATATCATAAGCATTATATCATATATGTTTCCGACTCATAGAGCCTGCCTTTATATTTGAGTTGTCCCCATGGTTATTACGATTATGGTAAACTGACCCAAGACCGACGAGAGCTGAGATTTGATCTAATTATAAACTCACGTGCATGAAGCGATCAAACAATTGTCTGCATCACCTGTGCGTGGCGCGCTGTTCTCTTGTTGCGACTGTGGCAGTTGCGACTGATATATTTCCCCTTTTCGTCAATATCGAAAATTTCAGGGAAAACTGAAACCATCACAACATGCTAAAAAATCATAAATCTATAACCTCATCAGTAGACAAAAATTGCCGTAATGAAGTCTGCTATGGGGGCAAATAAAATCTTACGACGATAGCGAAATTTTGAACATGTTCAAAATCCATTTCAGCTCTATTTTTCGCCATACGACGCTCCCCGATTTACTATGATTCACTGCGATTGACACAGGCACGCTCTTATGACCTCATCGTACGATGCACTACGCGCTTTGTGACCACGGCTTTATATACTTAAACCATTGCTTCCGATTTTCTTCCGACTTACGTCGCACTGCGCTTATCCTGCGCATCGGAAGGAATCGCAAGGAATCGTACGCGCTTTGTGACCGGGGCTTAAGTAAGGGAAGTTTATGCGGATAAAACAATGCCAAACTACATATGTGTCAAAAAAATTGACACAGTTGTGCCAATGCCAGAGATTTCCGTTCTTATGGGAGGTTTATACGGATGGAACAGAGACTTTCTACATGTTGTATCATATAGAATGAAAATGTTCTTGTCCTGTTGAGATTTTACGTTATTAAGGGAGGTTTATGCGGATAGAATAGTGCCATACTACATGTGTGTAAAAAAAATTGACACAGTTGCGCCAATGCCGAAGATGTCCGTTCTTAAGACAGGTTTGTACGGATGAAGCCGAGACTACTCACATGTGTATCATATAGTATTACACTGTTTTTTTCCTGTCGAGATTTTACGTTATTGAGGGAGGTTTATGCGGATAGAACAGTGCCATACTACAGGTGTGTCAAAACAAATTGACACAGTTGCGAGGCAGATACGGATGAAAAAGAGACTTTTTACATCCGAATAAAACACCCTTAATAACGTAAAATTTCAACAGGACAAGAACAGTGTAATTCTATATGATACACATGTAGAAAGTCTCTGTTTCATCCGTAACAACCTTCCCTAAGAACGGAAATCTCTGGCATTGGCACAACTGTGTCAATTTTTGACACACAACTGTAGTATGGCACTGTTCTATCCGCATAAATCTCCCCCCGTAACGTAAAATCCCGACAGGACAAGAACAGTGTTTTTCCTTATGATACACATGTAGAAAGTCTCTGTTCTATCCGTTAAACATTCCCTAATAGCGATTGATACACCTGTAGTATGACACTGTTCTTTCCGAATAAACCTCCGTAACAAAATAAAATCTCAAAAGGACAAGAACAGTGTCATTCTACATGATACACATGAAGGAAGTTTCTGTTTCATCCGTATAAACCTCCAATAAAAACGGAATACTCTGGCATTGGCACAACTGTGTCAATTTTTTGACACACCTGTAGTTTGGCACCGTTCTATCCGCATAAACCTCCCTTGATAACGTAAAATCTCAACAGGACAAGAACAGTGTCATTCTATATCATACACATGAAGAAAGTTTCTGTTTCATCCGTAACAACCTCCTTTAAGAACGCAAATCTTCAGCATTGGCGCAACTGTGTCAATTTGTTTTGACACACCTGTAGTATGGCATTATATCCGAATAAAGCGCCCTCAATAACGTAAAATCCCGACAGGACAAGAACAGTGTCATTCCATACGATACACATGTAGAAAATTTCTGTTCCATGGGAATAAACCTCACATAACAACGGAAATCTCTGACAATGGCACAACTGTGTCAATTTTTTGACACACCTGTAGTATGGCACTGTTCTATCCGAATAAAAGCTCCCTTTATAACTTAAAATCTTAACAGGACAAGAACAGTGTCATTCTATATGATAGACATGTAGAAAGTTTCTGTTTCATCCATATCAACCTCCCATAAAAACGGAAATCTCTAGCATTTGCACAACTGTGTCAATTTTTTTTGACACACCTGTAGTTTGGCACCGTTCTATCCACATTAACCTCCCTTACTAACGTAAAATCTCAACAGGACAAGAACAGTGTAAGTCTATATGATACACATGTAGAAAGTGTCTGTTTCATCCGTAACAACCTTCTCTAAGAACGGAAATCTTTGGCATTGGCACAACTGTGTCAATTTTTTGACACACCTCTAGTATGGCACTGTTCTATCCGCATAAACCTCCCTTAATAACGTAAAATCTCAACAGGACAAGAACAGTGTCATTCTATATGATACACATGAAGAAAATTTCTGTTTGATCCGTAACAACCTTCCGGAGTTGCGCCAATGCTGAAGATTTGCGTTCTTAAAGTTTAAGAACGCAAATATTCAGCATTGGCGCAACTGTGTCAATTTATTTTGACACACCTGTAGTATGGCATTTATATCCGCGTAAACCTCCCTCAATAACGTAAAATCCCGACAGGACAAGAACAGTGTCATTCTATATGATACACATGTAGAAAGTCTCTGTTCTATCCGTTAAACATTCCCTAATAGCGATTGATACACCTGTAGTATGACACTGTTTTATCCGAATAAACCTCCCTAACAAAATAAAATCTCGACAGGACAAAAACAGTGTCATTCTATATGATACACATGTGGAAAGTCTCTGTTCCATCCGTATAAACCTCGCATAAGAACGGAACTCTCTGGCATTGGCACAACTGTGTCAATTTTTTTTGACACACCTGTAGTTTGGCATTGTTTTATCCGCATAAACCTCCTGTAATAACGTAAAATCTCAACAGGACAAGAACAGTGTCATTCTATATGATACACATGTGAATAGTCTCTGTTTCATCCGTAACAACCTCCTTTAAGAACGCAAATCTTCAGCATTGGCGCAACTGTGTCAATTTGTTTTGACACACCTGTAGTATGACATTATATCCGAATAAACCTCCCTCAACAACGTAAAATCTCAACAGGACAAGAACAGTGTCATTCTATATGATACACATGTAGAAAGTCTCTGTTTCATTCGTACAAACTTGCTCTCTTAAGAACGGAAATCTTCGGCATTGGCGCAACTGTGTCAATTTGTTTTGACACACCTGTAGTATGGCACTGTTCTATCCGAATAAAAGCTCCCTTTATAACGTAAAATCTTAACAGGACAAGAACAGTGTCATTCTATATGATACACATGTAAAAAGTCTCTGTTTGATCCATACAAACCTCTCTTAAGAACGCAAATCTTGGGCATTGACACAACTGTGTCAATTTTTTTGGACACACCTGTAGTATGGCACATTTGTATCTGAATACAACTCCCTTAGTAACGTAAAATCTCGACAGGACAAGAACTGTGCTAATCTTTATTGTAGAAAGTCTCTGTTCCATCCGTATAAACTTGCCTTGATAGCCGGGAAAGCTTCGACATTGGCACAGGCTGTCACTTTTTTTACAAACCTGTAGTATGGCACCGGTCTATCCGTATTCCGTATAAACCTCCCCCATAACGAAAAGCCTCTACATTGTAGTATGGTATGTAAAAACAACCTCAAGAGTACAGTAAGCCATTAAATGTGTTAAAGTTACTGCCAGGTGATAGTGCAACAACACTACACTATAAGTATTGTTGACCCGGAAGCAGTTGATCCTTATCCTATAACCCGGTATATCGGAAAACCCCATGCAGTGCGTAACTCGTCCCGAAAACAATAGCGAAACGCACCACTGAAACCCTGAAAATTGGTCAACTTTCAGGCGTAATTACATGACTTCTAACTGCGGTCTAGCTTTCAAAAATAGTTCCTCGTGACTTATCAACCCCTTCCAAGAACGGGGAACCATTTTTAGGCTGATATAACGCATCGCGGCTTTACTATACCGTTTTCTTTGAGATCTACCGTAAGAAGTCAATACGGCTACGTACAGCCCCGCCCACTGCACCATGCCTGCTGGCGGTAAAAGTCCTAAAAGGCCTGAAGAGACTTGACTCCGCCCCTTTGGGGGCGTTGTCCAGTCAGGTTTACTTTTGGGGAGTGCTGACGGCATTTGGATTTTCCAAAACATAGAATGAAATCGGGTGGAACTGACAATAACTGATGATTAAATGACAGTAACAAACGCTCATAAACATATCTGATGACAACAGTGCTCCAACTTTTCAAAAATATTTCATATTATATATTGTTAGTTTAGTTTCTACTTTGATAAAATGACCAAAAGTATCTGCTATCGTGAAGAACTTTCAACAGCCTCCCACGGCCTGATCGGAACGTACCAAGTGTCTGAGGGACAAGTGTCTGATTATATATTTTTTGCCTCCATAAAAATTATACTAATGCTGTTAAGTGGAGGAAGGCGCGGAAGTTACGAGGAAAAAGTGTTGAGAACGAGGAGGAAACATATTTGTACTAGTAGTTGTATTTGTACAACTTACAAGTTCCACGAAAAAGATTGTCACACAAGAACACTCCCTCGGAAAGCAGACACTCTTGGCTTGCCACATGGGAGACCCGCCCTGTGCGTACTGGGGGACCTGATAAGTCACGTCAGGTAACTCTCCCCAAAATAGTAAATTTTGAGCAAAAATACCACGGAAATATCGGCAGAAAAACCCAAAATTTCAATATTTTTGGGGTCCTAGGTTAGTAATGAAAGCCCCAATTTGAAAAAATAAATAAACGTACCGTCTAAAATAAGAATGTACCGGGTGGATTTTGAGGCTGAAAAAATAAACGTACCGGTACGTTTATTTGAGAGGTGAGAGTAGATGAATATAAATCAACAGATACAAACCCATTCTTCTTGTCTACTGTGATTGTTGAAAGAAGAATCATATTTCTCTGGTATTCGCTGATTCCAATGGCAAGCTTTATGTTTTAAGCAGTCCATGATTTTGATTCTAATGTTGATTCAACCTTTGTGGGAATTTGTTATTTGTTAAGTGTGAGCGACTTGTGTGCAAAAGTTTTCTTAAGGAGGGATGAGGTATTACACCTAGTGCAAAGCTTCGTCTGCGTTTCTAGCTAGGTTACATCATTTAAGTCAAACGTTCGATGGAACACAACCGAACGGCAAGTTGAATTGAGGGCCTTACTGGATCGAGGGCATGTATGTACCCAAGTGTGAATATATCACTTTGCGTTATTGATGAAAATTCATATTAAAGCTTAATATCAAATATACAATGAAAGCCTAGCAGGGTCTCAATTTGTCAGGTAGTCAGGTGATGCTTTCACTGATATTTTACCTGGTAAAAACTTCCTTTCAACCAATACATGAAGCCAATAGACTTGATTTTGTTAATTTGTCTATAATTATGGATGTCTTTTAGAAACCCCAAATCTGAGAGTGGGAAAAAACAAATTACATAAAAGCCAAAACAGTCACTTGAAGTTATCCCCCCAATGCTCTATGTGTATTCATTTTACTTTCTTGGCAAATGTTTACATCTTTATTTTGTGCAATATCAATTGATATTTTTCAGCAACAATGAATCAATTGAATATCATCATAAAATGATAAAGGTATATGTGTGTGTGTGTTTGTGTGTGTGTGCGTGTGTATATGTGTGGTCCATCTACTTAGCTACTTAATCGTTAATGATGTCAATTTTTGAATATATAGATTTTTGCAATTAACAGCATTGTGTTAAGTTTAATAGGATATTTCACAGAACAGAGTATAATTGGACAATCTACAGAACAAAATTTTTTCTCTATAATTTCTGAAAACAAATGAAATAGATTGGTGCTCACAAATGTCAATACACAATTCCAAGCAAACAATAGGTCCTATGTGACGCCGTGAAAGAGTGGTTATGAGGTTGCTGGATTGCCTTTTCATGATTAATATGATTTAATTGATTCGCTTATTGGCTTAGAGTTATCAATACGCAATCTCTTACAATAAGCGCTTGAGCAGTCCCCTTATTACATTATTGGAAGAAAGGTTAATATTGGGTGATTTTAATCAAGCTCTGATTTTATCGCATTTCGTATCATCATACCAATATATGACAGCTGGTACGAGCAAATTAAGAAAAGCATATTTTAAGTTTTTACCCGTTTAAGATAGAAAATATTAGAACAATGTGTTAATATCTTTGTTTTGATGCTGGGTAACAAGTTTTGATGGATGATGATTTGGTAACGTTACCTTTCTCGATGTACCTATGAAGAGCTTATTGCCATTAGAAACTTCGGGTTGGTAACACACTAAGTTTTTTTTTATTGACAACTACATATTTGCATGTTCTGGTGACTGTAACATTCCTCAATAATTCTTATAACAATTTCTGTTTAGTTTTCTCATATGTATGCTATTGTGCCTTCAAGTTAGATGTTTGCAGAATATGTAAGACTTTGTTTGAACAAAGAAGAAACTTCTTATAAGTTAAGAAATGATTTAATGTTTTACGGCTTGTGAGAAAATGCATTAGCTGGTATTAAACTGTAAAAAGCAAAAGTAATTTCTGTGCACTTTTTTTTTGTGGAAAACAAACTTATTAATGGTCAAAAACTTATTTATTGTTGCACTGTGTTAAAAAAACATATTACCTATATATCATGAAGTTGTAAAAAAGGAAAGCAATTTCTGTAAAGTATCAGAGTTGTATGCTATAATTCCTGAAATGTTTGCAGAATATGTTTTTTTAGCGAAAACAGTCTGCAGTTTAAGTGTGGAACATTTTGAGTCTCAGCAGAGAGAAATCAGGACATTTGTCATGTTTGGTTTTGATTACAGAAGCGACAAGATCGTGTAATCTATATCTGCAGCCTCTGGACTTTAATTTTGGCTCAGACCTTGCCTCAGCCGGAGTGTGGCGGGCGCTGCCGGTGTCATATTGATTGCGATAGTCCGGTTCTCCGGGGAAATAAAAAACTTGCGATATGGAACAAATTATGTCATTCTTAATGGGCAGTTTGATGGTCAGAACCCGATCGCCGGGACCAAAGGTGACGGTGGGGGAACTGGAGTGTTGCCGCATTCTGGCCGGGGCATAAACACGCACACGGGCCATCAAGCCCTGTAAAATTAAAGTTTCCATCCCGCCTTTATTGGACAAAGTTTGACGACTTTTTCGGCCAATGGGACAGAAGTGGCCACGGCATGCCTGTGTGGGTCTCGATTAATGTTAGGATGTCATGTTTTGATCGAGCAATCTGCGGAGCACTGTGGTAACTTGGTCAGGATTACTTTTGAATGCTACTGCACAAGTCTATTTTTATGATGTTGACAGTTAAGTTACAAGCACGCCTAATAGACAAATGGTTGTACTATTATACTATAGTAGTTGTTTGTCTTTTTCTTTCGCTACATGAATGTGTATTGCAACATTTTTTATGCCATGATTGTACAATGCATCAAAGCATGGTTGTCAGTTTAGTAAATGTTCTCTTTTGATGGAATGAGTGTGGCACAATGAATATGATTTTTGCAACCTGCTTTCCTTATTTGCAACTTTTTCTTTTGTGTGTTTTGTTGAGTTGTTTTGAACTTACAAAATCAGGAAAACACCTGCTAACCTTAATCTTGTTTTTGTTTTTTCTTGTTTCTCTTTTCTTATGCAGAGGCTCTGTTTTTTTTGTTTTGTTTTATCCATACCCAAGAATTGTTTTATTTTTTGGCAGAGTTTGGAAACCTGGAGGCTGCCCTGTCTATCCCTGTTCTCCCCCCTGATTGGTTGCAGGCTGAGCTGGAAGCAGCCAATCACTGATCAGTTAGGGAAGAGTAAGTAGCTGCTTGTGCCAAAAGAGACCATTCCATCCCATCATGCTTTTTCCTTCCTGTCCCGTCTCTCTGTTTTTAGTTTGACTGTTGGTAGTTTTTCATCTCTTGCAAAGCGACATCATTTTCTTTCCATGTTAGTTGTGTTCCATGTCTTGGGTTCATCTCAGCAATCCATGTCTTCAACCAAACGACATCAGTTTGTCTAGAAACATCTTTCCTATCTCACTGCTTAATTCATGAGTGTGTTCATGTGTTTGTCTGGTCTTGTATTTTGCAATGTGTGTATTTTGCAATCTTGTATTTATGTCATAAGTGAGAGTTCGTGACAATAAGTTTTTGTAAAGCTTGTCTTGAAGTCATGATTAGTCACCTATGTTGAAAGAACATATAGAGTTAGATGGCTGGCCTTTTCATCCAATGGAATGGATTAGGAAAAAAAGTTGGTTAGGAAAAAAAGTTTATCTTGATTTTCTCTCCATCAATATAAGCAGTAAAAGTCAAATCAAATTTATTTCAGCATGAAAATTCATCTGTGTTAGTAAATGATACTATGAAAAGACTAAACTTAACCCTAAAACCAACACTTTATATAGTAAGACCTGTTGTTGCAGTCACATGTCTCCAACGTCTCGGTATGAATGTTAAAGTAGATGGTCCCAGTCCACGAACTAGGCTGACAGAGTCAGCTATAAATTTGTGTCCCAACTATTTCTGATCAGTTTTTTTGTAAGTTTGAAATAAATTTTCAGTTTGTATCCAAAACACACAACACAGAGCTAACCAGGCATATTATCTTGGAAACAAGTTATTGATTTTATGTGGCCCAGATTAAAGCACTATAAGATAGAGAGATGTCTCTTTGCTTGATCTTGATACAGAAAAAGATCTTGTTTTTTTTCCTCTACGAGCAGTTATACACGATGATCAATGGTATTACTACCTTCAGGACAATCATCCAATGATGGATAACGATAATGTGCCTAAATGTTTCTCAGTCAGTTATTATACCTGAACGTTTCCGTCCGTGATTGGCCAATTGTAGGGCAATAACTCGGTGAAAGGAGAGCTCAGCAAACCCCATGTGGAGCATTTGTTTGGCACAACAAAGGCTTGGAGGACCTCACGTCAGGTCAATGGGAAGTATTACACAGCAATAAGCTTCCGCATGTACCATTGTTTTGAGTTAGATCCCTTCCACAGTCATTCTTCCTGTGGTCGTTTCTTCTATAGATAGAAACTATAATGCAATGCGAGACAACTTAATAAGCCTCATTACTTTAATTGTTCCCCCAATTTACTACTGATTGAGATTGAATGTCCCATTTTCTAAATGATACTGATTTTCGGTCATAACCTGTTTCTGGACTTGTGGTATCTTCTATTGGAACATTAGATTTTCATTTTTGTGTGTCTATATTTGTCTTTGGCTTGGGTAGTACTTTCGTAAATGAGTTAGGTAACTGTTGGCATCAGATTGGAAAGGGTCCTGTATACATGTAAGTGACCATCATTGTACGTACATGCAGAATATGGAATATTTGTCATTAAAGGCACCGACTTCACATTTTCATATTCATTTGCAGCTTGTCAACCTGTCTTTTCAGAGACTTAATTTTATTTATTTCTGTTAATTTATTGCTTATAGGAATCCTCTGCTCATGAAATAACACTTTTTTAACAAGAACAAAAATGTGAACTACAAATTACAAAGGTAACTTTACAGAGAAATCCACTTGAAACGAAATAAAAAAGTCAAAGTAAATCAACATCCCAACATGATACACACATGGCTGACGTGCCAATATAAATTAGAAGAACAAGTCTCCCAATGTGTGAAATTAAGTTGAGAACAATATCAAAAATGAGGCAACTAGAGGGAGGTGAAGGGGCATATAGAAGAACTTTATTGCACGACAATTGTATATGATACAATGTATGGCAACAACTATTACACAAAGTACAAAACAAAGGTATAGGTTGAAGCTTAGCAACCTATTTAACATAACAATAAGGGCTAACATAATTCTTTGGTATATACGTATAGTATCACAATAGAGTAGGCTAATCATTCTAAGTTACGGTTTTCTTTCTAATAGCGGAGCAGTCCTTGATATATTTGCCTATTTTTGCATTATGGGAGTTCTGACATCTAAAGATATATACAAATCTGTTTGTGGCATCGAGTTTCTTGAAATCTGTTGTACATATAACATGTTGTCTGTTGAGTTGAGTGGGACTTGATATGTCCCTGTCTCTGTGTCCATCTCAACTGAACAGCATAAATAAGTGAAGCAGCTCCCTCTAGGCTGTCCAGAACAACCAGGATGTGAATAAAACAATGTTAGAGACATGCAGGGCACCATGTGGCCACGTCACCACGCATCCGTCAACAACCTCGGCAGGCACGATGCGTCCGGTGGGAAAACCAAGGGCACATGAACCAGATATGGGTCATGCTTGTTGTTTTACATTTGCACTCTGCATTTGCATTTAATATTACTCCGTCGCATAATGAAGGCCGTGTGATTGTGGTGGTCATGAGATGTGACAGTCCATTGATGCCAGTGCAATATCTACATGTACGTTTATGTCTACATGTTACTGTCATTTATACGTCAAGTAAAGCTTCATTTTGCAAATGGACAAAGGCATGTAGTGTGGCAGCAGCCAAGTTTAGAGCTCCACATTCGCATTTAGTATGTAATATTACTTTGTCCCATAATTAAGGCTGTGCATTGTGAGTGGAGTGGCATTGGGTCAATCCGGAGGTGTCACTGTAATAGCTGTGTGAAATGAAACTTTTTTTTGTAAATGTTCAAAGCCAAGGGTAAAGATATGCATTGCGTAAACATTTGCATTAATGATGTCACTTCATTCAATAATCAAGGTTAAAAGAAGAATAGCCAGTAGTTGATCCATTGATACATGCATAACCACATTAGCAAAGTCTTTTCCATATGGTATTTCACTGTCCAATAATCATAAATGTGTCAAACAAAGCTTTTTTTCTCATGGTCAAAGGGTATATTTGTTATAACTATAAGTCTGAATTCAGGGTCATTTACATTTCATTGACTTTGACTACAAAAGACTACCAAGAAGAGAGACCTTCTCCCAGACAAAGACTAGTTTATTCATGCCAAGTTGAAGGGGTCATCAAGTCCTGAACTCCCAATTTGCATCTGACATTACCTTGTCCTATAATTACCGAAGTGTAAGAGTTGTGGCAGTCCAGTGCTGCCGCTGTTGCCGTAATAGTTTTGTCAATTAAGCCTTCATCCTGCAAATGGACACAGGGCATGTCGTGTTACAGCAGCCAAGTCCGGACTCCGCATTTGCATTTGATATTACTTTGTTCCGTAATTGAGGCCATAAGCTGTGAAGTACATGTAAATGGTCTGTCCAGCCCTACTTTTGTAATTGTGAAGACCACAACTTCATATATGCATGTGACATTGATTGATTGATCATTTAACATTTCCTTGTAGTAGTCTGCATTTGTATCTGATACTACTTCATCCCCAAATTGAGGCCATATATACATATATTTATTATACGCCTTGAAGATAAGTGATATGCCAAGGTATACAGTGATTATGAAGTCCTGCATGGGTCCCACATTTACATTTGACATGACCTCATACCAAGAGCAATTTAGATTTGCATTTAATATTGCTTTGTCCCCAAACAGACAAATACATTATAAGAAGTGACATACTGTAAGTGGTTTGACCAGGGCTACTGAATAGTGATGTTCCCAACTACATGTATATATTTGCATTTAACATTGATCACTTCATAGTAATTTGCAAATTTTGCAAATTTGATATTACTTTGTCCCAGAAAAGAGGCTGAAACAGTAATAGTGCAGACCTGAACCCACATTTGCATGTAACATGACTTTATAGCAATCTGCATTTGCATTTCATTTACTTTGACCCAAGATACATGTACTAGTACATGCACAAATAGCTGTAAACTAAAATGTCACTGTACTTTCGTAATTATGAAGTTCCCAACTCCATATTTGCATGTGACATTACTTCTTAGTCAATCTGCTTTTGCTTTCTACATTACTTCATCTTGACATACAACACGTAAGTGGTCTGTCCGATGCTGTACCAGTAATAGCGCGGACCTGACCCCCACATTTGCATGTGACATTACCTGGTCCCATAATTACGGTGGCTGTAAGTGGGGCCGAGAGTGGTCGGTCTCCAGTAATAACTGTCTCAACTAAAGCTTCATTCCGCGCACTGCAGGCTACCTTACACACAAACTGGGGCGAGACTCAAATGGATTTCTAATTACACACTGTTACAAACTCCCCCAGTTGAATCTGCCCTTTGGCAAACATAATGAACTTTTCAAGAAGAAAAATTCAATTCCGTCGTCCGTGCGCCGTTAAAAAAAAAGTGCTACACACATAATTAACCCCACCCTTGGTGCGGGTCGGTGCACTCTCGCACGGGTGGCGAGAGGACCACTAATATCCGGCTCGATTCCGAGTCTTCCGGGAGAAAAACTACGGCGAAAGTTTAATTTTTCCTGTAGTTCTGACACTCGGTGATGGATGGTGTAGATTTGGTACATCTTTTACCCAGGTATCTCGCGGATAGGTCAGGTTTTATGGCTCTCTCCCCCCTCCCCGATGTAGGGGCTGCGTCCCGGTGGGAATAGCGGCTCTACAGTGCTATCTTCCTGTCAGTTCTGGACTGACAGTGGGGTCGCGACCCCACCATTGTTGTCAAATGCAATATTTCCCTGGCCTCCTCGCTTAGCTGAAGTAATTACTGGCTGTGAATAATGCCGCGGAATTATGACGGCGAACCGTGTCGCCTGGTCTCCGCGCCGGAGTCGCCCGGCCTGATCCCATATCAATAACGCGGGAACCCGGAGATGAATGCCGCGCCGACCGCGCGACCCTCCCCGAGAGTTTGTGGTCGCGGCGGGCAATATGGGGTGTTAGCGACGCGGCACGGCGAGGGTTCCAAGCCAGATGGTGGCGCGCAGGGTCAATTGACTGCAGCTACACAGCGAGTTCTCGCATTGTTGCTTTGTTAAGGACCTCCCCATGTTGACTGAGGAGGCTCCATTGTCCCCTCGTCAATGGACTGAGGCTTCCACTAAACGCAGGGCATCGAAGACAATGACATCCATACAGGACATGCATGACAGCATATTCTTTTTCACCATCCAACATTTTGCTTTTTTTTCTAGAAATAATTTTCAAAATGAAAGTCACAACTGTTAGTTTTTCTGGACCAATTTAAGGTATTATCAACGTATGGTATCATGATATATATCACAAATTGTATATTTAATTCTTTCACAGTGAAAAGTGATGAATTTATTCACCTTGGTCACCTTGGTTGCTATAGGTCATAATATTTTTATAATTTCTTCCCAGTCCATTCTACTTTGTTTTATTATTAGATTGGCTGCAAGTGCTATAGCTACAGGATAATGATGACCAAGGCTACTTGATTAACCGAAAGTTACCAGTAAGGTCTAGTATTGGTGACAAGGACAGATAGACTGAAGTGTACAAAATTACTCACGGCCGATCTTGAAAACTATTTTTCATTTTCTCATTTCCAAAGTTTGGTTGCAGTTCGAACCCCCAAGGGACGGGATGGAGCTGTACTGTCCTCCCAGATTTACTGGAGAAAGAGAAGATATGAGTTCTGGACAGCGTAGTAATGAGAAAAGGTGTAAAATTGAGGCAGAAGAGGAGGGGAGGTCGCATGGTCGTGAAGCTGGTTTGAAGAAATATGTGATAGGACAGAGCCTCAAGGGAAGATGCCTCGGGGGTTTCCTTGTATCTCATAAGTTTCTTGGGTTGTTTTCTTCTGCAACTTTATAGGTTGGGCACTGCCAATTCAATTCGTTGGCTCTAGGAGTTATTAGAATCCACCAGAGCAGAATCAAATTCACGGAGAAGTTTCCTTCTACAAAAGAAGGAAAATCTGTACCTTAAGTTTTCTTCTTAACCTGCTATTTTCTTCACGACGGTCTCTTAGTTAAATTTTTGCTTAGAAAATGTCAGAGAGCGAAGGAAATAAATTGACGTGTCCTTAGCGTAGTTATTATTGTTTTTCTCTTGACGCGGTCCAAAGCATATAGATGATGTATGGGAATTGTGTGGGGCAATCCCGATGACTTTTTCGTCCAATTTGGCCTCTCAGATAAATCAACCGCAGAATCTGACAAGTCAATATGAAGTCAGAAGTCTTTTGGTGATATCCGGTGACCACCAGATTTTTCAAATGTTATCCTGATATACTATTCATCTTCCTCTAACGGAGCTAGAAAACTTTTCCCCACAAAAACATTAATTTAGCTCTAGAGTATTGACTACTATTTTTTTTTCAGGAATCATTTGATCGAGGGAATTGACGCATATGAAATAAAAACTCAATACAGAAAATATTCATTTTTATGATACATATATTTCCTGGTTGGTTCTGTTCTATTACTGAAGCAGGAAGTAGTTGTGCCACTCACTAAGGCCAAACTAATTTGAATTCATGGATGACACCAAGATGATACAGTCTTTATTCAATGTGAAAATTTGAAAGAATAAAGTCACCTGTCCCACGTGACAACCTATTACAAATGTACCAGGGTTAGAACATTCTTCCATAATTATCAATGTCAATCATCTGCAGACTTTCTGTTTTCATACTGTGCAAATCAAAATCAAAAGTGATCCATAAGATTAACATATTGTGGCTTTGCTATTCTGAAGTTTTCCTTGTCAATTAATGACATCTTATTACCGGGTTGTAAAAGCATTCTCAGTCATCTTAACCTGTTGTTTTTAAGGAGTAACATTTCTTGTTTTTTATTTTTTATTTGAGAGATTTAAAATCAATGGGAGCCCCGATGTCATCCACAATGCCAACTAAGTGTGGTCCCGGTGACCCTTCTCTATAGGAAAGGTGAACCCGCGGCCCAAACAAAGGTGACACCGACAGACATTTGGTTTTAATGAACCAGCGGAATTAAGGGTGGCCGCTCGAGATGAATGTGGTGGCATCAAATAAATGAACCTGGCGGGAAGTCTGTGATGAGTTCAACGACTCCTTCATTCTTCCGCCGTCGCGTTTATCGCTGGCCGCAGACAGGCAATTGTTCGCGGTTTAATGAGTGACGTTCGGTGTCAGGTCGCGTCGAAAAATTAAACCTTCGGGCGGCCGGATTAAGCGCGAGGCTCATCAGCTGATGAGGAAAGGGCGAGATAGGGAATCGGCAGGTGGCTCGAAGCGTCAGATAACTGTGATGTGGACGGGTCCTGATGAACGATTAATAGAGCAGATATTGGACAAGGGTTTAAAAGTGAAGATTATCAGAGTTTGGTGGGCAGAAGGAACAAAAGAGATTAGATGGCGACCCAAATCAGCAGGGTGCTTAGCGGGGAGGGCGACCTGTGTCTAATGAAAACAGGAGGATGGGAGACAAGGAGGGGATCCGGAGAAAACAAACTTAAGATGGCATCTCTCCTTGAGGCAAGGAGTTGCTTAATTAAAGGAGGGTTTATCTCAAAAGTTCAGTTTTGTATGTAAAAGTATAAAGTCTTGTCTGGTACTTTTATTGTTTTTATTTACCTTTGCCAAAAGGTTATGTTTTTGAGCAGTTGCAGTTGAGCATATGACAAGAAGGTAGTTTGGTCTTGTCCTATCAAAGAAATGATTAGATTTGGGGCCCCCTGGCAGCTGTCCTTGGTACTGTAGTAGAATGTCAGGTTTGCTTTTTCGTTGCACTTTTATTGCTGTTCTCTGAAATTTCTTTTAGGTGGTTATTTGTTTATAATTGTCTTTTTTCTAAAATTTGAATTTACAGGTAAAAATTTCAGCATGGTCATATGTGTAGGGTTTGCCAGCCATGCATCACAGGTGATCTCTCCGTGATAAGATACACAGTGACTATTTAGCTTAAGTGGGTCCTTAATGCCCTTACTTGATCAAGAAATGGGGCATCTCTTAAGTTCTGTTTCTCAACTAGAGGACATCACATTGTTATTGCCGTGTCAACATAGAAGAAGAACTTCAAACTCTCTGGACATCAAGGTGGTGTTTAATACCGAAGATATAGAAGCTGTTGTGTCATAACTTAGGGCTATTACACCAGCTTCACAGATACAGATTTAGAAGCCAGTGTGTTATGTCTAAGGGTGGTTATACCAGCTACATTGTATACCTTGTATACATGTAGATACAGATACAGATTCTATTTATTCTGTTCTTGCAAATTCACGGACTTGAACAACTAGCATAGACATATGTCTGGGAAAAGTCAGTCTTGATTGGCTCCAACTGATCACATGATCCAGACAGACATTTACATGTACATGAGAGACAGTATGCTAATAAGGTTATCACTCTGATGATATCTGTTGTCATGGAGACACGGGTTTCAAGGTTAAATCCATTAGAGTAAACAAAAAGACGAGTATGCCAACCAACCAACCAACCAACTGCAACCAACCAACCAACCAACCAACCAACTGCAACCAACCAACCAACCAACCAACTAACCAACCAATTATTAAATGCTGCCTTTAAAAGATTATCATCACCTCTTGATTATATAACAATCAGTCTAATTTCCCAGGAATAGTCATTATTCTGCTTGTTTTTTCACGGAAACAGCAAATATGACAGTCACCCATTATTCCCAGAACAAAACGATACCCCTGACATCCTGTGAAGAAACCTAATGAATTCTTAGTAAATCAGCGCACTCGTTTTCTCGGAACTTCCTCGTTACGATGCAGATTACACCGGAGGGCTTTAATGACCAGTCATCACACCTATGATCATCTGCAGTATTTAGGTTTGATATCGCAGAAGGAACTAATTCTCCAGTACCCAATCAGCCTGCTTTGAAGACAGCGACCATTAGAGGTGATCAGTTGCTACATAAAAACCTAATTATACCCAATGAGCCGAAATGATCATCCCCTAAGCAACTGTATGCTGGGTGAAGACATCCAGATTGAGAGATGGTTTAAAATTAGTTGCCTAAAATATGAAGACCGAATCTAGATGCCGGTCACCTTGACTTTGGAAAATCATCCCAAGGGAGAGAAGCGTTGTTTGGCTTGTCTGTTTGTCTGTGCTTGTTTGTTAAGCTCTGTGCACATGCATGCATCTGTATGATCTTTGTGTGTGTATACATGTAGCAAGTGACTGGCTGTTCGTCTACTCATTTGTCGACATCAACAGGAGAATCCATCATCAACGTAATGGTCCTCAGGCTTCGTTATCATGTTGTTTTTCCAGTTGAGCTTTTTTTTTCTAAAATCCAAGAACCAACAAATTAAATTGGTGTGACCTGGTGACAAAAAAAAAACATGTTGTGGTGTTCACTCTTTTTTCCTGTCATAGACAGTAATGCGATCATTATGAGCTTTGATGAATTGCATAATGTTTGCATAATGAAAGTCTCACGGTGTTCCACAGCAAATTACCGGCAAATCATGATCTACAAGCTTAACAAATCATGCAATGAATTGCATTTGGATAATCACAGTAAAGAGGATCATGTCCAAGATAATGAACAAATGAAAGCGGTATTCTACACTTAGATAAAGATGTTCTTGTGAGAATCTTGAAGAGATAGTATACACTTTTGTATGTTAGGTCCTTTGGAAATGATTGCTGTATTGAAAATGATGTACATGATTGTATGTTGTGTCTGCCTTTTTGACAAGGAAAATGCGAATAGAAAAAGAATTCTGGCCCCCTCTTCTTAGCCTGGTATCCAGCCGTATCATAGCTCCAGAGTCTCTTCTGGCAGAGAGGACAGAAGAGATTCGGGAGCTATGATGTATGGCTGGATACCAGGCTACTCTCTTCTGTCTGACATAGCATGCCAGACAAGCACAAAAAGATCAGGAGCATTCAATATAAGAGTGGAATCGAAGCCATAGAAAGTTTAATCCATTCTAATGAATGCAGATGAAGCAGAATAAAACAGTGGCGGGGTGAGCGATCGGTCTTGTCGGAGCGAGAAGTCAATTGTTAGGATACAATGAAGGCAGCAGCATAGAGCCGACAGTGGCAGGCAAGATGGATGGAGACGGATGGGGGTTGGGGGAGGGGGGGCTGATCATTCAGCTCTTCCAAAGGGGTGTGCACATAATATACATACATGTACATTTGTATATATGTTACGTGCCAGTTGACTTTGCATTAATGAATGAGTAACTTGATTGATTGATTGACAATCATACAAATACAGTACGTACACTTTGATTATATACAAACTTTTAGAGACACACAGTTTTAGATTTTAGTTTTGTGATTTTTGTCCTAGCGCTAATCAAAAGGGGTCTGCACATGATATACATACATTTTGTATATATGTTTAACACGTGCCAGTTGACTTTGCACTAATTAATGAATAACCCTTTTTTACTTAATGGTTACCACGGAACAACTAACAACCTGAAGGTCATTTCAAGATGTGACCCGAAGGTTCCGGGTTACATTGTAACTGTAACAGCATCTCTTTTATGATTGTTAGTGGTACAAAATATAGTACACTTTGATTATGCACAAACTTTTAGAGAAACACAGTTTTAGAGATGTATGATTATTGTCCTAGCCCTTCAAAAGGGGTGTGCACATGATATATATTTTTATTTTATATATGTTGCGTGCCAGTTTACTTTAATCAATGAATAACTTTGTTGATTGATAATTGGACATGATATTCACAAGAAGACACTTTATGCACAAACGTTTAGAGACACAGTTTTAGAGACTTTTGTCCTTGCTAAGATATTTGTAACATTAATTTTATGACAATTGTGAGGTTTCTCCCTAAGGCAGGTATTTAATCTTATGACTATTGTGAGGATTCTTCCTTAGACAGTTACTAAGTGGTGCACTTCAAGAGGGCTATTAAAGTAAGTGTACCTCAGTCCACTTAGTTTTGTTGATAGAAAGTTATTCTATGATTGACCATAACAAGTGTATGCAAGTTCAATGTCATGAAAACACTTTTGTTGTTCTTTAAGACAAGTTACTGTAACGCTAGTTCACCTTTATCCATTGGGTAACCTATATCCGTTGCTTTTAAAAACATGGTATTTGGGGATATCACGTTGAAATTGCAATATTTTCAGGATATTGCAGTTTAAAACTATCACCCGCTGACTTTATGTGCCTAAATACACTGTTTTTAAAAAGCAACAGATAGGTTACCCAACGGATAAAGGTGAACTAGTGTTACAATGAACATTGGATAATCTGTAGTTGTAAAGTATGGCAACTCACAGATCTAACTTGCAAGACGAATGGTTGTTTTGGTATATTTGAGAAATTATGATACCTCAATGCCCCTGTAACCTGGTTGAGAAGAACCTTTGTCTTATAATGTATGGTAAGCCTTGGGTTAGTTCTAGCAACGTATAAATCTGGTGACAATCTTGACCATCATGTTGGTATATATTGATCATTCTACAACATCAATGGATCTTGTCATTTTTATCCTCCACAACTTACCGTGCAAGAAGTATTGTGCGTAACAATAATATTGTCCTTCAACTTCAAGGTGCTACTAACTTTATTGTGTACTTAAATTTGTACTTAAATTTTCTTCTTCATCCCTGGTTAGATGCAAGGCTAGTTGACTTAAATTTGTAAACCGTAATTAGATAAGTATCAGCGAACATAACTTTGCACTAAATTGTAGAAAGCCATGCTTGACTATATGCTATACTGTTTTTTAAAGATTGAAAAAAATGAAATTTGAACAGGAAGCTATTGTGGAAAGCAAAAGACTGATAACTGTTTTTTATTATGGTAAATTTCTTTTGCAGAAAAGCACCTCACTACATGTAGTACTGAGTAGCTAAAAGAAACACAAGATTTGAAAAAGTACCATCCAGAGCATCCACAAAGATTCAAGTTTTTATGTATGTGGAAAGAAACATGCCAGATGACAGAGGAAACAATTTTATTGTCTTGCATGAAAATAATATGCAGTATTTTGGGTCACCATTGTGATGAATTAATGTTCTATGTTTATTCATACATCAATGTGCAAACACACTCTCAAACTCCTGCAGTATGTCACAGTATAGTTTAGATGTCAAACTAGGATAAAAGTAGATTAAGATTTGAGCTGTGTTTTCTTTCACCTAAGGGGCAAGCATCGAAACGTTTCCAATAACTTCATTTTATGGTTAATTCAATAAAAGTCGCAAAATACTTGTAGCTTTAATGGTTGACTCTCCACGCCTGTATCTGAGGATTTGGAGATGAAACATTTCTATAACATGTCTATGAAACCTATAATTTTCTACAGGTGAATATCCTCATATCTTTCAGGTTTGTCAGGTAAATTTTAACAAGTAGGTCTTATGGATTACTGGCTGCATATAACACGTCTAAGAGACGTATCATTTTCCACGGGTAGATGTCCACGACGCCCCCGGGGAACAATTATCTCCGCAGAACAATTATCCGTGCGAGGATCAAAGAGTATACATGTGAGATTC
This sequence comes from Branchiostoma floridae x Branchiostoma belcheri, assembly GCA_019207045.1. NCBI lineage: Eukaryota > Metazoa > Chordata > Leptocardii > Amphioxiformes > Branchiostomatidae > Branchiostoma > Branchiostoma floridae x Branchiostoma belcheri. The sequence continues at coordinate 6,750,983 of CM033028.1, forward strand.
CTGCTTAATGCGCTGACAGGATGAAGAAGGAGTCTCCTTTTGTTCGGAGACAATTATACGTCGTCTTTTGTGCCACTCATAATTGGGCATCCTCACGGTCGGGTCCCGAGACTCTCCTACTCAACAGTCCCACGTATAATAGATTTTTGTAAGCGGGAATTATTACCGCAAGGGAGGTGATTATTGGGGTAGAGAGGAAGAGTTTGAAGCCCGGGGGGACGGGGGAAGATGGTACAGGACAGGAGTGACAAATGACTCTGCTGAGGAAGAAATGGAGACGAGCACCTTAAAGATGGCTGGGGGCGTGGCCCCATGTCCGAGAGAGTCCCTGGAACAGACGTTCCGGGTTGCTTGGATACGGTCCAGGTTTACCGCCAATTTTACATCTGTCAAAGAAGATAATATTTTTTCACTGCAGTAACTGTTGGTATGTTTGTTGGTGGGTTTGTGAATGAAGTCAGAGAAAATTGGGATTAGATTTTTATAATTTTTGGTTTGTTAAGGTACACCAGTGTTTGCTTAGTCTAGGTTTAACAAGGGGATAGGTCAAAATACAAACTTGCGCAAGAAGGCAACTTGAGGACCAATAAAATTTTACTATATACAGGTAGTAAATATATGGATTCAATAGGAAATATTGTCTTATGAACCAAAAAGTGATCACATTGGCCCTGTTGTCCACAGGTACATACATACATACATGTACAGGTTTAACTGTATATCAATGGCCAGGAGGTCCTGATGTAAAGGTGGTCACGTGTACAGTTTAACTGCATTCCTACTAACTTCCCTTACAACTGTACTACATTTACATGATTGTATGAGCTTGAAATAAACATACAAGTCATGACAGAGACGATATTAATACTGGCATAAGTTTCACAGGCGGTTTATTCCATTTCTCGGGACTAAGTGGAGAAAATGTGCAATTTTGTCTGAATTCATATCTATAATACCCACTAATATTGAGATCATTTTCGAAGTTAGATTGCAATTTCTGCGTGTGGCCATGCAGGTGAATATTAAGATGTCGCAGGACAGAGCATTAGGATTTGATTAAAAGTTACTTTATGACAAGCATAATATCTGCACAATTTTCTCCAATTCCCCTGCACCACATATAGTTTATAGGTATGAAATACGGTTATTTTATTCAGGTGTTTATGACCTATCAGTAATTTTCCATAAAAGATGATTAAAAGTAAGTGTAATTTGCTGAAAAATGTGTCATTTCTCTTTGCATATTTGAAGGGCAATGCTTCTTATCAAGGTCACTGCATTTGAAGGTCAGATTTTTTCTTTCAAGGTCAGTGAACTTTATGTCATGGGTGTTGTCTTTTCCATGCATGCTGTACTTTAAGTAAGGTGGGCAGGCCTATACCAGTACAGGTAGCTTAGTAACAAAAAACAGGAGTCAACAGTAACCCGAGCTGAGTTTATGAAACCTAATCCCCTCCTTGTTGCCTTTGAACCTGTATCAATAACCAAAACAAGCGCTGTCACAATGGGTAAGCCGGGTGTACACAGCGGCTTAGCAAAATGAACACTTCCGAGGGGAGGGTGTCACGTTGAGAAGGCTGGCTGAATCAAGTCCTTAGTGTCCAGATTAAGATTAAGGCTCGTTAAGCCACGGTTAATTACCACTACCGGATCTGGGAACCACACCCTCTCAGTGAAATCAGGGCTGCGGATTAGAGACAAAAGAAGAGAGGCAAGGGGGAAGGTTGGACAATGGCTTTGGGGACAATGCAAGGATTAAAGCCAGAGAAAATGCACATTAGAGGGGATGGGGGAAGTTTTAGGCTTTGTCTCAGCTGCAAAAGGACGAATTGGGGTAACTAGCCGTAACGGCAAACAAACTTAAGCCCTGTCGCAGAATTTCACGCCCGCATGCACAACCAAAGCCGTCATGCGAATTTCGTTATGAGGAAGTAAGTGGAATGGGCATGGCATATTTAAGAAGGAATTTCAAGACAATTTGTTGATATATGAAAGGCCGTGCGGGTCCGTGTTGTTAATAATGTGTTCATATAGGTGCAGCGTCGGACTAATGGTATCAAATCAACCTTTATTGGAAAATGTGTACGGGAGGCTCGAGCCGCTAACTTTCCTGACAGGTTTCTGGAGGTCAGGCGTAAGCTTCGTCAAAGTCGGAGATCGCGTTATTGTTCTGCGATAATGAACCCTTCAAAGTGGCTGAGATAACACTTAAGTCTGGAGGCATGCGGGGCATGTCCGGATGGTGCGGCCGGCATTGTTACAGGTTATTTTGTATCGCAAGACGTATTAGGGGGAGAAAACAAAGCATTAGGCAGGTGTGGAAGCGAGGATGGAACAAAGGGAATGGAGTTGAGGTGTAAATGGTATAGACAAGCCGTGGTGGGGGTGAGGGATTAGCACTGCAACACACAAATTAACCAAACACAGAAGAAAAATGGGCGGACAATGTGGCTGACCGGAAAGGTTTTAATCATAGGAGCGAAAAAATAAGGAATCGATGCCCGCGGATTAGCACGGCGGAAGGCGCGAAAATTTATCGAAGACAAGTCCGATTAGCCGAACGCGGTGTTTAGGAGGCCGGCGGTTTAAGTGGATCGCAGGGGCGGGATGTGGGGTGGCAATGATGAAACGGTTTAATATGGGGGGAAGAATTATGTGAACTTAGCGCGGATTATCGTGACACGGCCGCATTGTGACGGTTGGTTGTCCGCGCATCCGATGGGTGCGAGCCCCTGCATCAGAATTGGCAATGATGGAGCGCGAGGGTGTGTGGGGGAATTAATGGATTAACTGGCCACGCTCGCAACTTGGGAAAGCTTGACCCTTCCACCTCTCCGGCCGGCCGAGGAGGGGCCAGCACAGGTCGGGAGGGGGGTATTTTCTTTTCAGTACATGTAGTATGGCAGGGTTGGACACGTCCACTAGCCTTTTCAATGAAGGAGATTTGGATATGCTTGTTACTTTTCACCGTGAGTCATGGCATCAACACAGTAAAATAGAGCTAATAATTCCATCGCTGGAACTGAAAATGCATAGAAAAATGTCATTTTGTTTCAGGCATTTTTTAAAATCTACTTGCCCGATAGGACAAGTGAATTTTAGTTGTCCAACCCCGGAATAAAAATTAAGGGAAATCTCGAAAGCTTGATGAACAAATTTTTGCTGCATTGAGACAGGTGTTAGCTATGCACTGGCACTTTCTATTTGTTTTCCATTAAGTGAAAGTTTATGACATCCATATCATGACTTGTTCTGTCAAAAGTTATGGAAGAGAAACATTTTGTATACATAAATACACCTTTCTGACTTAAGGAGGTCAAAGCCAGCACAGAAGGGCTTTATGGACATGTGAATTTTCCACAAATCCTGGCGATCAGTTCTGGCACAAGTAGATTTCATCAGAGGCGTCTGCCATGTCAAACGTTGTTCCAGTCTTGCTCCTGAGTGACATGACATTACATCAAGAGGTTACGCTTCTGCCCCGGGTACCAGACTGAATGGTTGAGTCCTAAACAGGATATCTGCCGGAGGTGTTATAAATGGATTTCTGTGATTTCTTGGGAATTTTTGTGGTTTACAGATGAAATGTCAGGTTTGGCGATAAGACGTGATGCCATGCAAGGAGTGTCTGTTTTGTAAACGGCTTGGTCATGGAGACAAGTTATTTTTAAACTTTTGGGAATGTCAATTTGACTGATCCCCTTGCAGGTGTCATGTCACTATACAAAAAAGTGCCATGTGCAGAATGCTGAGAATGCAATGCTGCATTGAGTACAAATGTATACTACGTACTAGCAGTTGCAGATAAACACAGACAAGCCACTTCATTCTCTTGGAATAAGGTAATGACTTAAAAAAGGTATTGCTTATGACAAAATTTTGAATAAGATGCATGCAACTACAGTTGCCTTGGAAGCTTTCAAGACACACTCTTGTCTCTTTATCAACCCCTTTATTATCTCTGTTTCCTGTTGTCCAACGAAGTTCATATTTTCCAGTAAGACACAAGCTTAAAAGTTTGTCTCCAGCATCACAGAAACTTCTTCACTTGTCTCAAAGTTTGCAAGGTCTGAATTAGCCAGTCCAGACTTGTCGTTGATTGTTTCTCCATGAATATCGAAAGGTCCGTTAAGACGGGGGAGCCAATTTAGCGCCGGAAACTCTTGTTATCTGGGTCCTCAGCCTGCGACCTGTGCAATTTACGGCACTTTCTGTCCACGGCGAGCTCGTAGCGGTTAAACGTTGTCACTTCCTCTCCGGGATAAAGTCCGAAATTAGCCGTCACCTTGCTAGGCGCTCTGCACTGATGGCAGGTCATGAATATGGGGAAGTTTCGGGTCGAAATGGGCACACTTTGCGACAGGAAGGGTTGCCATTTGTCTTATTGGCCTAGCAGCTGATGGCTTAAAGGGCTCGAAATACAGTCAAGTTTGTACAAGTGACCACCTCTACATGAGGACTACCTGACCAGTAGGACCACCTTTTTGTGGTGGCCGCTTAAACGATTTCTCCTCACCTAACGCAAGCAGCGAGGGAATAGCATTTATTGCTCTGTCAAATACCACAAGTATCCAGCCATAGGTTCATGAGCTGCTCACCCACAAAGAAAAACAAAAAAAAGCACAAACAAAACCAAACGCACCAACGAAAACCTAATCTTTCTGTTGTCCTTATGTAAGAAATCTCTTTCTTGCCCCGTCCGTGCGGAGACCTCGGGTATAAGGACTCCGGTTGAGGAAGTCCCCTCTTAACGAGCAGTGATGGGTACAGATGCAGAGGGGCAGATAAGTTGTTGTAGTCAGGCAGGAACTGTGATCCCAGCCACGGCTAATACCCGCTCAAATGACCATGCAGGATCCCCCTCAATAATTGATTTGCGGAAGGGAAAGGTCGTGGCAAAAGTGGACGTATCCTTCAAGCCGGATTGACGGAGAGTTTGTGCTAGTAGAGGACAGGATAGAGAGGATGATGGGTTGTGAAAAATTTACAAAACCCGAGATAGATGACATCAAAAATGGTAATTTACGTCTATCCTTCAAGCTGAATTGAGTGTTAGTTACTAGTAGTGTTACCAGATAGTAGGCTAGAAAAGATAATACGTATAAAGTTATAAAATGTACAAGAAAGATGACATCAAAGACGCAAATTAAACATGCATTCTTCATATTGACAAAAAGTTTTAGCAGACTTTGGGCTGGAACAGACCTTATTTCATCATAGTTCATCTGTGTTGGCACATTCGTATTGTGTTGCAACAAAGTTTTAGGTTATAACTTTTTCTGATTACACTTAATAAAATGTTAAGAAAAGTAATCTATAGTCTTCTGTCTTGTTAACAATAGGAAGTTATTTCTAATATTCAGTTTGAAAACTCAATGCGATGCAATTTATTCATTTTAGTTGACATGAAATCAAAAGGAAAATGCAATCTCTCGTCATATTTTGTCAAGGGTTTTCATTGGCTGTCTCAAAATTAGAAGTCATCATTTTCCCCACTTCATTAACTAATGATAATTAGAAAAGTTAAAACATGATATGCAATTTTGATTATCATCAGAGGCTAATAGTATTTTAAGTTTGTCATAATATAACAAAGGTTATGCTATTGTTCACACTAATCGGAAAAGTATAATATATAATATGCAATCAGATCAAACTTGGTGTATTTCATCAAAGGCTAATATGTATTAATAAGTTATTATAAGTTTGTAATTATGTAACAAAGGATTATTGCGATATAATAAAGGTTATGTTATTGTTAACACTAATCGGAAAAGTATAGTATATAATATGCAATCTGATCAAACTTGGTGTATGTAATCAAAGGCTAATATGTATTAATAAGTTATTATAAGTTTGTTTTGATATAACAAAGGTTTATTGTAATATAACAAAGGTTATGTTATTGCAAAGAGTTAATCAGCCCTATTACACAATCGGTAGATATTATTTCAGGAGATGAAACGAAAGTGAAGATATTGAGAAGTACAATCGTGTAATTAGTATCTTCTACCCACAAATGCATATTTCATTATTCTAAAGCTGTAGCTTTGTGGAGAACTTCAAATTTCACATCTGTGTTCTGAAATGACTTCTTTCTAATTAATTATACATGTATCAATAATATTATTGAAAATGATACACAGTCAGTACACAAGTCATTATCTCATTAAAATGAAAACAAATGAAACCAAAGATATTGAGATTGGTTACGTACATGTAATCTTTTGGCAGGATGTCTTTTGTTTTAGCATGCGATACTGGTGGTAAGAAGGCAACAATAGATGGCACACTTCATCCCCTTTACCCATACTGCTTTGTGAGTAGGTCAGCAACATATACAATGTACACCTATCATATAGACAGACAAGTCCAAACTACAATTTGATGTTTGTGTATTTCACTCCCTGAGGGAAAAGAATGCAACACATTAGATGTCAAATCCATTGTTTACATTCTATTTTCGTTAGTTTGTCAATATACAAGTTGGTAAATAGTCGAAAAATATAACATCACAATCCCACCCAAATCATGATATATAGATATGACCTTAACACTTAATCATTTAAGGACTTATGATTTTAGATTCTACACTAATTAAGAAATTAGCCATGTTTTATGTCTTTATCGTAGATACTTGTCAACATTACCGTTTCAGGGGAACTCGTCACTGTTACTATAACATCAATTCCGTAAATGAAAATAAATAGGTGCCGTTGTCTGCCAATACCGATCGCAACTAGCTTGTTTTCCTTTTCAACAAATAGCAATCAAATAAAAGAACTTTCTGCAATTTCCTAGCTTTATGAAAATGTCTTTCAGTTGTTCTATGATTGTATCGCACGCACTTATCTCGCAGAGTCATGATTTGATGTGTTTTGATTCGAAGATCATTTCAGAGGAAGTTATTATGATTGACTAAATTTCTCTGCAATCAGACGCAAAATGGAAAAAGCATCATTAACGACGGGTGATCACCACAAAACGCAATTTATTATGCGAGAGAAAAATTTCAGGTATTCATCATTTTCAGATGGCAATTATGAGAAGTACTTGCAATCATCATTATTGGAGTCATGCAGAGTTCAAATTTCTTGTTTTGCATATTACTTACACCATGTACAAATGCCAGGCCACAGATGTCAAGTAGATTCAATATAATTGACTGCAATATTCACGCAGCAAAATATTATCATACATAGATGTAGAACATATTAGTATATGCCAGAATGACAGTCAATTATCCAGGAAAAGATCCATTTTTGTGGAGTAAACTTCTCATTTAGCGGTCAGAAATTACTTCTATTTATTGTACATATATCAAACTGATGCAATGTTTTATTGCATACATGTTGGTGAATGTGAATTTTGTTCATTTTGGGTCAGAAAATTGAAATGAAAGCTTGTTTCTTTGAAGTAAGCAAGTCATCATTACTAGGATTTCTTTGATGCTATAATGCAGATTGTTTTTCACGTTCATAACCAATAATGAATTCTGTTTAATGTGAATGTGGCCAATAATTCTTGATTTCTTTGACAATGATCTTTTATGAGCGCATACTTTTGAAATTATGATGTTTTTGGTAAGAACATTTTACATTGTTGTAAAATTGTTACTGTGGTGTAATGAAAAAAAAAATTCTAGTTGCGATCAGTAGGGGCATAGTCCTGTACACAGAAATAATGGTTTGGGAAAGATTTTGACTTTTTCATATTTTTTCTTTTTATCACATTGATACTAATCTGCAGAAGTTGCTACAAAGTTGCAATATTGTAAACCAAAAATTGCTACGTGCGGGAGCTTAGCCGTGAACCACACCTCGAACAGGACTCCTGATAAAACCACACGTTCAAATAAGATCTCCACACTTTATTATGATTGCCGGATCAGGAATGACAAAGTTGTCATGATTGAGGCCGCAAAGAGAAAACTTCTGTTATTGTGAGTAAACTGGTGGGATTTAGGAGTTTAACCCGTCGCCATGGAGATGATGGAAGGGCGGGATCTCCACCAATCAGAAGTGGCAGATTCCCATCATCCGCAGACTCCAGGTCCAGTTAGAAAGTTCATCATCTGGCCAGAGGTCAAATTGTCGGAGTCGGGGAAATGGGCCCTTGGTGGGATGGAATGCCAGAAATATGCAATTTCAAATTAACTGGAGATCCCCTCTTTGATTGAGTCATTTTGCAGTGTGCAGAGGTAATGGTTTCTCTGGACACGCTGGACATTAGCCTACAATAGCAGTCCCATTTCTCCTTATGAACGCAAAGCGTGGCTTCCTGAAAGTTTAATAAAGACCATTCCAGAAGGACAAAAAGGTAAAAGGTGTGCTTAAACACCTTTATGTAGAGGTGACCATCACTGAAATAGGTTTTGTGCAAATATTTTGAGTTGAATCTGTCATTTTAGAGCAATAATCACTTTTTAAGACCATATTAGTTACCAAGGACATTAAGTTACATGTATAATAGCCATCCCATTTCTTCTAACAAAAGCATAGTGCAGCTTTCTAAAAGTTTAGTAATGGCCATTCTGGAAAGACAAAAAAGGGTTATTATAACAGACCCATCATGTTCAAGGTTGTAACCAGAGGTGGACATTAGTGTACAATTTACTCTGCTGATGAAAGGAAAGTGCAGCTCCTTAAAACACTTTATAATAAAGTCTTAAAAAATGACAATCCTGGACGACAAAAATTGTGACCATTGTTTGCTGTAGATTTTTCATCTCTGTTCTTTCACATCTTCTTATCTGATTTTGGAATTGACTTTGACAATCTACGATATTAGCATCTTTTTTCCAATATTTATGGCTATTGGTCACAATATTATTTTTGCTCATTTTGTACGATTTACAGTATGGAGATGCCATCCACATGATCAAATCAACATGACCTAATCTTTTTTTGTGTAATGTAAATTTGTACCAAATTAGTTATAATTCTCCAAAAGAAAGAGAAAGGCAGCTTCTTAACACTCTCACCAAAGAAGGTGTGGTTTTCACATACACTTCTCAGGACAACCAGCACGACTAGGTGTAGATAATGTTGTTGAGATTTCTAATTCTTTGGAGATCTCTTGGTACAGTTGAAGAAACAAAGTGTTTCCCTGTCCATTTGTTCTATCCTTGTGGCCTCAAGTGATGCTTCAAAAGTCGCTAACCAAGGCCATTCATACGGAAAGTGATACACACTGTCCCAAACTGACAGAAAAGCCAGCAATTTTGGATATCATTAACTAGGACCAATGTGGCTACAAATATGAATCACCAATTGCAAGGAGAATGAAAATAGATTTGATATTATAGCAGTTGAATATTCCAGATTTTATTGTTATGTCTTCCTTGGATGGTTGTACGTAGGTATGTAATCTTGTGATGATGAGGGAAGGGCAGTAAAAGTTGTACTAATGAACCAACATGTACAAATCTTACAGCTGTATCATCACTCTTGTAAAGTCACAAACCTGGAGTGTTTACATAGAAAATATCTATTACAGAAAAGACAAACCTTGGATGGTCACAAAAAACTGTCACAATCTACTTAAAACATATCATTGGAAAAACTGTATAATTTTTATGCTAATGAAAAATATATTGTGCAATCCCCAGTATATTAATGAACTTGAAATACTTTTTCAATTATTTTTTCTATTTCACTCATTTTTTCTCTGCATATAGGTCATTGGATGGTTGTATTAACAGTGTAGGTACATGTAATCTAGATGTCCGTACAAATTACACATATGCTAATAAAAAATATATAGGGCAATCACCAAAATGTAAATGAAAATTAGGCTTTTTTTCAATCAGACTTTCTCCAATCTTGCTCATTTTTGTGTGTTTATGCTTTGTTGGATGGTCGTATTTAGGCACATGTAATCTAGTGATGATGAGCAGGAGGCCATAAAAAAGTTGCTATTAGAGAGGTGGCCTGTAACGGCACCCGGGGGCACGCACACTTGTCATTTCGCCAACGACACCGAATTAATTTTGGTGGCGTAATATCTGTGGGATTTGTCACAGGGTGTCCGTGAGCCCCTAATGTGGGAATTATCTGGGAAATCTGGGCGCCGTAACGGCCCTCTCGAGGGTCATGCACCAGGTGAGGGACAGGATAAAACTGGAGCCAAACAGACTGTGTGGGGATTAAATTCAAGAGGGGGGTGGTGTTGTGGGGGGGGGGGGGTGGGGTGCCAGGTACCTTTAAAGCAAGTGGTCTTGTTCTGCATAGTACAAGTTTTGTAACTACTCCCAAGGGTCATGCAGCAGGTTAGGGACAGGATAAAACTGGAGCCAAACAGACTGGTGGGGGGATTAAATTCAGGAGGGGGGTTGTGTTTATGGGAAGGGGGTGATGTAAGGAACTTTTGTAGGGGGACATAGCAAGTAGGGGTTTTGTTTGAGTTTCAAGTCCAAGTTTTGGGACTACTCTAGAGGGTTAGGGACAGGATGGGGACAAGTTAGGTACAGCAGGTTAGGAACAGGATAAAACTGGAGCCAAACAGACTGGTGGGGGGATTAAATTCAGGGGGTGGTGTTTACGGGAAGGGGGGTAATGTCAGGTACATTTTTAGGGGGATATAGCAAGTAGGGGGTTTTGTTCAAGTTCTGGGGGTCTTGTTCTGCTCACCTATAATTATAACTACGCTCGAGGGTCTTGCACCAGGTGAGAGACAGGATAATACTATACTGGAGCCAAACAGGGATTAAATTTAAGGGTGAGGGGTTGTTTACAGGGGGGGGGGGTTATTTCAGGTAAGTTTGTAGGGGGTTATAGCAAGTAGAGGTCATCCAAGTTTTGTAACTATTCTGGAGTGCCATGCACCAGGTGAAGATTGTGGGATCTGGCCATAATGTTCAGGTATTGCAAGGTGGGCGTAAGGGACAATGGGTGTGGCAGTACAATTAATTGGTCGTGTAGATTGCGAGAAAGCTGCTGTAAGAATGTATTGGTGTTATGGGAAGAGTGACAGTGACACACATGGTCAGCTGGACTTGATACAGCCAGAGTGCAATTACATCAAACCGCTCGACATAATTTCCGCCATTTTTCATTGCGACTTCATTCCATCCAACGACGAGGTCGTTAAAAAGTCGGCCAGGATTTCCGACGGCTTTTCTGTCACTTTGACGGGCGACTCGACAAATCCCATCATCATCCACTTTTAGGCCACATGCAGGACCTTGATTACATGGATGACATCCATGCATGCATCACTTTTTGTCCGTCTCCAAACAAAAAAGTTTACAAGCATTTTTGACAAAGATTTAAACAACACACACACAACTTAAGTTCAATTCGTAGCTTGGGGAAGCTTTCTAGACGAACTTTGTCATTGCGAGCATACATGTACAAGTTTACAAGCATACTGTAAATTAAAGATGCACAAAAATGAGCACATATATGCTGCAAAAGAAATATCGGAACAAAAATGGATACTAATGAGCAAAGTCTTCCAAAGTGAAAGAAGAAAAAATGGAAGAGCAAAAATTTATTGCTTGGTAATGTATGCCATGTTTTCTGTGTCCAGTCAATAATAATGTCAGTCATTTTCTGACAACTTAGATTTCATAATGAAGCTTGAGGTACTTTTAATTCCCACCCTTACATCAGTTTTGGGTTGCCAAGAGGATGCCATCCATTTGATCAAACCTGTATGGCCTTACCAACATGACCACCACTGCGTTCGTCATCAAAATGTTTATGCCGTTTTTCACGAGAGAAAAACCCCGGACAGATTCATCAACATACATCAATTTTCCGTAATTTCTTCTCGCGAACAACGACCCCGACCACCTCCCCATATATTGACTGTAAAAGGAATTAGAAATGAATATTTTTCATTAAGTCTGTGTCCAGTTAATCAGTGCTCGGCCAGGGCCCACCACATAGGGGAGCTGCCCCACTTCAAGTAATACGGAGAGACTGACATATTGTATCGTGATTACTGTGGACAGTGCTGTCGATAAGGAAGATTGGCCTGTAACGTATCTGGTGAAGGGAACAAGGAACATTTAGGAGCTCGTTTGTCGTGTTAGTTCGCAGTGTTGGTGGCATGTTGGACATGTATCAGTCCTTGTTTATAACTGCAGTGGTAGAAAGATGTATAGAATATGTAGAAAAAGGTACTTCGGAAGTTCATTAATTGGGTTAGCCCACACTGTTAAAAAAATATGTGAAATCAATACGTCTGAAATTTCATTAACAGTTAAGGAAAACACAGAAACACTTCGGAGGTCATTTGTTAATTTAGTTCACACTATTGATGGCATGTTGGATTTTATCCCTTTCTTTGATTGCTTGATGATAAATGTCATGCAATATTTAGGAAAAGAGGTGTCTTTTTTCGATATGGAACACAGTGTAGGAAAACATCACCAAAACATCACATCACATCACATCTTGGCACAAGGTTGTATGGTAATATCCTTGACAAGTCTTCTGTATCTTGCAGCCAATAATGATCTCTGTTTGCCTGCACCATGTTGGTTATGCAAAGTAACACAAGAAGACGACTTCCCATCCTCCTCTGGACTCCCCTAATCACTGTCATTACTCATTGGTCAGGGTCACTGTTTGTCTTATGATCAAAGAACAACATTGGCAAACCAACATTAGCTATGTTCCTCTTCTTAAAACAATTCCTCATCTCAGTGTCAACCTAGGTATGCTTAAATTCATTCAAAGCAGAATTTTATCAAGAAATTTAGTGTTGTTGTTTTGCCACAATGTCATTAAATACAAATGTATGATGAAGACGATGTCCACGGGGCCTTCTTCTTAAGACACCCTTAATCACCGCTATAATTCACCGCTCCAGGTCATTACATGTCGTAGAACAAAGAACAACATCAGTAAGCGTGCGTCTATCTCTGTTGTACATTAAAGCCAAGTAGCCTCCTTCCCTCAAGGCCTAACACCTCGGGGGTCACTTGAGTTTGTCACTTAAGAGGTGTCCATAAACGCAGTGACTTAGGGCCGCTGTAGAAAAAAGGTTTTGGCCTGCTGTTGTTGATGTTTGGTCATGTTGGAATTTCCTACCCTGGCAGTTAATTATAACTCTTGTTTGGGTTGGTCAGTATGGCTATAAATGTGCTCTGAAACAGCTACACTGTTTTTTTGTTAAGAAACCTGCCTATGGAAGAGGAAATAAAAGTGTTCCATTAAGTATGCTCTGCAATTTTATTGCATATTTTGGCTTTTTGTTTATACATCATGTAGTAACTGTTGTACTTGATTCATACTTTACTTTTTTCACTTCAAAAATTCAAGTGGTCATGCTTAGTGCTGTATCATTTTGTATTTTCATTCATTGTTCTCTCTGTGTTTTGTTAAGTTTGATTAATGTCCCTTTGACCCTCTTTCCTTGTTTCTTAAATGAAAAATTAAGGAAAGACTGAATTAAAATTGGGAGACCTGTACTTTTCTTCTCTAAATAAAGTCTTTGGCATTTTACATGTTCATGTATTGCATGGGATGTTAATAACATGTTGCCACATCCGTGTGACAAATCTTGTCCGGTTCTTCTTAGAACTCAATACACTTTCATCCAATAAACTGGGACTTCTGACACAGCGATTTTGAATTTTCAAAGTCACAGATAATCATTCCAAACACCTGTGCCCTTCGCAAATTCCAGGTTCGCAGCGCAACGACAATCACCGAGTCTCCGTCACGCCGGGCCGCTTTCGGTGAAAAGAAAGACTCTTTGATTAATTCCGCTGAACTTTATTATTTCAGCACCCTCCTTACGGCAGGATAAACGCCTGTCCCTGATGTCCAGGGGGCGAAGTTTCATCTAATGGGCCTCGTTCGCTCTTTATCACCCGACGACAGACGAGGTATCGCTCTTGTCTCCGCGAACAAACAACTTTACTTCACTTAACTGTAGTTTATAGACCTATGCAAGGTGTTTCTCATTGGTTGTGGACTTCAGATTGTGTTAATTTCTTTAGTTTGATGGGTAAGCTGGGCAGGTGGATTTGTTTTAGGGGTCCCAGGTTATGGTATGAAGCATACACGAACAGCACATCCTTGCTGTTGATGACTAAACAACTTTTCTTCATATTACAGACCTGATGTGGCGTTTCTCATTGGTTGTGAACTGTAGATTGTATTTAATTGGATTAGTTTGATGGGTAAGTGGGAAACTGGATATGTTTTAGGAATCCCAGGCTGCATTATGAAAACTCAGCAAGCGACACATCCCATAGCATGGAGTTAAGATACTTATGACATGCTTAACGTCAGGGTTTTAAATATGGGTCTCTTGTGACAAACAGTAGTTACATGGTACAACAGTACAACTGCAACCACACCTTGTAGTGTCCAAATGTATCTACATTTGGTCACTCCCGTCTATTACATTGGTTCCCAGATCTGATAAAGTAAAGCTTAAGTAGGAGATCAGCATGAAAAGAGAGTAAGAAAAAGCAAGTACCTTTAGTTCGTACACATACATGTAATTTAAGATAGAATGTAGTCAGGTCTAAGTTTTGAATAGTGTTCTGTTTCATGATCTTTCTACCTTGCTTAATTTTCTAATCTTCAGAGAATTATATGATTTAAGAATAAATTGTAGTCTGACGTATGGATGGCTCCAAAACAGACCAAAATGTGTTGTAGTCCATCTGAGTAAGACAAACGTATGTCCCTACAGGGGTGTCCTTTAAAGGGCTAAGGTGAGCACACACCTGGCTGGAACTGCCATCCTCCAGGGCAGGTGTATCGACCAACACTTTCACTGCCATGTGTGTGGGTATTGGGTAACTCTCCTCTGTGGGTCGACAGGTGTTCGTATATTTACGACTCAGCCATTGATATACTGTACGTATATGTCTACATTTTGCATGTATGACTGGTAAATACATGACAAATATGTGGATGCCGGGTCTGTGTCTACTGTGGGTCAATACTACATGCATGTATGGTGATGTATATTTACAACTTATGGTGTATGTGGATGGTCACGGTCACTCTCCTCTGTGGAGAATGCCTATGCTTATGATACATGTGGATCCAGGGTTAGTCTAGTCAGGTATCCAGCCATATTATAGCTCTTCTGTCCTCTCCGCAAATTTGTATTTGACAGAAGAGACTCGGGAGCTATAATACGGCTTGATACCAGGCTAGGGTTAGTCTCCAGTATTAACAGGTGGTTGGACAATGATGTCAGGATATCGATGTGTGTGGAGCTGTCTCCACTATGGGTTAACAGGTGTTTGTATGGGTTAGTCTCCACTATGGGTGGTCTTCACTATGGGTTAACAGGTGTTTGTATGGGTTAGTCTCCATTATGGGTTAACAGGTGTTTGTATGGGTTAGTCTCCACTGTGGGTTAACAGGTGTTTGTATGGGTTAGCCTTCACTATGGGTTAACAGGTGTTTGTATGGGTTAGTTTCCACTATGGGTCAACAGGTGTTTGTATGGGTTAGACTTCACTATTGGTCAACTGGTTTGTATATATGGGTTAGCCAGGCTTCCAATGTGGGTTAACTGGTGTCTGTATGGATTAGTCTCCACTATGGGTTAACAGGTGTTTGTATGGGTTTGTTTCCACTATGGGTTAACAGTTGTTTGTATGGGTTAGTCTCCACTATGGGTTAACAGGTGTTTGTATGGGTTAGTTTCCACTGTGGGTCAATAGGTGTTTGTATGGGTTAGTTTCCACTGTGGGTCAATAAGTGTTTGTGTGTGGGTTCATCTGCACTGTCAGTTGACAGGTGTTTCTGTGGGTCTCTCGCCACTGTTTGTTAACAGGTGTTTATATGGGCTAGTTTCCACTATGGGTTAACAGGTGTTTGTGTGTGGGTCTGTCTTCACTGTGGATCGACAGGTGTTTGACTCCAATCATCCTGCAATTTCATTTACCATGATCTTTCAATGTATTGTTCTTGAACGTCCCTCTCCTTCATCTTTTGTAATTCCTTAAGTAAGTTGCCTTAGATATTCATTGCTACTCCAGAAAATGGGGACAAGATATCAAGTTTCTTTTATGTATACCTCTAATATTGTTTGATAGGAATATTTTTTATCCTTTAATATATTTCGTAGAATAGACAGCTTCCCTTAAAGTTCCTCTTTGCCAGCAAAAGCCAACCTGTATTTAGTAGAGTGTAGAGAAATTACTATAAGTTGAAGTGTTGTAATGCATGTACTTATTACAAAAGTTCTGCACAAGTTAAGTGGAACTCGTCATAAAAGTCTTTTGTCTTAAACATCCACCCCAGTAATTTAGTCCGCGCTGTATTTTACTTGTGACAGGGCGGGGAATTATATTTCCATTTCTGCCTGGTCTTGACATTACCTCGGTTATGGAACCATGGCAAATCCGCACATCATGTTCCATTCGCAGTAATTTGATGTCAAATGAAAGTGCACAGTCGAAATCAGTGGGGAGGTAAATTGAAGAAAAACACATCAGACCCGGAGTTATGGGAAGACGCGTCGGGAACCTCTCCCGAAGATTACAGTTTCCCCGCGATATCGCCGCGTCGCTTTTTTTCGCGGCGGCCGCAAATCCTTGCATCAAAAGTACGTCCTCAATAATTTGATGTCAAACGAAGATTCGGGCGTGAATTAGCGAGCTTGTTCGCCTCTGTGCTGTCCGCGAGGGGCCAAGATTCAGGGTCAGGCGTTTAGGCAGACAAGAGTATGCAATTTGGGCAAGCGAGCGTGGCTGGCGAAGTAGAACCAATTTAGGGATGATTTTGATGGGTTTTCTTTGCAAAGTGGCCGCGCAAAATGAGGCGATACAAGAGGTCAAGATGATCAGGGGGTTACGCAAGCCGTCGGGTCAGCGCAGCTCTGCCCTCTGCTCGACCGAGTCTTTGGGAAAGGTCGTTTATTAGCGGCGAAAACGCTCCCCCTCAATTCCCAGCCTGCCTCGTATGTGCCCTCTGTTGTACTTTATGTGACAATTAGCGCTCTCCGCTACTTTGTGCTGGGCAAAAAGCGTCCACGCTAATTCCTTCACGCCCAACGCTAATCCATTTGTTTTGCTCTCATTCTGTGGAGAAATTTGCATATTGTTTTAAAGCCGGGGCCATCTGTAGATGCATCTTTGTGAGACCGCCTTTGTTTACCTTCTTTTGTCTCACTTGGGTTGCCATGACTACAGGCTGGAGAGGACGTTGTATGTCTGGGAATGTCGAGCAATTATCTCTTCTGGATGTCTGTCTCCCCGTATCATAGAACAACCACTTTTGTCTTCCTTCTTTAACCTTCTCACAGCTGCCTAACTCCATCATTGCTACAAACGTAGTGATAAAGGGTTAACTCAGTAGAAACAAGGTTAAGATCAATGCTGCTAGTTTAACAGGTTGTCAAGGTCAAAAATTAAAATGCACTGAAAAGGCATCTTCTAGTAGTAGTTGGCATCAAGTTGGCAACAAGTTATATTGTATTTATTTGTCAGTTGAGTTTGGGGAAAATGATTGAGCTTAAGCCAGACTAAACTTCCCTCTGTTATTCATTGTGTTTGTTGCTCAAATTTCATTCATGATATTAATAGTATTAAATACTACCCTTATAATGTTATACACTTATTGATAATATTTTGTTCTGTATCCGTATGTACTTAAGTAGTTGTTGCCATACATTGTATCCTGTACAATTGTTGAGTAATTAAGATTATCATCATTATCATTTATCAGTAAAGGCCTTCTTTGTTAGATTTGTTTTTAACAATGAATGAAGACCTTTATTGCACATTTTTGCCCCACTGGGCTAAGTACAGGTCACACGGTAAGAATCACATATATGTAACAATGGAAACAATCATACACATCTAAGTTATATATGTAGATGTGCGTCTAATCTATTCTAGGACATTCGACTTCCTCTCGCTTCTTGGTAATTGTATAAATGTAGCTAGCTTTAACAAAAGTTCTGGAACTTAATCACTCTCTGTGTCCAAGGAGTTTGAACAGAACCTTCTTGCTGCTTTCTACATGTATATTACGTACACTTTTGACAGGTGTTTTAATTTTGATGTTTGTTTACACTTTTGTTTGTTTCTCTGTGTCCTTCAGGTTTCCAGAGCAGGAAGAAGATACCTGGGAAGATGAGCGCTTTTTTAAAGACATTCCGGGAGAAGCATTACGACGCCTTGGTGAAGGGGGGCCTGCTCACGCCGATCACATGACCACTCTCAACCAATTAGATCAGTATCTCCGTATCCTTCCGAGAACTGTCAACCTCGTCAGCTGAAGAGGGCAGTGGAACTGTCAATTCAGAGATTGGAGCTGTCAATCACGCGATTGTTGCCTGGCAACAGAGGATGAAGAAGATTATTTGGTGTCATGGAATGACATCTCAGCAGATGATACAATTTTTTTGTTCTGATGGATTTACCAAAGTTTTGCCGTAGAGCCACAGTATGTAGATTTGGATAGATAACCATGGGAAAGTACCACTTTTTGAAATCAAAGAAAAAGTTTAAATTTGTTTGAGATAGTTAGGATCTCAGTGTCACTCCAGGCTACACCAGTTTACATCCTTGGTTTTTGGACATTCTTAGGTAAAGTTTAATAAGATAGATAGTAGAATAAGATGGTCGGGAGATAAAGTTGAATCTGATGATAATGATCACTTCCTGAAACTGTGTGGCACAGACCTTCCCCACAAACTGTTTACATGTTGAGCTTCAAGTTCAACATTGTTACTAATCTCCAAGAAACCAATCAATTAAATTGGTGTGGCACAACATTCTCACAACTTCTATTAGCAGAATTTGGCTACTCAGTACATTTGTACCAGGTCTTGATATACAGTAACTTTACACCATTTCATTTGATAAATTTTGTGAGAAACGTTGATCTTTATAATAAATAAATAAAGGAACAGAATTTTCTTTATAAGATGAAATATGTCATTGCTATAAAGATATAAAGAAAAAGAAATTTTTATTGGAATGCTCGGAATAGCCTGTTTGCATTGTGCCTTATGGTTCAGTACTTGACTTGTAAAATGATTGTGCTTGCAGTTGCAGTACCACTGTGATTGCTAGAGGGCTCTGGCTTACGGGCAGTTGTGTGTGTACTCAAGCATGTCGGGTCTTCCATCTATTGTACCAAGGAGGTTTCAATCTGATTGTAACCTCCTTGATTATACATGGTATAATACTGGTATCTTCCTCAATAAGACAATTTGGAATGGCAGCCACTAGCTTAGGTTATTATATTTGGTCATGTAAAGTTTTCTTTTCAACCATATCACACAACTTATGATGAAGGACAGCTGACAGGAAAGAGCTTACAAATGAACAGGTTTCTTTTACAGTCAAACCTGTCCAAGAAGACCACTGAGTGGACGATTAAAATCTGGTCTATGTGGACAGGTGGTCACTATAGACGGAATTCTTAATTAATGCTTGTGTCTATGGGAAAAAAATAATGTAATTGACCACCAAAAAGAGGTCCTAATGTAGGGGTGGTCACCTGTACAGGTTTGACTGTATTTATCAATAATTAGCATTTTCAGTGTTTTTGCTCCCACAGATTTGTTCTACCGGAGGCCAGCTGGTTAGAATGGCTTCCCAAGTTATCTAATCCTGAATAGAGTACAAGAAAACCTCCTGTAATTACACTTAAAAACAGGGTTGGCCACTATCATTAAGGCAATTTGACAGCATTAACTATTAATACTTCCCAGAACAGGTAAATACGCTGCCTATTATTCCCACAACCCAACTCTGCAATTACAGCAGAAATCCAATTGTGCCAAATTGTGCAATTAAAAAAAGGGAACCCCACTTATACCTGCAATTATACATGTTTTTCATCCGCTTTTGTCGATTCTGCTCGCATTTTGATGACTTATCGGGGCGACTCGCAAGGGAATCGTCACAGGGGTCCTTTGACATGTCCAAACAAAAGAGCTTCAACAAAAAAAAGTGGGGGTAAACATTGCGCCCTATGGAGGTATTGTTTCTGAACAGTCTGTATGCTGTTGCCATGGCAATGGCTGCAGTTGGACCACGGACGCGGCAGAATTGTCTTATGTGACCGCAAACGGTCGTAATTGAATTTTCCTCTTCATTTGTGGACAAAGCCCAGTTCATGAATATGGGCACAAACTGAGCTTTCAATGGCAGATGAGTAAAAAAAGAAAACAATGTTCCAGATCGTAAACAATTGGTTAGCGATAGTAAGCCCTTTAGATGGAGTACACAAAAAAAAGTGCCAGTAAAAGGTCATGAAAAATGATCACAAGCATTTAAAGTGATACCAGCGACAATCATGATGTGCCTTCTAAGTCAGATGAAGACTATTTGTTTCATGCATACTGTACATTGTAGATACACCCTATTATATGTTACGTTGAATGAAAAGGTTGAAATTCATCAAAAACATCCAAGTCAAGTACATGCACAACGAAGCCAATGCCTTTGATATTGGTACTAGTATGTTGGGAATTAACTTCTCAATTGTATGCGTTTTGGCTTTGACATATTTCTGGCCCAGAAAAACGGATGAAGTGAAATGACAGTAATTAATGTATCTGAATGTTACCCTGCTATAAATTTACACCAATTCAGTGAAATGGACAAGTGAAATCTCTTCCTGGGATTTAAACAATCCCTTCATGTCATAGGAAAACAGTGAGTTATGGAGAAACAGTGCAAAATAGATTAGTTTGTCTTTCTTTGGGATTTGTGGTAAGAACATGTAGAGTTGGAATTAAAGTGAGAGGGTATATTTCATAGTTTTGTGATTTGAAAGCAGGAGCTGATCTTTTTTGATTAGAGAAGATTTGTGACGTGAAAATGGCATAGTTATATACGATTTCAAGTTCACTGCTGGTTTATTCTGATAGTATTGTAATTTGAGGATCATCATTGTAGGTAGGTACTTATAATTAGGTAGTTCAATTTGGTTTAAGACCTAAATCATTCTCAATTTTCTTGAACGCTTTAGCAGAGGTTCAAAAAAAGGTCAAGAGGAAAACAGAAGGATAGGAGGAAAACTTGTCTCCTTGAAACTGTGAACAGATGTGCGCCTGAGTCTTCAAGTTCATTGTCATTTTTTAAGACTCTAAAACTCTAAGAACCTACAAATTAAGTCGGCATGGCCTTGATGTATATCGTCAAACAAAACTATATGAATAAAGATTAGCTTTGTGGTGAAGACTGGATTTGGAAAGAGAAAAAAAAGCTGACTGAAAATTAGTTCTGACACAAAAAGACTGATAAAGGGTGGAACAAACCTCAAGCTTGGGTTTTACTGTCACTGAGTTTTAGTGAATGATATAGCTTTTGTCACTTCGAATTTGGGAAGTTGTTCCCCAGAATTGAAGGAAACCATGTTGGAAATCAATCCTCATACAGTCAAACTTGCCCAAGAAGACCACTCAAAGGACTATATTATAAAACTCTTGCCTATGTGGACAGGTGGTCGTTGTAGAGAGAATTTGCTAGGCTTGTGTCAATGAGACAAAATATCTGAGGGATCACCAAAAAGTGGTCGCTTTGACCAGGTGGTCCTTATATAGAGGTGGTAACTTGTATGCAGATTTGACTGTATTCTTGTTACTTGGTTCACATAGAAAATTCACGTGATCTGGAAGAGAAAATCTAGCTTTCCTTCATATTGTGTTGTCTTCCATGGCACCCTATTGTTTTCAAAAATATTTGATTTGAGAAATTAAGTATAGATTTTATTTCAGTGACCAGATGCCTCTAAACATGTTACTTACATGAATTCAGATAAAAAGGCACGAAAGAAAGTAGCTTGAAAGATGACACAACTTAAGTTTGTTTCTTTACAGTCTAATACAAGAATGTATTCTGGATGGATTTGGTCTGTTTTATACCATAGACTAGAGTGCTTGCATTTTAGCTATTTTTACATATTGTTGCTTTAAGTGTTGCATCAACCTCCTTGATACAATTATTTTATTGCAAGCTAAATTCTTTTAGGTACTCTTATATAGGTATTTAGGTACATGTAAGACTTAGTATATTTGTCATGTACATTGTACAAACAAATGTTGCATGTTTTGTGCCAACTAATCCTGCTGTTGCCTTTGCTTGTGGAAGTGACTATTTTTTATAGTATTTACTTTGGTGCTATCAAAAATCTATTAACAAAGATGCCACTTTAATACAGAGATGTGAATTATGATACTCTAGATTATGTATTTACAGAAATAAGCTAAATACGGTATATTGGTCTTTCGTTTATTGTTACTGATTGAGAAGTAATGCTTTTTTGGATTCATTTTCTCCTGAAAGATATGAATGTGAAAGAAGAGTAGATTGACATGATTGTATTCTTCCATTCTTTACAGAAATGACCTAAATACAGAGCCTGAAATATAACATACCGGTACATTGCTTTTTGTTGATGACTACTTAAGTAGTAAATGGTTTTGATACATTTTCATACAAGAGTCTGAGATTGTACACTGTTTAATTCTGTTTGTGAAAGAGTTGCTTGTAACACATTAGGTTTGATTTGTTTTCTGCAGAGTGAGTAGTGTGCAGCAATTTGTGTGGAAAGGTGTGTCAACTGTAATCTTGACAATCACAAAAACTGTTTCTTTTTAATACAGAGACATAAATTTTGATGCTCTATATTTACTATCATAAGTCTTGATTGAGAAATGCATTTTGTTCAAATAGACAGTGACTTATATTCGGTACTTTTTTTTTTACAAAATGATATTGATGAAAAGCTTAAAAATGCTTCCGCTAGCTATATATTTATATAGATTATGTTACTTAAAGATTTTCTAATCAAAGATTGCGTGCTGACAGTGTTTACTTGTGTAGTAAAAGACTTGCTTGTGCCTATTCCGTGTCTGTGTGATTCGTTTCTCCCTGAACTGTGCACCAATTTGTGTTGAATGTTGCTGATGATTGTGCTCTCGCCGACAATCATGGCCGAGCCATCAGCCAAATCTCCGCAATATCTGTAACGTCGATTGTCATTCGCCATCCTGGTCGGGATCAGCCCGGGGATTATCGGCGGCGATGGAAGGGTACCCGGACACATTAATCTGAGACTCGCACTGGTGTGGGACCGCAAACTACCATAGGGGACGTCAATGTATTAGTCTGACAACTGGACTGGTTTTCACCTTTGAAATTTAAAACTTGTAAGTTACTGGACAGGAGAGTAAGTCAGGCACATTAATATGAGACTTGCACTGGTGAGGGACCATAAAACTACCAGTGGGGACATCAATATGTAATTACCTTCAAACTGGACTGCTTTTCACCGTTTAAAATGTACATTCCAAGCTTGTAGCAGGTATAAGATCATACAGACTCGCACTGGTGTGCGACCACAAACTACCATGAGGACAATTCTGGGACCACTCCATTTACACATGTACATTTGTACATCCAAGACTTGTACAGATTTCGTTCCACACAACTCATATTGTTTCATCACATGTCAAGATACAGGTCAATTTTTTTGTATCTTCTCATATCTTAAGTAGCCAATTTTAGAGACATAAAATGGCATGGGTAATGTGTAAATTTTGGTTAGATGTTCCTTGCACACCTGTACAAGACACACTTTCAATTTTCATTGCTTTTAATACTTGCACACAGGTAATCTGACAACATAACCTGCAAGTGTACTTCAGAAAGTAAAAAAAAAACACATTCACAGTCGTGGCATGGGACCATGAAACAAGTACTTGCAACCAGTCTTAATACAGGACTTTGAGACTTGAAAAAAAAAGATTTTGTGACCCTCCTCATCCCTCCTAGATGTGCCTTCAAGACCTGTACAGAACCAGAATTTTACAGGTATTATGGCACCACTGCCTGGCTGTAGTGTACTGAGATTCTAACTGTCCCTGGGCCACGAAATACCAGTCTTAAACCAGAGTTAAACTTTTTTCAGTTGCACAGATTTCATGACCCTCCCCAACTCCCTTTGTTGGGGTATTTAATTGGCTGAGAATCTGGGTCGGCGCTCGCTGTCCGCGGTTCACGCAGACCCTTCCATTCGGGCGAGCCGTCCGGAGCGATTTCCTTGGCAGACAGGACCCTGAAGATAATCGCCTCTGTCCTGCCGATTTCCACGGACGGTAAATCATGGCTGATAAGTTTTTTGTTGACACTCTCCTATTGGATTAAGTGTGGAGTACATTAGAGCACAGTGTTATCAGCGCTGACCATGTTAGCGGAGGCAGTCTGCTCGTTAAAAACCGCCGAGTTGGTTAGGGTACTAAGTACTGACCTGCCTCGAGGGGGGACAACCCTGCTACGCAAATGGAAAATTATTTCTCCCGCTGAATAGCCCCCCGTTTTTAATCCCATTTGGGGTGCTCCTAGAGCCCAGCCACCCGGGTAATTTATGCTTTTATGTTCTTAAACATGTTATGGAAATGTAGAACCCCTGGCCACTCGCGTTCGCGCCAGTGGTCTATTATTTATGTGATATTTCTGGCCGGGAAAAGTTCAGATCGGCAAGACAAATAGGCGGCTTTACCAGCCTTTCCAAGGTGCTCTCAACCGAATAGAAACTTAATTCTGAAGATTCGAACGGCAAGGACAAAGTTCTCGTTACGGCCCGCCATATAATATGCAGATCGCCGTCTCTCCTGTAATGGAACACTTATATAATTATACCCCCATCTCCCCAGCCCTTCCAAATCTTTTTCCTGGTCATTTAGTTTGGGGCTGGTAAATTAATACCCGCCGCATCTGATCCAGGCCTTGTGCTAATGACGCGCCCGCGCGCGGAGATGTGGCTTCCCCGTAATTTTGTTTTGACGGTCATTCATATGCAGATGCCCCGAGCCTATTCCCATCAATTATGTCCTGACGAGACGAAATTTCTGCAATTACTTGTTCTGGTTAATCACCCAAAATGTTAGGCCAGCGCTCATTAGAGCGGCCAGAAACTCGTTAAAGCAGTGCAGGCGGAATTAAGGCCTCAGTTTCCCCATCCCGGCTCGCGCACTCATCAGTTCAGAGAATTATGTTTGAATTAAGGGAGCGCTGAATAGATTAATATCGCACAGTTTTAGAGGCTTACCGGTTTCCCTTTGGACAAGCCGGATGCCCGCTGATGCATTACACCATTAGAATGGTAATTAATGCCACAGCAGTCATTATGGCCAAATGCACGTTTGATGTTCAAAGTAGCAGTTCTATTAGGAGTTAAAGTGGTGCGACGCGCCGACGAAAAACTTTCCCAAGAATCAGGGTGCGCACGGAGGCCGGCGCAAGGCAGAGACATGGGAAGAAAACAGACTTTTTAGATACTTTTATATCTTTATCATGCTTTTTCTGTCATGCATTTATCATTTACATGCTTTCCTGAAAAGTAGTGCTCATCACTGAAGAGAGACTGCTCTGATTTAAAGAAAAAACAGCAGTTTAAAGCCTGTCTAACCACGTTTGGTAAACAGTCTTTGTTCTACCAAAATAGTACAGCTCAAGTATTGTATTGTCAGCTCCACAGAAAACATTGTCCTTGAGTGGCACTGAAACAGAAACCAAGACATGTTACCATGGTGATGAAGACTGCTGCCGTTTCCATAGCAACCCATTGTTGCAGTTTCACTGAACTGATCACAACCATTTTTCAGTCCTGCATGCATGCTGACAGTACAGGACAATTGCTGGCCTTTCATGCACATATGTACAGAGCAGGCATAACTCATTGGTACCAGACATAATATTTTGACAAACACTATGTCTCTCTCCCTAGACAGAAGGATGTTATGAGCAAGGTTATGTCCCTCGTATGGGACAGACATATGCTCCCCCTTGGCTGAGCGACCAGGAATGGGCAAGAACAGATTCGTATGATAATTAGAGTTCTCCAGGGAAGGCTGCAGGATAGGGCACTATCACAACTGGCTAGTTTCCTGGTCATTTTCCTGCCAGGTCCTTAGGCTTGTTACTGCCATGAAAATGGTTTGTCTGTCTGTCTGTGTGGGAGACTAAAGTGTTTCTGTTTTCACATCATCGTACTAAGAACCACTGGATGGATTGTAATGATATTTGGAAGGTGGCTAGGTCTTGGGAAGATGAAGGTCAAGGTTGGTTATTGGCCTCCGACAGCTTTCCTTTTCACCTTCTGCTGATGAACAAATTAATCTCCTTCAACTTTTCAAGCTCTGTACATTATCCATGCAGTTTTAGAAATACATTTATATTTGTGGTATGTAACATTATCACCCACATAGCTGCAGACCATAGCTGTTGTTGATGATCATTTCTGCAGACATCTAACCTTTATCATTTTACTCACAGCACAGCTAGTCTAGTCAACGATGTCAGAAACATTGGAAACAAGATTTGAGGTCTAAGTTTCAGATCTGGCAATGTCAACAGGAAAGAACAACCTGACAAACCAGTTTATTTCCCTCATTTCTACTTAACTCCCAGCTGAATCTGTATAGTTAACTTGTTACAGTGTAGTCTAGTTAGGTTATGTCAGAAAGATCTGTCTCCAGAATTGTGCAATATTCATTTGGCAACAACACCACACTCATCTGTTTGTTTCTTATGTTGTTAAGCAGTGTTTGTTTTGCTTCCAGCAGTCTATAGTTAGGCTAGTCAATAATGACGCTATAAACATTTGTCTCAAGATCCAGGCCCTGATCTATGTCCATCTTTATATATCTTCCAAATTATTGAAGAAGAAAAAAAAATATCCACACAAGCTTATTTCTTGTCCAAAACTGGTCTAGTCAATAATAATATCAGAAACTATCTTGTTGCCAAACCTATGTTCATTTGGCAACAACAAGGGATTGTCATAAGTAAAAATCCACACACTAGTTTATTTCATTGTGACCATGGCTAGTGTCCATTTTACTGACATGTATACAATTAGTCTTGTCGATAAGTTGTCTCTGTTTTAGGATTCGGACACTGATCTATGCTTATTTGGTGATGCCATTTTAAAAAAAACAGCCACAATCGAGTTTATTTGTTTTCTTGTTTTCTATCCATTTTACTCACAGCAGCCTGCGTATGTGCACTTAGTGTGGTCGATAAATGATTGTCAAAACATCTGTCTCAAAATCTAGGCCCCGATCTATGTTCATTTGGAACAACATCAGTAAAAATAATCCACACAGTCATTTACTTGTTTTATTGTTACAATACTTAGTGTCCATTTTAGAACTAACTTACTAAGTCTAGTCGCTAATGATGTCAGAAACATTTGTCTCAAGATTCTGGCTCCGATTTATGTTCATTTGGCAACAACATCAGAAAAAAACCCCACACATTTATTTGTTGTGTTGTCAGATTGTTGTCAGAATACCCAGTGTCCATTTTAAAACTAAGTCTAGTTGATAATGATGTCAGGAACATTTGTCTCAAGATTCAGGCTCCGATCTATGTTCATTTGGCAGCAACATGAGTATAAAAACCACCCCGCCGGCCCAGATGAGGCGTACATTTCGGTAATTTCTTGTCCACTCCGACAGATGGAGATGAAGATATTCATAATTCAGCATCATTACGTCCGTCCCGATGGACAGGCCTGTGACCCTATCATGTTCGGGTCACCCTGTGCCCCCGGGGCGCGTTTCCCGAGATTACACAGGCTCCGTATGATGCAGGGGCGGCGCGACTTAAATCTCAATTCGGACCGACCGGTTAGTAACGATTGGGAGGCCGCTTGTGTTGACGCGTCCAGAGTTGTTAAGTGCGGGCCTGTATGTACACAAAGTGTTTACAATGCTGTTAGAAAACTCTGCCACGAAAATTGATGGCTATCGGCATGGTGACTTGGTATTTTGGTGGGCCACTCGATTTTGTAAATTCTGATTTGTGTTTTAAAGAGTTTGTCAAAGTATTTGACATGAACGTTAGCAACATTTACACATTTTATTGCATTCAAGGGACCACCATTGCTGTAGAAATCTGCACTCCAATTGAAGGACAGACAACACATTTTAATTCTCGTCATTGTTTACCTTATTTTCTCCCAGTTCAATAGAGACACTATAGCAGTATAATAACATGTTTGGAAATTCCTCACTTTGCAATTTCGCTGACTACAACAGGATGACTAGCCCTTGATAATGGCATGAATGACAAATGTATGACATTTTTCCAATCTACCAAACTAATATGATCCTTCCAAATGGAGGGAAAAAATGGCGTTTTGTAGATTTTCCTTCATTATCCACAAATTCCCTGCATAGTTGATGCCGCTAAACTGTCCCGGTGGACACTGGACGCAGCAACGGGCTGACCTGGGGCACTTCTGGCGAAAATGGAGCACGCCGTACGCATCAAGATTTATTGGTAAATAAAAGCGATGTCCTACGAAATTTGGGGAATGACACGTCTGGTATTACCAAGCTCGCCTCTGATGAGGGCGCTCAGATTGGGCAATGTCCGAGTGTTGTAGTGAAGCCTGTCAAACAAACAATACCCGGAGACATACATGTACTGTATACAGGATAGCATGTAACAAACATACTTTTATGCAATGTGATTTTTGTCATGATTGAGCTATGTTACGTCGCAGTTTCTAAAAAAGCAGGGTGATCATGGAAACCCAGCCTGCTGACTGCCTGTCATTTTCCAGGAAAGAAACCTAAGCTTGCAAAGATGGGACAAGAATATAACACAATTACATGTATGCAATGTGATTAAACTGTCAGGATCAGTTCAAACCACGTCACTAAAAAGATGTACATGTAGTCTATGGAAACACAACCAGCATACCGCCTGTCAGTCATTTTCTGACAAACAAACCTTCCAGACATTAGACAACACGTAACACACGCAGCACGGTTACTCTTGTCATGATCACTTTAAACCTTGGGCCACTTCCTAAAAAAAGATGCAGGGAGACAACGGGAACACAGCCAGCAGACCAGCATCAAAACTCCATTACCACATATATATGTCACCCAAACTGACAGGTTCACTGGGCAAAATGCCAGCCCGCGATAGCCTGGCACGCAGGCCCTCAACTGCACTTCCCTCGGGTTATCCTACAGCTGTGCCCTGCTGAGATCGTAAGTAGGCTGGTTACGAGGCTAGCAACTCAAACTGGCCTAGCACACAGATTTGGTCCAACAAAGGCTTCCAGTTCTCTCAGCAGCCTGGTACACTAGCATCAACTGCACTTAATGCAGGTTAGAAGGCTGTTTTCTAGGCTAGGAAGGTAAACTACAGTAGCCTGGTGTTCCCCACAAATCTGGACCAGTCTGGAAATGAAAGCTTCCCCCCCTGCACTGCCATCAAACCTCAGTCCTGGGCCGGGCCAGAGGCAGGTGCTCCCCACTGGGTGGATAGTTAGGCACCCTCCCTGCTAAATATTTGATAAGGGGAGGACAATTAACAATGATTTTGGAGTCTTAAACGCTTTACCGTAATTATGAAGCGCGATCCACCGGGGAATACCTGTCATTTTGCTAAAATTTCGCCGAGCAGTAAAACGCAAGTAGAGTAGTTAGGGTTGCGTCCCCTGAATTTTTAATGGCAATTAATGCTGGGATTTGGCCCTGAATGTTTCGAGCTGTCTAATTACGAGTGATGACCCCCAGGGAAAGGGGAGACAATGTGCATCGAGGGAGGGGATCGCTCCCCTGGGTGTGGGGGTGACCTTACAATGCAACCTGTTAGTAACCATGGTGACGAGATCCGTCGTCAAACGTGACGTTTTCCTGCACAACGTGTGACGGCGACGAGTCTCCCGCTCCGGCAAGTTCTCAAACCAACTTACTGACTGGCTGGAAGAATGCCACTAATTGATGGTGTCTCTGCGGAAGACAAAAGCCTGGAATACGGCGGGCCTGAATATTTCATATGCCAATAAAGGTGGCGTTCAGTAACTAATACAATGGTCTTTAACGGGATCTGCGCATCCCACGGGAGCCTGGAGTGAATATTTCCGGTGCCAAGACAAAAGCAATGGGAGGGAAGGTTGGCCGTGGCAGCCTCGCCTGAATTTTTCATGAACTGAGACAGCAGTTAATGTGGAGAGCAGCCACCAACTTGAAAGTCAAAATTGTCTGAAAATGAGCATGCATAATTCATGGGGCTCTTAGCGCCGCGCGCCAGCTCCCCATAGGGACGGCTATCTTCCCCGCAATTTCAACAAATTTGTGGCGACACTGGATTGGGTCCTTCCGCGATTGCACCAGCAGGTGAAAGGATTAGAAGAGTGCTGCAACCTACAGGACAATTCATCTGCCAGCCCCAACCTGTCCCACAGACCGGCCCTTAACTACCATTTGGGGACGGTTTTTCGGGAAGGGCTTACGGAAAAATCCTTCCTGGGCTGTCATTTCTGAGGCGAAATTTCCGAGTCTCCCTTATCGCGGCCTCCGCAGACTTGAGTCGGAGTTAGTCCGAGTGCCGCAATTACGGCAAGACTTTGATATTCGGGGATATTTTCGGAGGCGGACGCAATCGTATGACTGCAGAAGTGATTAAGCCATAATAAATGGCAAGACGAATGCAGCCAAATGTGATGTCCACTGAGAGATGAGACGGTGCATTTACCGGCGATTTGAAAAATGTTAACGTCAAAGAGAGCCCCAGGCAGGCCCTGGTCGGGGAGATAGCTCTCTGGTGACCGTTCAGGACGTTGCATCACCATATCTAGACCCCAGGCCCTCTCCGCGCATCTCTACCTCGTTAGCACACCGTCCCGACGTGTTCTGACGGCTGTGTGGGTCCTAACAGGCGGCGGGCTCGTCGTATTAACATAATTCTGCTGCAGTCTAACCACCAGGGAAGGACTAGGCCCCTGGATGTGACACTTATCATTCCACTCAACATTGTCCCCATGACAGCTCCATACCGAAACAGCCTCTCGTTTCTGCACACATCCGACCAATAGCAGGCTCTGTCTGCAACCTTGCAGTTGTCAATCAAATCCCTCAACACCCTTTTCTGACAGGAGAAGGAATGTCAAATTTAAGACAATCTGAAAGCGACATCTGGGACGTGTAAAGAGTTGCTGGCTGCCTGAAAAACACATCATGGGGCAGATTAGGGGAAGAAACACATCAAACTGAAGAGAAATAAAATCTATCAACCTGAGGAAAGGAACGTTTATATCATTTGTGTGAAAAATACATTAAATGAACAACAAATAAAGCCCAAAGTGACAATAGAATAAATACCTCAAACTTATCAAGGCCAGTTAAAAAAATTTTCAAGGACAAGAAAGACGTTAGGTCTGAGATGATATTCCTTAAAGACTGATGTGGCAATAGAGGATATACAAATGTATATCAAATATGAGACAAATAAAACACAACATCATGACAATAGACAATACGCCTAAAAGTTAGGACAAGCTAGTTCTGTCAGCATCATTGTACAGGGACAAGAGACTTAAGACAAGCAAAATCCCTCTAAGATTGGTGTGGCAATGGGGGAACGTGTCAAATTTAAGACCAAGTAAAACTGACGTTTAGCTGACACTTAGCCAAGCCCAGTGCGGGCTGCCTGGATAAAGTCCATCACGATACAAATCACAAGAGTGACGCACAACTTCTCTCGCCACAGATTACACCAGATTTACTCCGCACTTTTGACCAATTATATCCCCGGCTCGGACGCTTCCCAGGATCACAGCTCCGTCATACGTGCCGTTTATTTCCGCTAAACACGAGCTCGAAGAGCCCCGCGACAATATTGCGAGCTGTAAAGCCCTGACAGCACCCATTTCCCACGTACAAGGGCCGCCGACCTCCCTGAACTTGGTGACATTCGCAGTTTGTGGAAGAGGAAAGTGGAAAATTATGGGTCATCCGGATGTCAAGGGCGGGGACCGGGGCCACAAAATATGTAGTTTACTATAGAGTGGACTATCTCTTTATACAACTGCAGCCTTCCCACTTCTTGTCATTTCTGTATCTCTTAAGTACTAACCTTCATGTTTGCATGAAATATAGTCAGTAGCTATCATGTGGGTACTTCACCATTTATCTAGATTGATGCTACTCTCGGACAGCACAAAGATAGCCACTGCGGGTTGCATAGCTTTGTTACATCACTTGAGTGAGGTGGAGTGTGGTTTATTTGGATTACAGAAGAAGTTCTGGTCCTTCGTCACACAAGTTTTGTCAGTTTTATGGCCCTGATTGATCGAGCCAAGTCCGGGCAGACTCATCAGAGGGAGTCAGGCGGTGTACGATCGTCATAATGGGCCGCCCAAACAAGACGTTTCACTACAATTACCACTGCTTTCCCTGTAAGTGGTAGGTGCACCGAGAGGTAAGATTGTGTCCGCCATTACAGCGTGCACACACACTCACGACAGCAGTGACATCATCGTGTAAGGACCCAAACACGACGGAAGCCTCCTTCGAAGGTGAGCAAAAGTAAAAAATCCCCCGACAGCCCCACCTGGCCCTAAGGAAACACTCCTTGGCATGCTTGGCTTCATCTTGTGACAACAGCGGGCGCCTTGATGCTCGACAATCCCTCTGAAGCTGTGCACGTGTTAGGATAAAAAGGGCTGCCGACCCGACGGATGCTGTTTCGGGCCACAAGGTCCGCTACTTAGGGATGACCTGCTTACGGGTTCCCGCTTCCCCTCTCTCCCCTCCTTAATTCTACCGCCCCGCGCTAAGCCTGCGTCTACCACAGGTGAACATGAACAGAAACGCTCGCTCCATCTCAAGCCAGGTGGAATCTTCGGGAGGCCCAGCCTGGCTTGATGAAAGACAGGCGACTGGGATTTAAACATCTACACATAAACGTTTGTGGCAAAAGCCTGTCAGAAACTCTTAGCCAACCCTGACTGCTTCCCCCCGTCCCCACTCCCTTGTCTGATCGAGTCTACCCCGTGATCAAACACGACTTGAGTACGGAAATATGGCTGCGGACACTAACAGTACAGAGTAGGTAGCAAATGCAGCCGGCCTGGCTTCTTCGACAAAAACTCGGGGGTGATCTAAGAAGCCACTTAGACCCTAATCCCCGGGGATTGGCGACGTCTTACGTGAAGTAGATCTTCAGTGGTGTGCGGTCCCCGAAGACGGAGTGTGATATGTTTGTGCCTGGAGGAAGGGAGTGCATTGGGAGATGGAATCAAGGCCGGTGCTGGGGAGCTATCTGCAGCGTCCATCGCGGCCGGGCTGATTGATAGGGTACTTAGGACATCTTCTGCAAATAGCATCTGGTGAGATGGGAGTTCCACCGGTGTCGTCCTGCGGATTTACCGGCTAATGTCGTTACACATGCACGCCGCATTCGCGCCGGGGCAGCGGCGCGGGGGCTTTGGGGGGAAGCAGTGATAAAGTGGTAATAATGGGCCGATGATGACCACATTATGCACAGCTGCGCTGGCGGGCCGCAGGTTGGGACGGTCGTGTCGCAGAGCTTCCACCCTGGTAAATAGGACAGTGTAAATCAGGGCACAGCGTTGCCGGTGCCACGACTCACAGGCAAGGGTGGGCACGGAATAATCAATACATATGCAGCAAAGACGGAGGTTATTAAAAAATATTGGAAAAGTAGGAGACCTCTCATGAGTCCGTCACCTCTGGGGGCTCTGCAGTGTGGCAGAAGTGCCCTCTGGCAGGTTACATGCAAACTGCAGCCTGTTCCTGCCAATGTTGACTAAATGAGTCTGTTGTTTGGAAGTGGGCGGATTTGATCGCAATGCTCTCCAGCTAGAGTGAACACAAACTTCACCATATCAAAAACACACCATACACAGTGCAATATTTTGTTACTCCTACACATCCCCTTTCCACTACTAAATAACTGCCCCAAATGACTTGCAATGGCTATTAAAGAGTACCATAAGACAATGCATATCATGTAGACAGAGGTTCAAACAATACAGATGATTCACATTTATTTTGACTCTTATACACATGTATTTAAGAAATATATGTACCAAGTGGCCTTTATAACAATATCATGACCATGTACAACAAATGTACATTTTGTATTTACAAATTTTTGGGGTTCACTCAAACATAAGATGTTTGCTACAAAACTATAGTACAAATGTAATTCTATTTCAAAGTTTAAAAAGTATCAAGAATTCTCATCAATCCAAAGATATTTGCCATAGGCATTTGTTGTAAAGCAGCATAACACCGCAATGGGTGTTTAGGCAAGAGGTATAAAATTACAAATATGTACAGACTTGTATAATTTAATTTGGAAAATCATACAACTTTGTCATGGAACGTAATCTCTTTTCTCCCCTCTCAAAATCAGAGAAGACATGTTATACATATATAACACTATAAAAGTTTGCAGTGGTCAATACGTGTACTTACTGCTGCACTTTCTTCAAATACTGCTAGGTGGCACTGCTGAATGGTCAATAGATTGGCATGCTTACCTCATCTTTCTTCAGCAAAGCTCAACAGATGAACTTTTGGCCTGGTGCTTCCTAACTTTTCTTCCCAATTTCTTTTACTTACTGCTGGAATGTTCTCAACTTCTGTTGGGTGACACAGCTAAACAGTCAACAGGCTTTGCATAGTGTACTTGAGTTTCTGTGAACCCCTGACTCGTGAAAGTTGAATTCTCTGTCCCATTTTTAAGATCATGACACTCCTGTAGTTTCCTCAACTACTACTTGGTGGCACTGTTTGACAGTCCATAGACTATGGGCACCTCATCTTTGTCCTCCCTCTGTAAAACTCGAAAGATGTGTCAAAGCCTTATGCTTCTTATGTCTCTTCCCTGTGTCTATTTTCACGAGGGCTGGCTCGGACTGTGCAGACTTTGCCGTCAGCGCCCGCAACTTTGACGAAGGCTCCTTCAGACTGGGCAGCGACACCTGTCTCATCTTCTCCCTCATCGCGAGTACCTCATACTCCTGCTTCAGGGTGTTGAACTCTCGCTTCAGCGCCACAAACTCCTTAAACCCGGCCTGCTGCACACTGGACTGCTGCTCCAGCTTCCGTAGCTGGTCCCGCAGCTGCGCTATCGTGTTCGCCATCTCCTCTTTCTCCTGAGCCAGGGCGTCAAAGAGAGCTCTGTTCTTGTCGTACTGTTCGCTGAGATCGGAAAGGGTTCTCTCCTGTTCATCCTGATGCTCTTTTCTCAGTATGACTTCTTCCTCCAGCGACTGGACTCTTTTCTGTAACCTGTTTATCAATCAATCAATCAATTTAACAATTAATAAACCAACCAACCAATCAATCAATCAACTCATAATTCTGGAAATTAAACAACCAAATAATCAAATCAACCAATCAATTAATCAACCAGTCAATCAATCTATCAATCAATCAACCAAATAACTAATCAATCAACCCATTAACCTATCAGTCTATGGTGTACTGATAAACAAACTGGTAAGAATTTTATGTAAGCCAATCACATTCTGTATACACAGTAACAATTATGCCTGGTACTTTAAGATTTCCTACTTTTTCTATACATTTATTCTATTATCCATTCTCTAGAATAAGTTTCAAATGAATCATTTTTATAAGATGACAAAATAATTCTAAAACATAGATACCAAATTTTCAACATTGTGACACAAAGACCATATAGCATATGATGGCCAACCTGGCGTTTGACATGTGAGCCGTCTCTGCCTCCTCCTGGTCCTGTTCAGAAGACACGATCTCCTTCTCCAGCTTGGCGATACGGAACTTCAGCTCCTTGTTCTTCTGGTTGACCTCGCGCAGCTCCTCGGCCAGGATCTCGTTCTTGCCCTGGAACTCCCGGTACGCCTGAAGTTCCAGAAGCAGGTTGTTGTTCTCCTCCCGCAGGCGAGAGTTGTCCAGCCGCAGCTCATCTACATGGCCTAACGTCTCGTTCAGCTGCTGGTGGACGGTCTACAGGGGAAGGGAGGAAACATAGGTGTAAGTTAGTATCAGCTCCAGGAGAAGGTTGTTGTTCTCCTCCCGCAGGCGAGAGTTGTCCAGCCGCAGCTCATCAACGTGGCCTAATGTCTCGTTCAGCTGCTGGTGGACGGTCTACACGGAACGGGAGGAAACAAAGTTCTAATCTATAAAATATTACTTCCTTCCTACTCTCAGTCATAACAAAAATATGTTGCTCACTTGTGTGTTGTTGTCAATCACTGTTGGTAGAAAAAGGATTACGAAAAAAGATTGCCAACACAGAGAATTAGACTTTATTCATTCCTTGACAAACATTTCCACAGTAAATATATTACGCAGTAAAACACTGGGTAATTCCAAGTCTTTTTGGCAACTGCGGTTTGAAATCCTCTTCATTTTACAATATCTACAGTATCTGAAATGAAAATAGAAGATAGAAGGAAACTTACTCGTACTGTACAGACTAATTCATCATCAACATGAGGTGAAGAAATCCAAGAGAACAAGAGGACTTTGAAATACCTTGCAAAATCCAAGATGTAGAGATGTGAGAACTTAGATTCAATTGAGTCTACGTTCTCACATCTCTACATCTTGGATTTTGTTTTTACTGAGAAACGTGATTTTACTGGAGTGGCACATATGTAACTTACTGCCTTGCTGCTGTCCTCCTGTTGGTATGTGCTGAGCTGTGACTGGAGCTGAGCATTCTCTCTCTGGAGCTGTTCTACCTGCTGCTGTAACTACAACAAACAAACATCCGTGTCAGTAACGGTTGTTGCATTGTAATGGCATGTAGTTTGGAGAGTTTGGTGCATATACTTTAAAAATATGTTTATCTCGTTCAATGCATCAATCTTTCGTGTCCGAAAACTTCTTTTGATTAAGAGACTATCAATTAATTGACTTAAACTGGATGAAGGTACATCTCCATCCTCCTTACCAGTTTGACCTTGTCCTGGTACTCCTGCTCCATAGTCAGCTTCTCCTCTATCAGGTGCATCACCTGCAACACAAACATCAGACGGACCCATTTACACCAAAAAGTGCAGAAAATTACATACTTCATGGACTAAGAAAAACCTTCGGAACGTTGTCATTTCATAGACCAAAAGAAGAGAATGAGTGGTGCAGATAAAAGTTGTCTGGTGCAAGTGATCCCAACTGGTTTTTTTTAAAGCTTTATTGAAAAATGATAATAATTACACACATTGTGACATTTACATGTATAGGCTTAGCTTCACCACTACATTTCCGACTACAGCAGATACATAGCTATAAAACTTTACAATTGGCTCTCGAAATCCTGGACGTTGTGACATTTACATTTACAATTACATGTACAGCTTCTACATCTCCGACTACAACAGGTACATAACTATATAACTTTACAATTGGGAACTTACATCACTTTGAAACCACCAATACTATCTTAAACATACTCTAGTAGTTTATGCTTTACGGCATGGAACGTGGGGTAGGCATTGCTAATGGCGGTGCAGAAAAGGTAATCCTTGGCCTGTATGATCCCAACTGTTACCTACAAGAGTGCATGTAAGCAAAAGGAAAGCATGTCAAGCCCTTCCCTAGCTTTCCCACTCCCAGCACCCCCCTCTACCCCAGTATCTCTTCTCTTGGCATTCATCCACTTCAGTGACCCCTCCCCCCCGAGTATTCCACATCTCGAGCACCCCCCTCCCCTGTACCCCTCTCCATTCACCTCCTTTTTTCCGCCCGCTCCAGACACTCCTGCTATACCTGCTTCAGTGCCCCTTTACAGCCAGAAACCCCCTCCCCCAGAATCTCCCATCCCAGCACCCCCTCCCCAGCACCCCTCGACTCGCCTCCTTTTTCTGCCTCTCCACCATCTCTCCCCTCGCCTTGTCCGCCCGCTCCAGACCCTCCTGCTGTAATCGCTTCACCCCCCTTAAACCCAGCACCCCCCTCCCCAGCACCCCCTCCCCAGCACCCCTCCACTCACCTCCTTTTTCTGCCTCTTCACCATCTCTTCTCTCGCCTTGTCTGCCTGCTCCAGACACTCCTGCTGTACCCGCTTCAGCACCCCCTTATCCCAGAACCCCCCTCTCAGCGGTATCTCCACACACACACACACAATCACCTCCTTTTTCTGCCTCTCCACCATCTCTCCCCTCGCCTTGTCCGCCCGCTCCAGACACTCCTGTTGTACCCGCTTCAGCGCCCTCTTTATCCCATAACCCCCTCCCCCATAACCCCCTCCCCCATGACCCCCCCTCCCAGCAGCACCCGCCCCAGACACACACACACACTCACCTCCTTTTTCTGCCTCTCCACCATCTCTCCCCGTGCCTTGTCTGCCCGCTCCAGACACTCCTGCTGTACCCGCTTTACTCTCTCCTGACTCTCCCTCGCCTGCTGGTGGAGACTGGCGCACTTCCCGAGCTCCGCCTGAGAGGGAGGGAACAAAAGAACATTTGCATGGAGGTATAACGGCACACTCCCCTTAAGCTCTGCCTGGGATGGACAGAACAAGAAGAACATTAAAGGAGGATTGCACACTATATATACAAGAATAACCATATGCCATGCAAAATAAAAGATAAGCAAAGAAATTAAACACATAGAAAGCTTGGGCTAGATCACTTAGGTGTAGGCTGGTATAGTTTGACTTTGAAAAGAGCTTCATGGCTGAGACAGAGAGAATGAGAGTGTAGTAAGGTAGACACTAGGACTGGGGTGACGGTGTATATACCTAACAAGGACCACAGACAGGATGTGTAAAGATATAGACCAGAGTCACCACTACTGGTGAAGTTCTATGTAAGTAAAATACTAGTAGATGATTTAATCCTATGTGCACACCTGCTTATCCGACAAGTTTGTAGAACTAATGGAACTTTGTTGGTTTATAGAGACTCTGCTAGGGAGCTTAAAACCTCTTAGTGTACTTCAACATCATGCAGTGTGCACTTGAATGTCTGTTTGCAATTGTTTGAAAAGAATCTATCAAAACATAATACTATTTATAGCAAAACTTGACAAATGGTACACAACAGAACTTTGTTATTGATATTAAGTTTCACTATACTAATAGTAATACAACTGTTTACAAAAACAAATATTATGCTAAGCTTTTCTGTATATTGTTAGTCGTAGGTGTTTAGCTTTGCCATA
Source organism: Branchiostoma floridae x Branchiostoma belcheri (assembly GCA_019207045.1). Classification (NCBI taxonomy): domain Eukaryota; kingdom Metazoa; phylum Chordata; class Leptocardii; order Amphioxiformes; family Branchiostomatidae; genus Branchiostoma; species Branchiostoma floridae x Branchiostoma belcheri. The sequence continues at coordinate 6,789,872 of CM033028.1, forward strand.
TGGATGTGTTCCAAATGAGAGCATATGTCATAAGACCATATATGGCAAATAAGTTAGTATAATGATTGACACACATCAGGTGAAAATGAAAAGTTGACTCCTAGGACAAAAGAAGATTTAACTACAAATGTACTTTGGCTCAAAAGAAACAAATCACCATTCATGGAATGTTGAACAAGAACACATTTAAACGGCCCTCAAAAAAGGCACCAAACATTTTTAGCCTGGTATCCAGCCTTATTATAGCTGCCGAGACTCTGGAGTTATAATGCGGCTGGATACCTGGCTAACACATTTTCACATTTAAAAAAAATTACAACAAATAACGGGTAGGAAAACTACTGAGTTTTCAAAGTAGTAAAATGGTGTTCATGTAGCAACAACAAAGGACATTTAACAACTATACCAACACTTACACCAACAGTACCAATGGATATTCCAACACTAAACAGTAAAAGCACCAATGGAAGACAAAAAACACCACTCCCATATGGCCACAAACACTTCCATAGTATTCTACAGAGCAAAACATAAACTTAACAGCAAAGAAAACCGTAGAAACCTGCAACAAACTTCTTGCTGTCACCACATACAGTCTCTGTAACGCCAAGGTATCAGACGCCAAATCTACACACCGAGTACTACACAAATACCCGTATATATACACAAAACTGTTTGTTTAAACCTCTGCTGAATGAAGGAGTGAGATGTGACTTTGAACTCGGAGTGACAAGTCAACAACGGCCTACAAACTGGTGAAAGAGGCAGTTGAAAAGCCTATTGTGTGCGTACTTGGGGTGAAGCATGCTCTGCCAGGCTACGGGTGAAACAGAGCCGCCTACTTGTTCTAGTTGAGTAGCAACAACACTGTTAGGGGTGAAAGGAACAAGACTGGGAGATCATTGTAGTTTACATAGAGGGGTGAAAGTATGCGTCATCTTAAAGCAGATGTGTGGTGTTGGCTACCAATAGTTTTTGGATATCTTTTTACATCTGTAAGTAGATCTTCTGTACAGTACTGCATGCCTTTCCATATATTACATACAGGCTATTATAGCATTGCTCTAAGGACAAAGGCAACAAAAAGGGACTATCTCTTTCAGATTAAGAAAAGGCTGTCATTTGAATCCCTTGTATTATGGGGATAAGCATGCAGCCTGTGCTGCATTGTTAACAGTTTGTACTGTACATTCTTGATATATTAGCTGTTAAAGAGAGTTTAAAAGTTGATTTTTTTAAAATAAAAGTATAGCTAGGCAAGCAGTAAAAAAAGCATCAACATTTAAATGGAGTTCAGAAAAGAGCCAAAACCCCACATCTGCTTAGAATTAAAAGCACCAGCACCAGCCAACATGCATAATGAGTTACCCCCAGACAGTCCTGCACCTGTATCCAGGTGTGTGTGGCCAGCTGACAGGTGAGACATGACAAATGGTTAGTCCCCAAACACAATCACATACATGTATGGTACAGAATAAATCACTCATTCTAGTGGATTCACTGAACCTTTACTTTATATTTATAACCACCATTACTACAGTATCAGTTGGCAAACAGTTACAATGAAGTTTTAGTAAAGCTATGTCAGTAAAGGTTAGACATCCAGGTAATAAGATGCACCAAACAGCAGTTACTCAAGCAACTGGATATGGTTTTGGGTAAAACAAAGCCATTTGTGCCTCCATCTTCCAAGAATGCTTGCCACCTGGTTAGTATGTCAATATGAAGAGTTCTTTTTACAAATGACACAATAACCTTATGTAAAAATACCTGCCGTTTCGGTAATTTTTGGTAGTCCTTCAATGCTGAGGAAGGTTAGCAGAATGACTGCCGAATCGTAGACGAGTTTCTTCTTTTTACTTTTGGTTGTGTAAAAAGAACAGTGTGATATCCAGCCACATTCCAAACGGGTCTTACCTTTTTGTCTAGTTTTTACAGTTTGTTGTCTACCAAAGATCATTTATCAGGAGGTCCTGCCTTTATTAGAAAACCAAACATTGCTCTGGCTTACAAGAGTGATTTATCTACAATCTCTCTTCAGGTGAAAGATACACGTCAAAGACAGGCAATAGGAGGATTAGGGTTGCCATGGTGATAAGTGATTAATCCTCCACTACACATTATGGTGCTGTCACATGTTGTTGTATATTGTTTGTCTTGGGTAGAGATAGGGACACAGACTGACATGGTGTACAATAAATACTGGTTTGATGAAGGAAATTTAGATTATTGGGATTAGCACAATTCAGCCCTTTACTAGCTGGGTCAACTCTGCCCCACACCCGGGCCAGGTGCCCGGTCAACTCCAAGTTTCAGCAAGGGATAGAGTTAGGGTTACTGTTAAGGCTGGCCCAGCCTGGTTAGGGTAAGAGTCAAGGCTAGGGTTAGGGTTGCAGTGTTACCCACAGTTGACTGGGGTGTTTGGCTGAGTTGATAGTAGGCTACGGCGTACAACATCCAAAAATATGTTCTTTATACTTTGTTTGTTTAAACCTCCTTGATACTTTTATGAAGGTTGGATATGCAATGTTATATTCAGTATGGAGTCATTACTTCCAAACATTTCGTGACATCTATAAATCCTCCTCAGCGTCCCTCAAATGTACTGGCAAAACAAATCAATACTAGTAGTAGTACGTGGTAGTACTGATAGGTTATATATTTGATAGGTTATTTAGTTCATAGGTTAGTTAGTTGATAGGTTAGTTGATACGTTAATTAGTTGATTGGCTAGTTGTTTTGTTGATAGAAAAGCTTAAATATTTATGGGGGAATTTTTATTATATTCCTTTACATTATTAAGTCGTTGGGCTATGAAATATGTAATTAATTATTAAGAGTTGGCCACAAAATTCTGGTTGCAAACCTAGAGCGATTTGTTTTCAAGATTTTTCATCCTTGCTAACGTTAAATCTCTTGCTTTTATGTAGTACTGGACCTGAACCTGAAAGCACATTTGAAAGACGTCTCAGAAGTAAATCACTACAGTTTAACTTTAAGACTTTTATGAGGGTCTGCATGTTCTTTTCCGTAAGGCGTAGGCAGGCCCTTTTAATTTCCCGTAATTCGTAGGGAACCTATTTCATTTTACGTAATTCGTAGTGGGATGAAGCGTAAAGCATTGGTAGCCTTCGTGAATCGAACATAAAGAGTAGTCAGCCACCCCGAATTTAGCGTAAATCGTTGTTAGGACCCCATGCAGACCCTCTCTTATTCTTAAACCACTGGGACCTCCATACCTCCAGCGTCTCCACCTTGGCCTTGAGTTCCTTGTTCTCCTTTGCGATCTCCTGAAGGAAGGCGAGCGTCTCGATGTGCCGTCCCGCCAATCTCTCGTTCTGTTCCTCCTGCTCATCCTGGCTGGGGCGCCCCGCCTTGTTGCCATAGCAATTCTGCATCTTCTCCAGCCTCTGATGGGTAGAGGAAATATATGTTAATCTTTTAACCAAATAATGTTAGTTTGCTTTGCATAACTGGGAATATGCCTTAAGGTGTAAAACACAAGTTTTTGTACACTATGTACAGGCTACACAAGAATTTAAGGTTTGATCCATTCACACTGGGATGGACCATCTTTTCGATAGTTGTGATGAGATTTTAAACTTAAAGTGCTTCTCTCCTCAAAGCTCTACCTTTATAGTTAATTACGTCTAATCCAAGAGAACATACCGAGGCTAGAAATGACAAAAACTGTGGCAAATAATCGCAAACAAAAGATGTCAAGAAAGAAGTTCGGGACATAGTACAATCTACAGTGCTAGTACTCAGTAGTGGCAGCACCAGTAGTAGCAATAGTGCATTTACTGTTGCACCTGTTCACCTTTTTCAGCATGTTGAAACGGGACATTTCGAGAGAGAAAAAAAACGAACAAAACTCAGGTCTAGCTCTAGGTACAGGGACTTGTTTTGCGTCTGGTAGAAAGAACTGGGGCAGTACCTAATGTTTTATTCAGACACAGGTGCGTTATGTTGACTGTCAACAACTTTATTTCACGACTTGAATCAGTTCCATTTTGTAAACATGACGTGATTCAAACTTGAAACCTGAGGAACAAGAAAACGAACAACAAACTCACCCGTCTCAGCTCACAGTATTAAGATGGAGATGGTTTTCAAGACGTACATGTCAATCAGTAAGACGGAATGTCTGTATAAAGCGAGGAAATATCAGAAAACCCTAGAAACAAAACTTATTTTTCCCTCCATGCTTCGAAACGTTGTTATGTTTGCAGCACTCAGTGGTGACCTTTAGTTCCCCTCCACATACACAATATAGTACATCATAAATCACGCTAATGTACAACAATACATACAACAATACAGCTATTATAGCGATAAGAAATATATCATTATACTATCTCATACAATCCTTTACAATGTTAGAGCGGTTTATTAATTATTAATGATATTTCCTTGGAGATTTCAGTTTGACCTTTTGTGTTCTCTCGCGCGTAAAGAAGTGAACCGGCGACGAACTGCGCATGTGCAGTACCGCCATCTTGGAAACTTCAATTTTTTGCCTGTCACGGAAAATCGTCCGAAAACTTCGTGTAATTCTCTGTTTCCTACAGACTGTTTTATAGGAGGCACAATGCCGATCATAGCTCCGAACATAGACAAGGTGGTGGTGCACCCGCTGGTGTTACTGAGCGTGGTGGACCACTTTAATAGGATGAGTAAGATCGGGAACTACCGGCGCGTGGTCGGAGTGCTGCTCGGATCGTGGAAAGGCAAAACCACGTTAGACATCTCCAACAGTTTCGCAGGTAAAAAAAAAGTTTTTAAAGAAAAATCGCCTTAACGAAACATTTGAAGTATATTCTAGTGCTACAGGTGTATTGAAGTTATAGTGTTTAGAGGATATGGTAGGCATTGATGTTGTTTGCAAGGAACCAAATTTACATGTGTCATGATAGAAGGTGGGAGGGGGGCATAATTTTTGTTTTGTCAAATTTATGATAAAAACATGGGAGATACTGAAAGACGGAATACCAAGTAATACCAAGTAATACCACGTAATACCAGGTTAAACATCATGGAACTCAAATATTTTGTGTGCATATGTGTTCCCCACACATATAAACCAAACATTTTGTGGTTTATAGGCTTTGAAATTATATTTTTGCCTAAGAATTCCGCTAACAAAACGCCGCGCACCGCTGCCCCGCGCGGCATGATAGCGCTGGCGGGCCGGGTCAATCAACAACACGGTTCTTCTTCTTCCGGTATTAAATGTCCAACTGCCGATGAGTCGGCATTGATTGACTAGTGTTTCAAACACTTATGTTTTATTCTTGAAAAAAAAAAAAAAAAACCTTATACACGTAGTTGGAACATTCAACAACATAATTGTACCAGCGTTGTCGTCGTGTTGCATGTTGTAACTTGTAACGTTAAACCGCAAACCGCTGGAGATTTTGCGGCACAAGCGTGTCACTGCCCTGAGACCGACCTGATAGAAATTAGAATCAAAAGCAACTAATGGGCCCGGACGTGACGAAATGACTAAAATACAACTGTTTGAAATACTGCAAAGACAAACCAGGGCACGATGTTGGCAATATGACAAACATTAACGTGTCGCGGCTCGCCGTGTTGTTGATGTGACCCGGCCTGCCAGCGCTATCAAATATCATGCCGCGCGGGGCAGCGGCAGTTTGCCACCGGAATTCTTTGGCAAAAATATTATTTTTAAGCCCATAAACTACAAAATATTTGGTTTACATATGTGGGGAACACATATGTACACATGATATTTGAGTTCCTTGATGTTTAACCCGGTATTACGTGGTATTACTTGGTATTACTTGGTATTCCGTCTTTCAGTACTACCGTAAAAACATGTAATGCTGTCCTATAATGTATGGTTTTACTTATCCATTTGTGAGGAACAAATTATACTCCACTATAAATTTTACATTTTCAGTTTGTACATGGACAGGTGTAGAAATACAACAATAGTACTTTAAATGCAGAAATGTTCGTGGTGGATTAATGTTCGCGGTTTTCGTGGTGACCACTTCACCGCGAATTTAAAACCACCACGAACATTTTTCTAATATGATATTAGATTGCAGTCCATGATGTTACCGCGAACTTAAATCCACCGTGAAAAGTCCTTTTTCCCGCTACCGCGAAATTAAATCCCGGCGAACTGAAATACATTTACAGTATTCCTCATCGGTCATCACGGTACCACTACTACCAGGGTGGGCTGGGAACAAGTGTCATGCAGATTTTGCAGAATAAACAGTTCTGTATTTTATGTCACAGCCACCCAAGAAACAAACCTTTCAATGCATAATCTGCTCGGTATTCAAATATTTGTCAGGGTCATACTTTGCGCAAGGGCATTACACTCAAATTTTTCCCATAACCCAAAATATCACCTGATCTGAAACACCCAAATCAAATGACATAATTAATGGACTTTTTCGTCCTTTTTTCTATACCAGTTCCATTTGATGAAGATGAAAAGGAGCAGAGTGTGTGGTTCCTGGACCATGACTTCCTGGAGAACATGTACGCCATGTTTAAGAAGGTCAATGGTGAGTACCAAGGTCTTGAATGTCCCTTTTTCTCTCCATCATCTTCTCAATTATCCACCAGATTGGGTACTATCACTGCTGGAAGCTTGCTGATAGAGCCTTTTTTGCTCACTGTGCCAAAATGCTTTATAACTATTTCCTGCAATAGGCGATTCATAGGACAAAATCTGTATTCCGTTAGGCTGCCAAATTGCATGTTGTTCATTTATTTTTCTCAAGTCCGAGTTTCAAATTACTCTCACTCACTCACTCTCTCACTCACTCGTCATCTTGTACAATTTCAGATTTTTCTTCAAAGATGTTTCTGCATATTTTTAGCACTTCCAAGTTCACAATCTAACCTATAGTTCTGAGAAAATGGGCTCTTATAAACCTTACTCTCAATGACAGACAGTATATCAGATAGTAAATGATGTACTTTCTTTTCTTCAGCTCGAGAGAGAATAGTAGGGTGGTACCACACTGGACCCAAACTTCACGTTAATGACATCGCTATCAATGACCTAATGAGAAGATACTGCTCTGCATCAGTTCTGGTTATCATCGATGCTAAGCCCAAGGACCTGGGCCTGCCCACAGAAGCCTACATTGAAGTGGAGGAAGTCCATGATGTAAGTATGTTTCTATGTACACTCATTGTTTCTCACTATTGAAGTTGAGAAAATACTTGTTTTACTTATGTATGAGTGTTGAACTATTCTTCTCTAGTTTCGTTATATGTTGCTGATAGTTTTGAATGACTCTACTTGTTAGCAGTCTAGCACTCAGACTCAGGGAACACAAACTTACAAACAAGCAAGGATGTTTTGGTTTGAATTACAGCCTAACTATCACTGTACTTGTGTACTGTGGAGCATATAATTGTAAGGGTTACATTTATTCTTTCAGAGGGAGATTTGATGTACAGTAGTTGTTTTTTGTTAAGCTCTGTCCTTTTAATATGTAAGTATTTTGCTGATGTTTCTGTTGCAGGACGGCACACCAACATCAAAGACGTTTGAGCACGTCCCCAGCGAGATCGGAGCAGAGGAAGCAGAGGAGGTCGGAGTGGAACACTTACTAAGGTACGACTCAACCAAGTCCTACAGCTTTGTGGCTGTATTAGCAATACCACCTAGTCATGCTTTACAGAACTGCAGTTGTTTAAGAACATGGTTGCCTGCCCAACTTTTCACTATATCTAGGTGTTGCCCAAATCTTGCCTGGATACAACTTCATTTAGTCCAACTTTTTTTATGGATGTATCAACCATGCCATCTAGCAAAGTTTTAAAGAATTGCATTATGGTATGGTCACTTTCCCAAACAGGCAGTGCTCCCCTGAGCAGTTTGCAGACACGAAGAGTATGACATTGAAAGCAGTAGGCACCAGCATACTTTGTGTACGTGTCTAGATTTGCCAAAAAGCAGTTACTTAAGCAACTGGATATGGTTTTGGAAATGGTCTGACATTTTAGATAGCATCCACTGTCTTTTGTCAGTGACACTGAAACGTATGACTGTTTCCAAAATCATATCCAGTTGCTTGAGTAACTACTTTTTGACATATCTTATTACCTGGATGTCTAACCTTCATCAGTATGTCCTTGTTTTCTCTTGTATTTTTTTTTAGTATTTTTTTTTTCCCAATGAAAGCCCGACCAGCCCCTCAGTTTACATGTTTGACGCTGCTTAAATCTAGGACACAATCTCTATCCACCCAAGAACAAATTCTCAGTATCTTTTTGGCGACGCCTCAGGGGCGGAGGCATTTTCTACAGTATTACGATCGCTTTGAAAGAATTTAGAAAATTCCACGAATGCATTCCCTTGGGAATTGATTTTTGGCTAAACCGCAGGGGTGTCGCCCATACAGTGGTCATTGAAGACTATTCTAGCTGTTATTTTTCTTTGTTGAGGCATTCTTTGTTTTCAGGCTTAATGATTTAAGGGAACGGTCTTTTCACATAGCCGGGAATGACTGCGCTCCTTGCATATCATAAGCCGTACACACAGATTATTACGATGTTTCGCATGCTTTATGAATTTGCAATGGAGACCAATATGTCCCAGCTTTTTGCCGTTATGTCTTCTATAAGCCTGTGCTTTTTACAATATGGAATGAAATGCTGTCAAGTGGTTATCGTTCGGAGTCATAGAGAGCCTGATTTTGAGTGGTAGAAAAATAAGATGTTTTAAAGAAGACAAGACCAATATAGCACAACTTTTGCCAATATCTTTTGAGCTTTGCTTTTACAAGGTGGGATGATTTGCTTCGCGAGGTCAAAAAAATAATGAAGACCAATGTGTCACAGATTTTTGTCGATATCTTTTTATGAAATATGAAATGTTGTGCTTTCAGGTGGTTGTCTTTTGGAATTGAAGCTGGTGTGTTACGCCGAAGGACGGTTATACCGGCTACATAGATACAGGTTACGTAAAGCCTAATTTTGAAAAGTTAATAAGTCACATGTTTCAAACAAGCCATGAAACCAATGGGTTTCAAGTTGTTTAGATTCTGCTTTGAAGACTAGCATAGCTAGAATAAAGGAAGGACGCAGAGACAAGGTTTTCCGTACACTGGGCACGGGAGACTGTTAAGGTGGTTTGACGTTACTATATACTAGTAATGCTGGCCTCGCTAACCTCGTTCTTAGCTGAGGATCTCTCTTTCTCTTCTGAACTATACTCTCTGACTCTCTGTCATACAAATACATTATATCTCGTGGTCACATTTTGGCGTATCAAACAGACAGGTCTTGTCACACCACAAAACAACGGTTATTTCATCTACGGTCCACTCATATACATATAAAATCAACTACTACAATGTATACACTAAAATACATATTCGTGATATAAACAGTCAATCAATCAGTCAATCCGTGAATTCTATAACTGGTGTCATGTCAGGTTATCTATACATGTACAAGTATGATCGCAATCTATCGGCTGTACGTCTTGGCTCTGCTACTGGCCTCTACTTCCCTCATGTTACCCTCCTTCTGTCGATGGCGCTGTTCTGGATGTTGTGTGCCCCCCTCTGTTCAGAATTTTCAAGCCGCACAAATGTATATTCTGGCTCCTCCCAGCGATGGCCACTTCTGCATATTCTTATGTTGGTTTTCGTCATTAGTACATACACCTCCGGTTTGATTAGGTCCGTCGTCGCTGTGGTAAACTTATGTACGGTTCTTTGTTGTACATATAAAATCCACTACTATAATATATACACATTATATATACATATTCATGGTATACATCAGCCAAAAACAGCCCGTGAATTGTCTAACTAGTTTTAGGTTTTCTGTGGTTGTGGCAGTGCAATCGATTTGCAGCTGCTCCAGATCTGCTACTGTTCTGGCATTTCTTAGGCCCTCTCGTTGTCTTCCTTCTGTGGACGGTGCTGTTCTGGGTGATGTGTAGCTCCTTCCCGACTGTATAAGGTGCACAGACGTCTATTCCGGTCCCTCCAGCGATACAGCTCGTCTCAGCGACTTGCAGTGGAAGGACTCGACTGACTTTGTGACGGAACTGTTTCGTCCTGATGGACACAGGTACGGGTGTCAGGTACATCTCGTCGTTGTCGCTCTTGTCCTGTATGATTAGTCTGTTGGGATCGAGAGACAACACACAGACATCGCCCGTTTCATATACTATACGAATATACTGATACTGACACTAATGGTTTATTCCAAAGTCACCCATAACTTTGTCATCGTCGTTGTACGTTTATTTGGGTGCTCGTCACAGCTATTAAAGATATGTTGTAGGAGCTGATGTTGAGATATCACAAATAAAGAAAGATGAGTCACAGTGTGTGGCGTGGCGGTGTTGTGGAGTCCAAGTGAACATCGTCATCATTGCTCTTGTTAAGTATGGTCGGCCTGTAAATGGATCGAGGGAGAACACACACACACACACACACACACACACACACACACACACACACGCACGCAATGTTATAAACCATAACAATATACATGACAGGACTGTTGAGTGGGCATCACAGAAGTCTTAGACAAGGACGCAAGTCTGGGGACGTATGCAGAGCAAATGACTGGGAGCCAGACACAAGAATCCACGGATAAATCCCATCAAATTTCCTATCCGATCACTAAGGTCGTTGTCGTCCCGTTCAACGTAACCTTTTACTTAACTTAACTAAACATAACTAAGTCGACTAAAACCAGAGCAGCACAACGGGCATACTCACCTGAGGAGAAATTCATACATAATCTCATAGGCGATTAATTACTCGAATCCTCAGCATCCGGCCATTTGTCTCCATTTTGCAAGTCCATGTCAGTCGAACCAGTCCATGTTTCTTTTGAAACAGTCCAAGGTCGTCGTCATGTTGACTGGAACATTTCTGGCCGGGGCTAAAAATACACCAAATGTGAAGCCAACTCGCGATTGAAGCAATTGAAAAAAAGGTGAACAAAACAAGCCTTCAATTGGGAACAATTTGAAGAGAATGGCTCAGAAAAATACTGAAGAATGCAAATGAGGCAACTTTAGAATCATAACAGGAAAAAACTCAGTAGGAGGCGATGGCAGGTACAGATAACAGGGGAGGAATTTTAAACACTTATAACCCGATAACAACGCACTCAATCTGAAAACGATTTTCACTGTTCAACTCCAAACCAAGAGAACTTTCCAATGATACCATGGCTTGGCTATTTTAGACATTTTAAAAAAGTCTTCATTTTAAAAAGAAGAAAGGACCAGCATCGCCGACACTTGTACTGATCGAACTAATCAACACATCTAAATTATAAGGGGTGATTAATAAATTCGTCACATCACCCAGACATAGATTGTACAAAGTATAAATGTGTATCATACTTCAAACCATTGTGATCATTACTTTCCAGGTGACACCCGGCATAATTAAGAGTCACAAAAATCTTGATATCCACAGATTCATCAGTTTTCATTCACACTCGACAATGCTATTCAACATGAAGAATAGTCTGTTGAATTGTTGCATTGATTGGAAACGAGTCCTGTGGCGATCTCGTCTGAAGTACGTTGCACTGTGGCAATTATGGCATCAATTTACCCTGGTTGATGCCTTAGTTTCCCAGAAATCCGCTTTGCTGAAAGGTTCCTTTTGTTACATGTGACAAAAATAACTTAATGCTGACTATTAGCTGGGTATTTAGGTCACCAAGAACAATGTGGAGAATGCATTTTGGCAGGAATATAGACTGTACAGAATTTACACTGTACTTAATATACTCTATGACTATAGATCTACATGCTAAACGTAACCCAGATCTGTTTTCAAGACCTTTTCAAATGGGATGAACCATTGTCCACTCTGAAGAAGAAGAATAAAAACTCTAGCTGTCGACAAAATGGAAAACTACAACAAAGCAGAGTAGATCTAAGTAAACAAGAGAACAAAACCGGCGTCCCGAACAGGATCAGCCTATAAAACTGGAGCCCACCCACCTTTCCTCGGTCAAACAGTCTCCAAATCTCTTTCCCGCTCGGACCTCAGTGCCGCGTGGCCGTTTTGCCCCTCTGCATCGTCCGAGATTCCAGCGGCCTCGGAGTCGGGGGTCGGACCTCAAAGTTCTATGTGTTCTTTCCTCGTCCCCGGTCGCTGGTCACTGCTCGGTTGCCAGTTAACGGCTCGTCATCAGCCTGCTACCAGGCCTGCCCGCTACGGACCTCAGTTCCATTAGCCTCGACGTCAGAATGTTTGTTTCTAGGGCCTACACAGCCCAGCTCCAGGAGCAAGATACTCCCAATGAAATCTTAACCATGAGGTCTTCCTTTGGGGCATGCTGGCCCTAGTGCCGAGGAGTTTGCCTGTGCAGGCATCCAGACTACAGTTCACTCGCTCTCTATCCGTCCTTCTTGTGAAAGATCAATTTTGGTCTGTTCTCCAGCCCTCTGTGAACCGTCCAAGGCACGTCTTGCTAGCTGTAGCTGTGCTCCTTCCTAACTGCCACGTCTCTGTCTCCCTACTCCTGTACATGTGGTCTTAGTTACCGGGGCGGCATGTCACCGCATGGTACAGGCGACACCCAAAAGGCCACAGCATGTAAATTATATGGATGACATCCGCTGCAGACTCCAAATTTTATACGATAAGGTGAAAAAGCAACATGACTATAAAAACAAGATGCCTAAATTTTCAAAACATGGACATCATAAACGTTGTAACAACAATGGTAAAACATGGTCACGTATCATTTTGAGCTAACATGTCTTTTATTCTTGTTCGAACCAAGTTAGAAACTTCGCTCTATTACCTCCACAACCTCCGAACTATTTTCACTTCAACAACTATACTCATTGCTACCACAGTAGTGTCACTTCTACTAGTACAATCAAGGCTACAAGGCATATTTTCTCATTTTGATATTTCCTCTTTACCATTTTCTGAGAGGAAGGATTCATTCGCGCTGATGTCATCCACAATAGCTACTTACTGTGGCCTAATACTAGGTGAGGTGAAAGGGTCAACACAATATTCGATAAAAGATTTGCCAAAAGAATTACTAAATCTCTCAAACAAGATCTTCAATAGCTCCTCAAAAATAAGGGTAATGTTACGGTCACATTTCCAAACGGGAACCGACCAGGCAACTTTCGCTCCTCAAGCTGGGGGTAGTTTTACGGTAACAGTTCCAAACCGGGGTCCGATTGGGCAGCTCTCGTGAACAAATTAGAAGTATGTAGAGGGCCTAAAACACACAAAATGCAAAGAAAATAAGTAGTGGCCATAATCTGTGAACTGATAAACGACCATAAACAGTGTAACCACTTACTTTACCGTAACTTTACTCTAATACTAAAGAAAGGCAAAGGCGGTTCGACTAGATTCTGGTCCCAGTGAAGTACATTTATTGAAGCACATTAAACAACAATCAGGTAACAACATAACAATCAGTGTAGTAAGGAATCCCTAACCATGATACGAGCCGATGTGACAATATTACAAAGAGTCGGACATTGCGTTGTGTTTTACTATACTATACAATACTATACTCACAGTTACAGGCACGGATCAGGCTTCAATGCGGCTCGGCGGGTATTCCAGTTACGACAGTGTCACACTGTCTCTGTACAGACTGTTCTCTTACATCGACTGAACTCAAGGACTGCCCTCAACTCTAGTTTGCTGTTCTATTTATCCTATCCTAATAAGTCGGCATTATTCTATTGATATGGATGAACTAGTCCTGTTACTTTTCACATACAAGTACAATGCTGTGTTGGCCAGACAATCCTATTGTCTTGCAGAATAGAACTGGCAGACAGGGAATTAACAGAGGGCCCGTTCTCCACATCAAGGAGAGCAAATACATACATAATGAACAAGGTGTGAACGAGAAGGCAACCATCACTGTTGCTATGGGCTGTAACTAAACATACATAGAAGTAAAGAGAGTATTAACAATATTATCATAACATGGCCAGATATGCCATTGTTACAACAGCTTTACTTTTTCGAATACAATTCAATCTCTATTGGATTGGATTTGAATATTGTTAATTTGGATGTCTATCCTTCATAAATGTAGCTTTATTTCTTTTTATTCCGGTAACTTCCGGTTTGGAAATGTGACCGTAGCATAAGACAATCATGATCATTCTTAGGTAGCCTTAGTAGCAAGTTCACAGGTACCAGTTTTGTTGATGCCAAAATGCCTAAGAAAAAGGCGAACACGTTCAAAAAATATGTCCAGTCTATCTTTTTTTACTTTGCCGGACACTGGAAGAAGAGACTGAAACAGATAAGATAAAAGGCGTATAGAGTATTTGTACCAGATGTTTATGTTACTAGGTAACTAGGCTATTTTAGGAATAGAACACGTGACTACACCATATATGGAAGTCATTTGAATGTAGCATTGACCAATGGCTGGGGAGAACAGCTATGAGTAATTGGTAGAGCGCCAAGTTTGAACTGCCCAAGACGCTGCCAATGCTCTGAGAGCTACTCTTGTATGTAGTAGTATGATGTATGAAATATGATGTAGTATAGCGCATGCTTCCGTCTGTAATTACCCTATCTGTGGAGTAAGACATGGTTAGGCTTATGTACACAATTGTGCATACTTGGATAGTATAGACTGCATAGTACATGTAACATATGTGTCAGCCAGGTTCTGTCTGCCTGTAGGTGGTATCAAATCATCAAACGTAGATCCTGTTGACTCCACCCGCTGTTGTTCATGTAGACATTTGTTTTCGGCTTTGTCCTCACGTGCATCGTATGCCACTTCTAGTTATTTACCAAGACATGAGGTGGCTCGTGACTGTTCGATTTTAGCTGGAGGGGGAAAGTAGGTGTTTCAGGTTTTTTTTTGGGTGGGGGCTGTGATCTTTGGGCCTCCTTCCCAAGGGTGTACCATCTGGCATGCATTTGGTATGCGGAAGCGTGACCTGAAAACTACGAAGGCTCAGAACTACATTAACCATATTTTTCTCTGTACTAATAATACTATGTACAAACATACTGTTGAAGATAATCTACACTTTTTATTATCATGTCCCTCGTTTATATTGAGGAAAGACAGAAGATTATGGACGTAATTACCTTGTATGACTTGTATATTGTGCATCCTATAATTCTTATGGACCGAACCAGTCAGATAATGTCACATAGTCCTTAATCTTTAATTCTTTGGAATTCTACATTGTTATGGTTATCTTCTTTATGAGAAATCAGGAGAAACCAGACTGATGCGTATGGCTGAAGAAAAGCGGATCCTGCAAAAAGAACTCTACAACAGACCTGAGTCAGCTTGCAGATGTGCCCTATGTGGCAGAGAATGTAATGCTCGTATAGGACTGTTTAGCCACAGTCGACGCTGTAGGGCTGATATCAATTAGGATTTTGCCATGGTCAATATTGACCGAATGAGGCCATATATAGATTGAAGCCGTCAGTTGCAGTAGCAATTTAAGTCCTTAATCCTAATGCTTTAAATCTCTCTATTATTGTTATGGGAAGTTCTTGATACAAGTCTTGAAGTTTTGTACATGTACTGTTTTAGATCTTGTTTGCACGTGTTGCAATCGATTGAAGGATCGATCGACTGACAATTCGGACCATAACCTCCCAAAGATAATGTCATAATAAGAAAATTGCCTGTGTAATAGTATCAGAAGTTCAGAATATTTTCGCCCCTCCTTAAGGCCACTTTTGCATCCCCCCCCCCCCAAGGAAACAAAAGCGCACAAACCAGATAACCCCCCCCCCCCCCCCCTCAAGCTCACCATATACACCCCGGGGCGGGTCAGTAACATTGAAATGCGTCGCCTATAGGTGTCTTTTTTAGACACCTTTACTTGTTCATTTTTAAGTAAATATTGCATGCTTTACCCCCAGGGATATCAAGGACACCACAGTGGGCACCCTGTCCCAGAGGATCACTAACCAGCTGATGGGTCTGAAGGGGCTGCACTCCAGAATACAGGACATCCGCACCTACCTGGATGATGTGGCAGAGGGTAGGTACACTGTGTGGCAGCGCCGCCTGGCAACTTTTCATCAAAGTGCAGCCAGACTGGCTATAGATTGCCTGAGACAGTTCACTTCACAGCCATCAGTTTTTTGCAGATTTCTCGCTTTTTATTTTGTATCTACATGTATTGTAACAGATGACTTTAGAAGCGCACAGAGTTTTAGGAAACGTATGGCCCTGTAATGTCTTTAAGCATGACAGAAAAAATCACCCAAGTTTTTACTGAATTTTCTTCAGATTTACTGAATCATCTTCCTCAGGATGGTTGACCCTGTACAGGACCCTAACTTTCTGTTTCAAGTTTTTCACAATGCAGATAAGTTTCCATTCTAATGTTTTGCCCCCCTCCCCATGTCCAGGGAAGTTACCTGTGAACCACCAGATTGTTTACCAGCTTCAAGACATCTTCAACCTGCTTCCTGATGTTAACCTGCAGGACTTTGTCAAGGTCAGTTGGTCCTCAAGGTTATGCACTAACTCACTCAAACGTTTATTTACTCACTCACTAACTATCTAACTAGAGAGAAGACCCAACCCCAGCACCGCCGTCGTGTGGGAGACATGCGGACGAACATGCGCCTCGGCCTTCGGGTTACGGTCGCACCAGAGACGCCATTGAAGTCATCATCGAAGTGACGATGGACATCCAACAACAACTATCTAACAAACTAACTAACTACCTGCTTTACTGTCTGTTTTTATTCACATAGTTATGGTGTTTTTGTGTAGCGACTGTCTTCTATTCTGAGTGATTTTGTAAGTTGCAGTAGACTATTCACAAGTTTGTAGGGACAATTCTATTTCTTACACTAGCATTTTTACAATTTGAGCAAGTATGGTGTATAGAACTATTAGAAGTCGTTGAATTATGAGAAGAAAACATGAATTTGAAATTATCTGGTTGAAGTCATGTATTGAAGAATGGGGGTGCATATTTTAATTGGGGTGTGTACTTAAATAAAAAAAATATGGCAATTAATCATTATTCACATATCAATCTCTACCAGTAGTACCTATTTGCATGCTCATTCGTTAGGTGTGAAAACCCTCCTTATTGTTTCTATCCGAAAGTGATTAATAAAGATTACCCACTTGAGTAATGACACTTGCCATAATGATTTTCCATCAGTTATCCAACAAGATCTTGACAAATTTCTTCATGCAAAGGATTTAAACAGATCAACAGCCCGGAAATCACCGGGATTGTGATAACATAGAAAAGAACGAAGGGGAGAAATTAGGTTGAATGTTCGCTGACTTGACTCGCATACAAATTAGTACAGGGTAAATGCAGGTCGTTTGTGATAGGCAATGACACATTAAAAGGGTTAGTAAAGTGAGAGGACGTTCTGTAAGTGCTGTGCAGGGAGCTGGTATCATAGTGAAGCCATTCTGTAATTTTTCAGCTGTGTTGAAAAATTACATACTTGATTCCTCCTTTTTCACCACTATCTAAAAACAGCAAAATTCACTATCAGTATCACACTGTTTAGTTGGATTAATTATTTTACCTTCCAGGGCTCGAAATACTGGGTGCATGTGCACCCAGGTGCACCCAAAATTGGAGCTGTGCACCCAATTATTTTCTGTGGGTGCGAAGGATGCATCCAAATATTTTCTTATGTTTATGTTTGTAAAGATATCAAAGTATACTAGTATACATTCATATTCTTGACATCTAACTAAGTGTTAGAAAGATAATAAAAATGTCTGCCATTTTTTGTTTAAGAATTTGATAGCTTGTAACTAAGTTTTATTATTAGGTTATTAGTTAAATTTAAGTGGTGCACCCAAAAATTTGTTGGTGCACCCAATTTTTTAAGCTGGGTGCACCAGTGCACCTAATCCCAAAAATGAATTTCGAGCCTTGCCTTCCCAATTTGCTCCCACTTTACTTTGTGTATCTTTGGCTATCTAGTTGGGCTACAAGAAGAGAACAATAAAAATGTTTACTCCGACTTTTATCATTTACCTAGCATACATAAGCAGACACTGGTGAAATGATATTGCTTTGATGATGGTGGGCTGTTTAATGAACTTCATCTTGTGTCCCTTTTCTTAAAACCTACATAAGGCCACCTTCCTGCCTACAAAGACTCTTGTCTTTTAGAAAAGCAAACAAAAGCTAACTACCTTTGAAGTATCATGACCATAGCATGTACAGATCACGAGATATGAAAACCCAAACTCCTGCTTCAGTACCATGAAAATCCACTAGGGGCCCCTATGATGTAATCATTTCATTTTGCAAACACTTACTAACATACCAAATATGTCAAAGATCCGTCCACAGCTTATCAAGTTATTCTGTTTCCAACCAAACAGCAAACACTGAAAACATGAACTTTTTGATAAATATAATAAACAAACAACTACTGTAAATGCATTTAAGTTCGCGGGGATTTAATTTTGCGGTAGTGGGAAAAAGGACTTTTCGCTGTGGATTTAAGTTCGCGGTAACACCATAGACTGCAGTCTAATACCATAATAGAAAAATGTTCGCGGTGATTTTAAGTTCGCAGTGAAGTGGTCACCGCGAAAACCGAGAACATTAATCCACTGCGAACATTTCTGAATTTACAGTAACTCAAATGAATTTTGTTTCTCTTCCTGTCAGGCGTTCTACCTGAAGACAAATGACCAGATGCTTGTGGTGTACCTGGCCTCTATGATCAGGTCCATCATTGCTCTGCACAACCTCATCAACAACCAGCTGGCCAACAGGGACGCAGAGAAGGAGGGAACCAAAGAGAAGAAGGACGACAAGAAGGACGACAAGGATAAGGACAAGGATAAAGACAAGAAAGACGAGAAGTCTGAGAAAGACAAGGATAAGGAAGAGAAGAGTAAAGACAAGTCAGATGCAGGGAAGAAGAAGTGATGCTGATAGATATTTTGTTCTACGTTTCATAGAATTGTTAATAATGTCACTGGTCACTTTATTCAAATTAAAAAGATTCCAAAATTTTGAATCCCTTCCCTATTTGTCACAGTCAAATATCTCCATAACTATGTACATTATAATGAGAATGCCATAATGTAGAACATATGCTTTAAAATGCCAGTTGGCTGTACTGCTAGTAACAATATCAAATGCAAAATTTTCTATGACTTTCCAAAGTTTAAATGACCAGGGTCTTTGCCCTAAACTTCATAATTTTTGTTATTGTCAAAGATATCTCCTAGCCCTTCTTCACTAGTATTGCTGTAAAATATGGGAGAAGTTTAAGTTGCAGTTTAGGGCATTTGGGAGGGGGGGGGGGATAACATGTTTGTCACCCAGCCTGTCTTCTGTGTGGGTACTCTTAAATAAACGAAATGTATCAAACATCTGAACTTACAGTCTTGTCTTTGCTGCATCCACTGAGATTTATTGTCCTTTCATGGAGATTTGATTAAGCTGTGCATGTTACAATGCAAAGCAGGTATATTTTTATTCTGTACAGTTAGCACGTATGTAGGACAAATAGGCATTTTTGGCCTAACCTAGCAGAGGCGGTCTGAACACTTTTGACCAATCACCACCCACTCCAGTGCGACGATGGTCTTGGTGGTAAAGGCCCAAAACTGGTTGGAATAAAGTTTCACTGTTTGCAATAGCAATGGCCCAGGGGTTCATTGACCTCCCTACCAGGTAACTCTGCCTCGTGCCAGGTGATTGGTCACTCCAACCTGAAGAAGGTCGAGCTTTAAAAAGAGTTTTGGTATATCTTTTTTCTTACGCTAGAACAAAGTTTAGCCATTGGCAATAGCAAAGGGGTTCATTAAGCTTCCTTTCACGTAACTATGCATCATACCACCCTGACGTGCCAGTCATGTGTTGGTAAGGTCACGTGACCAACGCAATCAGTCACTCCAACTTGAAGAAGGTCGACCTTTAGAAATAGATTTGAAAATATTTTTCTTACGTTTGAACAAAGTTTAGCTGTTGGCAATTGCAAAGGGGTTCAATGACCCCCATATCACGTAACTATGCGCCATACCGTCCCTGGTGTCGGTACGGTCACGTGACCCGGGCTATTGGTCACTCCAGCCTGAAGAAGGTCGACCTTTAAAAAATATTTTAGAAATATTTTGCGTTTGAACAAAGTTTTAGCAGTTGGCACTAGAAAAGGGGTTCATTGACCCCCATATCACGTAACTATGCGTCATACCGCCGTGGCATACAGTCACGTGCACGACTCAAAAGTGTAAGCCGTTAAGGGTCGGGCCCAGATGGCGGCTGCGATACGCCGATTATGTTTCCATCGCTTCTATCATATCAAATAATTGCCCGGTGACGCAAACTGGCGGGTTGTCTCCATACCAAGCGGCTTCTGCGTGACGTCATGTGCGATATATCTCGTTAACGGAACATCTGTCTGATGCGATCCGAGGATTTGGGGAAATTTAATTAAAGCACCCGTCTGTCGCCCCTTCTCTTTGTTGTCGTCAGATAACGGCGGGACTCGTGGCTGTGACAGGTCGTTCGGTGTGATTTAAACAACCGCCGCGACGCCACCGCAAAACTCCACTGCCGGCCTTCAAAGAATAATCGACCAACAACAACGAACGTCGATTGGAAACGTCTGTTTTACCATTATATATCAATTGCACTCATTCCTTGAATATGACTTTGTTCACGAAAAGTCAATAATGTCACCCACCCACCCAAGAGTCTGCAGTGGCTTCCAACACTTACCAGGATGCACAAATCACGGTTAAAAACCGCTTCACTGATCATTCAAGATAGTTAACCTGCCTGCTCCTCATGCAAGCCAGTTTACCCTGCCTATTCTCAATCAAGTTAGCTACAAATGTAGGGTAACGTCACATTTCCAAACCGGGCCCGGCCGGGTTGTTTGTGGAAACGAAAAATAGAAACGTATACACAAAAATATAGGCAAATAATGCCCAGAAAATTCTCTTTACGTCTTGTGTCGTTTGGTGTTTTTATATCATACTTAACGTTCCTGAAAGCTGCCCGGCCGGGCCCCGGTTTGGAAATGTGACGAAGGCCTTACCCTCCCTGCTATTGTAGAACATTCGCTTAGCGGTGAGTCTGACCCCCGCCCGCCCACACAACAGCGGCAAGGGCAGCCAGTCTTCCGAATAACCAGTTAGTCCCTCCACGAAATGACCGAAGGCAGGCTTAGTATGGTCTTTTGAAAACTCTATTGCTCAACTATCTGATGTAGTGAAGGAGTAACCAGTTTCCTAAAAAGAAGATTTTCCAACTGCATGTATATTAGAGGAACCCATAGTCAAGCTTTCAAAGTTCGTCTGCGGGTACGCACAGATACAGATGCATATGTTGACATCGAAGGTCAGGTATGCTGGCCGCCTTATGCGGGTTCAGACATAAGATTCAGATGTTCAGACATCGCAGCAAAGCAGTTACCAGTGCTGTGTTCGATCGGCCCACGAGTCTGTGTTCTCTGTGTGTATTATTTTCATTTCAATGTTGTGTTGTGTCCTTACTTTTCAACTCATGAATCAAATATTTTAAAGAACTTGAGCTCCGTGTAATGCAATTTTCGGCTGAAAAATACGATCGAGTCTCTGACGATTTTTGACTTTGGCTATCTAATGTCGACCAATAAATAAGATAAAAACTCGCCGACTTTGTGACAGTAGCATCAGGGCCACGTAAATGTCATGACAAGGATAAAAGTACTGCGCATGGAGACAGATTATATAGGATACTAGGCAGCACGTAGAAAGTAAGTGCACACATGCGCCAAGGCTGTCGTCTTCCCTTTTACGTTTCCTGTACTTTTCCATCTTGTGGTACGACTTATTTGCGTGCATCTATGTATGAGAGACACGAGCGCAAGTCTTTTTTGCCTGGATGAATAAATAATGATCCCAGTGATAAGAACACAAAGTGCAGACTTCACACTACCTACACAATAAAAGAGTGGCGAGGAGCATCTCCAATGAGAGCCCAGAAGTTATCGTGCAGAAATCCACATTTCCAGCCTGCATGGAACATTCACGTAACGTACGGGAAGGGGATAATCCTCTAACTCGTGGCAGAACGATTCGAGATGAAGAAGAAAAGGAACCGCCAGATGAGCGACTTAACGAATAATTGATTACTGGGCAGTTGTTAAAGCCGTGAGGGAAAACCGCCCTTTTGTGAATCGCAGAGATAGCTTTGTTGGTGAGATGCAACTTTAAAAGTGCTTCAGGTGAAGATCCGAGCGGAAAGCCACAAGAAGTCCAACTGTCGTCCATCACGAGATCCTAGAAATCCGTCTTATAAATAGTTCAATAACCTGAGTTCTGTGTCCTTTCACGTAACTCTGCGCAGTTTTTTTTTACTTTGCGGATAGCCATCAGAAGTAAAACTATCGTCCATCACGAGATCTCAAGAATCATGCGTCTTATAAATGATTCAATAGTCTAACTTCAGTGTCCTTCAGTGACGTAAAACTTTGCGCAGTTTTTGACTCCACGCACGATGTCTTTGTTCTCAGTCTGTTTGCGATGGTGTGTGTTCGTAGATGTTTGAATCACATGTCAGGAGCCTGAGTAACAAAAGTCAGAGAGGGTTGAATCCTGGCACATTCTGTGCCCTACTGGTACACGCTACAGTCTTTAGACCTTGTTGACTGTACCGGAGAATTTCTCCTACAATTAACCTCTGTGCACTGCACTGCTCTCCATCTTATCATTACCAATGAAAGGTCAACAAAAGTGGTAGGAGATCACCGTCAATTTTCATTCTCCTTTCACCTGAAGTAGTGAACTTTCAGTCCCCCTATAGCCTGATTAAATCTCGCTTAAAGCGGTCCACCCAACCACCGCCCCCCTAGAGCCTCTGCGGGGAGGGGGCAGTTACAGCAGATTTTGTGCCACACAAAGCACGTCCCTGCAATGTCAAGAACCACTCTCAACCATTAATATCAGGCATTTCTGTTGTAAAGCATAAATATTGATACAAGTTCTACAGAGAACGAATTTTTTATATCTCTATGGGTACATATATGGTCAACCTAAACGTTTTTTTTTCGCTCTGAGTCGCAATACATACACGCGAAAGATGATTCTCCGGTGATACCACAGGTGTACGAGGGGTGATCAATAAGTTCTCGACCCACACATGTCTGATCACAATTCACCCTTGATTTTCTCGCCACTTTCCTTCTGATCTTAAAAAAACAATGCCTGGAAAGTAATGATTGCAATGATTTGAAATTTGAGGATATTGATGAAAGGCTTCATAATATGAAGTTGTGCCTCGAAATTTGAGTTGTGCGTATTATTTCTGGGTGAGGTCGAGAACTTATTGATCAACCTCATATTTGGATGATAAAGTGATGAACGATGATGGTACAAGGTGAAACTGTTGGTGCAGGTCGGCGTGACTAACGGCCTTTCGGTCGAGTAATGATCATAATTTTCAGAAACAGAGAGGGAACAAGTGTCGGCGTGGGTAGCAGAGATATCGCACCTGCTTTCAGACTTCTTCTATAAACACACACTTAGAAACTGGCCCTTCTCAAAGGAGTGGCCGTCCACCGTCATAAACACGCGAAGGAACATCCAGGAATAAAATCCACCCGATTCAACACCGACAACTACAACATTACCCTTTGTAGAACAGTACAGTGGAACGACTTCACGAATCTTACAGGAGCTATCATTGCCCCAACATGATCATTTTGTACCCAGGATATATCATTAATCATCAAACAACGTTCAAAGAGTTTGAAAGAGTGTCGTGAACAAGGATCGGTACGCACCACGGTAGCAAACACCTTTCGTTGTAATGTGTCGTTATCAATTATCGACCGATTTATGCAAAACGCAATCTTTGAACCGCCCAAAAGTACAAGCCATGGGAAGAAATATGAGTTCTTCTTTTAAGAAGAACAATGCATGGTTTGTAACATTTTCTCTACCTATCTAATGCCGTGTGACCATATATTTGTCTTAAACCTTTGATAAAGAAATGTTCATGAGAACTGGCTTTTGCATCACATACTATGTATAACACTAGAAAGGCCGACATTTGCTTGAGAGCAAATACAGCATATTTCAGCCATCTCCCTCCTCATGTAACAATAGACTGTTCCAAAATTACCTATGTGCAAAAATGGAACACTTCTGCTTAAAATGACTTCTAACTACTAATCACACTTATGAGCAAAAACGAATCTTACAAAAAACTCTTCAATAATGGACTCTTCTAGTGCACCCCATGTAGAAAGGTAAAATAGACGACTCCAAAAACACTTCCGCTAAGAAATGGAATTTTGAATCATCAGCCGTCCAAAACCATATTTAAAAAAAACCCTCTGTGCAAGAATCGACTCTTCCTGTTATACCTCTATGTAAAGTGGAGCGATCCAAAAATACATCAGCTAAAATAGGACATGGACATAATCACCAAAGTCCACAAAATGAATTTAAAAAAATACCCCCTTCATTGAAGAATGGAATCTCCCAGCACACCCTGTTTAGAATTGCACAATAGACAAGTCCAGAAATACTCACAGTACATGGCCTTTTGTATAATAAGCATCCCAGTTCAAAACTGAATTTTAATAAAGTTCCCCGTGCATGAATGGACTCTTCCAGATAACACCAGGCTTGCTGATTGGCTGCCGAATCCTCCTCATGTGTAGTCTTCAGGTGGGGGTCAACTTCCATTCAACAAATGGAATTCAGAATCATCACCAATGTCCAAAACTGAATTTTTAAAAAATTCCCCCTATGTGCAAAAATGGACTGTCCCAGTAGTAGTCTTATGTCAAGTGGTTCAGTGCAAAAACACTTCCGCTAAAAAGAGCATTGGCATTATCACCAAAGTCTAAAAGTAAATTTAAAAAAACACCCCCTGTCCAACAATGGACTCTTCCAGCAAAATCAGCTCGCTCATTGGTTGGTCATTAATTGCATTTACCTTGTCCCCCAACCACCTGGATGTCTATGGACTAGGAAGGTAGGTAGATAATTGGATCTACCTGGCACACCTGTGGCCCTGACACACCAGAATGACCTAGAGGTCGTTGACCTCGGCACCTCAATCTCACATATCCAAAACTCTCCCACAAAAACCTCCTTATAGAGCCATTTTGAAGTAATTTATACCAAATATTATACATGGATCCTTTGAATAAGTATCTAGGGAACCTCTGCCCCAAATTTCAGGTCATTTGGATGTAATACCATGGTAAAGGGGGCCAAATTATACAGTTTTGGTCCAAAAGTTGCAATAAAACCTTAATAAAATCATTTAAGGAGCAGATATGAAAAAAATGAAAAAAACACATTTTGGTATTGGCCCACTCTACCCTTGTGCCAAATTTCAGGTCATTCGGTCTAGGAATGGCGGAGATGAATCACTTTGAAGATTTGACAGGAGAAAGAAAGAAAGAAAGAAACATTACGAATACAATATATTTCACCATACTATGTATGGCTGAAATATAATTATAATGTATTTTAGTAGTGTTTGTTTTTCATCAACTGTTCAGAACGCGTCGCTCTGAAGCCGATGCAAAGCCATATCATGCAACACCCCACCCCACACTAGCGATCTCGCCCCCTATCTCGCCCCCCTTTAGCGATTTCGCCCCCCCCCCCCCCAAAAAAACGGGTTAACATAACATTTTAGAAGTTGATTGGTATAAATCACAAAATGCATTTTCAGAATGATATAAGTACACGAGTTTGATACATAACTCCATCCATAGTATAAATATTAAACGTAATTACATGATGATAAGACAGTTGAAGTTGTTTCGGACAACGAGGGTTGGGTCCTTGTATTCCCATTATTGCATAAACTTGAGTCTCGACATAAGATTTATTTCATTGTATTCACCTGTCCTCAAGCAACCTACATGTATAAATCTCCAATATGAAGCCTCCACCATGAATTGACCAGAAAAAAAGTATGAAATGTCTTTATCAGTTATGTAGATAAGGTATTCATTAGAATATCGCACATTTGTTATATGCACCTAGCCTATGGGTATCTTCACCTCCAATATGACTGTTTTTCTAGTATTTAGAAACTCTATCAGGTGTTTTACCCGTGTTTCTTAAGACTGGTACTTTACCAGTGTTTTTGTAGCATTTCGCAACAGGTGTATGAACTTGCGCGTAGTTAGCGTTTATAATAAGAAACTATTATTCACTTGTGTTTTTGTTAGTGCTTTGGAAATGTTTCCTGCACAAATAGAAAATACTGTGACAAGTTAAAAACATGTAGCTGACTTATTGCGTACCGTAGATGGTGTTGATTTAAACGTTCACGATAGCTCTGTCTTTTTCCTCAAAAAAGTGTCTTTTTCATTTCAATGGCTTGTTTGCATCGAACCATATAGTATCGACTTTCGAGGTATAACATCTTCAGGTAAAGAGGTGCCATATAGGTGCCAGGTAACACACCATATACGTTACTCCCCAGGTGCAGCATAGTACCAGTTAGCGAGCCTAATATGTAGTTGCTCTTGAGAACCCTCCGAGAAGCAATGTCCTTAAGCCTTCAAGGGGGACGAAAACACTGGTGGGTATGGGGGGGGGGCGAAAACGCTAAAGGGGGCAAAAACACTGGTGATCTCGCCCCTCGGGGGGCGAGATCACGGGGGGGGGGGCGAGATCGCTGTCACAACTGTGTTTTCACGATCATCACGAATCTGTTTTAAAAATGATAGGGTAGATTTAAGCGCGACATTGTTGATTTCAAATCGGACGGCCTCCTGGCGATCGGGAAATACCGCCGGAGCTCATCGACTGTGTTACAGGGTGACTTTATCGTCCTGTCTGCAAATAAAGATAAACAAACCAATGTGAACCCATCAATACTTTGTTGCAAGTACCCGTCCAAGCTTTTAAAATGACAGTTTTTGATACCGTCCTAACGTTATATATATATATGGTCAATATTGACCATGGTAAAATCCTGATTGATGTCAGCCCTACAGCGTCGGCTGTGGCCAAATAGTCCTATACGAGAATGACAGTCTCTGCCACATGGGGCACATCTGTAAGCTGACTCTGTTGTAAAGTTCTTAACGTATAACGTCTTCAACATCGTACCTGATTTGCTGAGTAGCACAGGAAGATCTTCTGCCTTCATAGCAACAGTGCTACAAATAGTATCACTCCACACACATGGGGCTGATGTCTGACAAAAGATTCCTGATGATCTACATAATGGTGAGCTTGGAGACGCTGAGCTAAGAGAGTGAGTAAGCTTGAATACATCTCAAGCATAAATACACAAAACACAGTCTTCTTCTTCTCTCGGATCAAAAGTACTGTCCATAATGACCACTCAAAGAACTATAACAGATAGGTGGTAGATAAAGATATGCTTGAGTCAACGGGAAAATAATGTAAGGGACCATTGAATAGTGGCCACAGCGGCCAGATGGTCAGTAGTACAGAATTGACAACTCAAGAACGGAAAAGATTCAGACAATGACAGTTGTCATGAGAATTGCACATGAATGTGAACCAGAGTATGTCTATAACGTACAATAACGTTCAGAAACACTAACATTAAGAGTATTGTCTACAACACTATCATCATCATTGTCTGTAACACTATAAGGACGTTTATTGGCAGTAACGTTGGCAGGGCAGTGGGTATGAATGGCATGGCAAGAGTTATCTGGGGGCGTTTTATTTCCTTGACTTTCAAACATTAATGACCATAAAACTTTGTAATGTATAGCCATGAATAAACGGTATCTATGAGCGATTGCCCCACCTGAGCCCCATAGTTATAGATAAAATACCAAGCCCTTCGCCAACCTTGAACGTCATGCTTGGTGTACTCTTGACACTCATTTGCCCAGCGTGATGCGATCTCTTCCGTTGAATTATGGTATAACAGGGACTAGTTTAACGTCGTTATTCCCGCCCTGTCAGTAATAGGGTACAAACACGATGTAGTTATGCACAATCGAAGAGGCCCCGGCCGACTTGTGCAGGTCGAGAAGCTAACAATTAATTACCGCCCACGCTCGATTACTGAAAGGGCACCGCCTCATTCAACATTCAGCAGAGGAGAAAACAGTTTACGTCCCACCCAGACAAGCGTACTTTGACAGAACGTATCATAAGGTCGTGTTTGCGTATGTAAAGATGATCAGTCTCCAAAAGTTGTGTCAGAAAAGATATTGTATACAACGTACGCAATTCTGATGCAACGTTGATCAAACATCTAACCGAAACCGTGATGAAGTCTATTGTAACTACAACACAACAACCTATGTCTGATGACACATGGCGACCGAGGTACCATGCTGGTCAAGAGTTAAAAGGTGTCTAGTTATTGTTGACAGTTGACTTGAGCAAGTATTCATACATACGAACAATCCACCAGGCAGACTGATCGCCCGGCGTTCCGTTTATGGGCATCTCCAAACAAGTGTATGCAGTACAGAGGCCTTGACACAGTATTAGGAAGGATCAGCCTCCCTGTCTGTAAAGCTGTATACTGATTTAACGATAGATAAAATGCCATAAACAAGCTGTAGGTTGATTAACGACTTCAATCAGGGCACGGCAGATTTTAAAACAGGGCTCGATATATATATTTTTATTCTACATAATACATATTTGCATTGGTGCAGTTAGCATTCAAAAGTACCGGTATAATAGTAATTTCTAGTGACGGATGTCACTCGAAACGTCCGGTAATGTTAATTTCTTATCCAGTTGTAGAGATTGAATGAATTGTATTTGAATGTTTTTGACCTGGATGTATAACCTTCATAAACGTACCGGTATAATTGAACCACACAGTTTTCTTTTACCAGAATACCGCTTTTCAGAGAAGCCCTGGGCACAGCACAGCAAACGAAGATCCGAATACCCCTCCCACCTACATATCCAGTACATGGACCAGTGCTGGTTAGGTGTAAGTAGTGTAATCTGATATCCCTGCCCAACTCCAACTTAAGCTGCAATAACTTACAGATACGGGAGGTATTTCGAGCCAGGCAATCAATCTGGTAGACAGAAATCTGACCGGGAGTAACCGGCCCAATCAAGCATATTTGGGAAGGACGTGAAAGCAATTTGTGAATATTCTGTGTCGTTGCCCTGCCGTATTTTACGATGATTGAAACAACAAGTCAGTTAGAGCATAAAATTAGTACACACATGCCCATGGTTGTATAGCTGCGACGTACAGCGTACTAAAGATGAAATTTCCGTAGTAGCTATAAACCAAAATACAGTATCAAACAAGGCAATCAGAGATGACAGAAAGGCATACAGACAGACAAACGGACAGTTACACACACACACACACACACACACACACACACACACACACACACATACACACACACACACACACACACACACACACACACACACACCTACACACACACACACACATACATACGTACATACATACATACATACATACATGAACACAAGTCAAGACCAATACTTCATTCCTCTGGGGTAAATGACATCAGCCATTCCCCTTGACGAGCTTCAAAAGAAAGAGCACAGAGACTTTTCTTTAAGATACTTTTCTAAAGAAAAGTTTCCTTTTGTCGTGTTTGAAAGTGTGAATAATCGAATGGGACGATTTACCAGCTTTAGGTTTCGTCCTGAGCTCTAAGAAGTTCCGGGTTTCCAAGAAAAGGTTCTTGTGGAGTCCACTTCAGTGAGTATAAGTAGACTCGAGTCTATTCTGAGGATTCCCTTGATAGTCTTACACAACACGTCTTACATAAAAGCCGTTTTACAGGCGAAGTCCAGAGATAAGCATGGCCAGATACTATCAAAGTTCAGCCCCTCTTTGTAGGCCGACGAGCTGGAACAACCACAGGTATGTATAATACAATTCCTAACAGGTCAGCCAGCCTGAAAACAGAGAGAAAACTCTCCCTCTCACGCAGGTGATTACTCATAATGTGAAACCACGGCGCTTTTTAAAGGAAAACTCAGGACGTATTTTTTGGCCTCTTCTCTTTCTCTCTTCACTGTGCATGTTTGTGAGAGTGAGTGTGAGTGAGTAAGCGAGCGAGTCAGTGAGTGGGTGAGTGACTGAGCGAGCATGTAAGAGTGAGCGAGAGGTAGAAAGACAGAGAGACAGACAAACAGACAGATAGAGCCAGAAGATAGACAGAAGAACTGTCCATTGAAATATTTTGCAAGAAAAACTTCATCTTCCTTTAACCTGATTGATGGTAGCAGAGATTGTTTGCACAGCTGGCTCCCCTCATCACTGTCAACAGTACGCAACTCATGGGGTACCGAACTTTTTTTTACCACGTGTAATCATTCTGTTCAAACACTTGTTAAAACTCCATTTCTCCTCAGCCCCTCTGTGATTGCCACGCCGGCTTGTGGTCCTGCCCACGCGAAGCATTATTCCGCTCGGCTCCTCCCACTTACGGGTGGGAATGTTTGATTTCGCACCGGTGGTTCCCGTCAGCTGCACTTCTTGATGAAGAGTTGTGACGGTGGAGACCCAGACCCCCTCTGTGCGCGATCCGCCGCAGGTGTCAAAACCAGCGCTGCGAAACATCCTGCCTGACAACATCATCAAGTGGTACGGACGGCATGGCACGGGTGGTTAACAACACATGACGCTTCAGCACTAAGGAGAGTAACAGTACGCCTTGAGAGGAGCAGGAGGCGGACACGGTAGGGACTCGCGCGCTCTCCCCGCGCTCTCCCCGCGCCCTCAATTAGTGTCGTTTCACGGTAGAACGCGTTTCGTATTCCTTCGGCGACGGCGTTTCTTTCATTGAGAGTTTTCTTTTCGTAAGTTTGAGTGCGGGATGTCGTATAGACATCTGTTATACTTTTATCGCAGCGTCGTGTAAGTAGAGGACGCACCTTTGGTACATGGTCGTCTCTTGAACTGAATTGTCTCAGTCAGCTGGACTGGGCGTGTTTTTTGCTGGTTCTCGGTTTGATTATTTGTTTAGGTGCTTGTTTGTGTTTCTTTGCCGTCCAGCCTCTCATGACAGTCTATTCGCACGAGTTTGTGCCTGGTACAACTTTGCTCTTCTGTGCAAGCCATACCTTATTTTATTTCACGAACACGTATCTTCTGTTTGGGCAAGGTAAAAATACACAGTTTTTAGTATCTGTTGGTTAAGCTACCTCTCCATTTGCAGATTTGCAGTGGACACCACCGTCTGTTTTAACATTTGACAACCGCGACTCTGCCCGACTATCGCCGACTCCGCCTGACGGGACGTCCTAAGCTAGCGTGTCCGACACTACGGCTCCTCCGGACCGCGCCTCAGGTATGTCACGAGTTCGGATCTACTTTTTATCTCAACCGTTAAAAGCCTCCAGCGTCCCGACTTTGATGACTTAAGATATTATCGAAACCATCTTCATTTGGGTTAAGAGGTTTAGTTAAGTACAGGTGGCGGAAGAGATATGGGCGAGCTTATTATGACTATGAGTCACAGATTGAGATTGTGGGAGGATCTAGAGCGTACATACGGACGGGTTGAATATTCAAAGCGCAGTGTTGTAGAACAGGCGGTACAGAAACCCTCGCGCGCTGAACAAAGCTACACCAGGCCAGTTTACGCTGAAGTGCAGGTAAGACGTTTTGGTAACCGCGTTGTTGTGTTACGTAGCGATGTACCTAAGGTGCATGGGCAATTGTGCGGCTGCGATGTGTCGTGTCTGTTTGAAATACAGCGTTTTATTTTTTTTGGTAGTTTTACGAAAATATCAAAGGAGACGTTGACAACGGTCATTCCAACCCCATAGCGGCCTTTGCATACACGATACATGATGTTATAGTGTGTACGTGCTGTTCTATGAAGAAGGACATGGAAGGAAGTCTGAGACAAGACGATAGTTCATTGCCTGAATCTTTGCCACCGCTTAACAAGCATATCATGCTTCTCAGGGAATTCATCCAATTGCTTGATCTATTTTGGTTTATTTAATTTTCTACCTGTATGTTTAACCTTCATCAACATGCCAAACACCTGTTATCTTTATGGATGGAACAGAATCTCCTAAAATTTCCTTTATTTGCTTTTTCCCCATCCATTAATCTTTTCCGCTAACATCCCAGTCTTATCAAGTTTGCGGTACCGATCAGCAGCTATTTGTCGGGATGTTCGGCGGTTTCTTTTAGCCTTAGCCTTCCTGGCGCTTAAACGGTTTAAGTCGCGGAGACGCGCCAATAACCATTAGCGACATGCCGACTCCACACACCCGCCCGCTGCTTCCGCGATCACATGTCCGCGTTATCGCAGAACAACACTCCGGGACTGGAAACGTTATCACCGCGAATCAGAGCAGGGCCGAGCGCACGAGCACGTCGGTGGCGGCGAGGTATCCAGATAGAGCGTGTGAACACTAATTCATTCATACATCTATTAGTTTGTCTGTAGTAAAGCATTCTTTGATACACAATAAAGCAAGCAGCTGCATAGCCATAGTTCTCTAAAGAGACAGACGTTTCAGGTACCACCCGTTGTCTTTCAGACGGTTAGAGAATTATCCAGTTGGTTGGTTTACTTTTCATTACGGAACGCACGAACAGTTTCTGAGACCCCCACTGTGACATCTCCGCGTACAAACCTGTCCCAAGTCGGCAAGCTGGTCCCAACGACTGTTTGATGTCTACTGATGAAGCTTCAATGAGTTCTCTTTCTTGTTTGTGCATCCTTGATGTGTGTATTTGCCTTATATTATTGTATACTATTTCCAGTCGTGCCGTTAATATCAGCAGTCATAGCACAGCTATGTATTTTCCTTTGAACGTGTGAATAATATAAACCTTCACTTAATACCCCACCGGTTTACATGGTGGTCTTTTAATCACTTATGTAAACTACACCTCCTGGGGTTGCCACGATGCTGCGTAAAAAAAATATCATGCGAGTAATCGTTTGGTATTCAGTGTGCCGAAACTCTCACATTTCTATAGAAAAAGGAAAGATCCCATAGCCGGTTAGAGGCCGTGAGGGTGGTGGAGGCTATCCCAAATCATCCCCAGAGTCTCCAGCTGACTCAAGTCCCATATTGGCAGTGCCTTGTTTAGTGTTAAATGTTCTATAGCAAATGATTGAGACATCGAGTGTCCACTTTTGTCGCTCATCCGAATTGCATACGATTCAAAACGTTTGCGATTCTTAGGGCTGGACAGCACCTCACTGTTCTCTTCAAAACGCTGGGCGAATGTCCCTGGACATCATTTTGCCTTCTTGCAACAGCCAGCGACGTAGTATCTTCTTTCGTAACTTCGAATCGATTGAGATTCAGTACGAATCCAGAGGTCCTTGACGTTAAGAACATTTCCGGGTTGGTGTCAGTTTGAGATCTATCGATTTGTATATCCCTCATTTGATCTGATGTTCATTGTTTCTTGGCCTTAAGAAGAGTTGTAAGATTTATTTCATATTTCTATTTGTAGTTTGTACTTAGCTATACAAAAGTATATGTATTTTTTGTTGTGTCATTATACTCTTTCCGAATGTATTGGTACTGAACACAGCTTCCTTATCTAATCGTGATCTGGATCTACATGTATAGTAAAGAAAATAAGCCCGAATCCTGCCCCTACTGGCACTGAGCAACCCTTAGTTAAACCCACCCTACCCGAACCACCAGAGCCGGCTCAGTCAGTGTACGGTTTGACTGAGTTCTTGAATACGCTTCACTGGTGCGCGGCTGATAAATTGATTGTTGACAGCCTTCACAAGGCTTTGGAACACGAAATCCCCTTAACTCTTCACAAGCATATTTTCTGCTTTGGCAGTTCCCACTGATCTCTCAGAGATAGCTTCCTCTCATCTCCTCTTTATGCCTTATCGTGTCTTATCATCTCAGACGGAAAGGTGTGCGGTTTGTTCTCCTTTTTAACTCTTATTCTTTTTTTTTTATTTCCTGCTTATTTCATCTTCGAGCGTCATCGCCGTCTTCGAGTATGAACTTCAATTTCCCATTTCATAAACATGTAGAAACACTTCACCATCGGCGATGAATGAAAAACGTCTTAAAGTTAATCAAGAAGACGAGTGAAGTCTAGTGTGAAGCATGGCACTACCTACAAACTGTACTTATACTCTAGAACTGCAAGCATGTAGCTGAATGCAGAAAATATATCTAATTATGTTCTTTTATCAGGAAAAATCGGCACAATTTTGTATCTCTATCTACTTCTCGACCGTTTAGACTAGCTTAGTACTAGTCCATTGTGACACCCTTTAGCCCTGTACTTGGCTAATCTTCAGAAACAAATAGCATTTACATATAGATGTACAGGAAGAAGATAACGAATACACGACGCGGCATTGAAATCTGTAATCATTCCATTTTTACGCGTATACCATCAGTGAACTGTGAAACTGTGATATTGGATACGGTCTTAACATCAGTATTAACATGAGCATCCAAGAGCCTCGAGCTCATATTTACAGATCACATATAATTGCTCTCCAATTTTACTTTTGTTTTGTTTGTTAATGAGGCATTGAATTTTTGACTGTTGGTGTAAAGTATCACACGGGCAGCAAACAGTAGCAAATCTCAGAAGTTTCTTTTTCTAAGTCCTCTCACGTTTTCGCCTTGCGTTTTCTCTTCCCTCCGCCTGCAGCCTGCGCAGCGGACTCCCTCCGCTGCTGATCGCCCATTCGGCGGAATTAGTGAGCGCCAAAGTCTCCCCCTTTCTCGGCGTAATCCCGTCTATTCCAACTGCAGACCAGCCGGTGCAAAACTCATTTCCCGCACTTCGGGCGGATTTTCT
Source organism: Branchiostoma floridae x Branchiostoma belcheri (assembly GCA_019207045.1). Taxonomy (NCBI): domain Eukaryota; kingdom Metazoa; phylum Chordata; class Leptocardii; order Amphioxiformes; family Branchiostomatidae; genus Branchiostoma; species Branchiostoma floridae x Branchiostoma belcheri. The sequence goes on from CM033028.1 coordinate 6,824,595, forward strand.
TATTTATTTTCCCGGCCGACTATTACTTGTCCGCCCGAATCTATCTCCGACAGCCCCGTCTGATTTAGTGCGGCTTAACTTCTATGACGTAAAGAGGACTGTGGAAGCGATCGTGTCCATGATTGGAACTAATTGTGCCATTCAGCTATTGCGTCAATGGGACGCGAGATCACAGCACCCGAAAATAGGGCATGACGAGGAGTAATGGGAGATTGGAGGCCCGCAAAGTTAGTTACTGATCCGCCGGTACGATTCGAATCGTCCAAAATCACGGGACAGGCTTTGGTGTAAGGGAGAGGAGCATAGAAAGTGGAAAATTGGTGAGTCATTTTCAGCATCAAATTTAGCTCTTGTAGTTTTGAAATACTTTTCGAGCGAAGTACATTAGGCGTAGAACACTGAATATTTGTTCGAAAGATCAGAGGTTACATTTGTCCATATCGTAGCCGAGAAGGACATTGAGTTCTTCAATCGCCCTTGTGAGTCCGGACACAGCTTTCAAAAATAAGTTCCTTAAGCTTGATAAGTCTTTATTTCACTAACTGGCCCAGGTGAATAAATTAATAAATGAATAGTCAAAATAGAATGCATACATACAACATAACATCGGTGGCATCGGAGGCAAATTGGTAGGTTGTTTGGCCCAAATCCCAGAGGTTATGGTTTTGGATGGCCTGAAACGCTCCGATGTTGTAAGCTTGGGAAAGGCACTTTGCACCAATGTCCCCACTCGACTCAAGTGAAAATGGTTACATAGTTTCGGTTAGGACCGTCCTTTGGATAGGACGTTTCAAGAAGGTCACGTTTTTTTAGGAGAACCACAACTCGAGAACATCATAGACTCCACCACACTTATGGGAAAGAGGTAAGGTCCCTTCCGGTGTGAGTGTATCAAATAAATTTGTCTAGGTATGCGGCATCTTGTACTCTTAATCAAATAAGTACAAACCTGATGTGCTACGCCATGAGGCGGTTTACCGGGTATGCAACACAAACAAGCGTACACAGATACATAGAAACACAGCACTCTATATACTAGAACATTGGTGTCTCCAGATTTATTTGAAGTAGTTGTTCAGAAATCAGGTGATCATAAGTAAGGTAAAACTGTTAGTTAACTAGTTTTAATTACACGCGGGGAGAGAGCGCGAGTTCCTACGGTGTCTGTCTCCTGCTTCTCACAGGATCTCCATATACTGTTGCTTTCCTTAGTGCTGAAGCATGAGTTATTATTGTTGTTAACCACCCGTGCCATCCCGTCGACGTTCTATTTCACGAGAAAGAGATGAGTGTGTATGCGTGTGTGTGTGTGCGTGTTTGTGTGTGTGTTTGTGTGTGTTTGTGTGTGTGTGTGTGTTTGTGTGTGTGTGTGTGTGTTTGTGTGTTTGTGTGTGTGTTTGTGTGTGTGTTTGTGTGTGTTTGTGTGTGTCTGTGTGTGACAGTGTGTGTGTGTGTGTGCGCGCGCGTGCGTGCGTGTGTGAGGGAGAAAGAGACAGATAAAGAGAGACAAAGAGGGATAGAGAGAGACAGGCAGACAGACAGAAGAAACATCACAGGAGTCTTGGGTAGTTAATATCCAGCTCACGTTCGAACTTCAATGTCATGAATTAGATCTTAGTACCCGATGAATGGAAATGAAATCTTGATCAGGTTTCAGCTCACTAGAGAGCCACTCTTTCATTGGTCATAACAGGAAACAGCAATACAAAGTCCAATAAGCTTTTCTATGAGAGAGATAAGTAGGATGTTGCACTTGATGGGTTTGAGTTGGAGGTTTGTGAGCACTCCAGCGCACGTTTTGAGTGTTGAGTGGAGAGGCGTTTCGCCTGTCGTAAATCATTAGGCCTGGGTCGTTGAACTTACTGTTCTGGGCCGGGACTACAATGCTTGAAAAAAATTCGTAGGTTTCCTGAATTTGCTATTGTTGTTTTCAGCAAACTCTACCTATAATGACTAATGTTTGTGTTTGTGAACAATTGGAATTTTTAACTTACAATGAGATTACTTCTTAAATATCTGTACATGTTGTTGCATGGGTCATCACTCATATTTCACCCATGTCTTACCGTTTGGCTAATTCAAATAGACAAATGACGAACTATTCCCAGCTATGTGTAATAGACCCTTTCTGCTGCGCATGCGACGAGTGGCTGCACAATAGAAATCATGTTGCATTTATATTTTATTATCATCTTTTTATTCAACATGTCGTGTAAATGTTAAAGTATTAACTCGGGACATCAATATATGTTAAAGTATTAACTCGGGGCATCAATAAATGTTGAAGTATTAACTCAGGACATCGATAAATGTTAAAGTATTAACTCAGGACATCGATAAATGTTAAAGGACTAACTAAGGATTAACTCAGGACATCGACCTTATTACATTGTGAGTCATATCCGTAACAGCGGCCATACGAGACGTTAGATTAGCTAAAGGTAGTAAAAATGAAGACAAGTACTCCCCACATTTACCCTTTTAAAGTAAAGATGATGTAGAATCCCGCGACCTTCTGGTCACCGCTAAAATGCCAGACATGTTTGACTGCAGCAACTCAGTTGCTCAGTTCCCTTTTTGAACTGCGTTTTCCCGGGATGTCTGACTTATTCATTGGACAGAACACGTTTTATGGCGTTCCTTATCGTTCTTCATTCTGCATATCAGACAAATCGGAACGGCAACGTATCCATCCTTCTAACCACTTTCCAAGTGACGCAACATCAACGGTCAAGGCTACGAGTTTTACCAAGCATATTAATGGTGTAAATAGTGTAAGAGTTCTGGTGAGAGGAGATGAGTAACTCAAGTCTTCTTTTCACTATATCACCAGCTATTAGCCTCCAGAAACCATTCGGTTATCTCATTTCCTGTCCATAACCAAGGGCCAAGGCCAGTCTTTTGTGGTAGCGTCTAGAACACCGTTTTACTACGGGTTCCCCTGCGATCGCTTCCCTGTCGAATATTCTGTGCTGTAGAGAATTCCGGGGACCCAACCTGAGCTAGAATAATATGAATACAGCATGCTGCACAGCCACGTTGTATCAAAAACAATAAATTGACAGAAAAAAATGGAAGAAATTTCAACTCTCCTCCGCTGCCCCGCTCCACTGTGACTCCCCATCGCTCCTGTTGCAGGAGATGAAACATGTTTTCCTGTGTCTCCTGCCGGGCGATTAACGGCTTAGCATGAATCACTTCCCGCGGGTTATCGGCACAAGTCTCGCGGTTTCTCACGCACCTAATCACCGAACGTCTCCACCGCGCCACCCCCGGTTATCTCTGGTGTGGAGTAATCCTTCACCGGCCGTCCATTTATCCTACTCCTCTTTATCTCCACATATGTCCCACCAAAGGGCCTGCAGACAGGATTAGAAAAGTGTTTGGCGGAATGGCGGTTTAACCTGCCAATTTCGCGGATGTGCTGCAGGTCTGACGAGGGCCATTCTCTCCAAACAGATTTTCCGGTAGCAGAAACCTTAAGTCCCAGCCAAGACCGTGTCCATGGGCTACAAGTGGTTCTTGGACGCTTTCGTACGTGAGTGTCAGGGACGTTGTTTTGCCACCGGAAGATCGGCTTGAAGATTAGAGGACCATATGATATTAGTATCATTAGCTATTGGCTACTTAAAAAGTGGTGGACTGCAGTACGTATAATTGTTTCAGGCCGTGGTAACCTGTGAGGTCGCAGATCCTGGGTAAAAAGTATATCACAGATCATATGCTATTAATTAGTTACCAATGCATAGGCCGTACTTTGTTGTACGTTGGACATGTCAGGAGACAACTATAGGAAATGTTTCTAAAGGACGGTGACTCCGTACATGCTGTATATGTCTTTGTTGTGATTAATAGTGGCCGGAATAGCTTTATCGCAAAATGCCATTTAGTTTTCTTCAAATCTCAAAGCTTGTTAAAGTTAAAGTAGACAAAGAGATATTTCTGATTCCCCAGAACATGTACAAGCTAGCCAAATGATACCGGAGGCAGCATATCAGCTTAAAGTAAACCAAGCTATGTGAAGAGCAGAGAAAAAAGATTATGAAAAACTTAAACCGCCGGCAGCCCTGTAGAGAATCCGTAATTGATTGATCCAATTAACGGTAATCAAGATCTTGTAGGTTTAATTATCCGCTTCGCTGCGTGGCGCGCGCACTGTTTCCACCCCACAGTGGGGAGAAACCCTGGGCTCCTGGCGCCATGCCAACGTGACGACTGCACAACCTGCGCTCAGCTGTTAACTTTCTTCAGCGCAAACATAAGCCGCTTAGGACAGGCGCTGTTGCCTCACTGTTGAATTGCGCTCGGCGGAAACAATCCAGTGCGTAATTGGGAATTTTCGATAATGTAGTATAAATAAGCAGTCTTTGTTCAGAGTCATTGTTTCAAACATGCGTGAGAAAAGGATGAAATCTGAGGGTTGATGTTATGATCAAAAAGCTAGTGTCACTACGATCCGAGTGTATCGAGAATCATGTCATTTTTATGCCATGTCAACTATGTAAATTAATCAAAGAGTCACTTCTTTTATTCGGTTGTGGATCAAAGTATTCAAAAAGATTCCTGAATGCAGAACGAGTAACGTATAATCTGATGAATGCGTTATTGTCATGTGATGTTGATTGTAAAAAGGTTCTCTGGATACAGCACGACATAAGTCTTTAAAAGTATTCAAAATATTTTTTTCTCTTTTCTTTATTGCATTTACTAGCAGCTTCTTCTGTGTGTTGCTGTCACGAATTTCAAAGTTGCCATATTATTGGCTAACGTGACGTCTTCAGCGCAATCATAAGCCGCTTATGACTGGCGCTTTTGCCTCACTGTTGAATTGCGCTCGGCGGAATGAACCTAGTGCATAATTGGAATTTTCGATAATGTAGTGTAAATAAGCAGTCTTTGTTCAGAGTCGTTGTTTCAACCATGTGTGAGAAAAGGATGAAAGCTGTGGGTTGATGTTATGATCAAAAAGCTAGTGTCACTACGATCTGAGTGTATCGAGAATCATGTCATTCTTATGCCATGTCAACTATGTAAATTCATCAAAGAGTCACTTCATTTGTTCGGATGTGGATAAAAGTATTCAAAAAGATTCCTGAATGCAGAAGCAGTAACGTATAATCTGATGAATACGTTATTGTCATGTGATGTTGATTGCACAAAGGTTGTCTGATTGCGACTGCGACAAGGATACGTTTTTACATGTGTTAAAAATATTTCCTTTTCTCTTTTCTTTACTGCATTTACTAGCAACTTCTTCTGTGTGTTGCTGGCACGAATTTCAAAGTTGTCATATTATTAGTCAACGTGACGTCTTCAGCGCAAACACAAGCCGCTTATGACTGGCACTTTTGCCTCACTGTTGAATTGCACTCGGCAGGATGAACCCAGTGGGTAATTTGGGATTTTTGATAATGTAGTGTAAATAAGCAGTCTTTGTTCAGAGTCATTGTTTCAATCATGCGTGAGAAAAGGATGAAAGCTGTGGTTTAATGATATACTAAAAAGTGCCGTGCGATCCGAGTGTATTTATAATTATGCTATTCTAATGTCATATCAACTATGTACGTATACATTCATCAAAGAGTCACTTCATTTGTTCGGATGTGGATAAAAGTATTCAAAAAGATTCCTGAATGCAGAACAAGTAACACATAATCTAATGAATGTGTTATTGTCATGTGGTGTTGATTGTACAAAGCTTCTCTGGATACAAAACAACATAAGATTTTACATGTGTTTAAAATATTTCTTTTTCTCTTTTCTTTACTGCGTTTACTAGCAGCTTCTTCTGTGTGTTGCTGGCACGAATTTCAAAGTTGTCATATTATTGGCCAACGTGACGTCTTCAGCGCAAACATAAGCCGCTTAGGACTGGCGCCGTTGCCTCACTATTGAATTGTGCTCGGCGGAATGAACCCAGTGGGTAATTGGGGATTTTTGATAATGTAGTGTAAATAAGCAGTCTTTGTTCAGAGTCATTGTTTCAATCATGCGTGGAAAAAGGATGGAAGCTAAGGGTTGATTTTATGCCCAGAAAGTGTCAGTATACGTGTCCATTCTAAGTCATTCTTGTGCCATGTCAGCTATGTAAGTTTATCAAAAAGTCATTTTATTTGTTCAGATTTCGATCAAAGTATAACGTTAAATGTATTCAAAAATATCCCTGAATGCAGAACGAGAAATGGATATGACGCTGAATACAATTTTTGCTTGCGATGTTGATTGTACAAAGGCTCTCTGGTTACTACACGACATAAATTTTTACATGTTTTCAAAATATCTCTTTTTCTCTTTTCTTTATTGCATTTAATTTACTAGCAACTTCTTCTGTGTGTTGCTCGCACGAATGTCAAAGTTGTAATATTATTGGATTTAGTTTCTTTTCGGCTTTGATATGATTTTTGACGCTTTCCGTAGATACATATGCCCAAAAACGTCTCATGCTGTTTCCACCCAAAGTGTTGACTACTGCAGTTCTGAATAATTCTGAACAGAAATGTTCTGTCCTAATCTACGCTAACACACGCACTTTGTGTTGCTGCCCTTAAACCACCTTTGACATTACGATTTGCAGTCCGTTTGCATTTTGTGTATCATACAAGTTGTCTGCTGCTGTATTTTATGATTTCGCCCTGATATCAGCTATCGTTATCACGCCTACGGGTGGCCTAAGACCGGTCTGACCAAACGCGGTCTTAAATTACCATTACTCTCAAAGGGCTGATTTTATCTATAGACATAAAATTTGATCAGTTTATGGTAATGTGCATGAAAATGTGGAGCCATACCGTGCTAACACATTGATTTTTGAACATGAGATTTCTTTTGTGTTCAGTTGATTTTATGTTTTGATGTCTATTGCTTGGCGCCGAACTGTTGTTTCGGGGGGCTATCTACTCCAAGTGTCAAGCACGAAGCGTCATTGTGGCGTACTGGTAGGGTGTTTGCCCCCAGAACCAACAGGTCATCTGACATGCCCTGGCGTTCTGCCCTTGGGAAGGGCAGGCGCTACGTATCGTATATTCAGATTTCTTGTACAGTGGATTTTTTTCTCTCAAAAAAGTGCAATGAACAGTGGATAACAGCTTATCGCCCCTTCCTAAGGATTGCGACCCTTTCCACTTGAAGTGTGCACATTCGGTGAGCCACACAGTCGGGATTAGAACTCACGAAGTCAAGTGGCAGAGTGACTAACCACTGGACTACGAACACTAATGCAAAAGCACGTCTCCAAAAGCACGTCTCCTTCTGTACTGTAACGATAACTTCGTCCTTGCCCTGCACACACCACACGTGATCATCACATTTCCGCTTAAACAGCTGACCGCTGGCGCCATTGACGTCATCACCCCGGGTGGTCACGGGAAGAACATTTGCCCTCACGTTGCGCCCGTCCCGACATGCCTTCTGAAGGAAAGCGGAGAGAGTAGCAGTTATCCAAATTTTCAGACCATCATGTGATTTTCCAAAAATCTGAAATGTTCCCACTTAACTGCAAGAAAAAAAAATAATGAAAGTTTTATATCCTATAGCTACCTATCTGCCTTTCATTTTTCCATACGTATACTTATTTGGAGCCCCATATCCGAAATCTTTGCCTTTAATGCAAACTTTTCTATTGCAACATGAGACCCCATTCTTTCTCGCAGGTGTGTAATGATTGTAGATGTGGGCATTTTGAGTCACCGGTTGTCTTTTTACTCCAAGAAAAAGATGAGAGGCAGATGATGACCAGTCCTCGTGGCTACTAGGAAATTTGAATCTCCAAAATGATCGATTAAAGTGAAACAGACCCCGCTCTCCTCTCCTCCGCACCGCGCTCGGCGCACAAAGAGAGAGGCCGGGACCCACCGCACGGCTGGGCGGGCGTGATGACGCAGGTCTGGCGGAGCGGAGCCGTGATGAAGAGGGGACAATCATTCCTTCGCCCCCGCCCGAGATTCAAACTACCCCAATCAATTTGGCTAATATTCCACTCGAACCGCCCGAATACAAACACGGTGTGAGTAACAATACGCCGGGCGTGGAGCACGAGTCACGAGCCTGGCCTGTGGGGTTCTAATCATTCTTCTTAATAGTCTTACTTTCAATTACACCGTGAAAGCCGCCACGGTCTTTGTACAGGAGATGCTCGGAGCAGATTACGGGTCTCCGCCTCTGCCTTTCAAACACGGTCTCCCCTTTTTTGTCTCCTTAAGTCGAGAGGAGGAAATCGATGCAGGCTTTTAGCCCGTCGCGTTATCCCCGCACCAGACGTATCTTTTGCTAAATTGGCTTGAGAGTCGCGCGTAAAATTACAGGCTTTTGAATGTCACGAAATAGACGCAAACAAGCCCGGGATATGATAGTGGTTAAGTGCCATCGACCTATCAGCTTCTGAAGGTGTTTGTAGCGCTCAGCTCTATAGATGGCTTTAACTCTTAAGGGACCACCCACCGGGCATATCTCTCTCTTGCGAAGAAACACTCGTGGACGTCTTTAGCCTTAAGGTATGTAATAAAAATGTCTCCAAACGCTGTTATGATTGCTATCAAACCACTAAGGTCTGCTATGAAGGAGAATAAAAGCACTTTTACCCCCAATGCCTGCTACAAAAGGCTACACAACTTTCCCTTATAGATTTCAACGGAAGCTATAAACGTCACTTGTAGTCTGTTGCCGAGGTCATAACGGCCTAAGTAGCCTGCGGAAGAGGCTATAAACGCCCCTTGGAGCCTGCTGCGTAGGCTATGAGCGCCTCTTGCAGTCCATAGCTGAGGGTATAACCCCCCCCCCCCCCATGCTATGAACATCTCATTGAGGCTATGAACGCTCCTTGGAGCCTGCTACGCCTACGGAGACTATAAGTGGCCATAGGAGATCATTAACGCACCTTAGAGCCTGCTCCTTAGGCTATAAGACTTCTCTGATATCATTTTATGGAGGCTGCAAAAGCCTCCAGTAGCCTGCGCGCGCTTCCGAGACTATATACACCCAAGGACCTGCCACGGAGGCTATAAACGCTCATTGGAGCCTGCTATGGAGGATATAAAAAGTTCCCCTTGAAGCCAATGAGACAAACATAAGAATGAGGGCAGGGCGGTGCTTCAGTCAACTTTTACTACTCATTCCAAAATTGCTTCTACAAATACTACTCCTCGATCGAGTCCTGGCACTTTTGGTAGACGGAATCGTGTCGGAGTGTGATTGTGATTGGTGTCTCACAATTAAATAGAAGTAGGGCAATGCAAGATGGGTCAAACAAATCAACGAAAGTACACGGACGCCCCCGCCCCCACATAACAAGGTGTTAGAAAACCTACAAACATCAAAAGAAGACTTACGAGCTAAGAAGAAGACTTATAAGTGTCAACAGCAATATAAAATAGTCAGCTGATTATGATTTTCAATTTTCCATTAGATCGCCTCAGTATCTGTTACCCGAAGTTGTTCTCAGTTTCGCAGATCGTACAAAGGCCAGTGCGGGGGCGGAGGTGGTAGTTAGATTTTGATTAAGATGAAACGACCATAAACGTCTCGAAGCTGTCTGTGTGATCGGTGCGGGCTGAACTGCGGCCCGGGGAGATGACGGATCGCCCGTGACAGATGTACAAGTGTTTCCGCTCGCCGCAGGTCGATGCGGGGGATTGTTTGCTCGCGACGGTGGGGGAGTGAATGATGGATATGAACGGCTCGCGCCGCGCGTGCTGATACCACAGCAGTAATCTGTCTGCGAGCCCGATTACATTCCTAGTGTTTTATCGTGTTTTATCTTAGTCATCTAGCTATTGAGTATATAGAGTTTTTTTATAGATTCAGGACGATAATGACTGGTTTTATTGGCAATGAAAGCTCATCTGAGTTGGAGAATTACATAAGAACCGCTAACTAAATATAATTTGACTCATCATGAATTTTCGACTGAATCGTCCAATCAATCCTCCAGCTATCTGAGACGAATGCTCAGGACACGTGACTTTATGCGCGTGTGACGTCATCAATGGGTCAAAGATTGTTAAAAGTCGTCATCGCCCCTCTTACCGGCTGAGAGTCACGTGTCTTAAGTAGTGAGTAATTGAGTCAGATGGCTGAAGAAGACTGTGCGAGTCATTACAAAAGTCGGTGAGTTTGCGGATAGTTTAAATTCTGCATAATGTCTAGTTCTGGCCGATGGTCTTCCTGAGATCTTCCAGACGGTTCATGGAAACGGTGGCAGGTAAATATCTTCTGAGTGTGTGGGAAGAAAACTTCGTACTCAGTGACTTATCAGGCTGATACATGGCAAAGATTCGGTGCGAATTTTCGTCTCACACATAATTCGTACGACAGGATAGCGACGACAAGGTGCGGGTATCGTCATCATCATCATCATCATCATCATCAATATTATCATTATCATCATCTTCATTGTCATCATCATCATCACCATTATCATCATCATCATTATGATCACCACTCTGCAGTGCATGCACTGACGCGGGTCATCATTGTCATCCATTGTGTTTTCCCTGCTGCTGTCTGCTGAGAACCTCCCAGCTACAGCCCATCTCAGCAAGACCCCGCCTCAACAGTTCCTTTCCTGCTTACAGACAAAAATCTCTTACTTGTTCCGTCTTGACACTTCCGCCTTGCCGCATGCTGCTCAAAAGACACTTCAAAGGGGTACAAATTCTTGCAGAAAACGAACTAACACATCTGCTTGGATATTGATATGAGACGTCAAAGGATCCACTTTTCTTTCCTCTCATACACCCTTTGGTACGGAAAAAGTGATCTCTCCAAAAGCTTCTGTGTTGCCAAGTGGAAAGTGTATAGTTTTCCCAAAATCGATTTCTGTTCCGAGCCAAAGACAGAAGAGCCGTGCATTACTTTCCGACCGAAACACTCCAAAACGCATCAATTCCACTTCTTTCTGGCATTTCTCACCTCCCCCGCACTTAATCCCTTTGACAAGGCTGAAAACGCCGGGATCTTCGACACAGAACCGAGACCAAAGCGTGAAGAGGAACGCTTGCGCCTGGGTCCTCACGGGGAAGCAACGTGCGCGTTACGTCACATGTCTAAAGAAAAAATGCCGAAACTCATAATTAGCCCCACTCGATTGTAGTACAATGTTTTAGGCTAGCTCTCATTGTTTTAGAAATAAGGATGTCAAATTCCATTCTATATTCATCATCTGCATATGTACTATGTTTAATACTAGCTTTAGTAATTAGGATGATAAGTTTGTTTCTTCTTTCTTCTGCCATACATTGTACCGTGTACGATCGTTGCGCAATAAAGTTCTAGTAGTACTAGTATGTCTTAACGACGTCAGTAAAGATCCGTTCCTTAAAAAAGTTAAGTGAACTTTTTGAATACATCAATGAATTGTTTCTTTCACACTGAAATGTACACAATGTCTTGGGGTGGTGGGAAATGGCGCACAGTTATGTTGACCTAAGTTACCTAAGTTCATTAATGAATTTGTATTTTGTTATGTGGCGCTGTTAAAATAAGTTCTTAAACTTGAGTGCAGCGCCACATTGTCCTTGTTATGTGTTTTTGAATAAAGAAAAAAATGTACACAAAAAGGCTCAGAGACACACACGCATGCACTCACTCGCTAACATAAACACACTGAAAATACACACACATACACATATGTAAATATTGACCATATGTGGATGTATTTGAATCAGTAATTAATCTATTTTGTATCGATGCCAACAATGCTCCACCATCCGAGTTTACAGCTTCCCGAAAACGAACGCAAGAGCTACCAACGTAAAGCATCTCCTATAGAAGTAAAGACAAACGTGGCTTTACGAGGTAAAGATGTATGTAGAAAGATGACTGAGAAGAAGTTGAGAAAAATGGGATTGAGAAGTTAAGCGAACATGTCGTGACCAACATGAGGCAGCGTTAAATCCACTTTATATTGTCCGATAAACAGCAGACAAGCACAGCCGCATGAGAACTCGTATCAGCCGCCATGACGGACTACATACATCATTGAACATGACGTACAATTTGCGGCGAATCTGCGGGCCCCGCAGGCCGGCTTAAGTCGAACGGTGTAATCTATCCCCCAACAAATGCCTGCTGACAGGCGAGATGCCTTTCATTAACCTCTAACAGCCGCGCGTTAAGATCCCGCGATCACACACTCCTGCAGTCGCGCACATACATCTTCAAACGCCCACGCTCGGTCGACCTGAATGCCTAGGCGCTAAATCGTGTTCGATACGAGGCGCGGAGGCCCGCAAAGTCGTTCGTTAAGGTCCCCTACATCCCTTTAATTTTTTAAAGCGTTCATTTTAGGAGAATGTTAGCGCCAACAGCGATGTTAAAGAGCGCGTGGGAGTTCGAACAGACGCCAGACGGCACCATACGCTTGTATCGAATGAACACATCTTTAAGTTCATGGACGACAAAGACGTTAAATAAATTAGTATATAAAAAAAAATTATCATGGTATTATTTCAACAGTGAAAGTGTTTGATTTGGTCTAGCTAAACCAATAGAAGCAAACTTTCCAGATGGCGCCCTGCTCATGTGTCGCAAGACAAATCCAAAAGCTATAGAATGTGAGTTTGTGATCAATCTGTAATGTAATGTTCATGATCAAACTTGCTCTTTCGCGTGTTGTTGGCCACCGTACTTGCATGAGACTGGAAATGTTATCAGTCTGGAAGGGAATGTTGCAAGTTGTGGTCTTTATTCCTTGCAACGTAACTTGGCGAGTAAAGGCCATTTTCCCGGTATAATGAGCCTATGAGTGTATTCCGTACATAGTGCCCTGCATCTTGTTCTAGCTAGTGGAAAATTGAATTTGCTTCTTGACGTCATTTCAAAGGTCTTCTTTAACATTATATCCAGGCAAAGACTTCAGATGATTGACTTTTAAGTCAATATTTTTTCCGACGAACACTTCGATGAAATAATCTGTCACCTAAATTTACACTTGAACAGACTCTCGATGCGTAGAAAATGGGTGATTCCTTGGTGTGTACCCCTGTATTCTCATCTGCCGTTCTGATTGTCACACCGCCCCATTCCGTCCTGAGGCGAACCCTCTGGATGACGTCAAACCTCGCGCCCCGGTGATTCCCGGGTCAACACCGTGAGATTGGATCGCTTATTCGCGTTAATTACTTCATTCGGCGGGGAGGATTGTTCTGGACTGTAGAGTAGTCGATCTGGTCTATTCTCAGCAATGTTGTTCATTTCCGTGCCCGGAACTTTTGTAGGGCAGCCCCACCACAGGAGAAACTTTGGCGACAGCGAGGGAATGAGCAATGCACAGTTCTATACTGTCTGAATCGCTTATCCATCAATGATTGTGATCTTATACGCGTCATCATCTAATGACGTGAGCCCAACCTTGTAATAACATGATGTACGCTCAACCTGTCAATCACCTGATGACGTAATGCTAAAAGTGCCAATCACTTTTCATGACGTATCGTTTAACGTGTCATGTTTCTGATGACGTAAGACCTAACCTGCCGTTCACTTGATGACGTATGTTTTTGTATGTTCGTTCCAGGCGGTGTGACGTCAGACCTGCGTTCTATCGATCGTTGCTTCTCTGATATCTTCGAGCTGGGAACGAGAGCCTGTCACCTGGGAACGACCAATTCACCACCGACCATCCCGCCACCACCACCTCCACTATGGGCTGGGCCTTCATGTTGTTCCCCTTCCTACTGAGCCTCTTCGCGCCGTCCATCCGGAAACCCAGCTACTCGCGATTCGTCTCGCGGTGGGACGCGGCCTGGAGGCCCCAGCGCTTCGGGAGGGACCCGAGCCGAGTCCCGAGGAGCGATCCGTACCCGTACGATGACCTCCAGCGGTGGCTAGAGAGAAAGCAGCAGCAGCGGCCGCAGCCTTTCAGTGCCGGGTCCTTCCAAGACAACGACTTCGACCCAGGCCCGGAGTTTTCTGGCCTGAAGACACCGGCTAAATTTGGTCAAGAAAGATTCTGGAATGACCGTTTCCCGACAGCCCTGGCGCGGTACAAACCGTCCAACCAGCGGTACGAAACGTTTCCGTCACCGTTTTCAAATATCCTGAACCAACGCTTGGCCCAAAGTTTGAACCGACCAGGTAGCTATGGACACCAGGCAGCCGATCCGTACCGAAAAACGTTCGAAGCTTTGATAGACATCGTCCAAAATCGCCTGATTGCCGAGCTGTTACAACGGTTATGGAATCAGCACCAAGGACAGCGAGGAAACGGGGCCTCGCCGACCGAGAGTGTTGTACAGCTGGCACGATATCCGGGCTACGATCGCCAGGCCCCGTACGGAAGTAAGCTCCATTCTCCGCAGCGCGAACCCTCAACCTTGCGAGTTTCAACTTCGCGTCCGAACGAAAGTACCGAGAAGGGCAAGGTCAAGATCAAGTGGAATCAACCCAAGGTCATCCTGTCCAAAACAGCGCAGCACGGCTTCAGAGGTCCGTCCGGAACTAGCCTCTACTCGGGACATTCTGGAGGAACCTCCGGCAACACTCTCTACTCCGGACATCCCGGAGGAACGTCTGGCAAAAGCCTCTACTCGACGCTCTCCAAAGGTACATCTGGCAACGAAATCTACCCCGGACACTCCGGAGACCCGCACGGCAATAGCCTATACTCCGGTTATTCCGGAGGAACGTCTGCTGGTAAAAGCCTCTACTCCGGACATTCCGGAGGCACAACCGGCAATAGCCTCTACCCCAGGCCTTCTGGAGGCGCATCCGGCAACAGCATGTACTCCGGTTATTCCGGACACAAGCAGCCCGGACACCAAGAATCCAATGCAATCAACCCGTTGGCCTTCCGGAAAACCAGAGAAGCAGGGAACAGGAAAATGCATTGAGGAAGGCGTCACCGTGACACAGCAAGCACAACGTAATCGGAGCAGACCACTCATTATAGAACAGGTTAGTTAGTAATAATACAGCCCCGAGCGACTCACAAAAATAATTCCGTATTCAAGAAGCTTAAGAAAGTTGTTTCGAAAGAAGGAATCATTCAGAAAGATTAAATGCGGCACTTGGGGATGCGGAGTCGTCGCGCGATCGCGAGTAGAGACAGAGTAGAGTTTCATTTTTTGTGACCTGTGCGGTCAAGCTTCGGGACAGATGATGCAAAAAAAAATTAGTAGGTGTCTCAAGAAGCCTGGGAGAGCACAAGAAGTTGTGTCTCGTCTAATCGAAGACGAAGACATTCGCATAAAAAGGTCAGGGTCAGAGTAATTTTCGATTGGGTGGTTATAGACCCGTAAGAGTAAAGACCTGTGATTGGGTGGACAGTCAGGTCATAGGTCAAGATATTGTCAACATTAAGTTGTAAAACGTTTTTTTGTTTGTTTCTTATATTCAGGATTTCAAATATGCTGATTTAATTGATGTTGTTTAGTGGACAGCTATTCCATGCAGGTACCTAAGTATTCCTGGTTTTATTTTGATGGAACAAAAGTGAACGTAATCGTAGAAACTGGAGTAAGACTAACAACATTTTCTTTGAAATGAAAACAGAGAGAGTGACTACAATTAATAGTAAACTCACATTACAGCTTGCAGATCTCTTGTGATCCAGGAATTTACCAAGGCCCTGCATAGAGTAGTAGCCTTATGATTATGATGATTCATAAATCACCAGAAACTACCAAAATCAGGTCACGACCATCGTCTTGTTGTTGTTGTTGTTGTGGCTGTTGTTGCATTGTGTCATTGCTGTGAGAACATCCTGTCAGTGAATACTCAGCAATAAGGAAACTATACGATGCAATCCAGAAAGAAATATCGACAAACGCATTTATTGATGACAAGGCTGTGGCAATTACTTAGAAATTGCGACGTTGTGGCGGAAATACAAGGCATATAGAATTTGTGGCAAACTTGAAACAGTGAAGGAAATTGTGACAGAAAATGTCAAACAAACATGAGGGAAGTGGAATGATCTTGGGAAGTAACATCCAAATTTAGCAGATTATTGTGGCAGATGCCAAAGAGCGTTAGGAACCTGTGATGAAAATTCGACACATCCCTTTCATTGTGGCTATCGTAAGAATACTGGCAACAACCTGTGCTAGGTCGTACCCACAGAGACCGTCTGTGGTAAGTATGTAACATGAGGAAATTGTAGCCAATGGGGCAGCTTGTGATAAAGTTGTAACGCAGTGAGTATGTAACTATTATAACCAGGAAAGGCATGCAGAATATGCTGCTACCAGAATTATTACAAACACAGAGAAACTCAAGGACTTGTAAGTCTGCGCGTGCAGATACAAACAGTCTACTGTAAACATTCCACATGTATATGCACACGATATGACATGCAGTAGCATGGGAAATACTAGCCTTTTAAGTTGTCAGAGTGTTAAACGTTGTAAATGGTTGTTAGATTGCTGTGAATATGTAACAGTTTTCCGAGACCGACTACAAAGTATCATGTTTTAATTGTTTTAAAGAATACCATGAAATTGATTGGTGTTTCATTCTATGAGGTAGTGAAGCTTCTGTAATATCATAACGTTGAATGGCAACCAGGTGTCTCACCTTGGACTGTTTTAATTTGAATTTTCGTTACGATATAGTCGACGCTACAGTGGCCCAAAAACGTGTAAACAAGAACTTCAGAAGATGTGTCAGATCTACGTGCACAGGTTGCACTAGATTACATAAAAGCACAAGTTAGCGATCGACCTGAGATATTGTAATCGGATCTTACCTAAGGCGCCTTGAAGAATGTATTCTACCCTGCACTAGTTTCTCGGAGCAAACATATGGTGACTTACTGGTAGTTATTGTAGACACATGAATGAAAATTGCACGAATAATAAACCGGATGGACAAGATGTGAGATTTCTGCTGTTTTCTTTTGTTTCCAGTTTAGCAATACGTCAGTTTAGCAATGGGTTCGTGTTAGTTAAGTTAAACCCTTCCCGCGCCTGATGGCGCTCTGTTTCCTTAGCCCTGGGCCACACAACGCAGTCACTACAGCAGGGGACTAGTCCACTGGTAGTGGTGTGTGTTAAACTTCCATACTCTTTCCCAAATGCTGAGTGCTAAGCAGAGAAAGCAGCATGTACCATTTTTAAAGTCTTTGGTATGACTCGGCCGGGGATCGAACTCACGACCTACCGAATTCAAGGCGAACACTCTACCCACTAGGTCATTGCACCGCCCTTAGAGTAGTCATAGACAATCACGTCTTTACTAGATCTCCAGATCAAAAGTTCTGCGCATGCCCTAGCTGTCTATTCTCTGAACTTGCACACTACTGGTACATGCTATGGTCCCTGGGATGGGCCATGTTACTTTGCCGGCCCTGTGTTTAAGGGTTAAGGAGAGCCACGCACCAAGCATGTTAAATAACATCTACCCGCCTCAAGCCTTGGCCATGTTAAATACCCTACCATTCCTCGATAGGTAAGACTTCAGAGCAATCCCTCTAACGCCCTTTAGTAAAAGACATGGGTAGACGTCTCCCTTAACCGACTTGGTACAGTAGTTATGGAATCAGCACCAAGGCCTGGCCATGGAAACTCCATAATGCAACACTGATTTCATTTCATGGATAGCGCCCTGGCGCTCATAATTTTCATTCTACAAAAAAATCTCCTCCTCAGTAAGGCGCCTCGTGTTGACACATAATGCCCCAAAAAGGTCAGTATGGGAAAATTCTCATTAAACTTTTAACTATTACTATGTCCTTTCACAGAACCTAATACAAGCGTTTTCACTACGTCGGCATCGAAGTACACAAAAGACTTGGTCATTATTGGTGATTGGTATGCTATCAATAATGGGAAAATTTACATTTGCACAACTTTATTGGGCTCCGAGATAATTGTCCTGTCAAGACCAGCTTTGTGTTCCTTATTCTTGAAATTTTAGCATTTTGAATCTATTCTTGCCCTCTCGTATTAGTTCTGGGCTCTCCTGAGTTTGTCATCTATAACATTAAATGGGGAGGAGGGGACACCCACGTTGGGTCTCTCAATAAAGAAAACGCATCATGCCATGCGAAACAACTGTGTCTAAACAGCCACACACAAGCGCTCAACAGGAGACCGATAAACGAATCCTTATTGATTTTCCCCTGCCGGCTCGTCCGCGCTAAGTGAATAAAGACGCCTCCTGAGTCCGGTCCATTATGGGTGCTTATCGACCTGCGCTGACCCGATCTCCGCCGGACCGGCCACGGGAAATGGAAACGGTTCCGGGCAGATCAACATAAACATCATCAGGGGCGGTTTAGATTTGGTTCCAAAGTCATTTTCGAAGGTCGAAGGGCTTCGTGTTGAAACTTGATACTCTGACCCGAAGTGAGTGTGTGTGTGTGTGTGTGTGTGTTTGTGTTTGTGTGTGTGTAGGTTTGTGTGCGTATTTGTTTGCGAGTTTGTGTGTGTTTGTGTCTGTGCGATATGTGTGTGTGCGTGCTCGCGTGTGTGTCTGTGTGTGTGATGTGTGTGTCAGTGTGTGTCTTTGTGTGTGTGTACGTGTTGAGGCCATCTTTGACTGTCTTGTTTCAACGTACGGTACTTGTGTGTGAAACATGAGATAAAACAAATGGTTTTTCCAAGAAGAGGATCGGAGAACACACCCGGCGCCTGAGATGATTGAAGCAAGTGCATAAACCATAAACGTGTTATGATTGCTTCGGTATGACGTCAGCCTTAGGTGCAGGTGGCTCGTAATGTGCAAAATGGTCCGGAAAGTCTTCCTTTGTACCTCAGCAAATTACACCAAATCAGCGCCTTTTAGACGTTGTTGCTGCGGTGTTAAAGGAAACTCGGGAAGTGGAGAGGGTCAGGGAGGACGACCGCGCCTTTGTCGGCCCACACAAGCTGCAGCCGGACGAATTTTACGCGCGGATCAACCCATTCATCACGCTTGGACTGTAAATTGGAAGTTACGACTCGTTTACTAGATTTTATGTAATGGATATCAGTTACAAGGGAAGGCGCGTTAGAGCGGTCATTTCTGCTTTTCTTAACTGTCCAATGGACCTCTTTTAAAGTAAGCAACGCATACTTTAGACCTTTAAAAGTGAAGCAATATGTTTTCCTTAACTTGGCTTGTCTGTGTCTAACTGTCTTTCTTTCTGTCTCATGTCTGTAATTCCCTACAAAACGCACGCTCTGCTATGAGTGCTCATAGCTGATATCTTTGTCCGACTTTATATTGGAGAGTCTTAAACACTAGGTAAGAGTTAACGCTTCCATCTCCGATCGCCTTGTTAGAAATTGCCATTGACATAACACGCAATGTTAGGTGAATCGTGATTATGATAGGACAGAAGCAATATTGTCCATCTTGTGATCTGTTTATTGTCAACCAGGAAGAACAGTACAATCCAGTAGTAAAAGCACAAACATGACAGAACATCTTGAACTGTACACAACTGTCAAGTTTGTGGTGCAAGATGTGCCTTCACGTGTGAACGAACAGTTGATCACCATGGCCATCCTGAAGAGATTAGAAACCTGTAGCAGTACGCCATGATGTTGGAAAGTAATGAACGCGTTCCTTTATTGGTTAAGATGTTTGGGAGATTTAAAGAAAAAATCTGGATAGGAAACTTGTAAATAGGAAACACTGACGCAGTAGAAAAACATTAACGTTGAATAGGCAATAGTCATTTTATGCCTCATTACGTTTCCTCGTTCGAATATAAGTTGCCGTTTTCAGACCGTTTTGTCTGTTGTAATGTTAGCCGGGATTGAACCAGAACATCGTCTTTAACCACCATAACCGTAAAAATGATTAAAACATGCGGAAAATGACGTCAGTAGAAAGTTCGCGATCCGATTTACGCGGAATGGTTGATTCAATTTGAAGTTCATGGAGTCTTTAATGGTTCCAGGTTTACACCTTGTTTCAAATACAGCTCAGTGGAGCGAGGAAAACTGACTGCGCCATCTGTCATGGTTTTTGCTAAGAGACGCCCTTTTCTGGGGATATTTTTGCACTTGCTGTGCAACATTGCTCTCTATTAGAGTAAAGAAGGAAGTGCAGTAAACGTGTATTGGTACTAAATTAACCAAATGGTCGAGAAGTCTCCTAATGTGCTGTTAAAGGTAGATGTATGTATCTATAGCATACATCTTGATAAGATGGCCGCTGCTGTAAACCGCAATAACCGTAAAAATGACTAAAACATTGGCAGGATGACGTAAATAGAAAGGTTTGCGAGCCGGTTTGCACGTAATGGCCAGTTCGGTTTAGAGTTTATCCATTTTTCATGTTCCCGGGTCGCCTGCAATGAAAAATTCAGTTTAAACACAGATCACTAGAGCGAGGAAAAATTGACCGTACACGAGTCTTTTATGAATGGTTTCAGCCGAGAAGAAACTTTCCAGACGTTTCTGTTGTATGTTTTTTTAGTGGCAATGGGACCCATTATCCCTCATTGCTATCTTAATATGTAGCAGACCCCTTTTATGGACCGCAACTCCTCAAAGTATTAAAATAACCCTTACTGAAGTGACGTAAGCACCATGTGCTTACTACATGTTATGTAATAATCGATTGTACCATGTGACAGTCGTTAAATAATCGTACATGAACTGATAAAGACACACTCAGCTTGAAGCTGATGAGAGTCCCAGCCCATAAATCAGTCTCAGGAAAAGACCAAAACAACCCGAGGCCTTGTATCTCATCGTGTCCATTTGTCCCTTCCAGATCTTCTCTATCCGCGGCTGCGTGGCACATTCTGATAAAGTTGTCACAGGAGCAAAACTCCCGAAGCAGCTGTTCGTCCAGAGCCGGCATCAACGTCGAGGCTTGACTCCAACTTAAGGAGTTCGCCTTACGAGTTCCGCCTGTCCATAAAACAGAGTTGGCGGCTTCTTTTGGAGACACGTAGGTGGGCGTTTTCTGCGCCAGAAGGTTTTCATCTGTAATTGATTAAAAATGGGATTAATCTTATTTATAGTAATGGAAAAATCCCTCCAAGCATGCGGATAGCTTGAGAAGCTTGTAACGAGACAGTAAAACGATGATAAAGAGAGGCTGTTTTTCCTGAGTTTGAAGAGTCTTTGATAGTCTGACAACCCGCCGACAGAAACCACAACACAGGGACGACAACTTCTAAAAGATAGGAGTTCCTTGTTAGTCTCGACAGCAGGCTCTGCGGTGGGCCATTTTATGCAGTAGTTGACTGTTCTCCGATTGCCACCGTGTTAACATGTTCTCATGGTCACAGTTATCTATAATTGTAAACTTATTAGCAGATGGAGCCACCAGATATATAACAATACATGATGAAGAAACAAACAAACAAATAAACAGACAGACAGACAAGGATACTGCTAAGAGGCACAAACATCCTCATCATCGTAACCTAACATACACATCTTCCCTAAACCACTTTCTCGTTCATGGAGGTGAAAAAGTAAATATTAGAAGCGTCACGTTTTCGTAGCTGTCCGTTTCTGTTATAGTCTCCTCGCCCGAGGTAGCAGAAACGGATAGCTAAGAAAACGCAATGATTTTGCCTCGCGACGTCTGCTTGAATATCAGTACGTCCTGCCGTGGGTATTTGGAGACCACGACGTTTTGACGTACAGAAATGCCCCCCGTGAATAGTTTCATCAGGTTGGTATGTCACTGAATAAAGAGACATTTTTTACACAACCAATGCTTTGTTCTCACCGACGTTTTGGTGACCATCTGTCACCTTCTTCAGGGTAAATTTGACTGGTTCACATTGCACTGCAGGACAGGTGTCGCTGCTCACAGTTCAGATATGGTCACAAAACGTATTTAAATACTTTACGTTACAATCTTAGAATAAAGAATTGGTTGTGTAAAACGAGTCCCTTTATTCAGTACAGAAATGACGTGCAGAATGACGTAGGTTCGCTGTCAGGCGCTCGTCGATAAGGCCCAGCATGACCAGCGGCAGTCCTGCGCCTGGCGCCGCCCGTGCGAAGGTCACACAACCCGGCTCCATCCAGCACAAATCTTTATCCATAAAAATCCCAGGAAATAACGCATCGCTAGTGACGTTTTAAAAATCAATGCAAGTAAAAATAAACTTGTCACTCAGAGATTATGACATGCAAGTATGTTCAGAACACGGGTTGCAAAACCTCCGACATAGAAAGTACAAGTACTCAGAAGGACCACAAAGAGGAAGTGTGGGTTCACCAGTACATAACAAGGAGGGATGAGAAAGAAGGTGACTGTGACATCTACAGATTGTCAGTAAGGCCCTTTTCCCACTAACCGACGATTGCTGAGCGACCGTAGAGAGTCCATAATCAGATTTCTGTAACCCTTGATGGAAGAACTGGAATGTTTAAAAGACGACGAAAGACCCAAAAATTTGTTAAACTTCGTTCTATATCGATGAAACTCGTTGAGAGAACTGTCAGATCTTTGGTCGCTTAGCTCTAGTGGAGTTTAGTATGATCTGTAGTTTTTCATTCATGCAGAATCACTGTGGTTGTACGTACGCTGCCAGTCTTTGTTGCGTGCGTCATTGTGATTATGGTAATTATAGAACCGCTCCAGGAAGTCTGGTGCTGTGTTTTATTCACATTGCTGATGGGGTTTCGAATAAAGCATCAAATTATAGCGTTCTCAGCCTCATTCTCTGCGGTTTTTACTAGACTAAGGCCATGTTAATTTTATAATATGGATGACATCATCTTGGAACTCCACAATTGATGCGAGCGTGCCCATGAAAAAGTTCTGGCAAAACAAAGGTTACCTTCATTATGAAATCTAAGCTTAAGTGGCCAGGAAGGCTGAACAAATGATTAAACACACAGAGTATGGTACTTTGACATTGGAATTAAAAGTATAAGTTTTCCGAAAAACTTTCAAACTGCGGCACATTTACAGCTACTTTCTACGATTTATTTACTATTTATTTTGCAGCTACTTTCTACGATTTACAGTTTGGCTGAAAACCTTTTTTGAAAGTCCCGAAAATTGCTGCGCGTGTGAATGTCAGCCATATAGTCAAATCAACATGGCCTACATGTAATTACTACATGTATCTACTGTATACTAAGTCTGCATCACTCAGCAGCCTGCATACCCATCTACATTACCTGATATGGTATCTTCTCTTGTGGGTAATTTTCAATGGAGATTACAAGGGGCCATCAGGAAGTACATAACTAAAAAAAAAATAACTGGTCTTGTTGCCGTGAAAGTCCTGTTACGAGTTTGACCACTTGTTCTGGACTACCATATTACGTGAAGTTCGCTGATTTCTTCGCTAAGTCTGATCATTCGAGTGTCGTACGATCGCAAACTGAGGACTACTTCAATTCTTGGATAGGGTATCATTGGGATAGTCCGACAGATGGAGTGTATTGTACAGGTGGCGTCCAATTTAGCTGTCTTATTTTTGAAAAGTCTGTGTCAGATCCTTGTGGATAATTGGTTTTGTGACGGCCAGCTTGAAAAGTCTAACACATGAAAATCGTAGGACGACCTACGACCAATGTCACAACGCCTTAGGGCGCGGTCACGTTAATCGTACGATCGTCGTACAATTTTGATGCCATAGGATTTTCAAGCAGACCCAACCGCCGAACATGATGGATCCAACACAGCCGTTTGTGTACCAAGTCAGTTGAACTTTGCAGGTCACGTGCATGGCTGTGCTCCAAAATGAACAAAGTCAGCGATCCTACGACGATCACATGACATTTGTAACCGCGCCCTTAACTAAAGAATATACGAGGGGCGGTCAATAAGTAATGCCCCTGACCCACTTCCAGTCGTCTGATCTAGATGAAATTTTGTATGTGTAATGATTCATATCTTTATAGATTATGTTGCAAAAAACAGCTCTGAACTAATTGTGGTTTCTGAATTACTTGTGTTTGAACTGAGTCAGGTGCGAAATGGACCAGGTGTGAAATGGAACCAGTTGAGTGTCGCGCAGTGATCCGGTTTTTGTATTTGAAAGGACGCACACCAAAGAAGACTTTTGATGAAATGAAAGAAACTTATGGTGATGATGCCCCATCATATGACCTTGTAAAACGCTGGCATCCTGAATTCAAACATGGCTGGAAGTCTGTGGAAACAGCTCCCAGACCTGGTCGTCCCTCTTCTGCCATTGATGAGGCATCTGTTGGAGGACCAACCTGGGGTGTCCTACAAAAACGGTATCCAGAGCTGCATCAAACAATGGGAGAAATGCATAACTCTGGGTGGTTCCTATGAAGAGAAAGACTGATAACTGTGCCAAGTTTCATTAATCTCCTGCTATGGAAAATGGGTCAGGGGCATTACTTATTGACCGCCCCTCGTAGTGTGATTGTATGGTTTAACACATTCTAGAGAAAGGTTTGCAGTGGACTTAATTTGTCGAAGCAGAATCGCTTGTTGTGGTAACATTTTTTGCTGCAACATTCACAATACATGTACGTGAAGACTGATAACACACAGTCAAGCTCAAAGCTTATGTTCTCATGTTCATCAAAATAAAGTGCACTACAAAAGTGCATCGAAACAAATACAGACAAGCAAAGCACAACTAGAATGGGAGATAAACCACATAGTAATAAAAACCAGGAAATTTAAGAAAATTAAATCTATACGCAGGGATATTGTAAGTAGATACTCCACATCAGACTGATGGTAACATTGAACCTTGGAGCCGCTCCCTTGTCAGCAATCGAGGACTCTACCCGCCGTAGCGAGATATATTCCCGCAATCTGCGGAATGTATGGAACTGGGTCGCTCGTCGTGCAGAGTACTTGAGTATGTATGTAGATCCCCGCACCCATTACACACGAGATGGGGCTTAGGCCCGCGGTAATTTCCTTTTGGTGAATAGATGCCGACGCGAAACTGCTGCTTAGCAGGAAAGGGAATAATGGAACAGGCGTCTGGAAGGGCATTGAACGTCTTGGCAAACTCTTAAGACATGCGTAAGGAGGGTAACATTTAGTCTCTACCAGACTCCTTCCGATGCTGGAATTTGCAGTAGAGGGGAAAGGAAATGAGACTATCACGTTGTTCTTTGCATTTGAAGTAATGTAGTGCATTCTAATTGAAAACGCATATTCGTGGTGTCATGAATCCGTGGGTGCGTTATTTTGTAGACGAAAAAGGGCGTCGAAGAACTGTTTTCAAACGAGGGTCTTAAACTTTTACCTTAGTCCCCAATGCACCACCACTGTATCTGCACATTGCGGACTGTGAGTTGGTTTCATGGTAAAAACTCTGAAGACTGAGGAATACCTATAAAAATCAAGTTCGAGGCACATCGTAGAGTGACAAAAATCTTGACCACCTTCGTGGAAAGTTTGAGGTGAAAGGTAGCAAGGCATGATGTTCACTGCATGGTAGTATAGTAAGTCTTTTTTTTTTATCGAAGGAGTATGAATTTTGCTCAGCTGACTGTCTGGGTGAGTCGGCTGGAGTTCCCATGACTCTGCATGACACAAGGTACGTCGGTGTCAATATGCAAAAAAAGACACACACACACACACAAAACAATTTTTGTTTTATCCTTTTATATTGTAGCATCAACTTCAACATATCGGCCTGCCCACCATAGCCCGGGATCTCAACCGAAATGGGGTTATCTTATGTAGATGTAGATATTTGTTTGTCGTACTTCTCTCGGGTATCTTACGTAAGTTTATTCGGGTCGATGTCGGTCAGTTTGTGGTCCTTAACAACAGAATTCCTCATAGTTTAAAAGCTTTGAACTGCTACCTCAATGATTCGATTGTCTTATGCAATGCTCAAGCGGCGCCTTGCGGTTCTCATCCGTAGTGCATAGCTTGCATTTTGATATGCTTCTATTTTGACATGCTTTCGTGTTAGATAACCACATTTAACATTAGACTTTGAAGTTCATTACTTGTAAGAAGCTTAGCTTGGGAAACTTCATAATAACATTTCATTAAAATCAACCGTCCTTCTTTGAAGAATCTAGACGCCACATTCCTCGGAAATACCGGCGCATGCTTATGGGATCTTATGGCTATGGTGGTCCCTGAAGGCTCTTGCGAAGAAGGCATGTTTGCGGCGTTCCATGGAATCCAAAGATAGTAGCGTGCTAGTAGCAAGATGTAGAAGGTAAGAAAATCTCCCGAGTCAATCACGAGTCTCCCATGTGGTCTAGTGGTTAGGATTTGTGGCTTTCACCCACAAGGCCCGGGTTCGATTCCCGGCATGGGAAACAACTTTTCTTTTGGCTCCACCCCAAGGAAGGAGCCGATAGTATAGTGCTGTGAGTTAAGGTGGGGTCACACGTATGAGTCACTCATATTTAAGTCCGTATGAGGCGCGCATGGGAGTATTTACCTCCACCAGGCCCCACAGGTTGTTGGAAAAATTATAGAAATTGGACAAACGTAAACAGGTAACATGACAAAAGAGTTCACCGGGTCGCTAACCATACTTCTCGGTCAGCTAACTCATCTGGCATGTTATAATTATGTATCTATATTTGTCCAATTTGTACTATTTCCCCCGCGACCTGTGGAGCCTGGTGGAGACTAAGATTTTCATACGCTCAAACGGCCTTGAATATATACGCATGTGTGACCCCACCTTTAGATATCATTTGATTGATTTGGCTGTAAGGGAAAGACATACAAACAGCACTACTAACAAAAGGCTATTCCTGATAACACTTCGATAGAGTTTGTGGATAAATTTGTATTTGTAAAGCTTGTGTATAGGAATGTGTTTGTATTTAGAATGGATTTGTTACAATTAATTCTAGCGGTAGACATGAATAAAAACAGATTATTTGGAAGAAATCTGTTATCTGCAATGGCAGTAACAAAACAAGCCATTTTAGTTACATTACAAAAACTGCATCCCCATAAGCATGTTCATCAATGGCTGATAGTCTTGTAATCTTAATAACAAAATCTTATCATCAGCCAAAATAACAATTAAACAGTATTGTACCATTCTGTGGTATCTAAATGAGCTCTTTACGAACATCTTTTTTATCACTTAAACTCACCAACATTGCGTTTGCATAAGGTTTGTACCAACATAACAAAACGATTCATAGCTTTAAACGAGTACAAATAAATGCAATTTCCTTCCATCAAAAGATATTTACATACTTTTCGTACATCTGTCTTTTATACACACACATATTGTTACATATTGCTACATGAATTACATGTATTTCTATCTGAACCGGCTTACTTCATTTGTAGCCCTTTCTATCATCAATAAAATATTGATTAAGTTTGTTACTTTTGTTGATAGTTGAATAGATCTATTCAATTCAAATCCATTTCTGTACTAGTTTGAGTATATTAGTTGGAGTATTTCGAAGTGGAAGGAACATTTCGGTCATGCTATTGCCTCTGAACAACATTTTGTATCAATTCTTGATACATTTGCCTTTCAAATCGTGTAAATTTCCAACAAATGTGTCTTATAATCCCATGAAGCTATGTATACTACATGTAGTTGTAAAGCCAGGTGACACATATTTACAAGTACTAGATACCACAGAAAGGCTGACCTGACCAGATTGATCACTGTTTCATTGTGTATAACAGAAACTGCAGGAGAAGAAAGAAACCAAAACGTTTTCAGGGTTCCTAACTTGTACCTAAATATAACGCACATTTCACAGCATTTACAGCAAGTCTTCCTCTGTATCAAAATCGTCCATCACCTGCAGAATAACTGGTTGGTTCTGTGGAATAAAAATAGATAAATACATTTTAGTTTAGAGCTAATCGAATTCATATGGAACGCATGTTGATTTAATGGCAACAATCCAGAACGTCTCCATGTCTGTCCTGGGTTCTATTGAAATGTTAAGAAATCTCTCTCTCTCTCACTCTCTCTCTCTTTCACTCTCTCTCTCTCTCTCTATATATATATATTAAAATTATATATATCTACCTAGCTATCTATATGTGACTATCTATTTATCTATCTATCTGTCTATATATCTATCTATCTCTTTCTATATATAAATATCTCTTTCGATATTGCTGTATGCAGTAGGTGTACATTGTACATACGTCCGTTGCTGAGCAGCTTTTCCTCAGTTTGAAAGCCGCCACGCCAGCGATGATAACGGCACATACCGCTGCAGCAACCACCAGGCCGATCATCTTCCCACTCAGGCCGCGTCTCGGCGTCTCGTCCGCTAGGGAAGATGTCAGAATACTATTAAGTTACACGACATCTACAGGTTTGTCAAGCACAATTATCACTATTTTCACGGCTAAGGCTCCGCAAAACTTTTATGCTTAAGTACGAAACGGTGTGCCTTTATGATTACACGTCCGTTGTTGATTACAATACGTATCTTAGGCTATGCATGTAATCATAACACGGCAGCCTTTTGATGTCTATCATTGTTTCTTCCCATACCGCCTGTTTAAGGTGAAACACTATTGCACACAACAGAGTGAAACACTATTATATGCAAAAAGTTGTGTTCTGTAGGCTGGTGTCTACACGTACTTGTCGTATACATGGTATAGATCTGGTACCCATATCTTCAATACACTAGGAAAGAAATATTACATGGGAATCATTGCGAAGTTACCTCCATTGGTGAGAAAGACTGAAGGACTCCTATCTTGGCCAGGTTCGGAGTGGTCAAACCTGTAACCATAGCACGTGATGGGCTGTCCTAAGTCCTCGGGTATCACGTTGTGTATGGTGAGGTTACAGCACAGACTACCTACATAGAAAAAAATTGCATGCTGTGGACCAAAGATGGCTATGTGCAATATTGACGATTAAATGGCAACAACACACATTAGCAACGACATACACGCAGTCAGGAACCGTGATGGCCAACCTAAATTCAACGCTCGTGCAAAGAGAAAGACTACATGCGTTGGCTGGTATAGTGCGGTGATGATGAAAATGATTATAGACGACCTGCCAAGCCACTGCTGCACCGAACAGAAAACTTGGGTGGGGTGTCAACGGCACTTGTGTTGTTTGGACCTCTTTCAAAGATGAGTTGAGACGACACCCCACCGAAGAAGGCTTGCCAGACAAAGGTGTGACCCTAAACGGGCAAAAGTTTTGAGACATCAATGCAAGTGTGTAAGTTTATATCTCTCGATTTTCATTATACAATGAAGTAAATGACTAAAAATTCCAGCCGTAAAGGTAATCATGTTCATCATGACGTAAACTTCATAGTCCTACATATCTACACTTTGATCATCTGCTCAAAGAAAATTGGCATTAGATCATGCATTAGAAGCCACCTTGAACATTGTTCGTTTGGTAATGAAGACGGGTGAATCTAAGCATAAGATCGAAGTATACATAAGAACTTACCTCCATCCCTAATAAACAGCAGTCCAGCATTACATCATCATGTAACAGGGTGGTCTGGTTGGATGGTGCGACTGCATACTGAACAGCTAATGTTCGTATTATAAGAAATGAACATTTACTGCGTTAGATAGACCATACATAACTTTGTAAGAGAAACTAGTGTGTTGATGGTCAAGTTAATGAAAGCTCTAACTCTCCAGAGAGTATGGCTGCTTTAAGAATCCTTTAAGTATGCCAAAATCACCATCATTTGTGTAAGATGATGTTATTCCAAGAGAATTGCAAATATGAAATCAGACATTCAATTGCTCACTAATACAATCAGAAACACAAGTATCAATGCTCATTCCTACTACGTACGGGCAAAATTGTCCTCATAGTGTTAGCCTGTATACGTGACTTGAACCTTGCTCGCAATGCACAGGTGGGAGGAGAAGTTCGTGATTGGCGCCCGTTATCTGCCAGCCGACTCCTTTAGCAACAACAACAAACAAACCAGGTACTTATCTGAGGAAGTTAATGATCTCTTCTCTAAAGTTCTGCTTTGTTAGTACCCCCTACCCCTGACACCTGTACAATATG
The DNA here is from genome assembly GCA_019207045.1 of Branchiostoma floridae x Branchiostoma belcheri. Classification (NCBI taxonomy): domain Eukaryota; kingdom Metazoa; phylum Chordata; class Leptocardii; order Amphioxiformes; family Branchiostomatidae; genus Branchiostoma; species Branchiostoma floridae x Branchiostoma belcheri. The sequence goes on from CM033028.1 coordinate 6,854,413, forward strand.
CACGAAACACCACCGTTGCCATCACAACCAAAAGCACTCACCTGAAACTGTGCCCAGTTCTCCAACTATGAAGGAGACGCAAAGGCATATGATCATATACATAACAAAGAGCACATTTACTAATTCTTCATACATGAAACTATGGTCTACTTCCGCGTTTACAATTACCCATGTGACCTTGCGCCAAGGACCCACACTGCGACCTTGTCCTTTGACACGGATGTTGACAGAGAGTATGTACCCAGCGGCTGCCATTGTTTACATGGGCTAGTCTTTTGTTAACGTAGTCTACCATTACCATCCTTACTGTGTAGAGGGCCTTACACACTTACAGGACATAGTTACAAACACTTCATGCCCAGTGAATCACAACATATTGCGAAATCTATGTGATATTGCTGTGCAATTTAAAATATGTCATTAACGTTACATTCTGTGCCTTGGTTTTAAATGGTTCTATAACCATTGTTTAAATCGGACTATTGATAACATTATTCCACACTAGGTGTGTTCTATCGTCCAAATTATTATCATCTACCTGGCAGATAAGAATCTTATTTCATAAGAGGAGTGGGGATTTTTTTACGGATGGCAAGTTATTCAGATATTTACGATAAGGGTTACCTGGTAAAGCAGGTTGAGCAAGATTTGCAAAGTCGGGTCAAAGGTCGCGTGAAAGACTACTGCAACAGAAGAGTCAACAACATTGGAAGCAGTACATTCCGATTGTGTAGGTGTGTGTATTTCCTTATTACCTTTTTAATTGTCTTGTAGGAACGGTTGTGATGTAACGTTACTGGTATTCTTCTCTGCCAAATGCCTATACAAGCCTACAAGAATCGATGCATGATAATGTTGGATAGTCCTCTGAAACAACTTATATCGTATACATGTATGCCTTTCTGTTTATAGGTACTCACATCGGATAAATTCTAGAAGTACTATGATATACGGCTCGATATTTGCTACTACATTTGCGAATTCTATACCCTTGGAGTGTCGAAATGCTATTCCCGTGGGAGTTGTATTCAGAAAAAAAAACGATAGGTCAAGGACAACAGAGAATACAAATGTCCATTGGGAATTTCCTTGACTTGAGCTGAACCAGTTACACTTCAGTGTTTCATTCAGGTTGTCTGCAATTCTGCAAAATATTTCCATTTTCAGACAGTGAAAATGATCACAACTACTGGGCCGTGTAAAATGTTGCCAACCAAGTTTACTATCAGCGTCAATTTCTTTTTGTTGCTAATGCTGCAGTGTTCAGGTGAGTCTTTTGTTTTTCCTTACATTGTAGATGGTAGAATATTGATTGTTGTATTGATGAATGAATGAATGAAGACCTTTATGGTACAGTTTTGCCAAACCGAGCTAAGTACAGGTCACAACAACTGTCAAGTCAAAACATATATACATGAAAGTATCACAAATCTAGTCTAACACGGAAGTTCAGCTTCTTCTCGCTTCTTGGTAATGGTGAAAATGTATGACTGTATTGATACAATGTACGTTTTGTTGCTAGTTGCCGTGGGTGGCTTATATATTATTGATGTGTCAATCTATGATTTTGAATGCGAAATACATGTTAATATTCATGTTCTTTTCTCTTCCCATACATTTAACGTAACTACAGCTCAGAACACGAACACGACAACACCAAATCCTGTGACAAACTCTACTAGAGTTACGATGGCCAATTCTACGCAACAGAGCACACGTAAGTGTCAACATAGCCATTTTACTGTCAGGGTTATCTATTTTCATTGTGCTTGAGCATCTGTGTTAGCCTGGGTACCATCCATATTCTACCGGGCTCGTACGAGTGTAAGGAGCCCGGTAGAATACGTATGGTACCCAGGCTACATCTGTGTTACTGTCTACTTTTACAACTTAAAACTAATTGTGCTTTCATGTAATATCTTCATAGATGTATCTAATAGATAATTCAATATAATTTGACATGTCTGTCATTGTTCTGGTTGTCATAATTTGCTAGTTAATTAATTGGCAAGACTCAATAGATGTCGTTCGATCTGTATAATGTATTTATGTTTGTAGATAGTGTAGTACACATGGACTCATGACGAATACTAACAGTAACAATGCATCATAAATACATGGCGTATGCTGCCAATGGAGGTTGAAACAACAGATAGATGAGCAAATATACAGTGTACTGACACATTATACGTATATCTATTTTGCTTTCAGCTCGCTTCATCAATATCAATACTTCCATCAGTAACTGGGCGAAGGCTGGCATTGCTATAGTCCTGGCCCTTGGGGTTGTTCTGATCGCTGGGATCGTGGCTGGCAGCTGCCATTGTTGGTTAAGGAAGCAAAAAGGAAGCGTAAGTAATCATAACTTATGATTGTCTCTTTTAGTGGTATATCTTTTTTAATTTTCGTGGAACTGTATACGATATATGAAATGCATTATCCTCAGTGATGGTTGATTGGTACACCAGTAAGATAATTCTTGTGAAATGATTGGTACTTCAGTAAGATATTTCTTGTGATAGAATTAATTGTAAAAGAATGATGGAAATGTCACAATTGCTTCTCTCTATTCATTCAGCTCCTATGTAAATGTCAGAATAAGAATTGATCTGATCTCCCCTCCAGAACTTGGTACCCAGCAAAGACGAAGAAGAAGTAGAAGAAGAGGTTCGACTCGCTGAATGACGACGTCAATAATTCACCTACAAGTGCATCAATAAGGCAGCTGATTATAAACTAACTCCGTGTATATAAAACGACAATAGCTGGTAGTGCTATTATAACTATCTAACCCAATTTACAAATGCTTAATTATTATCACCGATACGCGAAACCTCCAGTACATGTTGCGTTATAGGCAACGGCTTTTGGAAGTAAATGATAAACCATACCAACCCTGCAGAACGTTAAAATTATGGTCATCTATTGATATTATTACAGTGCCGCTAACTCTAGACAGTAGTGTTTCAAAGAACACAGGGGTGTTGCAGTACCACATGTAACCATTAGGAGCCGCTGCATACACATACCTTGAGTACGATGCACAGAGTTTATAAACGCGAGTATATGGCTTGGATACAATTGCAACATGCATGCATATGTTTACATGTACATGCATAGTCAGTGTTCAATAACCAAGGTAAGAAAAAAAACAGAGTTTTGGACCACGGATATTTTTCGGGCTCTGAATAGAAAGATTTAACGTTTTAATGTTAAGACTGAACCTGCCTTAGCAGTATTTAGTATCTTTCACACACATTTCATGCTCTGTACACGTTGCCACTAAATATACAGAATATATGATATTTGCATTTTGCAACCTAAACTTGGTGTAAATAAATGGTCAGAAACCAGAAGTGTGTTGTTATTGGATCAGACGTACCTTGGACGCTAGAACGCTGCCCCTAGTCGGGTCATGAACAGCGTCAAAACAAGAAGGTAACTGTATTCGCAACCGTCAGTTAAAACACCTTAAAGATAACGTATTAGGTACAACGGCTTTGTTCATAAGTGTGTTTGCAATGTGGAATGTGCAGGTAATGACCAACACAGTGGAGCCGTCCGTGTTTACATTTTACCTGCGCCATGCAGTGACCTTTAGCATTACGTCACCTGCATACTTCACAGGACGTACCAAACAGATGTGGGTGTGCGTGTAGCTAGGATCAGACGAGTGTTGTTTCTGCCCGAAAGAGCAGCAGCATCATTTCTAAGTTGTTTCATTACATACCTGAGGTCCTAACTCAAAGAGAAATAAAGATAGACTGTCCATAAGTTACAAGCACAGAATATCACTGTCAACAGCCAATAGCCTCCCCACCCTTTATCGTGCAATTGTGGAGCAGTCTGTGTTTTGGTGAGAAAAAAAAAACAAGAACTGTGAGGGGCTGTGCTAGGAATCCCAAGCCACAGTGAGGTAGCATTTGAATGCTGTCACCAGGTGTTGTCCAGCAGGACATCCTGGCAAGACAAGGGACGCTGTCTGGTACTGTACGGTCAGTGCACGGTTTTGATCCACACGTACACGTACACGTACACGTACACGTACACTGTACTGTGGTCTAGGCGAGCGCAGCCCTTTAAAGCTTGGTCTTGTAGGTGACAAATATTTTTGTTTGACCGCCAGTGTTCCGCAAATAGACTTTCCTTTCAGGGGTATCATATGACAGCTCAAATGTCCTTTTCAAATCTCAAAACTAGCCACAGCAAGAGACTTTACCCAGTCCACAAACACACCGTTTTGCTATCTACGTTAACATATGGACTTGTGAGATCCTGCTATATACTGAGTTTGGAAAGCAGCCATTGTTATGGCGCGGCCATGAAAAAATCACACTTTTGTGAAAAACAACAATCACACAACGATACCTATTTCTGAAGATAGCTCTCCGTACATCTTACTTCCAAAGGCTATAATAGTATATGCATATTAAATGTTGTCATTGAATTTTATCAGCTGCAGGAGTAAGTCTCTTGTCACGCCTGACGAAAGTGAAAGTAAACCATGGTGATAAATAGTCATCTGTGGCTTGAAAATGAAAGTAAACAGCGTTACACGTAGATAAGGTCCCTTTGTCTGTTTGGATGTTTCATTTTCTAGCTGATTGCCCGGAGCAAAGACCTTATATAACGTACTTGCCTGGAGGTGCAAATCAGTTGTCTTTCAGACATTAGATCGCCAGTAGCAACAGTTATAACGAGGAAAGGGAGCTCTCCAGTTTTGCCACTAAGTACAAAGGATTGTGTGCGGTCGTAAAAACCCTGATGTTGAACTGGTAATATTTTCACCACAAACGGTCATCCATCCAACAGGGAGAATTTTGATTTCGTCATATTCCCCAGGGTAGGTGAACCATCAATCTTACATTAGTTAACTACACACACATGGATGAGGAGGAGAATGAGGAGGACGACAACGACGAGGAGGTTCAGTACATCAGAACCATGCAGATCCGGCGTCCACTGGCAAGATGACCAAAAAAAGACGGATATGAAAGTAGCAGTAATGTTTAATCGTCAAGAGAGTGTGGGTGAGCTCTGCTTAGAGAAAAAGTTTAAATTTATACATTTATCATACATGTCTAGATTATACCAAGTGCTCATACTATGATATTAATACATTAGTGATGCAAAGGTTTATGATTATGCGACAACAAACACATACTGTAGCTATAGTACAGAACGGTGCAAATATTTTAGACAACAGTAGCTACCCCTTTATGCTACACCCACATGTCGGTGTCATTTCACGTTCTTACGCTTTTTAGAGCAAGGCCCTGGGAAGAAACTGACAGGGTGCCTGTGGATGTGAAGTTAAAGTTTTGAAAATATAGCTGCCCACGTGCATGCACTAGTTAACAATGTGGCGTCGAATGATCGAATGGCTATGCTAGCGGACACGAGACCGAGGGTTCAAAGGGTTCGACTTCTGGCTAGATGTTGTGCCATTCAGAAATGCACTTTGCGCGACTTTTCTTACTCCAGATTTAGCAATCAGTTGGGGAGGCGAAAGGCTGTGCAAGTACGAATGATGGGTTTTTTCTTCCAATGCTGTGTCCTGGATGCAGTAGATGACAACCCACTGCCCCTATGGCCTCAAAAACGACATCTTTACCTGACTTGTAGGATATGTGACTCGAACTGATAATTTGTGTCTGTCACAGGTGCGCCATGTTGAACAACGATGTTCGTGACACTGCTGTTAGCGCTTCTGTTGGCATGTCTTACACCAGGTAAAGTTGTGCACACGTTAAAAATACAACAGTAAAAGCAGATGCATGCAAATTGATCAAGCAAGGAGGTTAGAAAAATAGGAACAGCAACAAAAGAGTCTTATAGTCCAAACCATGATGTAGTCTATTGTAATCTTGTAAGTAGAAACTGGACAATGGGCAGCTTATGGATCGCCCCTACATCCAGATTTGCACAGTCTGGTAAACAACATAATTGGTGACTGTTGCCTCAAGTCAATCTGTTTTTTTCACCCCGGGTGACTTAAGAGGTTCACCGTCTATTCACAGACGTCTGACAAATGACCCCGCAAACACTGACACATGGCACCGGGGATATTGTAATCAACCAGTCACAATCCCGCTTTGCTGTTTGTAGCCCCGCCCATTGTTTGTGTCTCAAGCTCACCTAACATGTCATGACTGTTTGCGCGTTTGCTATGTGTCGCCTCGGAGGTACACTGCAAAAATTTCTGTGAAGGGTAAAAGATTATGGTTATTTTTTATGACGAATTACAATTACAGATCACCACAGACAGAGTATAGCTTGTATACGGACATGTATACCAAAATATAAAATGAAAACATTGTGCGCTGGAGGTGGAAGGTTTATTAGCAAGTATGTGTATGTATATGTGTGTATGTTCGTCTGTGTGTGTGTGTGTGTGCCTGTGTGTGTATGTGTGTTATTTAGTACTGAGCCGGTTTTCCATTCTACCTATAGAGATCGAGGGGCAAGAAGCCCGGTACACTGAAGTCCCCAAAGACACCACTGTAGTGGAGGGGGACAACGTTACATTAAACTGTAGCGTCGAGAACATCACCAACGACACGTCTGTCAAGTGGTTCGGTCCGCCGAATTATCACTTCAGGACAGAGGGCAGAAACTCTGGACACCCCAGATACATATGGTACTGTTTTATCAAAGTGGTACTCCTAATCTCCAAACAGATGCAAGGATCCGACTCAGCTTGAGATTCTAGGAGGAGGAAAGAAGTTCAACAACAGGTGCACTACAATAAAGTCGTACTACATGTTGCAAAAACGCGCGTAAAACATCAAGACTTTACAGCCGGTTCCTCGCATATGCTTGAAGATAACGTTATTCCTTATCAAATGATTGAGGTTTCACCTCTGAATCAATACTTTGCAACATTTCCTTGTCGTAAGTCTGTCTTACTTCCGTTCGACAGATACACGATTGTCGGGAACCCGTCTGAAGGTGAGTACAACCTCCACATCACTAACGCCAGCAAGTCAGACGACGGGCGGTTTCGGTGTTGGGTACGGGAGGTGCGACAGGACCCTGCCGAGGCCACCCTGACAGTTAAGGACAGGAAGACTAGCGCTGCCTCAAACCTACAAGGTTTCTGTCTGAATTATCTGGTCATCATATTGGCCATGCAGTGCTTCGTGCTGAAGTTTCTGTGATTGAGTTTTGAAGCATTGCAAAGATGATTAGATATTCTTTTCCATTCAAGATATACAGAAAATCTATTAAAGCAAGGCAGAATATTAATGTATAATGTTTCCTGACGGAATTTCTGTCAATATTGACAAGGAGCAAGTACAGTAAGCACCCTTTTGCCTCGTGACACAACGGCCGCGCCTTGGAGATCTAGACCACATTGTATATACCATCATCGTCAATCTAGTTAGATATCAACTTTAAAGTACCTGTGTCTGTAAACATTGACAAAGGCTGGGTCTTAAGCTATTCACACTGCCATACAAACGTCAAAATCATTCTTGCATACTTAAAAAGATATATATGTTTCTGCATATCAATTTTGTATATTGATTGTATATAATTGGAAACATAACTTGCAACACATTCTATGGTATGTCGGTTGGGGGCCCCGACCAAAACCTCTGCTTGGAGAGTACTTTTATAATTCATATGTATAGAAAAAAGTATGTACAATATGTTTTCTTTGATTGAGGGAACAGAGGCCACTCATACTGAACTGAAACCTTTGAGTCGATGTACAAATACCAATTTTGCAATTGGTCCTTCCATACCTTCAAGAAAGTTTAATCCAATGCACTATTTGACTGATAACTCCTTATAGTTGCCTTTTATTGCAATGCTTTAATTTGCGTTGTATCAAATGCGACGCTTTGAATACAAAAATGTATAAAGCTAGCTCAATACTGCCTTCAATACTATAAAGATATGTTCAATACTGTTATGTAGTCTATTAAGTAGAAACAAGTTAGTTATGAGTAAACTAGAGCTTACCATTCAAACTAAGAATACACAAGACAATTGATCAATGAGCCGTCTAAATGTATACCATAGAAACGTCAACATTAAACATTTTCAAACATCACAAACATTTTCATTGTCTAATACAAGTGTCGATGTTTCTGCTGTCAAGACAGATAGTAGGAGTCCATAGTATTGATACTGTATGGTTCTCAAATACTGATGTCAACGTTAAGGTGCAATCTCACTGCACTTACGTCACTGCGGGGTTTGAAAGATACTAAACGACTTTCAGAGATCAAGAACGAATTTTCTTACTTTTTGTGTATTTTATCGTCTTCTAAATCATACTTTTACGTATTACGCAATATCTAAATTATAAAAAAAAAACAGTGACGCATTGAAAGAACCCCGCAGCGACGCAAGCTCGACGTAAGTGCAGTGAGAATTCACCTTAAGAAGGTTTGTCCAAACGTCTTACGTTATAGCACATGAGTCGCAGTGATATCTTTCCCCGGACAACCCGGTCACGTTCGAAATGTTCATGGCACATCAGCAATTCACACTTGTACTTCTTTCCAATGTCTTATTTCGTGCATGTACGAAATGATATGGCTTCTAGGGTATACAATGTCATACAGATCATTTTGAACATGTTTCTATATATGCCACAACAGCTCATACCACTTTAGTCTACTAACTGAAATGTGAATGCTTACAGCTACAAGCGATACGGATCTGACTATGAAATAAAGAGGTCTAGAGTACATAGAGATTTAGAGATGAATACGAGTGAGAAGTCTCACATTGTGATATCTTATCCTACATTAGAAATGTCCAGCTGCATATGAGGTTGTTCGACTGGCCCATGAAGTCAAAATTACAATAACATCCAATCAAAGCGATCTTCACTTCTACCGTACGTCATTTAGAAACTTCTATCCTACGGTGTGTGTGAAGACAAGGGAATGAGGTAACTGCAAAATCTGTGCAACATGCAGTTTGGTATCTAATTAGTGGTCAGCATGGTCACACAATGACACCGTTGTCCAGGGGGGCATCTTCAGCTTCACCCTCTCTGTCATGGCGCATATCATTCAGCTCCTAGACATAAGCAAGCTATTGCAGTAATTTTGCTAATGGCGACATACCTAGTTTATTACCAGATTACTTTTTAATTTACAATTACAATGATTTCATACGACTTATATAATCAAGGTGAAAATAACTCTTGTATAACTTGTCAAGAATAGACATGCAAAATCGAAAAGTATGCATGCATTTTGACAAACAAGAACTGACAAATATGGTTACCAATCCCTTTAAAGGATGCAAGATAAACTTAAGTAGTACAACGTCATTTATCTAATAAGTAAACATACCTGTGCGCCTGGGCCAAAGCCGTTGTCATGGAGATCTCGGTCACGATCGTTTACGGGGTCGTAGCGCTGCTGATGTGAAGTGAACACGTTTTAGGAAGTCTACGAAAGTGTTTTAGAGACTTAACTTTACAAAGTAAACTCAACTTATCAAAGCAAACCTAACTTTTAAAACTTGACTATCAAAGCCGTCGTGGGTATTTGTAGAATAATGAAGACCGACACAAAGAACAAAAAAGAAATGTTTAGTCTTTTGAAGGCATGAGATATAAAAAAATTATACAAGTGAATGTGTCAAGAAGCAAATATGTGCACTGTACTATGTTTAAGTTTATATGACAAATGAGTAGTTACCGGAGGAACTTGGGGAGGCCCGCCGTTCCGCCGTTTGTAGAAGTATACGCCAGCACTAATTGCAATGATGATGGCCAGCACTACCATGATCACTATGGCGGCAATGCCCCCGCCATGCAGCCCTCCGCTTGAGGTGGAGCCTTTTGGTTTCACAGCAGACGATAAACAACAATCAGGTACTGACAGCAGATGAACAATGTGCACGTACAATTTGATAAGAAATTTCGCTAACTATACGTGTCCTGTCGACTACCTGGACCGTTTTCTGGGTATCTTGTGCTGTAATATTTTTCTTTTTCTTTGCGCAGTTCAGGTGTCATAGTCTATACAGACTGTCTGACTGTACTAGTACAGCATTAGCACCTTTTCAACTCATATTCACTTACCCGTGGTGTTGACAGGGCTTCCCGTGGTCATCAGAGAAGTGGCAGTTGCGTTGACGATGACTGTGACGCCTCCATCGTGATCGTTTATCTCTGTTTTGTACAAAGTGTCTGTTGTTATTTCACGTGGTTGAGGCAAGCATAAAGCTTGATGTGTACTTTTAAGGATGATCTCTACCTGACCATGACAACATGAATTATTACATCATAATTCAACAGACCTTATAATGCTTAAATTGACTACAAAACACTGCAAACAGATACCAACTTCAGCCTATTGTTTTGCTTTCATATTGCTTTTCCTAGCTCAACACAGCTACAGACTATGCCATATTGTATGCGCTGCCACAAGCACCAAGAAGAACCTCAATGAATGTGTTTATAGTAAAAGAAAAAGCCAACACTAAGTTTAGGTGAGAGGAATGGGATCTTCATACTCACCAAACATCGTCACATTTATGTCCCGTCCTAAAAGAAACCCAACATTAAATCTGTAGGTCCCAACCATTTCTGGTTGAAGACCAAGGATGGTCAGGTTTCCAAATGTCGTTCCCTCCAACCACTTAATGCTAACTGTAAATTTCTCTTTATAAGGTTCATAGAGTTGTAGAGACTGGTTTACATCATTATATTCTCGGTCATAAATCGTGAATAAATTATTGGTTCCCGTTGTTGGGTTTGGCCCCTGAACTATGAAGGTGTCATGTTCTTCAGTTCCTTCCGCAGTAACAGAGAGAAGGATGTTGTCTCCCTGAGTCCCCTCTACAGTAGAGGGTGGATATTTGACGAAAACTGCCGAACCGCCTGTAAAGGAATGATTGGTCAATAATTATCTATAAAGAATTTTCATCTGTTGCTTGCTTTTTTATAACAGTTGCTGCCACACATGCAGGCAGAAAGAAACACACACAGACACACACAGACACACACGCACACATATGCACATACTGACACACGCACGTACATATAAACACACGTGCACATTCACGCACACGAACATATTCACGCACGTACTCACACGTAAGCACACACACATCACATAATGATAGAGCACGTAAAGCGACACACAGACCTTGTACACTTACCATGTTGTCCCATTATGTAAACATGTAACAACAGAAAAAAGTCCATGACGATGGCATTCGAACATCTAAATGGACAGTAAACATTATATCTACAATAAAGATACGTTCTTGTAAATAATGGTGGTAACATTAGGAAGAGTTGATCACTGTTGCATTGATAGCTCAACTTTCTCTGTAATGGAATTAGCATATACCAATACTACGACATATTTAATGCTGACGTTTTGAAATGACGTTCATATTTTATACTTCTGGTACATAGTAATCAAAGTATAGCATTTAAGTGTGAAAAGACCAGAGAGACCATTTAAATATTGATTGGTAGCTGTTGATAGCACACCTGTGTTAACCTACGCCGACGTGACCTCGTGCAGGTACATTCTATACCGGAAGAACGAGCCCCTTCAAGTTCGCTCGCGTCCTTATAAGCTTATCACTAGAATCGTTTGACTGATTCTAAATCAAGTTAACCGTCACAATACCTGTAAGTATGACTGCCATACTCAGCAGGATGATAGAGCTCGCGGTAGTCCATAACGGCATGGTCATGGCTTGCCCTCTTCAGAAACTGGTTGGCGTTGGGCGAGTCATAAGAAAGTACTTCCGGCTCACAGTTCAACACCTGTCGGACCGGAAAGTGTTCAGTGACATTGAAAACAAATACTCAGCATTGTTTACATTGTGCTGTGTGGCACACCTGGCTGGAGGCTTTAAAGGTTAACTTTTCTCTTTTTTTTTGCTGAGTCTGGAATGATTACAACTTACATTCGAGTTACATGTTTCACGTTGTATTGTGAATGTCTTACTGCAGTCTTCTGGAGGACAACATGACACCAGTTTACGTTCAAAGGTGCTCTCTGTCTACATTCTTTTTATGTCCGAATATAACATCTGCGTTGTGTTTTGGTAGCCAGTGAGTGTGAGTGTGTGATTGTGTGTGTGTGATCGTGTGTGTGTGATTGTGTGTGTGTGATTGTGCGTGTGTGTGTGTGAGTTGAACGTTGTGTACTGAAAAAGTTACCTGATAGCTACAACATAAGACTGTCATGAAATACTGGACCAGGTGTACTAACTGTTTCAATCTATTGATGCTTGAATGGCAATCTAAAATCAAAAGTCGTCGGTGACAGAGAACCCGTGATTCATTTTGCTGACAGGTCTCAAATCATTAAGACAAAGGACCGTATTTTGTTACAGTGCCGACGGTCTTTTATACATTGATGTTGACACAAGTCAAAAGCATTGGGTTAATGTTTAATAGGAACACTGTTAATACACCATTACTACAGCTGGCTGTGTGGCTAATCCTATCATGACAAAACAGCTTATAATGTTGATAGATATGGTGCACTGTTAGGTGGAATGAATACGTAGTCAGATACATATTGGGTGTTATAAAGTTATAACAAACAAGCTGCTCAATCATCTCATCACTCGGGACAAATAATCTAGTGTGCTTGTGTGAGTAATAAAATTCAACCTATTCCATCACAGTCACGTATATTGATTTGCAGCATGATAGTGCGCAGAAAAAAGATAACCAACGCTAGCCAACATAAATGGGTGACTTTTAATATTTTGATTATGTAACGTTATCTGGGTAAATACAACGTAGGAATATGTTTTATCACGGATGTGCAGACTAGCCTTTGCTACTGAAACAGTTTGTTGTAAAATAGTTCTTGTCCAATTTTGTTACACGATTTCTAAAAGCATTCAAAACATAAATCAGCTAAACATCTTTCTCTCCAATAAATCAGCAAATTCAATGCATGCATTTTACCACATGCATTAGTTCTACGCTCATGACATTGAAGCAAACAACCAACAGTTATTTATTTATCATTCGTGTATTTGTGGAAAATCAAATAACACTCACACATCTGACTTTAGATATAATGTAGTTTATAAAGGACTTCATTTAAAAGCTTATCTTCTTTGTATTGTCCTTCATACAGCCTTTCACTGAGTAACAAGGCGAGGCTATGACATGTCCTGACTTGCCCAGACTAATCTCTCTGTCTTTGGACAGGCCAAAACCTATGAAAAGGGGACAAACGATTTCGCAAGCACCTCCATTGGCTACTCACTCCCATAAGTCGTCAAACTTAACTGTCGTTACGCTATCAGAGTTCTAAGTTCTAGTCACAGACATGCATACTCCTTGACTGACGCCATAACTAATCTTAGTGACCACAGCACCCCATGACAGCAGCCATGCCATGGTTACAGCCTCTCTGATCAAAAACGCTCAGTAGCCGTTAACGTTACCAAAAATAGGATTGATTACAGACTGGCATGTAGCTAGTGCCTTATGCCTGTGCCCTATTACAAAACGCAGCCTCATGTAGAATCATACGTCAGGTGCTACCGATGGTCTTTTCCGACAGTTCAATTTTACAAATCTACACTTCTCAAATGCAGGCAACACCCCACAGACGATTCTTAGAATTGTCCTTTTTGTGACATTAACCAATGACAGTCCATTGTGACTAGGAAACTAAGGCTTATCGAAGAAGCATGGCTCTCCTGTATGAGGTAAAGAAAATCCTACAGCGACTATTAGTAAGGCGGCCATGTTGGTTTGAAGATAGGTGAACAGGTGAGGGCACGTGTTCCTACATCTACATCTACATGTAATACACCGTCCTCAAACCACTTGAAGAATGAAGTATTTATGAGGTATTATTACACATGAGGACCAGTAGCAAAATTGATGCCCAGGAAAACCTGGAACTCACCTATTCAACAGCTATCGTGTCAGACGACCGCGGCGTCTACTAGTAGGTGAATGGTAACTAGTCACGCCTCTTCCGGTCACGTACGAGCACTTGACTTGGCTGGCCTGGGGAGGGGGGCAATTAAAATTAGTGCTATGGCGGTGGTATTTCTGTAGTTGGAATCAAAATACTGAAAGCGTAGTTTGCAAACTTGACATTCCTTGGACAAGAAAGTTTGAAAGGAAGGTGCACAACTCAGAAATACTCGTTCCAAGGTAGCCTGTAGATCAGGCGGAAACTATGACTCATGCTGGCATTCCCCACCTGTTGATCTTTTCACCGCCCGGAAGTACACACTCGAGGGACGTTTACCGACGTACGTAGGTGGCAAAACTTTGAAGGGGTTATAGTGCGCTCATGAGAAAAAAAAAGTACGATGCAATCCGATTGAAAACAAAATTCCTAAATGGGATTTACTGTTGCAAGTAAACAATTAATTTGCAATCCCTGTCCCTAAGTGTCATAGGTTACTAAAGGGCATACGCGTAAGATGTCAATGACATCTGACGTCATAATGAGTGATAATCTTAAACATAGAAGGCGTTGGCTTGTCATGGCACCTGTCATGACAACTCACGGATGCATAAGGAAACATGTTGATGGGAATCTATACTATTTATAACATATTCACACTAGAATTACACGCCCTAATGCCGGCAAATAATTTGGCCTCATGATTACCATGCTCAGCAACTGTTCACTTGCTATTGTCCTGACTGTACCATTATAGTAATACTATGTACTAAACGATGTTAGACTATACCCCATTGTACGTTTATAGTGTGTCAAAGTGGACTGTGGTATTCTCTGGTTTCCACATAATTGACTTGCATAATTGATCTAACAATGTTCGTTTTCATAGACTGAACACATTGAAAAGATATCAAATCACGTCATTTACAACTAGTACTATTACATTACGTTCATTTCTCATCAATTATAATTAGGTCCTTATTTGTATAATTGATATCACCTGATAGTCCTCTTTTTTCATTGTTAACGTTACACATATATCACATGTCTCATGTGTTTGAAAGTTGAATAATGAATGATTTTGTAGATTAGGCCACAATTTACATATCATGCATCTAATTATGTTAAGCATCACCCAAGATACCTGCATGCCAAAGAGATGAAACTCCACCAACGTCCGCTTGATCTATTCTCTTCCAAAGTTTCGAAGGAAAATGTCTGCTGCAGGTCCAAAGAATGCCGATAGGGAGTCCAAGCCTACACCACTTACTCTCTACTTCAACAGCTATTCATCACGTCCTTTTTAACTAAAGATGTTCCGAAGGAACTTAAATCACACGTCCTAAATATTACAACATCTGATTGCTATATGCTGTCACAATGTTATACATAAAATGCAAATTCTGATACTTCTTCTACGCCAGTCTATAGACTCTATACAGACAATGAAAGATAAAATGCGCAAAATAAAAGTTACATATCAAAATAGAAAAAAAATTCGGACAGTCGACACATACAACTCAGAAGTTCAGAAGAGCTGTTCAGAGTTCAATTCAAGGGGCTTGTTTTTTTGCTTGATTGAGTCAACGACATACCGTCGGTGCCCAGTTTTGATACAGGTGCGCAACAGTGGGGACCGTTCGCTAGTTGTAGTACATCAATAGTCAAGTTCAAGTTCCCTTCAGCTAGTTCAAGCTTGAACTGTGAGAAAACGAACACAGTATCCATGAGAAACTGCTAACAATTCGTACGAGGAATTTTTGCCTATGCTACAAACTGACAAGCTAGGCAATATCTTATCAGGTACAAAGTCAAAGCTGCTGAATCCCAATGTGTTTGCAAATAGCTACCTATAGGGTTAATGAAATGCCCCATGCCCTAGCGCTCAGTTGTAAGTGATGAAAGAGACCAATGGCGTGGGGAGGTGAGGGTCAGGTGATCAAAAAGTTTAAAGAGACTGAAGGTATTTACGTGTGCTACAAGCAAGGAGGCTTAGAAAGTGAAAGCAACTTGGTGCAAGCAAGAAGCGAGCACCACGAAGTCGAACTGGTCCAAGACAGCTCCCTTGATCAAACCTAACCATGGGACTGGGGTGCAGTAGCGCTGCCGAGCCGACATATGTGCCCATTGAAGGCGGATGTCCCATATGTGATAACCGACCATCTAAAGATGCGACTTGGGCAGAAAAGTTCGAGGTGACGCAGGAGAGGCTGCAGCAGCTGGCCAAACTCGACGAAAAGGTAACCAAGAAATGATATCTGCATGTACTGAAAGGGGAGATGCAAGCAATTAATTTCTTACTCAATTGTCACCGCAACTTTCAATGTTACGGGTTACATGAAGAGGAACAGCATCTTTTCTCCATGCCGGCATTCGTCAGAAACATAAATGCCCTAGACAAGCTCGACTCACTGAGAGTGCGGGCTAATTGACCCAACCGCGTAATGGAAAAGCAGGGGTTGCGAAGGTTTCTCCACCCTTATTGTTTTTTTTCTTCTAATTATTAGTGTTGTCTGTGCTCCCATGGAGAGGATCTCTTTTTGTAATCCTTTATATGCAACTACCACGCCAGCTATTAGGATTTTGTGACGGTTCCAGTTTTGTTCATTTAACGCCCATGTCCGTGGTGAATTAATTGGTGCTGTTTGTCATTAGTTTTTGTACTAATTTTCATTGCGTATGCTGCCGATGTGTTGTTGACCACTTTGCTCCCAGCAACGCTGTCAATGTCGACGATGAAGCGTAAATATGTGATTGTCTTTCCACCAATACCGATCTGTTGATGGAACTATGCATGACTGTGACTGTTCCTTCATGATTTTCTTAAGTCATCATGCATAGTCTGGATTTTTTTCTCCAAGTAACATGAATTGCGGACATGGGGACACTAGCACCGCTTTCATGCAGCGCATCGGCAGCCGGCTATACTTACGAGTTGTGACGGTCATACCTAAGCATTTTTTTATGGGAAAAAAAGCACAAAGAAAATGAAAGTGTAATTCTAACCGTTCAGGCCACCTTATTACCCTTTCACTGCAACAGCATAGCAAGTTATACATGCAGCACCTACCACGTCCACAAAAGACTTCTTTGTGAGCCTTTGTTAAAAACTTTAAATAGACGTCAATATTTGCTTACTGTGATTAAGTTCTAGTAGGTTCACTCTGCTGACTCACGGTGTGTGTACTTAATCTCAAATCTAGATATCTCTGGCCCACATACTTGTGTTGTGTTTAATCTTTGTATAGGCATACTTGTGTTTGCTCCATGCGCCTTTGCTACCCGATTTGCCAGGCCAGGCATGTTGTATGCATTTCAGTCTCGTTAAGGCCCCCTTTCCACTAGATGCGATCGCGTTGCGCTCTCACTGCGACCTAAATAGGATATGTGTAACATTTGATTTCATACTGGGTATATCATACAGCATGTAAAAGTGTAACTGAGAGGACAGCAAAACACGCAAAGTGTAAAAAGATTCATGTAAAGGTGGGTTTACACCTGCGTATATTTTCAAGTGCGCATGTATTCCGCATGAAACTTTGTCAATACGCGGCCGAACGCCCAACATTTGGAATTTTTTTGGAATAAATTAAATTGTACGTCGAGCCCATCTGGCGTTTGAATTACGACTTCAGCGTTTTCATTTCGCATGAGATGCGTATGATTGCAACTGAAATGCGCAACAAAATTTTCCGTACTGCAAATAGATTCGTATGGGGTACGTATGTTGGGCGTTTTCCGGACGCACACAACGTCTACCGACCGCATGCCTGACGCACCTGGTGCTAACTGCATTCCAAACGCATTTCAGGTGTGTCAGAGGAACAGTTTGTGTTACATATACTTTTGTTTGCGAGCATTGCCAATAGAGTATTTTTGTTAGAGGAACCCTTTGTACTACGTATGCCTTTGTTTACAGGCAGTGCAAGTAGAACATTGACAAGTAAACAGTGAAGAGGTTTTTTTATTCATTTGCGAAGCAGTAAAGCAGTGACACTGTGCTTTTACAGAAATGTGGGCCATCATTTACCTTGAGAAATTATGTGCACTGTTAAGATTGTGTTTGTTTTCACTTTGTCCTTAATGATTTCCCCTATCATCTTAGTATTTCAACTACTATAAAAATCACACTCATACACACCACAAAACGTATTGAAGATCTTTATCAAACACGTAAATTAAACAATTATGAAACCTTACGCCCTCTTTCAAAGTTGTAATATGGCTCTATATTGCACCTTTATATCATGTGGTTCTACACACACAAAAAAGTGCCATTATCAGCAAATTAAGTCAAATATCTGTTACACAAAATGGCACGTGTGTCACACAAATTGACCCAGTGCTTGAGCAGGTTCCTCTACATCTTCCCGTCCCTGGAGGCTCTGTTGGGACCAGTGTCCTGCATTCATGGTGTCCTGCAAGTTGTGACCATCTCTCCATGCCCCCGGTACAAATTCGTCAGTCCTGGCCTGGATCTGACATCATAAACCGGAAGATTCCAAAAAAATCCCTATCGACCAGAGGGTTTGTCCATTCTGTCCAGAGCTAATAGAAGACGAATATCACTTTATGGTTGTATGTCCCAAATATTCCGATATACGCAATTCTCTATACAGAAGGCTGTCATTTTGTACACAGCGATTTATCCAAATGGACCTGAAGTGCAAATTCAAATACATAATGACATGTGACAATCCCTGCATGGCAGATATAGGAAAATATATCAAAGAAGGTTTAGACATTAGAAATTCCCCAAATGATTGTAAAAGCCTCCAATGATTGTAAGAAACTTATCCCATACTACAACTCCTGTATTAGTTAGATAAGCCTTAACTAAAGTTAAGAGGTACAAAGTATGGCATCTACATAACTACAGTGCTATAAGCACTGTAGTTATGTAGATGCCATACTTTGTACCTCGTACAATTGTTGTGCAATAAAGTTATATACATCTTGAGATGATTTTTTTTTTGTCTGGAGTCAGATGCACCTTCGTATTTATTCCAAATCTGGAGTGTGCGTCGATCACGCTATCAGTACGCGTAGTATGCGCAAAGCGATCGCAGAACGCACGGTACTAAATCGTGATCTATGTGTGCATTCGTTATACGGTCGCTCATGGTGCGTTGTGTCTGCGCTGTAAGAACGCTATGTACTCGCATTACCGCGATTTCCGCGTATTACTGCGTGTAAAGCGCAAACATGTAGCGTCTTCATAGCGCAATCGACCGACGTGGGACCACTGTATTGCGCATCCATAACGTTTTGGGCACCAAACTGCGTACGAATGATAGTTTTGTGCATGTCCAAAACTATCAGACGAACTGGGCGTATATTTTCGTTTGCCTGCGTACGTGAAACTTTCTAAAGACGATTCAGATGCGACAGAGGTGCGACTTGTGCGTGTGGCCGCGTATTGAAGAAATTAGTCAAAATGTCGAAAAATGTCAAAACGGAACTCATGCGGCATGAAAATATACGCAGGTGTAAACCCACCTTTACAATTCGTTGAGCGATCTGTCAAATCTATGTCGCAGAGAGAGCGCGATGAGAGCGCCGTCCTAGTGGAAAGGGGGTATAATAAAAAGGAGATGATTGTGGTGCTACCAATGTTCTTTTGAGTAAATGTGAATACGTGCACTTGTTTGTTGTTTGTAAAATAGAACCAACTAAGTAAGTTAAACACAACACATGTGGACTATGTGTGTGTATCTAGGACTACATCAGAGAATCGTAAAAGTTTT
Organism: Branchiostoma floridae x Branchiostoma belcheri; assembly: GCA_019207045.1. Lineage (NCBI taxonomy): Eukaryota > Metazoa > Chordata > Leptocardii > Amphioxiformes > Branchiostomatidae > Branchiostoma > Branchiostoma floridae x Branchiostoma belcheri. The sequence continues at coordinate 6,874,052 of CM033028.1, forward strand.
GAGGTACCACAGGACTACGTAAAATCATGATTTTAAGATTGTTTTTGGTTTCAGACTTCCTTCTGCGGTACATTTCCAGGGTTAGTGGACCTACTAACAGCCCATACCACCAGCGATGTTGAGCAGTTCTGGGTTCTGTTCCAATGGGTCCAACGTGAAGGCAGACGTCAGCAACCGCGCAAGTCACTGCCTGGGGACTCTCCATTCGAGTTTCTGAGAGCGGTAAAGGACGGGAAACGGTCCTATGCGGACTTGTACAAGAAATTATGCAGGTTAGGAAAGAAATTATCTTATTAACGTTACATGTAGTTTACCGCAGCTCAGCGTAAACTTCAGAATCAAGTAGTTTAAGTTATATATCCTGCCTAAGTAGATAGAGTGGTGTCGATCCTCTTTTATATAGCCTAGTACAGTTTATGTAAGGGTCTAGTTCACCGGTGCTAAGGCATAGGTATTTTTGCAATACTATGTACCTAACAATGCGTTTAAGTGGTCACTATTGGTTCTTGCAGGACGAGGCCATTGGGGCGTAATTGTGTCAATATTTTTCAAAGACCAGCTAAATGCCATTAGCTGCAGACAAACGACACGTTTGCAAGTGCACATAGCGTGGCCTTTAAAGCCCCCCTAGTGAAAAATGCCTTTCTGTACTAGCTAGAGACTTACGTTAAAAATAACTAGTAAATAAGGTGTAGAAAACAGCGTTTACTATTAGACATGGTATTTGCTTGTTTGTCCCGTAAACTACAGCACCGCCGGCCTGAAGTGCAAAACCGTGACCGGTCATTGCAAGTCCTCCGCAGAACGAGGTGACATTACACCCAAGTCGTCGTGGAACGTGGTAACCATCGATGGAAGGCGTGCATTGGTGGACTGCCAGTTCGAACGGAGCTTTGAGCCCAACCGTATGCCGCCGGAATGTTATTTCTTGTCCCTCCCTACCCACTTTGCCACCACCCACTTTTCTGATGACAAGTCCCATCAGCTACTCCAGGGAAGCGTCACGTTGGCACAGTTCCGTCGTCATGACAGTTGTGTGACATCATTCAGGCGAGGAAAGGTGACGGCGGAGGGCTATCCGGTTCAAAATGAAGCCAGATCATCAGACAAGACTAAAGACGAAAGGCAGACGTACAGGAAGCCAACAGAGGAAGACTCCATGGGGAATCACGACAGCGCCTTGAGTAAGTAAACCTTGGCTTGCATCACAAAATTTGATTGGTATCTTAAAGGCAACCTAAGCAATATTACAGCGTCATAGTGGAAATATTCTGAATAAGGCAATCTGCATGATATTGACATCCACTGCACTGTATTCTCACATTTTACATCATCGTTTCATACTTTGAGCGGTTAAAAACGCCCCAGAGACAAGTTGCACAAGGATATTCCTTATTATTGTACCCCCAAAAATAAGGACTTGATCTGGAATCCTTGTGCAACTCAGTCCTGCGCTGTTTTCAACGGCTCAATTTATGAAATAATGATGTAAATGTGCTAAAATAGTGCATTAGATTTCAATATTATACAGACTGCCTTATTCAGAATATTTCCACTTTTAACAATGTGATATTCCTTAGATTGCCTTTAAGGCCTCGTCTTCGTATTGTCAATGATATAACCAATGACTGTACTGGAATAAAAGGTGTAAAGAGATTTTCATAGAAAACCGATGATTCTTTTTGTTTTCACAAATCAAAAATTAAGGTATGTAACGTTACATGTGCCAAACATACACAAAGCAGAACAGTCCTTATATAGGTTTGTTATAACATGGTATTGTAAAGTAAAGTTAAATAGTATTGTATAGTAGCATTCTTTCGATAAAACCATCTGGCGGTTTTGAAATAGTCCCTAATTATATTCTCTGATGGACTCGGTACCCTTCTCCGTAGTAACCGCTGGCTCAATCTTTTCACTCTATTCCGTGGTTAGCAAGCGAAATAAAAAGATTGAACCAGTAGTTACTACACGGAGTTACCTCTCTACTTGTAACTGAACCTGAATGTCTTTTCGTCTTTCCTCCATATAAACTTATCAGCACTGGATGAACTGAAGGATACCCGCCTTAAACCTCTTCCGGAAGGTTGTACCCATCACATCATGATCAGCTACTCCCATAAGCAGCAGCAGCAAGTCTTCAAGATCAAAGATCATCTCGACAAAGTAGGCTACAGGGTAAGTTACGTGAAATTTATCATATTCGTGTACCTAGTACTCAATCAAAGAGGGTAGACCATGTCGTACATGGTAAATACCTCATAGGATAAATAGGTAGGTGTATTGGTCAGTCACATCTTGTCATGAGACATTTCATGTGTGATTTCTTTACCCTACAGGTGTGGATAGATGAGGGAGAAATAACAGGTACCATTGCCAGGTCCATATCAGAAGCGATCAAAGCGGCCGCCATTGTTCTTGTCGCTTTTTCTGAGGACTACGTCAATGGTGATTACTGCAAGAGAGGTATTTATATGTTTTCTTTCAACCTTCAATATTATCTCATCTCGTACATATATAGTATGTACACAAAATATTAGATCAAAAGAATGAAACCAGAAAACGATTTTAAGCAAGAGCAAGGACTGTAGATGTTGTACGTTAACAGTTTTTAAAAGACGACATCCATGTTGTTCTATTCGTACCAAAAACACAATTGAGGGGCAACTTGTGTCTGAACTTGTGACCAACTAACTTAAAGCTTTTTCTTGTTTGTAAATGATTATTTCATTTTGTCTCTGCTCGTTTACAGAAGTCATCGTCGCAAAAAAGAAGAAAAAGGAGATCATTCCTTTGAAGATGACGGACTACGAACCTGACGACTGGCTGGACATGGAGATTGGTGGTATACTGTATGTCGACTTCTCTTCCACACATTCCTTTACTGATCAACTTACGAAGCTGGAGTCTCAAATCGAGAAAAGGTTGCGCGAAGCTGAGAAAAAAGAAAAAGTGTAAGGCTTTGCATAAAGCCGTCTCGCAGCTAAAAGTGCGCATGTGCAGTCGTGGTCTAGGTCAAAGTTAAAAAGTTCATTACTGTACTGAATGGCTTATCGTGACATCATTCTGCAACTGCTTATAATCCATCGAGCGCAGAAAAATTCACCATAATGTGATAAGATAAACGAAGGCACACAAGTTTGTTCACTAGAAGAATCACAAACAAGTTCATGAATAATCCCGATAAAGTTGAACTGTAATTTCCAACACAAGAAATTGGATTCGCCCAAATATCCACTGATCGGCTCATGCCTTTGTCAAGGAATGGACAATTCACTACTTCTGTGACGTCACTTATGATCTGTTGCTCATGGAGCTACGCACGCGTGCATCTACATAACGTGACGCCACAGAAGCAGTGGATTGTCCATTCCCTGATAAAGACTGGAGGACTATTCGATAAGTCGGAAATTTGGGTGCCACTTCTTGTGTTGGAAATTACAGTTCAACTTTATTTGGAACGAAATCTACCAACACAGATGAAGTTTCAAGTTAAATTGACTGATTACACACATTTAAAAGCCCACAATACATGTGGATTTAAAGTGGTACTCCACAGCAGAAGCAAATGTTCTGCAAATACTATTCTTTCGCAATCCCTACAAGATTTTATTTGTATCTTGACATGTTTTTTTTTGTATAAGCAGCATTTGTATTATATGTAAGTGTGCAGCAACAATGTTCTAATAACACTAATAATGCTCACATTGCTGAAGTGAACCTTTTCGGTGTAACAAACTCTCACTGTCCAGAGCCCATCCCATACAGGTGGCCTGGACAGTATGAGGCCTGCTGGAAGCGCGATATATTTTAGGCTAAGTAAGCATGGTGTGCACATTATAGGAATATAAGCTTTAGATGGACATTTTAAGTGTACATAATCTTTGCTCGGGATTAAATCTTCTGTTGGTATTCCTTAAAGAAGTTTATCATACTAGTTTGCTCGCATCTCTTCAATCATGTAATAACTTAGCATTTTATTATTTTGTAATTATTTTGAAATGATATCAACCAGAATTTCGTTTACTTTCGTTTAAATAATGGAAGTTGTGGACCAAGCACACATGTACATTAAGCGTCAAAATATGTGACACACTCGCAGTATTCGTCTTCAGTCATAAAACATATAAAAATGTCCACAAATCTTTATTATATCATATGTTATACTTGGGTCACCTTTAATGGACGGTTAAGTTAAACTCCACCGACAGAAGAAATCTTTCAGTTTCTTTGTTTTCTCCTATTTGAAGATTCATTATTAAGAAATGAAACTATATTGATCTTATAATTTTTCGAAAATGGTAGTCTGTTATAGTGCACCCTGTATTTCATAGTTTATACTTGTACATAGCGAAACAAACTGAAGGAAGTTGATGTACATAGAAGATGCCAGTACTGAAATCTTGTAGAATTGGTGTCAGATGCTCCTACTGTAAACAAAACAAAAATATATGAGATATTTATTTAGAGAAACAAAATAATTGTAGTGAGGTTAGATGTTTTATGTCATGTTATGCAGTTGTAAAACGCTTTGCAAATGTCATTGAGGAGAATTGCAGTGAACTTAGTGTTGCTATAAATGGGTGTAATATCGTATAATGTAAGTACTGTGTTGTGGTGTCCGGTTGAATGATTATACATGTACAAGCTTTATAATGCAAAGTATGCTTGTACTTGATTGTCGTTGTTCTTGTTGTTATGTCTAATGTAGCCAAGATGTAATTATGTTTAAATTACCTTCAAGACTTTGTGATTTACTCATTCCTGGTTACTATATTTTACATGCGTTATAGTGTAAGTGTAACAAACGTGCCATAATAACTGCTGTGTCAAATCTATCCAAGATCTAATGATATGTTGAAACTAATTTTAACACTACATGTGTGTATGTTAGGCTGTTGTTAATGTCCGCGTATCAACGTAGTATTTGATTGTATTGACAGGAGATGTTGGTGGTTGGCACTTAATGTTCTGTGTACGGAGATCACACTACGTGGCCAACACCTAATATCTCATCATGCTTTACATTTGCTGTGTTTTGATTAATACTAATAAACAGTTGATGTTGTGTTGAGGATTGTGGTTGTTAGATACGAACAACGCACCCTGATAAGTCTTTGGCTCGAGCACCCCTCCCTCATCGCCCTCCCTCAACCTAACCTGGCTTCTCAGATCTCCAAATGAACCACTGAAACTATTTTCTCGGTAAACACCCGAGGCTACGTACACACGACGTGACAGGTGCACAATGGCAGGGTCATGTGTGAGTAACGCTCTGACCTCCCAACCATAAGCTTGTTTACTTTGGTTACAAATCATGAACAAAGACAATATTTCCCATTGGCTAACCACAAACCCACATTACATGGGTTAAATTACTAAATCCCATCTAGTGTGTTGTTGTATTCATGACTCTGTACACAGACACAGAAATTTCATCGCTCGTCGGTATGTCTATCAACAATCTTAAGAGGGAAACGAAGGGTTTAGGGTTGCCAGTTGACAACGGAAGGTTCTCTCAGAATAACATGACATAAAACTTGACCACTTGCAGTCAAGAGTAGATAATATTGTAAACGTCTATAAAATACAGATGGCAATATGATTGTGGACCTCAGTTTGTTTACGATGACATAACAAGCAATATTTCATTTGTGTGATAGTTGAGAAACACAAATGTAAAGAAAGATTGTCAAAATACAATTATTATCAATATTATAACAATTGAAATTAGCATGCGCAGTGACTCATCCATACGTTTGTAGGTCTATGATTTACTTGTCAACCTAGTCGGTTTGGCGGGAACCTTTCCACCAATGATCGCCCTCCGTGGTGGGGTTGAACTTCAACATAAAAGTTTCCTATTAGTAATTCAATTGTTTCCCTTGTTGTTTGATTTCTTTTTGGATTAAAATGTACCAGCAGCTATTAGGGGAGAATCCTATCCGTTTTTCTAATATTAACGTGGTCCAATGCACAGATGGGAGACACAAGTAGGTACAATTCAAATCATAAAGATCAAGATTTTGAGACTTTACACAGGTATGGTGTCACATTTGGCTCATTGCCAAAGATGGCGTTCCCATTGTTTGCAAATTTACGCACGTTCTCCTTTCACTTCTACGTTCAAGTTAACAGCTAGTAGTGAGACACAGATTTATTTCCGTCACCTCAGCCTGTTCTCAAATGCTGCGCGTCAAATAGAAGATCCTCAGACCGTTGTGAGGTAAGAAGTGAAATTATAGCTCGGGAAGAATCGTAAAACTCCTAGAAGAAAGACCAGAGTGATTTAAATCACCACAGCTGAAACCCTGCCGAAAGAGGAACTTGTCTTCAAGACTTCGAATATTGCCCAACTTCCTGCTCAAAAAGATACTTACAGTCGACATAACATGTTAGAGTATGAAGATGGGCTTACCAGTCATTCCAACGACTATTTTGTCATTCGTTACCGTTCTGATGGCCGTTCAATTAGGATCTGTCAACTCACAATTTGTCAACGAGATAGAAGTGCAGCCACTGAGACGTGGAATGACTCTTTTGTCTGCTGGCCACAATGTGAACTATGTGATCAGACCGTCTGACACCAACGCCGTGGTCAATGGCTCAGCGACTCTTTACTGCAAAATTAACTCCGCGGCAATGACTAGTACGTCAGTAAAATGGTTCTGTCCGCCGAATTACCACTTCTGTACCGAGGGCAGAAACTCTGGCCACCCGAGGTATTCTGTGACAGGTGGTGAGGAAGAGTACAACCTGTTTATAAACCCTGTACAACCAGAAGACGAGGGAATGTTTCGCTGTTGGGTGAGAGAACTCAGAGGTGAACCGGCGGAGGCCATGCTGACAGTATTCAGTAAGTGACAGTCTTCTACATTGTCATAATTGTCATTATCAGCATCGCCATTATGCCATTGTGATGATTATTTTGAATGGACAATGATCCATGTTGGTTTGGTATGTATACTATGTAAGTATTGTGATATTACTGCAGATAAGCCAAGTGACTTAAAACAAGGTCCAGGTATCAGTAATCTATTAAATCCTGTAGGCGTTGACTGACCAACTTAAAAACAATGTTCCAAATTGTCTACGACTTTGTACTTTCGCAAAGAACGCTGGGATTGCTTACTGTCCGACCAGACATGTCAATAGAAACCGCAGCATGTTTTATCACGTTGTCGTAAAACGGGTTCACGAAGGTCGAACCACTGTGAGGTGGCTCAAAAACAATTCAGGTAGCATTCAACTTTGAACTCAGTTCGTTGAGAACGATGGGGTTGTTTACTGTCTCAGGGCATGACAGGTTTGTAAACAGAAACCACAGACCTGTTTTGGTAAGACAGCTTTGCAAAGGTTGGCGTAAGGTGGGTAATCCTTTGTGGCTTACACGTTGGTACTGTGCCAACATGACGGCAACATTGAAACGGAAAGGGACAAAGTAAATTTCTGTTAGGCATTTATGCCAAAGCCTCAAACGATGGTGTCAGGGGAGAATTGGGAACTTTCCCAGCTATGATTGATGCAGAAATGCAACTTGTTAAATATTGGCATCGTTTAGTTAACTTGCCCGAAGATGCCCTTCTTCGTGAGACTTACAATACTGTTTCATTCGGAGAACATGATTGGATTGTCCACGTAAAAAATATCCTAAATTACCAAGGCTTTGGACACATATGGCTGAACCCGAGATCATACCACATAGATACAATCAACACTCAGTTACGACAACGTTTACAAGATATATACGTGCAAAATTGGCATTCCTCTATTCGAACAAATTCTAAACTCTCCTCTCTTTCTACATTGAACAAGCTTTACAAGCAAGAAAATTACATTTCAACCATAAAGCGCCTTGACGTTCGTAGGGCAATCACACAACTCAGAATTAGCTGTCACAAATTAAATATAGAAACCGGGAGATTCAAAAAAATCCCTATCGACCAGAGGGTTTGTCCATTCTGTCCAGAGTTAATTGAAGACGAATATCACTTTATGGTTGTATGTCCCAAATATTCTGAAATACGCAATTCTCTATACAGAAGGTTGTCATTTTATACACAAGGATTTATCTCAATGGACCTGAAGTGCAAATTCAAATACATCATGACATGTGACAATCCCTGCATGGCAGATATAGGAAAATATATCAAAGAAGGTTTGGATATTAGAAACTCCTCAACTGATTGTAAAAGCTTCCAATGATTGTAAGAAGCTTATCCCATACTACAACTCCTGTATTAGTTAGTTAAGCTATAGAACTGTAGTTATGTAGATGCCATACTTTGTACCTCGTACAATTGTTGTGCAATAAAGTTATCTGTGAAAGATACGCGTCGAATTTCCGTAATAAAAACGTACTTATCTGCACAGTCATAACACAACAGCAACAAACAACAGAAACGTCTATGAGACATGTAACTCAATTCCTCGCGAAACATAAATGAACAAATCCAAGAGTAAACTACAGACATGCAGTTCTGCTAAGAGGGGTTGTGAGCAGTTCAGTTTGTGTACAATAATGAGGTAGTGTGTATTGCTTCATTGTGGCCTGAGCGTTTTATATATTCTAATTCAACGTTATCAATTACAGCCCAGACAGGAGCCCCTGTCATCACTGGTTATAGTAATCCTGTCAGAGAGGGAGACACACTGACGTTATCCTGTACTAGCCGCGGTGGTCACCCTCGGCCGATATTGTCATGGTCTCTGGGTTCAGCCCCATTAGAAGCAGACACCCGCTCTGCAAAGGTCAGCGATATAGGAGTGACTTTTAAGATACAACGAGAGCACCATGGCCAAGTCGTTACATGCAGCGCATCGCAGCCAGGGTATCCTCATCTGCTGCGTGATCTGAGTACACAGATAACATTGGAAGTGCAATGTGAGTAAGGTTATATATTCGTCACGTGCTTACTGGTATGACTTTCTACTATGAAAGGAATTACAACATGCTTTGACAGTAGGCATTATCGCCATGAAGTTGAGTTTTTTTTCTTCTGTAGTGTTTAAAAAATGGCCAATGTCTCATGATTGGCTACTTTTGTTCTATCTAATTGTGATTTTCTCTTTGCCAATGTAGATGCTCCATCGGTAAGCATCGCCGTTGTATCCTCAGAAATGACCAAGGATGGGGCAATTGTACAAGTGAAAGAAGGTAATCCCGTAACAATAAAATGTAATGTAGAAAGCAACCCACCGTCGACTATCGAATGGCACGGTCCGCGTAGTGTACCTCTGCCGTTGAACCAGCCTGAACTCCATATCAGCACCATTGCAAGGAACCAGAATGGGACCTTCATATGTACTGCTGACAACTCCATTGCCTCAGCATCTAACAAGACGACAGTGGATGTTCTTTGTAAGTTGTGACGATTGAGCTATTCATAATCACCTTTATTTTCTTGCATTTGTCATTGATTATGTCCCCTAAAAGGGCGACGTAAACAGCACATCAAAAGGGGTTGTAATACGGTACCCACCCCAGTCACTGTTCAAGAAAGGATGATGCCGAGGTGCTGATGTATATTCCTTACCTCGTCCCCTCTTATGCTATGTACCTTAATCTTATGCTATCTATCTTATGCTGGTGTGTTACACCGAAGGGTTGTTAAAATGGCACTATATTCTGACACAGACACGGATACAGACCTCGTCATATGAACTGCCATGTTAATGTCACGGTTTGTTTTTATCATCGTCATCATCAAAATTTAGAACATTTAAAGTAATTGACGAATGATTGTTTTCTTCATATCAGATCCACCTAAAATCCTGACCAATGTTCAGCACAGAAGAGTGATGGTAGGATCCGAGCTAACTCTTAAATGCGTTGCTGAAGGAAATCCAGCTCCGACCATTATTTGGTCGAACCACAGCAACGGTGATCATCTGTCTAACCCTTTGGTGGTACCTGCTGTCAGCTACGCAACGTCTGGTAAATACATCTGTATCGCCGTCCAGGCTGATTGGCTGGATAAAAAGGAAGTGTTCATCGAAGTTACAGGTAGGTGACAAATACATTCAGTGGCAAATGCATCCCAAACATCTTCATCCTCTATCAAACAATCATTCCACATTTCGACAAGATTAGATGGATTATGTTTTCCTGTGGGCGTCTGTCTTGTCTTTGTATGGTCATTATGTATGACTGTAAATTTGGGTGAGTCCAATTTTGGTGTTGGAAATTACAGTTCAACTATTTCAAGAATTATGTATGACTATTACTCCGCAATGCCAACCATGACCTATTGATGTCATATTCCATGTAGGTAAACCAGCCATCGTTCGTAGTAGTGACGTAGTATATGCAGAAGTTGGGTCTGGAGTAGAACTGAGATGCAATGTGGAGGCAGACCCTACCATCAACGGGTCCTACTGGTCATGGACGGAATCTGACGGAAACAGAACCACTCTCCGGAGCAACGACACAAAAGACAGGCAAGCTTTTCTCTATCTGTCTTAGGTGGTGTCTATTTTAACAGGTTAGAGATTGAAGCTTCCGATGTTACATTGTTGCGAAGTTTACAACGATTCTCCTTGTGCTGGTCTAGGTTTTCGGCGTACCAAGAAATCTCAGCCAGAGGAATCGCCATGGTGCTTGCGATAGACAACATTATGCCGGACGACTTCAGACGTTACAAGTGCATAGCTTCAAACACATTCGGACAGGACAGTAGAAGGCTGATGTTGCAACCCACAATTGGTAAGTTGTAGAGATGGTCTGTTAAATTCCACTTTATAATGTACGTTGCGTTCCCCTTCTTTTAGAATTACTTTCCAGTTTCCACCATCCGAATCTCACTCTGTTTCTGTTGATAATGAGAAACGATTATATCATCTTTGTTATAGGTTTCTTCTTGTTGTTCCATGATGCACATTAAACAATCATTTTCCTATTGCTCCTAAACAGGAACTACCAGCCTCTCACTACCCCTACTAGTTGGTTTAGGATGTAGTGCCTGCGTAGTCTGTGTTGTCTTCGTATACTTCATGAAGAGATATTGCCACTTGGTAAGATCAGCAACTACCTTTTGACGTTGTGTGTGAATAATTTTATAACCCATAAATTGTCATGAAATATTATTTGCTCAGAGTAAGGTTTATGAAAATGTTTTAATCACCTCAACAGGTAAACAAGAGAAAGGACAATGACCAGGCCGAGATAGACCTGGTCGTAATGCAACCACTGAATGGAACTACAGATGGACACGCCGTAAGATTGCAAAGTACGAGTGTGTCCGAGTCGGCACGCAACATGCAAAGCCCACTAGGAAACGCTCGAAGAGAGGTACGATAGACACACAAGACAACGTTGCTTTGGTTTACATTGCTTTAGTCTTCTGGTTTATATTCTCAGTGTGCTTTGTACATAATCAATGTTGTAACTACGTTTGCAATTACTAAATGACAGCACAAAGTGGTCACATTGTGGTTTCCTTTCGTGTGTACGTGTACAGTCGCAAGATACGAGGGCTGGGCAAGAGCGTTCGAACATTCAAAGGCAACCGGATGGAGACGAGGAGTTCCTGCTGCTGGGTGCAGACACTCATGGCGAACAGTCTGAGGTACAACGGCCACGCTCAAATAGTAACTGCAAAGCCTTCTTTTTTTGTGAGTTCTTGGAGCTTTAACACATAACCGAATCCCCATATCACGTCATTTTAACAATGAAACGTATGAATAAGATTGATAATGTACATGTGTTGTAGATTCATCTGCCATATAGAAACGACGACATCACAGACCACAATGATAGTGACACCCATCTCACGGAATCATACATGGACTATACCCCGGAGGAGAGGGACATGGAGTTCAAGGAAGACCAAATAACGTTACTTGAACAGCTAGGGGAGGGGCAGTTCGGAAAGGTGCACAAGGCGAAAGCACACTTCATCCACGATCAACCGGGGTCTAGAATTGTTGCCGTCAAAACTGTAAAAGGTACGCTCATGTAATTTCCAAGCAGATCCTACGGTGGTATCATAAGCCACAGTGGCACATGGAAACTTCGTGGCCAGCTTTTGATACTATCATTTTCCATTGTAGAATCTGCTTGGCGATTACGGCGAATGAACTGGCCTGGGTTACAGTCGTGAAAGTTATACCCAAAGACACAGTGGGGTAGATCGGGGCGGGCATGGCCTTCACGGCTATACCCGCTCTCATGTGATTATATTGTAAGGTATAAATGCAATTTGCTACAAATGAAGATACCCCCATTACTCTTGTTCATGGGGAATCCATCCCGTTGAGTGTAGTTTACGGTCAGTTTATCTCGATGGTTCATTTAATTTTCCAGCCCACGCGTCAGCTGAAGTTCGAGACGACATGTTGAAGGAACTAAGGATGATGATGCGGCTTCTGGATCCGCACCCAAATGTCGTCACACTGCTAGGTTATTGTACAACATCAGGTGATTCCCCTTTGATCTTATTTTACTGACTGGATAGTCAACCTCGATGCATGCATCATACATGTCAATTACGCAAACAAATGCTCCTCTCCTCTGAGTCACTCATCATAATTCAGTATTGACGCTTCTATGATATGATACATTTCCACATAGAATTCAGCGTCAATAATGAATCATGATGTTCGATGTTGATATATGAAGACACCGATATCATTTCGTTACTGTCAACATTATCTAGATCCGGTCATGCTGGTAGTTGAATACGTGCCCAACGGAGACCTTCTGTCGTTCTTGAGAAGAGACCGAGCTGCCCGGAACGTGACGTACGCAAACCTGCACACGGAGAGCAGGACTCTGCAGAATTCAGACCTCATCTCATTCGCCTGGCAGGTGTCCAAGGGGATGTGTTACCTGGCATCCAAGCAGGTGTGTTGTTTATCATTAAATACTTGTAATACAAAACTATAAACAGGGGAGCAAATAATGGTGACAAAAATAATCAAGGTTAGACATCCAGGTAATAAGATACACCAAATAGCAGTTACCAGACAAGCGACTGGATATGATTTTGTAAACTGAGCAGGTCTGTTGAAGAGCAGAATTCTCATGATTTGGTGTTTTGTTGACAGTTGATGTGACTAAAAGTGATATTCAACGGCAAATTCACCACTGAGCACTATGTAAATCATTTGAATGGTAATATTCATTCAACATAATGCTACAGTAAGGACGTAATAGTAGCATATAGGATACTTATATCTTTAACGAATGTTCCTTTTCCAGTGTATTCACAGAGATCTCGCGGCCAGAAACGTTCTAGTCGGAGAGCACAAGACATGTAAAGTGTCTGACTTTGGTCTGGCAAGGGATGGACCGGAATATAAGAAAGTTAAAGACGTAAGTTGGCGTGCATACCATATACCGAGCAACTCTCAAGAACTTTTGGATAGCATACAGTAGCTATTGATACAATGTACATTTGCAGTATCAAAGTCAGGTGCACGTGGTTGCTCTATTATACTCTCTTATATGCTCTATTCTCTAGTCTTCGCAAAATTTAAAAGCCCATTGATATAGTCATCTAAAATTATATTGATAATGTAGGAACTACTGCATGCCTCATTGGCTAAAGTTGACATCGTAAATGTATTGATAATGAAAAAAGTACCTGATGTTAGATATCCAAATACATTATGTATAAGTGGCAACAGATATGACAATAACGGTAGAGTGATATTGATATTGGATTTTCTTTGACAGTCACCCCTACCCCTGCGCTGGATGGCACCAGAGACGCTGTCCATAGAGAGACTGTACACGACCAAAAGCGACGTGTGGTCCTTTGGTGTGCTTCTTTACGAAATCGTAACGCTTGGTATGAATCAATTCTTTTTTCCTAACGATTAAAAATGCCCCTGCAGTTACAGAGCAAGCTACTTGGAGGCCCAAACATACACCGCTTCTTCCTTACGTCACTTACTTACTTTTACTTACTTTGGCCTTTTGCCCCATTCAGAGCATAAGTCACCGATGACCGTTCTCCACTGCACACGTCTTTGGGCTTTCCTTCTCAGTTTGTGCCAGCTAGCGCTGTTACTGATGCTACTCATCTCTTCCTCAGTGTCCCTTCTCCAGCTGTTGTTAGGCCTTCCCCTCTTTCGTTTGCCCTGTCGCTTTCAGGTTAGGGCCTGCTGTGCGATGCTTGTTCGTGTCTTTTTGAAAGTGTGCCATATCCAGGACCACTTCCTCTTGAGGATCTGGCTTTCCAAGCTTACATCACAAGCCACTGAAAAATGATGTGAAAAGTTATGATGACTGTAAAAATCCGGAAACACAGACAGACAGACAGGCAAACAAACAAACAGACAGACAGACACATCCAATACTATATCTCCATTTTTCATGTAGATACGTATAAACAAATTATTTTGTAACTCATTTGTTTGTTATTCGTAGGCTCTACGCCGTATCCCACCATGACAGCTCAGCGGGCAGCTGAGGGGGTTCAAAGAGGACTGATATTACAAAAGCCACCGCACTGTACAGACGATCTGTAAGCATACTATACAATATAGCGTTACATTCCCATGGTCTGTTCGGTAGCACGTTTTCATTTGTGAAATTGTGATTATCTCCTTATCATATGTACATTTCAAACTCCTTTTATTTTCAAACAGAATCTTTCAGTAAATGTCTGATGGGCGTAAGATAGCAGATGAACTTCGTAGATACCCACATGTTTTGAGCGCCAGCATGAGCTTCGTAGATACTCGAATGTTTTGAGCACCAGCATAACGCAACTCAACACCAAGCAGAAACACTGATGTCTTTTGAGAGACAGTTCATAATATCTCAAGAAACCGTATCTTTTTAACCTTAGTGGTGTACATTGTCTTCATTCTACAATCATTCACCTTCCCGCAGATATTTCATCATGGAAAACTGCTGGCATTTTGTACCTGACGAAAGACCACCATTCTCAGAGCTGTCGGCAGCTTTGTCAAAGCTTATAATGGACGCGAAGGTAGGTAGTGGCACCGGTCTGCATCTGTTTTTTGTCAGGCTCACTTGTTTGGCTGGAGATTAGTTAATAAGTATGCTACAATGACTGTAACATTGTTATTGTGAAGAGTGTAGAATTGCATAAATCATATGACATGGAATATTGTCGAACAAAAAAAGTCCTCATTACAAATAAAGTTTCATAATATCTAGTGAAAAAATGTCAATAGATAGGTCACAGAGTCTCGATTGTTGTAGTTTGATGGCTATATGGTCAGTGACATTGTGATGATCTATCATAATGGTATTGTTTTTACTATGATTTTTTTCTTAGGATCACATTATGCTGAATCATTATGACGAGCACCAGTACGCCAACCTGGAACGGTCAGCTGAAGAGCTCTGCTAGACAATCTACCTATTCTCTGATATTGATGATCATATCCGTAAATGTTACATTACACTATCATCAAACAATGCTGAGTCCATAGATATCGTATGGAAGAAAAGCCATTCTATCTTATATGTTGTTGTTTTTGAGTCACTGCCACTATCGTGAAGAGTTCAATACATGAGTGGTTTAACATAACATTTCTGCTAAGACCTTTCTTCTTCTATAACTTGATTGTCTTAATACCATGACTTATTGACACCTGAAAATATACTGAGTACTTTTTGACAATGTATTTGATTTGCATAGACAGCAAAGACCATATAATCTACACGAAAGTCAATGAAAAAGATTCTTCTGGGCAGAGTGTACATGTATGTTCTCGATTAGATGTTGTTACATACTGTTGAAACATTGTTGCTGAAACTGCATCATATGAACACACTCAGCATCATTTACATGAAGATTTTGAGCGTTTTCAATCCAACAGACATTGCATAGAGACTGTATAATAGCAACATAGTTTGTCAATACATATGATAAAGTTCATATAACAGAAAACCATTATTTTTGGATAAAATGTAACCCTCAAAGGAAATTCGTATGAGTGAAAAACAAAGCTTATACGCTCATGTGCATATGAAGTAAATGGATATAGTAGCAGAATCGTGTTAGTTTATTTTTCTATGTGCTCTAAACAAACTAAATCCAATAATACTTGATATTGTTAATATGACAATTGTACAAGGCGATTCCTTTCCTTACACGTACATTCAACGTTGCTAAATAATTACAGTTACCCTAACCATATCGTAGGTAAAATGTGACACAAAAAGCCAAGTATTCCACGCCTTTGTTGATGGTTGACTAGATGCCGATGGTTTCTCACTCCGATTTGGTGTACACCGTGTCCACGCTGACGTCATCAAGAGTCTGGGTCTGTTGACATAAGATGGGATGATAGTAGTCATTCAATCAGATAACTACAACGACCAGTGTTTGTTGCTACAATGATACAGGCTTGCGCTATAGTTTGGGAACCGGTTGTAAATTTGTTGTTTACAATTAAAGCAACAGGAAAACTGATCATTTCCTTTGATCAGAACAACATTAGATGCACGTTACCTCAAAGAGTGTAATAGATACATGGTGATAAAACTATCTAAAGATGACGATACGCGGCCACATTACTTACGAGTTTCATCTCGTGTCCAGCCATCTTTGCGGTCAACTTGAGACCATTAGGGTTGTGTATGACCATTTCTGTGTCACCCTTCATCTCAAAAGTGCTCTGAAACAACAACAAGAACAACAGCAAACTGTTTGTCATGTCTCCTTTGCACTATATTCTGTGAGTATTAGCTATAGAAAGCTATCGAACAGCGTGATATAACATTATAAGTGTTCTTCAGAGTATTACTAGTGATGCAGTTATGCTGGTTATCTAGCCTAGTTGTTACATCATATCAGTTGTTATATCATATATGTGTGTCTGTATGGCGCAACGGCTAGAGCGTTGGAGTCAGAATCAGAAGGTCCTGAGTTCTAAACTCGCCATGCCCCTGCCCCCATGACGGTGGAGTGACGCCCACCGAGCCTCACGGCTAATCTGTCCAAAGGTGCCAAAAAACACATACGGATTTGGTGTTGCCAGTGTGTCAACATCTGCACACTTGCCACTGAGACACGTGAATTTTTTCTAAAATCTTTTTTATATCATACATCGTTTTTTACCTTTATGACACCTCCCTTGCCGATGCGGTTGCACACTTTTTCTGCTATGTCAAACGTTACGGTTGCATCTCCCCCTGGTGTACTGTCATTGCCATACTAGAGAAAGCATGATATGATCAGTATAGGATAAATATTTCAACGCAATATGTGTGAATTGTTTTAGTCTGCTATTTGTTGATAATTCTAATCATTATTGTGTTTTTCATTCTTTTAGCATTTTGATAAGGGAGAATTATTGAGATTCGTGTGATTACGTACGTCGCTGATTTGACTATCGTGAAGTACCCAACAAGTTAAATACTTTGTATGAAGTACAGAAACCTACCTTCCAATGAGTACCGTTTTCAGCCACTTCTATGTACGATGTCTTCCAGTGTTCTTTCTGCCCGTCTAGTGCAGCTTCAGGTGCACCTTTTGAAGTAAAACATATATTCTCAAGCAGAGCCAAATTTCAGAACCCAAACTGTATGGCAGATGATACTATACATGTATCATGGAACCTTTATATAACCTACGAAAAGGATGATTTCTTATTGGCAGTTGCCGTGGAAAATAGGGAACGTAAAGAGAAAGAGAGAGAGGGGGGGGGGTACTATCTTCGTAACACAAAATAAATAAGTGGGGCTAGATCAGGAAAGATGGTCACTTGACCTGAATCGTGGTGGACTATCAATAAAGGGGGCGGAGCTAAGTTTGTGCGCACGGATGTAATCAGCGAAAATCGCCGCTGCGAGATATTTCCCACCAGGCTAACAGGTTGTTGTTTTTATATTCGGTTACCTGAAAAAAAACCCGGAAAATTTCACAAAGATACATACCCATCTTAGCATACAGTGCCTTCATTTTCTCGAAGTCCATAGTAGACTGACACCACTTGCCCACAAACTGTTCCATCCTGTTGGCACTCCTGTAAATTGTATGATGAAACTTGGTTTGTTTCTAATTCTACACTGACAAACCTCTAATTAGGTACCAAAAACAATTGAACACATTGCGAAACATCTAAATAGGTATTCTCTTAAAACAACTAGAAGTTGACCAACGTCAAACAATACGTACTTTTTTACTACTACGTCTATATAGCTATAGAGTGTGAGCGTACCGCCAGCACCCAACCTTACTACATAAGGCCGAACGTAGAGAAGCTACTTGCGTCCCACATGGCAGCGTCTATTGATTGCAATGACAGATTCTTATACCTCCATTTCACTCTGGTGACAAGCTCGCTGCGACTGCCCTGTGACCGACTGATTAGATAGAGCTTCCAACGAATTTCTAAAATGAAATACGAATCTTGTTTTCGTTTCAGTCACACATTTACGTTTTGCACGATATTCCAATGACAAAGCCTAGTCTTACACACATCCAATTTAGGTCCCAAGGAGATCGCAGGGAGATCGTCGCCTAGAAGAAGGGGTTCCTCACCTGTAGTTGTGCCTCGCAAATATTGACTATCAAATAGTAACTATGAGATAGGGACTGACCTTTGCCTCCGTGTGAATCTCACAAGCGTATTTCACATCCCCGCTTTGGCCCATCCCTTTCTCGAGACAAGATCTTTTATGAATATCACAAGCCTGTATTCTCAATTGCTCGGAGCCCAAGTTTGCGCGATCGAGATATAGACCTAAACGATCGTAACAATCTCCTCCTCAAAGGAAATTACATGATGTTTTCAATTAAATCAGGTAATAAGAAAGGCTTTCCTCTACGTTACGTAAAAATACATGTATGTGGTTACGTAGCAAACTCCATCATCGCCCCCTATCCGATATCAACTGGAGAGACCAGTTGGACGTTCATTTAAACTTGAAGCTATGATATGTTTGAGGAATGATAAAATTGAACTCACGATTCGATATGTCACGATCGATGAACGAGAGTGTGTTCCACACGTCTGGTCTCTACCGGGGCTGGGATGAGTGTGACGTGTTCGTTAGCTTAAAACAACGAGCATGGCGTGATAGGGATCAGTACCAACAAACTAGAATAAACAAGAAATGTGACCAAATAAGGAAAAATGTGGTGCATGTGCGAGTCTTATTTTCAGGCGTTTCAAAGTGTTGCTTTGTGAATAGTATACATCTATCATGTATTACCACGATATATAACGCTTTAGACTATGTTAAGGTGTAAATTCTGTTCTATCTATTCTTAATTAGTGAATGAATGAATGAATGAATGAATTTTATTAACGTGTCATGCGTTAGAACGCCCAGCCCACGTGGGCTTATAAGACACACACAATACAAATCATAATTGAACATAGGATATTATAACATAAAAGAACGTCAGGAACATATATATATAATCGGTATCGGGTAACAGACCAGATATCAAATCATAATCACCAAAATTAAACCATCAAACAAGGGTTTCGTAGAGCTAAACGTTAGTTGTTGCACAGCAAGGAGCGTCATCGTGAGAATTTCCCACACCTATCCTGTTATCTCTGCAACAATAGAAGAGGTTACTGGCTCCATTAACTATAATATCAAAGTTAACATTTCAACACAGGCTATGTCGTTCAATGTAAACATCAATGGCTGTATCATTGTTTCTGAAAGCCAAAGGATTTCTATTAGTCAAGGCTGGATCATATTGACGTCTTTGAAAAGCTTGATATTTAGCGTGTCGAGATTAGTGTGGTGTTCGGTGTGTTAAGTTTCGTGTCAAAGGTGACGTGTAACCGGAAGGTAATCTCCAAGCAGATGTGGGGTGATATTTGCATGATTTTTTTTTCAAAGTTACTGCCTCTTTTGAAGAGTTGAGTAACTTTAGACCCTGGTGCACAGGCGGCAATTGGGATGGTGTGTGTGCGGGGGGGGGGGGGGGGGGGGTGATTGAGGCACATGGGGGGGGGGGGGCACTTTGCTAAGGGTAGGTAGGCTAGTGCGTGTGCCCGCGTGCACATGTGCGTGTGTTGATCTGGCTTAATCGTACGTAGGCATGGTAGGGGTTTGTGTCTAGCTATCAAGTATAGTAGGCATGAGGGGTAGTGGTAGAAGGTGCATGAGATAAAGGGATATTTGACAGCTACATCTGTATAGTAGGCAATGGGGTGGTTGTTTACATACCTTGGTCCGTACAGTAGATATAGGTATGGGGGTAGGTAGTGGTATTTGCCTAAAGCTACGTTCGCATAGTATGTAACGTTATGGGGAAATGGGATGTTTGCCTATGTAGATCCGTGTAGTAGCCAGGTGTGTGAAGTAGGTATGGGGAGAGGTTACTTACCTAACTACGTCCGTACAGTAGGTAGGGAGGGGGTGCTTGCCTAACTATTTCCGTACAGTTAGAATGCTAATGTGGTGCACATGCTTTTGCCTAACTAAGTACAGTAGCAAGATAGTTGAGGGGAGAGTCATTTTCTCTGCCAAGTTAGGTTTGTACATGTACAGTAGCCTTGGGTTGAGGGTGTGTGTGCTTTTGTCTGCTTTAAGAAAGGTTTGCTTTGTAGCCATGGTAGGGGCAGGGGGTATTGGTATAGTGGCCTGTCTGCCTACTTCGGTCCGTACAGAAACCAGGGGAAAGGTGTTACTGGGGCTAAAGAAATGAGTAGGGTGGAGTACAAATGATTGAAAAGATAGATCATCAACACATAGATAACAGAGACGCATTTTTATACCAAACCTGCAGATTTATTCCTAAAAAGACTTAGATAGTTGTGAGTATACAATGTAATTCTTATAAATCTAGTATAATCAAAGAAGTTTGTACAATCCATTTCACTTCTGTGACAGTCAAACTCAAATCATGATGTTACCTTGCAGCACATAAACCTGTATGCACGTAAACTCAAAAGTGCCTGATGTTAACTTCTTTACTTGTTTGCACAAAATTCTGGAGTCATGAGCTTATCGATATCTTCATCTATATGTAAAATTGCCTGTCACCTTGTAGTGCACCTAAATAAAAGTAAAGAAAGATTCTGTAGTATTAAGTGATTATATTACACCTTCCTCAACTACTTGCAAATGCTGCATTTCTAGTGTTTAAACATGATGTCAACTCGTCAGAACTTGTTGATGAAAGGAAATCGCTTGCCCTAGGTTTATTGAATCAGATATATTATGCATCTACTTAAAACTAAATAAAGCTGTCGTATGAAATATAATGATATACTACTAGTATATGTTAGATACTGTATATATAGAACTGTTATTCGTAGTTTTGCCCAGAAGTAAAAGAGAAAAGGAGAGAAGACAAAAAG
Organism: Branchiostoma floridae x Branchiostoma belcheri; assembly: GCA_019207045.1. Taxonomy (NCBI): domain Eukaryota; kingdom Metazoa; phylum Chordata; class Leptocardii; order Amphioxiformes; family Branchiostomatidae; genus Branchiostoma; species Branchiostoma floridae x Branchiostoma belcheri. Next base: position 6,895,310 of record CM033028.1, read on the forward strand.
ACGCAAGATGTACACAAAGTTAACCTTAAGTACAGGTAATAAGAGGAAGGAGGTGTGTGTATGGGAATAGAAGGGCAGAAAAGGTAGGGAATCCGAAAGGATGAACGGACACATATATGTATATTGTAGAGAAAGAGTAGAATAGTGGAAAAATATTGGTTAGCTTTACATAGCAACAGGTTATTGAAGTTAGGTAAAGATTGAAGTTAGTATCACCAGTTATAAGTATATTAATATGTCAAACAAAATTGATTCTAATCCACAATGTGTGACAGCCAGCTTTCCGATAACTTTCCCAGATATTGTCATTTAAAGCATGGTTCCTTACGTTTCCTCTGGCTAGAATGGTGGTTGTTTACAGACACGATGGCCATGAAACTTTATCCATGAGTCAGTTTTTAAAGAAAACTGAAACAAACTGCCAAAATTAGAATTCATAAGGGTCAGGAGTTGCTGTATGTTAGAATTTCTATGGACGTCATATCTTAAGATATAATATCTTAAGTTTGGGTGGGATTTTAGGTTCCTTTATGCAATTCTTATGTTATTTTTTTGTGGCTTACGTTACATTTAAAAGGCCTAAAACTCCATATTGCAGGGAGACAAGGGTAAATAAACATCTGTCTTCGGAATCCAGGACTGCAACCCAAAAGTTTTTGTGAACTTCAAGTAAATTAAAAAAAAAGAAAGAATTAAGAGTGGTTGAGATTTGCAGTTTTGATTACTGTTAGATGTTGTACGTTTCAGGTCTCGTGGTTTGAAGGGATATCGTACTTGTGTTTTCTCCATCATGGCCACCGTGCCTGTCACATTGTGTTCTGCAGGAATGGTATGATTTTACATGATTTTTTAATTTTTTTTTGCTGACAACAGTGACCTTTCTTATTGCCAAGGAGCTTTTTTCAAGATAAAAGCTCCTTGTTATTACCAATTGACACTATTCGCTATAGGGGGTGATACCAGAAAACGAAGCCTTCAAGGTGTCGTTATATTTTATCATCTTTCGTTCTTTTGTAATTCTATTTTGAAGCAATATTTCAAAACAATATATCTTGGTGTGTGAAAGCCGAAAATCTATTTTCTGTACCTGTTATTACATTAAGTGTCATTTTACATATAAATCTTCACATCGATCAAATCATCCAACCTTTATTTCTCCTTACCGCCAATTTTGTTGAAGGCCACACACACACACACACACACACACACAAATTAGCGTCCTTTGACAATTCGGATTTTGTTGGCCTCCATCTTATTTTTTGTTACAATGCCATGACTCATGCACCAGTTCACAATAAACAAGTTTTCATGTAAAATAGCATTTTTCCTGCTGTTGTCAAATGGCAATTTTCAATGTGTTACGTATGTCCTATACATACTACAAAAAAGGGTATATTTCTTGATTTGGGAAACTTTGATGTAAAATGTACTTCCACTGGATACCCAAACAATGTTTTAACTGGAAAAATGTTCTTTTCTATTAGATCTTATCAGTGGTGAATTTTGATTCTTACATGTAGGTCATTAACCTTTCAGGCTCATTGTTGCCAGCAGTTTTATCTAGATCTACTTTATGATATGATTAATATATTTGTAGCATAAAACAAGAGCAAAGGGAGTAAAGGTTCAAGTGATAGATGATCCAAGTCACCAAACAGCGTATTGCGGCAAAACAGCAGAAAAAACATGCGAAATGTCTGTCATTGGGGCGTAATCATCATGGAAAGATATAATCGGCTTTAACAGCATGCACATTGCCCCGAAACATGGAATGGATGAAAATGATTGTAGATAGTAAAAATGCTTGAATGACAAAGGAAAGATATTACACGAGGAAAAAGCAGTTTTAGAGAGGTGTTTCAAAATGTCATGATGGAATGTTCGCTTTAGCGGGTTATATCAAACTTCTCTCACAGCTAAGGGTTGATAACCTGATAGGTACTAAGGACTGATTCATCTGCTCATTGATGATGTTTTTAGAGCCAATTTTGATGTTTTGACAGAAAGGGGGAGGTTTAACAGTGATGCCAATTGCGCAGTTACAGCAAGACCATGTTGATTTGATTATATGAATGACAATTTTCGACCATTAAAAAAAAGGTTTTGAACCTTACTGTAAATCGTACAAATCAGCTGCAAAATTAGCAAATATGTGCAGTAGATTGAAAAAAATATCAGAAAACGAACCTAGAAGACCGTGGTCAAGGTCAAAGAAGTCAATGGAATAACAAAACTGAAGAATTAGTCATTTGTTTAACCTTCCTGACCATTTAGATTCCATAATGTATTGGTCTTTTTTGGCCAAAGTTTTTTTTATTCGCACGCAGTTTTAGGGTTTCCAGAAGATGTCATCCATATAATCAAATCAAAATGACCTAAGATGTTTTCAGAAATACTTAGAGGCTCCAGGCAGGCCAAATGTATCCTCAGGCCGGGCCTGGAATCATCCTTAAATCTTGGTCTTGACCTTTCCAAACACCTCAAAGGCGTAGTTCTCCATCCCTGTAAAACAAACAAAAAGTATCATTTAGTCCTTGGAGCTAAACATTTTGGCAGACCAGAAATTAGTAAGAGTCTCAGGTGAGAATTTCTAACTAGCAATATGAGGCATACAGAACAAGAACATGTGCATCAGTAGTAAGTCACAGATTGTTTTACATGATGATGGAAAGGTCTACACTACCGAATGATACCTTGGTCCTCTGATTCTTTTATGCAGAAAATGTAACCCAATATATGTATTGCTACTGTACTCACCGATGAAGTCCTTAGCCCGTGCCTTGCCACGCTTCTTCCTCACCAGGACCACCACAACCACGAGCAGCAGGAGACCGGCCAGTCCCCCGATTGTTCCGACCGCCACACCAACAACTGGAACGTTGGAACCTACATGCATAATACAACAGAACAGGAGCTCTGCTGACTAACAAAAACGATTACAATGTACATGGATTTATCGTTTCAAAGGTGTTTGCAGACACAATAACACTTACAAGATACAATGTAGGTAATTGAGTATCAGTTCATCGCAAAGTACTTTATGAGCATATACTAAATCACAATGTAAAGCACCAGGTTTCCTTGATCAATGTTTTTTTTTCTGTTTGGTGTTGTTATTCATTCATGTATTGCTTCAGCTCAGCGATATAAAATGTACATGTACTGTGGTATCTCTACATGTCTTCTTTCTTAGCCAATTAGAGGGCCATCGGCGTGCATTCACCGCAAATAGCAACTTTGTTCGAGAGCTGCAGACACTCGAATAAGCAACATCCGTCAGATCACGATCACTTAAGTAGAGACATGTTTTTAAAAAAAACACCCTTTACCTGCATCTTGTTCACTGACGATCCGGATCGGTCCTTGGGTGACAGACTGCTGAACGTCATTGCTACTGTCACGTCGGACCCGGTCCTCTCCCGCCATGTCCCTGCGGCGTCTGGCGGGGATGCAGCCCTGCCTGCACCGGGAGTTCACGTCATCCTTCAGGCAGATCACCATGGTGCAATGTAGATACACCTGTCATATAGAAAGTCAAGGCATTCACCGGGTACTAATATTTGTCAGGTTTTACACTGCCCTGCTTTTCACTGCATCATCGCTCTCTCATTATCTTAATTGCATCTTTTTCTCAAAGACCAGCACCTCACCACAGTCTCTGCAATCCCTGAGAACACGGCTTCATCAAAGCTTCACCACTCTCTCATTATTCCTCCCTGCAACTTGACATCGAAGGTCAACGCCAAAACTATCCTTCCATGGCTCCTAAACTAATCACTTCAGCCTTGGGATTGCCTAAGCACTCTAATCAATTATATCAGCCACCACCAATGAAAGCAACATTTCCATATGCCCATTTAGTTTACCAGACTGGGATCGGCGGCGTTTGGAAAGGTGAAGGCTGTAATGGAAAAGTACAGTGCCATGTCAGTAGAACGGGCGCTGTCCCTCGTCAGGGTAGTATCGATGTCACAACTGCAGGGGACAGAATGGTAAAAAAACTTACATTCAACTTCACAGGTACCTAGGTCCAGACTTTTTACTGTAATGTATGGAAGCAGATACATAACATTTAGGAAAAGCGTGAATGCGTGAATGGTCAGACATAGGCGTACGAACCCGTCCTGAATGATGATGACTCTCGGTGAGTCGTCAGGGTCCATGGTGGGAGTAGAGACACAGTCCAGGGCGAACAGCTGCAGGTTAGTCAGCGGTGAATGCACGCTCAGGCTATAGTGGATGCGGTCAGTCGGCAATACCTGACCATGAGAATGACAGGAGGGATTTGGAGGAGGCAACATGTGAGGAAGGCAAAAATAACAATAAAAACTTTTACAACTTACCATGTGGAAATTGGTATAGAAGTTGCCTGTCTTGATAAAACACAGGAAAACAAGTCTAGCATTCAAATACGTTCTTCTGTGTATTGATACAACTCATCGATATGTATAACCATCATGCCATCTTGAAGATGCAGGTAAAGAATGAATTTTTATACCTGAAGAGGAAAGTTGTCCGAATTGTAGGTAGCGATGAAGTCCGCAGATGTATACATGTGCATCTCAAAGATAAAGCTGTTGTTCGCATTCACAACCTGCACACTGAGAGGAAAATACATAAACATGCAATTACTGCCGTAGAAATAAAGTAGGATATCACACAGCAAAAGTCATGAGCGTGTGGCCATCAGGGCAAGGGACAATCAGATGACCTAACCAGCAAAACGTACCGAGGGGAGGGAATGTTATACAGGATCTGTCTTCCCGAGACCTCGTACCGACGGAGAAACTCACAGTGGAACCGTTTCCTGAAAGGCGTGCCCCTGACAGCGCCATTGTCATATACCACTTGCCTGGCGATGACCTCGTTGATGAAGGTAAATTTGTCATCTGATGAAACCTACATGTAGGTGAAGCAAGCAAAACATCCTATAACATTACTTGTTTACTAGTTTTTTTTTTAAATACATTGTATATATACGAAGGCACCTCACAACAAGATGCAAAGCTACATTAGAGCGTCATTCTTTATGTTGCATCTAGGGTCCCCATCACCACACTAAGGCTTGGAGAGACACCATTTAGTGCTAAGGCGGATTACACGAATAGTGCAGTAGCAATCATGCAAGTGTAGCCATGGGACTGAAGGTTTTGAACTTCTGCGGTCATCGGCCTGACTTACACGTTTTCGTAGTCGTCTTCAAGTCGCTGAGTCGATTTGAAGTCGACTAAGGGCCGACGTGAAGTCGAATTGGAACCACTGAGTCGACTGCAAGTTGACTTAAAAACGCGGATGTAAAGAGAACCATACTCACATTTTGAAAGGTCCCACATTCTTGAAGACCTGTCTGTACCGTCACCTCTGTGGGACTGACTGTGGCTCGGCAGGTGTCGTCCAGCAGGTGCATATTGTCCACAAATACGCCAGGTAGGGCCGCTCGAGGCAAGGACAGCTGCATCTGCTCCTGACTACACACCACGTTCACTTCCACGTCAGCTGTGACAAGGCAATGTGCATTCATGCTTTATTATACCTGCTTCTGTAGATCTGACCCCACATAACATTCATTTCTACCTCAACTGACCTAAGGCATTTCCCAGCCTTCCATGTGGAATCCCATCTGACTGAAATCATAATGTACATTTTCATATCATATTTCGTTTCTGGACCACAGCTTCTTTCTTACGCCAGGGCCTCTATTCCTCTCTGATCGACAAATCCATTCCGACTGACCTGTCATCTGCGTCCCGCTGATTTCCCCATTCTTCGTGTCGTTCACGCCAAAAGAAGTGACAGTGAAGGTGTATTCTGTCTGTGCCCAGAGTCCCCATACGGTCGCTGTGGTGTCGTTGGCTGAGGGTGGGGAATGTAGGTCTCGGTGCGAGCCACTTGTGCTGCTGTACCGGACCCGGTACCTCATTATCAAGAGGTCAGTCGGCGCCGTCCATGATAGCGAGACGTAGTCCATCCCGACATCGGTGAACGTTAAGTTGGAGAGCCCTGGAAAGGGAGTTATTCTTTTTCTACAAGCTCAACGATGTAGCAAAGAAAAAGAGTATATGCTCCTATATGTGCCAGGTGCCTATTCAGGTCTGGGTACGATAAAATCTAAAAAATGAACAAACTTCCATGACCATTCAGTAGAGAAAAACAAAGTAGACAGGAAAGTTATGGTACACCTCCTTACCAGTACAGTTGACGCCGTCGCCCATGTAGCCTGAACGGCATGCGCAGGTAAAACTACCGGCTGTGTTGGTGCAGGAGGCTTGGGGACTGCAGTTGTCGGCACCATTGGCACACTCATCAATTTCTGTAGGAAGATTAGATTGTTAGCGTCTTAAGTAGATTAGCTTTGGGTATGACATGTTTTCACTGATGAATAATGGAATGGAATGATGCGAATAATGGATTTGGCTGATTTGTATCTTTATAATGTTTTTGTTCAACAATTGACAACAACGATTTCTTGCCAAGCTAGACAAATTTTAGAACTGGATTGTACAAATAATTAGTTAGGAGAAAATGAGCATATTTTTACCAGTACAGATGACACCGTTGCCTCCGTAGCCTGAATGGCATGTACAGGTAAAACCACCGGCTGTGTTGGTGCATGTGGCTTGGGGACTGCAGTTGTCTGTCCCATTGGCACACTCATCAATGTCTGTAGGAACATGTTTGAAGATTAGCTTTTTACCGACTTTGTTATCGACGTTTTGTCACTGTGATAAAGATTCCATCCTATAAATGCATGCATATGCTTGCATCATCCATCGGCAAAATCTACGTAAACTGAAGCATGAAAAATGTCCCTTCCATACCAGCACAGGAGACACCGTCGCCATTGTATCCTGAGTGACAACCACAGGTAAAACCACCGGCTGTGTTGGTACAGGAGGCCTGGGGGCTGCAGTTGTCAGTACCAGTTGTACATTCATCAATGTCTGTGGGAACACATGGAGTTTAGCTTTGTGTATGACTTCTTCACGGGTGAAAATTTCAAAAAAAATACATGATTGAATATTAAACCAATATGCACAAGTAAAACAGTAGCAGGGAAAAAGAATTTCAAAGTGTTTTCTTTTTTACCAGTGCAGTTGACGCCGTCGCCGCTGTATCCTGAATTACATACACAGGTAAAGCTGCCGACTGTGTTGGTACAGGAGGCCTGGGCATTGCAGTTGTTGGTACCAGTCGTACACTCATCGATGTCTGGATAAAACACAAAGTTTCAATCATTATCACCTGTGGCATGTTTCCTTTACGTCAATAACATATCCCAAGCCCTCACTGCCTTAAGGCGGACATGATGGCTGCTTTGTACGTTTATGATGATTTTGTCACACAAGTGAAAACAGCGATTTTTTGCCAAGCTGTACAAATCCAGAACTGAATTGTACAAATGATAAGTTGGGAGATCTACATAATGAACATTATCCATACCAGTACAATTGACACCGTCGCCGATGTAGCCAAAGCCACAGGCACAGGTGAAACTGCCCGCGATGTTGGTACAGGAGGCCTGGGCGCTACAGTTGTCGGTACCAACCGTGCACTCGTCGATGTCTGTTGGAACGCAATGATGGGGAATGACTTTTTGATTACAGTGATTCCTACAAAATGCATGGTTGCATCTGGAACAAAAATTGAAGGAAAGGCTAGGCCGAGGCAAATGTTCTTGTCCATACCAGGACAGGAGACACCGTCGCCAGTGTATCCGGAGTTACAAGCACAGGTGAAAGAACCGTCAGTGTTGGTACAGGTGGCTTGGGCGCTGCAGTTGGCTGTGCCGGGGTCAGCCGCACATTCATCTATGTCTGTAGAAACACATTGAGGTTTGATTAGCCATTTTCTTACATATATAATGACGTAACTCTGCAACCAATTGAACAGTATACAAGGTCAAGTGAAACGAAAAGTACGCTGCATACCGGTACAGGTGATGCCGTCGCCGCTATAGCCCACGTTACATACACAGTTAAAACCACCGGCTGTGTTGGTACAGGAGGCCTGGGCGCTGCAGTTGTGGGTTCCAGCAGTACATTCGTTGATGTCTGTAGACACACATAACATTTGCTTTAATAACAGCCTTTGTCTTTACTAATATTGTAATTGACCCATGATTATGTATCTCTGTAACCAAACTGTGCGGAAAGTAATGTAGGAACAAAAACACACGTTCATACCAGTACAGGAAACACCGTTGCCGGTGTAGCCTGCTTTACAAGCGCATGTAAAACCGCTGGCTGTGTTGGTACAGGAGGCTTGGGGGCTGCAGTTGTCGGTTCCACTTGCACACTCATCGGTATCTGGAAGACGAAGTGTACTTTCTCATGTACTTTCTCATTCAGCTAATACAACTGAAAGCAGTTTCACAATTTAATTTAAAGGAAAATCTTTTTATCATTGTTCTCCATTCAGGTATTGAACTCTTCACTTCAATAATTCTTTATTCGGCAAGGATTTTGTACCAACTTTTTAAAAGTGGTGCAAGCTCATAAAAAAATCGAATGCACCAAGTTTCCTCTATTGAATGTTCATTCAGTCCTTACCATCTGACATCTCGTATTGTCACGATGACTGAGAACTTACCAGAGAACGTCCACGTACTCCTGCTACTGATGCCGACAAAGGGAGGACCGCTGGCCGCACAGTTGGCCGGGCTCACTACCACACCGGCGTCCATCAGGATGTAGTGGTTGCCTTGGCCGATCACGTTCGGAGCTGTCGTGAAGCTGAGGGTGTTGCCCGAGATCTGGACATCAGACGAACTGCTGGTGTCGATGGTATGGACCTCCATGTCCGTGTCGTCAAAGAACCGTATGTACTTGGGTGTTGATGGCAGTTCAGGCTGCAACAGAATGACTCAGTTTGGTCATAGCACAGGAGGATTGTATTCAGATTACACAATTTACAGATGGATACTGAATACACAATAATTGAATAGGAATACCTTGATGTCAAAAGTCAATGACCATGTAATCTGCTGAGTGATGTCGACCTGGTGAGTTGGAGTACGTGTTTGCAGCATGGCGGCAGGGGGATTGTTATTTCCAGTTGCTGTATAGCATAGAGGTTTTTGTCAATACACGCGCGGATTCCATTCCATTGTTACTTCGTGGTACGTTATGTTATCTTAGTACTTACAAATTCGTTTTATCACATCATCGTACACATTCAGATAGAAATTTTAACGTCACCAAAATATCAGTTAAAGCAAGCAATGCTGTCATTGATGTTTTCTGTTTGGTGACAACAGCTGTGTCCGCATTTCTGAAGGTACAGATAGATTCTTACCTCCTGCTAAAAGTGTCACACATCTTTGGCTGGACTCAAAGCTATGAAGGCAAAAACAAAGGTGTTACTGAAATAAATGATATTATTCAGGGACATAAATGAGAGGAAAAACGTCACTGCATTGGTCTTACAGATACCGTTAGACATATGATCAGTATGGAACAGTATGGGCAACTTTAGGAGAAATGCTGCCTTTCTACACTGTAATTCTTACTACTTTGTCATACTTTGAAGAGTTTTGAGCCCATACCCAAAGGAGTCCTTTGCACGGAAACAGAAAATGTGCTGCCCGGCTTGTTGTGCCGTTGGTGTCCATGTGACCGTGACGGAGGCACGCTGTGGGTTGTTCGGATCGACCGCCAGGCTGGACTTGGTCAGACCGATGGGCGAAGTCGTTAGTATTTCGCTGATCCTTCAGGAAAAACACAACGAAAACAGTTTATTCAATTACGCAAACGTTATTTCATAAATATGTGTATGTTTGAATTGACTCTTGAATATAAGTTTCATTTCATCTAAAACAAGTTAGGAAGTATTTTCAGGAAATTGATATAATCATATCTTCATCAAGCCAGCTTTCTTAACGATTAACTACATGTATCATTTCATTTTATTCCGCCGCTTTAAATGTAACTTAACGTTACTAATCATATTCAACATAAGCATCAAAGAAGTCGCTACAAAAGCTTATTACGTTACTCCGCTACGCCCTGCCTCCGCTTGAATGACTGCAGTGTACGTGTCGCCCGGAGGAATGCCGATGCAATCCTGGTCATCAGGCGTCTGGCCAATAAGCTCTGGCCGTTGATTGCAGGGTATATTGGACGATTCAACTGGTAAAAAAGATTTTGGTTCATTTTGACAGTTGTATTTGATGGCAACGAAACACTTAACATTTCCAATTGCACATGTGCAGCCGTGATGCATTATGGTATAGAGGTGTAAGTTAAATGTCAAGGATGCACTTAAATTGTACATGCGGACCCCTCGGAACTGTGCAGTGGTCTATTATTAGATTTCAACGGACCAGAAAAGTTTTTAGAACTTGCGCAATAGATTGTATTGAAGATACTCACCAAAAGCCAGAAACTGAAGTGGTATCTGGGTGAAGGGACCACACGATGCGGGAAAAGGAGGAGAAGAACAGGACGGGCTGCGGACGAAATCTTCCAGGACGAGAGCAATGGCCCACCAGCCTGTTGCCATCCCTCCTCCCGCAGCTGTGTAGTGCAAGGTGCACGTTCCCTGTGTGTCAAGATGGGCGAGGGACTTGTCAAGAAAGCAAGCATATAGCAGTGCATCGTTTGATAATGAGGCTATTGAAAGCATGGAATAAACCTGTGATATATTAGCACAGCAGTTTAGCCTCCTTCGCAGAATTTCGAAGCGGTCGTGTTTATTTTTGGAGAGCGCTGTTTCGGAGTTTGCACTAAGGTGCTGGGAGTTACCACTCACGGGTTACCCTGAATCAGCGCTAACCCAAAATAAACACCGCCGCTCCGAAAGTCTGCCAAGGAGGCTACTAACAATTCATAATGTCTTCTAAACCCGTAGCATTCTACCGAAGTAAATGTTTTGTACCATTTCTGGCAATGCCCTGAACTCATGTTATACTATCAACAAATTAAACACAAATCAGTTTAACTTCGCCATTAATGTAATGATCATAGTTTGGCGGTTTGGGTGTCCATGGTGGTGATAATGCCATGGACAGCGTCAGTGTATATCAATTGGCGCTTGGTCATGGCATTATTACTTTTTGTCAGAGTAAGGCAATTTAAGACAGCACACGTTGCTCCACCTACCTCGTCCAGGTTCACATTAGGCAGAGCACCACAGACGCCACCGCATTCGTCGGTTCCACTACCCCACCTGCACCTCACAGCATCTCCATCCGGGTCCTCCACCGGGATACGGATTATAGAGTCGCACTGTTGTATAATTCTGTGGGAACAACAGTTTTTTTTTAATTTACAAGGAAAGGAGAACTGTTTCTTGCATTATAGAATTGTTAAGATACCAACGCAAGTTTTACTGATAATCGCGCACATGTAATATCGTGACACTGAATAGTAGAAGCATGTAGGGAGGTCTGCTGACCCATTTGGCCAATTCAAATCTCTCGCCCATCAAAAGCTGCTCCTGGTACTCTCAGTGGGCACCTGACCGTGATGCTGCTTTGTTGATTGATGATAAGTTTTGATTACTTTGAGATCAGAACTTGTGCTGCTTTCGTGGAGGATTCTACCTAAGAGGGGTATGCTACTTATCACTAATGAATGCTACAGCTTTTTTCCTACCTCACAATCGGTGCACTTGCGCTGATTGGCGAAGAGTTCGGCTGGCCAGTGTCACTCCTGGGCGAAAGGTCAACCACAGTTTTGGCGTACCAGCTTCCTGATCCGCGTTCATTCACATTGATCCAACAGCAAGCCCCATAGCTGTAACAGAAAGAATTTACGATGATTGGAAAAGAATATTTATAACTTTTAGCAAGTGTCGGTCAAAATGGGATTAACACATAGCTAAGATCAACTTCGCAGGAGTTGCATGTGGCTGACGATCGACGATGTACGTGCATGATAATCACAATGTGATGGAATCAAGCTACTCTACTTACTACACTATCCGCGGTGTTGCATCGTTAAAGACATAGTCGAAGGTGTTCCCCCCAGTCGCCCAGTCCTCGCTGACGCTGAAGTCAGTGCAGTAGTACCGAGTAGATGAGAGCGCGCCTTCTTGCTGGGTGGACCAATTTTCGTCAGCCCCGTGAAGAGTTCCATCTACTATACTATTCTGAGTACAATCGCTGTTTGATGACGACCTTCTCCACGCTATCCTGAAGGAGAAATGGACCTGAAAACATAGAATTATAATTAAATTGTTAATTCTGTATGCAATATATAGCAGGACAACCTCAGAGGTGGTCCTCGAGGACTAATCTCCAAGCAGATCCTACGCTACCGGTAGCGAAACACACTCCTAGGCGGGCTTCACTCCTCTGCCAGCTTTTGATACTATCTTTATACTACCGCAGGATCTGCTTGGAGATTACTCGAGGACAACCTGAAATAAAGGAATCCCTCACCAGGCCAGTGGTGCTTTTGTCCGCCCTCCAGGAGATGGTAGTTCCGCGGAAGTGGCTCCCCGCCGCCAGAACTGCCAGCAGCAAGACGAGCACGGCACATCTCATGATGGTCCTCTTCAGGCGTCCTGAAAAGGGCAGTGAAATTTGGTGAATCACTCAAGAATTTTTGTTAATCTTTTTTCAAGTTCCGAATCTGTGCGCCGTGATTGCCGATATCGCAGCGCGGTTATTATTGCTAGGGTCACATTTCAAAACCGGGGCCCGGCCAAGCAGTTTGGAGGAACTAAAATGATGATATGACATCGGAAGAGACAATACTGACCAAATATTCAGGAGCATGAATTGCACATATTTATGCCTGTATAAATTTTGACTTAAAGTTTCAAAAAACATCCCAGCCGCGCCCCGAGTGGGAAATGTGACATTAGCATTGCAGATGCAGACAGAGCTTATATAGATAATCCTCAACAGTTCCTGATTGAAGCGGCGTCCGTTAATACTGAACTAAAAGATGATTTGTATATGAGATGTATCTACACGATAACCGGCATTCAAAGTTTGTGGTGTGATCTGTGACCTGCATAGACTGTTCACGTTTCTCAGAAGAACCTAAACTGTCTTTGTTCATAGTCATGAGCATACATGAAAAATGTCGCACAAAGTCCTCTCGTAGAAGGATCGAGATAGGCATGCCTTTTGTCTCATCCCCTCTTTCGCTTAGGTCACATTTCCGAACCGGGACCCGGCCGGGTAGACTTCGAGAACGAAAGGTACAATATAGGAGACAACAAAACACACACAAAGTAATAAAACTAATAATTTGTGTGATTTACACTTTATTTTTCGTTTCCGCAAACATCCCGGCCGGGCCTGGGTTTGGAAATGAGACCATGGCTTTAGAAGATTCTGGCCAGGTGTGAGTAATGGTGTAAGACAACTCGCCTGTAACCTGCGTGCGGCGAACTTTCTCAAATTGCCAGGGGATTCTCGCACAAAGTCGAAAATAAAGTCATTAATCAGAATCATAAACAAAGCCAGTTCAGTTCTCCTGAGACAAGTTACCACACCTACAAGTCACAGATCACAGGTGGGCTGTCTTACAACATTATTCACACCTCGTATCAGATCATCGTAGTCAAACGTTACCGCACAAGCATGCCAATGAAACTTCTAATTTGTACATTCTTGTATCAAATGGCTGGAATGGAGAGACATAGATCAAGAGAGAAAATTATCATCAGTAAAAGTGAAAGAGCGAGAGATAGGGATAAAGAGACAAAATGATAGCATCGACGTCTGCCGTTCTTGAGGATGATGCAATACCTCAAATATGCACAAAACATATGAGATGAAAATATGCCACCAAAGGTACTATATTTAGGGGCAGTGGCTCATGTCTAATTTGTTTACGAACTTTGAGTCATCCAAAGGTCGTTTGCTGGTTACTACTACTACAATTGTTTTACAGAAATACTTTCTAAGAATCCGGCCACGACATCCGGGGATACGATGTAAAACAAATCTCTCCTTGAAACGGAGTGCCAAGCAAAGCTGGGTGTCAAATGAATCTGGACAAGACACGCCGTGTCAAATTTAGACACGACAGCGCGGGTAAAAACAAAGCAAAACAAAGACAGAACGTGGCAAAACTCAGGGTATTTAGTTTGTACATTGTTATCCATTTAGGTCTGCAATTGGCTCATTCTCATTCGTTAGCGATCTTTGAGTTCAACATACTTTAGCCTTTCTAAAGTTTGTCGGTGCCGACGCCTTATTTTCACAAGAATTCTTTCTTGATTTGACTTTTGACAGATCTGCAACCTTCCAACACAAAATAGAAGCGCATATTGAAAAGGAACAATTTTGTATGTCTTTCACCACCCGTCTTCTAGTCGTCACGCCACAAACATAGGTGCGCACCCTGGCATGAATATATTACCGAGCGCAATCGGTCGGACGAGCGAGTACGAGGATTGGGGGTAGGCCGTGGTAGGCGGAGCGGACGTACGGTCAATTTTGTTTAAGGCAGCCGACACGATCGGCTAAAAGTCTGGCTTTAACGATACACAGGACCTTAATAGAACTAACGGCCCTTTCTGATCGACCGTACAGGACTATAACAATATCATTACGCCAGTCAGTCAGAGGCTTTTGTGATTAAATCCCTTACCTTCAACGAGGACTTTGAATGAAATAGTCCGGACCGATTTGGCAGGCCGCAGGCAAGACCACATATAATTCCTAACGCGTGCGGCGCTCGTGTGCTTAGCGTGCAGTATGTCGCGCGAATGTGTATCTTTAAGTCCATATGAGGTCCGTATTACATTTTGCCAATACGTAGCCGCAACGCCGCTACTTTTCTTGCTGTGCATAAGTACGTATATATGGCGCCTTCAGAGCGTAATCCGGGCGCACCAAAATTATGATGATCGCATACCTAACGCATTTCGGGCAGACGACATGACACGTAGGCATGCCGCTGGTGAAGGTCAGGGAGGATACAAATACTCTCCAAGCAGAGGTTAAGTCTCGTAGATATAGTAGTAGTCGGAAAAATTACACCGGCGCTGTAGATACAAAGAACATGAAGTAAAAACGGCTGCTTTTATTACTAGTGCAGATTCCATACTGGCGTGATCATGACATTTTATTTGTCACAATGAGCCGTGCCCGAAATGTGGATCATGATCATTTTCATACCAAATTTGGAGTGTTCGTCGAATACGCGTATCTGTGCATTTGTCATACGTTACTATTACAATGCCCTGGCTTTGTTCTTTGTCATGAACATACATGGGAAAATGCCCGAGGGAAAACTAAGATTGTCAGATTAAGACGAAAGCAAAGTCGTCAATATAATCATGAACAAAGGCAGTTAAGTTCTCCGGAGACAAGTTGCCACACCACAAGTCACAGTTCTTTAACACAATTATTCACACCTGGTATATCAGGCCAGTCTCTACCAGACCAAGATATAACGTCCTTGACCAGACTGACTACGCTGGCTGGGAATACTTTACCTGGCTGGCTTTGCTACCAGAGGGTTTGGCCCATCGCGCAGCCAATTTGTGGAGGGAGAATGCTAACCTTAAGCTCCCTGCACACGAGAGCACGAATGAGCCGGAATGCCGTCGGAATGAATATTCTTTTCTATTCCTGGCAATTCCTGGCAATGGACCCTTCCAGCCGAACACCGTAAGCCCCGCCCCCTGTTCGATCTCGGGTTCTATTTCAAAACCTCGGTCAAAAACGGCGCGAGTTGGCCGCCGCCGCTCTAAGCTGAGGATACCGTATGACTTCGGTTTAGCTCTTGGGGCCCTGAAATCCTCTCAGAACGGGCGAAAGAAAAATGCTATGCATTCTTTGTGGAAGGCTACATCCACTTGGTACAGTCGTTTGAGGAGGGGGCGTATATAATTGCCGTTAGGGCGATATAATTTCAGTCAAAGTGGAAGTGGGAGGCGCTCCATAATATTACAATGTTGGTGGGCAAGAGTGCCCGCTTTCTGACATATGCATGCGGTCGATGCAGGTGTAAAGCTGGGTACGTATATCTGTGACGGGTTTTCTACCGCGTTTGTTGCGTGCATGGCATGCGCATACATGCTATTAAAGGAAAAAAACAAATTAAGAAGAATTAAAGCAGCTCGGTCACTCGCGGATAAGGAGCTTGTACCACATGCCAAATATAAGATATTACTAGAAAGTCCGCTAGTGCAGAGCCCCGTCTCTTCTACGTACATTGCTTTACATGTGCATACTGCCCAGGAACAAAGTAATGCTATGTAGCGCCTACACTTCCCAAAACAACTATACTCAGCCGGTGTAGTACAACAAAAAAGGCATAGCATTATCCTCTTGGCCATTCCTGTCCCACTAGGGCTTTTTTTTGACCGAGCATTCGAAATAGAATAGGGGATTCTATTTGTTCGATATGGTGTTCGGCTGGAAGGGTCCATTCGTAGTGTGTTCTAACTGCATTCCAGCTATTCGTGCCCGTTCTTTTGGCTAGCCCGAAAGTTTTTTACATGTTAAAAACTGTCGAGGTGCATTCGAAGTGGAGAAATATCGAGTGGCATTAATAGTGTATTCTAAGTGTATTCTAACTACTCCTACTGCAGTCTGACCGCATTCTGCGGCATTCCAACATTATTCGAAACATTCTTATCTCATTCGATGGAGAATCGAAACGGCAAGCCATCTCGAATCCTGCCCGAATGTGGCCGAATTAATATCTGGAATGTAGTCGGAATGTCTAGAATACACTACGAATGCACAGGAATAGAAAATAATTTTCATTCTGACGGCATTCTGGCTCATTCCTTCTCGTGTGAAGGGGATTTAAGGCCCATTTGGAATTCCCACCCGAATGGCCCCGAACGTGGCACGAATTTTGCAAATTTTTCATTCCGACTGGTTCTGCTCGTTTGCTGCTGATTCGGTTTCAGTGTGAAGGCCCTATTAGCGTGGACTGACTCCCCTGGCCAATTTACTATATTTTACCGAATTCTGCTTTCCCCGTATCCCCATAGGACAGAAGGCCTGGTGGATCGTAGTCAAATCACATGCATGCTAATGAAGCTTTAGATGGACGTTCTTGTATCAAATGACTCGTGTGTCATGGTCTAAGCGGGTTCGTCATGCCCGATCATTCCAAAACCACAAAGCCTTTTAATAGACAATATAGAAATTACAGGGAAACCTGGACACGACAAGCGAACCTGAACGCGATAGGCGAGGGGGTATTCAAACAATACACAAGGAAGGGGGTGTCAAGCACATCAGTACACGACAGGTCCGGGGAGTACAAGCAAATCTGGACTCGACACGAGGTGTCAAACATATCTTGACACGGCACGACATGGCATACGGCACGACATGGCAAATCTACACACGTTTACACGCGGCAAAGCTTACCAAACAAATAGTGACGACGCGCACACATGTCATGAATTTATTACCGAGCATAATCTATCGGACAAGCCAGTTCGAGGATAGGGGAAAGCCGGGGTAGGCGAAGCGGATGGGCAAGTTTGTTTAGGGCACCCGCACGATCGGCTAAAAGTCTGGTGCAAGGGTAAATAGAACTTGATATAACTGATAGCTATTTTTGAATGATGGTACAAGAATATGACAATATCATTACGCCAGTCAGAGGTTTTCGTGATTGAATCCCTTGGGCCAGGACTTTGAACAAAATAGTCACATTTACACGTAATCCATTACGCGTGCGGTGCACCTGTACTTAAGCCCCCTTGACAAATCAATAATTCATTTCGACCAACGTGTTGGCTCTAAACGGGCATTTTCGGCCGAAGAACGACCGACGTCCTGGTGATTACGCGTGCTTCGGACGATTTTTAGCAGCTCGGCCGACGTTCGTGGGGCCCTGGAAGCTGCGCATGAATTCAGCGAGGTCTTGGCGACGATTTTCTAACCTTTTATCTATCATACTCTTAGAGATATGCACGTTATAGCCTATAACGGTACCCCTATGATGAAAAAGTCTAACACTGCGACATCAGGCCAGGGTATGAAACATCGGGATATAATATAAACAAAAATTTCAAGAATAAATTTCAAAACGGCATTCCTGTTCAGGTCCCATGACGTGATATGTTCGAAACATGCCGTTACTGAAGTCTGGGCGAGAAAAGATGAACGCATGTACTTACTGGTATGTTTGTAGTCGAAGATGGTCAAGCCGGGCAACACGTATGTCAGCTAGCTGTCCAGCCCCCGACTGATCAGAACACACTGTTTTTTTAGTATTCATCTAACATGATTAAGATTCAGCCCCAGTATGGGCCAATCTCATGAAATGTCAAATATCACGTGTATGCTCCTCCCCACCTAGGGGCTGGGATTCCATGGACGCATGCGCCGGTGCGCCAGTACTGCTTATTAGACTTAAAATAGACAGAATGTTAGAGACAGAGAAAAGAGGAATGAGTTAGCGATTAGAAGACTGGGGTAATGTACACAGAAAGGAACATAATACTGAATCAATGAGTGAGAGAGATGGAGAGGAGCAAAACATTAGTTGAGATAGATTTAGGCTAACGTCACAAACCGGGGCCCGATCGGGCTGTTTATGGAAACGAAAAATAGAAATGTATACGTAAAAATATTCACAAATAATGTCCACGGCTACTCTCTTTACGTTTTGTGTTGCTTGGTGTCTTTTATATCATACTTTTCGTTCCCGAAAGCTGCCGGGCCGGGCCCCGGTTTGGAAATGTGACGTAGGCCTTAGGAAGACACCAACAGCCAACAGAAGAGAGGAAAAGAAGAAGGGGAAACAACATAAAGGATCAGTAGTACGGTATTGGTGGCGGTCATTCCGCGTGCACTCGAGGATAATGAAGTATTCAGTGTGACAGATAAAAAAGCCGCCAAAATGTTTTGGCGCCAAAAGTTGTAAATAATGTCTCGGTTCCTGGGCAGACGACAGGACATGTAGACATACTACTAGTGAAGGTCTGGTGGCCAGGGAGGATACAAATAACAGCCACATCGACTCTCTGTCACGTCACACCGGTACTATGTCCGCACAAAAAAGCTGTAAATGCCCTACATGTACTCTTGTATATATTCAAAATGATCTTGGAGGTTGTCAGGTTGATATCCTCATCTTTGAACATGTGACTGTAGCCCATTCGCTAAAAGTAAGGGGATTGTCCACGAACATTGGTCCTTATACTAGTATTTTCCTCTTGCAATGTCACAAATTTAACTCCGTTATATCAATTCCCTTTCCAATCTCGCCAGCCAATATCTTTTATCCTCCTCTCATACAAGGATTGCACTTGGCACGGCACGGGTTCCAAACGAATTTGGGCACGGCAGGGTGTGACAAAAACTGGAAACGCCGAAGAAAATTAATGATAAAATTAAATCAGTTGGGTTTTACATTGTGTAGCCTTCTGTCACTGTGATCCATCTAGGTCTTGGACTTAGAGATAAAGCTTTACTGTACACACTCTTGGTGTGTGTGTGGTGGTGTGTGGAGGGGTTGGCCAAAGTTGGGGGGGGGGTGCAAGCGGAGCTCGTGAAATGTCAAATTTAATGATCATGCCCATCCTCACCGAGCAGGTGGGGTGACATTAGCACAAAGGACGCCTGTGTATCAGTACTGCTAATTAGTCTCACAATAGACAGAGTGTAAGAGAGAGAGAGAGAGAAAAAGAGGCAAGAGGAATGAGATAGGGATTGAATTAGGGTATGGGAGTGGGATAACTATACGGAGAGGAATGTTCTACAACTTCTACTGAATCAACGGCTGAGACCCTAAACGCTTTACACTAGCGTTTTCTGAGATTTCTTGACTGAAGACGTCTCAGAAAACGTGTAGAGAGAAATCTCAATCCGATTTCTCAACAGTTATAATCAATATCGATGTCGCTACATCCTTCAAAATCATGAGGTAGTCTGGCAACATTTTGGAAACACGACGCGTGCCCGCGGCGGTCGTTGGAAACACGGCGCGTGGTGGGTGGTCTAAGAGTTTAATCCGATTGAGTGGTCGCGGTCGCAAGTTTGAGTTTAATCCGAATGTATAAAACTCATGTGAACACATTTTTTAATCCGATAGAAAATGTCAATCGGATTCCTTGTTTAACTCACTTGCTTTTTTCTCATGTGAACAGGGGCAAAACTTTAGTAGACATATTCAGAAGAAAACCTACAGTCAAATGATAAACAGGAGAAGTACGGTATTGGTGGTGGTCGTTCCCATATACTTGAGCATAATGAAGTATGTTATATTAACTGTGACAGGTAAATATTTTCGAGGGAAATTTGGCGTATACGTGTCGGGGCCAGGGCAGACGACAGGATACGTAGGCCCGCCCCTAGTGAAGGTCTGGAGCCGAGGCCAGGGAGGATACAAAGAACTAGCCTCCATAGCAGGCTCTCTATTGCCTTTTGGGCACCTTTGCTTTTGTACTGGGTCGCTGATTGCTGGCCTCTCTGTAGCCGGCTATCAGAGAGGCCAGCAATCAGCGACCCAGTACGAAAAGAAATGGCCAGCAAAAGTGCCAAAAAAGGCCATAGAGAGCCTGCTATGGAGGCTAACAAAGAACAGCCAAATCAATTATCTGTCACGTCACACCACGAACATTGGTTGGAGGGGGGGGGGGGTACGTTTTGATGTCTACAGCTTACAATGTTACAAATAACTCAGTTATCCCCTTTCCGATCTCCCCAGCCAATCTTTAATTGTCCTCTCGTACTCTCCATCGAGGTTGAGTCGCGTAGATATAGTAGTAGTCGGAAAAATTACACGGGCGCTCTTCTTACGTAAGAGGAGCGCCTGTGTTATTTTTCCGACTACTACTATATCTACGCGACTCAACCTCTGCTTGGAGAGCAGTCCTCGTAGATGGATCGAGTTAGGCATGCCTTTTATCTCATCCCCCCTTAGGCTAAGGTCACATTTCCACAAAGGGGCCCGACCGGGCAGCTTTCGGGAACGATAATGATAATATTAAAGACAACAGCAACACAAGACTGACCGAAAATAATTCAATAGCATGCATTGTGCATATTTATTGGCATAAACCTCAATTTTTCGTTTCCACAAACAGCCCGGCCGGGCCTAGCCTCCATATCAGGCTCTCTATGGCCTTTTTTGGCACTTTTGCTCGCCAATTCTTTTTGTACTGGGTCGCTGATTGCTGGCCTCTCTGATAGCCGGCCATTTTAAAATCAGCGACCCAGTACAAAAGCAAAGGTGCCAAAAAAGGTCATAGAGAGCCTGCTATGGAGGCTAAGCCGGGCCCCGGGTAGGAAATGTGACGTAGGCCTTAGGCTTAGGTCACATTTCCGAACCGGGACCCGGCCGGGTAGCTTTCGAGAACGAAAAGTACAATGTAAGAGACAACAAAACACACACAACGTATTATAAAACTAGTCGCGACCATAATTTGTGCACATCCCGTGATTTACACTTTTATTTTTCGTTTCCGCAAACATCCCGGCCGGGCCTGGGTTTGGAAATGAGACCTTGGCTTTAGAAGACGCTGGCCAGGTGTGAGTAATGGTGTAAGACAACTCGCCTGTAACCTGCGTGCGGTGAACTTTCTCTCTGTTATCACTAATCATAAACAAAGCCAGTTAAGTTCTCCTGAGACAAGTTGCCACTCCCACAAGTCACAGATCACAGGTGGGCTGTCTTACGTCATTATTCACACCTGGTATCAAGCCAGTGTATCCAATGCGTTACAGCACATGGATACTTATGAAACTTCTAATTTGGAAATTATGGTTGGAATGTTCTTGACACAGATAAGATTTTAAAGATTTAGCAAAGGTTCTATGCTTGAAAACTTTGAACGCTTTGTTTTATTTTAGCGTGATCCTTTGTCTAGAAGATCAACAAGAGGAAAACAACCCCCTAAACCATTTCGTTATTTGTCTTCAAATGTTGGCAAGGTCAACGACCGGACAAACTTTAATGTCATCCCAAAAGGCTCGAAATTCGGATAGTTGTACTAAATAACTGTTCTGAACATTCATTCAGGTGCATATAAAACATGGGTGTCCATAATGGGCGGTGCATAGGGTATCTTGACCTATATTTTTTTTGTTATCAACGTTAACTGTGGACCAAAATAGTACCAGTCGAGAGAACAACAAATTGACGCCTGTTTGCCCTGTACCACTACTAGCCCACCCTACCGCCACGCGGTAGCCCGTTGCCCGTGCTAGGAGTAGCGCAGGAAGGGGTGTAACCTCACTCTGTTCAGCAGGGAGAGCACTTCTGAATGAGAGCATGTAGTCTGTGCAGCACTTGTTTGTGCAACGGTTAGCGTCTGTTTCAAGTGTCATAGCGGCTTTAAAGAATGAAATGTTGTAAAGAATCGGATAAATTATAACTGTTATGTAACACTTTTAACATATATTAAGTTACCACTCGCAATGTTGAAGCTATTATAGTTTAAAACTGCTGCCTTTTGTGTTGCTAACGTTACAGCTTTGATCTAATTCAATAAACCATTTCTCTCTCTATCCGACGTTTTGGGCGGGTGCCAATTGTTGTCACGAGAGACGTAGACCTTAAAAATCGCGGCCACTACTAACGTTACCGGTAGCCCCCGGGCGAAACCTCCGCTTGGAAAATAGGCGCGATGTATGCAAACCACTTCTTCTTCGAAAAGTACAATGTAAGAGACAACAAAACACACACAACGTATTATAAAACTAGTCGCGACCATAATTTGTGCACATCCCGTGATTTACACTTTTATTTTTCGTTTCCGCAAACATCCCGGCCGGGCCTGGGTTTGGAAATGAGACCTTGGCTTTAGAAGACGCTGGCCAGGTGTGAGTAATGGTGTAAGACAACTCGCCTGTAACCTGCGTGCGGTGAACTTTCTCTCTGTTATCACTAATCATAAACAAAGCCAGTTAAGTTCTCCTGAGACAAGTTGCCACTCCCACAAGTCACAGATCACAGGTGGGCTGTCTTACACCATTATTCACACCTGGTATCAAGCCAGTGTATCCAATGCGTTACAGCACATGGATACTTATGAAACTTCTAATTTGGAAATTATGGTTGGAATGTTCTTGACACAGATAAGATTTTAAAGATTTAGCAAAGGTTCTATGCTTGAAAACTTTGAACGCTTTGTTTTATTTTAGCGTGATCCTTTGTCTAGAAGATCAACAAGAGGAAAACAACCCCCTAAACCATTTCGTTACTTGTCTTCAAATGTTGGCAAGGTCAACGACCGGACAAACTTTAATGTCATCCCAAAAGGCTCGAAATTCGGATAGTTGTACTAAATAACTGTTCTGAACATTCATTCAGGTGCATACAAGATATGGGCGATGCATAGAGTATCTTGACCTATATTTTTTTTTATCAATGTTAACGTTAACTGTGGACCAAAATAGTACCAGTCGAGAGAACAACAAATTGATGCCTGTTTGCCCTGTACCACTACTAGAACACCCCCACCCCCTACCGCCACGCGGTAGCCCGTTGTCCGTGCTAGGAGTAGCGCAGGAAGGGGTATAACCTCACTCTGTTCAGCAGGGAGAGCACTTCTGAATGAGAGCATATAGTTTATGTAGCACATGTTTGTGCACCGGTTAGCGTCTGTTTCAAGTGTCATAGCGGCTTTAAAGACTGAAATGTTGTAAAGAATCGGATGAAATATAATTGCCATGTAACGCTTTTGATATATTAACGAAACCTACGTATACCTCTCGCAATGTTAAGTTAATATTGTGTGAAACTGCAGCCTTTTGTGTTGCTAACATTTACAGTTTGATTTAATCCAATAAACCACTTCTCTCTCTCTCTCTCTCTCTCTCTCTCTCTCTCTCTCTCTCTCTCTCTCTCTCTCTCTCTCTCTCTTGAATAAGCTCAATAACCCTCCAAACAGAGGTTGAGTCGCGGAGATATAATCGTTAGTAGTAGTCGGAAAAATTACATGGAAGCTCCTCTCGTAAGAGGAGCGCCCGTGTAACTTGTTTTCCGACTACTACTACGTATATCTCCGCGACTCAACCTCTGCTTGTAGAGTATGTAAACCAGTGGTAAGGACAGATTGTGTAATACAGGCTTAATACAGGCTAAATTGATTATACGTTAAAAAGCTTCTTCGCTGCATAAATTTCAATGGAAAGATAGCGGTTTATCATAGAATGCCCTTTCCATTTTGCTATATAGATGGAGTCTTTTATTCTGACGCCTGCTCACGTCGCAGCAACTTTTGCAGTTCATGAGTAAGTCGTTAGAAGACGTTGCAGTCCGACGGCGGCTACGGCAGCTGAAGTCACGTTTTGAAAGAAATCTCGCGAGAATTCACTCAACAAAGATGGCGCTAGAAAGTGTGTGTAATTTCCAGGCTCCGAACCCAAGAATTGGTCTCCTTAGGCCTGGAGGAAAAGGCGACGTCGATGAGAGTGACGTTCTGAACAATCTCTGGAGTCTGGACAAGTTTTCCATCCCAGCAGTTACCGACGTAAGTGGAGCGTTTGGGAGAAATGTCGATTGTTTTGTGTGCTGTGTCATCGCCCCCCCCCCAGCATGCGCGCTGGACAACGTTTTACTTAAACTTTTAGTAGTTTTACCAAAATATAATAATTCTGATGATCATTTTCGTTGACTGACGGATACCAACTCGAAGTGTTTGTGATATAAACATTTTTCACATGTCGAACTCTACCTAGTCAGAGTAGAACAATGTGTGGACAAATTCTCAAGTGCAGCATCTAAAGATAACCTTCCATACTTGCGGATAATTAGCCTAGATTATCGTAGATGAAATTTTCTTGCACCAATATTAAATTGCAGTTTTTCAGGATGAAAATTTAAGGCTTATTCATAGACCGCTTCTAGGTAAGGTACAAAGCAGATAAGATATACGTCCAGCCCTTTTCCCTTCACTCAGATCTGAGAAGAAAAAAACACAAAATTTTTACCCATGATGTTTTGGTCAAAAGTCATACAAGCATGTTACAAGACTTGATTAATCAGTGTTTCCTCCTCTCGTCTTTTCCAGCCTGCTGAGTTCCTGAAGCCGTTCACCACCGGAGAAGGAAACGTGAAGATCGAGTTTGACCATGGCACCACGACCTTGGCCTTCAAGTTTCAACATGGTGTCATTGTGGCCGTGGACTCCAGAGCTACGGCAGGGTCCTACATAGGTTAGTTATTATCTGTAATCATATCTAGAATGAACTTGTGATATTGTCCATACCATTGGCTGCATAATTCATACAAACAATCATGTATTTTGTATCACAGTACCAAAGACAGTTGCTTTGGGGCCCAGTAGTCCATTCTAGCTGGCACATTGCCCCATGCCAAACATTACAAGTCCATCCACAACTTCTCAAGTTTTGCATGTTAATGCACACATCCTCTAAAGAGCAGGACTACTACTAGTACTATACATACTGAACACTACTAGATACACTGAGTCTCACTCACTCTCACACGCTCACTCTCATCCACTCTCATTCATGCACTCATCTATTCATCCTCAATCACCCACTCACTCGCTCGCTCACTCACTCACACATTCACTCACTTACTCGTTCTCTTGTTCCCTTGCCCAGGGGTGCCTAAGCATTTGCACGAACCCTATGAAATTCATACGAATATTATGTGATACACACGAATCACTATGTGAAAACGCACGAATATTATGAAATTCGCACGAATCACTATGCAAAAACGCACGAATATTATGAAATTCGCACGAATCACTATGTGATTCACACGAACCTTATGGGATTTGCACGATCCTTATGCAAAAACGGCGTCCGGGAGGAGGCATGATTTTGAGCGTTTCTACCCGTGATATTTATATTTCAAGGCATGGAATTGACATTTACCGTCGCAAAGATGTATTTGATAGCCTGTGAGCTACTGTTTTGCTTCATTTCGGCGTGTTACATCATATTTTCCGTTGCCGAAGCGGCGAAGCCGCCATCTTGAAAATCCCGCTCCGTCTGTCACGTGACCCCGGCAGTGGTTGCACAATTTCGCATAAGGATCGTGCAAATCTCATAAGGTTCGTGTGAATCACATAGTGATTCGTGCGAATTTCATAATATTCGTGCGTTCTTGCATAGTGATTCGTGCGAATTTCATAATATTCGTGCGTTTTCGCATAATGATTCGTGTGTATCACATAGTATTCGTACGAATTTCATAGGGATCGTGCAAATGCTTAGGCACCCCTGTTGCCTGCAGCGTCCCAGACAGTGAAGAAGGTGATAGAGATCAACCCGTACCTGCTGGGCACCATCACTCACTCAATCACACTCACTGTAATTCACTAACTTATTCATTTGCTCACATGCTCACCCACTTCTTCACTCACACATCCACCCATTCACTTGAACACTCACCAACCCACTCATTCACACCAACTCACTTAAACACTTACACATTCACTCACTTACTCGTTCCCTTGTTCTGTTGCCTGCAGCGTCCCAGACAGTGAAGAAGGTGATAGAGATCAACCCGTACCTGCTGGGCACCATGGCAGGGGGCGCTGCTGACTGCTCCTTCTGGGAGAGGGTCCTGGCAGAACAGTGCAGGTAAACAACTATTGTTGTTGTTGTTGTTGGGAGAGGGTCCTCGCAGAACAGTGCAGGTAAACAACTGGTGGTGCTGGTGTTTAAATAAATCTCCGTTATTGAAGTTTTAAACTGTCATTCAACACTGTCACAAGAATTTTCTCACCTCTGTCACTCATCCGTTTACCTTCATCAGGAGTGGTGATTCAATTACTCTGAGCACGTGACCTATGGACATGTGACTCAAGTAAAGAATCGTAGATGCCTGACAGGCGGTATCGGCCCCCATCTCTGTTAAATGTCGGCTGGTGCGCTCTTTTGTAGATGGCCTCCTTTACCCCCCTCGCAAA
The DNA here is from genome assembly GCA_019207045.1 of Branchiostoma floridae x Branchiostoma belcheri. NCBI lineage: Eukaryota > Metazoa > Chordata > Leptocardii > Amphioxiformes > Branchiostomatidae > Branchiostoma > Branchiostoma floridae x Branchiostoma belcheri. The sequence continues at coordinate 6,922,088 of CM033028.1, forward strand.
GTAATCCGGTTCAGTGTCCAATATTTGAGCTTTATCCAAGGTAATGAAATGTCCTGGTGATTCAAGATTAATGTGCTGCTACACCTCTGAAGAATTGAATGACAGTTAAAAACTTCAATATGGATTATACCAACACAGATGAGCTTTCATGCTAAATCTCCATTAGTTATCAGTGAGTAATCTCCAAGCAGATTCTACGGTAGCATATTTTAGCCAGCCTAGGACGGAGTGTGCGTTAACTACCAAAGTGCACACTCCTAAGCTGGCTAAACTCCTTTGCCAGCTCTTTATACCATCTTATGCTACACGTAGGATCTGCTTGGAGATAAAACAGTGAGTATATAAACATAACTTCCTGAAGAGCTACAATGAATTTGATCATAACAGCTATTTGTAACTTAGCTATAATATGGCATTGTCAAATTAAGCTCTGGGGGAGCCATATACATTTCTGACCTCCACACCTTTCTTTTTTACTGATATCATTATATGATTTAATGTCCTGATCGTTATATATGTATACAAATAAACTGTAAACAATAATCATTTCAGCACAAGACTGCATGAAGTCTTGTACTGAAAACTACTAGTATGTCTTCAGCAGAATATCACACCATACTAATTTGTTGTAGTTTTGTACCTTGCTGATCTTTCCTCTTTGGCTCTTTCAGAATATATGAACTGAGGAACAAGGAACGGATCTCAGTCGCTGCTGCATCCAAGCTGCTGGCCAACATCGTGTATAACTACAAGGGCATGGGCCTGTCTATGGGAACCATGATCGTGGGCTGGGACAAGAGGGTAGGAAACAAACAAACAGTTTTTTTAGTTATGGTGAAAGATTTATGTATTGCATTGGGTTGTATTTTAATCTATGGTGATATAATGTAGTATGGTATCATATTGTAATTTCTATGTAAAGCTTCCTTATATGGCCTTCTTCCATCAGTATTTACCATAAACCCTATCATGAAAATCCTAATTGATATATAACTTAGCCCTACATCTTCAGCTATAGCTAAGCAGTCCAAGGTGACAATGACAATCTCTGCCACATGTAAAGCTATAGTGATTGAATATTATACTTAACAGTATTGAAGCTGTGACGAAATAATGTAGTATTACATTGTATTGTATTCTGATGTTCTGTTGACGTATGAATGGAAAGCTATGATCATAGAATATTGTATTGTATTCAAACTATTGGGATTTGATATAAGCTGCAGAAATAGAATGTTGTACTCTGTTGTATATTTCACCAAAAAGCAGTTACTCAAGCAACTGGATATGATTTCGGAAACGGTCAGACGTTTCAAACAACATCTGTTGTTTTTCGTCAGTGATGTTTGAAACATCTGACCGTTTCCAAAATCATATCCAGTGACTGCTTTTTGGTTACCTGGATGTCTGACGATGGTAAATATTCTACCATTTGTTTTTTGAAAGGTTGTCTACTTAACAACACACATTGTTTGTTTGAACCTTTATGTATTCATGAAAAGCTCAAATCGGCCTGTAGGCCGCTTTTCATTGAGATCACAGAGATACAGATTATATACAGATCAACATACTAGTATATCATGACATATACATGGTACAAAAACATACAGTACAGCAAAAACTTAGGGTTCATAGTCTGTGTCCTTTCATTTTGGTCATTTCTTTAAGACTCCGCTAACCACTACTCTTCCTCCCACGTTCCATAGGGCCCAGGTCTGTACTATGTCGACAGTGATGGCACCAGGCTGTCCAACAACATGTTCTCAGTGGGCTCCGGCTCCACGTATGCCTACGGTGTGCTGGACAGTGGGTACAGCTGGGACATGGGTGTAGAGGAGGCATATGAGCTGGGCAAGAGGGCCATCTATCACGCCACGCACAGGGACGCTTACAGCGGTGGTGTGGTCAACCGTGAGTAGACTACATACTAATTACCATGTGTTTATGTAGAATTATCAGTGCTTCAACATTTTATCTGTATGTATGTCACAGTAGAGATCACGATCCAGTAGAATCGCCAATTGTCCTAGGACAGATCGCGATCGGAGTTTTCGTAGGACTGGCTGCGATCGGGATCTGTCCTAGGACCAATTTCGATCTGATCTCAAATGATGCTAAGATGGTAACACTTGAAAAGACCCACCACACTTGAAAAGACCCACCACATGTTTTGGTGAGTGAAAGGGTGTGACTTGGTCTGGGATGATTGTAACAATTCAGATCTTTGTGCAGCTTGTAGTTATGAACTCAAATGTTACACCATAGAATGGCTCACCGATTACATGATGTATATAGGAAAAGCCAAAGCTACCCCTTTGGCTAGTACTGCAGCAAACTGCATCAATTGGGGAAGTACTGTAAATGCAGAAATGTTCGCGGCGGATTAATGTTCGCGGTTTTCGCGGTGACCACTTCACTGCGAACTTAAAACCACCGCGAACATTTTTCTATTATGGTATTAGACAGCAGTCTATTGTGTTACCGCAAAATTGAAACCACAGCGAAAAGTCCCTTTTCCTGCTACCGCGAAATTAAATCCCTGCGAACTTAAATGCATTTACAGTAAATCTACAGTAGCAGCACAGAATAGTTCAAGTTTTACTGATATGATTAATTAACCAGCTTAAGAGGGTTACATTGGCAAAAAAAAATCTCAGCAGGACAAAGGTTTTCACTTGACAATGGATGGGTCTCCTTTGAACTCTTCTTATATGTAAGATTTTGAGACATGGCCTGGGGAACGTCAAAGAGAGACAGCTGCTTTTCCTAGGGTCACATTTCAACTGTGGAGCCCTGTGTGGCAGTTTTGGGGAATGAAAAGTATGACACAAAAGACTCAGACAGGACCCAAAAATTATTTAAGAGAAATTGGGAAATGTGACCCTAGTATTTACCTCTCAGTCTCTCTCACTAAATTTGAAATTCGTTGATGATATTTCATACCTTGTTCCCTAGTGTACCACATGAAGGAGACAGGCTGGATCAAGGTATCCCAGACAGATGTCATGGACCTCCACTACAAGTACAAAGAAGAAAAGAAGTAGAAGATTGTGTCTTCTTAAACTCCATACTAGTTCTGATATTCAAGCTGACTAAAGGATAAATGTTCAAATTTCTTGGTAGAATATTTAAAAATTTCAGTAGTCTGTTACTTAACTTGTATACTAGTACTCATATGATGCCCAGCATTTAGAATCACTGCTCTCCAAAGCATTGTTTAATCTAGTTCAACAGAACACCACTGTGTGTAAAAGAGTTCCTGATGATGTATTTGAGGCTTTTTCATTCAGCCCACCAGACTTTAAACAGTAAAATAGCACCGTACATGTAGTCCCACAAGTGTTAAAGGGCAAGAAAACAACAGTAGTGTACGTGATTGCTGTTGTCTAGGAAGGGACATGTACAATGTACTTTCTATCCTGGGTAATAAAGATTATCACACTGCACTAGTCACTGGGAGTCTTATTTTAATAATTTTAAAGGTAAATGTACCTTCCTGGAACAATAAGACAATTTTATGGCTCTCTCAAATGAATGTAGATTTACACCTGATACTTCTATGTATGTAGATGATTATGGCTGAAAAGAAGCTTACGGCGAGAATCAGCGTTCCAGTCTGGCATGTGTGACACACTCTTTTGGAGAAGCAAAAAATTAAAAGAAAGGCTGACTTGTGCCACCCGTGTATCTGGAATCTTAAAAAAAGCACAGCTTTAATAAAAAGAAAACATACCTCTACAATCTCCAATCTATACATGATAAGGATTATACAATCTGAACTATACAAATTGTTAACTTCCCCATCGTCTGTGGCAGTATAGATTCAGTAAATCAATATTAGTTTCAAATTTCCACAGATTTTTTTAAATCATAATAAGTGTTATGTGTTTGTAGACAAGACAGGCTTTGCCACCATCTTAGTTGATATAATGTTAATCCTCCAGCAACCATATGTTGGCGGGTATCTGAATTGTATTTAGATCACAGCAGCAGCATTTAAAACAGATGTAGGCAGTGATGCAACTTGGTGGGAATGACGTCAACTGAAAAGCCTGCCAGGTGCAATTTGATTGGTCCACAAACAAGATGATTAAGGAACAAAAACATGTCTATCCAGGTAGCCTCAGCAAATTTCTTTCAAACTGCAGCACACTTTCTAACATAAGATAAATTACATGTGAATCCTATGCTGGCCGTTAGGTTTGCAGTTTCTAGTTTTGTTTACATGCAATTAGATACCATAAGTACTTCTACCATAGTGTTTGATGTACATGTATTTGCAGTACCTTTCAATGTAATATGTTAATCATTAGGGTGTGCTGTTGGCCAAAGTTCATGTAGTTTTTGAATTTCAATGAACGCATAATGCTGATGTATAAAGACAGCATATAACATGTACATTTTGTACCCAACTCTGCCCGTGGCTCCACAGACCGTCTCGCCTTCGATTCAAGTCTTAGAAGATTCAAACACTTGGTGAGACCCAGTACTTTTAAAATGATGCATTTAAGTAGAAAGTTGCACTTGTAATAAATTTTAAAGAGCGGAGTATCAGTAATGGTATATACTAACTGAAGTTACGTGTAGGTTGATGAAAGTCTTTCACTGATTGTGGCAAGTCGGCACTTATAAGAAGGTTGAAGGATCTTCAGTGAAAATGATAGTGGATAATGTAGTAAAATGAAGGTCTTACAATGTCACAGCATATGCCTAAATAGTATTTGTGACACATTTTGTTTAAATGGCAGCCGCGGGTTTAAGCACCATAATTGGAACACAATTTTACAGGGTGACGCACAACCATGACAAGAACTAATCATTGAGCCTGAGAATATAATGGCCCTCCCTCTCTTGCGGTGATAAACGTGGTCCTTAGGTTTTTAAGACAGCTACTCATCAAAACGAAAGGTCCTGAGGTGTCCCTCATTTGTCTACGTCGCGTAATGTACTTTACTTGCTTAGAGAGGGCTTAAATGTGGCAATAGAAGAGCTTTTGAACCGCCTCCGCCCGCTTGCGTTGTAACTGATGTTTCCTTAAAGAAAGGAAGTGGAGAGGAAATATAGGAGAAAGTTGCACCTTTATTAAAGAACTTTTGATAACGGTACATACTAACTGAAGATGCGTGCGCGTAGGTTGATGAACGTCGTTCACCCACTGGGGCAAGTCGGCACTTATAAGAAGGCTGTAGAAGAACTTAGAAGAACCGAGAATAATCAGAAAGTTGCACTTGAAAGAACTTTTAATGAGCGGAGTATCAGTAACGGTACATACTTACTGAAGATACGTGCATGTAGCTATAGGTCAGTGAACGTCATTCGCCTGCAGGGACAAGGCGGCACCTAGAAGAGGGCTGTAGAACTTAACTGAAAATAGTCATGAATGATATGGTAAAACGGAGGTGTTAAAATGTATTATCACATAGCCAGATGGAGTTGACCAATCAGAGGCCCCCATTTCCTATGGGTTATCAGGCAGTAACCTGAAAAGTGGTCGGTTATTAGAATAACCGACCACTTTTTGGACCGCACCATTATAGAGGGGACAGGACGCTAATACTAGTCTTAAGTATTTATCGATTATATCTATTAAACAGCGTACTGTACTTTATTTCGAACAATTTATGTTAAACTACAACACAATTAAAAAGATATCTATGATTTTTAAATAGAAAAAGATTGAACATGACTTTCAACACCCCCACTAAACAAACCCGATGGTCAAATTTGACTTCTATTCGGGGTATTAGAACACGAATCTTGTTCGATCTGACGTGATCGAACAGAACGGGCGTTCTACCGGGGGTCACCCGCGGTCATCCGCAGGTTGCTACAGTAAACACGCAGAAAACGCCCTGTGTCACTTGGATAGGCTATATGTGTCAGTTGAATTAATCGAATAGGCTATATGATAATAACGTTAATGCCCCGCCTTTTCCTCGGTGTATATGGTGAGATAATCCCTGGTCAGGTGCGATAACCACCTCATAAACCACCTCGTTCGCTGCGCTCACTCGGTGGTTTATTCGGTGGTTATCGCACCTGACCAGGGATTATCTCACCATATACACCTCGGGGCGGGGCATTAACCCTTTATTAACCGCTACTTATCAAAAGGAAAGGTCCTGGGGTGTCCCTCAGTTGTTTCCCTCACGCAATGTAGGAATCACTTGTGGCAAAAGAAGAGCTTTTGAATCGCCTCCGCCTGCTTGTGTTGTAACTGGTGTTTTTTTAAAGAAAGGAAATGGAGAGAAATAAAGGAGATAAAATGATCCGTATTTTTGTATACATGTACATACAAATCTATACATGGCAAGAAATAGGACATTGTGAAACATGGGGCATTTCCAAACCTAACAGAAGACCTAACGTAGAATGATATTGCACCCAAGGGAATTCACCGATTTTTGCAACACAATCCACCTTACATGCCAATCAGGTACTTGAATTTCATGTTGTCTGGGCTGGGATGTATTTAAATCGATAACCCGTCGGTTTGTAAGCTTGTTTGTAAGTTTTTGAAATGCCCCATGTTTCAGAATGTCCAATATTTTGCCACTACTGTACAAATCAAGGAAGGTATTACCGGTTAATATATATGACGTGTGCAAGGTAGCGATCAAGGAGTCGGTAGACGGAAAAAAGTGGCAGTTGCCATGATGTGGGCATACGATACGTACATATATGGGGAGAGTTTGCGCTTGCGCAGGAGTGGGGGCATCTCCACGTTTCTACAGTCTGCATGCCCACAGTCAAATAATTGTTGACTAAAAATTCGGCAAAGGTTGGTGATTTATCGAGGTGGTCTGACAAAGCAAACATAGAGAAGCCACTGACAGTACATGATGTGCAGTCCTTCATATTCAATTGAAGCTTCAATCATTTACTATGGAAGAACTGCACAGCATGTACTGTGGCTTGTTAATGAGAAAGTTCCTTGCACATACTGGTTGTTTGTTTTGCACTCTGTAAAACATTGATCAACTGCCACGAAGACTGATAGCCACATTGGTCGTAATCCCTCTAAACATATTCAATAGCATTTCAAGTCCATCAGACTCCCATCGTAATCTGTATCGCAATTCTTCTGCTCTGTCCACGAAGATAATATTCTCTTCCTTCCTATCCTTGCCTGACCCCTTTCAACTGCAGTGTTTCTATCAACCATGTAGTTTGTGCTTAGTAACTTTAGTAATTTGTTTTGCTTAGACCACGTTGATTTGATTATATGGATGACATCCTCTGGGAGCCCCCAAACTGATACGAGCGTGCATGCGAAGTTTGGCCCCCCAAAAGTTGCCTTCAGTCTGAAATCTAAGAGGTTTGAAAGGTTGAACAAATGACCAGATACAGAGTATAAAATACCGAACAAAAGATTCTTCCTTTTTTTGTATCTTCACATCTTCTTCTATGACATTTGAATTGACGTTGACATTAGTGTACGCGTCTTTTTTGTTTGTTTCCTACAGCATATATTTGTTCCTTTTGCAGCTGATTTGTACGATTTAAAGCGTGGTTGAAAACGTTTTATTTTATTTTTGGAAACGATAGAAAATGGATGCGCGCCCGAATGTCATCCATATAATCAAATCAACATGGCCTTAGTTTGTTTCCATGATATTGACGTCAGTAGCCACAGTGAAAATGATGTTTAACAAATGCCACGGCATTTCAGGCTAAATGGTCAACCACTTAACTTCATTGTTGAACATTCTGGCATGTCCAGAGAAAAGATTATGGTGGTATTTTATATGCATGTGAAACTTGGACACTGAAAAATTCTGATGAGCTTCCTTTGCTTGCCTTCAAGATGCCTAAGGGTATAACACTACGTGATCGTACTCCAAATGACGAAATCAGAGCTAAGCTGATTAGAGCACTTCATTGTCGATGCCATCCGGTTATGAAGGCTAAGATTGTTTGGCCATGTAATGAGGTAGCCACCAAATACTTTGGTCCATAAAGTCTACAATCAGGAGTTTGAAAACCAAAGACTACACGGTAGACCTCCTAAAGACCTGAAAGGACCAAATCACAAAAGACAATAGAGCACAGGACCGGGCGACATGGAAAAACTTGACGAAGAGGAGCAAGGTGCCAGTCCCTGGCCTGAGCACTAGGCAAACCTTGATTCTGCCGCTCCGAAGTTTTCTCACTTATATGTGTGAGTCTACTAGTACAAATCCGGGACTATGGACTTCAATGTACTACCACCAGCCTTGCAGTTTACATCCCTAAGGCAGTTTACCTGGTGAAAGTTGCACTTCAAATCATTTTCGTCCAGACAATACTGGCAAGCCATTTAGTGAGAATTGCTGGCAGCCAGGCAGTTGCATGACTGTAGATGTCTGTAACAGAGCCCCAGTCTGGTTTCTCCGACTTCAAGTAGACACCAAATTTACAGGCTTATTTCTAGACAAACAACTACCATAACATATATAGCTGTGAGGAAGACATTTTCAATTTGGAAATCTAGATTCACTTATCATAAGCATTTTGATACAACTTTGACGGGGCTGATTTGAAGGTTAAAATTTGAACAAGGTTGATTTTCAGAAGACTGAAAATTGCATTTAGTATTGGTTTCACAATGCATGAATGCTTCAACTTGATTGAAACCTAGTAGTACGTGGAATGTGTCTGTTACATTTACTTGGGTCATTCTACGTAGTTACCTGCATGTATGCAGGTATGGTTTTGATGCTGGTGGGAACTTTTCGGTAGCCGGGGATGTAGGGCGCTGTATCTCGTGAACGGATGGTGCGAGCACAACGATTTTTGGTACGTGGGTTGGGGGTGGTAGCTTAACACTCAGGTTTGATTTTGGGCCTCCTGGCGTTTGAACTTGACATTGCAGGTGGCATTTTTGGTGTTTTTGGGGCACTTTTGGCGCTGTGTGTCCGGAACGATACGCGCGATTGCGACGATTTTTGGTGCATGGGTAGGGGGTTGTTGCCTGTTGCCTAGGATTGACTTTGGGCCTTGTCGCCTTTGAACTTGACCCGGCAGGTCGAATTTTGTGTCCGGGAGGGGTGTTTCCGGAGTTATATCTTCTGAACGGCTAGTGCTGGCGCGATGATATTTGGCACATGTGTCGGCGGTGGCTGAATAATGCTCAATTTTGATTTTGGCGCCCTTGGTGCTTGAACGTGACATTTTAGGTTACCTTTTGTGCGGGCACGGGGCGTGCGCTGTATCTCCGGAACGCAAGGTACCATTGTGTTGCTATTTGGTACGTGAGTTGTTTGTGGTGTCCTGGTGGTCAGGTTTGATTTTGGGCCTCCTAGTGCTTGAACTTGATACTGTATAGGTTGACCCTGTTTTTGTGTGGTTGGGGCATCCTCCCAATATCTGCTTGGTTTTAAAAACAGATTATGGTTGGGTGTAGAACCATCATCTGGCCTGGGCCACCTTCAATGTATCAGGTTACTTAGTGGCACTGACAGTTTGCCAGATGACGGGAGTGTACAAGATTATATATCTGTTGGTCAGGTATAATTGGAGTTTGCTTATTACTCTTTGTGGTGTTTCTAGAGCTGTATAGTACTGAGTTTTAAGTTTCGGTACAAGTTCCTTTACCCTGTTGGCAATCATGGTTGAACCTGAACTTAAACAGAAGAAGATGCAATTTTCTAATGTGGAGGAGAACTGTATAGAGTGTGGGCATAAGAGAAAGGTATGTGTATGGTTTGTCCTGTGTTTCTTTTTGTTTCTTTGGTAATGCCATTTCCATACTGTATACAGGTAATTTGTTGTTTTGGGCTAGTCATATTCGCTTGGTTTTTGGGCCTGCTTAATCTATGGTACAGGCAGGGTTAAGTGGTGGAGGCTTAGCTTGGTTCTGTTTTAAATTCAGTATCGTTTGTTGCATTTTGTCGCGGCAAATATATGATGAAATTCCCCTTCTAAGCAACTGCTCATTGGTTTGCGGGGATGTTTGCTGGGTGTTTGCTCTGACTACAACAGCTTCTGAACTTTTCAAAGCTTCCATTGCCAGCAGCTTGCCATCTATAAATGGGATTGACAAGGACATTTTTCATAGTAAATTATGCTGTTAAATTTGGCTTAGATACTACAGGAGATTTAGGTTTGGGTTGGATGGATTGAATGAAAATATCATACCACCCTGGGGACTAACTGTTGCTGCTGCATGGGGGCTACCACTATTCATATTGTCTAATGTCTATGGAACTACAGATAAAAGTATCATTGGTCAAATTATGCAAGTAACATTCCGATGTTAAGTGAATAACACCCCAGAAATAAATCTTTAATGAATATCATTGGAAGAACACAAACCAAGGAGACTTAGCAGCTGCATTAGGTCAGTACATTGAAATAGGAAGATATGAGTATATCATGTGACAGAGTAACTACATGTGCATGGGCCATCTGAGACAAAAAAAGGTAGCGTCGCAACAACTTCAAAGTACTGTGGTTGGTTACATACTTAAGAAATCCAAAATAAGTAATGTTCATCCATGTCCAAACTTACAAATTCAGAAAATGGAATTTCAGAGTCAGACTTTTGCATGGTGCACAACCAACACGGTAAAAAACTCATTTTTCCAACCACGTACCACAGACAAAAAGGCAAAAATACACAATAGGTCTACAGAAACCCAATACATTTCATGCAGGCCTGAGGTCTACGAACTCTTGTTTGATACTGTTCCTTTGAAATCCAGTGCAGAAAAAAATATTTGAATTTGTACCGTTATTATGCGCTAATCTTCCCCCACTGTTGTTTCTGACTGACTGACAGATAGTCTGTGTAACACAAAACTCTGCTGTCCGGGCCCGGGCTGATGTTGGGCGGGCTGCTATAAGTCAAATTTAATCAAGCTAGCTGACAGACGGATCCAGGACTTCCATTCATTTATGTATTCATTGGGGTCAATTCACCGTTCAAACTGTAGGACAGGTCACACGTATTGCTTTTGCCCTGGGCCAGCAACTTGGCAGCTTCAGAAAATGATGGAAAAGGCATCCTCATCTAAGTTCACAGCATCCTCCATCGCCTCACACTCCGACCGGTAGGAGTTCGATCTTCCGTTATATCTACCTGTGCGATAGCGTGGCGCAATGGCAGCGTGTTTGTCTCGGGACCTAGAGGTCTCGAGTTCGAATCCGGCTGCATGTCACCGATCTTGTGCCCTTGGGAAAGGCACTTTATACGGCTTTCCTCACTTTACTCAGGTTAAAATGAGTACCTAGCTTTGACTAGGGCCTTTAAATGGAGGTCCCGTGTCTGGGGAGAGCCATACCCCAGGCACGTTAAAGAACCAACCACACGTGCGATGGTGCAGTATGAGTGGATAAAAACTTACAGTCTTGTGTACGTCTTACGTACCGTGCTTGCAGCCCTCAGCCTTATGAGGTAAAGCACGTATAAATCCTTGGTATAAAGAAGAAGAAGAAGACCATTCGGAGACAGATTTATGATCCCTCCCAGCATTGCCACCCCATGCGGTCATGTCTGCTCGGATATTATGGGGATACAGCTTGCAGGTAAATCGTTTTTTTTTCATTCTTATGGTGATGGTTTATATCTTTGGGCTCAAGTCCAAGGAGAAGACTTCTCCTTGGATTTGGGCCCAAAGATACAAGCCATTGCTTTCATGCGGTAAGTAACCAGTAACTGAAGCCGGTGTATCATTGCATGCTCTGGTCATATACGGTTCAGCTCCCCCTGTCAAAGGGCCGGCAAGGTTGTTTTAGAGTGCTTTTAGTCAATCTCTCGCACTGTAAATACCAAGGTGGATGGTACATGATCATAGACTTGTGTGATGAAGGGTGCATTTTTTTCTAGGAGCTTTGTCAATTGCTATTTGACAAGGTTTAACTGTTTGAGAATACAGGCTGTAAAATATGTATATTCAGGTTGTTCCAGGAAGATGGGCTACACATGAATATATCAAGAAGAGTGCAATAACCTTGCATGTAGCCTGGAAGAACAAAGTCTTTGTCATCTACATTCACCACTTTAACTTATAACATGATAGCAGAGGCGGAGGCAGCAGACTTCTAATGGGGTGGTGAACTATATTGCAATTGACGTCATTTTCAGCACGCGCAGCGTCAAAGGCACTAGCACGACAATCCTGGGAGTCCGGGGGCATGCTAAATGTAATGACATTTCTGTAGACCTACTACCAGAGAAAAAGATATTTCAGGGCAACGCGCACCTGAGCATCTTGACCGTCGGAGGCGCTGCCCGTCGCCGCAGGTACGTCAAGAGAAAAAAAAATTCCTGACCATCTGAAATGTCATTTCCTGCATTTGAGGGGCACATTTTGCTTGTAAACTAAGTTATGTTGGATAATAGAACTTCTATGAGTGAAAAGGTTTTTGTGGGCCGCTCTCCCGTAACATACTTTCACCAGGCATGTCCAATGGTAAATCGCGAGCCGTCGCAAAGGAGATACGTCGAAATTAATATTTTTGCATCTTGACCCTCTGAAACACCTCTTCCTGCATTTTTTCACGTGTCAATGTTGTCGGTAGACTACTTAGGTTTAATGAAACTTCCGTTGGTGAAAAAATACAGAAGGGTTTCAGCTCAATTGTTTTTTTAGGTGGGGGTGCCCTCTATATTTTTCAGGGAGCCAGCTAGCAGGTCATGATCACCAGTAGTTGACGGTATCCTAATCTGATCTACACGTACACCTTCATTATCAGTTGGAGAGATAGCAGACCGAACATGCCGTGGCCTGTACTCAATGCCGAAACTGAAATTAGCTGGTCTCGTGGTTACTCAACTGCCCCTATGTGTATTGTGCTGAGATTGGCTAGATGCTTGTCATCAATGTGTAAAACAGTTCATACTTAGAAATACAGAGAAAATGCAATAATCAGTGTCGTATTCATCTGGCTTTCGCCCGTTGCTTGCGGAAGCAATAAATGTTTTTTCTTACACTTTGAAGGTCTGTTTCCGTAATGGCACGGTCCCAATACAATCTCCATCATCATCAACAGTCAAGATGAACGACTGCTTGAAGTATACTAGCTAGCTCATAACTACGATTGAGTGGTCTGCAACTGGTCAATTACACCAAGGCTGGTATTACTTCTTCCCGGAACTGTTTGTTATTGAAGAAAAGGTAGAAAGAAAGCAATTAAGATTTTATGAGAAAGTAATGTGAACATAGTTTAGGTCATAACAAGTAAATTTCATGGATGACGTCAGCGCCCTCATTAATGTTCGTCTAGCGCATGATTTTGAAGAAAAAAAGACTTTTTCCTCTCGCTCCGGCGAGGGGAAAATGACAGGAAAGTACCAGAATGGGAAATAGATAGTGTGGTTGCTTTGATTGTACTTGTAGATGTGGCAACAGTAGTGTCAAATCTAGCCATTACCGTATACGCAGTTGTAAAAGTGAAATTAGTTCGATAGTAAAAGTGGCACCAGTGTGGTAGCCATGAATGTAGTAAACTTGGTAAGTGGTACAAGTCTACCCATCCTCCTACGCAGGGACATCCAACAACCAAACTGCCTGTCTGGATGTTCCCTGCTCTTTCAACCGCCACCCTTAGTTCCTGACCGCCCTGCTTATAAATATTAATGAGGTTACCCTTATACATGCGAGACAGCTTTTGAAAACGGAAAGCCTATTCTCTGATTGGCTGACAGAAGGTTTGGGGGGACGTCCACAGGAACTAAGAGTGACGGTTAAAAGAGTAGGGTACATCCAGACTGTTGGCTGTTGGATGTCCCTGCGTAGGTGGTACCAGTCTACAAGACAAGTGTCACTTTGTGCACCTCTTGAATGTAGAAGCAAAATACTTGTTGAATGTGATAACATGTTTTGTCGCTTCAATTCTTGAAGACCTACCATTTGTTTTTTCACCATATATCGCATTAAATTTGGGGTCTGCAGGGGATCCATAAAATCTACTTGCTGTGGCCTCATTGGATTTTAAGAAGCAACTTTATATTGATATTATATAGTAGAGTAGATTCATCCCTCAATCTACCGACATCTTGCACACTGCTAGATTCATCCCTCAAGCTACCGACAAGATGTTGGTAGCTTGAGGGATGAATCTACTCTACTATATAATTTATATTGATATTATGTTAGGTTTATGTATTGCACGTTCATATTTTACTTCGTCTTGCGTTTAGCTTATCATTGACGATCCAGTAAAAACTTGCATTAAGTTTGAACATTTTCAAACGACAAGTCGTTAATTAACGGAGAGAGGTAACGGCCGTTCAAACGACTCTTGGCTCTACACCATTGGGTCGTTCATGATTGCTAGTGTGCATTATCAGCTGCCACAAACTACATATTGAAACCTTAAGGCATACCCGCACCCCTCTGGAAAATTGACTATGTAGATGATTTTGTAATTCAAATGTACACTGTAGAAAATTTTATTTATTTATTTATTGGTTTGGCTGCACCGAACACACAGCCAGGGCTGCCCAACTAGCCTATGGCTATTACAAAGGGCTAGCCCTGCTGACAAACACATAAACAATACAAATTAAAAAAAAAAAGAACATTTGTATGTACATGGTGTAGGATAACTTACATATCATCTAAAATGGAGTATATAACATCATATCATCGACAACAATATTTGCAATGAGAGGTCAGGGTCTGTATATACACGTGTATGACTAATTTACCATGCGTAAGGGTTGCCTAGACATTCCCACAGTTTTCTTTTGAAAGAAGCAGTGGAGGTGGCTGTGCGAGTAGCAGTAGGGAGAGTGTTCCAGAGTGCTGTTGCTCTGTAGATGAATGTTTTCTGGCCTCTGGTGGACTTAGTGAGTTCAGATGTCAGGTGGTCGCTGTTCCTGAGGGAGTAACGTGACTCAGTAGCAGACGCACGGGTTCTGGGTATCAGGGTTTGAAGGTGCGGAGGGCAGTGACCGTTGAGGAGCTTGTACAGGGTGACAGCGGTGTGGAATTGTCGTCGGAACTGCAGTGATGGAAGGGATAGCTGGGTGTACAGGAAACACTGTAGAAAAGAGGATGGATTCAATTTTGTAATAGGATGTAGATAATATAGCGATTCATTCATCGATTCATCGATTCACCCATTCGTCCATTCATCCATCCATTCATCCATCCATTCATCCATTCATCCATTCATCCTTTCATCCATTCATCCTTTCATCCCTTCCATTCTCGTGAGAGGAAGAGTGAGAGAGACACCGGCCCTCAGAATGTTGTCAACCACAGCAAGCCTCAAATGAAATACACTTTGGTCAGATATTGACAACTACGAGCAATTTGCATGGGCCATAACGTTATCTTTATTCTGCGGAGTATATTTACCTTAATAACGCATGCAGAACAATAAATTGTGACAGCCAAATCACCCCCCCCCCCCAGTGTAACGTCAACCGTATTAACCATTTTCGCGATTTCGTGGCTGTAAGTGCATAAAAGTACACATATATTAACTATTCATTGAAAAGCCTTCTGAATTCATGGCATGTTTCTTCCCTGGGCCAAAAGTATTGCTAATGTCTTCGTCTCTGTGAGTTACCGCAGAACCAAGCTTAGTGAGGTTGTCCATAGTGCATGAATGATTACTTCTCGTTACTCTCAAGGACAACGGCAAAAACGTATGCTGAGTCAGAGGGCATAAGTCATGGTTCTGTCTCTTCCCGCACTGGGAATTTCCGCTATGTCAAGAGTCTGTTCTCTGTTGATATGGGTGCTAGTGCTTACTTACGTAGACGTAGATCCTCCCGTATCTAATGACACATTGTGTAGCAAGCAGTCTCCATTCAGGGCGGTTTGGGGCAAGGGTTTCCGCTTCCTTCAGGTTAATCCTCAAATGGCCAATGTCTCTCTGTAGCAAGTTAATTTTGGTCTTCCCTGTTTTCTTTTTCCATTGCCTGGTTGCCAGTGCAGTGCTGCTTTAGCGTGCTTGTCTACAGGTATTCCAAGCACATGTCCTGTGTACTTTATCGATATATTCTGCTTTCTGCGATGGTGGTGCTAAGAGGTTTTGTCTCGCTCCTTTGATACACTTCTTCATTTGTGATTCTGTCTCTGTGCGGTACGTTGTGTATTCTTCGGGAAGTGTTAGTACAAGTGCAACCCAACAAACATTAGATCTACGGTTGATGTCACGCTTAGAAAGAACAAAAAATCCAGACTATCCATATAACGTAAAATGAGCAATGATTACCTGGTGGACTGATTCCAGCTCAGAAAAGAACAAGAAATAGTAATGCCTTCAAGTACCTCAGCTATCAACCCAGAAATGGAGTGTTAAAAAAATCGTTGTTTCTCTACAGCTATCAGCTATCGCAGAGTGGAACTTGTTGCTACCATGTACCGTAGGGGCATCCTCATTAGATAGCTTTCAGTTCAGTTCAGTTCATCCTCGGAGAGGTGACACCAGCGTCTCCACATGTTCCTGCCCAGCATGATTGAACAGAGTTCGTTGGCCTGCAAATCTTTATGCCCCAGCAGTAGTTTCCTGAGTGTTTCCTGAGATAGCTTTGAACAACACATACGGCTAGATGTGCAAATACTAGGGGTAACAGGCTGTTCCGTGTAATATGACCAGCTGCTGCCGCGCCGCGGGCCAGAGAAACTGTTGCGTAACGCCAAAGGGCGCTTAAACCGGCTATAAAAAATAAAGATATCTACGTTTCCCTGTGCAAAGTTTGTTCGACAGTTGAATAGATGTATTCTGTTGGCGTACATCACTTCCGCAGCATCACCTGTCTGGGTAAGGACGTCATGCAGCACCACAACGTTAAAAGCAGACCATTATAGAGCAAGACGGTAAACTGTTGCTTCGTTCGAAAGCCACTTGTGGTACCTTATGGCGCCAATACGAGTACCACTCTACTGTAAAAGAGATGCTAAGAGATGCTTGGAAAGGATAGCCCGGTAAAGTGCTGTTGTTTATGATCAATGAATCCACAGGCTTAGCACTTGGTAATAGCGCAGAATAGACAATAAGTCTCGGAGATGAACTCATAACGAGATGTGTACAAAGTCAAGATGGCCGAACTGCATAATTATTTTCAGAAGAGCCAAAAGTGTATCTTATTTTGTGCATGGGCTTACTGAGGAAAAGGAAAATGTAATTTTCTCTTTTATTTCAAGGTTTCGTTCAGCAAAAATCCCAAAATCTCCAAGAAAAATTGGATAAGACTCAGTATTGCTCTACCTTGTTTTGCAGCGTTGCAACACCTGTGGGATCAGTATATCCTAGTCCCTGTTGGTACCCATCTCAACGTACTAGTAATGTTATGTTGTGCAAACCCGTTTCTTTGCTTTCATCCCATTTGCTTTGTTGAATTGCATCCTGCATTGTTAAGATATGGTCCATGATTATGATGGAATGTGTCATAACATGGCAGGTCTTCAGTACTTCACCGTAAAGTCAGAAACAGCAATGAAATAGCAGTGCGTCCCCTTGAAAATAGGCAGTAAGCTGCGGTTCGTCATAGTTTAGCCGTAAAAGGGCCTTCACGCTGAAACCGAATTAGCAGGAATCAAGCAGAACCAGCCGGAATAGAGTATTTGCAAAATTCGTGCCACATTCGGGTCAGTCAGTGCCACATTCGGTTGGGAATTCCAAATGGACCTTATATCCCCTTCATATGAGAAGGAATGAGGCAAAATATCGTCAGAATGAAAATTCTTTTCTATTCTTGGGAATTCGTAGTGTAGAGAGATATTTGTGCCCGTTCTTTTGACATGCTAAAAACTTTCGAGGTGCATTTGAAGTAGAGAAATATTGAATGACATTCAAAGTGTATTCTAAAAGTATTTTAACTATTCTAACTGCAGTATTACCGCATTCTACGGCATTCCAACATTATTCGAAACGTTCTTTTCTCATTCGATGGAGATCTGAAGCTGCAAGCTAAGCCACTTCGAATCCTACCAGAATGTGGCCAAAGGAATATCTGGAATGCGGTGAGAATTTCTAGAGTACTCTACGAATTCCCAGGAATAGAAAATAACTTTAATTCTGACGGCATTTTGGCTCATTCCCTCTCGTGTGAAGGGGGTATAAGGTCCATTTGGAAATCCCACCCGAATTTTGCAAATCACTCCATTCTGGCTGGTGTTTCTGCTTGATTCTTGCTGATTCGGTTTCAGCGTGAAGGCCCAATAAGATATGGTCCATGATTATAACGGAGTGTGTCATAACATGGCTAGTCTCCCGTAAGATATTTTACCATAAAGTCAGAAACAGCAATGAAATAGCAGCGAGTTTCCCTGAAAATAGGCAGTAAGCCGTGATTCATCATAGTTTAGCTGTAACAATGTACAGACGGCGGAACAGGAGACGTGATAAACTGGTCCAGAAAACTTAACTAACTGCTCTTTATCAGTTTGCATGTCAGTCAATCCAATCCAATGCATTGCTCCGCAATGGTCTCATTATGTGACAAAGCCACAAGACATTTAAAGTTCGGTATATGATGCTTTTATTGTTGCAAGATGCTACATCCTTTGACGATGCGGTTGGAGCCGTGGATTGCCCATCTTTAAATTTACATGATTTTTATGATTCAACGCAATAATCTGTACATTGTGCAGCAATAATAATTGGTTAAGAATCATGAGGAACAATAGTATACTAGACAGCATTAACACGTTCTTGTCAGGAAAAGAGAACCCATGATATTGTTTTACGACTGAAAAGTATGTGCTTGGCAATAAAGTTGACTAAAAAGTGAAGGCATGGTGCACAATACTCAGCAATTGATGAGTTAACAGAATGGCTACGACCGAGTGATTTGACAGAGCGCTGAACTATTTCAATCGATGAAAAACTAAATGACCTTCTATGCTTTGTGTGTTTTGTTGTTATCTTCATAGTCGTACTTGTACGTTTTGCATGCTATTCTCATTCATACGGTCAAGAACAACGCGAATCTCATTCTGGACCCGGCGATACCGCCAACCTGCCACAGTCGTGAGAGACACCAAGGAAGCAAAACGATGGTCTAGGTCATGCTTCAATGGGACAGCTTTTAAGTCGTTCGGCTAAATGAGAAAATCAACGCTTAGAAGTGAAAATGAATAATATAAAACAAAGAAATTAATGATGTAAAAATCTAAAAGATAAGCACAATGCCTGGAAACAATTAAGCAATGTTATATTACTGACATAAATGTCTACGCAGGCTTTTCACTCTCATGTTACATGTATTCAGAAACCTGTCAGGTTGGGACTGCAGGTGCTATCTTGCAGTTTCATTTGAGTTATGTTTTAGTTACTAGTACCTGCACGGAAGGTTAACATCTTGTTTTTGCGCTGTTTCCTCTTCTTCTTCAAACAAGTAAGGTCAATGACCTGCACGACATCTGTCACCATGGTTACCGGTAAAGTAGCGGTAAAGTTCGGTTACATCATGTAGCAAATGACCTAACACAGAACTAAAGGGACTCAGGTCACTAAATTTAGATTTGATGAAGTAAAAATGAACATAAGAGTAGTCAGTGTAAGACACGTGAAGGTCAACATTATATATCTGCTTTCAAATATCACCTTTCTAGTTTGAGTTGTGTCCAAAAGGTTATGTGTAGGTTATACCGTTTTCTCTGACCTGATGCACCCGGTTGCAATACATATAGCTTCAAACTCTGTTAAAAACGCCTTAGCTTCTGATCCTTGAAATTCAGGATTCTAAGATCGTTTTCACGCACGTACATGTGTTTTGATTTGTACATTAGCAACATTAAGACTCTGTACGTAATCTTTGATACTTCTCCTGTTTCTAGAGCTTTCAGCTGCGGCCTGTAGAAACCTTTCGCCGCCAGAGTTGCAGTCAGATATCGATGGAGTCAATATGGTCACTGATCCCCGCGATCCAGGTTTTCAACTTGTCGACAACATTCGATCGTTTTCAACCGACGCCCTTTGGATTTATATGTAAGATAAATGCTTTTCTCATGAGCGCGGGGGCTTTACAAGTAGCTCAATCTGTCAATCTTTCTCAGTTACAAATGTCACATGTTGCAAAAGTCCTGTAATGGAACAGAGTGGGTTAGATTATTTCCTCATTAGTTATGCAAATTAGATTCCAATTTGTATGATTAATATTTCACTATATGAAACATGCGTATATTGTTCTGTATTTGATTTGACCTGATAACTATGGCACCTGGTTGAAATACATATAGCTTCAAGCTCTGTTCAAAAAAGCCATCCTTGAAATTCAGGATGCTTGGATCGTTTTCATGCACGTACAAATGACACACTTTGGATGTATACGTAGAAGTACTTTTCTCGTGGGCGTGGGGGCTTAGAGTAGCTCAGTCTGGCGGAAACAGAGAAGTACGATCTACAAGGTGCATACGTGAGACGTCGTTGGAGGTGTGACGTCACACATAAATCAACATTTCTGTAATAAAAGCAACCACCCTTCAGAATCATCAATTCGGCTTGACACGTTCTTAAAGTCAGCATCATCAGTCGACACCTTAGGTAGGGCCTCGCAGAAAAAGAGACACAAGCGAATGTTTTAAGTATGGGAGACGAGCAGGGCAACGACGGGGTGTCTGAGGACACGCTCCGAATGACCATGGACGCCTACGTGGCTCCCGTGCTGTTTTCCATCCCACTGCTCGTAGGGGCCACCGGCAACGCGCTGGTCATTTACGTGGTGGCTCGCTTCAGCGAGATGCGGACGGTGACCAACTACTACATAGTCAACCTGGCCATCACTGACCTGTCCTTTCTGCTGTGCTGTGTGCCCTTCTCTGCAGCCAACTACGCCCTGCCGTCTTGGATCTTCGGCCGGGTTCTCTGCAAGTTGATCAACTACCTCATGCAGGTAAGCAGCATTGGTGTTTTCTTGCGTGTAACTGTTGGTTAACCCATCAAAAATAACACACAAGTTTTTGGTGTAGGTGCCAATTAACAAACATGTATTATGATACTTAAAGTATAATGATACTTCAACATATGATTTTTTTAGCATTTGGTTATCTAATCCTGTCGGTGGTATACCTTGAGTAAGGACATAAGGAACAATGTTCACAGGATGGACAGCTTACGGCAACCGACCCAAATCATTGGTCATAGACGTAACATATTGAGGGATGATAAGAAGGCCCAGTAGAATCATGGCAAAATCATATGAAAAGACATATTGGCAGCAAAATGTCCAGATACTACCTCATTGTGTCCAGTGATAACCTGGACCCGGTCTTGAAATTAACACATTATTGTCATCATTGAGAGATCCCGAGTGATCAGTGGAAGATCTTGGAGATTATGGTGATCATTGAAACTTCATTGTGAAATCAAAGCAATGGAAGAACTCGGAGAAGAAATTTGAGATTATGTTGTGACCATTAGTATACAATTGAGAGGTCAGTCAAAGCCCTTGGAGACGATTTTGATCATTGAAAGATGTTTGGGAGAGCAAGGGAGGGGCTAGGAGATGACTACCTTGTTGTGACATCTGCTAAACGTTCTTCTCTGTGCAATATGTATGGAAAAACGTTACCTAGTATCCTGCAGTCTCGCAATACAAGTGGGATGTACACCTGACAAGTTTTTTGTTTGTTTTGTTTTTAATCCAAGAGGTAATTGTTTGATTTGTCTGCTTGGATTTTATGATTGATTCTCTGATCCATACATATGCAGCTCTGGGCGCGTGTTGACACCTGTTGCTTTCATAATTTGTATGCAACGTTTAGATTTTCCCTCAGCCATTCTAGCGAATTCGCGCGAAGGGGCTCTTTTCGAGCTATCACTCCAGCATTTTTGATCCTGCAAATTACCGTATTTTCCTCGTCGTTTCCTGTTGCTTCAAGCTACGCACGTTCTGTTACAAAGTGAATGTTGCAATGGCTATAATCTGTGTAATGGGGTATGATGGCCTGAAAAGTATTGGCTTTGAAATGTTGCGTGCGGGTCCATATATAGAGACTCTCAGACGACACAAATGAGGTATTGATTCCCACCTTAATTCGCTTTAAGTCATTTGAGGACATACGCTGTACATTTTTTTTTGCATTTGACTTGGTGTTCTGTTGTGCAGTACGAGTTGTGGGTTTCTTAAGCGTTTTGACAGAACCGTTTTTATAGACCCGTCGTTTCTAGTGCTGAAACAAACCTCCTCGCTTCTTGCCGATGTCAGATCATTCATATTCCACTCAGTTCAAGAAGTACAATCTAGATCGGATTAGATGTTAGTTGCTCTGCAAATCGTGACGCACAGGTATATCGATATAATTCACTAAAGTAGAAACCTCGTGACGGTGGCATGGTCAGATCAAACACGAAACAAATGCTATCATGAACCATACCAGCATTGGAGTACTGTTATATAATTATATAATATATAGTTACATAAAATATAATTATAAACTTGCACACCGACTTTCTACTCTATTTTCTACGTTATAGGAAATTTGATTTTAAATGTCGCGTTATGTATTGATGATCAGAATTGATTCAATGGACCACCACAATCAGATCTTAACGCTATGGACCAATCCCCCAACCCCGCCCCCTGTTCGATCATGGTTCTATTTCAAACACCTCCGTCAAAAATAGTCATTTCTGTCCTGCTGTGGCATTTTTGCCGGAGGTGTTCGAGGGGAGGTGTTCGAAATAGTAAGGCGGGTTCTATTTGTTCGATATGGCGTTCGACAGGGTCGGTCCATTCTACGCAACCTCTGTGTTTAACCTTTCCACACGTCCGTCCTTTGTGGTTGTAACCTTTTCACACTGAAGTTTGGTATACCGCCTTGGACCCATAATGTCAATGGAGAATCCAGTCAAATGCTAACAGGTTGAACTGCTGATGAGCTTTGTTTAAGGGCACCACCCTTGAAGCTTTGCCAACTTTGTTGCCAACGTGGCCTGTTACTGTCTGCTGTAGTGGATTTCATGCTCGAAAAGACCATCTAGCCCAACAGACTATTTCAGCTCTGAACCATGTAACATCACTCCACTGACGTGCTGTAATGCCTTGTCACAAAGGCAGACTTTGCTAAATTGTTGATCATTGCCCATCAGGGGCAGCCGGAATTTCATTTTGAAACGATTGATGTATGCAGCCCCAGTGCAAAAGGTAGTCTCATATGATGACAAAAATGATTAAAACATACAAGTTCAATGGCTACATATGTGGCATGTGGATTTCTTACACAACAACTTCCTACGTTCTTTGAACAAAGGGTCCATTGTATAAGGCATCACGTACACGTCAATGGATAGACAGATGTTGATCACGATTGATGTGTGGAATTAGAATTGAGACTTCTGACTGCAACAAATGGTTTCATGATCTCGGCTACATGTCATGTTCGTATGGTGTGTAGTGTACATGTATTGCTAAGCAAAGCTAATTCATGAGCGCTGTCAGGGTACAAACAAGTAAGTGTAGTTTCTGTGGCCGTCAACATGTTCTTAAGTGCCATTAAATGTAATGTATTACAAATGTAATAAACCCTTACGGCAGCTCCAGGTGGCCTATATACGGCTGAAAGCATTATGTCTTCTAACATCCGTTGTCTGGACATGCAGATATATCAAAGTTCTAAAGTCTTTATACTCTCTCCCGCCCTAAAAGCTGACGATGAAGTAATCCTATGGACAGAATAGAAAAGTTTATAGATGCGTTGAATGGGAGTGTTTATCAAATCAAAAGCGATGGCTGTCAGAGCGCTCTCAACATCTCAGACAAAAAGTATACGAATGCCTGGAATACCTCCTCGCTCTCCCTTCAAAACTCAAGACAGCATAAAGTAAGTGGCACTGAGGCAACTGTTGCGGTATTTCATTTCTCTTCGTCGTCAGAACGTTGTTGGCAGCATCATGCTCAAGTTAATCGCTTGTTTGATCATTACTGCCTCAGAGGAAATTGGCAGAAGCCCATGCAGGGAGGGAGTGTGGCACATAGCCAACACGTCATCGTGTAAAATGTTCAGCCCTTTACTAGTGAAAGTCATTTCATACGGATGATCCGGGACCCCTGGGCGACGACGAACCGACTCAAAGACTATAAAAATCTACTTGATATAGTACACTTGTTGGACTGCGTGCAGGGGTACATTAATATTTGGATTTGCTGGCATACTCCAATAAAACCCTCACGCAAACAACTTTGAAGGGTTCTACTGCAGTAACATTGCCGGGTCTTGTTGATGATGAGAATGTGGTACCGTGCCAGAAGCACAAATAGAAATCCACCAGTTTTACCAGTTTTATACAGTAAAACGGCTCTGGTTCTTGCCGGTCCTTAGACAGAATATTGCAGAACAATTCAACCCCGTCCTTTGGGTTGAAGCGCGGTGAGCAGCCTTACAAACATGGACATCATATTCTTACAAGCTAATTCTTTAAGTCTTAAGTCTTAACAGCCCCAAAACTATAATGCAGTTACGTGTCCACTGACCTATGGCAATTGTTTCTATAGTTAGAACAGCATTGGTTTGTGAGCGACATATGACTTGAAATGAACTCAAATTGATGATATTCAGAAATAAATGAATGAACTCAAATCGAAATCAGCCTTTGTGTATTACCATACATTACCCTTTCAGAATCCTAATCAATTCAATGTTACGGCATTAGGCCCTGAGAAAGGTTGCTAAAAGTTCACCGAAACGTCGATAGAAATCCCTGGGAACCTAGTGCATTGATTTGCCAGGCGGACTAAACTACTTACGAGAATCAATATTCATTTGTTAATTGTGCTTGTTTGCAGGTAACAACACAGGCGACGTGCATCACGCTGTGCATCATGAGTGTGGACCGGTTCTGCGCCATCGTCTACCCGCTCCGATCTCTGCGCTTCCGGCGCAAGCGTGTGGCTGTCATTGTGAACGCCATCACTTGGCTGGGTACGTTACTAGCATTCCGATCGACCATGAGGTTTGATCTCAAGAACTAATCATATAAGGAAAGGGTAAGGCTAGGCGAGGTACGCTTGGGTTAGTTAAGGTGAATCACAATGCGGCAGCCTTGTTAACCTCCGTGACCCCGAAGTATATACAGCGTCTAATGATACGGTATGTTTGGCTCCGTCATACCTTTTAAGGTATGAAGAATAAAACGCCAATATGGTTATCAGGTGGACTTACCTTCGATCTAGAGGTGAGCGAGACGGTTTGGGGAACGATATTATATGTAACATGTCTTTCCATTAAGACAACATTTTACAACCTTGAAGAAAGATGGAGGTCATTGTGTGCGCGTGAAAACCTTCCATTACAAGTGCCGAGACATGCAACAGAATTTGTAAGGCGGTTAGGGTCGGACGGTCACACTTACTTAATAATTCACAACTAAAGTGAAGCAGTCCGGGAGAAGCAAATAGCTCACTAGTATGCTCTGGGCACGAGGGGCCGTTGGAATATATGCTGAACAAAACATTCAGTAAGAGCTTCAAGGGCAAACAATGACGGGTGGTTGGGAATGGAATGTCCTTGACTGTGGCAAAATACGTTGACATACTCTGTGGGATAATTATGAAGCATGCTTTTTTTAGTGTTATGCGACGTTTAAGTATAGTAATTGATCAAGATGGTGCAATTTTGTCCTTGTAAAGATACTTTTTCGTATTGGACGTCACAAATACACGGGTGAGCGAAAACGAATGGTCCAATCATTGCATGAAATCAATATGTTCTAAAAACTTCGTGGAGTAGGGCTGTAACCTTAAAAGCTGAAGGTGGGGTGTGATGAATGTTATTTCCTATGGAATCGCTAGCCGTGCACCTTTGGTAACCTTGGAGGTCGGGGTGGTCAAGCTAGAGAGAATTTGATTTAATGACTTTCCCATTGGAGAAAGGATGGTTTGTGTCTTTAAAGTACCATGCAACAAAATATGTTATTACGACATATTCTTCAGAATGATATTGATGTATTCCAGTAATGTGCCATGATATGATAAATGGAAGATAAAGATATGCTGTGCCAAAACTACTTAAACCAGTAAGAATTGTCTTCAAATGCTTGTTGCCTTTGAAACATGTAGGCTTGATGTGTTGCTGGCTTTCCTTGGCTGCTTTCTTCCATTCATCGTAGATATGCAAGAACTATCACTCTAGCTTACATCGTTGATACATAAAGCGCCGCGAGTCATTCAGTAATTTTGTACCGTAACTGTAAAATTCTTTTATTCTAGTTTTGACGGCATTTCACTTAGAAATGTACATTATGTGTTACTGTGCAATCTACACTCTCTACGGTAAGCCGGATATTTCCCCCTATTACATCCTCTTAACTTCAACACATCAACGGGACCTGAAACGTACGGGTTATTTTTCTACATAAACTACATTCTACAACAACATTGCATTTGTTAGACTCGTATTCATGCGAGTCGTAGTAAGATCACGCAGTAATTCACAGTCGCAGTAATTTCCCGGAAACTATGTTCAAATGATCCTATCATCCTTTTGGCTTTTCATGAAAAGGAGAGTCTAATCCGGACACTGTGAAGAACAAGCTTACATAGCCATCTATGCCCAGAATGTGAAGTCATTTACTAGTAGGCAAACCTGCAAGATGTTACTGAAAAGCTACTCTTTCACAGTAAAGACACATGTTCGTGCAGATATTATATCACAATTTCTTTGACATTTTTCGACAAATACAACGGACACCACAGCGTAACGCCCCGTTCTGAGGACTGAATCGATTCTAGTAGCGTCCAAGTAGGTTGAGCAACAACAGTCGACAACATCTTTGCCAACTTGGCTTCACTTTTGACTCAAATAAGCGGTTGTTGAGGACAGTTTTTTCGGGTGGGACAGGCAAACTCTCTTATCCCATTGCAGCATCAAAGAAACTACAAAGAGAATTGTCCATGATTATGTATCACATTGTTTTGTTACATATTTAGCAGTAACCTACACTTGGCTAAGTTCAGATTTCTTATCGCGGCATGTAATTCATGATTATTTTTTTATGCTGTTGTTTGTCCAGTGTCCTTTCTGACCGCCATACCAGTCTGCATCTTTCACGACCTGACCCGGTTCAACTGGTACGGCTTCCGGACCTACTGCCGCCCGGCGTGGCCCAGCAAGGCGTGGGAGGACGGCTACATGATCTTCACCATCGCCTTCACCTACGTGCTGCCCCTCATCATCTGCTCGGTGACCTGCTCGCTGGTGGTGAAACGCCTACACAGCCGCTTCCGCAGGTCTGAGAGCCGGCCCCAGCATCATGAAGTTCAGGTACGCTTGCTCTAAGGAATTTGATAATTTCCGTTCGATACATGAATTCAACAAAGCCCCAAAACGAACAATGAATGCCTTTAAGTACCAGAGTTACCAACCTAGGATTGATGTGTTCAAAATATCATAGGTGGAATTTGTTTTCACCAAGCACAGTAGAGGCATCTTCGTTGGATAATTTTAAAGAGTATTTTCAGATGGATGTGCAAAAGCTAGGTGTGACAGGTCGTTCAGTGTAATTTACCCAGCTGCTGCCGTGCCGCGTGCCTGCGAAGCTGGTCTGTTACGCCAAAGAGCGGTTATACCGGCAATATAGATACAGGTATAAGACAGAAGGTAAATGTCCATACTTTGCATGATGTACAAAATGACCAATAAACTGGTGGATGTGCCGACTGATAGGTATCTAATACCAGCTTAAAACAAGAACAACATCCTGGGAGGAGATAAACCATACTGTGTACAAATATGTAAATATATCAAAGAATGTTTAGACCTTAGAACCAATAGTGTAAAAGACACGCTAGACTCAACATGTTGACCTATTCATATAGATATTCATATATGTAGGCAATGCATTTCTATGCACATGTCTGTTTATATATTGTATGTGTAGTTGTAATGAACCTTACGAAAGTCGATGTACTTTTGTTGTGTCAATAAAGATGTCTTTAACAACGTACTAGTAACCATCTCAAGTATCAATACGTCGGCCTAACAATCGCAGGCAATTGCTCACTATAGCATATTCTACAAAAATTCTAATTCCTTCAAGGCTTTTCATACGTATGGAACATGTACGTTTACAACATGAAAACTACAAGAGCCAAGAAAGCCTGCAGATCAAGCTGAAGATTTACTACTGACTTCAACTGCCGGACCTCCTGATGGCTGCATGCAGATATAGATACAAAACCAGTAGAGGATGAACATGTGTGTTCCCGAAAATTGTAATACTTCTATCAATTGCTTCTACATTGAAAAGAACACGCCGAAAGAAAGTTTTCAACACTTTCTTCTTTGTTTCCCACAGACCAGACGCATCACCCGGATGGTGGTGGGAGTAGTGATTGTGTTCCTGGTCTGTTGGCTGCCCAATCACGTCATCAACATGTGGCGTTACATCCACATCAAGAACAAGTTCTCACCGGCCTTGTACTATGGCAAGGTACGCCAGTCAATACGTTGACAGGCTCAGGTCCGAACTTGGTTGTTTCAGTGAGTGTATCTACTAATAAGGGTATTGAGTGAGTATACGAATGAATGGATGGATGGATGGATCAACGAAGTCAAACATATGTCATTTTCACACACTCCAGTCCTTTAAACATCGGGATATATAGCAAATGTTAATTGTCCGTTGCAGGGTGAAAATACAGAGAAAAATAGTTTGAGAGATCATTTGGCAAAGTATAGACATAATATGCCCTTTGATTAGAATGTTGACGTTTTTGTCTTCATCAATTAGCTGCTAAAACGTGTACACTGTGACAGCAAGGTTATTGCCCGAAAAAGCAATTCTGCATGAAAAATGCTTTCAACACTAGTAGAAAAAGGTCAAGTGCAACGAGTCTCCCTGACCGTGAAGACACTCAAATCCCCACGTACGCATGGCTTCCGTTCATAAGAGATTCTGGTCCATTTCAGATGGTGGCCCTGTTTCTGATCTACTGCAACTGCGCCCTGAACCCATTCATCTACACACTGATCGGCGAGAACTTCCGCAACTGCCTGAAGCAGATCGTTTCACGGACCAGCAGCAACAGCAGCAGCCAGAGCACCAAGCTCAGCCACCCTGGCTTCGGCTTCCGAAAAAGCAACGAGAGCGCGAAGGACCTCAAGAACATCGACGCCTCCCCGAACGATCGCATCGGACCCGATCCACCAGCTGCCCCGAAAGAAGTGGTCGTTGACGTGGAGCTAAATCCGTGTGCTCTGAAGAGAGAGGAGGTCAACAGTGAGCTCTCCACAAAGGTTTGTCATCTATGTTTCTATATCCAATAGTCTTCCGATGATGTCTTTCAGTCTCTTGTGTATCATTTCTTTTGCATAAGTAGTGAATCATATAGAAGAAGTCGAAAGATTGTTTTGGGTATTCAGTAGTGTTCGAATATGAATATTGTTGACATATCCACTGTTAATCTCTGAATAACGCTTTTCTATCATGAACTCATCGTTAACTCAACTGTGTAGTTAACCTGGCTCTTCAAGCGAATTAAACATATTAACATATCATGTCTTTGTGTTTCCTGTTCCAGGAGACTGGATGAATGGTGAGCATCCAGAGGAACTATTGATGGGGGACAGACGTATGTATGGTCAACTGATGAAACTCAAGACTACTTCTTTTTTTAATTGAACGTTTTGTACCGAGAGTTTCATTCTTGTACATTCAAAGTGATTCTGGACCATCCGAAGGTCCCGTCCGAAAGTACTTTTTAGGTGCGTCTCACACCAGTATCTATAAACGCCTGTTTTTTAGGAACGTAACATGGTACAGAAAGCTTCTTCAATGAAAAATCCTGCAAAAAAGACCAGGGTATGTGGGATACGTACAGGAACAAAATATGGCAGTTAACACAGAAACATGAAAGTATGTGAGACATTATCATAGTCTGTGGATATGTGAGTTTATTAGATAATTAAAGTACTAAAAATGTCGAAGATGATGATGAGCTCCTTTTGCCATCCCAGTCTTGCAAAAATGTTGTCGAAAGTCATTTCCTGACTTGTAGTGGCATGTACAACGCATCACAGTGTAAAGAAACAGTATCTACAATCGAATGTGCCAACTAGTAGATACATGGTAAGTCTTTGTGAAGTAGTTGGATGTAAAGTGATACTTGTTAAATCTTAAATTGGGAAATGTCTAAATGGATTGAATTTGTATTCAAGTTGGTGATTTCTTAACTGATGATAATCAAGCATTCTTCATGGACTAGTTAGAGATATGACATCTGGTTGTCAACATGTATGTTGCAATGGTTTAGTGACCAAATCTCACTATTGCCTAAAAGCACGAGTATCACCAAATGTGCACTTGAAGTTTGTTACAAAATCACGATAAAACCGATGTTTTGATAACGACATTTTAAAAGCATTGCCGCAGCTAATACAATTTCAATTGATATGAGAATATTGGAATGAATATATGGTATCTGCAATCCTATCCTTTTAGATATAGAGAATGCTGCCTTCGTATATCAAATCCAGACAAAATCCTTTAACTTTAAATGAAGAGAAAAAGAGTACTAGTAAAAGTGGCAGAAGAAAACGTAGTAACGTGAAGAATAAGCTCATTGTCAAATACATTTTGATATTCATGAATGTGTTTAATATTTTGTCTTGTCTACAATGGTGTGATCTTTCAGGTAGCTTTGATAGCTATTAGATGTTCATATATATATGTCACCGGTTCCCGGGTTGACTTTAATTCCAAGTTTGTTTGCTTTTCAAATCCCGGGCCCAGTAGGGCCCAAATATAGCATGCTACAAGGCATCCTACGGGGTCACGTGGGGTCACAACCAAAAGCGAAAAGCATAAGGCCTAGGTCCCAATTCCCAAATCGGGGCCCCGGGTGGGTATAGTAGCTTTCGGAAACGAAAAATATTATAAGAAAGACAACAAAACACACAGTACGTAAAAAAATATATTCAGGAGCATGATTTGTGTTTATTTCTTGGCAAACACTTATTTTTCGTTTGCGCAAACATCCCGGCCCGGCCCCGTTTCGGAAATGTGACCTAAGCCTAACTCGGCATGCCTGTTTCTTGGGTCTGCGCAGAGCATCGTGCTATAGATAATTCCTATCATCCATTGTGTGTGCGTGCCGAAACGCCGGCTTGCGATGTCCATATAGACTTTTGATGTAGCTGAAATGATTGTGTTATTGTTACCTGGATAATGAAATCCACCATTGCACCTATTCAAACTCGAGAGACTTATCAGTACATCTCTACAATCCCTGGCAAGTTATGTCTATTCATTCAGTATACGTACTTTCTTGGATGGACCTGATCCTATTCGGTGACTGTTTATACACCAATAAATAAATCCTTTTGTGCGATAATAGTGCCTTTTGTTTCTTTATGGGATAGTTTTTATCCACTTTTATTTCTTACAAGGAAGGATGTGAGCCAGTCTGAAACTTGTTTAAGTAGAAAATACCTGACTGTCGTAACTTACTATATAGAATACCGATAGCTAAACTTTGTGAATACTTCAATTCTTTGCAGTAAAGTTGGTATACGTATCTCACTGTCTTGGGGTACTTTGGAGGGACTTCCGTGGTTTGACAACACAGACGTACCACGTTTAATGCGGTAGCACCCCTCCGTAAATAAGTCTTTTCTACTGAAAAAGCAAGAAACAATGCTGCCGTGTGTGCAACTAGGAACTACAAGGGTCCGGCCGATGATCATGCGGGGATCACGACAATGACCTGCGAAAATGCTGTAAGAACGGCTCATCGTCTCCACTTCAAATAGATACTAGAGAAACTCAGTTGCCTTCTGGCTCTGCAGCTGAGGTCATTGAAATCATTCATATTGGACAAACTAGTCATAGCCTTCACTTCCTTTTGATTGTCCGGCTTTTGAATACCAAAGAGTTTTGAATAATAACATTTGTCACCCATATAACCTTGAAACTGTTGAATAAGATACAAAGCTCGTACAGGTTAGAGTGTACAGTGTAATTGGTGATCTTACCGATTTATGTTTACAGCGTGTATTACGCTATTTATAGCCTCTTTGATGTAATGTGCAGTGATGTCTATAGTTAACCATATCCGTCACCCTTGCCTTTACGAAAGGTCGCGTAAGATCTGTGTACAATTCCGGCGGAAGTCCGTAATAGAGGAAGTCTGGGTCTGAAGATTTCGGGGGTCAAAAGATTACACGCATTGCACGACTCAACCTCAATGAAGTGGAATTGGGATGTTTTTACAAATAGGAAAGTTTGTTCAGATTTGCTCGGACAAACACTGCTGTAGTTTGATAGAGCAATGACACACTGTATTTCAAGTCATGGGAAATTTGATACTTCAGGGTATTGTTTTTTATTGATTAAACATGAACGTCGATGGATATGCTTTGCATTGGCCTACAAGGTTTGATCCCCATGGGGAACCATGTGTAGATGCATCAGGAGCATTGGGACATATGTTAGCGAGGAGGAGTCAATAGATGTTGACGCTTCTTATACCACTTTCACACTAGACGAGGATTGAGTTACTCTCCAAGCAGAGGTTGATTGGCGGAGATACAGTAGTAGTCGGAAAAATTAAACGGGCGCTCTTCTCGTAAGAGGAGAGTCTATGCAGTATGGCCGCATTCTACGACAATCCAACATTATTCGAAACATATTAATATTCTGATCTCTGTCGATTGGAAACAAAAACGACAAGCCACTTAAAATCCTGTCAAAATGGGCACAAATACGAATACTAATACACAAAGAATTTTTATTCAGACGGCATACCGGTTCATTCCGCCTCATGTGAAGGGGTTATAAGATAAGGTCCATTTGGAATTTTCACCAAAATGTGACTGGAATTAGAGTTTATTCCGTGTCGAGTCCTCTTCTCCATGATGTCCTCACTTCTATCAACTACGCACAGCAGTATTTACCCATAAACTTGAACAAACTTTTCCATGTGAAAACCTTCTACTTCAGTCAGGTTGAGTGAGCTAAACAGTACGTGTATCTTTTGACCTCTGAAACAATTTGTTAACTTCCCACGCACATAACATAAAAGAGACTACATGCTTTCTACAGAGATTGGTAAGATTGTCAATTACATTGCGCACTAACCCAAGCACTTAATAAATACATGGTTCAAATTACTGAGTGGGGCAAAGGTGTACATGTGTTAACTGTTCGGTATTCAGAACTGAAAGAAGTTGAAAGTACAGACTCAAATTGGAGAGAGGACTGTATTTAGCTATTCTTGTGTCTCCATTTCATATGTAGAATACCGGGTGGAGGGTATAATGTGTTTTAAGACTTTGACATTCAGAACTCTTTGAAAAGCATACGACTAAGCTGAAGTAGAGTCTATACTGTTAAACTACTCAATCCTTCATCGGGGTACTTGCTATTTTTCAGATCTTGAGTTTGAGTTTGAGTTTATTTATTCGCACGTAGAACACAAAAACAGAGAAATGTACATTGGATAAAACAAATACTGTGCGGGAGGAAGGGAGGAAGCCTAACGGCTTATGCGAGCCCTCCTCCTATAACGTATGCAATTCTAATGAAATAATTGAGGTGATAAACAATTGATAATAAAACAAGGAAATGTATCAACTAAATTAACACAAAAAAGCCATCAAATAGAGAAGCTAAATAACAAATAAATTATTAAAAGCAGGGAAATATATCAACTAAATAACAACTTAAGCTATCAAATGGAGAAGTTAAGGAAAAAATTATTGGCAACAATTTAAATATTGAAACTATCGTAACACAAATGAAGCTATATAATATAATAGAGAAGCTAAAGTTAACGAATTAAGAAAAAAGAAGGATATATCGTAACTAAAGTGACACAAATAAAGGTATTATCAAATGACTAAAACAAGGAAATGTAGCAGCTAAATACCTAATGATTAAAACAACAATTGAATTATTAAAAACAGGGAAATATATCAACTAAATAACAACTTAAGCTATCAAATGGAGAAATTAAGATAAGATGTCAAATGTCAGTGGGAAAGGAAAGTATGTGATTTTTTAGATTGCGTTTAAAACTAATTATTGATGTTAAACATTTTAGATGGAGGGGGAGATTATTCCAATTAATTATACATTTGTATTTTACACTCATTTGGGCTACTGACGTTCTAACTAGGGGAATATGGAAATGAGCACTTTGTCGAGTTTGGTAATTATGAAAATGAGAATTAAGATTTAGAAGACCATTAAATGTTTCTGGAAGAGAACAGTTTAGGAATTTAAACGTAAATAGCATCAGATGAAGTTTGTTGATATCAAAAATATTCAAAATCTTAAGTTTTGTAAACAAGGGTGCAGAATGTGCATGAAAACTGGCGCCCGTGGCTGAACGAACAAATCTTTTTTGGAGCAATATCAGGGGCTGTAGTGTGGTTTTGTAGGCGCATCCCCAGACTATATTCCCGTAGGTTAGATACGGGTATATTAAACTATTATATATGGTAATAATGGTTTTTTGAGTAAGAATGTGTTTAAGTTTTCCAATGATAGAGTCAATTCCATATTACCGAGAGCTTGTTTCTGGCCTTTTGTTCTAACATTTTGGAAATCTTTGTGACAATCTAACTGTGATAAGTAACTGTTTAGAACTATTTATAACATCTATGTGACATTCTAAATATTTCTATAGTATTCAAACATGTTAGAAAGAATTCTAACATCAAATACATTATTTCCGTTAGTTTCTAAACTGTTCCAACATAGATGCATCATTTGTGATCACATGTTCGAACATAGAAACAATATGATGAAACTGGGTCAGTGGGCTGGGAAGAGGGCAATTCACACATCCCTGCCAAGTGCAGGAAATTATGTCTGGCTGCCACCTTCTCACAAAAGACTCACCAGTGAAAATCTAAAAATACAAGAGCCAAACAAAGGACCAAGCTTAGCTGCTTTGTTTATGGGGGCAATAAAAGTTTTTATGGAGGGAAAAAATGACACAAAATGTTGGAACATGTTGGAACAATAACAAAAACACATAGATGTTTGAAAATTGTTCTAAATAAAGAGATAATTATATCATTACTTTCCCAAATGTTCCAACAAATATAAAAAGGTTCAAACATGTTTAAAGTTTCATTTTGAAATGTTTGAACAATTTCGAACTTTAGTGACTGAAATGTTCTTTTACTCATAATAGTTCAAACTTATTACAAATATTATTTCAAAACCATCTCGGTGACTTGGAATTGACTCTACCGATAGTTTTTGAAATCTTTTTACCTAACATAGTTATATGCGATTTCCAGGTCAGTCGATCATCAATGATTATACCTAAGAATTTGGCTTGACTCTCTTGAGACAGGGGCACACTTTTTAAAAAGATTTTGGCACTTTTGTTATAGGTTTTATTTCTATTACAGAAAATTAGATAATATGTCTTCTTAACATTTACTGATAATTTACTTGCCTCAAACCACGACATAACCTTTTTCATTTCTTCGTTAGCAAGTTTTACTAGCGTATCAAAATTCGAGTTTGAAAGAAAAAGATTTGAATCATCTGCAAATAGGATAAAGAATATAATTGAGGATGCTTTTTCGAGATCATTTATATAAATCAGAAAAAGTAGAGGTCCTAATATCGAACCCTGTGGGACACCACATTCTATTATTTTGGGTTGTGATTTATTATCGTTAAGAGCTACGTATTGTTGTCTATTGGATAGATAAGACGAGAACCATTTTATTGCGGAGTCACATATACCGTATCGTTTTAATTTATTGAGTAGAATGGAATGATTAACCGTATCAAATGCTTTTGATAGATCGAGAAAGATTCCTATTGTGTATTCTGAATTATCTATGGCGGTAGAAATTTTTTCCATTAAGTGTATGAGTGCCAGAGAGGTAGAATAGCCCTTTCGGAAACCATATTGATGTTTATATAGGATGTTATTTTGATTTAAATGTTTCAAAAGACGACTATATACTAGCTTTTCCAAGACTTTAGATATGCAGGGAAGGACAGATATTGGTCGATAGTTGTTAACATTTAGTGGGTCACTGCTTTTAAAAATAGGCGTCACTTTTGCGACTTTTAGTGGGTGGGGAACAATTCCATTTTGCAAGGATAGAGAAAGAATATGTGTTAGAGGTGCAATAACATAGGGTAGTGACAACTTTAGTACTTTAGGGCTAATTTCGTCATGACCAGCAGCTGAGTCTTTTAAGTTTTTGACAATATCTGTAATTTCAGCATCAGTTGGTGGCACAAAAGTTGATAGGTTAGAATTTACTTGTAAAGTGATGTAGCTAAGAGGATCTTGTGTTCCTTTTGGGATTTTACTTTCAAGTGTAGGTCCAATATTAATGAAAAAATCATTGAATTCATTACATATTTCATCTTTATTTTCGGTAGTTTTGGTACCGATTTGTATTTTGTTTGGACCAGCTGAGTTGCTTTTGTTACGATTTATAACTTCATTTATCAGGGACCATGTTTGTTTTATGTTACTGGTAGCTTCATTGAACTTTTTGTGGTAGTAATCCTTCTTTGTAGTTTTTAGGAGATGATTTAACTTATTCCGGTATTTTTTATAGATACTGTGGTTTAAGGGCGTGGGGTTCTTGACATATTTAGTGTAGAGCTTGTTTTTTCTGCGTATTGACTTTAACAATCCACTGCTAAGCCAGGGTTTTTTGCGAGAGTGCTGGGAGATTTTTGTAGTTTTCTTTGGGAAACATTTTTCGTATAACGATCCGTATGTTTCGAGAAACTGATTACATGCTTTCTCTGTGTCTGTTTCGTTTAATACGTCGCTCCATACTATTTCTGATAGGGATTGTGTAAATTTCTGAATGTTAGTTGGCTAGCAGTACAATAAGGCTTTGCGGGGGCTTGAATGTGTGTTCTACCAAGCACACCGGTCACCCCTAATCTCAGAGCAGAGGTTTAATAGGCTCCGGCTGTTTTTTTAGTCGTTTTTATCGGGCTTTCTATTTTGTATTTTATCTACCCTACTCTTCTCGAGAATCATGTTGGGATTTTCATGAATGATCTGGGAATCTGGGAACAATACTAAACGACTAACATCTTAGCCATAAACATTCCTCTTAGCTTCCTGGAAGGAGGCTGTAACATTCTAAAACGTCACCTTTTGAAACGTTTTCCAGCCCCAGGATTACTCTCCCCCATCTCAGTGCTGTATCGCGTTATCTTTTTGCCTCCCTGCTTGAGTGAACTATTTAGCTAATGTGCCTTTCGCCCTTCAGAAGCTTAAAAGAGAGTTAAAAAGTCTTCAGACAGAAATTTCTTCCGGTCCAAATGATTTCCAAACTGTCATTTGTTTGGAAATGTGAGTCTTTGAATGAGAGAA
This sequence comes from Branchiostoma floridae x Branchiostoma belcheri, assembly GCA_019207045.1. Taxonomy (NCBI): domain Eukaryota; kingdom Metazoa; phylum Chordata; class Leptocardii; order Amphioxiformes; family Branchiostomatidae; genus Branchiostoma; species Branchiostoma floridae x Branchiostoma belcheri. The sequence goes on from CM033028.1 coordinate 6,959,292, forward strand.
AAGTAAGAGAATGATCAGATAACCAGGACAGTCGAATTGTAACAGCGTTAAACTTCACGGAAGTGCGTCAGCGGATAAGAGAAAAACACCTGTCAAAGAAACAAAGTGGGTAAAAGAAAGTCATTGAAATCAGAAGTAACGTTACACCAAAATGATAAGGAAAACAAAAATACGAGGAAACTACTATATACTTCTACTGTCAGTCAGGAAACACAACTATGGATACAAATAAACGAAACTGATATACATGGATTGTACATGCACTGATACTCTTCCCTCGTCGACGCTGTGTCTAAAGATTGAGTGCGGACGAGAAATCTGTAATGAAAGAGTTTCTTCAATTGATCTCAATTGACATGCGCATATGTAACATGTACTTCGGGTATTGAAGAGCAAGTTTAAAGCTTAGAAGCATAATCACACAAACACCTAATTTACCAATTTACCCGAAGTTGGGACAAGTTACGGCGAACCACAATTATGGAAGATAGCGAGTAGACAAACGACGAGCCGAGCAATTAGCTGAAGTGTCAACTGGTTAGATAAAGTCTAGTGTTCATTCGTAGCGAGTTGAGCTATTACGCACGTGTGCGAGGCTCCAAGGTCGCCCGCACCGCTCAAGCACACACCAAATGCTCTTAGATAACAGGCGGTAATGATGGGAAGCGGAGATGTTAAGGTTTTTTTGGAAGCTACCGGAGATGGGGACTTAGCAGTAAGTGCTATTATCATCGTCAGGAATGAGCCTGGCTTATAGACAACCCCACTTCTACAGTCGGCTTGCCTCACAGGCCCTTTTCGGTACAATTCAAGGTATAATTCCAAGGCCTAGGAAAAACCCGATTAAGGTCCTGAAGTAGTTGATATAGTAGGTAGGGATCCTCGCAGCACACTTATATTCTAATTATGCAGATCTACATTGGACAAAACGCCGAAACGAGGAGAACATGCATGTTGGGATACGATGTTGCTACATTTTCATCACTCAGATGTCAAATTTTATGTCCCATCCCAGCTCTAGCGGTGGACCAAAAGACGGCTAGGGTCCGCGGCAGGTTTTGTCAGGGTCGGTCGGGTAACCGGCTACACAACATTTTATTAGGCCAAAATTTTATTTATTATATTATTACATTTTATTAAACTCTCACTGCACCTGGGGCACCGGTGCGGCACTGTGGGGTTCGTAGATGACTCAACGAATTTCAGAGATAAAGAATGAATTTTCTTCCGTTTTTTGTATTTTGTTGTCTTCTGAGTCATACATTTACGTATTACGCAATATCCAAATTATAAAAAATCGCAAAAATAACAAAACAGTGCCACAGTGAAAGAACCCCGCAGGGCCGCACCGGTGCCCCAAGTGCAGTGAGAATCTACTCTTCAAGCAGATGTTAGGCTCCGGCTGTTTTTTATAATCTCCAAGCAGATTCCTCCGGTGGCATAAACAGTAACATACTGTAAATGCATTTAAGTTCGCAAGGATTTAATTTCGCGGTAGCGGGAAAAGGGACTTTTCGCGGTGGATTTAAGTTCGCGGTAATACCATAGACTGCAGTCTAATACCATAATAGAAAAATGTTCGCGGTGGTTTTAAGTTCGCGGTGAAGTGGTCACCGCGAAAACCGTGAACATTAATCCACCGCGAACATTTCTGCATTTACAGTAAGCTGGGGAAGGACTTCAGCCGGCAGAGGGGTAAAATTGGCCACGGCGGAATCTGCCGCAGGACGCAACTGGTCCGCGGTGGCCAATTTTACCCCTCTGCCGACTGAAATCCTTCCCCAGCTTATGTTACTGTTTTATGCCACCGGAGGAATCTGCTTGGAGATTAGTTTTTTAGTCGTTTTATAGGACTTTCTATTTTGTCATTGTTCTTGAAGTACGCAAGATACAATACAAAATAGAAAGCCCAATAAAATCGAATAAAACAACGTTTAAAAAACAGCCGGAGCCTAACCTCTGCTTGAAGAGTAGTGAGAATCCATCTTAAGTAAGATCCATGTACCATTTATGGTACTCACACTCACAACAATGGTACTCACACTTCCAATAAAGGCACAAAGTTCTTCTATAGGTACTATATAAACATCTCCAATCAGACGTTTGCTTGGTCATGCTTGCTCGACAAGTCACGCTTGTTATGCCTGTCTGAAGCCACAATCAATAAACATTAAGTCAGTCAGACTGCCTAAAACTCCACTACCACTATAACTTATGCTTTGAATCCTGAGTTTTTTTCTACGTTTTAGTTTCACTGTGTATAATTTTGCTTTTCGTCTTGGGGTAGGGGAATAGACTAGCGCCTCCAAAAACTTTTGGTATATATTTGGAGAATCCTAATAAATAAATAAATAGATAAATAAATCATTTGCTTCATGTATATCAAGTTCGTTCTGTTACAAGTACATGTATTGTCTGTATTTGTATCTTTGCTCATGTTGCTTACCTTTGTGTCTTTTGTATGTATAGCATGTATAGTGGTGACGCTAACGTTACATAAGTTTGTCAACTTGAGTGCGTCACCACTATGTCTGTAATGCCCTTCAGCGTGAATAACACTTTTGGCTTAGCATCTAATTGGAGACCTCTTGCAGTGTTTGGGACTAACTGTGCAGTTTCTATGTTCACCTCTTAACCTGACTCTGTTCTATATAAAGGTACATGTTACAGGATACGGTATAACAATGTTGTCAATCTGTATCATTTGTCATTACCCTATAGCAATGTACTGAACCTGACAAAGTAGGCTGTGACCCAAACATCATTAGTCTAAGACTCCACTTGTACGTAAGGGCCACTAACAAGGAACCTTTACACCCTACACATTAACTTCCGATTACCTCAATTCAACATAGCCCACATTCTCTTATGTAATAATCTTCATATAATAATAAGTCATTCATATAAGAACAACATTTTGTAGTAGCTACAGAATGGGGACTATACAAAAAAGCATTTGTTCCTACATTTTCAGTATCACAAAGAAGCGAGAAGAAGTCGAATTTACTCAGTATATTAGTAGAATGATCCTTGTGCTGATCGACATTGTAACTAATCCATGTATTTGTCAAATATAATTTTGTTGCGATCTGTACTTAACCCAGTGGGTATATATGTGCAAGAAAGGTCTTTTCATTCATTCATTCATATATTAGTAGGCAAATCCCGATTGTCACCCGGAAAAGTTATGGCGTTCACAATGACAACCACGCGCTTGCGCCGGAAGGCTAGAGATCTGAGCGGGTAGACGATGGCACAGAACCGGTCCACACTCATGATGCACAGCTGCCGTTGTTACCTTGAAACCAACCAAAATATTATCGAAAGCAATCAATAAAGTTCAGTGTGTGGGCCGAATAATCTCTCTTTGCAGCCAGGGGCTGTGAGGGGCTTACAATAGGTGGACTAATCCGCATGGGTCTGGAGCGGCTCTAACTCATCAGGTAACCTCAATAAGACTGTAATTGTTCCAGTGCACGGGAGGATGTTCCAAATCACTTACCAGTGCACGGGAGACGTTTAGCGGTGTTAGGTACAAGTGCAGTAATTTAACGCTCTTCGATTGCAGATATGTCAGAGCGGAGCTTGAGGGACATGTCTATTAACTATGTAGTTGTACCGTCTTTGGTGAAATTTCTGATGTCAATTGCAAAGCGCTTTCTTTTTCACTGTCCTGCAGCTGACGGAAAATTAGTCTACAAAAAAACTTTGATCAGCACAGCGCAGATTCACAACCCTGACGACGGCTCTGAATTCAACTGGTACCTCACTCCACTCCAGCAAAGAAAAAAAAAAAACTTACTGGATTTCAGAGATGAAAATGGGCATTTTGCTTATAAAGATATGCAGTTTGGTGTACATGTATTTGCAGTTTCTGCCTCCTACAACAGCCAAAGTGGGTCAGGGAATTTTTTAATTGCATATTTATTAGACCTTCCTTGTATTGTACTTACACACTATAGGTGTGCTGCACTTTGCTTCTGACAGACTTCCAAGGGAATGGTCATCTTGAAATCAACTCTGTTGCTCATAAGAATTTGAACAACAAATTGAGATATTTCAGTCTCAAGAAGATATGCCTTTACATTTCTTTATCAAAATTACATTCATTCAAATCTTACTATAAAACCAATTTCATCACTTTCTGACTCCCCCCGTACATTTGTCACCTTTTCCCAATATTGGTAGAAATTTTAGTTTTCAGCTAGAATCACATAAATGGTTCCTGCTACAATAATGAATGGTGTAGTACTAATAGCACCACAAATACATGTTATTGTGATAACACACTCATCATGTTGGAATACATGTTTACACCATCTGGTGGAATTCATGTGTGAAACAAATTTGAGATGTTTGGTGGTCTGACCACCTAATTTCAAGTTTAAGTAAAAATTAGTTACTAACAGGGAAAGCATCAAATAATGTACAAGAGGAAGGACCAGCCCCTTGTTTATTGTCACACAAAATACAGTATTTGGCAAGTATATATTTTGCTTTCAACAGTATCAAAAACTAGTACCACAAACATCATTCTCAATTAACTAAAAAGTACATGTATGTGCAACACTTCCTAATTATAGATCATGGAACGTTACTATGTATTTACTCTGCAAGAACTGTGGTAAAACATGGTACAAAACCACCATACATCACACGTCAATACAAGGTCAAGCAACTGTCCTGTCTTAAGAATAATGCACCTTTGCTTATTGTGTTAATATGTACTGCATTTTTATGAGGTATCAATAGTTGCCAATAGTTAACATTATGGCAAACAATAGATTCACAAAGCCTTGTCTCTTCACACCTCTGAAGTTCCTTTTTTTGGAACACAAATACGACCGCGCAGATAGAAAGATTGTTGATTAGGCAATAACATGGTAGCAAGTACAATACCAAGACGTTTTACCAAATAGAATGCTGGATTTTGAAGTTAACATGATTCTATCTGATGTACTGAAATGCAGGACAAGGAGCAAATACATGTAGTTTATGATTATAACATCAGCAATATCTATAACGTTATACAGTTAAGTGCCAAAAGTATACAAAAGCTTTCTAGGGAATAAAAGTGTTCAATCAATGTGTATGTGATACACCTTAAGTCCAAATAGATATGCTATTTATTCCATTCTAACTTGCAGGCTCCATTCAACAAGATGATGCTGAATCATTACATCCTTAATATCTGACCCCACAATAAACCTCAGCACAATGTTATCATTGATGAAGCATAGACATCAATACAATAGGCAGGGAAACACTAATACATTTGTGTCACCCTTGTTATTAACATTTCAAGATGCTCCAGCATCTGTATCTATGTGAACCCCAGAAAAGAAGACAGCCACAAAGAAATGTTTTACTTCTTAGGATCTTTGACCACAGAAATGATAAAGAATGCTTATCAGCAACTTTCAGGTTATATGTTATACAGGCATGTATGTTATGTTGGTACAAAGAACACCTGATTATGTCTATGAGAAGTCCCTATGAAGAAGTTTGTTGTTCCCTCATCGCTCTGGTTCTGGACCGAAGCCTGTAGCCAGACTGTCTGGGTTGGTCGTCTGCTGTCTCTGCTTTCTCCTTTGCACTGCCGTTGAGAAGCTCCTGTACAAACTTGAACCTGGATAAAAACAGCTTCCAGACCAAGAACCATCCTGGAACAAAAAAGGTATAACTATAACCTGAATTGTTTTCCATTAAAAGGATTTCCATGTTGCAGAATAAGGTGTTCCTTAAGATAGATATCTTTCACTATGTCATGAATGTGCTTGAAATGACAGGTGCAAGTCATGACTGCACTACTTAGACTAGAGGTTAATTATTATCTGTATGTTCATGCAATTTTAGACACTTATCGATAATTTATCGTAAATGCAATCCTAAGTACGTTAATCATTCAATTACATAAAAGGGAGTATGACGATGCAGAATTGCAATTATACCTATACAAAGGATCTTTACAAACGCCCATATACATGTGGATATTGTACGAGCATTCCATATGACATTTTTTATGACAACACTTGTAATAATAAATCAATCAACAACAATTTATGGCAACAAAAATAATACACTTCCAAATACAGTAACTTCTTACCTGCTACGACGATAAGTAGCACAACGATGACAGAAGCGAGAAGAGACAACAGAGTCAAAAGTAGATCTTGCCAAATCGATGCCATCTTTCACAACAAAGTCTTTGTTCTTCTTTCCGCAACATGCGACAGAATGTGGGAGGGGGGCGACGACTAGACAAAGGGAAAATCTCCAACCGCTTTGTCTTCTGTCGTTTCGGACGAATCTTTCTGAGTAAGGGGTTTCTTGAATATACGTTCCTACATTTGTAGCCTTTTCATTTGAATAACCCGTGCGTTTCCACAAAAAAAAGGCAAGAAAGCCCAACGCTTCGAAGAAGCTCCCCGAAGAAATGAAATCGTCAACAGGGGTCAACTTGGCGGTCGAAGGTCAAAGAGTCTGTAGAATAGTCGATTGATTGTTGAGGGAGGCATCTTTCTTGGTACATATAACCTATTGTTTATATACCAACTGAGGCTATACATTCATTAATGAGAATATATGTTATATAATTTAATCTTAAAAGTGAACACAAAAACACCAATTCAAGAAACACATTTGTTCATCTATGATCCAATCTCCCTTCAAGAATAGTGGTACCTACCAAAATTGCAACATGGTGTGACTCACACTGTGGGTGTGACTGACGAAAGTTGTGAATTCATTGCACGAGTACACGTTGTGTCAGCTCTATGTATAGATTTTAACCAGGTGGTCTATAAAACAGGCAACTTCATATCACAGCCCACAGAAAAAAAAACTTACCACTTTTCACCTCGGTGAGGAATCTGAGAAGCGAAGATGAAGAAGAGACAGGTGCTGAACTGTATTTTCTCGGCCTGGTACCCGCGGTTCGAACACCTGACGTTCCCTACCGTGGTCCTCCCGCTGTCGGCACATTTCGTCAGCTATCTACTCGCCGATGGGATCGTCCTACCCAACAGTGGCAAGGGAAAGAGCTACAAGGTACTCAGGGAATCGAATCCAGAACTGCTTGATGCTTAAGCTTTACCAGAAGGACTGATGGATTGCTTACCTTCTGAATTCGTGGATCGATTGCAAACTTAACGTTTCATGTGTCGTATAAACAGCGTTGTATTAACACTGTGCTGACATTACATCAGTATGTCTCAGAGTAATACTGTAGTCTACTCTGTAGTATAGCTTGTTTCACGTACTTACTTAACTTACTTAATCCTCTTCATCCCGTGTGGGACATAAGGCTGTGATAAGTTTCCTCCACTGGGGTCTGTTCTGTGCTCGGGGCTGAGCAGCATCCCAGGGGATCCCAATGGCCGCTAGATCTTTAGCCACAGTACGTCTCCATGTGGTTTTAGGACGTCCCCGTTTTCTCTTTCCCTCAGGGGCCCAATGTAGAGCAACTTTGGGGATACGGTCATCCGACATCCGCAGAACATGGCCCAACCATTTCAGTCTTCTGATGGCAATTTCAGTAGACAACTGTCTTGTGTTCGTTTTTCTATACAGTTCTTCATTACTGATCTTATTTGGCCAGTAGATGTTACATATACACGTTACACGTGGCCACCTATTAAACACTCAGAAGAAGAAGAAGAAGAAGCACTTACATGCATAACAATCAATGACAATTTTGCATTTTGTTATCATTTACCTTACTAATAGGCACAGTCAACACTGATGCCTTTATTCCAGAATGAATGTCAATCTGCCAAAATCTGGTGTTTAAAATTCAGTTGAACCGAATATCTTGTTCAATCACTGATGCAAGGTAGTTGATGCTACATTGTACCTGGAACATCGGACCGTTTTCAAAATCTATTCAGTTGCTTGAGTATTAGTTCCTTATCTCAACAGTGTAACAGTGGTGTTCAAGTACCGTCTATTGTCCTTGCCCAACGGCACTAGTGCTTTTGTGGCGACGGTGATAGCGTTCGTGATTTGTGATCTGCCGACCCCGGTTCGATTCCGGGTAGGGGGCATGTTGTTTCTTTCTGTTCTTACTCGCCCCTCTGGTTGTTTCAACACCTAGATCCCTAGCCCTCATTGACGTACCAAACCTGCTGTTGTCAATCTAAATCCTAATGTACTGATGTGTCATGTTTGATTTCCAATAGTCCAGTTACAAGGCCCATCCTGATGATGACTCAGATGTGGAGGATCCTGATTGGTCAGACGAGGATGAAGATGCCCAGACAGAGGCACCTGAGTTTCCAGAGTTGGAGGCTCAGATCAAACAAGCTGTCACTCATCTGGGTGGAAAGGTATTTAATAGATACTTGTCTATTGACTAATCATGTCATGTATCACACCACTTCTCTACAAGTCATGGTGACAGAACATGTCTACAGATAGTCTCTGTAGAGCAAGCATTAACTTGCTGTTTCTGTTGATCCAAACTACTAATTCTGTTGATCCAAACTACTAAGGGTTCAATGCTGCTGAACATGGCAGTTTGCATTGATTCTTTTGGAAGGGAATGTAATGTAAGGTATATGTGGGAGCTGTCAGGCATTACGTTGAAATATTAAAGAACTCAATACACATATCAAATAGCAGCGATGACCAGGTGTGCACGGCAGAAAACGCAAGCTGTAGCAGTACCATTAAATAATTAAAAAAGTCTTTACCCAACTAAGAGGTTACAATGATTCTCAATTGAGCCTGCTAGGCCCGACTACCTCATGTGTCTGATGACACGGGAGCCCCTAAGTCTAAGTCTCAATTGGTAAAGCAATTTATTTTACCTTTTTCTTACCATGTGTTTTCCTCAGGTTTTCCCCAAGCTGAACTGGAGTGCCCCAAAAGATGCATCATGGATTGCCTTGAACAACAGTCTGCAGTGTACCTGTCCTGAAGATGTCTACTTACTACTGAAGAGTTCTGACTTTGTCACTCATGACCTCACACAACCATTTGAAAGGTACCCACAGTAAGATACTGTAAATGCATTTAAGTTCGCGGGGATTTTTTTTCGCGGTAGCGGGAAAAAGGACTTTTCGTTGTGGATTTAAGTTTGCGGTAACACCATAGACTGCAGTCTTCAGGGCAGGTACACTGCAGACTGTTGTTCAAGGCAATCCATGATGATCAAACAAGCTGTCACTCATCTTGGTGGAAAGGTGCCCCCAGTGGCTAATTAACGTCAAAACCTTGAACATTAATCCACCGCGAACATTTCTGCATTTACAGTATACTAGTGGTCCTTTACATTTGAAGTTTCTTAGATTCTATATGTTTCATAGATTCTATTCAGTACTGCAGTACAGTCTGGGATCAGGGAGGGAAGGGATACATTGATAAACTGCAAAAGTTACAAAACAGGGTGGCCAGGGTAATTCTAGGCTGTGACAGGCATACCTCTACTTCAACCCTTCTAGACTCACTTGAATGGCTCCCAGTAGCTGAACTGCACAAAAAAGCCAAAGCTACTCTTGTCTATAAGGCCCTGAACGGTTTGACCCCTCACTACAGCAGATGTTCACACAGCTATCACATGTCCACACACACAATACCCGCCTCAGGGCACAAGGCTAGGCGGTCTTCAGTTGCCCAAGGCTAAACTGGAACACAGAAGACAAGCCTTTTCATCCTCTGGGGCGGCACTATGGAACTCACTGCCACAACACATCAAAACAGCCAGAACGCTGGCGACTTTCAAGAACCTTTATGCACTTAACATTGATATGCAAATTCAATCCTGCTTTTAAATTTGACTTCTTTTTGTTATGTTTCCTGTGTTCTGTCACGTTAAGGCTAAACTTTTGGTTCACTTGTTTGGCAGTATTATTTTATGTTATCTAAGTTAAGTCTGACTTTGTACAATCTTTATGTTTATGTTACCTAAGTAATTTGGTTTCATAGAACGTTATGTATGATTATGTTATTGAAGTTGATTTGCTTCTGTTGAACTTAATGTATGATTTATGTTCGGGGTTCTCCCCCCAGGGGGCTTTGAAAAACGCTGTCAGGCGACATGCTTTACCCTCAGAATAAACAAACAAACAAATGTAACTGCAGTGAGTACAATAATAATGTATGTTAGCTTTTAACATGGTCCAACAGCAATGCATGTTCAGTAAACCTTTGCAAATTAGTAGACATATACAGGCAACGAAAAGGACTGAAATCTTGTAACATTAGCTGTTGGGAAACTGATTGAGGAAACTAGCTAGTTTTCTACAAAAGACAGGAGGCATGAAGCATGTTAAGGGAACAGAATTTTTCAAACAAACCCCACTTTTTGTTGCCAACAGATGCGAAGATGAGGACACAGATGTTGAGGTTCAGTATGAACTCGTCCTACGGAGGTGGACCAATGTTCACCCAGGTATGGAGTTCAGGTGTTTCGTCAAGAATGACCAGCTCATTGCCATCAGCCAAAGACATCATTCCAGCTTCTTCCAATACATCCACGACCAACATGACAGCATCCAAGCAGACATTGTAGACTTTTATCACACAGACATTGAAAAGAAGTTCCCAGATTCTAATTATGTGTTTGATGTGTATAGGAAAAAGGCTGGAAAGTTAATGCTTGTGGACTTCAACCCATTTTGTGAAGTTACAGACCCACTACTGTTCACATGGGAAGAGCTCACGTCAGGTGAACCCTTAGAGGGGGCAAACTCTACAGAGGGGGAAGGGGTTGCAGAAGGGGTTGTGTTTCGGTACATTAAGAGTGAGATGGGAGTACAGCCCAACCCTCTGCACAGCTATAGAGTGCCAGAGGATATAGCACATCTAACCAGTGGGGAGGATGCATACAAGCTAATAGACTTCCTGCAGATGAAGTGTCAATCACAGGAGGGGGAGGAGCCATCAGAGATGGAAACATGACAATGTAGAGTGCAGGAAGTGTAACCTGGACTCCAGGCTTGTCAGCTTTGGTTTGCTCCTAAGAGTTGCCACTCCATTGAGTAGGGACTGTTGGAAGCGGCCTGAAGCTTACAAGGCTGAACTCCAGGCTACAAGACAGAGGGAAAAGATAATCATTGGAGTCTGTGTTTTTCCTATTGCACTTTACATCAGAAGTACATACAACGTAAGCGTTAGGGCTCGCATTTCCTATACTTTGATGAGTGACTTTGAGCTGTATGTACTAGAATATAAAAAAAGGTATGCAGATCAGATGCATATACCTGTTGTTAATAACACTTAATGAATAATAAAGGATATTCATGCTAAAGGCCCAGCAGAAGCTACTTACCTGTAAATTGCAGTCCAATTAATTTTGCAAGTTTCCTCTCGTGACTAGTGTAACATGATGAATGAAGCTGTACATCATAAGACGAATTTCCAACTTCCTCTGTTGTGAGAATATATCGATGTAGAAATAAACTTCAAAGTTAACCTTTGGATAAGATGTAAGTTGTACTGTATTTGCAATGGAAAATTTGCGACATGTTTTAAGTTTGAGATCCTACCATGTCTATGATACAGGTGCGCATGCACTTCATACTAGGTTCTGGTCCTGTATGTTATAACTACCTGTGCAGTATACATGTAACACCCCACAAAAGAATACATGCACTTGTTGACCGGTTTTTAATGGCTCAAAATTTTTCTTTGGATATTTTTTCTCTCTCAAAAGTTGTGACATTTGCTTGTACATTTTGTACTTTAAGTAAACCAAGTTTGAGAGTTGCTTAGATTCATTTTATTCTTTATGTGTAATAAACCAATTTAAACAGCAGTTGTTGACAGTTTGGGTATGACGGGATAGCAGTTATAGCAATTACATATATTATGAATGACATCATATCTACAGTTACTGTTTTTGTCTGTGTACTAGTATATGTATCTACATTTGCCCAGTTCTCATAACAGTACTGTATTAAAAAGCCCTTTGACAGTTGCAATGCATTTGAATAAATTAGTATAATTATTACCCCACTCTATAACTGTCTCAACTCTTTTAATCTTACTTGGGAATAATTCTACATTTTCTTTTATTTACAGTTGCATCATTGCAGCCACTCTAGTGCTTTATTCTTTAAATCATTTGCATAAACAGACATGAAAAGTGCTACATCTTGTGTCATAGCATAATAATGATAGCATAAGACAACCATTCAGAGGACCCATCTGGAACATTAGTGTCCCTAGTTGCATGTCAAATTACATGTAACATCCTGTAACGCACTGATCAAAAAGCTCTTTACGATTAGCCATTAGGACAGACACTTCTGTGTATTGACATTTCCCCACAACTGCATCCCCCTTTATTGTCAGTAGTATTTTGGGGTGTCCTGCTTTTTCTTATGCTGAAAATTTACCTCTGTACCAGTATTCCTACTGCTTTTTCACCAAAGATTATACTTGGTAGTCGATGCTACAAAACAGCACAATATACAAAATGATATCATAATAGAGCTTCAGCGGTACCATATATGGAAGAAATATCTTTGAGTACAATTATAATTTGTGTAATGCAGAAACTGTAGCTGTAATAGAAAGCATCCCTACATATAGTATAGAATCATAAGTCCTGAGGTAAATAAAATTACCTTTATTGTTAAAACTACCTTACATAATTGGTCCACAAGGTCTTTCCAATCATACAACATGCACACAAGTTGTGCAGAAGCGCACCCCAACTTCCACTCACAGTACTGCAGCCTCTCCAGCTGAAAAAATGCTCAAGTCAAGACTTGTACAAGTCTTTGTGCTATGATAGACTATTGCACACCTTTTACATTACAAACGTCAAACAAAAAAACAAACATTCATGCATCCTTTCTTCCTCGGACTACAGGCTGTGTTGTGATGGTGAAACAAACAGAAGGTGAGGTATCTACTGTTGTCCAATCTGTGCACATGTCTTCATATAAACTACAACTTTCCTCACTAATTAATAACACCTGATGAAGTGACTTGTGGCCATTTCTCAATAGGAACATTGTGCATTATACATAAAAGTATTCTGGAAGTCAACATTTTTCTGACTTTTCTACCCTATGGTTTCCTCATAAATCCTAGGTTAATGATTTTATTTTCTTGGAGGAGATAAAAAATGGTATGTAAAACCATCACTTTCAAGGCAAAAGGACTTTCCACTTTGATGATACATGTATGCCAAAGTTAAGTTTTTTTATAGTTATGATCATCTTTAGCACTGTTTTGACTATACCTGTCTGTCAGTAGGATGGGTGATATACATGTATATTATAGACTTTTTTGTGGTTGAGATGTCCCAATTTAGGCCTAATAATATTCATATCTCACTGCCACATTGACAATTGTAGTATCAAGATTTAGCACTACCCAACCTAAAAACTGGAATTTCTATGTTCATAGGCTGAAAGTCTATACAAATTGGAGCTCTGAAAATGCCAAAGGCACCCTAAGTTGAATGTAGATCTGATAGCTTACATGTGTTGTATATAACACAATCAGAACTATAGCCTAACAAAGCTACGAGAAGTCATCATCAATACATCATGGTTTAGGACTTATTCACCACCTTTCTACTACGTCTAGGATCTTCCGTGATCGTTCTGTCCACTGCTTTGCCTACCTGTCTGCATGTGTAAGTCCAATCATGCATGTACTGTAGCCTCTCTTGACTCTAACTTTTCCATAAATGTACTGTCTATTATGTACATGACATGTACATGTACACACACTCACCCCTATTGCATTGCACATGATGCCTTTCCAAGCACATCTTCCTGACAAGTAGCACAAAATTGGACACTAGTTATTTTCCTATTTACATTACATTTAGGAAAGAGAATCATGACTATCCCCCAGCATAAATTTTTGTGCAGATCATTCACTGCTAGCAATGCTAATGATTTCACCTCAATTTAATGCCCATCCCCCTCCCCCCAATGTAAACACTTTTGTCATACATGTAGGACTAAGACTTCTGGGACTTGAACCCTGGCCTCGGAGTCCTGATTGTCGTAGTCCCCTGGCCCGATCCCCATCATCTCACAATACAGCCTGTAGCCCTCCTCATCTCATTCTCTCTTAGCCTTAGCCTGAGTCAGTTTGGGTTTGTCCACAAACTCGATGCCGTTATAGTACACTATAGCCAGGGTGGTGATGCTGGCCATGCCCCAGAACAGCACATACAACAGCTGCAGACTCCAGTCCGCTGGGGGGGGAAAGATGGTGCATGTGAGTCGGGCTACACATGTACGTGTAACGATAGTTGACCTTTGTACGTGGGGTAACCTATATCCGTTGCTTTAAAAACAGTGTATTTGGGGACATCAAATCAACGGACGGCGGTGCCACATTGCAGTATTTTCATTGTATTGCAGTTTTAAACCACTGTCGGTCAACTTTGTATCCCTTAATTAATACGCTGTATCAAAAAACATCGGATATACATATACATGTAGCTTACCCTGCGGATAAAGGTGAACTAGGGCTACATGTAGTCTGTAAGTTGTTAGAATGTCTTAATTATGATACATGTATAAGATCTTCTATAGCAAGTTTTCTTTGGCTTCTAAGTCTGAAACCAATAATACTATGATATCAAGACATCAAGAAATATATGATCTACAAGTAGAAACTATTGGAGATTCAGTATACATGTAGTATACTTTAACTCATCTCAATAATAATATGTATCAAATATATGTTCTGCAACAAAAGAAGTCAAACTGGTAAGTGCAAAGATACAAAATGTAGGGAGCTGAAAAATGCTTGGTAGACCTTGTTTGCTCTGACAAAAGCAAATTCTGTACAACAAGACTAGAAGTTCAATAGTCATGCAGCGTTCACAACAAAAACTGCAAAACAAGAGGCGAGGGTCTGCCATGCAAGCGAGACGTGTCAACAACAATACTACCCCGAGCTCTGCGCGCGATCGCTATCCCCACCCCCGTCCAGGAGAGCTGAGGGAATATCCACGTTACCTGCGGGAATGAGCAGACAGATGAAGCACATGGACAGCGCGATCAACAGGAAGAAGGGCAGCTGTGGGAGACAAACACATCGGCAAACTGCTGGGTTAGTTCTTAAACATCTGTGTTCAGGTTGTGTGCACAAAAGTGGAAATCAAAATATAATACATGTTAACAAATAAGAGTCTCTCCAACTGCAGTAACTGCCTTACATGTGATGGAAGCATTTTGCAGGTCATATAACAAAATATATTGAACAAAAGATTATTCCAGAGGACCAAATATCTATCATAGACTATTTTTATTAGTCAAATAATTTTTTAAAATCATAATACACCTAAACGTAATAGTACTTCCTAAAGTTTGGCCATTGAGCGGAAAAACCTACAATGTAGTCTAGATGCAGCATACTGACATACCTGTAACTGTCTTGATCTACATATACAAATGTTGATGTATAACATTATGAATAAAATTTCGCAAAGGCTTATTTTGACAGAATTTAAGACTTGCTCTGTAATCTACTCTGGACAAGTAGACATGTATCTCTACCAATTTGCCAATCATACAAAATAGCAAAATCGTAACAGAAAAAATCCAACCATTTGCCCTCAGATGGACTTATATGTTCCCTCCAAGCTAGACCTGCATACTTACCACAGTATATCTGACACTCCTGGGCTGCTGGAGAGGACAAGGCTTGTTGATGCACTCTGCCTCGTCAACAATGTAGTTCCCAACAAACAAGTCTATCGCATCCTGGGGTGGACAATTTGAAATCTCATTTCAAATATATGTTCAGTCAAAATACAACTGAATGTAAAGTTCCATCAAATTGCTACATTATAGTACTGGGTAAATCATGTTTTCCTTGATATGGTTTACTACAAATTTTGCCAGCAATGATGTCTGTAGTGTCTTGACAATGTCAATTAAAAAAAATCCACTTGCAAACTGTAATTTGCATACAAATATTTGTGATTGCAATTTGGTTTTAAAATGACAGAATACAAGCATGGCATGATGCATCACATATTGCAGAATACAGCTATAAAACATATTTCAGTTGTTATTTCTTGATAATGGATTAACACCTCACCTGTCTGAATCCATCGTAGAAGTTGTTCTTCATGTACCTGATGGCAGAGTTGTAGCCGTCCATCAACAGACCAGGGATGGTCCTCCTCCCAGTCCTGGGGAGGGAAACAAGACAACATTGAAGAAACTGTGACACTTCATCATCAAAGGAAAAATGTTTTACAGGACTAGAGGCAAAATATCATTTATTCATTATGTATTATTTATTCATTTCATTCAATGTTTGTTAATTTTCTGTTTGCATGTCACCATATGTACATTTTTCATTTTTATATGTTTCAATCAATTCGTGTAATGCAGGGCTCCACTGCAAAGCAGTGTAAATCACTGAGTTGACTACCCTGGGTAAAAATGACAGAAATAAATAAATAAAAGAAACATACCTTGTGTAGTCTGTCTTGAGAGCCCCAGTCCCTGCATATTGCTTGGCCAGGGCATCTGCATTGTCAGCCCACACTGGAATAGTGGTCAAATGTGTTGATAGCAATTTTAAAAAAAGACGTAAATTACTTTCAACAAAACAAACATGTACATCTTGATTGGTCAATTTACAACTGAAGATAATACATTTTCCTTTCTGACATAGATAGATATACTTTAAGAAAACTTTACAAAAATTTAAGCAAAGTGCAAGGAGATTAAACTTGTGTGTTACTTACAGTTCTTGTAGATAAACTCAAAGTCGTTGTGGTCTTCTAATCTCTCTCCAAGAGACAAGATTCCCACCTCCTGGAGAGACAAGAATACAACAGGTTTGTACCTGACAAAACAACACAGGCATGCTGTAACTGCCTCTAAGTTCTAATTTTGCGGTAGGAAGTATTAGCTGTAAATGGAGCATTTGCGCCAGTTTTAAGATTAAAACAGGGGTAGGCTTGCAGAAGACAAAACAAGCATCTTCGTGTAAGTTTAAGTTTGTGGTGCAGACATCACTGCAAAAACCTTGAACATTTAACTACAAATGTACCACAAAATTAAACATTTACAGTGATATGAAGAGCTCCACTACTACATGCGTGTGCCATTGAAATACAAAAGCACTGTTAGTTCAAGTCCATGGTTGAAAGAAAGGGGTAGGCAGATAGAGGACAGAAGAAGCATTTTTGTAGTGGTTTCAACTTTGTGGTGAACAAGACACTGCAAAAATCTCAAATAATAAACAAATACAAAAAATATACAGTAATGAAAAGAGATCCACACCTACGTATGCCTTTGAAAAACATCAACACTGTTAGATGCCATCATCCTTACACTTTACAATTACTAACCTGTAGCTGGGACTGGAGGCTCCTCCTAGCGAGCATGCTCTGAACTACATTGGTTCTGTCCAGGCAGTCAATACAGTTGGTCCTGAACACGGCGTCCTGTAGCCTGGCAACAGAGCCGTCACTTCTGCACAGATAATACCTGCAAACAATGGGGAGAGAGGGGAATTGTAGGCCTGGAATACGCAGCAAAGTCCTGCAAACAATTCCTATGAGGAATGTGTGTGAGTATAGCTAAGACAAAGAAAAAACACAGACCTTTGGTGTGCCAGCTTCATAGGAGAGGTAAACCAAATGGGTGCAATATTTCTGCAAAAGACTGCGTAACGTCTTGCACAATTTAACGTAACTTTCCACAAAATTTGATGCCTACTTCGGGGCCTGTACTGTATACAATTACTTCTCTTAAATCTCTCTAGTGCAGTTTTCTTTTCCAAGCAATATGTCTAAATCCTACCGTGACCCAAGCATTTTGTAAGACCGAGAACGTTTTATGTTTTTAAACCTACCCCATCTTGGCCTGATCCTCTGCCAGTCGGTCCATGAGGAGAGACAGCCTGTGCCACTGGAGGGCCCTGCACTCACGGTGGAAGTCAAACGACTCGATCCTGGAAAAAACACAGATAACAGTCACATTTAGCAAGGACAATAGCTCCTGAGTGAATATGGTGTGCTTGTTTAAGTGGTCTTCTACATCTAGAATGCTTAATTAATGTTTCACTGAAACATAGATAGTTTTGTTTTCAATGGTGGTATCTTAACAACAAAGGAAAAATAAATATGATAGCTAAACCGTTGATTTAAATCAACTCCATTTTCACTCAAACTTTGGATACAGAAATTTTCGTAATACTGGAATTTGCATATCTTGGAAATGTAATATGCACAGTTATGTAGATATTGGCAATAAATATGAATTCAAAAACATAACCTTTACCCACCTGATGTTGTCACTGTTTGAATTCTTGACAGCATCTTCGTAGGCCCTCACCAGCTTGTTCTCAAACCCCTTCTGGTCAAGCTAGCCAGGGGAATAAACAAGCAAAGATGTCAATACAAAGATGTAGTGATGCATGAGAGAACGAAAGAAAATATTGAAGATGATCTTCACTAAGACAATAGGTTCATGATAACTTAAGCTCATCATAATTTTAGTTCATAATAAATTCATAGTTCTTACTTTGCAGGGCTGATTTTATCATAGGATACAAATTATGCAATTTGCCTACGTTTGAAAACTCTGAATAGTCTACATATTGCTAATTGAAATTCTCACTCTTTGTACTTTGCTATGTATGGTGCATTATTCAGTGTTGCATGGGTGGTTCCAGTTGCACATTCACTGTATATCTACAATATAAAGAATTACAGTTTTCCTACCAGGTTGACGCCGATCTGTCTCCCATACAGAACAATCTGGCTGTCAAAATGCCTCTGGAACCCATCTTGCTGTAGTAAGGTAACGATAAACACAAGGTAGGCATTTACATCAGGCTACATAGAGACTGGGAAGCTATAAACTTTCTACAACTTATGACCCACTGCTCACTGAGTCATGTGTTCTATGTGTATCTCAAAATTATGAAACCAGTGAATTGCTACATCTCTTTACAAAGAGTGGTACTATAAGTCCCAAAATTTTGTTACATTGGAAACTAAAGACTACTGTAAATGCATTTACATTTGCAGGGATTTACTTTCCCGGTAGCGGGAAAATGGAATGTTCGCGGTGGTTTTAAGTTTGCGGTAGCGCCAAAGACTGTAGTCACATACTATAATGGACAAATAATAGCGGTGGTTTTAAGTTCGCAGTTAAAGTTGCCTATGTGAAAACTGCCAACATAAAACTACCGTGAATATTTCGAGTTGCCCCACCTGTTTGAGTGCAGTACTGATGATAGGAGTGGGCTTGTACTTCAGGTTAGGTCTCTGGGACCAGTGCAGGGGCACGGAACCTCTGGTCTGGGGAAATATATGGGGTAAAATAGGAGATTAGTGTGAGCTTGTACATAAACATTTGCAGTTTGGACAACCCTTGTTTACCATTATTATGACATCTGCATTCCCTCTTCTTGCAATAAGAGATGTTGTATATTGTATATCCACTTAGTTTGTAGGGGATTTATTTTTGTAAGGCTGAAGGAGCCTGGAGGCATAGGCAAAATCTGAGTCTGCAGTGGACACACTACAGAGTGTGCTACTCACAGAAAATCTAAATTGTTCAGGATATGATGATTTTGCTGTAGGGAACTCATATTTGAAATATAAAACTTTTACTGTGCTGCTGCAAATGTTCTACAATACACAGTATTTCTGATGGCTTTTCCATAAATCTAGTAGAGTCAGTAAGGCTTGTTGCACCTGTACAAAGGACCCACGGCTGCCCTCATAGTCCATAATCTGTTCCGTTTCCACATAGTTGGCTGTGTGTCCCTCGAAGTCCGCCCCTCGCATGTAGTAGCGGACTCCAGCACGGTAGCAGCAACGGCGCGAGATAACGATGAGCTTGAAGGGACGCTGGTTTACATGACACTGCTTAATGACCACATCTGATTTATGAGTCAAGCAAAATAAGTTCTACAAGTAGTCAACCAACCAAATGTAAAACTTTCAGACAACCCCAAACTATTTCTGTAGCACTAATTGTTTGTCTCAGCCTGGGCTTGTCGTAAGATATTGCATTCGTCATTTCGGATGGTGGAGTAAAGCCAGCATTCCATGTACATGGCTCGAAATACTTTTTTGTGCATTCCTGCACCGGTGCAGGTAACATTGAAAATTAGCTGCACCAGACAAATTTTACCTGCACCACTCTGAGTTTAGGAAGTATGGATTATACCATTGCCATTTTTTTCTTTTATACTTATAGGTGGTAACAGTCAATGCAGCTAATAACAATCCCTATACATCTAAATCAAAGGAAATTTATATATAAAACCCAGTACACGGACCAGTGGCAGGTTAGGTGCAGGTAGATACCAGAAATACCTGCACTGCTCCAATGTTACCTGCACTAACCTGCATATGCAGGTGGTATTTCGAGCCCTGATGTAGGAGGGAGCCTAGGTTCAAGTGTCAAACCTCTGTGAATATATGAATATTTGATACACAATTGTCTATCATATATTTTCTTCAATACAAAAGGATACAGCCATGAAGGACAGGAAGGATAAACCTGTGGAGCTGTAATAGATAAAACACAATTAGCATGGTATGCTTCATATTCCCATGTACATACAGTAGCCTAAAGGTATGAATTCTAATATGACAATGTAAAAGTTAAGAGAACAAATCATTATGCTAAACAAAACTAAATAAGCTTTTCATCAGTATCCAAGTTTTGACACACTGTAGCATGACGTTCTAACAATGCTGACATTAGCTTACCTTACAGCTACATGTATACAGTATTTATCTTTTAATGTATATGGACACACATTCCTGATGTCTGACAACCCTCTCTTACTATGTAAAAGACTCCCATGTACCTCAGGTTGTGATGTGAACTCCCTCAGCAGGTGTCCATTCCACACAAATCTTTGGTCAGCCTAAGAACAAGCAATGAACTACATGTAATTAGAAATCGACACATACAGTACATAGAAAGCAGGAAATAGTGAGTCAAAATTAATATACCATAGGGTACTACCTTTATTTTGCATGTACTTGAATCAAGATGTTGTGACAAGTACAAAACGTGGTATGCATCTAACCCCATAACCACTTATTAAGTGACAAAGGCTACCGTGGCATTACTAGTAAGAAGAATAATCAGCCCTTCCGTACCCTTTCATACAGCGGGAATGTGAGGAACTCTGCGCTGGTGTTGTTGAGCCTCTGCTGGGTGTGAGTCAGGTCGTAGGTACTGGAGAAGTAGTACCCGTTTTGTCGCAGGACCTCCTCGATCATCCGCAGGTAGTCGTGGTTCGCTTGTTTCTGTAACACAGCAAAAGCCATGTTGTATTAGTTGTAGATACACACTATAAACACATTTAGATCCTAGATCCTAGATTTAGATCCTTTAGATTACAAGGCATTTGATGTCCATGGAAGATTTTTTTCCATGAATGATTTAATAAAGGTTAGACATCCAGATAATAAGATATGCCAAATAGCAATTACTCAAGCAAATGGATATAATTAAATTGGAAACGGTCAGAAGTTTCATGCAGAATCATATCCATTGCTGTACGCCAAATGCTGTATGTATTAATTGATTACCTGTTGGTCGTTGAGATGGTCGACGGACCGTGTGTAGGGAATGACCTGAGTGTCCTCCACTCTCCAGATGGGGTGGTGTTCAACATCTCCTACCTTAGACACCTTGGTGATCACTATCAGGTATGGACCTGGAAAAAAAGGAAAAAGTTACTTCACATATATTACAAAATGACTGCATTATAAGGCAAATTACATGCCAAAATCATAGATATATGCCGGAAAAAAATTTGCAGTTAGACTAAATTGTAAATGCCAAGAATCTTTGCTCAAAATTATAAGCATAATAAAAATGCTTGCAGCTAAATGTGCAAAGGTTTGTTCAATGTACAAAAATGTTAATATAACCAGCTCTTGCATGCTGTGTGCCTCAAAAGCTGGTATATTACAACTTACACTAAAAGGTAGTTATACTGGCTATGTAATATAGACACAGAGTATAGATGTAAATCATCTCCTCTGCTCTTCTGTTGCTATGACGGATAAATCATCTACAGCAAATAAATCTAACATTTCAAGCCCCGAAACAGTAAATCGAGAACAAAAGTAGGATAACCTACTGGCTATGAGTCTCACAACTCCCATGATGCCAAAGATGGTGCGTGTGATGGCGGAGGGCGGGATCTGTCCCTTGTTCTCCACCAGCGTGATCTCATAACTCACACGGTCGATGATCATCAGCTCGTTAGAGTCCAGCGCCTCCACATAGAACTTCTCTGGGTCTATGTGGCTGTTGGATGGGATAACAGCTAGTCACTTTAGTTGTACTACTATTATGGGCATGGGCAGTGAAAAATATTTGCGATAATTGCATGTTCAAAAATATTCTTTTTGCCCGGACATCTGTGCTGAAAAGATGATTGTAGCAAGGCGTGGGTGTTGAGGTATGAGTTGGATGTTGGCCCATGGCCATAAACTTTGTATCTTTTGATAAGGGGCCAATTCTTGGGAGGGAGATGGAAATATTGAATTTATCATAGAATAACTCAAGTTGAACATATCAAATTTGAAGACAATATTTTTTTCCCTTAATCTGAGGGATTTTCCAGCTAGATTAACACCATGGGGACCATTAGTCTGCATGTGCTTTCCCCACAAATGTCTTAAAGTTAAACTCCTGGGCCGTCGACCCAAACTTAGTAGTAAAAGGGGTTTGGCCCAGTACTGAACAAGAAGAAAAATCAGAGTTAGCACTCTTCGCCGCCTCGGAAAGGGGACCACTGGCAGAACATTCAGGAACTGCATATCATCAATGTCTGACACCAAATACACAAACTGCAGTGCTCTGACAGAAGGACAGAGAGAAGAGAAAGAGAGATAGAGAGAGCAATAAATACAATTCTTAACCCCTTGGGGTGAGGTAAAAGCCTTCTGTTCTGGTAATCAATAGTCTTCACAATCGATCATTTTGTGGCAGGTACGAAGGGGAGGGGCTTGCATGACACGTAATTAGTCACACAGTCACAAGTCACATGGCCAACTTTCACCTTGCTTTCATAAAACCTACTCAAACGGGGTACTTCTTTAACTTGATTTGAAACCACAGCGTCAACTCTGGTATTTATCTATGTAATAACAATGGTGAAGAGGACAAGTGACGTCAACTGGTCGGTGACTGATGATGAAAATGATTTTTATGACAACCGAGATCCTGCTCCGATCCGGTTTCGTGGGTGTACCGGCCGGTCCGTATCATCTCATTTTTCGATATAATGCGTGATAAATTCACGACTGGAACACGCCTAATATTTTTCCCTGGAGTAGTAACTTTTCAATTACTACATCAAAGGTTGAGATCGTTTCATTTAGCAGCCAAAACGACAAGAAAACGAAAAGTTACTCACAGTTTGAGTGATGTGTACACGTAGGCCGCCATTTTGGAGTCTGTATGTTGCACTTGCGCAGAACGTACTTGGATTTATGCTGCACTTTTGCATAAAACCGCCTGGTGTCTCCCGTTCACAGAGCAAGATGAGTTACTGATCCATAATCCACACAAGGTCCAAACTTTGCAAATAAGTTTCATTGATGACATCAGTCACAGACGCATTGATTTTCTCCTGATTTTAAAAAGAAGAGGGAATTTTGCTACCCTCCGACGAAGCAGATGACCAACCCATGCAGTCCAGAAACAGAACCATGAGGGAACAACGTAATGACTTATCATGGACATTATCATGTGTTCATGTATCAACATAACATACTTGCCTGTATGATTACTATGAAAAAAACTCCAAATGTTTGCTGAAAAAGTTTATTTTCACCCAGGTCAAAGATCATAAGCCTTCCAAGCATTTAGTAACGTTAACGTTACTCTTTATAGCCATCTTAATTCCCGAGACGTCACATACATGTAGATAAAGCATCATCCTGAAATATCTGTAACAAAGGGCCATATAAGGGTTTTCCATTTCATTTTATTGTTTTCAAATGCAATGGTATTGAACACCTTTCATCCTTACCTTTTGATTTAGAACTTAGATATAGATATATGTTGTTGATGTAAACTACATTGCTGTTCTTGATGCATGTATTTGTGCCTTGTCTTACACTTCAGCACTTTAGATAGAATCATGTACATTTAGACTCCTGAATCCTCCACTTTAGACATTATCTTTGGTAAACACAATTTTGAAAACTATATGCGACTAGTTTATAACGTTATATTGATACACTCATAAATGATACAGGTATAGCCGATGTCTAGTTGTTTGTTACGAATGTTTATGTACAATGCCTTATAGTTTTGGACAGTATTCTTGGATGTACATTTGTATACTAGTGTCTGTACTAAAGATATAGCTTGTCTTAGCCAGCCAGCATTTCACTCATTTTGTACTAAAATTGCATTGAGCTTACTAATACTACAATCTAAAAGTTCTGTTGCCTGGATTGGCTGCTAGATCGACGGCTTGTTTAGCTGATTATTTGTTTACTGAGTATTCAGGCTGTGTCTTATGATTTGACTCATCGAATATTTTTCTTGAGGTTTGAGTCACTGTACCATGACAGTTAAAGGCTTCTTGTTCGCAACATTTTGAAGGAAGTTATATATCACCAGTATAATAGCACTTCCTTGTAACTTTGTTTATGTTTCTTTCTCAGTCATTGCCTGAAGAACAATCCTCTAATAAATGGACCCTTTTTTCTGATAATAAAAATACAAAAAGGGAACTTAAAAGGTGTGATGAGACAAGACTCTGCATTGTATTGTTAGCCATAATTTGGACAGTTGTTAGCTATTGAAAGTTTTTTTTTGAAACCTCACGAAAGAATGCAGTACATATTAAACAGTAAGTAAGTGTTCATTGCTATCAATGGTGCACACTTGTAATTTGCATTAGTGTGTGATGTATGTTGGTTTTGTACCATGTTTTACCACAGTTTTTGATGATTAAACACAAGGTAGTGGTATCTATAGCCAGGAAATGTTACACATAAACATAATTTATGGTTCATTGAGAATGATGATTGTAGGTACATTATTGTACTTGCCTTTGATACTACTGAAGAATATATATATATATATATATATATATATATATATATATATATATATATATATACTTTCCAAATACTGCATTCTGTGTGACAATAAACAAGGAGCAGGCTCAGCTTGCCCGGGTATGCTATTTGACTCGTTATTAGCTAATTTTTACTTACTTAAGATTAGGCAATAAACTCAGACCACAAACATATTTATTGGAATTTTTGTCTCACACATTTATTCCATCAGACTGTAAAATAAGTACTACAACATGGCGATGAGTGAGTTATAGGCCAACATGCAGGTGTGCAGCTATTACATGGATTATCAGTATAGGTATCATTTATGACATTCCAGCTATATACTACAATATCTACAAATAACAAGCAAAACACGAACAAACACGAAAGTAACCTGAAATCACACCAAATTATGCTATTAGTTCACACACACATATATATATATATATCACTCTGCCTCTGGACTATTCTTACAAGAAGCAAATCACTCTTTTCTACATGGAATTAACAAAAGGGTCAACCCATATGAAATCCACAGCATTCACATGTCTCAAGGTTTAGCCGTAAGTGACGATATATGTTGCCCTGGACTGAAAGCCTGAGCAACTCCCTGGAAACCGATTTTAGAAGCTTAAGACGAAGTGAATTGCTGTACTAGAAAGCAGTACTCGTCCGTACAAGGAATATATTGAAGGATACATGGATTACCGGTACCACATATGTACATCGTTGTCCTAAAAATCTAACAATGTACAGCAACTCCACACCAACATTTGAAAAAAAAAAGCACACAATCCAGATTATATGATTAAATTTTGATACCAGCGGGTAAAATATACAGGAGTGAGAAATGTTGTAGGTATTCCTTAGTCAGTCACAGACAACATTTTTCCATGCGGTATGCACATTGATGTTACAGTAGCAAATTCGTCTCAATAAAGCTGCCTATTGTTTTTTAAGTGAAGTCCTCCACGACGACGTACGGGTTTTCCTGGGCGCGAACAGGGACAAACACACGGTCATTTGTTGGAAGTGAGGAGAGAACCATCGCGTCGTCTACCACGCCAACTTTAGGGGTTGGAGGTCGCATATACTTCAGACCCGTGATCTTTGACCTACGCACACGGGCAAAGAAAGAAAGAAACAACCAAATTAGTAGAATTAAAGGGATTTTGCATATCAAACGTTGGTGCCAATCAGTTAATAATATATGCGCCGTTATCAAGGACATTGTTGGTATATTGTTAAAAAATTAAAAAGTCATGAATCATACTCTTCCAAATACATGCTTGGAATAGCAAAACTGCAACAATTATTTTGTGACATTGTTTGCAGTTGTTAGCCTGATAAGGTCAACTTACGCTGCAGTGGGGGATCTGCAGAAGACACAGGCCAAACCGGCCACAATCAGGACAACTATGGCACCACCTGCGACGGACCCTGCAATGATCGGGATGGAATTCTGTTCAGATATTCCGCCGGTATCTGATGTTGTTGACTCGGGAGACGGCGTTGGTGTCTGCCCCGTGGAGCTGTAAGCCTCCGTTGTCTGAGGGAGGATGGGGAGAATCACCAACTGGCATCTGTCACCTGTTTATTAGAAAGAGAAATATATGAGTCGATCTGTAGGTCACAATGCCTAAACACTGGGACTGAGTAAGCATTGTCTTAATTGGGGTCCATTCTGATTGATTAAACCAATGCCACATAATAACTATGTCACATATCAGTTGGTACATATTTGGTTATGAAGAAAACAATCATAGACAAGTATTCATCATTCAATTTATATTTTTCTTTTACTTTATGAAATACTGGCTTTACCTGTGAATATAGCGGGACAGTCACATGTGTAGGAAGCAACACCATCAACGCAGGTGCCGCCGTTTTCACACGGGCTGCCCTGGCACTCGTCGATGTTCGTACCACAGTGTGTGTCGGTGAAGCCGTCCACACACGCACAGGTGTAAGATGCTATCCCGTCCACACATGTGCCGTTGTTCATGCACTCGACTCCTTCACATTCGTCAATGTCGATCTCGCAGTTGTAGCCCGCGTAGCCAGCTGGGCAGGTGCAACTGGGATAAAAGATTAACACGAGCTGTTATCTAGTGAATTTAATGATTTTACGATTCATTCTGGGTTGGACTAGCTAATTAATAACCTGATAAGTACATGACTACGTGAACAGAACTGAAAATGACTTCTAAGAATACTTACTTGTAATCATCGGTGATTGGTTGGCAGGTCCCACCATGTTGACAGAGGTTAGGGTCACAGTAGTCCACTTCTCCATCGCAGTTCTGTCCGAAGAAGCCGTTAGGACAGTCACAGTAGTAATCGTTGACCATGTCGACACAGGTGCCACCATTGGTGCAAGGTCCCGAAGAGCATTCGTCAACGTCCACTTCACAGTCATTTCCAGAGTACCCTGGACTGTTAAACATAAACCAGTGACATTAGAGCTAACACATTTTTGCATACTCTATACGACGAGTACATGATGCGGAACAACCTACTTGTACAAGTTACTTTGGCATAAGGTCAGCAAGTCGTGTAATTCTATAACACATTGTCCTAAATACCTTATTAATTAGTTCTTTTATATCTGACACAGATATTTAGCCATCTATACATGAACTAAGGGCACCCCGTTGTAAGAACTTGAGAGAAATTTAAGTATTGAGCCGATAGATCTACCTGCATGAACAGGAGTATGTGCCCCCTCCAGAGTCGGTGCAGTTGCCTCCGTGCTGACATGGGTTCGGACTGCAGGTTGTGACGTCCAGCTCACAGTTCTTGCCATGGTAGGCAGGTGGGCAGGAGCAGAAGAAGTCGTTCACCAGATCAACGCACGTTCCTCCGCTGTCACATGTCGTCTCGAGGCACTCATCAATGTTGACTTCGCAATGGACACCGGTGAACCCAGCAATACAGGTGCATCGGTATCCCCCGAGGTAGTCCGTGCAGGTGGCGTTGTTTTCACATGGTGATGACAGGCATTCTTTCGTATCTGAAATGATCCAATGCTCATGCAGTGAAGTTAACAAGCCATGGTAACATTTGCACAGAGACACAGACAGCAGAAAAACTCAAGGACTTACGATATTTCGGGGATTATCGGTGTTTGATATCCTTTGATAAATTATTTTGGTTACATTTTAGTGTGATGTACTGGTATTGACTGATTATGAAGTAGACCTATCTAGCATTGATCATCGTCTTTTGTTCAAAACTTAAGTCACATCATTATGAACAGCATGCACCCCGGAATGCATTTCAACCCACCATTATGAAAAGGCAGTTATAGAACAGAAACCTACCATCGCACACTGACTGGGCCGTTGCATTGGTGTTTCCTTCCACGTTCAGTAGAAAGTCTGCCCAGGTCATGACGTCACCACGCAGGGAGTGGTTACAGTTCGTTGCCAGGTCCGTGATCTCACTGTCAGACAACTCCCGGCTCCACCAGTTCAGTCCATGTAGGGAACCAATGAAGGCCTCATCCGGGGTGAAACCACCTCCGAGGTAGTCCTGCTCCTGACCAACGATTGCAAGACCACCACCTATAGCGTGGATATTATCATCATGATTGACTGTTGATTGATCTTGTCACACAGTACTAAGCGGCTTGTACCGTGCAATGTTTTTTTCTAAAAACATGTTAAATCAATCATGTGCAGTGTTCGGTATTGTTGTGACTCAATTTACTCAGCACTTGCCTGATATAGTACTGCCAACTCCAAGTCCACTGCCTCCATCGACAAGGAGTCCATTGTCGAATAGCTTCCACTGGCCAGAACTGTTTGTCCATGTCACAGCGACATGGTGCCAGTTGTCGTCTTGGATTCCATGGGTGCTGTAGGCTGCCTCTCCATTGACATAGACCGTGAAGGCGTTGTAGTCAGATACCGTCAAGGCGTTGTCACTCCCAACCTCTTCACTCTGGGAAGTGGTAAGACGGAATAACATGTTTATACTCAGTAACTGTCATACAAGGGCTCTCTCTCTATATATGTTAAGTTATAAGATTTTATATTCAGATAGTGATAGTGCATAAATTCAATATCAACCATTTCTAGAGATGTATGGATGTGGACGTGCCTTACCAACCATATTCTGAGCATTCTCCTAGCTGCATACAGTATAGAAACACCACAAACAATAAATGTGTACTATACATCTTATAACTGTTGTTAATTATAGCAGTTATCATATGTTGTTGAAAGTATTACATTTGTATTCAAGTTTGAATTATCTTACCAGGGCATATGAGAACGCGGTACCGTAGTTTCTACGGTCAGTGGTCTGCATCCAAAACGAAACCGTTACAGCAGTCATGTCAGGAATGTTGTAGCTGGCCGAACTGTACCCATCCACACTACCGTCAAAGACCAGGTCAAAGTCTGAGGACAGCTCTTAAAGAGACAACAGTCATTTAGCACTGTTTGTTCTCTTTTTCAGAGGATAGTACAATTTCATTACAATGAAGTTTAAAGTGGCCAAAATAGCCCAAACACATATGTCTAAGGGGAATCTTTCCCTTTGTTTCTTTGAAATTCAAAAAGTAGGATGCAAAAATGGTAGCTTATCGGTATAACGTTAATTACCTGTCTCACAATAGCTGCCGGTGAACGATGGTTTGCACGTACAGGTATAGTTTCCGACTCCATCACTACAAACAGCTCCGTTCCTGCACATGTGTCCGACACAGTCATCAATGTTTATTTCGCAGTCCTTCCCATTGAAACCCATCACACAGTCACACCGATAGTCACTGCCGATGTCGGTGCAGCTGCCGCCGTTTTGACAGGGGAGGGCTGCGCAATCATCGGTCTCTGTCTCGCAGAAATCACCTGGTAGGAATACATAGTACATCACTGTAAGGTTGCAAGAATTATAAGCAAAAAATATTGAATAGGAATGCGTTGAAGAACAAAATGAATGGTGAGGGCGTTCTACTTTTTCTGTGTCATGTGTTTTATGTCGGGCTGGCTATGGGTGAAATAGCTAGGTTAAACGTATCCGTGTCTACCCAATAAACTTAGTAATGTGGGAAGAGTTGTTTGAATTCATACACTAGTTGCATTACTCACAGAAAAAAATGTCTTCTTGGTATCTGTCGATTAGCTTCTTACATTATGCAGACGTAAGCACAATTCCATAGCAATTGCTTACCGTGGTATCCGGGAGCGCATTGACAAGTGACAGTGTTGATGCCGTCCACACATGTTCCTCCGTTTTGACAGGAATTGAAGTCACAGTCATCAACATCAGATTCACATCGGTCACCTTTTAGCAAGAAGTATTTACTTTAAGTTCACAAGCTTACATTTTGATGTACTACAATAAAACTATAAAATGTGTGACACCAATGCATTGTAATCGACCGTGAAAATAGAAAGCTAGTGTAGATTACATTTTGTAAGTTGTAGTTAGCATCCAAACGTTGCTATTGTGTGCAACATGTACGCTTGTCATTTTTAAGAAATGAATGTGACCATAAGATACATGTATGAGATGATGGCAAATCACCTGTAAACCCTGTTGCACATAGGCACGTGTAGGTATTGAGCTGGTCGACGCAGGTACCGTTGTTCTGGCAAGCATGTCCCTGACAGTCGTCAGTATTCACGTCACAGTCCTTCCCTTCGTACCCAGAGAGACAAGCACAGCTGTGCATGCAAATACAAAGCATTACGTTATTTACTACACTTCAACAATCTTTTACTTTTAACTAAAGTTTCCCAAATAAATGCTGCATGTACCGGTTTGATTAAACATCACTAGGAAATCTATCGATGTTTAAGACACAGACACAGGATTTTAATGCAGTACTAGTACGTACATACATAGCGAATCGTTAATACAAGGGGAGTTTTGGAGTAAAGGTCGGCGCCCACTGCACTCGCGTCACGCTTGCGTCGCTTCGGGGTTCGTTCATTGTGTCACTGTTGTGTTATTTTCGCCGATTTTCTGTTGCGCTCCCACTGACAGGGGTCACTGTTGCGTTTCTAGACTAAATGGACAGGTTACCGGAAGTCGCAGCGTTGTCAATGTATGAAAAATCACTGTAAAATGATGAAAATCCCTAAAAATGCGACGAAACAACTTCCATTGTGATGATGCTTATGCTTATGAATGTTACTTATGTTATATGATAACATTGAAAGACTTTTACAGTAAAAGAAGTAACCCAAATGAATGGACACGAACCATACACCAGATTTGACTCCATCGCTTATGTGTTTTGCAACAAGTATGTGTAATGATGTGTGTTAATTTTCATATTTCACAAATGAAAAATCTTGATATTTCCTACGTTTTAATAGGAAATAGACAAAATATAACCGTGATACTGTTGAAGGTATGTTGGCGTCACTGTTGTGTCACTGTTGTGTTACTCTTGGGTCACTGTTGTAACTGAAAAACCGCTGTAAAATGATATCCAAAAATGTATCCAAAATAGCTTTTCAATAATAAAATGATGTTTACTTTTGATACTTGGTGCAAAATAGACAAAATATAACCTTGATACTGTTGAAGACATGTTGGCGTCACTATTGTGTCACTGTTGTGTTACTCTTGGGTCACTGTTGTGTCACTCTTGGGTCACTGTTGGGACATCTTGCCACTTGCGTTTTTTTTTTGAACTTCCCAAAAAACGTCGCGCTTGCTTGTGTCACCTCTAGGTTTGCTTGTGTCACCTCTAGGTGCGCTCGCGTCACCTCTAGGTGCCGCGGGGTCACGTCTGCGTTGTCGAACCCCGAAGCGACGCAAGCGTGACGCGAGTGCAGTGGGAGCCCACCTTTAAGCGTGTATGTTATGCTAATTGTTAGGTCAATTAGCTAATCACAGACAACACTTTACCTGTAATCCCCGTGTGTGTTGGTGCAGCGGGCTGCATTCTGGCACGGTGAATTGATACATTCGTCAATGTCCAGCTCACAGTTGGTTCCAGTGTACCCAGTCTGGCACTGGCAGCTGTAGCTGTTAACTTCATCCATACAGGTTCCAGAGGACTGACAAGGGTCTGTTGGACACAAAACGATAATAGTTACACATTGAGATGACCTGTGATGGTCACCAAGAAGTGAATGATATATATTATTCATTAATCCTTTTATGAGAAACACCTAGAACTGTACCTATATCGTGTTACATGTGCTTAACTAAATGTGTATGTGTATAATACAGTATTTAGATTTAAGATGCAGAGTGGCAGATCTCGATGCAGATAGTACAATGCTGTAGTACAACAACTGAACAACTGTTGATAGTACAACACTGAGATAACAGCTTTTACCCGTCTAAAAAAAAGGATTCCAAATTGATGCATGCACATATGAATGGATGAATGATGTAGATCCGATAACACTTAAACACATTATTATGTAAGGACATCAAAGATGCCATACATTTTTGAGACTTCTAGAGATCAGATACACAACGTAAGATCACGATACATACCTGAGGCGCACTCATCCACGTCGATCTCACAAACTCTACCACTGAACCCATCAGGACAGTTGCAATTGAAACCGGCTACTCCATCCACACACTCGCCACCATTGTGGCAGGTGACATTCTCACAGTCGTCAATGTTGATCTCGCAGTTCTTCCCCCCGAAGCCATCCTGGCACTCGCACATGTAGTCATCGACGAGGTTGTTGCAGTTCATGGCATTCAGACACGGGTTGGAGGAACACTCATCTACATCCTCAGAACATGTTGGTCCGGTATAGCCTGAAGTAAACGAAAAGACCAGTTTGAATACTGATAATATTTCGAAAGGTGTTTAACAGAAGGGTAAGGCTTCAGGTAGACGTTCCACTTGAATTCGAATTCTTTATGTATTTACCGAAATTGAACATTTCATTACTGCCATTCCTTGATGCCCTTGATCTCATCAGATCATTCTTCAAATGCCGTCTTTTGATGCCCTAGCCCTTTAATTAATCTGTGATGAAGTTATGCGAATGTAATTCTGATAATACGTTCAGATTCTTACAGGTACAATGTTATCTAGAATTGGCCAATGTAAACGTAAGACTATTTGTTTGACAGACGCAACCTACCTGACAAGCAATTGCAGGTGTATGTTGCAATCCCATCAACACATTCAGAACCGTTGGTACAACTGTGCGTTGCACAATCGTCTATGTTGACTTCACAGCGCGTTCCGTTGTAGCCCGGTGGACAGTCGCAATTGAACCCACCGTATGTGTCCGTACACCTTCCACCATTTTCACAGCCAGACCTCTCACATTCGTTGATCTGGGCCTCGCAAAGTTCGCCTTCGAAACCAGACAGGCAGCTGAGAAGATAAAAGAGTAAAACGTTTGAAGCTGACAAAAATGACAAATTGGCCACAAAACTTTTTTATGTAATCGTTTTATCATCGTTTATCATTTTACTGCTTGCCCTTGGTTTAACTACTCATTTTCAGAGTAGCTTTCATTGTTAGCTTACAAGACAGTAGGTGTTTTTTTAGCGATAGTTGTCATGATGTTGGAGTAGAGAATTCATACCTGCAGGAAAA
Organism: Branchiostoma floridae x Branchiostoma belcheri; assembly: GCA_019207045.1. NCBI lineage: Eukaryota > Metazoa > Chordata > Leptocardii > Amphioxiformes > Branchiostomatidae > Branchiostoma > Branchiostoma floridae x Branchiostoma belcheri. Next base: position 6,992,849 of record CM033028.1, read on the forward strand.
GTTGCCGATCCCGTCGACACAAGTGCCGCCATTGTTACAAGGGCCGGACGCACATTCTGGTAGGTTGATACTACAGGTTGAACCACCATAGCCAGTCGGGCAGATACATTCATAGTCCGGGTAGTTATCAGTGCAGGTTGCTCCGTTGTGACAGGGAGTAGACTCGCATGGGCTAAACATGGACTCACAGCTTGTTCCTGTAGAATAGTAGATGAGGTTACATCGTCTGCCATCGTATTAAAGCATTACATGTAGTAAAGATTGTGCAATTTAACAGTATAGTAGACATGTGCATTATAGAATACGCTCTGGTAATATGGGCACTGTAACCAATGCACAATGCAATAACCATTCAGCGAAAATAGCATGAATGATGAATAATATTTCCTGTCGTTACCTCTAGCATTTCGGTGATACAAAATTTATTTTTAGTATCTTCATAAATTTCTAACCTGTGTACTCGTCGGTGCAGAGGCAGATGTAGCCATCGACTTGGTCATAACAGGTCCCATTGTTTGCACACGGACTGGAGGCACACTCATTGATTTCTGTTTCGCAGTTTGGCCCTTCGTATCCTGGACCACAATGACACTCAAAGTCCAAGTGTTTGTCTATGCAGGTTGCACCGTTGGAGCAGGGTGAGGTGGCGCAATGATCAATCTCTGCCTCACAGTTGACTCCTGTGTAGCCTTGGATGCAGGTGCATGTGTAGGTGTCAAACAGGTCCTCGCATGTCCCGTCGTTCTGACAGGGAGATGACGAGCACTCATCGAAATCTTCTGTGCAGTTTGTACCCGCGTATCCCGATACACATTCGCACGAGTAACCTGCCACCATATCTACACATGTGCCATTGTTAGCACATGGTGTAGATGCACAGTCATCAACATTGACCTCACAATCATCACCCGCGAAGCCTTCGTTACAGAGGCATATGTAGGAGTTGACACCGTCCGCGCATGTTCCACCATTTGCACAGGGCGATACGTCACAGTCATCGATGTTCTCCTCACAATGTGTTCCTGTAAAAGAAAGTATTAAAAAACCGTGAATTCGCATTTCTACGGTCAAGCCTCTATATAAGACATAGTAGAAATTCAAAACGTTATGCGAGCAGATCTAGAAGTATACACTATTGTACCGATAGACACTATCTCACATGTATTTCGGTACCTGTATATCCAGCATTGCAGTTACAAACATAGCTGGCCACCAGGTCGGTGCAGGTTGCGTTGTTTGTACACGGACTGGGCTCACACTCGTCGACTTCAACGTCGCACAAAACGCCACTGTAGCCACGTAGACAATTGCACCTATGGAAACATATTTCCAGATATGTTAATATTCCATTGAAGTTGCGCCACCTTTACAGAGTTGGCTATGTATTCCACGTTCCGAAGGAAGGCTTGTTTCGTAGCATCATTATGATTTCGGGCAGCTCTTTGGAGTGAAATCTTAGCACACCCCTTAAAATGAAAAGAATGCCACTGGGGCATGCTTTGGTACATAATACTGTAAATGCAGAAATATTCGCGGTGGATTAATATTCGCGGTTTTCGCGGCGGCCGCTTCAACGCGAAATTAAATCCACCGCGAATATTTCGTCTGCTGGCGCCGCCTAAGGTGCCCCTTTTCCGCTCCATGTACATACTACTACTGTCTTTGTCACTGTATAATGAAATGTTTGACATACTTACTACGGTGAAGACACACATGTAATTTTTTCATACGACCAACTGTATTACAGTACTGTACAGTATGTTCACCATGATACAAAGGTCGTACTACTGTATACTATTACGTATCGAGAGGGTAGATACGATTAGATCAGTAACAGTGGCTCACGCAAGAACAAGTCAAAAGCATGGAAACTGTTCTATCCGTCTGTATAGGACCCTTACCGGGTAACCAGCAAATATTTTCCGACTGGCGGTTTGTAGAGGCGCCGGGTTTTACACGGCAGTTCGTGACTACAGTGGAGTGCTGAAAATGCATTGAATTTCGCGGGATGGCGCTACCGCTAAATTAAATCCACCGCGAAATGTCCATTTTGCCGCTACCGCGAAATTAAATCCCCGCGAAATTAAATGCATTTACAGTATTCCTTTATTCCTACATAATATGCGATTAGATTGACAATGCATTTTTATTATATCAGACACAAGTATTGCTTACAGTACAAGGTCGGATTTACCTGAACGAATTAACACCATCGACGCATTCTGCCCCGTTGGAACAGAGGCTCACTTCACAGTCATCAATGTCTGTTGAGCAGTCCTCTCCCGTGAACCCCGGGGTGCAGACGCAGGTGTAACCGTCTATCTCGTCTGTACAGGTTCCGTTCACACAGGGATTCGACGAGCACTCGTCGATGTCTATCTCACAGTTGTCTCCTGTGGAGGAACAATAAAACGATTATAGTAATGATACTTCTGCATGCCGTGTTAAAAGAAATAGGTCGAGATAAAATAACTATTGATAGTTACTGTTAAGTAATAGAGTTTCTGATGTGGATCAATGTTGACAGATTCCAACACACAACGTACCTGAAAATCCGTCCAGACACTGACACAAGTACGCGTTGATTCTGTCCGAACAGGTCCCATTGTTGACGCACGGGGATGATGCACAGTCATCAATGTCTATTGGACGATACATTTCTACATTAGCTATCATAATCAGATATGAACATTGTCTAAAACGTTCTATTTAAAATTACATACACCGTCAGTTTTTACAACGTGAAATTGAGCTAAAACGATCAAATCCAGTATATGAGTTTTTCCTCATCATTATACAAGTATGATTTTTGATGTATTACAGCATAGTTTGTGGTAGAAATTTATAAAGTATATTGTCTTGGTTGTTCATCATAGTCAGAATTGAAAGCAACTGACGCTTTAAAGTACAGCATTATAATGATAACCATCAAAGTATTCCTGGTTCTAAACGCAACATTAGATATACCGGTAGTCGTTAAAGATAGCTTACTGAAACAGTCTGCACTGCTGTCTGAGGCTCCTGACGCGGTGGTGTACCCGAGTGGACACTGCAGACAAGATGTACTCTGCTGTGCAGACTGGTACTCCCCTTGTGGACACGGTGTACAGGGTGCCAGACCGTTCGGGGAGAAATATCCGGCTTGGCACCGATCTGGAATTGACATGACATGCTTAAACTATTTCACTGATATGACAGCAACTGCGGAGTTTCCACCAATTGTTATTTCAACATTTGGTAGGCACTACATATAGTCCTGCCAACCTGCTAAGTGCTCAGACTAGATATAGTCACCAAACAGAAATATGTAGAAAAAATCTTTGAGAATGAATCTGCGTTACTATTATACTCAAACCTTTTTTTATCAATCAGGCGTAAGACATCAAACAACGACAAAGCGTTGATGGTAATATAAAAGAAAAATACGAACCAAAGCAAAAGGCCGCAGACGTCGCAGCTGTAGCGTTGGTAGTTTGTGACAGTGGGCAGGACATGCAGGATGTGCTGCCCGTATCTGGCTGGTAGGTTCCCAGAGAGCACTCTGTGCAGGGCTGGACTCCTGTGGAGGAGTGCCACCCTGCCTGGCACAGCTCTGCACCATGGAATAACAATAAGATTTAAAATGGAAACGTGCAAACTTACGTCTTTTATTTTATATTTTCGCATATATACATCTTTTGCAACGGAATCATGAATGTTTCCAACAAAAAAATTAACTTTATCTTGAGCAGTTGTGTTACAGTCCTTTACAATAACTAAATGTTACCGTAGCATTACATAAGGATTTTCTTTGTCCTTTTTGCATTTGGTTTTCCAAACATACATGTATGTTACATTCTTTGACCGATAATGCACTAAAATAAACAAAAGAGAATATCACCTTTACAGTAGGTGTCGTTTCTGTTCCCAATGTCTTCCGTCCATGTCCCGTCTGGGCACGTCTTGCAGGATAGCTGGTTGTGTTGGTCTTGGTATGAGCCAAAAGGGCAGTCCACACATGTGTTGTTGCCTTCATTGAAGTAGAAGCCAGAAGGGCAACCGACTGAAAGGTACAATCTAATTGTAAGAAAAATCGACAACGAAGACACAAACACGTTAGCTTGATTTAAGGTACCGACACCATAAATCAAAGTACAATTTTTATTCAAAAAACGTGAGATTATGTATTGATAGAATCTCTTTACCACATTTCTGAGTGTCATTGTTCCATGCCATTCCCGTTGGACACTGGAGCACAACCTCGCTCTCCTGCAACGAGTTGGGAACAGCTCCCAACGTTTCCCCGCCCACTTCCAGTTGCAGAGCTCCTGAATCTGTTGCATTCTTCAGACCTTCAAAGACACTATCCATTGTGGCCAGTGTAGATTTCACTGAGTCTGAAGCTGTCTCGTTCACTGTTGCGTTTCCAGGAGCAACAGTGAAGGTGAAGTCAATGCCTATTTCATCATCAGGTGCCTGCCGTACCATCCTCGACAGAGATTGCCAAAGGGAGCGTTTGGAACGTGTTCCACACGTCACCTGAAAGAAAGAGTGGCAATGATACTATGGTACAGTACAGATGTTTAGGCAAGAATCAACAATTTCAATCTCATATATTGAATCATGTAGTCTTCGGGTTATAGGGACAGGCGTACCACTAGATGGTGTTCCAAGAAATTGAACTAACATTACATAATACGTACAAACACATTGTCAATGGTGCAACCACCACTTGTAGGGTCCATCTTGATTGCCCAGTCACAATACTGTCCAAAAGCCGTTTGGATCACACGGATAAAGTTGTCCTTGATTTGCTGTTGTACAGCAGGGTCATTGCAGTTCCCACTGTAGTAGAAGAAGACTCTGCCTTGCTTTACCGCATTAGGCGATGATGATACTGTAAAGGTCAAATGTACAATTTGATTACGTTTTCTTTTCGATACTCAGTAGATATACGTTATTAACTTGAAAGTTCATCTGTGTTGATAGAAGACATTATTGAATAGTTAAACTGTAATATCCAACACAAAAATTGGAACCCCCCTCAAATGTTCGACTGGAATGAATTGTTGTGCTTCCTTATGTGAAAGGAATGTCTAAAGAGCTTTCACTTCACATGGGATAAAAACCTGCTTCAGGCCGTTAACAACCCTGCGCAACATCCTTGTATGTAGCACCTTGTAGCATCAAAGGCTCTTGTAAAGAAACCTACATTGGGGAGACTAAGAGATCACTCAAGACCAGGTTCCTTCAGCACAGACGCCCGAGTTCAACAACCTCAAAAGTTTCCCAACATATTCAAATAGAATCAGCGGGTCATTTTTTTTTATTGAACAAACACATAAAGGCAAAATAACAGACAAGTAGCGGCCCACTCAAGTTAAGACAACTTATATTGGTGCCGCTATTAAAAGAAAATAAATGATAACATGTGATTGACAAGATGCAATAAATCTGTACAAATGGTATACTAGTGTATTGACTGGTGGAAGCGCAAGTCCTGGTACCCCCTCCCCGGAAATTTTGGTAGGACACGGGAAAAACATGGTTAGAAACGGCCAGTTTGCTCAATGAAGTTCTGAGTTGAAGACATAATCAAACAGTTTGTGGAATAGTTGCAAAGGGAAGTACCAAAAAGTAGTAAATGTTTGATTTCGCCATAAGAAAGAGAGGAAATATCGAAAACAGCGGGTCATTCGGTCTCACTGGACAAAATTAAAATCTTGGACATAGAACCAGACTTTTTCGCTGGAGGAATCAAAGAAGCCATCTACATCAGAGCTTTACAGCCATCCCTGAACAGAGACGGTGGGCGCCATAGACTTCCTGCAACCTACGATCCACTGCTTACTGAGTCACGTGTTCCACTTGCATTACGTGACGTCAAGACAGCAGTGGATTGTTCATTCCTTGACAAAGACTGGTGCTGTTCAGTCAAAAATTTGGGTGAGGTCAATTTTTGTGTTGGATATTACAGTTTAACTATTCAACATAGATATGTTCTATTTGCCTGACATTACTACCATAGTACACAGATTAGCAGCTGACAAGGCATCGGTCTGATTATTGGGTCAGTCTGACGTTTTGGCAGTGCACGCAGATATAGACGATAGTTATTAGGCATCCGTTTTGATTTATACGTCATGAACGGTGCCTTAAGTCGGTATCGCTTAGTCTCTATAAGTAACCCTTCACGGCAAAATAAAAAGTTTATCTTAGACTTGTTATCCGATTACCAAGATGAATTGGTTTACGACATTGGGTGGTGGTTTCCAACAAAAATGGAATGGAGATTGAACATCGTAATAAGAAAATATCACAAGCAGAATAGTTTCTTGATGCTCCTCTTTTTTCATAATTGCAATAGGACAGCAGGAAGACAATTAACATACCAGTGCAATCAGGTATTGGTAGTATCGCAGCACTAGCACCTGCCCCAAAGCCTAAGACCCACTCCCCTGCTAGATTGCAGACGTAGGGGTCCGGCGAGTATCCCGCTGGAAAGTCGCTGTTTTCCTCACAGTTTGGATCGCAAAAAGTGCCAAAGAACCACAAGCCGCACACAAGAGCACCATTGGCTGGTGCATTTAGTGAAGAACAGTCGGTTGCTGAAAATGTAAAACAGATTTGATGTGGTTTGAATGCAGTTCACAAAAACATATCCTGAATTATTTTTCGAATATCAATAAGCAGAATGTCTGAAGGGTGCATAAGAGGCTGTGCCTCCATACCCTTAATGTGATACATCACTCATACTTCTCTCCTCTTTCTCTGTCTCTCTCTCTCTAGATCTCCCTTCATATATATATATATATATATATATATATATATATATATATATATATATATATACATATATAGATAGATAGATAGATATCAGTCAAATACCTACATTTTACCAGCACCCTGAAGGTACACGTTGCACGGTTTCCTGATCCATCGATAGCTTCGTATGCGATGTCCTCTGGTCCGAAGTTGAAAGTGTCGCCAGGCTTTTTACTTAATGACCTGACAGTTGGTGCTACGCCTGAATTGTCCTGAAATGAATAAACATTCAAGTTCACAAATTCAGGACACGTTCATTAAAAAGAGTAAATGAGAAATACAGGTGTTCATTAGAGCTAGTCATCATCACTTACTGGTTCGGAATCTGTTGCCTTGTATGAAATAATGTAATTTGACACATAACATATAAAAGGGATAGCTTCATCATTGGTGTAATTCCAAGTTTAAGGGAGAACTGACATAGAATTATTTCATTCTATTGCTTTGTACAAGATATCGCCTCCAATGCGTTATATAGTAATGAGGCGAAAAGTAAGCTACGTTATGAATCATGTTGCACATGTAAACCGCTTGATAGACTGTTGATGAAGTTATGTACTTACGGTTGCTACTGGAACAGTCCAGCTGACAGCAACGGGTGTGCTACTAGTTGGTTCTTCGATATTATCTGGGCACGTTATGGTTGGTTTCTCATTGTCTGTAAAGACAGCGAGATACATTAAAAGCTGAAGAAGCTTAAAAAGTCAGGAAGAAGGTTCTGAGTTGTGATGTCATTTCCAGTGCATTCTCCTCACTTGTATAAAGAGACTGATTAATATGCTTACATTCTTCAGTCTATTTTATCATGGTACTAGTTTGTGCCATCTAGACGAAAGTTGAAAAGGGAACATAGGCTGTAATTTTACTCCATAGCTGACCTAAAACAGTTACGAAGGCATACCTCTGATGGTGACACTGAAGGTGCATGTTGCTGTCAGCCCAGCTGAATCTATTGCAGTGTAAGTGACATCATGCGTCCCGATAGAGAAAACGGATGGTGGCTCCGTACCGCTTGGTGATACCGTAATGGTTACTGCGGTATTGTCTGTAGCTCTTGGTTTGTCCCAGTTTACAAGTACAGTTCCTAAACCTGAAGCTGGTTCTAGGTACACGTCATTTGGACAGCTGGTGAAGACTGGTTGCTGAACATCTGGAATACATAATTTTACTCAAGCTCCCAAAATAAACGTTTAGAAATCTAACAGCTAGATATTGCAGGCGCTAGATAGATTTTTGGTTTTGGCAAGCGCTTAAATTTTGGACAGGAGACCTGGCGCATCCGGGTCTTGTATTCACCTTCCGAAAGGGTATGTCAACCCGTAAGGGGAGGTATAACCCCGTCGTGTGTAAGCACATCGATCGATAATGATAATGATGAAAGTTTGGAAGCAATGTGCACATTGTTCAATTTTCAACATTACTATGCAGGTAAAAATATTCTGTCAAGCAAGAATATGTGCTCGCCAAGATATATGGTGTGAAGAAGATGCTGCTGCTGCCTTTCCCTAACATCATGAATGGACGGTAACGTTACGTACCTCTGCATGTAGGTGTAGAAGACACACCAGGGGACCAGTGGCCTGTTGCGTTGCATTCCGTAGCTTTGATGCCATTTTGCAGTTCGAAGCCAGGCAGGCAGTTGTAAGTGCACTGTGTCCCGGCTACAGGCTGAACGGTGCAACTTGTTGGGGTGATGGTCCCATGAGAAGGTTTGGACAGAGGGCTGCATCTGAAAACTGACACCAGACATCCAAATGTAGAATTAATGCTTCACTTCCTTATACCCCTGTCATATTATCCACGATCTTCAGGCGTATCGATGGAAGATCGGCCATATCTAAGATCGACAGAGGGTTGCGCGTATTTTTCACCTGAAAACCGTCCCTGTCACATGTAAGCCATAGTTTGTACCTTGTACAATTGTTGTGCAATAAAGTTGATATTATAAGCGATCGATTTTCGCCAAATGTGACAGGAGTATAAGGGATGATTAGCCCTTCTGATCGAGTTTTTCTACGGTACCCTACAAGTGCCGATTAAACCACGGAGTGAGTGAAGCGATCTGGCTGTGATAGATACACATTTGACACGTGGCCATGTATTCCTGATATCAGAAGTCATATGATCACATTACAAATTTTTGCTTCATAAAGTTCTAGTTGATGCAAATATTTCTCACGTACTTTCGCATTTTGTCTCCACTCCGTCCCAGTAGCTTGTTGTGCCGTTGTAGGTCACTACACATCTTCTAATAGCCGAGCCGGTGAGGCGATAACGTGTGTGACACTCCATACTGCAGCTACTTCCTCGTAGATTGCTGCATGTGCTCACAAACTGTCCAAAAGCCGGTGGTGGGAGACTTCTACAGCGGTGTACTGTCAGGTAAAAAATGCACGTTGAAACAAGGAACCGTAAAATGTGTGAATACTGCAATATCCTGTTACAATAGGTGTAATTTGATTACATGTATCATAAAATCTCAATATAGAATGTTACCAATGATAATTTTGAACGTCTGATGGAATCAGGCGTCATTTGTGATATACAGTGATGCCCTACCTGTGACCACAACAGCAAACTGGCACTTTGCTCTGTTTCCAGCGCCGTCCTCGGCCGTGTAGGTAACATGGTGTGACCCCTCACCAAATGTCGTTTTCACACCGGTAGATGTAACAGTAGGGACGATGCCTGATGGAACAAAAGATGAAATTTGTATGAATTAGAAGTAAACATGTAACAACAGATAACAAAGAACAAAATAGCATGAGGAAATGATACACGAATAGTATAAATTTTGATACGTCAGCCATTTGTGTGCATGTTTGTGTGTTTGTTCAATGTATGATATGATAAACAATAGATACAAAAGGAATAGAAGGAAGGGGGCGTATGTGGCTTATACATGGCCTTCCTCTTTGAAAATGATTATAATCGACAACTGAGATATTTCAGAGATGCAAAAAAACTGGTGCAGCCAGACTCAAGCACAGATTCAAGCAATAATAGGTGAAAGACAATCAATCAATGATAAATATCAATGTCAGAAGAATGAATACGACATAAAAAGCATTTTGATAATATTACTGTAAATCAGAACAAAACAATGTATCATTGAGCAGAGGAGGATACCCCAACCACAAAATTTCGGTGTGTTGTGCTGCGTACTTACCAGTTGAATCTGTTGCATTTGGCGGAGTCCATGTAACATTAACGCTCCCTTCTCCGTCATCAGCTGTGACGTAGACATCACTTGGACATCCATGGAACACTGGCTTTGTGACATCTAACAGATAAAAGACATAGACATTTGTTTTGCAATCTAAGATATCTTTGGTAGTGCTAAATACTTAAACTAACGCTCTATTTCAGCTGAATATAATCACCAAGTAGTTTTTATATGGCAAGGTACAGCTTTTACCGAAAGTAAATTCGCCTTCTTTTACATGCAATTAATTACATGCCATCAAATGTTATAAAAATTACGCTATATTACGATTTGATTATGTATGTAGGTACGTAAGCATTTTCGGACAACTGGTAAGAACCTGTAATTTAACGTACCTCGACAGGACACAGAATTGTTGTTCTGCCACCGGCCACCATCGAGGCATTTGTTGATTTGTGAACCTGCCAATGAATACCCGGCCTCACAGGAATATGTGCAATCGTCATTGTATGCTGGGTTCGATGTACACACACCTGGGGTGATGTCGCCGTGTTGTATTGGGCTCAATGCGGTGCACGTGTCGACTGTAAGTTATACGACAGTGATGGTTACTGACGTTTCAATGAACATCTTTTAGTCGGTAAATGATCTTGTATAACAGTATTGCAGTTATAGTACAATGCTAAACTTTCTTCCAACACAATGGTATATATGGATCGAATTTTCAGTTAGTACTGTCACCTTCCTTATGATCGATACTGAAAACCAATCACTTCAGAACGTAAATTTACGAGAGTTATAGACAAGTGATCCTATTAACATGTGATTTTTCGGATACGTGACGTCATCAATTGGTCAAACGTGCCAGGAAGTTGGTCATCATCAGTATTGATCCTGAAGAACAATGGTCGTTGAAAATATGATCAGTGTATACATTTGCGCTGGAAGAAAGTTAGTTTAACATTGTTGTAAACAAATCTCACTGACCTGTGCACGTTAGCGCTGACCCAGACCATGTTCCATTCTGCTGGCAGGTGCGTTTAATGCTAGCCTTTGGGCTGTATCCCTTGTTACAGTAGAAGGTGCAGACAGTGTTGTAGTCCTCTTGTGCTTTGTTCCATCCGGACTTGGTGCCATGCACAGGTGTGGTGAGACTGGGGCAGGTAACAACTGTTATAAAAGAGACAGATACCTGGTGTTAAGTCCACTTGGAGGTCTTTGTTTACATGTAAATACATGTCTACCAAGTCATCGTTTCATGTTAAACAAGGCCACTGACAAAGTCATCGTTAGTTTATGGCTCTTGATATTAATTTTCGTTATACACGCGAACAAAAATAGATATACTTTCGCAGCTTGGCGCTGGAGAGGTCCAAAATCCAGAATTGCTGGAATCTCTATCACAGAAGCTTGTGTGATTCCCAACCAGTTGGTAGCCCAGGTTGCACTGGAACTGGCATGTGGTGCCGTATCGCCTGTCGTTTTGGTCACATGGTGCTCTTCCACTCGAGGGGACGTTCAATGCGGAACAGTATACCACTGAAATAAAGATAGGAGCAAACGTTAAAAGCAAGGAAAAGCATTGTTCAAACACTTTCCTTGGAGTGTAGAAAAAGCTGAATTTGCATTCTGTGCTGTATAAAACAATCTGCCTGTGCATTGTTTAATCATACATTTATTACTTTTATCACGGAGAGATAATGAGATTTCGTGCATTAACCTGGCAGATTTGGGATAGGAAACAGACCCATAATGATACTTCTGTAAAACAATGTATGAAACGAAGAACAAAGACCTGTATACTGTCTTTAAACGCATTATAAGCTGTTTACATGATAGTATCTCTACTTTCTAGCTTCATAACGATATAAATATATACTGCAATGATATGGGATGGATTGTGGTAGAACGGTAGAAGTAGAGAGAATTTGTTTTATAGGTTCTCCTGGATGTTGCAGCAACGCTTACCCTTCACTGTAATCCTAAATGAACAATCATTGTTACGCCCAGCAGAATCAACAGCAGTGTACTTGATAGAATGTGTTCCTTCGGCAAATGTAGACCCTGCAAGAACATAGATAGCATACAACAACGAGGATATACTATTACGTCGAAAGAAGCATAATAGGATACTCAAAAGAATTGAAATGAATGGCATGTAAGTACATATGACTACAAGTTTGCACTGACCACACTTCACGAAGTTTGATATTTGTGTCTTCTCTTTAACAATATGAAGGAATAGGAATGCAGCAAAAACTTAAATGGTCTATTCAAAGTTTAGTTGCCACAGGTAAACTCCTACAAACAGTTGTGTACTGGAACATCGGAAATAGTTACTTAGGAAAGCCAGTTGATACAGCTGAATAAAAGGTACTACACCAAAACAAAACCAAAACCAAAGTACCTGGTCCATTTCCTTCAACACGAGTCACTGTCGGAGTATCCCCTGAGTTATCCGTTGCGGTAGGCACGGTCCATGTGGTTGTTACTGATGTTTCCCCTTGGCTTGCATACAGAGTCTGGTCTGATGGACAGTTGTTGAACATTGGTGCCTGTGTATCTGAAAGATTAGGAGGATACAACTTTTAGAGAATAATCTTGTCAATCTGGTTAAAAAGTTGTTTCTACAAATGTGCATTATTGACCGATGTTTAACCAACAGCTTCTACTTTAATTAAACCATGCTTATGATGCCTGCATAAGCTGTAGGAAGATACTGACTGGTTCACACAACCTGGGTATGGAAATGATATCAATCATTAGATGGCAAATATTACTCAAAGACCAATAATGAGCTGAAGTAGCCTGATGAAAGTAATAAAGATATACATACCTATACACGTTGTCGTTTTGCCTTGATCAGACCAGAGTCCACCAGGGTTGCAGGTTTGCTCTGTCGGTCCGCTTGTTTGGTACCCCACGTCACAACTCAGACGGCAGACTGTACCATAGTTCGACTCGGAAGTGCACGTTGAGGGGCTGATGGCACCATTGGGTGGAATCGACAGGCCAGGGCACGTTTCCACTAGATGGTAATACATTGAGTTATACTGTCACGTATAGTAAATCAGTTTTAAAATGTTAAGGAAGCAATTTTCATAAGCAGTATTTGTTGTGAATAATGATGATAATAATAACGATGATGATGATGGTGGTGTTGATAATAATGAAGATGATGATAATAATAATAATAATAATAACGAAATAACGAAATAATAATAACGAAAATGGTAACAATAACAGTAGTCATAATATTAATATCAACAACAATAATTATAATAACAAATATAGGCAAAACTCAAATCAATGATGATAACAATCATAGTGAAGTTAGATATCTATATGAAAAGTTTTAAAAGGGCTGCAGTTTTGGCATTGACAGCGATTAAGCCAAGTGCACATATCGTTGGGGTGGAATCTGTTGGTAGTAAGGGAATGGCAATGAGTTTTTGAAGGTATTGATTGAGACGGGCACGGTTTTAGGAGTCTGGCGTTCACGTACTGACAAATATCGATTAATATCATTTACTTGCCAATCTAAGTTTCTTAATCTAATAAGGTAGATACCCCACATCCAACCCAATTGACCTGTAGTCTATTTATATCGTTGTAAAAGCAATGGTTTGTACCTTCACATTCAAGTTCAGTTCCCGACCAAGTGCCGTCTGCCTTGCACTGACGTGACCGCGACCCTGTTTTCCTCTTGTACCCGGCGTTGCAGTCGAAGTAACAAACCTTTCCATATGGTTCCGTGCTGGCCCCATAGCATCCAGACATGGTAGTGTAGGGAGGTGCAGACAATGATGAGCATCGCACAACTGTTAGCAAAAATACACCATTTGTTTATTATTGCATGGCAGTGCTTTGGAGCAAGTATCAGGGCAATGCTACTTTCATTCTGTCAGTACCAAATGGTAAACCAAGACCAAACTTCAGTTGAGAACTTGTTCCAATTGCAACTTGGTCCATGTGTCAAATAACTTAACAGAATTGTCTCTTTTTGGACTTATCTAACTCTTTATCATAATGATGGGAAACAAGGATATGACAACATATGCCACAAACAGGGGCATTGTGAAAGCCGGTTGTCAACTTCAAACAGAAAATAACATTTTGATAGAGCCGAATTGCCATGCTCCCCATCTAGAATGGAAGTGTTGAAAGATGCTTGTGTCCATTGATACAATTCCATTTAAGACATACCGTCACACGTTGGAGCCGGTCTTGTCCATGAACCATCATCTCGGCAGGTGGAGTCAGCAGTTCCCACAAGGTTGTATCCATTATCGCAGGAAAACGTACATCTGGAGCCCCGGAGCACACCGCAAGGATCTGGAATGCTCTTTCCATTGGCAGGAGTGCCGAGTTGAGTGCACCTTGTCACTAAAACGAGGAAATAATATCTTTAACATCTCACGTCACATGTCTTCTTCGATGGAGACATTACAACTAGTTACGACATCACAAACTCGTCCTTCACTAGCGCTACTGCTATTCAAACAATGTATGTCCACTGCCATTTCAAACACTGTCTAGGCCATCTAAATCATATCCAGCTAATCCTATATATTTTTATGTCCTGCTCTATGTAAATACTGTCGAATATCATTTGGTAAGTTCTTCCCATTTCTAATCAAGCAGTTTATGTATTTACTTCTTCAATAATATTATTCTCTTTCACTGGTACCTTGGACATGTATGGAGAAGTCGCAAGTTGCTCTGTTTCCTCCCTGATCAGTTGCAGTGTATGTGACTGTGTACTGGCCTTCTGGAAACCAGATTGGTGGAGTCCGCTGTAGAAAGTTTACCGGCCCCAAAGAGGTCGTTATGTCAACATCTACCGTTGGAGTTGATCCAGAGTTGTCGGTTGCCACCGGGACGAGCCAGGAAACTTCTGCGTCGGTCTTCTGGGACGGGGCAACAGCTGTGATGTCACTAGGACAATTTGGAAATATTGGATCCTTCTCGTCTGAAAAAACAAAAGGTGGAAATAAATCTGCTGGTATGTCTTTACCATTTTACTGACCACTTAAATCACATATGCTGTTCCTACCATTCGCAATGAAGGTGGTCATGTGGCCTGTGAATTCATTTGGTTGTAGATCGTTTGTCGTATCTTACCAACACGTTCCATTTTGTCACCAAGCAATCGACCATCCAACCACCAACCAACGAATTTTTGACTTGGTTTTAAAACTATCAGACTATTGCATTGAACAAAAAAAAACAAGGGTCTGAAGTGCTTAGACTGTATCCGTCTATATTTGGTCTTGAATTTACGCTCTCTGGTGCAAATAATTTTTTTAAAGTTTCCTAGAACTAGACACTGAACTATGTACCTCTGCAGGTGTTCACATCAGTGGAGGACCACATCCCACCAGGTTCACATGTCTTGGATGTTGGTCCATGTAAGGTGTACTGTTTATTGCAGCCGTAACTACACTGGGTGTTGTACTCCGGTGAAGTTTTGCACAGCACTGGTGACACTGTCCCGTCTGATGGATCAGTCAGTGGGGTGCACTTGTCCACTAAAAGATAGACGAATAGACGTTAATTGCTTACTTAATAGGTATGACAACTTTTATGGAAGATGTGCAGCATCGATAGGCTCATGCTTTTGAATTTGAGCTGTACGGATAAGTACGATTTTATAGAATGTGTAAGCGACATCAAAAGTAGATAATCAATTAGTTCGGGAGAGAATGCATTCTACTATCGCTGCACGTGGGGAAATGTAACAACTTGATTTGTGACGCTTGGCCCGAACATACAAATATTTGACAAATTACAAAGATGTATTTACCTATGTGGGGGATTGAAAACAATACGTGCCTCAGAAAGGATCAAATGAGATCTTGATCTGGAATCCTGAATATTAATACTGGGCAACACCGCTTTAGTCAACTGCCCAGAAAGTGGTGCTACGCAGTCATTGCCAATCCCATGTGTTTGGAAACTTTCTCCCTGAACTTTACCGGATCTGATATTTGAATGATTGAATATTGTGGACAGTTCCAGCCTATGACTGTTCTTGTGATGTAAGAGAATCTGCAACAGTCCTTGACAGAAGTTGATTGGTTTGCATGAATTCAGATGGCTGTGACGTGATTGGCGTGGACCAGCTATATAGGCTGTAAACATGTATCGACCGGCAGGGTCAAGGGGGCCTGTCTAGATTTCTGTAGAATGGTGAGGCTATCAGCACTCTTGTTCTGTTTTAAGTGTATCCCAACCCAGGTTGTAGACTAGTTTAGTCTATAGTGAGTTACTCATCTCTAATGTTTACAATTCTTTTCTGGCCAACGAAAAAAACTGTCGAGCAATAGACATATCATTGCAAAACATATGTTTGTACCTTGACACGCCTGTGGACGACGGTCCCATCCTGCGACTCCGTTGACTGCCCTGCATGTGGAGACCTGTTGTCCTCTCGGCTGGTAGCCGGTGTTACAGGTCACTGAGCAGGAATGACCGACTTCAGTGTGCGACCCAGGGCAGACTCGGACTCCGTTGGGTGATGGGTCTGCAATCTCACTGTTCTGGCATGAAAGCTCTGGCATGAAGGAATATGTCGTGCTGGTGAGGCGCGAAAACATGGATGAACTCATACTAATAGGTACTCAGATGAGACGTAAAGTCTTTACACTCACGTGATTATGGCAGTATACGCCATGTTGGATGGTTAAATCGTGACGTTAACGGGTAGGCTTTAAGATTTGTGCATGTAATTAGCCTTGTAATTATGATTACGCAAATATTGTGCTGATTCGTCATGGTTCAACTAACCAACGAGTCTTGAGTACAGATAACTTGTAAAATGCCCGAATCTAGATTAAGTTTTCTTTCACCAATGCAAATGAAATACATAAGGATATCCTTAAGGCCAAGACTGCTAGTACCAAGTATTAGAATCTCAATTTGTACGTGGTCCCCCGACTTAAGAATATTGATTCTTACTGCTGCATCTTGGAGTTGGATGAGACCACGACCCCGCCGCTGTGCAGGTGGTTGTAGCTGATCCTGACAGTTTGAAGCTGTAGTCGCATTGGAATGTGCACGTGTCGCCATATCTGTTACCACAGGGGCCGATGCTCCCATCTTGTGGTGCGGTCAAGATCGGACACGTGACCTCTAAAAGGCAACAGAGGTTTTACATGCACTATTATGCGATGATTGACAAATTGTACTTGATAAGCCCATAAAGTTAAGAATTAAGAAGTTAATATATACAATGTAATATAATTAACATATAGCATCTTGTATTACTCACTTTTGCAGGACAATGGTGTTCCATTCCATGTGCCAGAGCCGCCACACGTCAACACTTTCTCCCCTGCGACAAACACGTAACCTTCCAAAAACAAAACAAAAAAATACAACTCCATCAAAGACGGATCTGTCTCATTCACATCTCTGATGTAAATGTACAATTGAATATAAATGATAAATGTCTGTTTTAGATATACAATTTTTTTTTTAATTTACAGGGATAGATATGACAAGTATGGGCACAAAGTATACTTTTCAACGGACACTTGACAGACAAATAAGATGACAATTTGTAAAGGGATATCGATAGCTAATTGTATGCTGATGCTAGACTAATGCTGGCTTTCAGACGTGAGGATAGTTAATAGTGGATAACTAAAAATGAATAAATTATTGAAAGTACCTGACTGACAATCCAAGCTGCATCTGTCGCCATAGTTTGTCCATGTTACACAGGATACGGCTCGCACAGCGGTGGTATCGTAAGATGGTTTGGAACATGTGATTCCTGTAAAAGAAGACACAAGTAGATTGTATGGTCTCTCTATAAGATAATTTTTGTGAATATGTTCTTAGACAGAAGACAACGTACTACTGGAAACTTTGTGGTAATCGTCAGAATGGATCTATGTAAGGGATAGAACACGGCTAAATGGCTTCTATTGGGAATATCCATGGCAGGTAAAACATCAAAGGAAACTAAATAAGCAAATAAGAGTCTAATTGGCATTATAAATATGAAAGTGCAACAATCCTTTAGTGGAGATTACTTGTGCAAGTTAGTTCAAGGTGTACACACGCTGCATGTACAAGCTATTTGCATGTCAATATACAACCATTTGCATGTGTGATAGAATGTAAACATGGAATTTTGCCAAACGAAGGGACTTCTATACACACGATATATGCACTTTTTGAAAAGAAGACCATCATGAATAAAATAGATTGCGCTAATGCCTTATTTGCATACCAAAGTACACAAAAGGAAACAATAAATCTATAAATCTCTAAATATTTCATGGAGGTATGAGGTCTCCAAACTTTTGTTCTCTTCTGCATTTGTCGGAGGGGGGGGGGGGATAATATCATCAACATCGAAACGACAAGTAGCTTAACTCACGTTTACACTTTTGGATGGGTGAGCCAACCTGCTGATAGCCGGCTTTACACTTGCACTCAGTTTTGCTGGTGGCGCCTGTTCTTGAAATCAAGGAATTTGTAGGGCAGAGAATGCACGGACCGGTCCCGATGGTGTCTTTGTAGGTGTTCAAGGAGCATTCTATAAAGATATATACACCCAAAATCATGATATTTCGTCCTTTGCTATGTCCAACAGAAAAAAGAAACCTGCAATGGATGGCTTACTTTACACAATTGTACAAGAAAAAGAGACAAAAATTGATTCATCAACTCGATAAAACTATATGCAAATACTTAAAGGAATTTTGTAGGGGGCTGCTGCAGTTTGAAATGAAGCCACTAAGTGACCAAAATCTCAAGCGATGACTTATATCAAGAAATAATGGATATCCATTCAGCACTTCTTGTGTTATTCAAACCAATTAAAGTTAATGCTTATGGAAACATGAAGATCGTGGAGGAAGTCAGGAGTGTACGTATACACATTGAGCCTTACAGAACGTCAGCTCTTTGACATCTGTTCTGCTGCTACTCACTTGTATCGCGTCTATTGCCGCAATCGTACCCCTTCTGGCACACACAAGCGTAGTTTCCACCGTAGACATCGCACTGGCAGGAGCGCGTTGCCTGGTTACAGCGGGGATAACAGCGTGTTGTGTAGGATGGCAAGTAATCGGTTTTGTGATGGTCTGCAGTTTGGACATTAAAACGTTGTTCTTATTAAATCGCAATGTACTGTATTCCAAAGGAAGACACATACACAACTACCACTACACTGTCGTGATCATTGAGGGCATGAATGCATAGGTATATTTTCGTGTAAAGATCACTGTAAGTTGTTTACTAGAAATTTCGTGAAAAAGTAGAATTTTCTCCATAGCCTTTTGTCAAGCTACTCACAAACAAACTACACAAGTGGCTCACCCTATAGTATTACAGGCTAGTAAAAAAACTACATATCTATCTACAACGTTAACCAGGTCATTGACATAATTTATTGCACAATTAGGCTCTTCCTATAGTATTGTGTGCGATCCGCGAGTAACGAAAATGCTCATATTTACAATATACAGCTAATACCCTAATGCAGCCCTAAATTCTGATTGGCTCTTGACAGTAGAAGAAAATAGAAGAGCACCAGCAAAACAATATCTCTTACCTCCTCTCAGTCTCTTGGCCACTTGTGACAGAACGTTGAAATCCAGACACAAGTAGACGTACTTGTGGCCATGGCTGTCCTTGTTGCCCAGACCTCTAAGTCTGGAACTGCTGATGCCCCAGGCACCTACACCGAAGGCGTACATGTACACACCCCTGGCCTGCAATTTCCGCACTACCTGGGAGGGATCTCCGCCTACGTTCCAGTAGCCGTCTGCATATCAACGAATGATTCATTTCAGCTTCATTTCTGGCACTTGGCCCATATCAACGGACAATAATACTCGTATATATAAAACATACGAGACATCAAATACAAATACATATGCAGTACTTGAGTTCAGTAAACACAAGCCTTCGTCAAATAAACAATGATTATTATAAAGAATGTTTTTGGTTGACATGAATGTGTTGATTATGTTTCATTATCATATAGCCAGGCGCCGCGGACCAATCAGAAGTCCCCGTTCCACATTGGTTATGACGCAGTAACACATAGATTCCGGCCAAGCAGGTGTGTATCTCTCCTCTGATTGGCCAAAATGAATCGACACCGGCACCGGTGTCGACTTGCATCGACACTGGTACCGGTGCCGTTGTCGATTCATTTTGACCAATCAGAAGGAGCGAAAGTAAGGTATATGCAGGCATTGGCCAATCAAAAGGAGCAAAACATATGACAGAATGGCTCATTCTGTTTACATTGATTTTTGTTGTTATAAAAAGCCAAAGACTGCAATGTTTCGAATAATTTCTTTGGAAATGTTGGTTTCAAAATGCAATCTTTAATCTTCTTATAAATGTATGCACCAAAGAACAAAAGTGAATTTCAGACATTCGACAAAGGAAGTCACACGTGTAGTTCCAAGGGATCTATGCGTTATGCAAGAGTTTGGGTAGGCTATATGATAATAACGTTAATGACCCGCCTGTTCCTCGGTGTACATGGTGTCATAACGCCTGGTCCTTTGCTATAACCACCGAATAAAACCACCTCGTTCGCTTCGCTCACTCGGTGGTTTTATTCGGTGGTTATAGCAAAGGACCAGCGTTATGACACCATATACACCTCGGGGCGGGTCATTAACCCTTAATTATATAGCCTCCACTGTTCATTCAGTAACTTGAATTGATTAAATACTTTCAAAAGCTTCATTTGAATGGCTTCATTAATGGATGGCTTGAATATACGTTAAATGGCTGTGAACAATTGGCTGTAAACTCCGTTGCTATGGAATTATCTTTTCCTTCGCAACTGTTGCCATAGAAACGAGCCAAGCACTTCCAAGGACCAGAAAATGAAAACTCTCCTGCCCAGTGTGACTTTCAATAAGTTTGATATTATTTGCACAAGTATCACTCAAGTTATGCTGCCTTATTTCTAATTTCTAGCATAATTCTTATAAATTTGCATGAAGAGCCCTATAACCATGGTGTCTCGCCTCGACCATAGAACGACATACCTTAAAATGATCGGGAGATATCACACACTTCATGTTGCAGTTCAATTGTCCATCATTTCCAGCTTTCATCACACCCTACCAACACGCCAAGACTGAAAACAATCCACCTAGCCGTCCGTTCTTGAGTTATCTACGCGCGAAAAATGAATTCCTGACAAACAGACATGCACTATTCTATTAGGCTAGCCCCTTAGGCGTCGCCAAAAACGGGGACAATTGAACTGCAACATGAAGTGTGAGTGTCAACTTGCGGTGCTGGAAGTCAGACACCCACTTCTTTCTGCTTAAAATAGGAAGTGAATCATTCTCAAACATGTTGACAATGTCTTTTGTTAACGGCAAAGAATTTAAAGCATGGGGACCTCGACCCACCCTTGTTTGATCACAATTCACCTTTGTTTTTCTCGCCACCTACCTTCTGATTTGCAAAAAAAACAACGAATGCCTGGAAAGTAATGACTGCAATGATTTAAGATTTGGAGGATATTGATAAAAGGCTCAATACTACGAAGTTGTGCCTCAAACTTTGGGTTGTGCTTATTATTTCTGGGTGGGAACGAGAACTTATTGATCACCCCTCGTAATTACATGTGAAGTGAATCATTCTCAAACAAAAAAAAAAAAACAAAAAAAAAAGAATTATACTTGAGTCTAAAAACGATTTGTTGTTGCAATGTACACATGTGTTGCTTCTATAATTCTGCAATTGACATTGAAGGAGCAGAAAGAACTACCTTGTAAAATCAACATTTCTTTGGCATTATTTGCAAGACTGTGGAAATCAAGTATATGTACAAGTAACCCAGAGAGTTTGCCGATGAGAACTGAGCGCTGGTAATTATAGGTAGGGCAGTGCAAAAGGTAGTGTGAAATAGTTTCGAATGGACACCCGCAGCTGCAGGCTGGGCTTGACACAAGACCCCGCGTGAAAAGACTATAATTCAAGCTGCAGGTGCCCATACGAAGTCGTGAAATGAGAATGCAAGAGTGTCGAGACCCGAAGCTGAAATGGCTGAATTTGGGAGGGCGTATCATTTTAAAAAGATGTTCTCGAAATTTCGAGAAATCGAGTGCACGAAGAGTTAAGTCCAAGTTGTTCCAAGCAGTGATGGAATATGGAGTAAAGGACTTTCCAAAGCGGTCAGTCGAAAATTTAATAGGTCTCAAGTTTCTGCTGTTTCTCAAATCATAATTACATATCACCGTAATTGCATAAGGAAGTAAAGTGGTAAGGTATTCACGAGTCAGTCCGTTAACAATATTGTGAAATAGTAATAGGCGGTGAATATGACGCCTGTCGGACAATGACTCCCAGCCGAGTTCTTTACGAGTGGCAGAATATGATGACCCTTTTATTGCACCGGTTACAATGAGGGAGCAGTGATACTGAATTCTTTCGACGAGATTTGATTCCTCAATTGTGCACCCGTGCCAAACAATGTCAGCATATTCTAACAATGAACGTATAAAGGACTTGCATATTTTTTCTAGAACCTGACGGGATAATTTGAATTTTAAAACACTAAATAATTGGACACTTTTAGAGGCTTTAATGACAATGCTTTCAATGTGTTGATGCCAAGACATATTGGAGCTAAAAATAACCCCAATATGCTTGTGACTAGAAACTGACTTAATCATGGTTTTATTAAGAAAAAGAGGGGGATGGACCGGATAAAGTCTTTTGGAGGTAAAGCACATTTCTTCAGTTTTAGCAGGGTTTAGTTCCATTAACCAATTGGTGGACCATAAATGAATCTTTTCCAAATCTGAATTAAGCGAAAGTGCGTCGTTAATTGGGTTATCAATAACTTGGAGCAGAGAGCTATCATCAGCAAATAGCATAGGCTGGGAGGCAAGTCCTTCAACAATATCGTTAATGTAAACTAAAAAAAGTAAAGGGCCCAGAACAGAACCCTGGGGGACGCCGGCAGAAATGCCGCAACAGTTTGACGACTGGCCGTCGATAACGACACGTTGAAATCGATTTTGGAGGTAACTATATAACCAATTTATAAGGGGGCCTTCGATACCATTTTTTTGTAATTTATAGACTAGGCCTGTATGCCATACTTTGTCGAAGGCCTTTGAGAAATCCAAGAAAACAGAACGAACCTCCCTCCCCGAGTCCAATGCTTCAAGAATTACATGAGTAAAGTATACCAATTGTCGTACAGTGGAATCACCACGTATAAAACCTGATTGTAATCGATAAAGAAGGCTGTTCTGTGTAAGGTGGTTGTACAAATGTTTGTAAACTATTTTCTCAAGGACCTTTGACAAGGAAGACAACAAAGAAACCGGGCGATAGTTGCATTTGTCCTGGGGGTCCCCCTTTTTAAAGATAGGAATAACATTAGCATATTTCCAAAGTGGGTAAGTTCGTCTTCCACTGCCTAAAAAGAAGTCAAACCCAACAAAACCAGTATAATGTACACTTCAGTAGCACAGCATAGTCATAGAATGTAGTTCCTAGCACCATTGTATTTTCCTTGTTATACATGTTGTTTGTACCTGCAATTAGCCCTCGGGCAAGAATTTGCAATAAACATATTATATACAACGACGGTATGATTTATGCTACCATGTAATACGTTGCCATTTTTTCTTCAGAATGTTCGGACGATTGTTATATCTCAAAAATTAAACCTGCTCAAAAACTAAACCTGCTTCCACACATCAATGGAAAAGATAGTTCAAATAAGTTCATACCATAGTTAAGTATTTTGGCGAAAATTATTTTTCTACAGTTTTCTACCCCAATTTCCCCGTTAAAAAAGATGATATGCTAGACTTTCAATAGAATTCAGTTCAGTTCAGTTCATCCTTATCTGGTGACGCTATGAAGTTCGCTATTCAATAGAATAGGTTACAAAATCAAGTTGCTACAATGCCATAAGAGAGATCTTACTGTTATTATTTACCATCATTGATTTCACACTGACTGAATAGTCAATGGTTGAATACCCTAATGACTTAAGTACTGGTTTTATACATGAACCAAAAACAAAATATATGAATGAAGACCTTTATTGCACATTTTTGCCACACCGGGCTATTACTGTACGATATTCATCAGGGGGGGAGGGCTGGTGCGTTAGGGGGGGAGGGCCATGTTAATTTTTTTTGAGGTGGGGGGAGGGCCATGTTAATTTTTTTTAGATAGGGGGAGGGCCATGTTAATTTTTTTGAAAGAATTGTTTATACTCTTTTTGTTTTGATATCTTGACATGGCCCTAAAACTGTTAAAATAAGCCTTCTGAATAGCCTAAAATGCAAGAGCTTCTGGGGGGCTTTGCCCCCCTAGGCCCCCCAAAGTGGCGCTGCCCTGGACCAGAGTTCCCGCCAGGCACACGTCATTCCGTCTACAGACTTATTTTTTTCTGGAAAGACGCACTCGGCTCGGCTGAGTTTCCCAAAATATTTAAGTTACAAAAGCGGTGCACGGTAAATATGTGAAGAATCCAAAACTATACACTTTATTTTTTATTTAAAACATTTCTTTTGTTTCAAAAAGACAAAATTTGTGGCAGAAAAAGGGGCCGCAATATTGTTGTCAAGTGTCGATCGAGTCGGCTGTGCACTGGCATTGGCGTCCGTAGCACATGGCGCGGCACGCCCCCCTCCCCAGACGGACTGTCGATCGCAGCGCCCAACACGTCTTTTCTGGCTACCCCTTCAAGACTACACCGGCACTGATCACTGCCAAAGATGCAGCAGATCGCCCTCCTTCGTATAATGTATAACGTTCTTGGTCTACTCTACTCTATGTAAAAAGAAATCCAGCGGTGAGCCAAAGATTTCACGCCGAAAACGGGGTTAGCTGAGGTCGCACGAAACAAACGCACGCTCGTTGAAAATGACCTCGCGGCCTTGTAAAACCCGACCGATTCGATAAATGATAAATTTGAGTAAAATCATCGGGCAAAATAGAAAAAAAACACAAGTTGTGATGGCGCCGTTTATTCTATCCTCTGGAAAAAGTACTAGCATTTGATGCGGGAGGGCGCAACATCGATCGCACGAGGTAGGCATTCTTTTAATATTCAATGCCGGAAAAAAATTGGCAGGATTTTTCCATGGGCTGACGAACTCACTGGCTAGAGCCCTGTTTGGAAGCATCAAAACCCCAAAATTTTCATATAGACATGACTGGACAAATAATATCCGGGCCAGATCACGGACTGCTGATTCCCCGAGCTTATAGTTATAACGTATTTTTGGGGAGAGGGCGGACGTCGATTACTGAAAAACGGGAGTAAAAAAGGCAACTGGCATCCAATCTCAAGGGCATAATTTTCCTCTCAAGTTGCAGGAAATTCTGTTTTAGAGGGTTTGAAAATCCAAATTTTCCGGGGGAGCATGCCCCCGGACCCCTGCCCCGACGTTGTGAAAAAATCCTGGCGCGAACACTGGCGCCCTTGTGCCCTGACGTCTATATTAAGACTATTTTATCGTTTGTTTTTCTACCTGTTTAATGATGCCTGTCGGGGGGAGGGTCATGTTGATTTTTTTTAGGTGGAGGGGGAGGGTCACGTTAAATTTTTTTGAGATGGGGGGGGGGGCATCAAAAAATTTTTTGATCCGACTTCCAATGCACCAGCCCTCCCCCCCCCCCCCCGATAAATATCGTACGGTCCCTAAGTACAGGTCACAACAAGACATGTTGAAAAGATACAGTTCAAAGATACAAAATGAGACTATTGCTGGATAATAAGCACTCATCTAGATCTTCATACCGGACATGTAAATCACGTTGATACTCAAATGATATCTAACAAATTATGCAAATGATGTTATATGGGTCCAAAATATGTACAATAATATGTATAGGGGTGGCATTGGAGACCATCAAAAATTACCAACATGTTCTCAAGGCTCATTTCCAGTCGGAAAAGGAAATTTACTGTAGGCCATAATTTTGTTCCACAAAACTTACACGAAAACAATGCAGAAGAGGTCAGAACATGATTTCTTTCTATACGGGGTTAATGAGAAATATTCATGTTCATGATCATGAAACGACTTACCTGTTATCGTAAACACCACCTTCGTTGAAGTCGATCGGACCCCAGGTTTCTTCAGCAATGCTAAGGCGAGATTGAGAGCTCCAATTGTGTTGGTCCCACCTCCCGTGTACTTGAGTTTTGGTATGTAGGTACGAAGTAGTTCACACTTGTTCGACGTCCATCGAAGAAGATCGAATTCGACCCTTGAGCTGCTTCCAAAAGATACGACGGCTACACGAGTTGTAGTCGGTGAAACACTGAAGTGGCTCAGGACGGCCTTCACAAAATCGATGATTTTGTTGTAGTTAGATGAACCAACACTCCCAGAGCGGTCTAGAGCAAAGATGATGTCGACAGCCTTGTTGGGCGTAGGTAGAGCCGCCTTTAGTGTATTAGTCGCCACCGCGGCGGACATCGCGCTCTGCCCCTCCGCAGCGGGAGAAACAGCCAGAACCAACAGGGACATCAGAACAAACGTCCCCATGTTGGCTGACATTCGCGCTTCTGCCTCAATAAAACAAGCTCAGCTCTTTCTTAAAGACGCATTCACGGTCTGTTAGCGATCCCAACAACCCCCTGGGTACATGTACTTGTTTATTACCATATGGCTGGCGTGTTTTTCTCGGAAGAAATCTTTCCGGGTGTAATATATACCATACACTTTTTGTTAACCTTGTCACTGCAAACATTATGTGATGTTTTAGTTGGCTGTCGTACAGCAAAGTTCCTCTTTAGAGTTACCGGTCCTCTTTTTCATCTTTTCTTTGAAGACGTCTAATTTTGAGTTATAAGTCATGGGGGGGGGGTCAAGGACGTTATATAACGTCCTTGAGGGGGTTGGTGCTTACTCCGGTATAACACACATTTGATACAAGCTTTATTGACACGACAGAAAGTACAGTGACTTTTGTATGGTCTAATATAAATTACAAAAAAAGTGGATACAGAATGTATCTTAAACCTCTGCTAACTAAATCATATGATATGTTTTGTAAGGCCTAATGGCTATAGATGGATGGAAAATGAGGTATGAATAGTCCATTACTTTGCGTTGAGACAGATTTCTAACATGCTTTGGCTTAAAAAATTATTTAACCTCACAATAGAATATATAGTATACTTTTTTAGATAGATCTGAGTGCTTTCTTACCTGTCTTTGTAGGCTTTCATTTTCAAACAAAGGGAAGAGAATAAAAAGTTGGAAAGGAAATTCATTTTATGCAGACATAGTCTATCACATTCGAATACCGTCTCAACATCATGAAAATAACGAACGCGCAAACTTGTATAACGTTACATGATGCAGGTGGAAACTCTTAATTCCTTTGGGGGTATTTTGGCACTTGAGATTGAAACATTCAACGTCAAGCGACCATGACTTTCTATAGTACGTTTTACTTCGAGTATTGTATAACAAGTTAAGCTTAGGATAGATATAAATTCTTGCAGAGGTGAATTACACCTGTAAGTTTGGTGCCGTTGGTGGTCTCAGTCGTTTCTTCTTCCGAGAATCGTTCCTTTTATGTAGATGTTGCCAATACTTCACATCAACATGGCATTGTAATGTAATGTACAGAATAAACAGTTTATGCAGTATGATGTTACTGCCCCCTGGGAGAAAACAAGCACACGAAAACACCACCTGTGTCAATACCATTGAGAATGATACTCTCTTTAAATGTGTCTCATACCCTAGGAATCGTACTGATCATATTTGAGTGCGTACTTGAAATTAAGTGGTTGTTCTGTGAGTGATGATAGCTTTGAGACCATTATCACAGGAAAACATTACAGTTGGTCTGTCTGTCGGACAATTCGACCTAAGTTTCTATCTTCTATCAGGAAACTTCTTCTTTATCAACAGTGTCGTTCATTATAAACAACACTCTCCTGATGTTTCCATATATTTCTTGATAATTCAATTCAATATTGTATGAATGTCATAAGCTATGTAGTCAGATGCGGAACCTTCCACCTATCCATGGCTGACCGTTAAGGCCTGTGTCGTCCAAGTTCCAACATAGAAGAAGTGCGCAGCGCTAGTTATGTCTGGCTAGGAGGGCAACAATCGAATAGCTTATCGAAATATGCCCAGTACCAAAGTTATAATATCAGGATCGATTATCATTTGTAGTAATGTAGCGATTTTAACATTGCATAGTTTCTGATACATCAAGTCCGTATGGGGTCAGATGATAACAAAGCATCTATTATTTCTAAATTCTAAAGGGGGTGTTGTGGGATAAAGCGAGTGCAGTTAAATGGGAGATCATGTTCACTACGTGTTCACCTTTTCACCTTTACGTGGATAATGTGTGCCACCAGAATAATGTGTGTCGCAGCGGCAGTGTCAAGTCGACAGGTGACTGTATAGGGTTGAACCGTGAAGGACCTCTACCCTTACTCGATAAGTGGTAGAGGTGTGTCTCTCCTCGAACACAGGACCTCTATTTAACGTCCTGTCCGAGGGACGGCCCTAATAACCGAAATAAGTACTCTTTTCCACCTGAATGAAGTAAGGAAAGTTGTGTAAAGTAGCTTTCCCAAGAACACAAAGATCGGTGACATAACAGCGGATTTGTACCCAGGACCTCTAGGGTCTGAGACAAGCTCCGTCCGTTGAGCCACACATTCTGATGAGGAAAAACCCCGTTCCTGATCCTCAAATAGCGAAAGTCAGCGTAGTGAAAGACAATACAGGACATCGTTCTAATATATAAGCGATCGGAACAAACTTTTAGGCGAAATTCAGGCATCTAAAGGCTGCGCCGTGCAAAATTTCGTATAGGGAGTGTACAGAACTTCCACTAACAGCACCGTGCAGTTTGTATAAGCTCTGTTACGATATCCCTGATAACATGCTCATTTGCTAATTATGCCATTCTACACACAAAAAAGACACATACCATCAGTGGGTTAGATCCTCCTTGTATTCAAGTCACTTCTAAGGACAACAAAAGTAATATTGGCAGAAAATCTTCACAACTTTGTGGTTATTTAAACAATTTTACTACCACCTATAAATTAGCCTTTGGTGAACTGCAGTTCCCGCATATTTAATGAGGGTCATGTCTTTTCCCTGCATAGATAATGAGCTCAGATTTCGCCCTTGTGCCACATGTGTTAACATCTATGTCCGAAATGATTTTATCATTCTTATACATGTATTGGTGTGGCATTATCTGACGCACTATGTTACACAGAACAGGATGCCTTGTCCAATGTGTAAGAATTGAAGTACATATGCCTTAGGATACCTGAGCTTTTTCCCGCATAATTAATGAGGTAGGCTGACACACGACACCTTTCATAAACAAGACACAATATTTTGAAAAAACTTTGAAACCTTGGCAAATGCCACTAAGATAAACGTACGTATGTACGTTTATATATATATATATATATATATATATATATATATATATATATATATATATATATATATATATATATATATATATATTGGTTCTTTAAAACTCAAGTGAATCGTTGAGGGAAGTCTATGTTATAAGAACATTTGTGAACAAGTGCCGTCTCTCGTACGTTATTCACATTTTGGCGTTACATATCCTTACTCGTCAATGCAATGCATGCCATACCTGAAACTTACAGTTATAATGATATGTACAGTGAGTGTCTAGCGTAAGCTGCTTGAATACACAGAAATGACCGAAATATCTAACAGTTCCCTCACCGTTTGGCCGTGCTACACCCTCAATGATATGTGCCCAGCTCCCACCGAAACAGCACCATAATCCACTAACGCAAGCCAGGTTTGTATTTGATACAGTTAAGTAAAGGTAGTGTCATGGTGACGGTTACTCGAGTAAGGCTTACACACAAAGGAACCGCTATGCAAGTCTGCCAATAAAAACACTAAACAAAGGTGAGGTGTCATTATGGATGTTTTAGGTAACGTTAACGTTAGTGTTCTGAACAAACTGTATAACTGTATAATTGTGCCTCCCGTGCCCAGGTATTAAGCCCAAGGGACCCGAAATTTGGTATGATAGTGCATGAGATATTTGCTAAAAGGACCCCGTTATCATTTTGGCAGAAAATCCCTTGGGTTTTTTTCGTCTTCGTTTTCGTCTTCGCCGCCTCTGAGCGTGTCACCATATATGGTAAATGACGTAATCACCTTGACAGGTGCAGGAACAGGTGGCGGCCGTGCACGTGGTCGCTGATTGGATTAGTTAATAACACGGCGCGCGACATTCAGCATAAGATCGGCAACTACACCCAATGAGGAAGGGTCTTTCAAATTAGCGGATTATAATGCTGTGCCGCGGGAGCAGACCGCGCGCCGAAGAATATTGTACCGTCAAAAGTAAGTAAAAACTGTAACACGTTACTGTTTATCTTACAATTGACAACAATACACAAAAGCTGTAACAAATTCGGGAAGCTTGTCGTCCAGCTCAGCCTCCAAGCAGATCTTGCGTGGCATAAGATAGTATCATAAGCTGGGGAAAGGGTTTAGCCGGCAGAGGAGTTAATTGGTTTCGCGGTGGAATAAAAGTCCTCTGCCAGCTAAACTCCTTCCCCAGATTATGTTACTGTCTTAAACCACCGCAAGATCTGCATGGAGATTAGAGTTTTACGTCACCATCCGGAACGATGAATGAAATCCCCGTGGGGATCCCTCAGAGCATGCCCGAGCTGAGCCAAACATAGGATCGATCTTAGGCCCATTGGGACAAGAATCGAAGCGACAAAACATGGTATCACACACAGACGATCTTTTAGTCTTTTATTCCTATCTTCACAATCAAAATGCACAAAGCAAGGAGTTTAAACCCTCCTTTCACAAGGTGATATCAGTGTGGTAGCCTAGTGTCACCTCTAGTGCCACTTCTACAACTAACGTTACCGAACCAGTGTCTACAACTACACTCAATGCTACCACGACTAGGGTCTATTCTACAATTAAGTCGACCATCTCCGAAATTTCTTATTCTTATTTCAAAATTAAGAAAAAATCAAGGCTGGTGCTGACCTATCATCTATAAAATTTACTCGTTATGACCTAATGTCTCTATGGTAACATTAGCAAGTTCTATGTAGATCTTAAAATACATAAATTTTGGACGTGGCAAAGATATTGCTCAACTAGCATCTTTTACCACTGCATTGCCCGACAACCTCTAACAAAGTTCTCTTCTCTGCCCATGTTATTCAGGAAAGCGGCATATAACGTTGTAAAAAAAAGAACACACGCTCTTTCCGTACCCAAAGTAAAGCGCTTACCCAAAACGGTCCATTAAGTCCTTCGATCCTCTTCAAGTTGGAATGACCCAAAGCTCGTGTTACGTGACCAGAACGACCAGGGGCGGATTAAAAGCTTGTTGATAAGTGTTTTTCTTTGTGTACAGAAATGGCGTGTACAATGTCTACTAGATCAGTTGCTGTCACAGATAAATATTCATACGAACAGCATATTGCGCCATTATAAGCTAATGTTTGCAAAACGGTTTGATGATGCCGGCCAGATGAGGAAATGACGTCACCAGGTCTTCTTCCTGGCCCAGCTCCAAACGCTTCCAGTCAAAACCTGTAAAAAACGGTGGATAAATAATCGGAATCGCTTTTCAGTAGCTGGTAACTTGTGTTATGTGGTTTAAAGAGAGTCATTAAATATTTTAAACACAATACAATTCTTTATATAGATTACGGTAACGATATTTCCCCTTAATTCATCAGGTAACCTATATTCGTTTTTTTTTTCAATAACAGAGTATTTACATGGCTAGTCATGTCAAAAATGGCTTTTTCAAATTACAATATTTAAAAATATACATATCATATCATATTATATTACAAAATGATATCTATGAAATTATCGTCCGTCAAGCTTTCATCCATAAATCTCTTCAAAACAATGGACATAGGTGTACTAGCGGATGAAGGTGACCTAGTGTTACATCTGCAAATCATAGAGCAGAAACAAGAATGAAATTATCTTTCCCGCTAGCTACAAATATAGTTTCCGTTTACTTTTTACCATTTTGTAATACCTACCTGGTACAACAACCATGCTGCCGAGCGTAAATTTGCCGCCGTGCATTACTTCGGCTGCACACCAGACCCCGGCGGGCACGAGAACTTCATAGCTGGCCTCTCTGTGCTCAAGGGAGCTTCCCAGGATAGCGGAGGAGTAAATGCCGTCTGCACCAATCATATGAATCTGTAATATAACATTAAGCATTAGACAAGAAGCTATTTGTATCTCTAGATCTGTAGCAGCGTAACATCGACTATCATACATTTAGTAATTCCACCAGGTGCCATAATACCGCCACCTAAAAAACGTCAGTAAATAGGTCTTACCATGATTGTCTTAAACACAGAATGTAAAATATCTTAAATATGATACAATTCAGATATTTAGGTGTTGAAGACAATCTTGAGAAGGCCTCTATAACAACGTTTTTTTTTAGGTGGCGGTGTAATGGCACCTGGTGGAATTATGAGAATGTATGTTAGAAGATGCAATTTTTAATCGTCAGCACAGAGAGAGCAAATTGGTAAAAGAATATGCCAATGATGTAGACATGAAGTTTGCCACATCGTTGTGATTTCCATTAATTGACGTGACAAAACATAGCTGTAGATTCACAGATTCCTGAACCATGAAAGTTGGAGTTGAAAATTCCGGTACGTCCAAATGTGCAAGTTGAAGTTTTATATCCTACAGACATCTGTCATTTGGCGCATGAGTTTAAGAAATAAAATGGTTATCAGTGTTGTTTTTTTGTTTGTTAATTTAGAATGACAGGCACTGTTACTTTAATTTCATAGTCACGAGGTTCGAGCATCAACATAAAAGAACAGTCACCTTGAGACAGCCGCCATCTTGGTACAGCCATATTTCGTCTTTTGACGATAGTCGGCGCCAGGTAGACGGAACATCTTCCGGCAGCAGGTAGAAACAAACTGTGGCGGCGCTGGACTCAGTGCCATCTTTGCGATCCTCTGTAGTCTGTTGGTGGAAAGAGCAGTTGTGTGTTCAACTATAATCCTTACGGACTGCTTATTAATGGCTACATGTTTTCGGTGACCAGTGACCTATAACCACCTGACCAGTGCCCTATAACCACCAAATAAACCACCGAATGAGCGAGGCGAGGAATGAAGACCTGTGATCGGATCATATAGCCTGACCATATGGCAATGGCTGTTTCGTACACACACATAAAATGAAAATTGGATAAATGTCCGAAGAATGGTAATCTTACCTGAAAATGGACGGCAGACCTGAAGGACTCTCTATACCAGCCTCCCTCTGGATGTTTCTGCATGTTGTACATCTCCACAAGCTGATGGAACCCACTGGAGCAAGAAAACAAGCAAAAATGACGTCGGTCTGAAACGTTCACATGTGTCTACAAAATTATACAGTCGTAGTTTGCAAGAATTTGTGAGTATGTACTTGGACAACTAACGCTGTTGAGAGCACACACAAACAATAGCACGGCAAACTGCCGTGAAGCCGGTTATTTTGTACCTGGTACAATATACCGGAACCAGTGCAACAGCCACGGGTTCACGCTACAAACAGAATTCTATAGATGACACATACTGCTTCATCGCCTTATCTTCGAAAATCTTACAAAGATTATAGGAGTTAAACACACAAACACCAGTAGCATGGTTCCCTTGCTCTGGGCAACAGACATGGAGGTAAAACAAAGAGAGAGCATATTGAGTGAATTCTGAATGTTCCCTTTCAGATTGAGAATTCAAAAGTAAAATTAAACTTACCTCCTCTTCACCATTTCCTGAGACATTCTTGATGTCGACTTCACTTCTCACAGCCGCAAAAGACAACTTGAGTGTGACTAAAATTGTCTTATTGTACGCCAAAAAAACAGTTACTCAAGCAACTGGATATGATTTTGGAAACGGTCGGACGTTTCAACTAGTTATAGCATTCACTCGTTTTCGTCAGTGACACTGAAGTAATCTGGATGAGACTGGTTTTTTATACCCTAGCCATGAATGAAGACAATCTTAGATGTCCAATAGGAAACATTGTAAGACAAAGTCAAGCTGAAGACAATTTGGATTACAATAGAAAACAAAGGTAAGGCAAAGTCAAGCTGAAGATTTCGAATTTCAATAGTGAGACACAGTCTTGTTGTCTTACTGTAGTTGTCTGTCCTTCAAAGAGTATACGCGGATACTGGGCCTAGTCTTTCAAATAGGCTTATAAATCATATAAAAATGTATACGCCAGAGTGATGAATCAATTTAACTTTGACAGCCGTTTGTGTGCGTTCAAATGATTTATTTTCCTAAACATACTAATGATCATACAGTACTGATTAAGTCATATTCACGACTGTAAACGAAATTGAACTACATAAAGTCTATGGAGATGTTGAAGCATTTTTCTGTTGGCGTCTGTGGGCAATCATAACAGTTTGATAGCTTTGGTCTACATGTACATCTAATAGACACTCCACTATACCTCAAGTAAGATATTGTGCTCTCACTTTGATCTTCTTCACGTTATATACTGCTTCTTTGTTCATATAAATCATCCATGACGTCGCCCCTTTTTACAAATGCTTCTATTTTCTTCTATGAGAAATGAAACTAAATAAGTAATGATTTTTTTACAGTAACTCGCCACAATGCTTTCGCCACAAGGAAAAGGCCCATGACAATATAGGTCTAAAAATAAAACCGTTTCAAGCGCCCAGGTTTGAGGTCACATCACCCGTGATATGCTGCGAAATGATGTTAAATTCTACTGATAGTGAGAAACCAGACGCACACTATTATCTATAATGATATAATATAACACCGCATGATAAACAACCAACATTCAACAGTGCTTGAAATACACACAAAAAAGATATGTTAATTTCCTTGCACACGTGTATGTGATGAAAATAATTCTACATGTATGAGTATACACGTATATAGAGTCTGATCACAACTACTTTTATGTATTATAATGTTATGTGATTGTTATGTGAATGTATTGTTATGTAAATGTTAATAAAGGTTGAAAAAAAAATTTAAAAAAATTTAAAAAAATTTAAAAAAAAAGGATATAGAGGGTCCGTGACGCACCATAGCGCATGGATATATAATATAGAGGAGGCTCATCAAGAAGGGTACTTTCAAAGTCAGTAAAAAGGCACAGTGGCAGATTTCATATAAAGCAGGCAACTTAAGATATCCTAAAATGTAGACCTCGACAAGCTCACAAATCAAAAATGACAAACGTAAATTAAGAATGACACATCGTGTCAGATTTTTTAATGTACTTAAAATGTACGAGGTAAAAGATACTAAAATGTAAAAAAAGAAAAATCTTTTATTAGGTAGGTATAAAAGAACAATCATATCGAATTTCCCTCATCAAGTAATGATAAGGTGAAACCGTCAGTTATGCCAAGGAGCTCCTTGGTTATGCTATTTATAAATACAGCTTGTGTCATTTAATGTTTGCAAAAAGATTTGATGACGCCTGCCAGATGAGGAAATGACGTCACCAGGTGTTCTTCCTGGCCCAGCTCGAAACCCTTCCAGTCAAAACCTGTGAAACAACATGTATGTAAGGCGCAAGAACAGCATTGGCAAACTGTATTTCTGCAAAAACACGAATTACATATATGGTTCCCGCTAGTCTCTGCTTGCTCAAACATTTTATAATTCAAATGTACCTACCTGGTGCAACAACACAGCTTATGAGCGTGAACTCTCCACCCTATATTACTTCTGCTGCACCCCAAACTCCGGCGGGCACGAGTACTTCATACTTAGCCTCTCTGTGCTCAAGGGAGCTCCCCAGGATAGCGGAAGTGTAAATACCGTTTGCGTCGATCATATGAATCTGTAACATTAAACACAAAATGAGGGTGTGATATCAACAAGCACAACGTATACCCGAGAGATTAGTTATTGTGCAGCTTTCAGAGTGGTGGTTTAATTTAGAACCAATCACCGCCCGGTGTATTTACTCATTCCTTAACAAAGACAAGTAACGTTACACAGTCAAAAATTTCGGTACATCCAAATGTATTGCAAGTTGAGTTCTGTGCCTAACAGACATCTGGCGCCACAAGCCTCATAGGTTTGAGCAATGACAATGTCAACTACATATTCTCGCAGAAAATACGGGCATTTTCATCATCATCTGTGTTTTCTTCTCAGAAAATTCGGAGGATCGTGCAGAAACAGAAAAGAACCTTGAGACAGCCGCCATCTTGGTACAGCCATATTTCGTCTGACGCCAGTTTGCGCCAGGTAGAGCGCAGGTAGTAACAAACTGTGGCGGCGGTGGACTCAGTGCCGTCCTTAACATTTTCTGCAGTCTGTTGGAGGAAAATGATGTAAAAAGGGCAAGGACCTATTGAAGGTCCATAGCCTTCTAGAGGCCATAGGGGAAGTGGCATATGGATAGACTGTGTCTACGGTATTAAAAGGAGACCCTCATCCCCGGCCCTTCGTTCTACCACCATCAATTAATCAAGGGCTAATGATCCGCTTTCCATCAATTCTACAATTAAAATCAAAGAATCCACATATTAAAATTGCCTCAAAAGAATAAGTCAAGAAAACTATCACCATGTACAATGTATATTTTAGATTTAGTATAACGTTACTTGAAGCAATGAATACCATCTTCCATTAAGCCTGACCATTTGGCTATTCATATGGTACATTTATTGAAGGGTGTGTTGAAGATGCAGTTGCGGTCTTAGACACACAAAAAGAAGTGCACGAATACCTGAAAATGGACGGAAGACCTGAATGACTCTTTATACCAGCCTCCCTCTGGATGCTTCTGCATGTTGTACAGCTCCACTAGCCGATAGAACCCACTAAAGGAACAAAAGAAACAAAAATGACGTCGGTCTGAAACGCTCGAATGTATCTCCGAAATAAGTCGTAGTTTAAAAGGATTTCTGAGTATCTGTAGACATTATCGCTGCTAGGAGCACGGACTATTAGTTGTTAGGAGCAATGGACACAATGCGCTAGAACCAGTATAATAGCCACGGGTTCAAACTACGACCAGTTAGACCAACAGGACTATAATTAAGGGTTAATGACCCGCCCCGAGGTGTATATGGTGTCATAACGCCTGGTCCGTTGCTATAACCAGCGAAGAAAACCACCGAGTGAGCGAAGCGAACGAGGTGGTTTTATAAGGTGGTTATAGCAAAGGACCAGGCGTTATGACACCATGTACACCGAGGAACAGGCGGGTCATTAAAGTTATTATCATATAGCCTACTCAAACTTGCAAACTCCAGTATGACGCATAGATCCCTTGGTACTATACGTGTGAATTCCTTTGTCGAATTTCTGAAAATTCACATTTGTTCTTTGGTAGATCTACATAGAAAGATTACAGATTGCATTTTGAAACCAAAATTTCCACAGAAAATATTCGAAACATTGCAGTCTTGGCTTTTTAGAACAAAAGTCATTATCAATGTTAACAGAAGGAGCCATTGCCCCCTTGCAGTCAGTACTTATTCCATCTGCTCAGGCATATGTTTCGCTTCTTTTGATTGGCCAAAGCCTGCATGTCCTTTACTTTCTTGTGTGTATCGCTCCTTCTGATTGGTCAGAAAGAATCGATTTGCATCGGCGATACACACCGGGCTGGCCGGAATCTATGTGTGACGGCGTCATAACCAACGTGGAACGGGGCCTTCTAATTGGTCCGCGGCGCCTGGCTATATGATAATAGTAAATACTATTATCTTTAATTATCAATCAGAATTTTAGACATGCAATGGGAGTTGAACACACACACCACTACCATGGTACAGCTGCTGCGGTCTGATGGCTATAGAACCAGAGGTTGGCACCCCCACACCGGGGTGGGGAGGCGTGTGACGTTAAATCAAACTAACTAAAGGACGGAAAGAGAATACTGAGCGAATTCTGAATCTTCAATTTTGAGATTGAGAATACCAAAGTGAATTTAAACGTACCTCATCTTCATCACTTCCTGAGACATTCTCAGCTTCACTTCTCACAGCGGCAAACTCCAAAATGTGTCCAAAAATCTTATCATAGTTGTCTGTACAAACATAGAGCATGCGCGGATACGAGACGTGGTTGTTCTGGTTTTCGAGAGAAAAAGGGAGTTAACGATAAAATTTACAACCTCCCGTGGTCAGAGCGATGACATCTGCTCGACCCCGACGCCTTTGTGTGTTCGAATGAGTTCTTTTCCGAAACATACTGATGGTTATCATGGTATATTTACCACAATACAACTGGTGAATGAATTTTAACTATAAAAATTGAGTAATTTGAGATGTTAGAACATTTTGCTAATGGCGTTTGTGGATAGTCGTTACAGTTTAATAGCTATGACCTACGTTCTAGACAAAGTCCACACATCTACACAATGCTTCAAATAAGATATTCTATTATCACTTCGATCTTCTCTTCATATATATATACGTATACGTGTAAGGAAGATATTGTTGATATCATTCGCGACGTCGCCCCTTTTTACAATTTTCCAATTTCCAATTTCAACTTTATTGCAGGCTCTTGGCCCATATCACATAAAAACATACAATACAACAATACACATACACTTTATGTACAATAAAAAAGTTAAATTAGCCTGGGCTTTTGAAAACAAGATTCACATAGTGTGTCCAGAATTTGCTATGGAAGAAGGCATCTGAGTGGTATAACCGGGAGATAATGTTGTTTGTAGATGTGGCGGTGCGTTGTACAAATGCATGCGTTAGTTTTCTCCTTCTGGCTACAAAAGTACCAATCCCATGTGTCACAAACATTTGGCTGGCACTATCTCTCGTTCGATAACCTAACACAATCCTAAGAGCATTGTTATAGGCTACGCGTAGCCTGCGAATCGTACCCAAGTTATACTGACACCATAGCTGAGCGCAATATATCGAGGAACAATATGCATAAAAAAGGACGCGCTTCACTCCAGGAGAGGCGAATCGGAATTTTCGTATCAAGGAATTGGCTTGAATTGAATTGAATTTACAAACCCTTCCCTTTTCTTTTATGAGAAATGAAACTAATCATTTTCATAGTTGCTCACCACAGTGCTTTCGCCAACAAGGAAAAGGTCTACGACAGTGTACATGTATGGCTAAAAAGTGAAAGGTTTCCAGCGCCAAGGTTTCAGGTCAAATTGCTCGTGATCTGCTGTGAAATGTTGTTAAACTCTACTGATAGCAAGAAGACTAGACGCATACTATTATCTATAATGATATAATATCACACCACATGATATTAACAACCAACGTTCAACAGCGCTTACAATACAAAAGAAGTATGTCAATTTCCTTGCACACGTGTATGTGATGAAAATGAATCTAACGTTACATGTATGAATACAACACGTATATATACTGAGGGACTGTGACGCACCATAGCGCATGAATATACTCATAATATAGAAGAGGCTCATCAAGTCAAAGAAAGGTACTTTCAAAGTCAGTAAAAAGGCACGGTGGCAGATTTTATATGAAGCATAAAACTTAAGATATCCTTAAATGTAGACTTCGACAAACTCATAAATCAAAAATGACAAACTTAAGAATGACGCACAGTGTCAGATTTCTTAATGTACTTAAAATGTTAAAATCAACTGTGATTTCATACGAGGTAAAAGATACTAGTACTAAAATGTTTTTTTTATTATCATAAAAGAACAATCATATCGAATTTCCTTCATCATCAAGTGGTAATAAACCACATGATGTAACAAACCACATTATTATGATAATCTGAAACCGTCACTTATGCTACTTAGAAATACAGCTTATATCAGCTAATGTTTGCAAAAAGATTTAATGATGCTAGCTAAATGAGGAAAGGACGTCATCAGCTCTTTTTCCTCGCCGAGCTCCAAACACTTCCAGTCAAAACCTGTGGAAAGATGAAGATTTAAGTAGCTGGTAACTTATTCTATTCGCCATCGATTTTGTCATCAAATATTTTGCACACTCTCTATCTTCTTCATTTATCTATCCATTCGTTTGGCTAGCATTACAGTTAGCCAAAGTCATCCAACTAGCCGTGGCGATTATTAGGGTTGGCCTTGGGAGAGAAATACAAAAAACATTGAGTATCAAAGGTGTCTTTGACATACCGTACGTCTGCAAACTATAGAGCAGAGACGCGAATTACAATACTTCAATACTAATCATAACCATTGCATATGTATGTTCTTAGTTTCTTAGTTTACCTTTAAAGTTTAACATTCTATAATACCTACCTGGCGCCACAACACAGCTTATGAGCGTGAACTCTCCACCTTCTATTACTTCTGCTGCACCCCAGACTTCAGCGGGCACGAGGACTTCATACTTGGCCTCTCTGTGCTCAAGGGTGCTTCCCAGGATAGCGGAGGAGTAAATACCATTTGCGTCAATCATATGAATCTATAAGATAAAACAATGAATGAGGTTGTGGTGTCAATTAGTCAACCCCATTCCTGAATGTGAGAAATGAAGTCAGTAGTTCAGTCTTTTCAGTTGAGGTTGGAAGTTAGTCCTATACTTATATGGATTACAGCAACTACATGTATGTTGCGCTCAATCGGCTTTTCCAGTTACATCTTATGTACTACATGCAGTACCACTTTGTTCTGTTAGTTCTTTAGGTTTATATAGTTCTAGTGGCACAGAATAGACACCTTAAGACAGCCGCCATCTTGGTACAGCCATATTTCGTCTGACGTCAGTTTGCGCCAGGTAGAGCGAACATCTTCCGGCAGCAAGTAGTAACAAACTGTGGCGGCGGTGTGATCAGTACCGTCTTTTTTATCCTCTGTAGTCTGGAGAAAGATTCGATACGTTATGATATAGTACTATTACTAGTATGACGCCTTGCCAGTAACCTATGCTATAACCACCGATAGAATAAGACACAGAGTGAGTGAAGCGAAGAATGGATAATTTCGATTGGTCAACACAGGCTTGATATACAATAATTCCTTTCTATACAGTCTCTTTGATGAACAGAAGACGATACATATATGTAAAGTTCTATGACTTTGACGAGCTGAAGCTGCAATCTCATACGCTCAAAAAATCTCATATATACGTACAAAATATCACCACGTACATGAATGTATCATGATGATTTTACCTGAAAATGAACAGACGACCTGAAGGTCTCTCCGTACCAGCCACCCTCAGGGTGCTTCTGCATGTTGTACACCTCTACAAGCTGTTGGAACCCACTGTGGCAAGCAAGAGTACAAAAATCATCGACGCACCAACCTTCATTAAGCTAATGTCACATCTTCAAACCAGGGCCCGTGGTTTGTGGAAACGAAACATAGATATGTATAGGTAAAGTATACACAAATAATGCCCACAACTATTCTTTTCACGTCTTTTGTAGCTTGGTGTCTTGTGCACGAAAGCTGTCCGGCCGAGCCCCGTATGAACAAGAACTGGTTGCGTCAACACTCGAATATATACATGTACATTGCCCTATCAACACAGAAACTTTGGCTTACGTCACATGTGTGGAAAATATTAGCAATATCGGGTTATCCTAAAGAAGACAAGAAAAATGGTTGAAAAATTCGGCTAGCCTAAAGCCAAAGTTTCTGTGTTGATAGGGCAATGTACATGTATACCGTTTCCCATAGCGCAGAATACTGATTGCTCAGCCATGCAAATGTAAACAAGCATCAAGACAATAATAACACGAATCCATGTTTTGACAATATTACGTATGCGTAAGGTTTGACAAATGTGAATGCAACATACCTTTCATTTCTTGTCTTCGCAGTTTCACGAGCCATTCTTTCTGTAGCAAAAAAAGAGAGTGGTAAGCGGTAAGAATGGATACATGTATATATTCGAGTGTTGACGCAACCAGTTCTTGTCGTTCGCGAAACAAGATTTTAGGGTGAACTCTAAGAAGAACGGATGCCTTTTTCAGAATGCCTCAGACCGACAGGATGTCAGGACGGGGGTCAACGCCCGAACGATGTCACCTTAACTTACCTTTTGTTACCGCCAAGAATTGAAAACAGACTCCATTGAAATAGTTCACTGACCTCATGAGGAGCTTATTACTGACGCATCGAGTATGTTTTCCTTTCGTGTTAGTGGCGACACAAACCTTTTTAACATGGAAAGTACATGTATGCAGTTATCTGTATAGAATGATAAGTATAACATTAAAACGCTTCAATATGAGGCTCTGCGATGCAAACCACGCTGACGTGACCCACTACCAGTAACGTGCCCATCCTAATCTCTTGGGCCCGGAAGTGACTTGCGCTGCGCACGCCACTTTTCTTAGAGTCGTATCGCAACAATCTGTTATTTCCTGATTAAGATTCTTACATTTCCACTGCTTCCATAGTAGAAGCTTCTCGTGAGTTTGAAGGCCCTGTCTGTTCTCAATATTACACGGCATTGGATTGAAAATCGCTGTGCATAGAATGACGTAGTTGGGTGGAGACACAGGAAACCCTCCTAACACTGTTACTTAACATTCATCGATTGAAGTTTTTAACGCGGTCGTTAGGCATTCTCGGCTGTACATGTATACGTCTCAGCAATGAATTGATAATTGAATAAAAAATCCTGAATTAATGGTACAAGTCTCAAGAAGAAGCTGTACGAATTTGTAATGTTAATGGACTGCGATGGCTGAAAAACATCCGATCACTTACCCTTCCATTCATGCTGGTATACAACAATCAGTGAATCCCTTTAAATTGTTTTAGGCTTTATTTTCATTCTGACGAAATGATATCTTTTCATAATGACTTACCTTAGATTTGTAGCGCCAGCCTTAGACGTTCTTAGAATCAGTGGACTGTCGTCGTTGTCTGTTTTTCACAGAGCAATGGTACAAAGGTCAACGAAGACAAAGGTTAGCAAAGACGTGCCACATACCAAGTATCAATACATTACATCCAGGTCTGACTAGACTGAAAGCACAACCTTCTCCGGGCACAAGTAACAAGGGTGGTTCAACGTTGTTGAGATCTTTTGTTATTGTTGTTCTGACGTCACTCCTGTGACCTTTTCTGTGACATTAGGTGTGGCACTTGGTCTCCGTGCATTGTTAATCAAGACCAGTTCACCGACTCCATTAATTAATTTATTTATTAAGTGCACTCCATACCATCACCAAGTAATATTATTAGTAACTACGAAAGTCACAAAATTTGCATAACATTTTACTTACTAAGAATGTTTATCATTATCATGAATATCATAACCATGAATATATTACTTCTCTCATTTATTTACCGCTGAGTTAGTGCAGCCTTTGCTTACTATACATCAGGAAAGAAGTCTGGGTGTGGGCAGACGTTTAAGAAAATTTTGACGTCATTTCCTTTTGCAAAGGTCGATGTGGTGACACGCACGTACACCGAACTGGAGATAATGGCAGACGTGTGACTCACACTTTTCACAGTGTAGTGTCTCATCAAGGTTGCGACATCTATCGACCTCTGCCAGAAGTGCACTTACAACTGCTTCTAGCTTTCCACTGCATGTATGATACGTGTACTCGACAAACAATATGTAGGTTCTAAGGAGTGGGGGTGAACATCTTTCACCGTTCGAACGATATCGATATACCATCAAAACAATGTGTCACTGTGTATCAAAACAAGTCAAGGATGTGTTGCAAAATAGAAACAGCCACCTGAATATCAATAATTCGTTTATCAAAACAACAACCAAAAG
The DNA here is from genome assembly GCA_019207045.1 of Branchiostoma floridae x Branchiostoma belcheri. Classification (NCBI taxonomy): domain Eukaryota; kingdom Metazoa; phylum Chordata; class Leptocardii; order Amphioxiformes; family Branchiostomatidae; genus Branchiostoma; species Branchiostoma floridae x Branchiostoma belcheri. Next base: position 7,036,563 of record CM033028.1, read on the forward strand.
GAACTTACAAATCCCACTCAAGTCTAAACTGGAGTCATTATGTAACCTAAGGCGAAGAAGCTATCAATTTTCAGTAGAATTCGTACTTTGTATTGTTGATGCACTAGTCTCTATCAATTACGGTCGTAAAACAAAGTATCAAGGCAAACAGAACAGGGAAAGACTCAATCTTTGTGCGATGCCATTCTATGCAATATTACTTTGTACACAGTACAATATTAATACTTGAAATGACCGCTACTTATAAGACACATTTGAATTTGGGGCACATCGGACAGGCAGATTCCTTCTCTGTAGTCAGTTGACAGGGACGTTCAGTGGTATCCTCTAACAGAGCCTTCAGGAACTCTTCCGGCTTGTAGTCGATCTGGATGGAGACGATCTTGTTGTTCTTGTCCAGTTCCACCACAGCGGAGCCGTACATTTCGATAAGGTGGCCTGAACCCCGGCGACCCAGGTACTGTCCGGTGAAGTGGGCCCAGTGACGCCACGTAAAGGCTACAATTGGGGGTCCCGAAGACACCTATTTTAAAACAAATATTGTCGGAGGATTTCAGCTATTAACTTCGTTTCAATGCTACAGGAAACGTATACAAGGGATATATTGTATACTACACACATTTTTAAACTGTTCCAAAGATGCAATAAATTCTAAGGCAGTACGTTAAATTACCCGGTACAAACTGACAAGAAAAAGGTGTCTGTTTTCTGTATCATTACAACTTGCCAATTTACGACATCCGTTCGACAATAATGTCGTTTAAGTTCTGTTACTAGACTGTGTCATGAAGTATTCTACCTCCAGGACCTCCCAAGGAAACCCTTTGGGGAAAGCTCCGCGAAACTGACGAAGCGAAGACTGAAAATCTTGCTTCTCTGCGTCAAATAGTTCCTTCTTACAATCCCACATCAGCCAGTTGTAGCTCCCAACCGCATCGCTTTCTTCTGCATTGAAGATCTATGTAAAAGGTACATAACAGTTATACAAAACATGCTTAAACACATGCTTAGTAAGAAAGAGGCAGTAACCCAGCCCAGTAGCTTCAAGTAATGGCCCTGATGTACTTCACGCTATGTCTTGCTGGCCACCCGTGAGCCAATGAGACAAGCCCCATACTATTGTTGGGGAAAATGATATGAGCCAATCACGTTGCCTCTTGACTGTAGGTGGCGTCGGGATTGGCTAGTGACTTTGCCTCCAAGACGGGCGGACATGTTAAGGGTGTTATCACAACAGACGACCGAATTATAATGGCCACAAAAGACACTTGTTTCATATAGCATAACACAGGCTTGCAAGATTTAACATTAAGTTATAGCTAGTACAACAACAAAGGTACGAACTTTCCCTCCGTTAGCTTGCACATGGTACTTCTCCTTGTTGATCGTAGACCACTGGTCAAGTTCCTTGAAGTGGGCTGACTCAGTCTCCCATCTTTTCACGAAGTTTTCCACCATGAGTTCTAGCGACCCAGCAAGATGATTTTTGGTTTTCCCCTACACATGCATACGTAAAACGAAATGTATTTGGTAATGCATCTCCAAATGTATTTGGTAAATATCATTTAAAAAATCAAAAAGGCCTTAAATATCATTGAAAGATTATTGAGAGATACGTGCAATCGATGGACGCTCAACGGTCTGTCAATGGTTTCAATGGTCCATCAGGGGTCTCACGTGTCTATCAATGGATTCAACGGCCTCTTAATAATTGTCTCACTTCTGCAGAATTCCCTACTTCAAACAATGCCTACCTTCATATATGCCAGGTTCACCATTGTGTAGTCTGGTTTGCCGTATTTCCACTTGATGTTTGGGTAGTCCAGGTTTCCGCGCTCGGGCTCCAGGAAACCTTTTTCTCTTTTCGTTTTCTCCAGCTCCAGTCTTGCTTTGATGACGTCACTCGCCGAACAACCGATGCCCCATGACCCTGACATGCTCGCCTGTTCTTTAGTTTCTCAAGGTAAAGACAAAAGGGTCATTTCTGCTGTAAATGGACCAGACCTAATAGTCTGATATTAAGCGGATTTTATATAACGTGGAAAACCAGTGCGTCACGTCTTAAAGCTTTAATTTGCGAATTGTCGTCAGACCGGTTTGCAAGGATGCTCTGCGCGGCAGAAGTGGTTCCGAGTCATGGGCGGTCGTTGGCACAAGAATAAGTTTCGGTTGATTCATATCATTATGATTAAACGTGTGTCAACTGTTTTGTTTCTTGTCTTGTTGTTGTGTAATATATTATTGCCAATATCATTCAATCCATAGGGTACATTTCAGCCGGGTCTGCGACCCACGCAAGTATAACATTCGCTTATTTGCGGTCCAGTGACTTCAATCAGCCTTTTTTTATGTATCGCAAACGTGTTAAAAAACGGCCCCCCTCGCTAGGCATAGCTTGATACCACGTCTTAAATCCATGAGAAATTTGCCATATACCCACATAAGGTGTTTCTTCACAATTGCACAAGCCTCTGTGAAATGTTGAAACCCTTTCGAGAAGGACGGCGCTTTCGCTGCGACCTAAACTTTGACAGATCGCCCAACGAATAGTATAGTCCTGTAGAAGAAAGGAATCTTTCTACGGTTTTGTGGGTTTTGCTGCCAACATGATATCAAAGGTTACACACTTCTGCTTTCGGTCGCAATAAGAGCGCAGTACGATCGCCGTCTTGTAGAAAGGGGGTCTTAAGAAACTATAGAGGGGAAAATGTCACATGCCTTACTAATTGTATGTAGCTAGGTTGTCTGCATAATTGCTCGTAAACTTACCTGAAACGTAGGACCTTCCTACAGGAGCCAGGTCACGAGGTGTGTATCTGCTAGCGCGACCTTTATCATACAGCACATGTCAAGGTCGCAGTTTCAGAAGAAACCACTATCTGAACGGGGCAACGATGAACAGAATCAAAGAGTTCCTCAGGTAGAAGGTGACACATTTACTAACTTTCATGCAATTGCATCTTGCTAACTTTCTTCTTGTTAAACATTTTTATTATATACCTTGGTAGTGTATATAATCACATGTTCTAGCAGTCCTAGAAGTTACATGATTGTCCGTGGTTGGTGTCCTTGGGTTGACAAAGTAGATTTATTGGCTCGCCGGTTCACTTGTGGATAATGGTACCGACGAGGTTATAAGACGTCGAGTCAGCCAACCCCCACCACCGTCATACGCCTTTTCTGAACAGCAGAATACTAACTCAAAGAGTGTTCATGTACTCGTATTTCTAAGAGCCTGCTTACTTACTTATAGATACCCGACGGTTTCCTACAACAACGTGACACACTTCTGCTTTCGGTCGCAATAAAAAACCATATCCAGTTGCTTGAGTAACTATTTTTGGCGTATCTTATTACCTGGATGTCTAACCTACATCGACGTAAACAACGTGACATGTTTGTATTCTAAGTTCAGTGGTACATGTAGTTAAGCATGCAGAGTGTTCAAACGCATCATATACATGATTATATCTTTAATTTAGATCAATATCAAAACGTTACGACGCATGACTATGTGGCGTTACTACGGAAGCTCCGAAACATAACTCTAGGCTGAACATTCCCGCGTAACATCGACTTGTACTCGGCTGGGTGGGGGCTCATAACCCGCACACCGTGTCCCTTTCCCGCCGAAACCAGCCATGGGTGAGTGGTCTCCCCGCTTGCTTCACCGCCACCGGTTTCTGCCGTCCCATGTTCCTTCACTGACGACTCAAAATTTGCACTATCCTTGCTCTTTGTTTCAGTGTTGTTCGCGCTGCCGCGTCCGTTTGTATACGATGTCTTTTGGACAACTTTAGTAGTAGGACGATTCCCTGAGGAAACCTCAGCTATCCCATCAGCCCCTCCGCCCTGAAACATCATGTTGAAGGCACCGCCTTGCCTGTGTACTAGAGACAGGTACGTCTGAACCTGGGAGGGGGAACAGTAAGTTATAATATATAATAAGTTGGTTAAACACTTTCCCACACGATTCAGTGGTGCCCATCTCCGTTTCTATTGTGTATAAGGTGATAAAGTAGTGCAAGAACTACAGCAGGGGTCTAGTAGATCGGTTGCAATGTGTAAGTACGAACGTGGTGAATTGAAACTTGCACAACATAAGTCAATTGTTTTCTGCAGCAGTAATGAGTAGACAGAGAACCACCTATGAACCAAAGTGATCACACAAGCCTTTGGGAAAAACGTAAACCAGCATGCAAACCTGGATACGAGAGTCCTCCCGAATGCAATTTGCTAAGCAGACAAAACATTGTGACTAGAAAAGCGGCACTATTACATACGCGTGACTGTACATGTGTATAAACGCTATCAACCAAGAAATCCATGTTAGAGGGAAAGATTTTTCACTGGTAGATGATCAGATTGAATACGTTAGTTAAAGAAAAGTGTGGATTAAGATAAAGCACCGAAACGATATCCTCGAATTGTTGGTGCCTGGCGTTAATGCTCTCAAACGTTACCTGTCTGTCGACTGTTTTCCGAATGCTCAGCGGAAAATCCGAGTCTTCCACATCCACAGACCTTCGCAGACTCTCGTACAGCTTCGTAGCGTAGTCTCGTTCTTCCGTCAGCTTTTCCTTTTCTCCGATGGCCTCCGTGCGATCTCTGACGGCGTCTGAAGCGAGCTGCTCGGCAAGACAAGCTCGCTGTACGGCCTCCTGCAGGCGGGCCAGGGCCAGGTCCCGCTCCGCGGTCAACTCCTGGCGTTGCCGTTGGAAACCTGACGTGACAAATGTGCACCAGAATAATCGGCCATTATTCTCGAATAACGACGTCATCAACCTTACAAAGGGGATGTGACAATTAGATATATTTGTCCTAATTGTCACTCCAGGGCGGAATGAACTCCCACTATAAACATGAATAACTCAATCTGAACAGGGGTCACACGGCAGTTTAGAAACACTGACAGCTGGGCACAAATAAGAGAATGGAGGGTACACATCTGTAGTGTTTGCAAACCTTTTAAACAAAATGCCTACAGGTATTTAACGTGACCTAGGAAAATCTAAACATTTTCTTGAACCAGTCCATCATGTTCATGCCTTGCTAGGCTACTAAACTATTACTGATTCGTGTTGTCAATTGCCTCCTCATATAAGTCAAACAATGAATGCAAAGTGAATTTATTAGCTGACAGAACTGATAGTGCATGTATACATGGCGGGTCCCAAGCTTCATGTATATGACTTCTAATGCCAGAATAAGGTAGTATTACCGCAAGGTAAACCCGTCGGTTCAAGGACATGTAAGGAATGTTGTTGCTGGTACAGAAATCTAATTAAATCCGTCACACGCTACACAAACTTTGTTGGATATAACGTTAGCTCTTACTTGTGGATAGCAATGTAGCTGCGGTCTGACACACATACAAAATATTTGAAACAAGTATACAAACTTCATACTTGGCGTGTGCAGGTTTAGTAAATAAACGATGACTCTCATATCTTGAGAAAAGTCCTTACCACAGAAACTTTACCTGTAAATCCTCAATGTTTGTCCGGGTTTGGGGTTTAGCCTACTTGGGGTATGTTTAGCTCCTGTTGTAGCGCAGCCAGACGATATGCGATATGGCAGCGTTCTTACACAAGTGCCTCTCACACAAGTACCAATACTCCAACCTGCTACGAACCTTTCAAACCGAGAGCGCTGTAAGTGGGCCGCTTGTTGGACAGTTTGTCCTCCTTGACTTTGATGGCGTACGTCAGCTCCTGGTTGGCCTGCCTCAACTCGTCCAGTTCCCGCGACTTGTTGTGCACCTGCCCCTGCAGCTGGCTGAGTCTGATCTGAGCCTGGTGGGACGAAAAAGGGATTTAGAAAAAAAAAGAAACAACAGAGAAATGGCCAGGCGAATTTCATTTCATATTTTTTGCCGACATTTGGGGTTATTTCCACCCCTCATATATCATATCTGTAGAAATGTGTATATAAAATTATTAGAGCATTAACTGATGTGACCTGTTTTTTTGTGTTTTTTTTTCTTATTTTACTTAGAGTTCACCGCAAAAAAGGCTCGTGGAGCCACTCAGACGTTTTGGGTTACAATACTGTATTGTGAAGAAAGATGTCTGTTAACCCTTGACTTAAACAGTTTCAGATTGTACACCTGTATCTCTGTTATATATTATCTATTTCCTCATGACTTCAGTGAAAAGAGGCCAACAGGCCAATTTGAGCTTCTCATTAATAAACAAAGTTCAGACAAACAAATAAACACTATACAGATGACTATCTCTAAATCTATTGATCTTCGTTAGTTTCTAACATACATATACAATACAAACTACATATTTACTAAAACAACGTTGCAGCCAGCTGTACCTATCTACACCTATTTTATCATAGCGGTTCTCCTCGTCATCAGTTGCTAAACACTGACCAAATGGACCAACATCTAAATATTTGAAATGCAAAGTTAAGACTGGTAATGCATTACAAGTAAGGCCTAGACTACTATATGATACTCATCTCCAAGCAGATGCTGGAGGCCATGATATTGTAACGTTTTCTAACGTTTTTTTGTTTGTTGTTGTTACTAATGTCTCTGGCAGCAAAGGCAAGGAGATAGGAAACGTTGCGCGCGGTTTTATCCTTCAACATGTGCTTCCGAATTCTCGTCGCAACTGTCATCAAGGAAAAACCTTGCTGTTTCTTTTTCTTTCAGTACACTTGCAGTGAAATTAGACTTTCCATACTTTCACAAGTTCAGGCGACGGTGTGGGCTGTTTCTTGGGTTTCTTCTTCTGAAGTCTGTCGGCTTGTTTGTCGCTCGGCGCAGGCGAGGCGCATACCGGACTGTCCGGATGATGGGGAGAAGGAGTCTCGAACTCGAACTCGTCAAACAGATCTCTTATCTGCACCTCCGATTTGGTTTCTTTGACAGTGCCCGTGATTCCTAATTCTGACGGCATCTGTCAAGGTAATAAGTTGTTTGTGTAATATGTAATATAAGTATGTTGAAAAAAGACATTTGGCTAATGGCAAGTGGTATCAGTGCCATAAAACAAAGTGTGGGTTCTCATTCTAAATTTGTGGAAAGGGGCGAAACACATATGTCTGAGGTATGACTATGAGTATATTGTTAACGACGCACTCATTATTATCCTTTCTATTTTCTTGTTTCTTTCCAATCGTTATCCATTTAAGATGATTTAATCAATACAGAATGTATGAAATAGTAATGTTGTCACTGATAATTCCTGAAAACCTTACATATAGAGAGTTGTGAATTTTAGCACAGTATCATACTCTTGCCACTCTCGCACTGAGTCGACGAGTCCTCAGAGACTACCATCATATGGTATTCACCAAAAGACATGGAATCATTCAAATGAGTCTACTTTGTAATTTACGGCACCTTAGGATCTATAGATTTCATTTTGCAAACTTACCCCCGAGGCCCCAATATCACTCTCTCCTTTTTGGTGATGGAAAGTCCTTTTTAACATCGCATCAGCCTATAGAACGAACACCAGAGTTACAGTCGACGGGCCGTTTAGTATGATATAACCAGCTGCTGACTCACCGCGTGTCTGCGAAGCTGGTGCGTTATGCCTAAGGGCGGTTATATCGGCTATGTAGATACAGATACATGAAGCTGCGACCCTTAGTCACGTATTGTGAATTATGATACACAGCAGTACGTTGTGTGCGACATTTAGGTCCACAAAGGAGACCATGGCACCCATCATTCTGCGCATAAAACATGTCGTCATGATATGAAAAGAAATGGCTTTACATGTGTCGCTTATGAACAGAACAATAGAAGGTCAAAGGAAAATTTACATGTTATGATGATACCTACTGTATTCGGTGATGTGAAATAAAACCACCACAATGCTGTAGCCTGCACGCCATTGGAATCAAAGCCCTCGATCTCCAGAATTGATTGATTGATCGGTTTGTTTGTTTGTTTGTTTATAGTAGATTAGACTTATTCCTCTGCTAACCGACTATCCTTCGCACCGCAGTCATCCATAGATGTCGGTTAGCTGAGAAATGAGTCCACTCTACTATATACTGCATACTCCTTAACGGATGGATCCTCGCTGTAGAATTTTCTGAAGCTCCGAACCCAGCGTGATCCCATACATCACCAGAAGACACGATAGATGTTGGTTAGCTAAGGAATGAGTCCACTCTATTACATACTATATTTGTTTGTTTGTTTGTTTGTTTGTCGGTCGACGTACGTGTGCTAACATACTTAAGGAGTGACATACCCTTTTTTTGTGGCTGTATACCATGTACATGTATACGGATGTGCGCCAGGTGTCCCTTCTGGGCAATTAATGTAAATTTACGTGTGGCAAAGGGGGAGGTTCGACCGGCCTCCATCCGGGTGATTTGTAGTAAATCAATCACCAACTGCAGACAGAAGGATTTGGACCATCACACATCGAGGCATGCCCTACGTTTTGTGGTACATGTGATGGTTTTTTTAACGTTCGTGGGGTGTGGCTCTGCCCGAAAACGGGACCTCCATTTAACGTCGTATCCAAAGGACTGTCCCTAACCAAAGCTAGGTACTCATTTACACCTGAGTGAAGTGAAGTAATAATAACCTGTGTCTCATCACTTAAACTATTGCCCATTTCTGTTACGGGACCTGTCCTTAGTGCTGAATTGGTTATTAACAACTATTACATTAATTACAGCCAAACCGATAAGATGCAATGAAATAGATAGCTTTATTGTGACAGAACATCATCAAAGACACCTTCAGAAGTAGAGTGGACTTTGAAAGTTTGGTCAGATAATGACGGCTATGTGATAGCTGAAAATACCAGAAGAAGTTCTGGTAAATTTATGGGAAATGCTACAAATGTACTTAGTGGCCGTGTTTTAGATCGGTCTGCTAAATCGGTTCATTGAAGCATATCATGATTTAGTCTCATCTAGATATTTCCACCTCTGTTACGATACCCAAGGGTTTCATAATCAGGCCTCATATCAATCATTGGTATGATGTCTGATTGCAATATATATCATATTAATTGCTCCCTTGATATTGCATTACTAATACCGTCAGTCGATCGAACCATTTATCTAAACTGGTAACCATGAGATTAGGAAGACATCAGTAAAAGAACAATCTGATAAGGTTTTCTTCAACGATTGATAATCAGAATGTAACGTTACCTGTTCGAATTCGTGTAAAAGAACATTTGTTAATTGAAGAGTCAACTAACGGTGCTCTATTCTCACGGAATTCCATCACCAAGGCTTCAGTTTCCTGTCAATTTTACTTGAGTTTCTATCTAGTACAGGCATCCTTTTGATTATGATTTGTACAATTATGTGATCTGACCCCTAATATCGGGGCTTAGCAAAAGGAAATAGTGCACAATCACGCACAATGTTAGTCACTACCTGACTCATTGCGTTGCAGTCAACGTTTGCTAACATAAGGATGTGGCCGTCAAATTTCTCTGGAAAATTATATCCCTGGCTAGTCAGTCCTTCCAATCATTTCAGCAGAGAGAGATTTGTAGAGGACTAGAGGTTAATCAAATACCACTATAGTACCTGGTAACGTTACAGTGAGTAATATTCAAATAATGGGAGTGGCAAGTCTAGTGGCCATTGTTACTGCCACGCCCAGCAAGGGATTGCCCCAATACAAAAGAACGTGCCTCTACCAACGATAGTGTACTATTGGTACAGCATTGATATCATAACATAACATCTTGGTCTCCGGTAACTAACGTTATGACATATTGATGAAATTTAACTAACACGTTAACCGTTAACGTTAACCAAAGTTAGTAATAGCCCCGCTCAATAGTGGAGTGGAGGTAACATTTTGAACAGCGTAGTGGTTTTATTTTGCTTTTCCAGTTCCTTGTTTAGGCTATGAATACATCCCTTGATCATTCATTCAATGTATAGGGACTTCGTTCAGCGATGGTTATTTGGTGAGAGAAAATTGCTCTACAACAATCATTAGCCCCAGGGCCAAATATAGCGCGTGCTGTTGCCAAGTGACATGAAAACAATCCGACCACACAGCCGCCAAGTCCATTTACAACGTCCGCGTAGAAAAATAGTGCTCATAATCGATATTCATCTTCAAAATCGCAAAATCTTTTGACAAGCAATCCATCAAAATATGTAGTTTAAGAATGTTGATGTAAAAATTGCAATAAATTAACGAAAGAGTGGCCGGATCGACAAAACATGGTGAACAATGGATTATGACGTCAAAATCGCGGTACCTTTGCGCGATTTTGTATCGATCCGCACACTCCAAGATGGCCGCCGTCGGTCAGAATATCGTGTGGCGTTCGTCCCAAGAATCAGAAGAATTCTCGGATTTATTCGCTTTACGACGAGTGTTTCCTTATATTAGTGAAATGATGACGAAGATTTCGTTACGACGCAGTGGTTTTTATATGGAGGGTTGCTGAAATTCTCCTGTATTAGTGTAAGTATTTGTAGTAAATGTATTCATGTTTCTTGTTACGTTCTAGGAACTCATTTACTTTACAGAATTGCAAAATAGATACGAAAATGATTGGTATGGGTGTACAATGGAGAGTACTGTATTACTGTACGAACTGCTCACGTTTTACGGTTATTGTACACACTCATACTGCAGTCAAACCTGTTGCAAGAACTGTTTTTTTTTCATCCCCAATAAGTCAAGAATGTTGCAGCTGTAAATGGGATATCAGAAAGAGCGAGGCTATTGACACACTGAGTGTGTCAATAGCCTAACAGGCTATCGACACACTGAGTGTGTCGATAGCCTGTTTAGGCTATTGGCACACTGAGTGTGTCGATAGCCTGTTAGGCTATTGACACACCCAGTGATAGAAACCACTAAAATGAGGAAATCTTACGATTATATTTGACAATCAACACTCTGAAAAATACAAATGGCATCCTGTGTCCATTATCAACCCAAAATACGATTTTTTTCACGTGTTTACGGCACAATTTTAAACATCGGAATCTGCTATCATATAGGGTGCTAGTTTTACTGTCACCGCATGTGATCATGGCAGCCATGTTGGATCGGTTAGGAACACGTTTTCAGCTGTGTTTACCGACGAATTCCTGCCATATTGGAGAATTTTCGGCCTCAAAACTTATATCACTAAGGAAGCGAAGTTATAGTTGTTGTTTTACCTCCATTATTTTTAATGTGAAAGAAATATTCTTCCGAGTCGCTGCCGATAGCGCCGGAACCACACGGCCGAAAATTATGACATGTTTTGTGGTCAGTGTTATTTTTGGTTTATATTGTTAACAGAAACTTTAAAAGTTGTTTATATATAAAATATTCTTATATCAAATGGATGTTTAAAAAGGGACAAGAAAAATTGAAAAAAAAAAAAAATTAAAAAAACTCCGGCGCGGACTCGAACCGGGTCGGAGCTGGTATCATGAATTCCTGGGCCAACGCTCTATCCACTACGCTACGTCATACATACACGATGAAGGCTGTATTATTAGGTATCCAGATGTAGGGCATAACTTGAATACGTCCGTTCATTTCAAGATTCAAAGATTCCAATGTCTAATCTTCCGAACAATGTCTAATCAACTATTGCTTGTGTAAAATATTGCCGGAAAGGCATGTTACAAGCTCTGATTGGCTGACTGGCATCTCGGTGTGTCAATAGCCTGTTTGGCTATTGGCACACTGAGTGTGTCAATAGCCACAGCGTATCAGAAAATATTTTGGGACACAAGTGAAATACTATTTTATCAAAATCCAACGGCAAAGATTTTTTTCCAGGCTTCCGAGTATGCATGTGCAGCGACAGGAATTGTAATATGTCAAAGGTGAAGGCCCCTGACTTGTAAATAGTTCTCACATTGATCATTGTCTCATTTTGCATATCAATGTCCAGAGTGCTTTCTTTATGTTTTATGGGCCTTAACCTTTGAAATATGACCCACAGTTCTTGTCGCAGCACTCGCAAGCACTCGGAAACAAGAATACAATGCTTATAATGCAAGGGGAGGACTTATTATTGCGTGGGACCGCGTGGCGCAATCGGCAGCACGTTTGACTCAGGTCCAGAAGGTCCTGAGTTTTAACCCCGCCGTGTCACCGATCTTGTGCCCTTGGGAAAGGCACTTTACATGACTTTCCTCACTCAAGTGAAAAATGAGTATATAGGCTACAAAAGTCTTCAGCAAGTTGAAGTTGGTAACCTCAAAAGTCAAAACGAAAGGAGATTAAGTGATGGTAAACTGCCATGAAAATTAGATAATAACGTCTTATTTCCTGCCGACAGTAAACCACAGCGGATATGTGTTGTTGTAAAGACAAGGACTCCCCGGATCCTGGGTCCAACGCAGCACTGGCTGTACAGAAACCCAGGAAGAATGGCTGGAGCTGGCCCCTCCATCCCTTCCAACTGGTGGCGTGGTTTTTCATCGCCTATTTTGGAGTCATCCATTTCGGGGTACTGGTGCCCGTAATGCCAGCGGAATGGCAGATTGCCGGATATATTGTATCCTTTTCTATGATGATGTGCATGTACCATAATACTTGAATGTACGTTAGTTTTCATACAAAAATTTTTGATTATGGTTACTGTTAGGAATACCAGTGTTTCTGAAGGCAGTTCCCAAAGACTGTACATTTTGGGTTTAAGATGTGGCATGATCTTTGCTTTCAAAGAATTATCAAAGACTGATAATATCAATGAATCAGATGTAATTATTAAAGGTGAGGAAACAAATTCTGGATCTGTAATGGATTTGTACTGTACAAGACTCTGAAAGTCAAAGTGACCCTAATGCTGTCAACAGGTATAACCTTATAAGTGTCCTTCCCAATCCAAGGTCCTATGCAACATGCATGTGTTTGATTATGTTTAAGCATGACTTAATGGAGTCCATGTTAGTGCAAGCTGATGAAACCTTAAATCTTCATGCACTGCTGCATTCACTTCTGATGATCAAAAGTTAACACGATAAGTTCAGGTGCGCTGTTGTGGAATAGATTAGCACCGTATGACCTTGTGGTTAGGGTTCTGGTGTTGACACAGAATCTACAAGTTCTGAGTTTCAGTCCCTGACAGGTTCCAATGTTGGAAAAAAACTTAACACAAATTTTTCTACCAATTATTGCTACCAAAGAGGCCCCAAAACACAAAATGCCCCCAAATACTCTTAGTATCAGGATTTCTGTAACTATGTTTGTAAACAACCTTTTAAATTTTGAGCAAGTGAAAAGTTGGTTTGACATGTAAATTCTTTTAATGTACCTGCCCAATGGGACAAGTGAATTTTAGCAAACTTGTTCAACCCTGTATAGCCAGGTCTTTGTTTGAAGAAAGCACACTTCTAGCATTCTAAAGATCCCACCACACATATTGATAAGAGTAAGGGTTTGCTCAGGTTTGAGTATTGGATTAATTCAGCTGGCTTAAAGTATCTGTATAAAAGTGATGTGACACCTTGAGGCTGTACACTTGTTATACATTGAATAAGTACAAACATGATGAGGACAGATGACTTGTCAAAACAAGGCGGCAGGTGGCGATTTTAGCTGCCTACTTACATTTTTCCAGCCGGCTACTTTGGGGTAGAATTTAAAAAAATAAAAGTTTAAGTCCAGTGCTCCCCGTTAAAAAATCCCCCAGCAATTTGTTTTGATAAACCTCTGGCAGTTTTCTGATAGTTGGCCCCCTGTTAGGGGTCATAGCGGGTAACCTTAGTATAATGCCGAATTTTTTTGAAATTCAGGATTTTTTTGTCAATTTAAAGTTTAAAGATAACAATAAAAGTTACCCAAAATACACCCCCAAACCATATTTAGGGGTCTATATTCAAAAACTTTGTGGCTCGCCGCAAGCCGCTACGCGCCTTGCCTGCTACTTTCATATATTAGCCCCCTACTCTAAAGAAAAGGTTTGTGACAAGGCTGAGTCGGTGTGCAGCAGTCAATCATGCTAATCTGTATTCATGAGTCACTGTTTCTGGACAGCTACTAGTAATATTTCTACAGTGTATAGGTTGATGTATCCTTAACCATATACTGAAGATTGTTGGTATATTCCTGGCACTACACTGCGTATTGCATATATGGAGCCTGACTGTGAACCCTGCAGATGATAATGTAATACGCAAGTGGAAAGGGCTGGAACCCAAGAAATATGACCGAACCATGCAAGCTCATGTCATTGAGAACAACAGATGTTACATCTGTGACACTGATGTGTAAGTAGAAATTTCACAAATCGTGTTTTTGCTACAGTAAGAATAACTATAATAAATGGTGTGTACATTTTGGCAGTACTGTCTGCAAAGTCTTTGTTGTTTTCTTGAAGTTTCATGTGTAATGAGAGTTTGAAGAACTCATACCTCCATGAGGTAATCATAGGTGTTGCAAAAAAAAAATTAACAAATCTCGGTAGCAAAGTATGTCTGAAGTAATAAGAAAACTCCAATTAAGAAAACTCCAAGTACCATTTTTGCAGTCTAAGGTATATAGTTGCTCATTTTACAACTGCTTTGTACGACGGACAGTATGATTGAAAACTGGATCTCTATCTGGATATATCCTAGAAAAAGTTATTATGTTTTGCAAGGTTGCCTGTAGCCGTAACTTCCTTTAATTACAGTGAGACTATATACATAATATGATACATTGAAGCATAACTGAATTGGATCTTTTATGTATTACAGGTGTGCGTCTGCAAAACATTGTCGCCTTTGTAATAAATGCGTGTCAGGGTTCGACCACCACTGTAGATGGCTCAACAGCTGCATTGGAGATAAAAACTATAAGTAAGGATATTACATTATGTTTGTGGATTGATATCTGTATTTGTATCTTAAGTTGCATGTACACCGGGACAGTGGTATTTATTTAATTTTTACATGATATTTTTTTTACAAAGTTAATAATTTTCATGATAATGTAGTATGTAGCAGTGTTTCACAGCTGTTCCACTTTGAGTTTGACTCTAGTTAACATTGTTATACTTGCTTTACCAGAAGTTGACATTCTATGATATATCACTTACATGATAGTTTTTCTTGTAATAAGGGGTTGGTTTATTCTATGTTTTGACTAAGGATCACTCTTCTTTTGTACAGAGCATGCTGGCCCAAAACTGCCAAGCAAATGCCTCTCCAAACACAGTATTAATACAATCCATATGCCTAAACAAAGAACTATACTTCTATGTAAGTGCATGATTTATAAGAACCATGATTGAATGAATTTTATGCTCTGTTCACAGGTTGTTTATTTCCTGTCTGGTGTCTGCGCTGGTGGGAGCCGTACTTATTCTGGCCATCTCTATATACGTTACGGTGATGTATTTCGTGGACCCGTCAGCGCTGCACTATGCTCAACAAGGTAGGTGCCACATGTAGCATAGAACACACTTGCAAAACAGAAAGAAGATTATAGATTACAGATTGGGGGAGGGGGAGCAAGGTTTAAGTCACTAGTAACAAAACTGAAAGATTGCCTTTTTGACCAAGCAGATTGGTGTAGAAATACATGTGTGTAACACAGGGCTCTAGCCAACCTCCGTTTTTCCGTCAATTGACGGAAATTTGCTGCATCTGACGGAAAAAATTTAAAACCAATCCGTCAACCTTGACGGACAAAAATCCTTTGTGTCAGCTACAGGCGGCTTGGGGACGCCGTCCATGGCTGTAAAAGCCACACACTGTTTGTTTTGCTATTGTTATGGTTGTTGACAATGAGTGTTGGCACTCTTTCGCATACGATAATCGATCATTAAAACCCGTTTTTCAAGGTATCAATGGCAACATTTACTACTTTGTAGTATCATAGGGAAAATGAATTTTCGCGGTTTTCACGACAATTGGAATTGGCTGACGAAAAAAACTTCGAGCTGGCTAGAGCCCTGGAGTACAGAGGACAGTGTAGTCAGTACCAAGGACAGTGTGTTCAGTACCAGGGACAGGTTAGTCAGTACTATGAAGGACATTATAATCAGTACCATGGGCAGTGTAGTCAACACCAAGGACAGTGTAGCCTGTACCAAGGACAGTGTGGGTAGCAGCAAGGAAAGTGTAGTCAGCACCAAGGAAAGTATAGTCAGCACAAAGGACAGTGTTGGTAGCACCAAGGAAAGTGTGGGTAGCACCAAGGAAAGTATAGTCAGCACCAAGGAAAGTATAGTCAGCACCAATGACAGTCTAGGTAGCACCAAGAACAGTGTAGGCAGCACCAAGGACAGTGTAGGCAGCACCAAGGACAGTTCAATCAGCACCAAGGACAGGGTAATTGATATAAGTCTGTACCATTACCAATCTGTAACAATTGTCCTCGTTAATGCTTTATTTCAGGGATTCTTGTGAGTGCCGTCGTTACCCCAGTCGCGTCTGACCTTCCCAGTGTCACACCCAGCGTGTTGAGTAACGATACGTCAATTCTTCCAGCAACTACCCCAGGCCAGAGCAGTTCCATGACTTGTAAGCTCTTCTTTGCCACCTGTCATCTTAGTAAACATTCCAAACAGCAGTCCCATCATTCCTGGCCTGGCAATGTCTGTCTGTCTGTCTGTCTGTCTGTCTGTCTGTCTGTCTGTCTCTCTCTGTCTCTCTCACTCACTCATTAGCCTCTCTCTGTCTCTCACTCCCTCTCTGTCTCTCTCTGTCTGTCTCTCTTTTTGCTGATTGTCTGGCGAACAGGTCAGATGCCATAGCAGGTTGTCTGATAGACACTGCAAGGCTGCCTCCTCATGAGCTCCTAATATGAACAAATATTGTCAGATCTATAACTTTTGTATTTACTCTATGTAGGACTATTACACTCATGTGCTCATGACATGAAGAATGGTGTTAGTATTATTCTGTATTGTTTCAATGATATTAATGCTTTTTTCCATCTTTCTTTCTTCTACTACAGATAAGTATTACTTATTCGCGGAGGTACCCGGGGAGGCGTTTGTGAGCGTCGTGATTTTAACATCACTCCTCTGCGTGGTCGCGATGCTTCTCCTGGGACATCTACTGTGCTTCCATCTGTACCTAAGTGAGTAAATGTGTACTTTTATTCCAAATCATGTGTATTAGGCCACAGCAAGTAAATTTTATGGATGACATCAGCACGGGCATTAATTTTCGCCTGATTTCAGGAAAAAAAAAAGAATTTTTTTCTTCTGCAGGGGGATGGTCAACATGACGATAAAGTACCAAAATGAACAAATATATTGTGTTGTAGCCTAATAATTGTACATGTAGAAGTGCTACTTGAGAGGTACCCAGGACTGAAGTTGTAGAAATGAAACTTGGATAGTTGTAAAAGTGACACCAATATGGAAGCCATGAGTGTGGTTACCAACTTTGTTGGTGATGCCAGTCTACCACACTAGTGTCACTTTTACCACACCAGTACATATCTTGAATGACTTGTTGGCTCTGATACCATATTTTGCCCCTTTAATTCTTGTTACAACATTCATCACAACTTGATGGTGCCTATTTTTGCAAATGTAGCCATCTTGTTTTTTTTTCACCCATCTTGTTTTTTTTTTCGCCCTATCACACTATTTTTGCAGTATGCAGAGGGTGTCATCCATAGAATTTACTTGCTGTGGCCTTATTGAATGTGAATAGCAGGGGTTGAAATACCACCTGCATATGCAGGTTAGTGCAGGTGAAATTAGAGCTGTGCAGGTATACCTGCACCTAACCTGCACTGGTCCATGTACTCCGTTTTATACAGTAATGTCCCATAACGTATATGTATATGAATTGGCATTAGCTGCATTGACTTTTACTACCTATAGAGTATAAAAGAAAAAATAGCAATGGTTCCTGAACAATATTAGTATGATCCATTCTTCCTAAATTTAGAGAGGTACAATTTGTCTAGTGCAGGTAATTTTCAATGTTACCTGCACCAGTGCAGATATGCAGAAAATAGTATTTCAAGCCCTGCATAGTGTTTTCAGGTTTCCCATTACTTAATCTGGCCTGTAGCTAGCCTATTTTTGATACAGATACTGAGTCCATTTTGTAAAATTTTGTTGGAGAAGAATTCAATTATCACATGATTATCATTCTCCTCTGTGTTTAAGGGCATGTCTCAGGGCTGTCTCCAGGATCTTTCCCTACGTCCCAAGACAAAAATGTGCTTTTGGGAAAAATTTAACCCCATCTGTCCTCCAAACCCCACACTTCATGACATGAAAGAGGTGAAAGTGTATTTTTGCAAACTTAAAATGACAGATTTAACAACGAAATTTAACAACACGAACTCCCAAACAATGAGTGGGATAGGAAAAAACTTAAAGCTGGAGATAGTCCTGTAATATACTAATTGTAAAGTTTGATTCCACAGGTTCTCCACAAAATTATACAGTGCTCTTTACTTTTAAGTTATTTAAAGTATGTATGTACAAGTTAAGCTTAATATTTGCCCTTTTTAGAGTGTCGTGGTATGAGCACATATGACAGGATATTGGAGACAAGGAAGGCCATGGAAGAACAGGAAGAAGAGATCAGGGTTCTTAAGGAACTTGGCTACTATGAGGAAAAGAATCTCAGATACTTCGTGAGGAAAATCAGGAAGTTATTTGCAAGTTGTGTAGGAGGATGTATGGCAGTACTGGCAGCTGCCTTCATCAGTGGTCCCAGGAGGTGCTTTAAGCACGGTCAGTCAGCCTTTGTGCAGTCAGTATTGTTTAGCAGTTCTCAGTTGTCATGCAGTTGCATGGTTGTTCCAAGAGTTCTTTATATATATTGGTAGCCGGTTTATGTCATATCAATGTTTCTGAATTCTTCAAAGATATTGGAAGTGAAGGAGAAAAAAGTTGTCAAAAGATGTTGTAAGTGTTCATTTTTGGTGCAAGCCATTTCATCATGTCTATGTTTGCTTAATTACATTTGATCCCCGCTAGTCCCTATTTGCCAGTCCCCCCACCATACTGTTCCAGCCTAAATTTGGCCAAAAATTTACACTTAATCTAAGTCTAGATAGTACAATAGTAGATAGATTTTATCAATTCTAGTCAGCGTGTTTTTTCTTAGAAGGTACAAATGTTCAGAATTACCACGAAACTTTTAAGAACTTTAGCTAGATTTCGAGGTATGTCCAGAAATGGGGTAAATGTACGAAGTTTGTGTGTACGAACTTGTACGAACTTGTACGAAGTTAAAGGTAGATATAGACCGTAATCGGTAAACTTCGGAAGTTTTAAGTGACGTCATCTAAGTTCGTACAGGTAGGCAGGGTTGGTGTACGATGTACGGAGTTAACAAATCTAAGTTCGCACAGGTAGGCAGGGTTGGTGTACGATGTACGATGTACGGAGTTAACAAATCTAAGTTCGTACAGGTAGGCAGGGTTGTTGTACGATGTACGATGTACGGAGTTAACAAATCTAAGTTCGTACAGGTAGGCAGGGTTGGTGTACGATGTACGATGTACGGAGTTAACAAATCTAAGTTCGTACAGGTAGGCAGGGTTTATGTACGATGTACGATGTACGGAGTTAACAAATCTAAGTTCGTACAGGTAGGCAGGGTTGATGTACGATGTACGGAGTTAACAAAATACATCGTACACCACTGTGGCACTGTAATGCAGAAAGGTCTAGGTATAATATAATTCAACTTTACGTGGTGATCGATGATGAGAGCATGTGATTAACGCGTGGCTGACCATGTGCGACAGGTGAAAGTAGAATAGAATACTGCGTACGGAGTTAGCATAACCCACAGCATAGTCAAAACATCTTGACTTCGTACACAAGGCCTGACCCATATGCGAAGATAGCATAACTCACGACAAAGTCAAAACATTTTAACTTCGTACATCGTACTTCGTACATTAGGTCCGCCCCATGTACGAACTTAGCATAACCCACAAAATAGAAAACATTTTAACTTCGTACATCGTACATCGTACATTAGGTCCGCCCCACGTACGAACTTAGCATAACCCACAAAATAGAAAACATTTTAACTTCGTACATCGTACTTCGTACATTAGGTCCGCCCCATGTACGAACTTAGCGTAGCTACGTCACAGATAATTGTCGACGTTTCCCGAACTTTGCCGACAGCGGTTGTCGGAAGTTGTCGGAAGCTAGAAGTTGTCAGAAATTACGTGTGACGTAGGCTGATCCAAACTTCGTACATTTCACCCATTTCTGGACATGTATGATTTCAGTTCAGTTCAGTTCAGTTCATCCTCTTGGAGGTGACACCTGTGTCTCCACTCATTGCTAGATTTAGACAGATAAAATGGCACGAAATGTATGTAGCAAGATTGAATATTGCATTTCTGAATGTACTCTATAAAATCTTAGCTTGCAGCAGAACCTGTGTTCTGAAGCTTTTGAGAAAGTTGTGCTGTCGCAGTAAAAGTGGTCGAGTCGAAAGCTATGAGGACATGGAGAGAGGGGAGGCCTCAAAAAGAAGCACCAAATCTAGAGAGAAGGCAGACAGGAAACCTCAAAGAAACGTGCCATTCTGTGGTCAGTCAGTCAGTCAGTCAGATTGTTGTATAACATCAGTTTAGGTAGCTGTAGCCAGGAAAATGGTAGAAAGAAGACTTTGGTGTAAATGTTTCTATAATTACACCTGAACAAAAACAAATAATATGGCCGTTTGATGGCTTGGGATGAAGGTAGATCCAAAACTTGCAATGGGAACTTTTTTCTTTCATAAGAGCATACATGTACTTCAATTTTTTCTATAGGAAAATTAGAGTGGTTTCTGCTTTTTGTAGTGAAATATATTAAGGCCAAACCTTAATGCTGTATTGTACATAACCTTGCAACGTTTCTGTAGTATCATTCTCTGAGAACTATTGACAGGTTGAGTGACTTGAGTTACTCTTTCTCCCCCTTGTCTCTGTGCACAGTGGTAACATGCTGCCAGATTAACGTGGTGCACCCTGACCCAAACGGGCAGGTAGAGACTAGTACTGTTGATTCAGCAAAGGCTGACACTGACAAAGGCAGAGGCAGTCCCGCAGAAGGTTAGACAGGTGTAATAGAATGGCAAAGGGAGTGTTTTGTTGTTACTTCATTTTAGGTCAAAGTTATAGCTAGTGGGGAAAAAAAGATTTTTTGTTTTATAGACCTTCTTGACTTCAAATGTTGGCTTATGTAGGAAGTAAATTGTTCATTCAAAGAGTTATTGAGAATTGGTTTGCTATGTATTGAAAGAGAATCCTTTGTTTTCTGCATCATAGACCTTAGAACAGGAGGTTGTTTGAATTTGCTTATAGAATTTTTAATATTCAGTAACACTTATTTTTGACTTCAACGTACCAGTTTAAATTTATTTAAGCAAAGGCTCATACACTTGCAGGAATATAATTGATCAGTAAGAACTAAGCTCCAAGGCAAGGCTTGTTTGACAACACACTGTCTCTCTGTCTTGTATTATATAGGAAGCCTTGCCAGTGGTACTAGCTCGGGAACCACCGTGTCAAATACAGACAGTGCTAACTCCCAGTCAGTAGCTAGGGGGAGTCTTAGCCAAGAATCCAAAGTGTCAAGCACTGACAGCACTTACTCCAAGTCAGAAGCTAAGGGGAGCCATAGCTCAGGAACCACAGTGCCAAAGACAGGCAGTGCTAACTCACCAAAGACAGCCAGCACTCATTCCCAAGCTTGGGAAGGACCTAGTTACTTGGTCAGATCAGGAAAGCCTTATCCAAGGCCAAAGGAAAAGAAGAGCTGGTGGAACAGGTTGACATGCCTGTGTACAAAGGGTAAGGGCGGAGATACGCCAATAAGGGTTATAAGAACCGTTCCTTGTACTGTTGTCTGAGACTGTTCTGGTTACTTTGGGATGACAAAGTTTTGTTTCAGCCAATGGTTGGTTTATATGATACCTTGTACTAACCTGTTTTGTTTCCTATTGTTGAGAAAGGAAGAGGAGACCAGTATACGCACGCCAGTTCTGATTCATTTTGCTACACTGACTTACGATGTATCAGTTCTTAACTCGAATGCTGATAAGGTTTTAAGCAATCTTTTTGTGCCCTTCACTAGCAGTAGAGGGTGCTATCTCATTTACGTCATGTTCACATTTTTTTTCAGAGTTTTCTTTTTTGGGGGGGGACTGCATTTTCAAGAATTGTCAGAACGAACTGTTGACCAAAAACTACAGCAAACTAAAATATCTTCACAAGAAAGCCAAACTTTGTACTACACATTTATGACCAAAGAATGCTGTCATAAATAAATGTGACAGTTTGTTACTGCTACATTCATATCACTCATAACATAGATGGTTTCAAA
This sequence comes from Branchiostoma floridae x Branchiostoma belcheri, assembly GCA_019207045.1. NCBI lineage: Eukaryota > Metazoa > Chordata > Leptocardii > Amphioxiformes > Branchiostomatidae > Branchiostoma > Branchiostoma floridae x Branchiostoma belcheri. The sequence goes on from CM033028.1 coordinate 7,058,780, forward strand.
GTCAGAAAATAGCATCACCGTTACTTGTACAGTGTCCCATTACTTCACTAAACTCATAGCTATGTGTTTTGTCATATTTTCCAGTGTGCAATAGCCTCTCCACATATGATTACATCATGCGAGGCAGAGAGAAGGCCAAGCAGTCTTCACCTGAGTCAAGCCAGCAGAACCTTAAGGTGTTGTGAGCTTTTGCATGACTTCAAACTCATGAAAGTTTCCACATTAATCTGTAATGTATTCATTCAATGCTCTTACAATGTGTGAAAATGTTTTTTTACAACTTCCAAACTCAACCCTTCCTATTCATTTGCATTTTGCATAAATAAGACAATATTAATCATCTTTAAATGTATAGAGTTCAAAATTTAATGCAATATACACATGTGTTTTTGAATCCTAGGTTTTCTTAATTTGTCTGATATATTAAAAGGAAAGATTGGTAAGCCAATGAATTTCTAATAAGTGAGACCACATACAAGTATGACATGTAACAGTTAACATGCGCCAAAAAGCAATTACTCAAGTGACTGGATATGATTTTGGAAACGGTCAGACGTTTCAACTGGCTTCCACCAGTTTTTGTCAGTGACACTGAAGTGATCTGGAGGTTTCCAAAATCATATCCTGTTACTTGAGTAATTGCTTTTTGGCATATGTTAACTGTTACATATCATACTTGTATGTGGTTCCACTTGTTACAAATTTATTGGCTTAGCAATCTTTCCTTTGAATATATCAGAAAAATTAAGAAAACCTGGCAATTCAAAAACAAAGGTAATTGCTTTTTGGCATACCTTATTACTTGGATGTCTATCCCTCATCGACGTAACAGTTAACAGTCTATTAATGGCATTATTGTTTGTGACCAATCCACAGGGTAATAAGGTTGCACCAGTAGCAATGATCTCGCGAGAGCAGGGCCTCCATGAGAGCATGGAGAACGGGTACGTTCCAGAGAATGGGTACCACCATGGTAGCTACGACCCAAACAGTTCCGACGAGGACACCAGGTAAGAAAACTGCTTTGTGTACTTAACTTTGGATCATCATAAAAAATAATGCATCCTTTTTTTAAAGACAATGGCCATTAGAGTTGTTGACTTTACAGTGACTTGATTTCGCAGTAGAGGAAAATGGGGGTTTTCAAGTCTTCTAAGTTGTACAGTAGCAAGACACGTGCACGTGTTTGCAGTGCAGTACCACAAATATGACCAGCATAAATCCAAGGTGAATATGCTACAGCAAGGATCCACCCATTGAGGAGTATGCAGTGTAAAGTAGAGTGGACACATTCCTCAAGCTACCAATATATTCTGCAACACACTTGTCTGTCAGCAAGACTGAATCTTGAGCTGCATGAGTCCAGTCTACCTAACCCCTGTATATTTCAGGCTTTAGGCCATACCAGTTTAGATTCTTGGTTCACAGATTTTTTAAAAAATAATAAAAAACATGCTTAACTGGAAAAAACACAAAGAAAACAAAGCCAGAGGACCAAGTTTATGCCTTGGTTTTTTGAAGTGAATAAAGTCGCATTCAAATTTTTCTCCCTGCCCTATGCTTTTATGATGCCCGCTTGCTACATTCCTATTCTTAAAAAATTCGAGAACCAAGGACATCATTTATTTTCCAGTTACAGTGTCATGTTGGATTTCCCAGGGTAATGCGCCAAAACGAGGCTGCAGTTTGGTATTCTCCTAGTATGTAGCATGTATTGCAGTCATAAGTATGCCTCAGGAAATCCAACATGGCCGCTGTAACTGGAAAGAGGTCTATTGGCCACGCTTGTGGCTTTGAATTCGATCATATAGTGCCCCGGGCAGTTTTTGAACTGAAAAAGCACATGCAAAAAATTCCGAAATTATAGGGCCTAGCAAAAAAAATGTTGTGTTTCCTGTTTCAGTCCTGAAAAAATTAGGGTCGGTAGGTAGGGATTATCTTTTTTTTTTCTTGTATTTTTTTAGGCTGGCCAAAATTCTAGTGATACATATTACAATACAGTTGAACAAAGTAAACTGAAATGCATGATGACACTTGTCTTTCAATGTCAAACTTTAATTTTGTACATGATAGATACATTTATCCTTCATTAGATGGGACAAGCTGTGTTTTACTTCAATAGGAAGCAGGCTAAATACAAATTCTAACTGGAAGCTATGTGACTCTACTGCCCACCCCAAAAAAAGTCTAGGGTCGGCAGTTTTTTTCAGGGTAGGTAGGGAAACAGGAAACACAACATTTTTTTTCCTAGGCCTAGACATACTCTACAACATTCCGTCTAGCTGTTGCATCGCATTTGGACCCACAAAGAACTCTATAAAGTCTTCAAACGATCGAGATTACTTACCAAGGTCGGGCATTCAAAGGCGCTTATTCTATGCCGCATAGAACACACATTCGAACTAAGTGCCTACAATGTAACAGGCGTGTGGCAACTGGCCTTACATTCCCGTTTTATGGTTTCTGCAGACAGATGCAGCGTCAGTATGAGGAGGTACTGATGGAGGACGAGGCTCTGTCCCCCCGCCTGACTGCCAGGAGCAGCGGTAGGCACCGCCCCAACAGCTCGGAGAGAGAGCGCCAAGACAGCGACATCGAACAGCCAAAGGCAACAAAGGTAGATTCACATTGCTTCATGTTGTCTGGTCAAAGCTGTTTTCTGTAAAAGATCCCTTTTCCAAACTCTGATGCATTACACAAAAATGAGGGTCAGGTTGTTACATGTAAATTTTAAAACACTAAATGTACTCAAATTACCATTCCCCCCTCGTTTTTGCTGAATGTGGCAAAGTCAAAGTTTTGAAAGGAGTATATTCACTCCTAAATGATTTTCAATAAAATAGCACATAAGAACTCAACACCTTTGATACATGGATACTTTTAGTACATTCATGCTTGCCTTCATCTTTTCAAAGACTAAATTTTTATAAAAGCTGTGACAAGACTGCTACAGACATGTTGATTTCTTGACTAGATGCCACGGCAGCTACCACCACTTAGGCCGGTAGCAAACTTAGTACAGGAGACCACACAGGTAGCCCCTACCAACAGCAAAAAGAAGAGGCAGCGTAGGGCCAAGGAACAGTCACACAGTGATAGTGTTGCCTCAGAGAGGAAGGTTAGCCAGGGACAAGATGCATGTTGTGTCTGTCACAGTTAGCCAACAGACTTAATTGCACATACTTTCTGTGGGGAAAAAAACAATGTTTTATGTTCAATGACTCTCTTGTAGCAAGTTCTAGCTGACCATTGTAATCTGGAATTATCATTTAGATTCTCAACCAATGAGCTTGCCTCATTTCTCAAATTAGCACTTTCATTGGTTACAATGATAGCTATAGTGTAAGGCTAAGCCAATGAGCTTGCCCTATTTAGATTGGTTTTGAGGTAACTGCAATGTCTGACCCAATGAGCTTGCCCATTTTCTCAAATGTGCAATTTGATTGGTTAAAGGATCAGGAGTCAGTACATTGCTGATATCACGCTCACGATAGCTCTGCTTGCCAATGCTTGTCAATATTTTTACGACACACGTATATGACAGTATTTTTTTTCACTTTAAATGCAATATATTTCTATCAGTGTTCTTTTGGTGCATAGTGCATGATTGCACGTCCTTTACACAAACATGAGTTTTCACTGTTTACCGTTCGATGATAATCCATCTGTCAAATTGTTATTTGTGCATTTCTGATTTTATACTGACTGTAATTTGTCCATTCACTTTCTGTTAGAAGCACAAAAGGAATGGTACGTCCAAGGAGAAAAGGATGGAAGTAGCTGCAATTGGTGAGTTCACAGTGATTGTTTCTTCTAGTTTGTCAAATGATTGACAGTACATAGTTTCAGAATTAACTGGTGCTGTATTGTGCCTATTTTAAGTTTTATGAATCATTTGTATTCCTTGTATACGTGTAAGGTACAAATGTACCTGTAAAGATGATACTGAAACATATCCAGCAATGGTTAAGTTCTACTTTTCTATAAAAATGCATTTGGAAGGTTCAATGAAATGAAATGTGCTAAAAGAATAATCAAAACATGTAGACTGTAAATGTGTATTATTCCTTTATAGTTTCTTGTGGTCCAGCTTTGATTGTAAAATAATATGCAAACCCCTATGGTCAAGAATAAAGCTTTAAAATTATTTCTGTTGTCATTGTTCAAGATCCCCTGTACTTAAGACTCTAAGGTTGATGCATTTTTTCCAGCGGCCAATGGTACATATACCCCACGTGGTTACCACATCAACCCAGCGTTACCCCCGATCACGCCACCTGCACCGCCGCCTCCGATGAACGATGTGATCACTCCCGCACGCTCCCCGTCTCCGTACCACTCCTCCTCAGCTGAGTCACTACATGAGATCCCACTGGACACCATCAGGAGTGGCTATGACCAGGTAACAACTTCAGAAATAGCTTTTAGTAAACTGTTTCATGCGTACAATGTTGTGACGTGTTTTTTTCACATCTAGAAGACTTCTTAGGCTAACGTCACATTTCCAAACCGGGGCCCGGCCCGAATGTATGTGGAAAAAAATACAATGTAAACATAAAAATGCACACAAATAATGCACACAACAGTATTCTCTTTACGTCTTGTGTAGTTTGGTGTCTTTTACATCATACTTTTTGTTCCCAAAAGCTGCTTGGCCGGGCCTTGTTTTGGAAATTTGATTTTGACATTGGCCTAACTGGGCAATATTTTGGCAACTGTCCAGTTGCCTTCACCAAGGTGCAATGAGCTTGGCTGTTGCTTGCCTAACCTCCTAACCTTGGATGCCTTTGATAGCTGCAATTGCTCTTCTCTCTGATTTCATGACTAAAATAGAGTTTCTGATACTAACAGCCTCCTTAATCCAGTGTGTGAAACTAATTGTTCTTCTATGTATGGTTTTAGCTTGCTTTGGTCAGAAACAAGGTAAGGCTTGTGCAATTGTTACATTATGATGTATCGTCCAACGCTCGATTTCTGTGCAAGAAATAAGCTTGTTCCAACAGTTGTCTACACTAATGAAATTTCAAGTAGCTAGTGTCATCCTCATTATGGATAGTAACACTTAATTGCCATTAAAAGTAGACTGTCTTGTTTGAGAGTCTTGATATTCCAGAATATGTCATAGTGAAAATAGGAATCAGAAGGTCCCGTGGGACTAGATCAGTTCTGCAGAATTCTGCACTTAATTCTGCATTTGAGCATGGAATTCTGCTCCTGATATGCAGAATTCTGTGCCCGATATGCAGAATTCTGTGCCCGATATGCAGAATTCTGTGCCCGATATGCAGAATTCTGTGCCCGATATGTAGAATTCTGTGCCCGATATGCAGAATTCTGTGCCCAATATGCAGAATTCTTTGCCCGATATGCAGAATTCTGTGCCCGATATGTACAATTCTGTGCCTGATATGCAGAATTTTGTGCCCAATATGTACAATTCTGCACCCCGTTTGCAAACAATACACAGTTCATTGTACTTTGAATAAATACTACCATTAAGTGAATGTCATTCCAAACTGTTGAACTTTGTTTCACCAGCCGCAGGTTATCCCAGCAGGAGCCAGCCCCAACAGCAGCCCCAACTTCTCTGCCCGGGACCAGGAGAAAAGGTCTCACTCCAAGAGACGGAAGGCCAAGCCCAAGGAGAGGCGCCCCCGTCCGCTAGACGTGCCGCCATTGGAGCTGACTCAGACGGTCACTGACGGAGAGTACAGCATCCGGAGTGACGTCACCACGGCACAGAGTGGCAGGCCACTCCCGGTCATGCATATGGCAACGAGTAATGTGTAAATAACATGGATTCTCGTTGTAATGCCATATAGAAATATATATATAATTATAAATGTGATGTTACTGTCCAAGTGCCATTGATTATTTTGACATATCATATGCTCCTTGGAGATTTTCTATGTGAATCACATAGACTGATATTGCTGAGTGTGAGAGGGAAAATTTGCTATGTTTTGTAAAAGAACCCTAACTATACAATGTGTCGTGTGGCGAGGTAGCAGGTTCACACATAGCCATGAGATTCTACCTGATGTCCCTAACTAGGGATGTTGCATTCATTTCATTTATACAAAATGTACACCTTGTTTGAAAGTTGTATTTCTTCCATTGCTTGTATAAACAGCTTTTTCAACAATGTAGCCACAGTCATAAGTTTTATGGGACCAAAAGTGTAGATTGGTGTCAAAAATTCATTATATCTAGAACATAGTCATTATATAAAGGTTAACCCCAGTGCCAAATAAGTACATATTGTGATCCCTAACTGTTTTCAAGAGAATGGGATATCAGGAAAATGTCCATAGAATATACCTTTGCATATCAAGGACTGCTTATCGAATGACATATGATTTCAAAGGTATTTGAAAAACTGTGGAAAATTTATCACAAGTGTGATGGTAGTTACTTCAAGGCACCTGAAACATTGCAGTGTTTGTTATATGACCAATTCCATCAAAGTTTATTTTTTGTGGTTGTTTTTGTTTTTATAGACACTAAAAAAAAACTTTAGAAAAATTATTACTACACAGTTATGTGCCAAAGTCAAGTAAGATAAAGCAGTTAGTCTAACTACATGTACATATACATACAAAGCCTTGGTAAAGCAAAGAAGAGTTTATTCATGTAGTTTGCATATGCTGGTTTTGTGCCTTGAAGGTATACAGCTTAAAATGGTTGATATGACCAAAGTTGATGAAATGAAGAAGAGGTAAATGTTCATGTTCTGATAGCGTGCGTTTAAAGCATATCTGTTCTCATTTTGGCAAATCTATTTGCAGTGACACATATCGTAAATATCATAAGAAACTTTGTGCCAATTGTTGTAAATAAGCTTAAGCAACATGTGTGGAAAAGAACTGTGTGTACATAGCCGTTCCAATGTGAGAACAGTATTACAGAATATGTGTATTTGTATGCCGATGTATATGAAAAGAAAAGTATTTTATGCAATAAATATGTACAGATATCGAACTTAAGGACCAGTGTGGAGTCAAGTAATTTTTAAAAAAGAACTCATGATAATACTATCACTATGAGGCAGGGTCTGCTCTGTGGAGTATAGAAAACTGCATTTCCGTGACAAATGTTGAAAAAGTCTCGAATACCTACTTTTGAATAAAATAGAATCACTCTGTAAAGCTTGTCTTTACAGATGTGCAGTAAATTATCCTTTGCTGAATAACATTTTTTCTTCATTTCACTCCCACAAATACACACTAAAATGCACACGCACACCTTTTTTGTGGTTGCATGTGCTTTGCCGTTCATTACTGAAAACCCTTGACCACTTGTAAGCCTGTTTGAATCATTGATACATACATGTAGCTATTTGACAGCACTCTCCGCCTATTGTCTTAGTGACTAGAGTATATACACTCAGCACAAAAAGTTTGGAATATCAACTTTGGTATATCATATTTCCGTTATTTATGCATCAATTTCAATGTATTATATATCAATAAAAAGCTTGTGTGATTTCCTTTCCAATGGTATCAAACTCATTGTCATTGTTAACTCATGGAACATACACTAGGCCTGCTAACGTGAGTGGGTCATGAAAAAAAAGTGCCCAAATTCCCCCGTTTCTGTTCAAAACTGTATCGTCCGGTTCAACCGTTGTTATGGCCGCGGGTGACAATGATTCAATCAATCCTTTTATCACCTAACGTTTGGTATACAGAACATCCAAGTTTCTTTTTAGCATATCTGAGTAGAGTTTTTTATGAGTGTAAATTCATGGAACAAGGACTAGGCCCGCTTACGTACAGGGGGTCCTAAAGATAAAGTGTCAAAATTACCCTACTAAAATCAATCACTCCATTCTGCTCATTTTCTACCGTCAGTATTGACTTGTGAATAAAGGCACGTTGAATAAACAGGACATGTCAATCAAAGCTACTATTACTCTTTATTCAAGCAAAAAATCTGAACCATGGCAAGAGGTGATCAATCGAATGCTAGCCATAAGCCGTAGGGAGGCTATTCCACCCTAAGACTGTACTCCAGCATCCAATGGTCCTTGCTCTGTGTGGACTGGTGTTGTACTCTTGCAGAACTGCATTTGGTCCAATATTGAAGAGGTATAATGTTGCTATTGGATGGAGGATGGTGTCCCTATATGTCACCACATTAATTTGCCTGGAATGATGACGAGTCTTGTTTACCCTATGGTGGTTATACCACCCCACACCATGACGCTGCCTCCACCACCAAATGCCGAAAGTTACTCTTGCCTTGTCAGCGTGCGGTTCTCCTTGCCGCATCCACGCTTTGATTCTGCCATCCAACTATCGAAAGGGCAGATGAAGTCTACTCAAGTGTACTAAAACCTTGTATGTTCTGTATACAAAATGTGAGGTGAAAAGAGGATTGATTGAACCAGTGACACACGCGCCAATATCAACAGGACGATGCAGTGTTGAACATAAGTAAGGGAATTTGGGCCCTTTTTTTCGTGACCCACCCACGTAAGCAGGCCTTGTGCTCGTTTCATGTGTTTACAATAATAATAAGTTTGATACCATGGGAAAGTAAATCACACAAGCTTTCTATTGATATATAATACATTGAAATTGATTCATAAATAGCGGAAATATGGTATACCAAAGTTGATATTCCAAACTTTTTGTGCCGAGTGTATATATATATGTATATATAAAACATCATCTGCAACCATGAAGAAAAGTTATTAATCATTGCTGTGGTGATCTGTCAGCACGAATTTGTCACAGCATGAACATAGACAAATTAAAATGCTTTTAACATTTTGCCAACGCATCGGGGGTGGCCATGGAGCCATTTATTCCTGCAAAAGAGCACACATATCCATGTAACGCTAGTTCACCTTTATCCGTGGGGTAACCTATCTCCGTTTTCAAAAGCAGCGTATTTAGGGCTATCATGCGGACGAAATGTGAGTTCAAACTGCTATATTTTGAAAATATTACAATTTGAATCAACCGTACGTCCACTTGATATCCCTAAATGTGCTGTTTTGAAGAACAACGAATATAGGTTACCCCACGGATAAAGGTGAACTAGCGTTACTGATAATAAAAGAATATCTAAAGTCTGTCGTAAGTAATCGTTCGTTCTCAAGACGTAGCTATGCGGAAGGCACAGACATAATTAAGCATCACGTAACTTTACTTACATGCAAATGATACATTTCTTGATTAAACTATTATGTCGACAGCAATGTATGTGAATCAAACAAGAATAAGAGTCATGCAAATCAATATATCAGGAGTGTCATCCCCTAACACATGATGCAATCGCACTCTGGATATGATGATTTATATGGTCCCATTGGCGTACTTGATCCAATCGATGAGGTAATATGCGAAGTAGCCAATCATGAAGAGCACGAAGCACACGGGAAACCAGACTCGGGCAGCGTGGTCCAGGCGAGGCGCCTTCTCCTTGGGCGTCAGAGTCTTCCACCTACGTATGCCGCGCCCTTTTGTCTGAGAAAAGTCCGATACGAGGGGGGTTCAATAAGTTCTTTGCCTCACCAAGAAATAACAAGCACAACTCAGATTTTCAGGCACAACTTCATAGTATGAAGTCTTTTATCAATATCCTCCAAATTACAAATCATTGGAGTCATTACTTTCCAGGCATTCGTTTTTTCTAAATTAGAAGGTAAGTGGGGAGAAAAAGAAGGGTGAAGTGTGATCAGACAATTTGACCTCACACTTCAGGTTGCAGATCAATTGTCCACCTTTTTTTTTCGTTATCCCTTACCTAACGTTACTGGGTGTCGCCTGCAACATGATGATCACAATAATTTGAATTTTGGTACACATTTATATAAGACTTTATACATGTACGTGGGGTTATCAATAAGTCCCCGACTTTACCGAGAAAAAATAAGCACAGCTCAGATTTCGAAGCATAGATGTCAAGTATAAAGTCTTATATAAATATGTACCAAAATTCAAATTAGTTTGATCATTACTTTGCAGGCGACACCCAGTAACGTTAGGTGAGGGAGAAGGAAAAAAACGTGGACAATTGACCTGACCTGAGTGTGTGGGTCAATTTGCGCTGCTGGAAGTTAGAAACCCAATTCTTTTTGCTTGAAATAGGAAGAGAATCATTATCAAACATTTTGACAACGTCTTTTGTTAATTTATGGCATGGGAAACTAGACCCACACATGTCTGATCACAATTCACACAACTTTTTTTCTCGCCACTTACCTTCTAATTTAGGAAAAACGAATGCCTGGAAAGTAATGACTCCAATGATTTGAAATTTGGAGGATATTGATAAAAGACTTCATACTATGAAGTTGTGCCTGAAAATCTGAGTTGTGCTTGTTATTTCTTGGTGAGGCAAAGAACTTATTGAACCCCCCTCGTACCTGTCGAATACGGATATGGCCCTTGAATAACGTAGGTCTAAATGTGTGACTAGATTTATGTTGTTAATAGCCATTTTCAGTCACCGTGAATGTCCTCTAACACCAAGTACACCTCTCTTAGAAAATAGCGTCAGAAAAGTGGGGTCGTGAGCCGCACCTCGAGCACGTTAAAGAACCCACTGCACTTATCGAAAAGTGTAGGGGTCCTTCTTAGTGAGTGATTTAAAACATACAGTCCTGTGGCCGCACCTGGGGTAATTGCTGTCGTATTGAGGTTACCTGAGTTAGCGCCAAATGGCAGCTGCTCCAGACCCTTGCGATTTAGCCCCGCTTGTTGTAAGCTCTTCTCAATCCACCCCAATAAATGATAACAATAACCAATAAAAAGTAGCTAGATTTACCACTGTGACCTTGGTCTTGGAGTCGCTCCGGATGTAGTAGTGGACCACGCCGTACTCGATCAGAGACACGAAGACGAACCACTGACAGGCGAACAGCCACACGTCAATGGCACGGACGTACGACACCTCCGGAAACGATTCAACTTTCCTGGTCTGGAAAATGGAAAACGCGTCTTCAGATAGGTTGTGGGAACGAATGATACAAGTAGCACAAAATGTCTCTTCTAATCGGGAGTCTTATGTAGCTTTACTTAGACATTCATGAATATAAATGTACCGGAATTGGTTGAACGAGAAAGTTCGTAGAATGCTTGAGACCAAGCGCGAAGCTTGACACGAGGCACAACGCCTTAGGCGAAGCATGATGATTGATGCAAAGAGTAAAACTTGAGACGAACTGTACGTTAACTCTTGAGAGGAAACGGAACGTTTGAGGCAAAGTGTAATGCTTGATCTTGACAAAGTTGATGGTGAGATGCGGCTTTACCCTGCCCCCGTTCTCATACTCTCCAAGCATAGATTAGGCTTCTGCTGTTTACGTTTTTCAGGCTTTCTATTTTGTACCGATAGCGAGACATCAACAAAACATCACACAGGATCACTGCTGCTCATACCTGTGTGAGCATGGTGAGTACAGTCACCACGTTCAGTGACACCCTGGCGGTCACCACCTCAGGGTTGACCCAGAAGGACGTCCAGCTCATGACGACAGTGGTCAGGGTGGGTCCGTATGTCTGGATGAAGTGGAAGTTGATCCGCCTGATGAGCGCGAAGCGGACCTGCCCCGATGTCAAGCTGCCGAATCGCGAAGCTTGCGCCAGTCCTTCAGCTGACATAGAGGGAACATTCAAAAATTACCAAAGTAGAGGAGAGTTGACAGACATGAAGTTTTTACAGTCAAATTTGGTCTAACTTAACAGAGGCGCGACAGTAAGCGTTGTTTACGTGAAGACAGGATACTCCACAAAACAGATTCCTTTGTAGTGAAATGGAATAATGTTTTGAGTTTTGCCCATTCACAAACTATTACTAGTATTAGGTCCAGATCTGGTACTCTAAATGTAGAACGTACCTGTACCTGAATTTTCTGTACAGGCATCCGCCCCTACTAGTACTGCAATATATATTTTGTACTCTTGACACTCGACACGACAATCAATCCCCTACCATCGCAGGTGATGTCAGCCCCTCCGGATGTACAGTTTCCGTAGAAGTTGCATTTCTCGCACTGTGCCGTCCCCTGTCGGTCTGCGCTGATGCAGTCTTGCGACAAGCATTCGTCTTCCATTGAGGTGAAGTCGCAGGTCGAAGCCGCGTACAGACACGATATGCCTGTAAACAATGCACACCCAACCAAATGCAACGTATGAACAACAAGAAAGAAGGATTTCCACAGCAGCGTGGAAATTCGACATGCACAGTGCATGCCATTCATTGCTCGTGTACAGATGATGAGTGCCCAGTATGTAAAGACGTTTGAGATTGAAAATATCAAAAAATCTTTATATTTTGATAAAACGGGACAATGGCGATGACACTATTACATAGTATTTTTTTTTTCACAAGGAAAGGAAATACAGGCTATTTCTCAGCACTATAGAGAATAGACACGTTTACGACAAACAGAAGAATAGTTGATGAAATAAGTATCTACAATGATGTGACAGATCTACTCTTTTGTATGTGTTATCCCCTATGCAAGTTTTTATAAACGTTTAAACTTTGTAACATTGATATAAGGTTATAAAAACTGATCGATGAACACCTTGCTAGATAAAGACCAGTGAACACTCACCACGTTCCACGTAGGAGTTGACATAAGAGAAGGCGTGTGCTTTGACAAGCTGGAACTGCGCGTTGATGCCAGACGATCTCACGACGACTGGATGCTTGCTTTCGTCGAACCACTCCGTCTTTGGGCCCCATAGAATACGGGCTCCTCTATCTAAAATGCAGATCGAGAGAAAGGTATATCCTACATACCCATTCTTTTCTTGCACCTGATTTGTATTGTAGTTAAAAGAACATTGTTATTATAATATTCGTTGAAATAATAAAGCCCAATGTTCTCACTGCATACTAGTCAATATTATGGTATCGATAAACATACACATGTCCAGGCCCAGGGCACACTTCTGGACGTCCATTGGATATGATCCCAGCGCCATCTGACACTTCGACGTCACTTGGTATCTGCGACGTAGGATGGAAGAACAGAATATTATGTACTGAGTACAATCGGGATTTCGTTTGTCGTCGTGAACAATGAATAAGTCGACGGTTCTATCTAGAGGCATATTCTTAGTACACAATTGATACAGTAAATCGTATGAAGCAGAAGACACAAACTTATATTAATAAATCATTGTATTATTGTAAATAACTATGTGTAATAGAAGACCTCTTGACCTCCTCCAAACATTGAACCCTTGAAAACCGGCTAAGGCCGAAGGGATACTAGTTTGTAACTCAAGGCTATATAAATATTGAAAAAAAAAACTTACTGTCTGAACAAAGTAACCGTCCCGTCCCAACGTCCGTAAAGGAATTCTTCGAGGGACTTCACATCCTTTGCCTGGCCGAATACTATGTCTGGAGACCAAACGGCCAGGGGCTGTCCCAGGTAATCGTATGGAAACCATATCTGGCCAGCACGTTGTTGCATGAAACTTTCCTTGGCAAGTCGGTCGTCCACCCAATCACAGTGTAAGTAGAACTCAATCTCGTATTTCTTAAGACAACAAAAGAAAGCCTGAATGAAGTATGCTTAGTGAAAAGAAATTGCAGCCTTTGGCTACAGTTGACAGAGTTTTTTTGAGACTATGCAAGTAACAAGTCCTAGTACATTTATATCAAAGTTTCATTCATAAGTCATTTTTCAATTATTGTTAGCAGATCCATTATCAAAGAACAGTTGTCCACAACACAAGTAGATATGATTGCCAATGCAACTTTGGTATAGCAATCTTATGATTTGCATTTTATCCACGCCGTATGACATTGTAAGTACATGTATCAATACACTATTGGTTTGGGTTTTGCTGTCTGTTGTATGATATAGTTTTACATCATTCTGTTTCTTAAAGCGTGAAGATTAAAGCTTTAAGTCCCTTACCATCAGTCGCTCCGAAAATTGACCCAAATCCAAAATGTAGATGCCACAGTTGACGGTCGGGTCGTCTTTAAGACAAAAAGTGTCATTACATCGCTGTACAAGGTCGAGAATTTACACATGTGTGATTAATTTTACACTGTTCTTCGTGACCTGTTGCAATTTGAATGACGTTGACAACTTCGTTTGTACTGTCCTGGTACCTGCTTCAGTCACACCATGCATTAATTCTTGTTTTTATATCTAAACATATGAAGTCCATAGTTCCTTTGTATTCCATACAGTATAATGAATGTCGGACAATACAACACATCACAATATATTGTAGTCTGGACTGAAGCAGCAGACTTGTTGCTGCCAAATCAACTGTAATGCTGCGAATGGGTGTTTCATGCTTGTAAAACGTCAGTATTTCTTTGTGGCAATCATGTGAACATAGCTTAAGCTTTTCGTTGGCTGCTTTTGAATCTAAATATTATTTTGTTTGTAATGATAAAGAAAAAGATATGACTGAGTTACCTGGAGCGGCGCTCGGGTTGTAACCCCATGGTAAAGCACCATAAATGGTCTGTTCCGGGTAGCTACTACTGTAATGTAAGGTAATGTCTCACATCAATAAGTATTAAATGCCAGACGAAGGGTGATACAATAAAGGAAGTGCACTGTTAAACAAAATGTGATTGATGAAAAAAAAAAGAATGGAACTATTTCTTCTATATTCTGCAAATGTATCAATTAAATACAGGTATTTAACAAATTGTTTTATATTTGTATGTAGTCCGTTATCTCTCATATTCTAGCCCCAGCCTGCTCGTCCCATCGCTTTCCCTAGCTGCTGTTCTAGGAGAATTTACGGTTGTTATTGGCGTGTAACATTAAGTCTAGAGGCATTAAAAGTTTATTTTTGTTAGATACCACTGGAACTTTTACCATATAATGCTTATATGACTTCAGTAAATATTTGCACACCAATTCATCGAAGTTACCCTTTCCCGGGCATGACATCATCGTCACGCTAATTCAGTACCAGTGTTGACTTGACTTTTCCATAAGTAGGGAACGAGTCACGCCGTGTAACATACAAACTCTGTGTTCAGACATGCATGTAAAGCTTTAACAATATGTTACAGTACTGCTCATGACACACAATAAGCTACAATACATACAATGGCAAGCTCTGTGGATTACTAGACACAATGACATGCAGGGATGAAATATGGCGAAAATGGTGTTATCCAACAATGAATCCAATCAAATAAGCACATTCCTCGTTCCAAACACTTTTCTTGTATAACAGGATGCACAATATGCTTCTATATGAATGAGTCACTTGAAATAACATGACGACGTCCAAATGTACTGTGTATTGACGCCAACCTGTATTCAGCATGTGGTCAAGGACAAAACCACAAAAATAGATTGTAAAATAAGAATAAAAGGTATTCCGATAGACGTTTTAATGCTGTAGTTTTTGATAGCCGATGTCTATAAGCCCTCCTCTCTCCTTCCATCGCCTTTTAATTTCACAACTGAAGTCAGATGCCCATTTTTACACTTAGTTTGAGTGAGGAATGTCATGTAAAGTTAATCTGCAGTTATGTCAGACCACGATAGGATTATATGGCCTATAAATAAATTAAGTGTACTGTTATACCCAGCTACAAGTGTCTTGTTTCACATTAATTGCCGCCCATTCGGCAGTAGGACTATAAGAAAATATCAAGAAACGACGCGGGCGATAGTGGCAACGGTACTTACCACCAAAGATTAAAGAGCACTTCAGGTGTCTGAGTAATTGCCAGACGGTATGGGCATGGCGACAGGGGACACATTAGTACTGCATGTTACAAACGAAATTTGATCATGAATGTCTTTCCCATGCTACAGAATAACTTTGTGTGCCATGGGTATCAGTCTCTTAATGTCATATTGAAGCTGGAAACGTTTAAAGTTTGTTAAAATATTGTGACAAGAGACCACCCCAAGACTCAACGACATAGAAAAACCTTCCTTATTGAAGTACAGACGACATGTAACTTACAGTCTCATTCTAACTCTTCTCACACTCACCTGTTGGGTCCAGGAGTCGTACCATTCAATTCCCCGCTCGCCACGCAAACAACACTTAAGAACAATCCAAAAACCCAAGGAAAGGAAACGCGACTAGCCATTGTGTGTCCGAACTTAAAAGATAAAACTAAACATGCATCAGGTGATTCGTACTTGAGACGGTAATTACAAGACTCTATTTTGCATACTGCTTGTCTCATGAATAATTTAGACTCCACATATGTAATTGTACCTCGATTGAGCTGGCTGTTAATACATTGACTACGCTCATCAGCTACGATGTCATGCAAAGGTTGCCAATCATCGGTTCCACCCATGATCACATGAACGACTCCAGCGAGGGTCATGATACTCCTATTGATATGACGCCACTTGATTGACAGTATTAGTTGAGTACGAGGCGATTCTTTTATTTCTCGGGCGGACAAAATCGGTCATGCTGTGCTTTTTTTTTTGAAAATCAATGTTTATTTGTCAATGCTTTGTGAGTAAATACCCACCAGCATATATCTCTCATTCCACTCTTAGATACGTCATCATCTTTTCAATCATTTGTAGTATATGATAAAAGCTGTCGATACAATTGTTTGTTTGAACCTTTGTTTATTCATGAAAGCTCAAATCAACCATTGAGGTCATGAGGGAAGAGGCAAGGGTCAGACAACGTATATAACAGAGATACAGTTTAAAGTCCTAATGAGTCTTATAAGCCTATATACACAATTTTACATACATGGTTCAAAACAAATAATATCGAGAGACATAATAAGAGAGACACTATAAGGTTAGCATTTCATACTTGAGGTCTCAAATGTAATGTATGTCGATACACATTTACACACACACAAGCTCTAATGAAAAGGTAACTTTCTTGACGAAGGCAATAACGAAAAGCAATGTTATGAATGATAGTAAACATGTAAATGCTCAAAACTCTCCAGACAATATCTGCAAGGGTTTTACAAATTTACTCAAATTGAAACCAAATATCCTCCATTGTGTCTTGGTGCAATGTTGTATATGCTATACTTTGATTTTGTGCGATATTTTATCTTTTATTGTAATGTACTTTTAGTACAATTCTGTTGCCATACTGTTTAATACTCAAGTGAGTCATTGCTGTCCTTCGTATAACCAACAAATCATATCTGGCCATTTTCTCAAGCTTGTCTTTATCTTTGGTACATGCAACCTAGAATACTAAAAATTGCCAGCGGATTTATAGTCATTCTTAAAAGCAATGATATTACCAGTCTTATATTTTTCATATTCTGATCAAAAAGGGTGCATTTCACCGACTTTCAGTGATCATGAATTTTTATCCACATGACATAGAAAAATGCAACTCCATTAAAGCATTGGCACTTTATATGGCTCCGGTAGAGTACTTGACCCAATCGATGACGTAGAAGCCGAAGTAGCCAATCATGAAGAGCACAAAGCACACCGGGAACCAGACACGGGCAGCGTAGTCGTGACGTAACGCCTTCTCCTTGGGTGTCAGAGTCTTGCAGCAGCCGCGCCCTTCTGTCTGTGAAACGCCCGAAAATGTCGAATAAGGATTAAACAGTTTTCTGACCACATCAAACTTCGTGTTGCCAATCTATTTTGTCATCAATTGTCTGCAACATGTCAATGAACTACACATGTGATGCTGATATAATTCTTCTTGCATCAGGTAAGACGACAAAATGGAAAGAAGATGTAAGTTGTGTTTTTGCATTATTTCGTGAATGTTGATAGAACATGCGTACGCCGAGGTTAGCCAACACCCAGGTCTTCCTAGGGGTTACGGGGATCGTAGAATTCGGCCAAAAAATTGGGAAATTTGCCAGGAGAGTCAGTCCAAGCTAAGGTTGATGTTTCCGCTCCGCGGATGGACAAACCCTCTAGTAGCAAAACTCCCCTGGCAAATTATTCTCCCTACAACAGCCAGCGTTGGCAGTCTGGTAGAGTGTATGCCGAGGTGTAGAATTAAATTTGAAGACATAAGAAGCCGCCAAGCTGTGAACGTACCTCATTAGATCTGTCCGCTGCCTTGGAGTCGCTCCTGATGTAGTAGTGGACCACGCCGTACTCGATCAGAGACACGAAGACGAACCACTGACAGGCGAACAGCCACACGTCAATGGCGCGTACGTACGACACCTCCGGGAAATACTCAACTTTCCTGGTCTGGAAATATTGTAATAAGAGACAAACTACTATTTCATTGGTCAAACTGTTGTATGGACCGGCAACCCCGTAGGTCTAAAATATCAGACGAAAATTCCTTGCGTTCTATTAAAAATATGATAAAAAATTATAGTGAAGGGGAACTTAAATATACCTTTTTTTAGATCTATGGAAAAAATACAATGAAGAAGTAGTACTCATCAAACAAATGATACAACGAGTTAGTTTATTTATCATACCTGTGTGAGCATGGTGAGCACAGTCACCACGTTGAGAGACACCCTGGCAGGCACCACCTCAGGGTTGACCCAGAAGGACGTCCAGCTCATGGCGACAGTGGTCAGGGTCGGTGCGTAAGTCTGGATGAAGTGGAAGTTGATCCGCCTGACGAGCGCGAAGCGGATCTGCCCCGAGGTGAAGCAGCTTAGACCCGTGGCTTGTTTCACGTCCTCAGCTGGAGCAATGCAACACAATAGAAGCCGTTTGATTGTATACCCCATTTGCCAGTGTATTTCATACAATCCAGGGAGATTCAGCTGGACCTCACCGGCTCGGGATTTGGGGAATCCGTGCAATTAACAAAAGTGTGCAATAATCCGTTGTGCAATTAACTGACTTCTACTACTGTATTAGTAATTTGCTGCATGAGTTGTGTAATCAATGTAATGTAAACAGATTCGGAGAATATGATTCTCGTAGCACAAATAAACGACTCAAACCTGGTAACTCACTTGCCTTCCTAAGTAAGGCCTTGCCTTAACCTTTGACCAGATAGAATTCTTATAGTGTAACGATAATTATTTCTGATATACAGACCTAAAAGGCGTGGCATGGGGTAGGTCTTAGAAAATAAAAGTGCATGTAGTAATGATATTAGTCTATATGATTTGACTCTTGTCATCCAACCAAGTATTAAGAATGCCCTGAGGCGTCGCCAAAAAAATAAAGGAGTTTCATACCATCGCAGGTGATGTCGGCCCCTCCAGATGTGCAGTTTCCGTAGAAGTTGCACTTCTCGCAGTGTGCCGTCCCCAGTCTGTCTGCACTGACGCAGTCATGCAACAGACACTCATCCTCCAACGCCCGGAAGTCACAGGTGGATACTGCGTACACACAGTTTTTACCTGGACAAACAGGAACAATCGGGGAAAGACGATTACAGTTAACTGAAAAAAATCTGACGATTATTACGATTGAAACTTACCAGAATGAATTACTTTTAATCACAATGTACAATGGCCGATCTTACAGGTATCAATGTGTCCAATGATGTTGTTGTCTAACTACATATCCATCTAAAGTAAGATGCAAATTCTCCTTTACGTTTGGTGAAATATGTTTGTAAAGCTCCAGAGTGGTATTAAGGCGTGAATCTGACAGGAAGAAAACATAACGCCATGAGATGACACTTCAACACTCACCGCGTTCGGTGTGCGAGTTGACATAGGAGAAGGCGTGGACCTTGATAAGCTGGAACTGGGCGTTGATGCCAGACGACTTCACAACAACCGGGGGCTTGTTTTCATCCCAGAACCACTCTGTCTTCGGACCCCAGACGAGACGGCCACCTTCAACTGCAAGTAAATCTAATAAACTTAAACTGACATAGTTTTCCGCGAATGGATGGTTTGTAAAAATATTAAATTCGATACATCGATTGTGACATAGTCAATGTGCAAGCATTCATATTTGCTGGAAAAAAATCAACTGAAATTGAAATCGTACAGACATACATAAGTTTATTCCCAATGCACAGTTCTGCACGTCCAGTGGATATGCTCCCAACGCCATGTGACACTTGGACGTCAGCGTGTATCTGTAATATATAGCATAATCGTATTTAATTGGGAATACAACAAACACCGGTAGATCTTTCTGAATAGTTATCCTACTGAGCCCGTCTATATATACGGGATGCATATATAAGATGCTACTCTCCAAGCAGAGGTAAGGCTCCGTCTGTTTTTTTAACGTTTTTTTAGTCGTTTTTATCGGGCTTTCTATTTTTTATTTCATCTTGGCTGGCGTACTTTAAGAAAAATGACAAAATATAAAGCCCGATAAAAACGAATGAAAAAAAACGTTAAAAAACAGCCGGAGCCTAACTGCTTGGAGAGTAATAAGATGCCTCTATGTGGGGCCAGTATCTTTATTTAATTTCGGCATTTCTCACTTAAATTCAGCATACCGCAGCAAAGCGCATCAATTCGGGAGGTAAATCTGCAGCAACAGCACAAAATTGGTCAAGTTCTACTGATCTGATTAATCAACCAGCCCGGGGGGCAGTTAAATATGCAAAACAAATCCTCAGCGGGACAATGGGTCAATGGTATGATGAACCAAATCATCTGACCCACCCAAAGCAATCGTAGGAACTTGCATGTATATTAAGTGGCAAGTTCAATCATAGGAAGTTCAATAGAATTGTTCCGTCACAACATACTTTATGATCTTAGTAACGGTTCCGTCCCACCGCCCGTAAAGGTATTCCCCGCTTTCCTCTACATCCTTGGCCATGTTGAACTGCACGGTGGGGGTCCAGATCAGGATGGCCTTTCCCGCGTCATTGCGAGGCAACCAGATCTGGTGAGCCCGGTCCGGCAGGAGGCTTTCCTTGGCCAGCCGACGGTCGACCCAATCACAATGTAGGTAGAACTCGATCTCGTATTTCTAGGACATTTGTGAGAAACAGGAACAAATTTTATACTAGGGCGAGACGGGACTTCGACACACATGCAGCTCTCGATGATCAGTATCATTGGCCATGGTAGATAGATTTCAACCGTTTTCGTGTTGTGAAGAAACATCATTAATTGATCAAGAGCTCACTGGCACACTGCAAATAATGGCGGCTTTCTGTCTTATATATGTTTACCCCCAAAAGCCAATTTCTATTTGGTACCAAGTGATTACTTTATATGATTAGGTAGCAAATTACTTTATAATTACATTGCTGAAAAATAATGCCCTAAAGATGCCAACAAATTGTGCGGATGAATACAATTGAGTTCCTCACCATCAGTCGCTCTGAAAAATGACCCAGGTCCAGGATATAGATGCCACAGTTGACTGTATCATCCGCTATGTATTGGAGTACATGTTATTACATTAATGTGTGGTTAGCGGGTTCATAACAGTCACGCTATGCAGATAGACAAAAGGTGAGTCGGTCAGCAGTGGACCGTACGCTGTAGAAAGTGGATTCCAACCAAGACTGGAGTTGACGGTTGAAAATATGGGTAAGTCTAATTCTATGTTGGAAATTACAGTTGAAATTTGATCCAAAATGGCCTAATATGTATCCCTCTAACTGTTTCAGGTATTTGCATTTTTTGTTGATAACGGTGTGTCATTCTTTTCATTGAGTGCCAGTATTCTGAGATGCACACAATGACGGGTAGTGCACCTCTTCGCTTCGAAAATGTACACTATACTAACCGATGTCTATGGCATGACATCACACAATATATTACAATACAACAGAACATAATGCAATACAATACAATACAACATAACACAGATAAGTCGGCAGTCGAAAGCATTATAATTGCTTACCAGACTGTAACGGCAGCATGATGTTGCTCATATTATCAGACAACAAAAGATTATTGTAGTCCCTTGGGGTTTTGGTCAAATTGTCAACGTATGGATTGTTCTCGATATGATGATAAACGCACAGAGCTGTTCACATTACTTTCCACTTGCTCTAAAGACTTTGCTACTCTATGTTCGATAGATAAATTCAAGTACATTCTGGGAGGCGATAATCCACATTGTGTACAAGTAGGCAAATATATCCACGATTGTTTATACCGTAGAACTAATAGTGTAAATGACATGCTAGACCCTTTATGTTGATGTATCCATACCTATAGATATCCATATATATGTGTTAGGTGTACTGTAAGTAGTTGTTATGCATGTAGACCTTACGAAAGTCGCTGTACTTTTGTCGTGTCAATAAAGATTGTATTGTATTTCAATCAATAAAAAGTTATTTTTTGCCACAGAAAACCTGTATAGGTTCAGTCTTTCTTGTTACTGTTAGTGATACAGTAGCCTTCTGCAGACTGAAATGTGATGGAGATACGTTTCTGTTTAAAGTAAGACAGAATAAAAATAAAAATACCTGGAACGACGTCTGGGTTGTAGTCCCCTGGTAAGTCACCATACTCTGTCATGAATGGGTAGCTGCTGTAATACAACATAACGTTAACGCTAGAATTTCAAAGACAAACGAAGAGTTATATGTAATAATGTCAACATCAGACTATGTAAAAGCTGAAATATATATAAATACAAGACGAATGGGCTGTACAAGATTGAAGTTAGGGACTCAACTAACATAAATCTATGGATGCGACGTTAGGTGGTGTTAACATGGTTAGGATAAGCATACGGTTTACGTACGCTGAAATGCACCCATTGTTCAAACATTGTTCTCCATAATCATTAAACTAAAGATGCGGCAAATTGGGTACAACATCAAGATCAAGAGAGCTAGCACCTTCCCAGGGTATGGAGCCTTCCAAGCGCTAAGCACCTTCGTCTATAACGCCATGACATAAAGCACCTAGCGCCATCCTATTTGTTATTCCATGTTCCATTTTATTCAAATACAACTTGCCACAACTGCAATAACGTTATATGTGCCTAGTGTCTATTCATTTTGTCTATCCATTCTTGAATAAAAGTACTTACACATAACATCACACTAAAAGAGCTTAAGCTCCCTCGTTCTCTTTAGACTGGTGACAACAAAACAACCACCAACATCCACCATCAAACGTTTGTTATATGACTTCGTGCCTTTGTCATTGTCATTGGCACCATGCCTTGTATGCAGATCTAACGTACTAACGTTACATCCTTATTATAACCCATGCACACATACCTGTTGGAAACGGGAGTCGTAACATTCAAGTTGCTGCTCGACACATTTAGGATACAACAGGACAACCCAAACACCAAAGGAAAGGATAACACACGAGACATCGTGTGTCAGTACTTCGTGTTGTATGTATATTAGCTAAACCACTATCTTAGATTCGTGTCTATAAGGTTATACATTACGTCTGCTGCTTGTGTCATGAATAATTAAGTTGTGCATGTAATAGACCAATCAAGCTTAGTTTCTCAATCAATAGAAGAATGCCTGCATGTCGGGCAAATGTTAGCATTCTTGCGTTTCTGCGGTCTACGTTTTCAACGATGTGGTTGGGACTAAAGTGAGCATTTATCATGACATAGGTGAACTGGCCGTGTCTACGAATATGTTCTACAAACATTATTTACCAAACATCAGACCTTACGACTCATGATCACGTGAACACCCCGTGGGAGAATCATGATACCCCCAGTGGTTCGTTCGATACCATTTGGTAACGCAATAAAAAAAAATCTTATTACAATCCCTTCATTATTATTTCATGCTGACCAAAAGAAAGGGTCGTTTCTGTGTTTCCGGAGGTCATGAACAATGTCGCTCAGCAGGTGAACGCCCGCTACTGTCTGTCAGACAGTCTAGGCTCTAGGAAGTAAGGTTATGTTTCATAACCGTATTGTGTAAAAAATATGAAATGTTGATAATGTTGCTACATTATGTTTTTCTGTAGTTCAATTGGTAGTAGCCTCGCAGTTAAGCTCCTGGTTCCAATTAGTTGGTAACTGGGAGACCTCGGTTCAATGCTGGGAAGGTAACTCGGTTTGGGCTGCACCCGTCTTTCGAAAGGGGCGTACAATTGGGGTTTCGTGTAAAAAGAGGTGCCTAAAGTAGCAGCCCCTCCCTGTACCATATACCCTACTATTAAAACTGCAAGGACACTTGCTGATCTACATGTATGTACCACCTGGCACTGCACGGGCCCAAAAGAACTATGCTGCGAGGTACACATGACAGGGGATTGCAGCTCAAATGTGGGATATTGCACGCAAAGTTTTATTTCATGCATTTGAAAAGTTCTAGTTTACGTATGGATATAAGTAGAGAAGCATAGCCTTCATCGGCATTTTACAATATATTCTCTCGGAATCCCATATCTATCTATTCTTTTCATATTCAGAATAGTCCCATTATAAGATGTTACATAGAATAAAGGAGTCTACATAGGTAGCGCTTTCAATAATCTTGGTATTACATCTTACTTCCATGTAACATGTCCACCTGTGGTGTAATCGCGGCACTTCATTGAGACTATGATATTCATCATACCCCTTCAAGCTGAACAAACTTTCAATGCTCATGACCTCACTAAAAGCTATTTGGTCGTAATGACAAGCACGAGGCATGACAGCCCGTTGCACTTAAGTTGTCTGTTGCGTGCAGTTAAGGATATTTTATTGTAGTGACATCAATTTCAATATGTCAATATAGTGATCTTTGAAGTAGCTATCTTCGGTCCTGCCTTTGGTGCACCTGTATTTGCTGGATATACTCGGTCCACATAGAGAATTTAGTAGTTGTATTACATACCAAACATAACGTAGGTTTTAGTCACGTGCAATGCTATATCACCACATAGGTAATGTTTTCTTTATATTATCATATATCAATCACTATCAACATCATTGTTACTGGTATTTAAAATGTCTCCATTGCTTAGCCCTTCATTCTGCATTGGTGATACTATGTTATAAGGTATCTTGTGATACATGATGCGTTGTACGTTTTTTCCTTTCTTTCTTTCTTAACTGTGCATATGAAACAAGCATACAAGTATACAAACGCCACATTCAAGAGCAAAAAGGATCTTTTCACTAGAGAATCATCATCTTATGTAGCTCATTAGGTGTCATTCGGTCTTATCACAAACAGACAATGCTTGAAAACATGTACTATCACGCCAAAAGGCGGTCTAAAAGACTGGCTGATACGGGTAGCGACAGCGTTATTACAGTATATCATTATGGTAATTCTCTCAACCATTGCCTAAAATCGTCCATGGGCAATGTCCCAGGAACCACCTCCAGATGTTCACAACTGAATTTGATAAAATACCCAAGTTTGGTCTCGCATATACACTGCACACAAAACAAATGATAAGATTATCTAGCAGTTATCGTAATTTTGACTGTAACTGACGTACAGTCCGTATGCGATAATAAAAAAGCAAAACATCAAAGGGTACAATATGCGGCAGATTCTGTCGAGTTGATCCGCGTATTCGAGACGGGTCTTGGCTGGTTTTCGTGGCAGCTTATCATTATCAGAAAAAGAACCCTTTCGTATGTCATAAGTGTTCTTTTTGCACTTATTCTTAGAATCAGTGTCATCGTCAAACTTGCTGGGATCGTGTTTGTTCTTGTCATCTCGAAGCAGTGATTTGAACCCCTTTTCTCTGTTACCGAGCAGGTCATCGTCGATGTGTTCAGTCTCCATGTTGTGTTGATCGTCCTTGGGCTGCAAGAGTAACATAGTTTATGATAATCTGTAGCAATATATCGATTTGAATCACACAGGATTGACAGCCATTTTAGATAAAGTTCTTGACAACAATAGCATCCTATTACAACGCTTTGCCTGAAGAAGCAGAGAGAATAGCGCATGTCATATT
This sequence comes from Branchiostoma floridae x Branchiostoma belcheri, assembly GCA_019207045.1. NCBI lineage: Eukaryota > Metazoa > Chordata > Leptocardii > Amphioxiformes > Branchiostomatidae > Branchiostoma > Branchiostoma floridae x Branchiostoma belcheri. The sequence continues at coordinate 7,084,469 of CM033028.1, forward strand.
CGCAGCAGCTTTGATTTATTGCTTGTACGTCACGTGATGTTTAGCTGTAATAACTTGCTAGAAAAGATTGATTACATCATTATTTGATATATCAACCTTATATTGTATACGTGAATGTGCCTTGTACCTTCTTTTGGTTCATTTGTACAGCTTTTGGTATAGTTTTGTCAGATTGTCTAAAAGCCTGATTATAAAGATCTTTGACCTCATAAAACAGGTCCATAGAAAGTTGCAGAAGGGCTGTAGTACGTTTTGGTATAGCGACTATACCAAAACGTAATAAAGTAAATATTTTTGGCTCAAAATTACCTGGTACAATCTGCCCAGAGAAAAGTGCAGAAGGGCTGTAACAAAACATAGTCAAGTGAATATGTTTAGCTCAAACGTACTTCAGAAGGACATGATGTGACGAGGAAATTCACGACGGCATACTCCATCAGGGCGAAGCAGACGAAATTCTTGCAGACAAACAGCCAGACATCAATAGCCCTGATGTACCCCAACTCTGCATCGGTCGTTCGCATATTCTGAAGGAAAAAAACAAAGAGATACATTACGGTTCATGAAAATTAAAAAAAAAAGTTGATCCTCTAATGTCTCTTGTGTCATTAACGTTGTACTACGTTTGGTTTTCTGACCAACACCTTAGAGCTTGTAACATATACTTGGTAAAATATATACCATCTGGTGTGTTACGCCGAAGGGAGGTTATACAGGCTATATTGATACAGATACAGATCATTATTGACACGACAAAAGTACAGCGACTTTCGAAAGGTCTGCAACAAATATGTGAATAAATAAGTGTGCACAACGAATTATCTACATGGATGTCTACGCATAAAAATCAATATATCAGCATGTTGAGTCTAGAGTATCATTTACACTATTGGTTCTATAAGGTCTAAACATTCTAAGATATGTGTTGACATCATGAACGGAATTTTATATGTGGATTATGTATCTGGATTCTGTTGAAGTGGCCTACCATTGATATCATTGTCAGGACCGTAGTGACGCCGAGCCCTGTTCTCGCCGGAGCCGAGCGAGGGTCGAGCCAGAACGATATCCAGGACAGGACCACTATACCCGAGGTTGGGGCGTAGGCGTAGATGAAGCCGTACTCAGCGTGCCGTCTCAGAAGGAGCTTAAACTCCAAGGTGGTGGAAGACAACATATTCTTCGTAGACAGACCTGCAGATATCATAAATATATCCGGTTTAGCTCTTTGCCATGTATCTTATCCTCTCATGTATTCCTTAGTCTAATTCCTATTCCACATGTATCTTCTCACTCATGTATTCCTTATCCGACCGTTGAGGCACAACAGAAAATATGGCAACCAGTTTTCTCCATCTCTCGGTTTTCTGTTTTCTTAATGCTTCACTTAGTGTTATGCCTGTCCATTTTCTGATATCATTCTCCGATCTTTCCGGATGTCTGCCTCTTTTTCTTCCTCCCTGGACCTTTTATTCAATAGATATCAAGTTAATTATGAAGTCATCAAATGAAAATAGACCATAGAGATAAGCATACATGCTCCCTCACCTCTCGACGTATTGTTGAAGCACTCCTTCAATGTCGGTGGTGCACACCGGCCACCGAAGTGGTTACATTTGATGCATTCGTGCTTGTGTAGATTGTCTGCATCTGTACACTTCATTCGTGTGCATGCATCGGAGCCTTGGTAGTCACAAAACCCTCGTTGGTAAGAACAAACATTGCCTGAAAAAGACAGAGTATTGGCATAAAAGTTCCTTTGTTTTAAACGTAACATTATAGAGAAGGGATTACATTTTCCCACACAAAGCATTAAAACTGAAAAAGACTGGAGCTGTTCAGTCAAAAATTTGGGTAATTCAATTTTTCGTGTTGGAAATTGTAGAATTTCCAGAACTATAATATCTAGTAGATTCTTTTGTTTATTTGTGTAAGTACATTGGGGTTACCTACTTGGACCAAAATACGATCCCACGTAACTGGTGTAGTTGATACCGTCTATCAGGAAGTCAGAGCGCACGGTCGACATCAGTGTAGCCACTACAGAACTGTCGGGAAGCCAGTACATCGGCTCGTTCCACATGGCTTTCACCCCGCCATCTGTAGAACACAGACATCGAATTTAGTATTCATTTATGAACTGTGCAGTGGAAAACAGCTAGAGCTATCAACGACACATTCAGATAACAAATTACAACTACTAATCAATTTTGTTTATGATTTTCCGCTGAAAGTTGGATATGGTGATGCCACCAATTTGACCAATTTAAGAATAGTTGTGCTACGTGTGTGATAATGCTGACAGATCATCAAACATAGATTTGTCTGGAGAAACCTACATTTGTCTGAAGCATGGAGAAAGATTATCCTGATTGAATTGTTCCTCTGCATTACGATTATTTACCTGTATGCGAGGAACACATGCTGCAATAACACCGGTTCAAGAAAGTTATTTAGTAGTGTCACTCACAAGTCGATAGAGCCACAGCACAACATTGTAGGTCATGGGGATAGTGACGAAGATTCATTAAGCACGCTTGGTTCAGGCTGAATCTGTAACATAGATATATACGCAAAGATATATATCAGAATTTACATATTCTCAAGTACATATATCCAGCACAAAGTGTCTAGCACTAATGAAACCAGCATCATTTTTTGTGCCTTGATTGAGGTTTTTGGAGACATAATATGCATCTCCATGTACATAATCACACAGTCACACACACACATGCATAGAATAAATGTACAACATAAAATCTACCGTATCAAATATAACGTTACATTTGTTTTGTAGGCAGTGTAGCAGTTGACAACCTCAAGTCAACTGTGCGGAATTTAACCACATCCTCAGAAAGAATGCTCTAGAAACTTAATTCGGATCCCACGCTCAGAAATGTTTCGCCAGGTGCTGTTCTGTGTTAGAGCTCGAATGAACACACGTACAATGCGTTCTATCTTAAATATGCCAGGTGCATAGTACCCTGGATGGCGTGAATGATCACAGGTGCTAAACCACATACATTAGTTTTCTATCAATATCAACAATGTCTCTTGGTGATTTGTGAATATTGAACAGTATACATTTCATCTTCAGACGCTATAATCTGTAAATTGTATCAACACCACAAAACGTACATACTACATACTTTTGAGCCAGAATCACACTTCCGTCGTAAAGCAGCACTGGAGGAAAGAAATCCACACGGTTTTGGTATTCTTTAGAAAGCACAGATGTCTGGATGGTAGGTCTCCAGATGTTCCCCTGGATGTAACTTGAACCTGTGTCGTTCCCCGGTCTGGCTTGCAGCAATCTGGTGTCCCTCCATTGGCAAGCCAGGACGAAGTCGATGTAGAATGCCTTAAAAGCAAAGTAAAATCCTTTTTTGTTTACCCATGCCAAGACCAATGCCAACAGTCCGTCAATTTACGTTGATGTTACCTAATCCAAAGAGTATAAATTTCAACAGAGTCAAATTCGCACACATTACCATGACATGGTCTAGCATATTATGATAGGAATATTGCTTACCGTATCTCGGAGTATCTTATACTGTGTCACTGTGTCAAGACTAAGAATAATGACGCTGCAATTCATGTCAACCTGACCATCTGTGAAAAACACAAACACAATACATGCAACTTCGTGGATTTTGTTTCTTCAAGTAATAGTATGAACCACCATTACAACCGCAAACGAGAATTTGATGCAGATAACAGACGTAAAACATTGAAAACTGGATGGTACTACCAAGACCAAACTCATCTATGTTACTAGGCAATATACATAATTTTGGCTAGTTTAGATACCAACAAGAAATACGAGAAATAAAAGATGAATGAGTCATCATCAGCATTGTAAGAATGGTGTTAACGTCCTTTTTTATACTGCTGTCGTGACGTCTTCTTTCAACTGAACCTATGTCGCTGTCATTTTGCTTAATCTTTTTTTGCGGATTCACCTTTTCCAAATATTAAAGCTATTTTTCCACACGCTGAGAAAATTTTACAGTTGTGTAAACCCTGTAAGTAAGTTATGGTATATATTTTTTGTGACGATGAGTTCGACTGATAACCTCTTCCATAATACATGAGGTGAGACAGTGGCATCGAATCAGTTACGAAGTTATGTCGAGCGGTAACATTTCACCCTGTCAATTGAGTCGCCTCATCGACGATATCTGGTAAGAATTGCATAAGCTCAGTATGCTCAGATCAGATTAGAAGTCAATTAGGCAATTGGCAAAACTGATATTGCTGGAGGATGTTCTTTTCGGGATGCCAACAAACCATATCATTCGGATTACACAGCATATACTACGAGAAACTGCGATTTGCCAGATTCAATAGCCTGTCTTACATCTGCATGCTATATTCATATTTCTGCAGGCGTGTGTGATGCCTCTTTACATCAACAAGGTGATGGTGATGTAGTACTGTTCATCATCGAGAAAAGACATTTGATGTTTGCAACATGTATATTGCATTACCTGATAGTGTGTAGTTAGCTCTTGCCTGTGATATTTTTTAAGTACATCCATTTTACACCCTTCCACCCCTTCAACAATTCATTTATTCATCCATCCATTCATTCGACATTTATCTCGTCCTTACTCTCTGTTGGTGGTGGCTCCATATGACTGTAGTTCTCCGGTACACTGACAGACGTACTGATGTACGGCATGTCATTGATGGTCGGGGTGGCTGTTTCATTTGACTGAAAGGAAGCCCTGAGGTGAAAAAATAGATGTACAAATTGCAAAAATAGATCCATAAATTTAAAATGAAACATAGACACTATACACAACACAAACATTCTAACACCTATTCTTAGAGTAAGGGTAATTGTGTATTATGCAAATGATTTCTGGTTTATACAAAAAGGTTGTGTAAGCTTTGCAGAATATACAATCTATTTGAGTATTACAGGATTCATAAAGAACGATGTACCTTGGTCAAGCTGACAAAAGGTGGTTCTAAATTGTACTGCCCCCATAATGATGCCCCCATTAGATTTTCAACTGAAGAGAGGTTATCATAAGCAGATGTGCGTAGAGTATGGACAAAATGTTAAAGATCTATCATAAACTGCAGATTGGGTTTGTGTAGAATGAAAATCATGTTAAATAGTTTCATTTCAAGCAATTCTCATGTAACAGCTTTATGAACTATGTGGGTGTAAGTCTTACGGAAAGAGGATGTGTTGCAATCGATGAACTAGATGAACTCCTAATCAGCACCTTATGCATGCATTCTGACATTATGGTATTGTCATATCAAAAAGTCGAACCTATGGACGGACAATGTATGAATGCAAACTTACTGGTCGTTGTCAGGCCGGCCTCCGTCTTGGGAAAGTACCATCGGTACAAGGAGCATGAACATCAGTAGAACTGCCATCTCAGTCTCTGCCTTTAAGGGTAGGTACTGAAAACTGAAGACTCGATCTCTGTCAGCGAATAATGTCGTTTGTTAATTAAGTTGACATGTGTTTATCACAAGGCAAATTTGTCAAGATATCCGTTCGTTTTTTGCAGCTATGTGAAACCTGTTATCTGCCGCCGTAAATACTGGTAAGGCGTTCCCTTTTGTAATGTTATCCAGACTGTATGTCTAGTACATCATGTCCCCAAACTGCCACATGATCAATATCAAACCGATTTAGTTCATTGTAATGACATTGTAGACACCATTAACACTTCTGAGAGGATGCCCGGTGTCCCTCTAATCAGATTTACCTTCTCATGGCAGGCATACATCTCAATACTTTTGTATTAAGACAGCAATTGTCAGCTATCATCAAGGATACCCAGCACAAACATTTCTTTAGAGTTTTACTCGCATATAGATTATAGTCTTACAGTCTAAAGTGCTTTGGAGACCATAATTTTATGCGCACATGAACCTCCTTGATCAGAGTTACCAGACTAAGATATCTTTTCTCAAAAAGGGATCTGAAATGTTTGGGGAAAGGGTTGATCATGGGAGAATGCTAACAATTATAACATGCTGAGACGACTTAGTTCACGTTATGACATACTTCTGCAATTTGTAAATTCATTCCCCACGACTCGAGTGAAAAATAAATGAAATAGTCTACATTGACAGGGAACTTGGAATCCATTTTTCATTTCAATATAAGGCCCAATAAGAAACTACGTTCATTGTTGCTATTGGGATTTGACTTTTTGAAGGCAGTAGTTAATGAAATTTTCCACATTGTTTATGATAAATGGGTTTTGTAACTTCAAAAAAAAAAGCTAGCTTCTGCTATATGCAACTTCACATTGAATGTGCTGTGTTCTTCTTACAAAGCATCTTGAATTCAAGTCAATGTTTAGAAAATTGACCTCACATTGGCCCTTTGTATCTTTTTACGGGAGCGTCTTGAATTATTGAAGAAATGTACATTCCTTTGAGACAAAGAAGATAAGAACAATTAAGTTCCAGCGCGCTTCCGATACCGTGTGTGACATCTGCTGACATGGGGGGTGCACCGATAAAAACCATGCGATGTACTGCCAGATCTTTGTCTTGTAATTTCGTTAACCTGTGAGTCATCTTGACATCTTCTACTCCATTAGTGTTATTATTATCTTCACAAGCGTCGATGGTCACATTTCATCATGGGCTACTAGCACTTCGGTCATTTTATGACAGACACCGGATTCACAAAATGCTACAGTGAAACATTAAACATTCAATCGCACCTTAGCTTAGCATATTGCACCGCAAATATAATCAGGACTGTCTATAGAGACAAATCCTTGATGTGTATACCAGAATGGAAAGCGTAACATACTAGAATGCAAGAATGCATCGCTTCTATAGCACTTTAGACCTCTTTAATTGGTTTTCTGTGTGCTGATCACATCGACATCACTCCGCACAATATCACCGACAATATAGGTTGATGTATGGAATGTAAATAAACATCGCGTTGCTTCCTTCGTATGATTGTGCAAGGAGTCTTTTTGTCTCATCGCTTGCATGCTTCAATTGCTCGTTGCTGATGTATACATTTGCTTTAGAGGTATATGTAGGCCACAGGGAGCTGGTAATAATCAAGCCACTTGTTGAGAGTCTTTCACGTCAAATGTCCTCAATAATGGTGACATCTATAAAGTTGTACAGTTGTACAGAGTGTTGTACAATTTGTATTGCAGTACAATGTTGTCGGAAATATTAGTAGTGAGAGACAAAATCAAAGCAAGAGCGCAAACATGATTAGCGTTTGCTTTGATTGTGTATAATCAAATTATGAACAGTATTATTGCTTATTGCGAGGAACTGCCGTATACTTCAGGTTAACGTATCTTAGTTTAGTTCATCTGTGTTATATGTAAAGGAGTAGTCAACAATGACCTGTTGTTTAATGAGATCGTTTTTTTCTAACCATCGTGTCACTCATTGTTGCAGCTTCGACAATGAGACTCTTTATAAAGACAGTCACTCTAGCTTGATATGTGCCAGCCGTGCGAATCATTCTTGACTTTCTTCATAACTGGTCAGAGGACGTGAAGACACCAAAGTAGGTAGCAACGAAGGCTATGTAGGCTGCCGGAAACACGAATCGCGAAACGTAATCTAGTTTTTTTGCCATCTGGTATCCTGTGAACGTAATCCCGGGCAGTTGTTGGAGACTAGTCCCGTCCAAACTGTCTTCGTTCGCAACGAAACTTTTCTCCACTTCCCCGTCATCTTCAGTCCTCTGTTGACTTTTCGGAGCCTTAGACTTGAAAGGCAAATAATATCACAATAAGTACAAAATATAGTATCAAAATATAGTATCTGCCGTTAATCTCTGCAAAGAGGCTAGGCAGTGCAGAAGAAGAAAGCTGAAGTTTACTTATCATTACTCATTGTAATTCACGAGTTACGTTGCTGACAACGGGTTACGAGGGGCATTCAATAAGTAATCCACCTGACCCATTTCCCATAGCAGGAGATTAATGAAACTTGGCACAGTTATTAGTCTTTCTCTTCATAGGAACCACCCAGAGTTATGCATTTCTCCCATTATTTGATGTAGCTCTGGACACCGTTCTTGTAGGACATCCCAGGTTGGTCCTCCGACAGATGCCTCATTAATGGCAGAAGAGGGACGACCAGGTCTGGGAGCTGTTTCCACAGACTTCCGGCCTTGTTTGAATTCAGGATGCCAGCGTTTTACAGGGCCATATGATGGGGCATCATCACCATAAGTTTTTTTCATTTCATCAAAAGTCCCCTTTGGTGTGCGTCCTTTCAAATACAAAAACCGGATCACTGCGCGACACTCAACTTGCTCCATTTCACACCTGGTCCATTTCACACCTGACTCAGTTCAAACACCAGTAAATCAGTAACCGCAATTAGTTCAGAGCTGTTTTTTGCAACATAACCCATAGAGATATGACTCATTACACATGCAAAATTTTATTTAGATCAGACAACTGGAAGTGGGTCAGGTGGATTACTTATTGAATGCCCCTCGTACATCACGTACAAACGCCTAATGATGTTAATGCTAAGAGACGCATCACTAATAAATCTTTTTTTAGACCTACCGTTTGCCTCGTTGCATAGTTGACGAAGGCGTATTCCAACAAAGCGAGTACCACGAATATCTTACAGCTGATCACCCAGACGTCAATAGCCCGGATGTAGTTCAGCTCCGGTGCAGGTCTTACTTTGGTGCTCTATGGAGGAAAGTGCATCAATGTCGATCTATTCAATCACTAAATTACCAGAGCGATAATATTATAATCTTGATAAACAATAGAAAAGCCAGTGACAGGAAGAATTCGTTATAAGTTACAATCTTGATAGATGAGGAAATTAAAGTCGTGGATATCGTTGCGCAACAAATATCAGCGTGGAAGCTGAGCACATATCTGATAACTACCATAAAAATTCTTACAAAATACCATGGCTATGCTTGTTTGGCACTTGATGAGTTGTTGCAGTAATGATATTGACTATTCTTGTTGTGAATGCAAGACAATAGTACCTGTGTACAGGTACCTATATATGGTACAAGTCTATACATAGACTTTTAGGTCCATATATAACTTATGAAGACTTTTAAACAGTTTCATGTCATTTCACATTTGATCTTGGTGGCATTCAGACGTCTCTCTCTCTTTCTTCTTTTAACCTACCAGCGTGACCATGGTCAGGACAGTCGTAACCCCCAGACCGGTTCTGGCAGGAACAGACGCTGGGTCAAGCCAGAACGAAACCCAGGAAATCGCCACCACAAAAAATGACGGCACGTAGGTGTGGAGGATTTGGTAACTTAGACTACGAGACAAAGCAAACCGGACCTCCAATGTTGTGTGGAAATCCCCAACTAGGTTCACTGAAACACACAATAGAAGCAAGTGAATCAATAACTGAAATTATAAGCTGCATCCTTGAACTGACAAGTTTTAGAATTGTGTATAGAGAGAGCAACTATATAGACCTAGCTCAGACTGTAGATACACGTAAACTGCATATCTTACACGTCTTTTGCTGGCGTTTTCACTAACACTAGATCCGGCGTAATGATTTGCAAATCTCAAGTAAAATATGCTTCTTTGGCATAGAGATCTCCCTTCCCAAGCACAACATCATGAAACAACTATATGAAACAATAGGTTAATAGGTAAACGTGCACACTAAACGAGCGCTAACCTTTGTTTAGATATGGAGAGCAATCTTGTGATGGATTCTGCTGCTTACACTTGCCCCCCATTTGGAGGCAGTTGAGGCACGCAGTGGTGTTCAGATTCTCCGCCTTAAAACATTTGATCCCCATCTTGATACAGTCCGCATAGCCAGAGTAGTCACAGGTACCGCTCTGATAGATACATGTATCTCCTGCAATAACATTTGGAATAATTGTAATTGGTGTGTGTATAGTACATAGTTCTGGCCATGAATAGCTCCTAAGATTGACCACTATCCCAAATTAATTAGGTGGTATGTTTTAGACTCATAGATCCGGAATATTGCTGACACAACATCAGTGACGTTATGTGTTTTTTTTTAATTTCTATTCGTGCCAGTCCCATTGACATTGCTGTCTATAACTCGCGGGCATAACGCTGAAACGTAATTTAGCTGTATGACCTTAGTTACTTCAGCGTTCAGATTGTGAAAGTTACGTTCATACAATTTGCCTGTGGATTTTTCAGCTAGCGTGACAACAGAGATAACAAATTGGTTATTAGAACGTACCATAGCTTTGGACATTGAGGGTGAAGCTGTTGAAGTCGACATGGTCGATTTGAAACACTGAACGCACATTCGGCATTGAAATGATGATAGGAGAATCGGACTGGAAGTAGGGAGAGGGCTCCCAGCGAACCTTGATGCCACCAACTGAAAAAGTGAAAAGGTATCTTCATAGAGCTTGAATGAAAAACGTGGTTGGGGCATTCACAAAGCCAAAGGGCAAGTATAAATAAAGGTGTGTACCAAAAGGAGAATATTGCCATTTTTTTTCAATATTTCTTCACCTACCGAATCCTAAAATGAAACTGCAAATTTGTCGGTCATGTGGGTAGGTGTAAAGCTGCATCAGGCAGGGGACCTCGAAGTCGAATCTGCAAAAACAACATATGGAGTAAGTTGTGGCGGTTAGACTACTTCATCTCGCAGGTGGCTGATAGTGTATCGACATCCATCAGAAAGTAATATCCGTCAGCTTGTAGTAACGGTATTGTGTATTTCCCTTTCTCTGGAATAACTTTCAACTTGTGTTGTATTATCATGATTGTGCATGTTTGTATGAGTATGAGTATGTTGCTAGTGTGTTTAATTTGTGTATTGTGAAGCCTGTATGAAAAAGCCTTGGTGCTGAAATACTTGCTGTATTTAGATGAAGCTTTCCCTCTACCAAACTTGAAAGTATTCTGTAACTTTGGACAATGTACTCAGTAAATCATGCTTCAAGGGCCAATTGACAAAATTATTACAAGAAAGGTTAAGAAATGTATGGTTATTGTAGTTATATAACCTTTGGCTTTTCCCCTTTCATACTTTCATGTCAATACCGAGCAGCCCTCTCTCCAACTTACCGAAAACTCTGATTTTCCAAAGTTAAAATATTCGGTGAGTTAAGAGTTATATGACTTAGTATCTATGGGCAGTAGAGTGTACGGTGTTGAATATGAAGATCATCTAGCCTGGTTGTATGATGATATCCTATACATACCTTTGCATAAGATAGACCACACTTCCAGGATGAAGTACTGGATAAAGTAAGTCTTCTCTTTTCAAGATTTTGGCGTGTACCATCGGCCATATGTTCGGTCTCCAAATCTTCTTCTTTTTTGATTCGTCAACCATTACTCTTTGGGTGTAAGAGCTGGGAAGCCTTTCGTCTTTCCACCCACATAGAAGGACAAATGAGATGTAGAATTCCTTAAGAAATAAAAAAAAATGGCAAAAAAACTATTAGTAAGTGATGGGTGGCAATCGCACAGAACATTTGTTACTACACATCGCGTTTTCAGTATACATTGTATTTACCGAATGCACAAATTGAGCTTTTTTTTACAATTGTACATTTATTCAAATTGACAACATGGAAAGTTACACGTAAACGTGTGAGTCTGAATCACAAAATCACAAAATGAAGTTTGATCATGCAAAAGAAACATACCATTTAAACCGTAGAATTGTGACCATTTGAGTGCTTAGAAATAATCAAAATACATCTATGTAGACTATACAGGTTGCCAGCTTGTCATACTGCCAACCATAGGATGATAATGGTCAACCTTTTCAAAAGATGGAACATTCTGGATTTTTTGTATAAGGATCGTGTTGAACTTACCAGAACATGTTTCAATAGGTACCAGTAATTGTAATTAAGTACAATGTAAACCATACTAGACAACACTTTTTAAGCTTTAATAATTCTAACTGTTCGAAGGCACGACCATATACAATATGGAAATTGCATTTGTTGAACACTATTATGAATTACATTACCATATCCTTGTCCGAGAATGGACCAAGTTTGGAGATGTAGGCTGTGCAGTTGACGTCCAGAAGGACTCCTGAAAAATAGAGCTCGAAAATTGTCTTCCAATTCCACTCAGCAAAGATTCATATATAGGCCACCTCTTAGTTGGTTTCTCTCATCATCAAGTTCAGTTTAGTTCAGTTTATTAAAAAAATCAACTTGCAGGTCACACCGTACAATAAAGTCACATGGAATTTATTAATGATTACAATAGCTGTTTACAGTAGCGCTACCCTTGTTACATTACATTACAAGTACAAATGTATGTAGCAAGGTTTTTTGCATGGATATCTATTTTCAAATGGTAGTGTCGAAACAAAAAGCTTAAGGGAAACAAACGTTTTTCAACGTTTCTCAATTATTTATGAACCGAAGACAACCTCATTTATCGATTTGACCGAACAGGTCATTCGCATTTATCGTTTATATATTTCATGAAAGGCTAAGATAACCTACCTGGACTTCCTGGCTTTGTTGTATCATCATAGTCATCCGGCACTGTAAATATGGTTTCCTCAACAAAAGTCGTCCCATTGCTCTCGCTGGAATAAAAGAAATCATCACAGCACCACAGAGAATACAATTGAATACAAACTCGTAAATAGACATTCTCATGGGGCAAATATGAGGACATGATACATTCGTTTGGAGGTAGATTATGTCAAAAGGCCCTATTTAACTGTTGAGCTACTGTACAATGTATCATATATGCAATCTTGTGTCGTCTGCATGCACATCTAGTCCCCAAGAGCCACTAGCAACATTACTGTATGCCGAAATGATATACATTTTAGCAAACAGTTGATATTGTTGGGTCTTTTAGCATAGTTTGGGAAAGATATATGTTCAGCTCAGACAGATTGGTGCAGTGAGGCGTCAGCATTGTTTGGTGGACTATACTTAGGTCATCATAAGTATGATATAAATACAAACCTGACATGCACTTGCGTTACAGATAAAACCTGGTGCGGGCCCCATCGTTGAAAAATAGATATCACCAAGAAGCGAAATCACGGTAGCCAATTGTGCACTTAAATACCTACATGCACCAAATGGTGCCTACCGTTGTGACATCACTACTTCATTACACGTCCCTTAACAGCAGCAGTGCTTGCCGAAGCGAAATCGGCGGGGCGCTCAAATTCAGAAGGGGACAACATTTTCTGGTAGTTGCGTGCAGTGCATACCAATAGGTTGAACATAGCTAGAAACGATATGTATAAAAGCGGAAGCGCACTCACTTACCCTGTCACGTTGCTTATTGACCCGCTATCTGCCGACACTTGGCTGATGTAAAACAGCCAAATAATAAAACGCCACTGGCACGCCATTTCGCACGAAAATCTTTGATATGATAGAGTAGCACGACTCCTCTTGCCATACCATCCCCGATCAGACCGATAGTGAATTCAGCGTCTCACCGTGGAATCTATTGTAGTTACTCAAGAGACATGCGTGCACATTAATGGTAGTGTACTGCACTCTATCTGATCGCTACAAACCGAATTAACCCGCATTAAAAACCGTCATCTGCAGCAAGAATATTAATAGCGTCCACGCCGCATTATGAAAACATTGCTGTTGCCATGCTACGTCATTTTTATCGGTCACTCGTTCGCATGAATTTACCCTAACTGCGTAAACTGTCCGACTCCGTACGTTTATAGTCGTGTCCAATAGATTTCGAAACATCATCAATTGCTCTATTGGTGAATTACCTCGGACGTTTTTACTTTCCCTTTAATATTAGGAGTCATCAATGTTTATGCGTTTTTGAAGTACATTTATCGTAAGGTTTTTATGCACGTCATGTGATAAGATATGTGCACCAAAATATCACAATCCTAAAGAGACAAAGAAGACCTCCTGTAGTTTAGGGCCATTAAAATTTTATTGATTTCTTGTGCGTCAAATACACCACAATTCAGCTTTCTATGTGAGGATATCTTAAGTTTACAAAAGTATTCAATCCATGCATTTATGTATTTTATTCTCTTCTGTGCTGCATGCTTAAACTGAGTATATTAGATAGGTATCATTACATCGATGTCAACCTGATATATGTGTGGGTATATAGGAAGACATGCAGTTTAACAAATCACTTGAAAGATGCATTGATGTCCCTTGCCTTTCCGGTATTCTGCAAAGTCATTCACTTTGCGACAGATTGCATATATACCAGTCATATAGTTCAATTTAAGATTGCATACGAATTTTACTGTATATACAGAAACGATTATATAATGGGCGACCGGACAACTGGCATCGAATGTAGTGTAAAAAAAAACGTGAACCTCATATTTCGTCCATACATTTTTCAGAGGAGTCTTCATACAAAACCTACTTCGTCCATAACGTTTCCAACCTCAACATCGATGAGAATGAGGCATTTCAAAATTTTCCTCTACCTCTACAATCTACATGATAACTACGTACATGTACAAACCCTAACCCTTTTCGTTGTGTCTGCAACAGTTACAGTAGTGTACGAATAAGCATTATTACCTCAAGAGGTCGATGGCAAGTCGACCTTGTAAGCCAGATAGGCCACGTCTTTATATAATATTAATAAGCCCTCTGCATATGGCATAGTATAGGATTCACTGGCCTCATAAGACACATAGGCATTGGATGGAATTTATATTATAATGTACACTCCGGCATATTCTTGGAACATCTCAAGCTAATCATAGTCTACCTCTACATATAGGTTCAATGATTGTCAGATGTTTGATACCTGCCGTACAATGCATCCAAATGTAGTCATTAAGAGAGAGTTGCACAATCTCGAACGAGATAACAGTTCATTATGCGTCTTAACTTAAGAATACATTGATTAACATCAGTCCATTGTAGGTACCGGGGAAAACCATATATTGCTTACGGACATGTACTTTTCTGGTCCTAACTTGCACTCTCTGACGTCGGTGCACAACAACTTGCAATGCGCAAAGATCGCCTTAGCTAAACACAATCTTCAGCCCGTCATTATTCTATTATTCATTGCATCAACGACAACTCGTCACGCGTCCATGGACACTTTGTTCACAGCAGGACCATATTAATCGGCTAAAATGTCCGTCTGAAACATCCAACTGAAGTGTCGGTCTCAAACACGAGTAACTTGTATAGTTTCAAAGCATTGTGCTACATTGTGGTACAATTGCAGTCCGTCCTCTAACAGGTTTTCATCATTGTAATTCACTCCTCAGAATACGATAGGACGCCAAAGTAAGTTGCCACGAAGGCTATGTAGAATGTTGGGAACAGGAATCGTGAAACGTAATCCAGTTTCTTCGCCATGTTGTATCCCGTGATCGTGAAACTTATCTTTGGCAGCTCGATGCCATTATTTTCGTCGTCCAGGCTGTCTTCGTTAGGAACGAAACTTTTATCCACTTCAGCATCGGTCTCTTCTGGGCTTTTTGCAGCTTTAGACTTGTGAAATAGAGAATAGATCATTACGTGAGAAGTATAGAGAAGGTACTAAAGTCGTGTATAGATACGAAGATACATGATTATGCTCTTAGAAATTCTCACGATGATTACGGTTAATTAACGAATTACGCTGCTGTAAGTTACCAAGGTGTAAGTTTATTGTTCTAGAAAGAATACACTACATGTGGCATTAGTATTGTTCACAATTACGAATACACTCAAAATACGAGCGAACGAAACCTACCGCTTGTCTCGCTGCAAAGTTGACGAAGGCGTACTCCAGCAAGGCGAGCACCACAAAGAGCTTACAACTGAGCATCCAGACGTCGATGGCCCGGACGTAGTTATGCTGTGGTGTTGCCCCGACTTTGGTGCTCTAAAGAGAAGTACATCACAGAGGTAGCAGGTAGATTCTTTTCTGGAAATTTAATCTGCGTTGGTGGAATTTATCTTTAAGCAAAGTTCATCTGTAAATTTCAACCCTACTCTATAGTCTCTGTCTTTGACTTTGTCAAGGGAGCAATCCACCGCTTCTGTTATGTCACATTATGCAGATGTGACACCTGACTCGGTGAGCTGCGGATCATATGTTGCCGAGACGGGGGACGCCATGAACTTTCTACAAGCTTGCAAATTTAGGTGCATTGCTTAAAACCATACTATCAGAGTAATGATGGCATATTCATCAACCAAAGCTATGATTCTTCGTCAATCTCATACTAAAGCTGTTAGCACATTTAACCTACCAGTGTGACCATGGTTAGGACAGTTGTTACCCCAAGGCTGGTTCTGGCAGGAGCAGACGCTGGGTCAAGCCAGAACGAAACCCAAGAAATCGCCACCACACAGAAAGACGGCACGTAGGTGTGGAGGATCTGGTAGCTCAGACGACGGGACAGAGCAAATCGGAACTCTAACGTTGTGTGGAAATCCCCAACAAGATTGACTGAAAGATACAGTCGAACATCAGTCAACTACGTCAGATTGTGTCCTTCAACCGGTAGATTACAATTTTCTTCCTCAGCAAGACACATTTCTTCATAAGAATGTGTGATTTCGACACTTTCATGCATAAAAAACGAGTTGTAAAATATCAATATATAAATATCATGATAAACTAACCAACGTCAATAATGTTAACCGCGCGGTTCATGTTCTATATGACGTCTAACCTTTGTCCAGAAATGGCGAGCAGTCCTGTTTGGGCGGATGTTTCTCGCAGCGACCTCCAAACTGGAGGCAATTGATGCACGCAGTGGTGTTCAGGTTCTCCGCCTTGAAACATTTGATCCCCATCTTGATACAGTCAGCATAGCCAGAGTAGTCACAGGTACCACTCTGATATATACAGGTATCTCCTGTAGAAGGGAGAAAGTTATTTATGTACTAACTAGTTTGCTCAGTGCACATCCTTCTACACAGAGCTATCCTGCAGCGTTCTGGACCAGGGTCAGATTCTGAATTAATTTAAACAGTTGTCAGGGGAAGATTTTGGCAGTGATTGGACATATGGTGTATTCTGCTGTAAAAGCACTTTGAGACTGTACTGAGGAATGTTTTTGTGAAGCACAATATACATATATTTGACAACCATAGGTATCCAGAGTATTTAAAGAAGTAGCCTCGTTGATACTCACGATAGCTTTGGACATTGAGCGTGTAGCTGATGTAGTCGACCTGGTCTATCTGGAACGCAGATCGGACATTCGTCATAGAGATGGCAATGGGAGACTTGGTCTGCATGTACGGCGAGGAGCCCCAGCCAACCTTCAATCCGCCAACTGCAGAGAAATGACAAAATACCAATCACAGAACATTAAGTATACGAATTAGAAGCTTTTTGGTTCTTTGGTATCGTGTTGTAGGGTCTTTAGAGTGGTATATCAACTGCATGTCATTTTACAAAGACGAGGCAAAGACACCAAAGAACAGGTAGAGAAATGTCTAGTTTAAAACACACAATTGCATTCCTTTTACCTAGTAATGTTTTACTTACCGAAGCTCATATCTAAACCACACATTTGCTGATCGTGAGGGTAGGTGTAAAGGTGCATCTGACATGGGACCCTCATGTCGTAGCTGTAAAGATAGACGGCAAACAGTTCGTTGAGATTGTCTCCGTAAAACATCTACCTTGAGAGAGATTACATGACATTAAAACATTGTTTTCTTCCCACTACAGAGGTAGAGACAGATATCAAACCTTAAGTTCACATCAACCAATAAGAATGAAGATAGCTATGATTGAATAGAGATTTTTAAGTAAATCGTATAATTGGACTTACAGTTTTGTCATGTATACGATCCTTCCTGGGTAAACAACGGGATAAATCATCTCTTCATCTTTCAGAACATCTGCGTGTATCATTGGTGATATGAGTGGTCTCCAAATCTTCATTTTTGACTCGTCAACCATGACTTTGTGGTATGGAAGTCTGTCGTCCTTCCACCAGCATTGTAGCACAAATGAGATTACAAACGTCTAATAGGAAGGGAAAGGGGAAAAGACAAAACAATGAAGCAGTGTTTCTCTGCTCTGTTTTTAACTGTACATACTGTATTTGTGTGTGGGCCATAGTGCCAATAAACAAAACGTAATTATGACAGACTTCACGTGTTTAGGATGAAGAGGCGAACGTTCTCAAAAAGTACAACAAATGTCTCCACACTTCCAATTCACAGTCTGCTTATGTGCATCCTCATATCTGCAAATTCCTAATCTCTCTGCTGAGTAGCTCGCTGCTTACTCTGACAAAATTTTGATATACACAAATGTCACTGTTTTGATCTTGGACAACTCATTATTCTCCGATCGATATACTAAGTAGTTATGCATGGCATTACGAAGTGGATAGAAAAGGGACGTTCAGCTGCTACTGTGTGGCTCTGTTCACATAGTATACAAAAATTCATAATTTTTGTTGTTGTTTAACGCCATTGTAGAATAGATTACCATAATCCTGTCCGAGAAAGGTCCCAGTTTTGTGATGAATGCAGAACAGTTCACGTCCAGAAGTGTCCCTGAAACAGCCAAGCGTTATCAACCATTGTACGTGTGTGAAATTTGCTAGGCGCATCACATGCATACGTATATACTGATACACTGTGATCTTTGTAAAAAGGCTTTGTTTTGTGTATAGCTAGTAATAAATTTCGTGTAAAGCTGCCCCGCGGAAGAAGGAAGCAGATAGAATGAATGATTAGAACAACATTATGTCTAACGTTGTCTCTAGTACAGATACATGAGATTAAAGCATTCAATCTTTCCATTACGAGTCCCTGCAGGGCAGGCCACAATGTGAACATCAATATTGCAGGACAAAGTTACCTGCATGCACGACAATACAGGGCATCAGAGAATTTAAATGGCCTCTAGAAAAAAGGTATAATCGTAACAGCATACATTTACGACATAAGATTGATTACCAATAATCATTTTATGAAAGAATCATCCCATCTTGAATCACCTAATCAAAGCTGAGGAGCGTTTATAAAAAAAAACAGTGTATGTTTATTAACCAATATAACGGATAGGGAAGCCTACCGGGAGTCCCCGGTCTCGTTCTATTATCATAATCCTCAGGTACGGTCCATACGGCCTCTGGGTCCTCACCAGCTGCGGCGGCCTCAATTACAGAACGGCCATCGTTTTCCCTGTAAACACATCATCAATAACCACCTTTGATAACAATCAGATGTAGAAATAAATATCCCATACCAATCCTGTTAAAGCTATCCAATTATTGTACATGTATCATAATCGTAAAGATTATGTGCGCTTGGCTGTCAGCCATGCCATGCAAAAGCTACGTGCTCAGATTGCCCCTCAATTACGTACTCACACGATAATGTACGGTGGAGCACTAGTGGCTGATAAATCTGACCGGCCACTGGTGATATTGTCTTCACTCATCATGGCATTCTAGGGTTTTAAGCCTCATATTCTTTGCTTTCTTTAAACGTCAGTCATCTTTAGTGTATTCTGCATTGATTGTCAATGTTACGACAGGAATATGCATGCTCACTCGCTTTTCCTCAATATAGAGAGATACAACCTGTCGCCGGCCCCTATATTTCAACAACCACCAAACCCTTGGGGTGTCAGCTCATGAATAATTGCCTTAAAACATCAAGACGTTCAGGAAATGAATCATTATTCTTATTGGACTTGAAAGTAATTATTTACACCTACCGTTGTCTACGAGTGACAACATGTTTTATTGTAGGGCCTAAAAATGGGGCACACCATTCCGATACGGCGCCATCATAACAAGGGTCAATGCTTGCGTGCAGTGGATACCAATAGTTAGCCATAAGATAAAGCTAGGAATGGTATGTACGAACATGCACACGTACCTGTTCACGGTGCTCGTTGAGCCACTATCAGACGACCCTTGTCTGATGGAAGACACACAAAGAACGAGGAACCAGCACGTCTTTATCCCAACCATGTCGTATGAAGATCTCAGTCCAGTAGCAAGACTTCACAACTTATAATACCCCCAACAGTCAATGGACAACGTCCAATGTGTAAAAAAACAGAAATGAAGAAAGTTGAACTGGCGTCTTCCAGGATATTGTTTCCCAATCTCATGGTCGTCTCCACTCGATATAAACTACGTTACATATTCTAGACACCCATAAATTTAGTGCAATTGCGACATTCATGGCTCCACGGCGTAGAGTAATAACATTATCATTCACGATTTCTCTCCGTCTTTCCTTCTATAACGCGATAACGTTCTTCGGGTATCACGTGGTTTCATGTAAGGCAGCGTGAAATGGGTTTGAATTTTCTCATAGGGGCTTAAACAATTCTCGCTATTCCATTACAGAGTCATATTTTGGTAATTTACATTATGTATAAAGTGTTGAACTGAACTATTAACTTAAAGGATGCACACTAGTATTGATGCAGGCTTGAGCTGTGATTACTTAATCGAGTCTGTTAAATAAAAAATAATTTATTCATTTATCTATTGATTCATTGATTAATGTCTTAATTAATTCGTTTCTTATTCAATGCTCATCAAACGTGCGTAACCGACTATATTTAGTTGACCGTCAATTGTACACCAACGACCTTCTTTGCGCTTCAATGATTTAGCCAAACAACTGAACATGACCCAACATAATCTAATTTTCAGACAGACCAATATAATGAAGTGTAAAATAGTGTAAAAGCTCAATTGCTGATGCCTTTTCTTTGAATGTACATCTACGCCTATAAAGATAAGAAGTAGAAATAAAGGGAATGTGATCAATATTAGATATGTATAATTTTATTTTGGGCGCATACATGTATAAGTTCCATGCAAATAGATTAACATTCATTGAAATGTGCCTTAACAAGACCAGTCCAATGGGGTTTACAATGAATCAAACATAACAACAAGTTAATACATAATATTCCTTTTTGTACTCCCAGGATACTAGCCTCTTCTTTAAATTCTGAACTGGTTGTACACGCTGACATAGATAACGATAAAGATGAGGAACGCCGTTGGATAGACAACCCTTGCAACCCGTTCGACCGCTTCAGCATAGTATCGACCTGAGCGTTGTCTCTTGGTGTTTGGTTGCTGCCTGGAGTCAGCAGCATCAGGTTGTTGCCCTGAGTCTGTGGCATTAGGTTGCTGCTTTACGTCAGTATTATTTGGTTGCTGCCTAGCTTCAGGAGACTTTGATTCATTTGTGGAAGCTGGAGACGTTGGCTTCTGGGCCTTCTGCAAGAAGCAACACAAAGATATATCGTTAATAACCACCTATCATTGGGTGATTTATAATTGCCGCTCTGCTTCCGAAGCAATCTAGACATTGTAATGTCGAATTATTCCGCTAGGGCGATCTGTCAACTAGGCTCATGGTAAATCCATGTTGAGTATCTGGCATCGGTTGGTTGTGCATCACAGTATCATATATATATATATATATTGCCGAAATATCAAACGTTGAGGTCTATGGTATTTGAACAAAGTATTACAACAGTTACTGCATTTAGCAAATGTCTACTTCCGGATGCTTCTTGAATATTGGGTGACGCAAAAATATACGGCCTTTGCCAAATTCGATCTTGACATGCACATGATCATGCACATTATTACACTTGATTACCTTGATGTGTCTCCACCTTTTTATGTAGCTGATGACAGCATACTCGACCAGAGCCAAGAAGACGAAGATCTGACACATGGAAACCCAGACATCGATAGCCCGGATGTAAGACACTTCTGGTATTCGGGAAGTTTGGGCGCTCTGAAAAAACAGAGAGTTAACAGAAAATACAGTCAAACCTGCCCAAGACGACCACCCGGGGGACCGGGAAAAAACGGTCGATTTGGACAGGTGGTCGCTGAGAAGAGTATCGACTCAAAACATGCCCGATGCAAACTATAAATGGTTTCCGTTGTATAATGGCAAATAGCAAGCACACTGCACGCACGCAAAGAAGCGACACGCACACTGTAAACTGTAAATTTAACCCCAAAATCCGACGCAAACTGGCCGATTTCGGCACAAAATCGCGCTAGTTATCATCAAAAACCGATGAATACCTCAATTTTGAAAATGATGCGGTCGTTATTGGTCCCAATTTGGGCCGGTCGCGGTCGCGTTGGCCAGGTGGTCGTTGAGAAAAGGTCGCTTAATGCTTACCACTCGTTCTCATTGAAATGTCGAAAATGGCATTTTTTTGGTCGAAAAATAAATCGGCTTTATTTTCACTGAAAACTACTTTTAACCATAGCCAAAAAATGGCAACTTATTATTTTCGGTCCCATTGGTAATGCATTACAGGGCATGTAACAAACGTTACCGGTAACGTTTGTTACAACAGTAGACTTTACCCTGTTTTCTTCGAAAGGACTTACCTTATTGACTACATCATTTAGGTATAAGTGGATGTCCATAGGGGCATTTGAAAAGTGGGCAGCTTTTTTACACCAGGTCAAGTTGAAAGCTTAGACAGCATCGAACAATGGTAACGTTTGTTACAGTCATTTCTGTACAACATTTTGGTAAGCAAGGTGGGATACAAATAACAGTCAACAACCCTTCCTTGTCTCTTTAGAAAGCCAGAAAAACTGTACAGCGTCACAAAAACGGCCA
This sequence comes from Branchiostoma floridae x Branchiostoma belcheri, assembly GCA_019207045.1. NCBI lineage: Eukaryota > Metazoa > Chordata > Leptocardii > Amphioxiformes > Branchiostomatidae > Branchiostoma > Branchiostoma floridae x Branchiostoma belcheri. The sequence goes on from CM033028.1 coordinate 7,107,015, forward strand.
TTTCTAGTCTTATACGTGGATAACATAACCGTGGCAACCATCGTACTGGTGGTGGTAACGTTTGTTACAGAATCTGGCGACAGGCATAAACCACCTCACACAGCCTCCAAGATCAGTGACAGGAGCGATCTGACGTGATCGATCAGAGGGCCTGGTCAGCTGGTTTCACCTGCCGAACAATCATTCTGGGAACTGAATTATTACATTTTTGACAGCTATTTGAATTCTTCGTTTCTTCTCAGGCGACAGCCATTTTTTATGGTGTGAAATCCCACCCGTGGCTCTAATAATCTTCTAACCCATCAACCAATACGAATGTTGTTGTGCATCTTTTGTAAAACATTACAGGGGTTGTGGAAAAATGAAGGAACCAGTGAAGCTGTCTATAATTTGCGCCATATCAAGGCGTAAAGTCAGGCGACAGCATTTCGACATTTAAATGAGAACGAGCCTTACGTCAATGGGAAAATAAATCGGGACCGAGAAAAAGCGGTCGAAATGGCCAGGTGGTCGCTGAGAAGAGGTGGTCGCTCGGGCAGGTTTGACTGTAGCACAATTACTGTCACACCTGTACAAATACTAGTACTAGTAGTCACCTCCATATAAGGACCACCTGGCTGATGTGACCACTTTATGGTGGTACATATGATTTTTTTTCCATTGACTCAGGCAAGAAGAATCCTGCATTAATGATTACATATCCACATAGACCGGATTTTCGCTGCCTTTGTTTTAACAAACTTAAAGGTCTCGTTCATCAAGTGTATGTCTTCGTCGTTGTCTATTACACTGTCTTTAGACATTATCAATAATGCTTAAAAGGTTTATCCCTTTGCTATCGTCTAGCTGTTGAAGGAGCGGCTACTATAGTTTTATCGAACAGAGACGGGGGCCGGTGCAGACTTCCAATCACCTTTGACCCGTTGTTTACGTCTCTCCTAAAAAAAGCGACGTGTAACGTTACTAATCAACCTGGTCCTGAGATGTCCTGAAGAAGACCTGAGGACTGGTTGAAATGAAAGTTCAGTGAGTGTCATTTTTTTGTTTCGAAGAAAAACTTGATTTTAATGGTATTATGGATGCCAATGACCGGTGCAATGGCCGAGTGGGTAGAGTATTCGCCTTGCATTCGGTAGGCCGTGAGTTCGATCCCCGGCCGAGTCATACCAAAGACTTTACAAATGGTACATACTGCTTCCACTGCTTAGCACTCAGCATTCGGGAAAGAGTATGGTAGTTCAACACACACCACTACCAGTGGACTAGCCCCCTGCTGTAGTTATTGCGTTGTGTGACCCAGGGCTACGGAAACGGAGATGGGCCATCAGGCGCGGGAAGGAACTTTGACTTTGACTTTGATGGATGCCAATGCCATGTCATGTGTCAGAGTACCTGTGTGATCATCGTCAGCACCGTGGTGACACCAAGAGACACTCTGGCAGGAGGGGAGTCCATGTCCAACCAGAAGTTGATCCACGCCATGAAGACGATGAAGAAGGATGGCATGTAGGTCTGCAGTAGGTGGTATCTCAGGCGGCGGACCAGGGTGAACCGTATTTCACCGGTAGTGAAGACATGCATATTGGTCTCTATAGTATGGCAACAAAGCACAAGCTATGAATATTCATGTTCATTCAAGGAGAATTTCTAATATCCAAATTTTACTTAATGTAGAGCATTCTTTCATTCAGTATTCAGTCCTAGTCAATGAAAAAATGATGTATTTTTTCGATTTTGTGAAATGATACAAATATACATGAACGTAGTTCATGTCCCATTTTCAATGTATTTCAAATAGGTTTTTAACTTTTTTTGATGCAACATCAGTTCTCATAATTCTACTATCCCACAGTTTTACATTATGGACCCTTGCCATGACCTCAAGGAAAAGCGGCCTACAGACCGATTTGGGGTTATCATTAATTAATAAAAGTTCAAACAAGTAAACAGATTAAGCATAGATAAGGCTGCTTACTGTTGAATTTCGTTATTTCACAGTCCTCTGAGAAACCGGTACTGCAGTCAGCGTAATAATGGTCACACTGGTAGCATCTTTCTTCAGACTGGGGACAGGGCTTGAAGCATTCCTCTGCATCGTTGAAATCACATGTCTCCGACTGGTAGATGCAGCGAACATCTGAGACAAGGCAAATTGATAGTTGTAGTGATTGTGTTGTAGTTGTAGTGTAGATGATTAGTATTCGATCGCCAGAAGCAAAAAACTGGGGGAAATATATCAACTATCGAAAACTCTTAAGACTTTTTTCTACTTCATTACTGCCATGCTTTCGATATCTGGGCACATAAAAAAAGAACAGCTCTTGTTTTACATTTGTTTTAGATTTGCATGGTACTTACAGCAAACTTCTGTAGGGATAAGGGTTAAATATATATTCAACACACTTTACAACACTATTTTTGCAAGTAAATAGTCATCATCATCCTCATTATCCCAGAGTCTATGGTCATTAATAGAATATTGCACGACAAAGGACACTCAAGTAAAGATGAGTAGAATTTTGACAACGGTCCACTTCACCTTCATAGATGTGGGAGTTGGTGTAGGCAAGCATCTCCAACTTCTCCAGGCGGAGCTGTGAGTGCACTCCGGGCATTCGTAAGATAGCCGCCGATTTGGCAGATCCAGTATCAAAGTTCGATGGAACACCCCAATGGAACCGGTAGTTGCCGCTTACTTACACAAGGTCAAGGCAAAAACGCAGTGTGTATAAGAATGTCATTTTAGCACGGTTGGAAATCCAGAAACATTCCAAAATATACTCCCCATCATCAAAACATATCATCGAAATTGTCTCATTTTCCGTTCATGAAATTTGACAGTTATTCGTAGTTCTCACCTAAATTTATGAACAAGCTGCAGGTCTGAGTGTCCATCGGATACGCATGTAGATCCATGAGGCAGTGTACCGTAGCACGAACTCTGGTGAAACACAGATTAGAATACGCAATATTTTTCTTTCTGTTTTCATATCCTAGTAATCATAACTGTAATTTCATCATTGAAATGTATACAAAAACGGCATAATGATTCATGGTAACGTTACGTGAATAGATTTTAAAAGGTCATTTCCTGCATGTTAATGCTAACATCTAGCGAGTTTTTTTTATCTTTAAGGAGTTATTTCTTGCATGTCTATGTTAACATCTAAATCGATAACTTGGTAATTTTTTATTCATTCTGCTTAATAGCTATTGTTGAATATTTAAGGTATCAGCTTCCGAGCAGACGGGGACAAATGTTTGATGATGACTATGATGATGACTATGACATAAGATCCTGCTCTTGGCAATTTGTTTCGATCTTGATTAAAAAGCAATCCGATCATAATTTGAGTGGCTTGATGATTTAATGCATCTCCACACATTGCGACTCTACCGTAACGGTTACGCAAAGATTGCTATGATTTGCCTTTTTTGTATCAGTTGTTTCAAGTTTGTTACCATTTCTTTGTTTGATGTGTTACTTCATGTTGTACTACTTTTGATTAGTTTGCTGCGCATGTCCACCCCCTTGCCCCATGACCTTTGCCGGGTCCTCTTGTTTGCCGGAGGGACTAAAGGGCTAATGCCTGATGATCCAAACTTCTTTGGCAGTCAAAGGCATAATCTATGTTAGAAGGAATATAGTATTATTCAGACTGTTTAAGTCCTATTTTTGGTCATGTCTTACTTCCATTGTATCGTCTATATTTTATTTTTTCTTGATTTTGCTATTGATTTGTCTGTGCCATGACGTACATCCTAACCCTGGGCCTGCCGGGAATTCGGGAACAACTAAACACCTCAACATACTTCATGCCAATGTCAACAGTATCACAGCCGGAACCAAACTGGATGAACTTTCTTCTCTGTCCCTAAACTTTAAACTTGACATAATTGCAATCACTGAGACCTGGCTAAATACTACAATTTCCAATGACGACCTCACTCTCCAGGGTTTCCAACCCCCCACCCGACGCGACCGTAACAGACACGGTGGTGGGGTGCTCTTATACATCTCATCAAATATTTCGTTCAAAAGACGCAGTGACATTGAACCCCTATCTTTTGAGGTCATATGGGTCGAGCTCAAGCTTAGATCATTCAAAGTCCTGTTGTCTGTATACTATAGGCCACCTGCCCAAGATGCCTCCACTGTCGATGAATTCATTAGTGCTTTCGCTGACTCTGTTCAGATGGCAAGGGCGTCCCGCCCTGACGCGATTGTCATTCTGGGCGACTTCAATGCAAAGCATGCGCAGTGGTGGCACCGTGATTCTACCTCACCTGTCGGTGCCAAATTGTACCAGATATCTCAATTTTTAAACCTCGGTCAAATTATTAATGAACCCACCTGTGATCTCTCCCAAAGCCCCTCCCTCCTTGACCTAATTTTTACTGATGCCACCAATTATGTAGATTCCGTTTCTGTCCAAGCCCCGCTGTCAGGATGTCACCACTGTCCCACAATCTGCTCTATGACCCTGTCAGTACACATGCCCAAACCTTATCATCGTGTTTTATGGGACTATTCTAAAATGGACCTAGATAAACTCACGACATTCTGTTCGTTACCTGCATGGAATGATATATATCTTCTCCCATCAGTTGATGCATCTGCTCTCAAACTATCTGATCTTATTATAGAGGCCAAGCACCAGTGTGTCCCTAACAAAAAGGTTCTAATCAAACCTAAAGACAAACCCTGGATTACTTTCAAAATTCGAAAGCTTATGCGCTCTCGTGACAAATTACACCGCATAGCAAGACTCTCAAATACAGATGCAAATTGGGCTGCATACCGTAAGGTACGCAACAGGCTCTCTAACCTTATCTCCCATAGTAAATCCAATTATTACCAACATCTAACGAACTCTCTTAACGACCCATCTACTACCAGTAAAAAATGGTGGCACATCGTTAAATATTTTTATCGACCCAAAGTCACGTCTTCCATTCCCCCCTTAAGGAGGGAAACTCTACTATTTTTGATGCGTTGGAGAAAGCAACAATTTTAAACCAATATTTTGTATCTCAGTCTACTATCAATGATTCTCATGCCTCTCTCCCAAGCCATTGTTACCTCACATCCAGTCGGCTCTTTCACACCAGTACCTCTCCCGAAGAAGTTCTCCAGTTTGTCCTAAATCTCGACACTGGCAAGGCCCATGGTTACGACAATATCGACAACTATTTTCTGCAAATGATCACCCCATTGATAGCGGATAAGATTTCCTATGTATTTAATCTATCACTTACTCATGGCTCGTTTCCCCAAATATGGAAATTTGCCAATATCATACCAATCTACAAAAAGAACGATCCACAAGAAAAAAGTAACTACCGACCGATATCTCTTCTCCCCGCCCTGTCGAAGGTACTTGAAAAAATTGTTTACAAACACTTATACAATCATCTCATAAGCAGTAATCTGCTGTATCGCTTCCAATCAGGATTTGTGAAGGGTGATTCCACAGTTTGCCAGCTGGCCCACTTTACACAAACTATTTTAAATGCTTTAGAGTCTGGATACGAAGTGCGAACAGTCTTTCTTGATTTTTCCCGTGCCTTCGACAGGGTGTGGCATTCTGGACTTATTTTTAAACTCCAATGTAATGGTGTCGAAGGGCCACTCATAAATTGGATATCGAGTTATCTTAGCAAAAGATCACAACGTGTTGTCATAGATGGTCAGTCTTCATCCTGGCTCAATACCAATGCAGGCGTTCCACAGGGCTCTATATTAGGCCCACTGTTCTTTCTCATATACATCAATGATATTGTAAATGATCTCGTTTCGCAACCCTACCTTTTCGCCGACGACAGTTCTCTTCTCGAGATAGTTAAGAACCCTTTTGATTCTGCAGCGATCCTAAACTCTGACCTGTCCAAAATTCACTCATGGGCCTGTCAATGGCTCATGGAGTTGAACCCACAGAAAACTGAAGAAATGTGTATTTCTGTCAAAAGACATCCCATTGTTCACCCACCCCTTTATCTTGACAATTGTGTGATCCAAACTGTTATCATAAACACATCGGGGTGATTTTAAGTTCAAATATGTCTTGGGATGCACATGTCAATCATATTGTTTCCAAAGTTTCAAAAAGTGTTGATCTCTTCAGTGGTCTGAAATTTAGGCTCCCCCGCAATGTTCTAGAAACGCTATATAAGTCCACCCGATACATGCAGGATTCATGTTACTAAACATGGAATCCTGGTATAGGATTCATGCTAGGTAGCAGTGTAAAGGAATCCTTTAGTCCTTCAAAGGATTCCTTTGACATGTTCCTAGCATGAATCCGAATCTTACGGGATTCACGAACAGACTGACGGGAAGGTTTCACATCAATCCCACAAAATGGCGGCGCCCAATTTGCATGGGGCGTCGCCGTCAAGAGGATCGAAAGTGAAATATTATAAGGTCATCGATGGAAACTTCCGGAACAAGTTTTTGTTGGCAGTTACAACTTAGTTCTCATCATTGCATGAGGACCTGGAACGTCCATTACAGGTAAGAACGGGAATCAAATCCCTGCTAATTTTTGGTTCAGGCGATCGAACGTAACGTTTCAATACCTTCCGATACTTTTAATATGGAGTTATTTTGAAGAGAACATTTGCTGAACTGTAAGTTGTTATGTGGAATTCGATGAACTAAGTATGGCTGAGATTTAATCATTAGGTCTGTGAGCCCCTGTGTCTGTCAAAGTCGTTCTTTACCCCTCGTGGAAATCGAAAACGTTTCATGTCAAGGGTTTCCGGAAAATGTAGACCAGGTCAAGTTTAGGTACAAAGCAGGCGGGGTACTTCCTCGGCAGGGCACCAACTTTAAGGCCCCCGTCATCACAACAATCAAGATTTGGCATTTAGTATCCCATTTAGTATCCTATAGCTACAAGCCATTTCCCACAACAACAAAGTAGAGAGGATAACTAATAAATAACATTATATATATATTATAATTCCATTCCATCATACCACAGCAGCCATGGGCTCCAGAGTACACATTATGATATGCACTGATTTAGCTGTGGTGACTCTTGGAGGGCATATTTTGCTTGTATATTATATACAGTGGTTTAAATTAAAGCCATGTAATGGACTGATCCTGATCAAGCGATGGCCAGTTCTGTCTGTCAAGCGCTGTTTTTGATAGAGGTGTTTGAAATTAAAACATGATCGATCGAACAGGAGGGGGGGGGGGGCTTCAGGATTGGTCCATTGCATAGCGGATTACTGCACAATTCTGTTAATTACACGGAAATTCCAACTGTCAAACCGGTGCATTGTTGCGCAACCCAGATATTTGCACAAAATACTTACAGTACTCAACTATGCAACCTTTGTTTACCCAAATCAGACGGCCATATTGTTAGTCGCATCCCAAACCGGCGCGATAACTGCACGAAATAAGCAGGCAAATGGGGTGGGCAATTACTTGTACTAGTTCACGACCTCTATTATATAGTACTAGTAGCGCTCACAGTATACTATACTCAAATACTGGATACTTAAAAAGACAAATGGCCTGTAAGCCTGACTGGAGCTGACATTTCCCGTTGACTCTGCGCTGATCCGTTTTAGCTCCGGTTCCTGGGTGTCACTGCACTATTCTATCACCATTGGATAAAAACGCAAGTGAATACTAGTTTCTCAATATATATATATCTATGTGCAAGTTAACATACCTAAATGCAACAAAAACACTTGTAAAGTACCAGTCTTCAAAAACACACAGGTAAACCCACCAGTTCCTAAATACTAAAAATATATTGGAGGTGAAGGTACCTATAGGCCAGGTGCAAATAACAGGATGTGCATTTTTCTAATCAATGCCTTATTTGCATAATTGATACAGACACGTCATAATTCTTTTGTGGTCAATGGTATATTGGACTTCATATGTGGTGATATAGGTTGCTTGAGGACAGGTGAATACAATGTAAGATATGTTGAGACTCAAGTACATGCAACAAGTATATGCAACAAGGGAATGCAAGAGACCCAACCCTTCCAGCCCAAAACAAGTCCAACTATATTATTACAACATCATTACGTTGATATAAATACTATGGTTAGAGATCTATCAAACTTGTGTACTTATACCATTCTGGCACTGCAGTTTGTGATTTGTACCAAGGCCTAGGAAAAAATGTTGTGTTTCCTGTTTCATTCCTGAAAAAAATTAGGGTCGGTAGGTAGGGATTATCTTTTTTTTTTCTTGCAATTTTTCAGGCTGGCCAAAACTCTAGTGACACTAATTACAATACAGTTTTTCCAGGATAGGTAGGGAAGAGCATTACTGATACTTAACAAGTAGCCATGGCATAGTAACCACATCTGCTTTTCATAATGCATAAGGTGAAGTTCCTGCTGGTTGCTGTTAGAAAAGTTGTAATTCAATACTTACAAAGCTATTTAATCTGTTCAATTAAGACATAGCATGCAATCTGATTTTGTGGATGTGATCAATAACTCTTCCATGAAATCTTTCTACTATTTCATTGTATTCACAGGTGCCAGGATTCATGCAACCTGTCATCACTGATTGACTGAGTGATGAACAAAAGATGTTCACATCAAGGCAGACAAGTTTACAACAGCTTACCTGCAAATTGTAGAATTTGAGAGATAATGTAAAGGCAACCTAGTAGACAACTATGGACAAGTGAAACTTTATACATATGAAATCCTTCATATTACTCTTTATTTTCATATTCATAGCCATGCCATTGTTTATAATAAGAATATCAATATAGTAGTACTAGTATGCTATGTATTGTGTGACTGTGAAATACTAACTGTTAATGCAACAAATATTATAGGCATATGTCCTTCATTTTATAACATTGTTTCCAGATGTAACAGGTTATTGTCACTGCAAAGTATTATATCAATGCGCAGATTGTCATTGAGGTACAGGAATCTAAGTGTAAATGAATAAGTCGCATCTAATCACGGCATCGAAATTCATGTTGCAAACACATTGAACAAAATAAACACCATTGCTTTTCTCAGAATATGACATGTCTGTTTATCTATTTCTAAATCATCATATTTTGCTGTTTGCTAATATTTTTTACATTTTATTCAACACTCAGATACTTTAACTTTAACTTAACTCATCACCTAGACATTGTGTTTTGACTAGCCAGGATAGTACTTAAATATTGTAAGAAATCAAAATGAGGTGTTATGTTGTAGGTAGTAGGTATATGCGCATATAGGCTAATATAGCCCTCTCAACTGCCTCTCATGCATACTAGTACAGCCATCTCATTTTTCGTAGGACATCAGTTCAGTAAGAGGGATGTCATCTTCTGAATCAAACTGATTTTGGGGCACCTCCTCTTTCCCTTTTTCTTCCCTTTTCCTTTGTCCTTCCAAGGAGGTATCTCTATATAGCCTCCTTTGTCCTTCCTGCTGCTTTTCCCCTTCCTACCTCCCCACAGGACTGTCTATTAAAAGTGACTCCATCCCTCTCCTGGGCAGCCTGTTGCAGACCTTCTGAAACTCCTAACAGGAGCTGTACCGTGAGCTGTTGAGAGAGAAAATCATGATTTAATTCATATTGACCACTGCAATTTTTATTACCTAGGAGGTTTTATATAACCTCCTTGTTATTACATTTTATTTTCCTACTTCTCAACTGGGTTCTGGTCTTGCTCTGATTAGGAAAAGTTGGCATTTCCAATATAACATGCTGATAACCTGGAACAACAGACCCTACGTATCTGTACACAAAACTGTATCACTATCAGAGAAGATGTGGTAGTGCTACACCTTGAATCCCTAGTTCAAAATTTGTATTTTAAATATTCATAAATATTCGTACAGTGAGCAAGGAGATTATATAGTGCTGTGGTGTGCCTAAATCAATTATGCAGTCCGTATACACTACAACTTACAAAATGCTGTCATACATTTTTAGATAGAAATGTAATAACACAACCTAATGGAAGAAATGCATGAAGTGTTTTCCTGCTGATTCAACCTCTTGGCTAAAGTGACTAAAAATGTGTTCATATATTGCTATTGGCACTAGTGGTCCCTATCATTGCTGATTTTTACAACTAAATGTAAGTACATTTTCTCATAAATGATCTTACAGTATTAAACACTCCATTACCATTTTAGACAACCATTAACACACTGTACATGTATAAGATTAAGTCTTTTAACAGTAGGGAAGGGTGGATGCTGTGGCACATAATGTGTTCTGTACAAAGCCATCATGTAGCTCAGATCAAGGATACATACTTTTGACTACTAGGTCATCCTGATTGTATAGAAGTGCCTTTAGGTCTGTTGGACCTAAATTACAGAGGTTTTTTGAGCTTATATCCCTCAGGAACCTATGATTGCGTGTGTACAGTATATACATGTTGAATTTGAAAAGCAACCATTTTTCTCTTCAAATACTCCAGTGTTTGAAAATCTGCTTATTGTTAATCAACACAACCCAAGCTGCTATATTACCACAACCCAAGCTGTCTGGCATGGCAGATAAATGTGTGACAAGCTGTGAAATTTCCATTGTTCTCCTAGGGTAGTCTGGTACCCTGCTGTAGGAGCTAAGTCAACAACTTGATTGGCCATATTGTTCCTCTGTCCAAGAGAAACATTTCATCCTGGGAATGAATGGCAGTCCAATTTCCACCATCCTGTCAGGCTGCCAAGTGAATGTTTTACATATGCCATTTTCGGAGACATATTGAAGAAATCTCTGAATACTAGTATCAGAGTGCTGTTTGCTGAGAACATACAAATGAAACACACAAATTCAAATGTAATCCAATCTAGCTGGTTACTGCTTACAACTGGATAAAAATGGAGATTTACCATCCAGTTGTGGAGATTGAATTGTATTTGAATATTGTATACCTTGATGTCTAACCTTCCTAAACATAAACACAAAAATATTTTTGGGGGGTGAGTATCGTAAGTAAGCATGGATGAGTTGGGAAGTTGAAAAAACCTAATTTATTAATAAATCAGCACAACTTAAACTCCACCAACAGATGTTACTTTCTATGATCAGTTACAAATTTCATGGTGACTCCAGCAAAATAAAGCTAATGACAAAATGAATACTATATCAAGATCTGTCTCCATTTCTAGAAGTACTGTATATGATTCTTTCTGTCCCTAAATGCTTTGTGTCCTATCCTCTTGCTCTTCTAGTACTTTTTACACATGACATTGTAAAGGTACTTTTCTCTTATTGGACTGCACTGTTTTGATTTTGATGTAAAGCGATTTTCAGATTCCTGAGTTCATACAAATTACATTTATCTCTTTCTTTTTTTATCAGTAATGTTCTGGAGTCAACAAAAGTCCTTTCTTTAAGATTCTCAGTATCCTACCTCATGAAGAGAAAGGTTGTTCCTCCATCGCAGTGCGGTGCAGAAACCGTCCACAGAGACAAGGCATACTGGGCTGAAAGAAACCAGACATTCTAGAAGAGATACGGAAAATGCTGTTTCAGGTCTGTCTGTTCTTGCTGGCCACAGTCCAAGTCAGAGATGAGTGAATGGTTCCGGTTCACAGTGATAGAAGAGCACAGCCACAACATGTGGTCGTCCTGCCAAATAATAGAAATATCACTTCAATAATAAAAAAAATAAGGAAAGATTTATCAATTAACACTTCACTTTGAATCATGGTGGCTACTAGTATACTAGAAGTGTTATTTTCAATACCATAATTGACATAATGTCTCTATTATACTGAGGTACATTTCATTTACATGTATGAACTTCTTTATACCACCACCATACCATCTAACAAAAGACAACCAATGTGAACCTGCTGGACAGAACCATTTGGAAGCACAGTGTGAAAACTGGCTGACTGCTTCTGCCTACCCCAGCATCTTATCTTAATTTTGTTTTCTCCAATTTCATTTTCTTCACAAATGAATGAAGTAATACAACTTACAAGCAGGATACAGAGATGAACAGACAACACTGATAACACATGTCAATGAAGTTTGAAGGAAATATGATATGCCAAATGAAGCTACTGGATATGATTTTGGAAATGGTCAGACCTGTTTAGATAGCATCCATGAGCAATATCTTTTGTCACTGTCAGTGACAGTGAAGAGATCATTACACACCTGCATCATCATACACTTTAAGGACTCTGGGTGATGATCCAGTTGTACATCTATAGTCGTCACAGCACCACAGACAGGCTTTAGGATCCATGTGGGTTGGAAACGTACTTGTATTCTGAAAAGATAGAAAAAAGGAATGAAACTATGATGACATCTTGGGGACAGCACAGAAAAATTCAATATCAATTTACATTAGAATTTCCTTTGGGTAATTAAAATCTTCTTTGCCCATATCAACCAAGGATTCTCAAGACCTCAATGAAAGAATTGATGTGAGGGAGAATGTGATATACAGTCATGAGAAGGGCTGCATACCTTTACCATAACATCAGGTGCAGGAATAATAATTTAGGACCGGTCCAGCTCGAGACCTGTTCGGAACCTGAACAAAACCTCCCTCCCGCCTGAAAGATCTGTTGCATGTTAGATACACTGTCCCTGGGTATCACTTTGGTCACATTTGATTTGGTGTCACTTCAAGTTCAAAGTTGGCTCTGAAATCAAGCTTCAGGGCAGCATTTGCCTTTTTTCCAGTGCTAAATTTTCATCTTTGTGGTAGGATTTACACATTTTCATACTTGTGTTCTTAAGTCTGGACCTGAACCTGAACTGCTGGACCTGAACTTGAATATGAGTTTAGGTACGCACCACTAGCACAAACCCTAGAAGCCAATGACCTGTGACAAATTTTACGATCAATAATTGCATGTATGAGAAAACTCAACCTAACATACCGTCCATACTTCTGGGAGGTTGAGCGAATTCTCATGGTGGAGCTCCAAGCAGCTCAAACAGAATGTCTCGGCACCTATGGATGTCCATGGGCTGTTCCTGCTTACAAATCATGCAGAAGAAGGATGTTGGAGCACTGCAGACAGCTCTGTACCAGTTGCGAGAAGTTTGTCGTGAATGTCCCTCCGCCCAGTCACTTCGAGTTGTTTGTGCGCAGCATATGTTCTGTGGGAACGTGTTTGGTCATGAGAACTGTTCTCTGGTGGTAGCAGCGAAGGTGGAGGATGAACCAGAGGGTTGTCATAAGTTGACTCATCCATAGGCTCTAATGTGCCATTGCTAGGTGTAGTAAACTCGTCAACTTTTTGCCAGTCGATACGTTGGTGAACTTACTCTTTAATTTGACCTTAACGGCATGCTAAAATTTGGAAAAGTATACGAAAAAAAGCAAATGAGGATACCAGCAAAACAGTATTTGAAAATGAAAGGGCACAAGAGAAGGAAATACCAAGGAGCTTTTATCAGCTCCTTGGAAATACGTGCTTTTTTCAGTAGAGACTTCAAAAGCAACAGTTCACAGGCATTGACATATACATGTGGCACATCGGCCTTTGTTAAGAATAATTGCCTTAACTTTGACGAATTTCAGGACCAAAAATTAGTTGTATTCGAAACAAAGATACAAAAATATCTAACAGGACCGTTACCATGTAAATACGAAGGTTGCCCCCCTCCCCATGTAGGAGACACATCTCACAATAATTTGCACGTGACGGTATGCAGAAGTACTTGTATTTGCCAAAACATAACATTGCATACCTTCAGACAATTCCAGAGCCAGATAGCCAGTCAAAATCAATCCGTATTAAAGTTCGATGTGAAAAAGTTAAACCAGAACAAACGCAGACGATCGCCTGCAGACGAATTTTGACCGAACCGCGGGCCTCGCTTTGAGCAGCTTCCCAGCATGCCTATCAGGAGCTTGAAACCTTCCCGTCAGTCTGTTCGTGAATCCCGTAAGATTCGGATTCATGCTAGGAACATGTCAAAGGAATCCTTTGAAGGACTAAAGGATTCCTTTACACTGCTACCTAGCATGAATCCTATACCAGGATTCCATGCTTAGTAACATGAATCCTGCATGTATCGGGTGATAAGTCATACATTCGTCCATGTCTCGAATACGCTGACGTCATTTGGCACGGCACTACAAGTGAGCAATCAAATCTCATTGAACGTATCCAATATCACTGCTCAATTGTCGTGACAGGTGCCATAAGGGGGTCGTCGTATTTGTTATGTCGTCAGGAGCTGGGTTGGGAAACGTTATCAGATAGAAGACATGTCCATCGTCTCTGCTTGTTCTTCAAGATTGTTAACGGTTTAACTCGTGATTATCTACTAGATTTTGTCCCCCCAGCTATTTCTTCCGAATGTACATATGATCTACGTAACAAGCTAAACCTAAGGTCTACCAATCTCTCGACAAACCGCTCTCTAAAGTCCTTCTATCCATACTGTATTTCACACTGGAACAACCTCGACCCCTCAACCCGCTCCTTAAACTTTAGTCAGTTTAAAACCTTTATTTTCAAACAATTCCGCCCGGCTAAATGTAAATACCTTAGTCATGGCCCGCGCTATCCCTGTATTTTGCTGACTCGTCTTCGGATCGGCACCTGCAGCTTGAACTCCAGTCTCTTTTCCCGAGGGCTACGTAACAGCCCAGCATGTAGCTGCGGGTGCCGATCCGAAACAGTCGCCCACTACCTACTTCACTGCCCAAATTACACCAACCAAAGGTTACTTCTCCTCGGCAAACTTTCTCGGCTTTTAGGACAGTCACTTAACTTATTTACACATTCCGAAAACATGCATATTTCTTTATTACTTAATGGAAGTCCTTCTTTCTCACATTCCTTAAATTCCAAAATTCTTATTTTAACCCAAAACTTTATTACAATATCTAAACGTTTTATATCCTGATCTATACTTTTTAGTTCTCTGCAAATCTGATCTTTTGTTATTGGGGTAGGGGATCCGGCATGCGCTCATACCAACTTTCGTTACACATCATTTAATTTTTACTTGATGTTAGTATTATTTATATCTTCCTTAATTTTGTATTTCGCTTAGTTCAGTTATGTCTATGTCTTTGTATATATGTATAGTGGTGGCGTGAATATAAGTTCCCAACTTGAGTGCGTCACCACTATGTCTGTCTTCTCTGTCCTCTATGTCTGAATAAAAAAAAAAAAAAAACATAAGATCCCAGCATTAAGATTGTACTTTGTATATCTAGCATACCAGCTAAATAGGACCTATATTTTATATATTTCTTTCTTTTACTTCCTCATTTTGTGGACAAAACGGGTGATTACCCGCTGTCAAAGGGTTACGTTAAGTTGACGGGCAGACAATTTCATCCCTCTTGTGATTTCCAATGAATTTGGCATTTTTATATGTGCTAGTAAGTATCTTTAATTCATGATTTACTGATCGATCTGATACTGAACTGTAGCATGGTTTGTTCCATTGCCTTTAATCATGCCAGTAGTTTATCAGTGGAAGTGGCTTCATCTGAAATATCTCGTAGAGAGTAGAATGGGCATGGTTGTTGAATCCAAGGCTGTCGAGTGCTCTAATTGCCCTAGCTGACTAGTGGAAATTCAAAGTACTGAGAAAATCCCTAGAGGCTCGAGCTCGGCTAGTACTTGATAAAGTGGCGGAACGTCATAAAGTGCGTAAAGAAGACAGACAACAGAGGCAGATACCATTTCCACATGACTTCCCTTTAATGCTTACTGCACAACAGGTTACATATACGCAAAACAACACGAGGTAATCATATGTGCAATGAGAATCACATCTGAGAGCTACTTGTTGCGAGCTTTCTTTCTAATTGATATGTTTTGTGATCTGTCATTAAGGACAGCAGCATTTCACTCGTATCTGGTGTTCTACGTTGTATTGTGTTGTTGCAATTCAAATAAAGGCAAAGTTAGATCGCATTGTACACAAACCTGGAACACTCTTATCAGTAAGGTCCTGTCATGGTCATTCGAAGCATTGATATAAAAACATTCAGTTGCAGTTTCACATATAGATAGCCTTTAAACACCATACCTAGCTGTGGCATATAATTTAGATTATGTACATTCTTTCCGCAGCATAATTCTTTAATTTCATTATTACCTTGTCATATCTACACTTTCACATTATTTTACAGAGACTTGTTCTATACGTCTTACTGCTGTATCTATATCAACCACGGACATGGATAACCGACACAATTACTTGAGCATTGATTGCAGCATACATAGATTCTTATGTAAGACCCCAAAACTCAATACATTCGTTTGCATGTGTTTATCATAACATAGATAAACTTCTAGCTCTTAATTTCACCGCTAACCTGTCGTCGAGACAGCTGTTAACCTTACAATGATAGGATTATCTGATCAGTAGCTAGCAGCCTGTACCGTTCAACGTGACATCGTTCCTAAACTGACGCTTCTCCTCGTTTGCACTTGCCGACGCGGTACTTCCCCTCCAGCGGATGGCACTCGAAGCCGCCGTGGCAGGGACACAGGAAGCTGTTGCGCGGGCGCAAGAGGAGAGGGAAGGTTGGAGAGTTGACCTTGCAGATTTGACCCTCCTTTCGGAGGCTCTTGCACACGCGGATGGGCATCTTGACGTTCCACTGCGCGCAGCAGGAGATGTCGTCTCCGTCGGCGTCAATGCAGTCTGCGTCAGTCTGGCAGAACTGGGAACAACAAGTGCGGAAGACGTTTTACAAACGAGCACTCAGCGTTCGGAGCGCCCTGATTTTTACCAAGGTACGAAAATCTATCGAGGCCTTGCTCTCTAAAGACGAAAGATTACTCAATGAATTTCAGAGATTTTCAGAGAACGAATTTTCGTACGTTTTGTGTATTTTGTTGTCATCTAAGTCATACTTTTACGTATGAAGGAATATCTAAATTATACAAAATCGGCGTATATAACACAACAGTGCCGCAGTAAACGAACCCCCCCGCAGTGCCGCACCGGTGTCCCAAGGGCAGTGAGATAACACCTTAAACTACCGATGGATGCGGAAATACAAGATACTCCTTTCTACACTATCCATCTCCATATCCTTCTGCTAATGAAGTTGCTACCTGGTGAGGACTTATGCAGGTATGGCTATTCAACGTAAATAACGCTTGTCTAAATGACAGTTGGGATGGTGCTATGGCCATTTCTCTTTACTTTCATTGATTTTTCAGCAACAGTTACTCTGAAAAATGTTTCAGCAACCGTTGATTAGAATTGGAATATCTATCTCCGCAACGCTACATGATGTGCCAAGACTAAGGTCTAAAAAAAACGTTTGTCAATTATTTTCTATTAAAACTCTTATTCTAAGGATGGCTGTGAATGTTCCATGGATACGTCTAGAGTAATTAAAGAAGACGTTGCTTACCCCTGTAATAGGCATCATGCCTGACGCAAACAGGCAGCAGCAGGAGGCGATGAGGAGAATCTGCAGCAGGCTCATGGTGGTGGGTTCTTCTGGCTCGGCGGAGCTGACGTCGGTTTGATGATCAGAATGCGGTGTAGAAACCTCCGCTGGTTCGGTCCCTTTTATTCTCAAAATCTTCACATCAGAAAAAAAACCTTCTTGCACTTGAAAACTTGTCCAACAGCCAAGCAGACCACTTACCAGCGCTCAATGGTCACTCTCCCTTTGAACAAGTTCTGAGGACCATCCAAATCTCATAACGTGTTAACGTACCTCAAAAAACGGGTACTGAAGGATGCTTGATTCAACTGAAAGTGTCCATGATATCCATACATTATAAAAGTTATTACTTTTGATGGCTTTAGATGACTTTTCAGAACATTCCTAATTCGTGATTGTGGAATAAAAGGCATCGAAACATAAAATAGCCATAACACTTAAACACACTGGCAGAAGTTATTTCAAAATGAAGAGGAAAGGTGCTACATCAGCACATTCTGGAATGTAGATGAGTAGTAAATATTTTCCCGACAGAAGGGCAGACACACAAAATCTGATCGCTAGTTTTGTATGCTCATGAGGATCAGTGGACGAGGTGATATGAGTACGATGTAGATTTGCTTCCTTACATAGTATGATAAGGTTTGTAAATATATTTACTCTGGTTTCGTAAGGTCACAACCAATGATTGAGTATCCATGAAGAAAGAGGCCGATAGGCCACAAAACCGTTTCTGAATTATTCAAATAGTTTGGGGGAAAAAAACTCGAAAAAACGCACCCTACAACATGTGCTGGCGGGAGCACCTATTACACAGAGTAAGTGTCCGGGACCTAAGGTACTTTTGGTGTCTCTAGCCGCAATATTTTTGGTCGAGGCCACCTGAGAATAACGCTTCAGAATTGCGTGGCGTCGCGTTTGTCTAGCTGTATTGATTGAAGTATGTTCTTCAGCGTTGAAATTACCCTCACACGAAAAGATATCCAAGCCTAGACTACATGTCTACAAAATAGAGTGTTGTGGGGATCCTTGGGGAGCAAATGCGTGGCTACGTGAGTACATTACTTGTTTGAAGATCTCTTGTGTACTTTATCTATTTGTGGCACGCGGACGGCAGCGTGGGAGCTTCAAATTTGTTATCTATCTACGTGTAGAGGTTTGCAGACGTCATTCTGTTTTTTCTTCCATTTCGTACTTGAAATGTTTCCGATGATTACGCTTAACTATAAGTGCAAGTGTACGTTTTCATAGTACAATATGACTTGTACATCATTCTCTCCCTGCCGTAGCTATGTAGTTGTATGTATGAATGGAGTCAATATAATTTGTCTTGGTTTAATTAGTTGACCATGTTTTCGTACATTAGATAATAATGATTTTACGTTCTTAGTGGCATATTCTGACACATAAATGAAGACATTGGCACACCTTGCCAAACTTTGCCTTGAAATATACGTATGGTAATTTGTCATATTCATTTTAATCTCATTTGTGTGTGGTAAGTTTACAAACTACGGGCGCAGTGGTGTACGATTTCTGTACCTGTAGCTGCAGTTCAAGTTCAAAAAGATGTGGAAAAAGACTTACTCGTGTCGAACGATGACCTGCCCTGCAGGAGTGAGCAGGATGGGTCGTAACTGGACCTCGTCAACTTCTGCCAGTGACATCATCAGCACCGGCGGCTTCCAGATCTTGACTTCCTCCGACAGAAACTCCAGTTCTTCTGTGAGGTTGGCCAACCGATGGTCTTCCCACTCACACAGACGGAAAAACTGCATTTCAAAAGTCTGTGGAATAGAAAGACAATGGTGCAAATAAGAATCTCTTCTGTTTTATGATGAACACCGTTATCTCTTTAAGTTTTGGGAAACGTCAGTACCTCTAATTCTTAAGAGAAGCATTGTCACCATTTTGCAAAATCATCGTTTTTTTTACAGTTGAAACTCCAACACTTCCAAGTAGGTAGTACATGCTGCCTATAACATATCTAAATTTATTTGACCAGCCAGTGAGGTAATACTAAGCTCAGAATTGATAGCATAACTGGTTGTTGGTAATCGTCTTCATCACCCAAATTCAATGGCTGATGTAAGAAGAATAGGGTTACGCTAAATATGTAACTGTATCATATGCATTCTGCATCTCAAACATTAGTCGAAAAAAACTGAATCTACGCGCCGTGGCATGCAAAATATGCGTTTATGGTACATAACGTTATACTCTCAACCAAACTCGCTCGTGAAGGATAGGTCATATTCTCATGATACTAGTCACAGCATTTTGTTCAATCACTTTTTCTGCATAAATGATGTTAAGCTTATATGAATCTGATGGATGTTTTCACTTTACCATGGTTTTCTCAGAGAACCCTCCAAGACTCTGAATGAAGATTGCACATCGGACATCCACCATGGACTTTCCTGGGGAAAGACAGACAGATCTTTGATCATATCTGTACCATAATCTATTAAAGTGACAACGCAAATGTGCTAGTACATGAAATGATAGGTAGGTTCCTTCATTATACAGATTCGACTGAGCCTAATTCACTACTCTTTTTGTAAGCCTGAAATGAAACAAGCATAAGCTGTGTACAAATCTTTAAATATTCGTACAGCGACGCACTAATGTAAATGTGTATTCCAGGGCGTTATGTTCCCTGGTGCCTGTCAATATTCCTGATCTACTTTCCGTCAAATTAATCTTAAATTCAATTTAAAGATGATTTTAGAGAGTTTCCTGTATTACGATTATGTAATTGCCTCTTGACAATCCATGAAGAGCTGCCACATGAGATCACAATGTGCCTTTCAATATCACTTCAAAAAGTGTTCGGTGATGCCATTTCTGTCACCGAATGTAATTCAGCTCTAAACTTGTAAAAGGAGCACACCTATATATATATGTATAGCATGATAGGGCTGAATAATGAGTATACTGCACTTGTACCTGTAGAACTGTTTTGCTGTCATTTTCCTGAGGAAATATTTTCTGGAAAGATTACATTGACGGCGGGATGTATGTTCTAATAGATACCATGCTGTTATTCTTCACCTCTTTGTTTAGGGATCCTTCTGTCATTATAACCATTGGGCAATTGGAAGTTCATTTCGTCATGTTCGTAAGTGGCGTCCATCTCTCTGAAAAGAAGGATCAGTGACTTGATATTAATAGTTATGGTTAAAAGACATAGTTTACAAAATTTGATAGTTTGATTCAATGACAATGGGACAGTACCATTCAGTATTAAAATAAACTTACGCATGTTCATATAGGTTCAGTATGGCGTATGGGGATGGGTCATGCCTTGGAAAGGGGGTGGGATCTTGCCGAGATGGGTTGCGGATGGGAGGGGCGCAACGGACAACAAGAAATAAAAACTGTGGAAGACAATGACAGCCCCTCCAAAGTCCTAAACATTGGCATGCGACAATGATGATGATTTGCTTGGCCTGTAACGCTAACACTATGTTATGTTGACATGAAATCCAGCTGCTGCTATTTCTACGCTGTTTTCATTGTACTCGGACGACATAAACTTATGGACGACGATAAATGTTTAATCTCATCATCTTCTCAGACACTGAGCTGTGATTGGAATTCTTACCTCATTCTTACCTATTATGAAAGCATCATATGTTTGTTAATCACAGCCAAATACGACTATAAAGATAAAACGATATGCTATAGATTTACAACTCACTCATTGGCACCGCACGTAACAAACAGAGTTGTAGCAACTATGGCGACGTAGGTCCATGTGTTCATCTTGGTGGTTATCATGTACAGTGATTTGATGGCCGCAGTATATTTTTAGTACGCGGGTGACAAGGAGTGTGATATCTTTAGCCATCATGCCTACGTGCCACACGTATCAAGTTCGGTAGTGTCTAGGGTATGGCATATGGGGGTGGGGGTGGGGAATAAATATGTTATTACCTCAATGAGAAATGGAGGGTATTTTGTCGTCAGTGTTCGTATATGCGTACTTCCGTACGATACTTGCTATCACTATGAATCAAGAAGGCTACTTGGATGGGTTGTCTTGACATTTGGTATGCCCGTAGGACTTGATAAGACATTGGAATGATTAGATTTTTGGCCATCTAGTGGCTTATTATGGTACAGTAGCACAACTTCCGCTTTATATATATCGTTTTCTAGACTTGCTGTGGTCGCGATTTTCGAGTATTGGATAGCCCTTCCGCTCCAAAAGACACATGTTTGGGCCCTTTGGCATATTACTCTGGAATGTTCTTTTTTTTTGCAAAAATTATCGCAGGATTAATCTCAGAAAGGAATGGCGGGTTTTCATATTGTTTCTTTTTTTTTTTTTGTATGCTGGTAGCTTTACATTCTGAAGCGCAAATTTGCAAAGTAGGACAACGCTTGCATATCCAAAGAGGAATTCAGAAAAAAAACTAGGCTTCTATATATACTTGTAAGATTGTTCATTGCAGTTTCTGCTGGTATTCGGGATATGTATGAAACTAAGCGGCCTTAGAAACATAACGTTATATCGAGGACAGGTATTAAAAAGGCATGATTCCATCAACATTTATTTTATCTGACTTTTGATATTCTGAGAGACTTCAAAAAGCCTTTATCAAGTTCATGAACATTTCTTTTAGTTGCTTGAAGTAGGATTTATGATCAACCAAGAATATGTAGTTCAAAAGTGTTATTAAAGGTGTTATTTCATTCTGCATGCACCCCGCTGTCCTTGTTTGCAGTATAGATGTAAACTGCTAGACGGCGCTTTCTACATCTAGAGAAAGGGATGCTGGGAAAAATTCCTCTTTGTGATGCCGTTCAAAATGGCGGCGCCAAATGCAATTTCAGCGACTTGATGTACGAATTCGTCGTTGTGCGTCCTTATACTACGCGACATGCCGCCCTAACGAAGATATTTTACTCAGTATTGTGGACACTGCTGTTTGCGACACAGATATGGACCACGTATTTGTTGTGTAAGTGTTATTTATTGATATCCAAGTTGCCCCCCCTCCCAAAATTCATGTTGTTGACATCATCAACATAATTTGCTGTGTTGTTTAGATCGTGATATTTGGCGTATTACAACCTCAATTAAAGCCATTGTAAGAGAAGGGTCTCTCCAGAATTACGATCAAAGTAACGATGTTTTCTCTGAGTAAAACTTGAAAGTTGAAATGTATCGTTGCCGTGTTTAATTATAAAGTTTCCAAAACTACGCCCAGAATGCAAATAGTGATACAGGTGTGTAACGTTATAAATTGTAGTCTAATAATAACACAAGTCACAGGTGTTAAACATGTTAATGTCAAAATGTTGCGTTGTTAACCACAACATTGTTACTGTGTCCTACAAAGCCAATAAAATGATGTCAATGATGCTTGATGGAATCAGTTTGATATGATTAGCAGATGCGACTAGCCTTGGGAAGATGTATTTTACTTGTAATAAAATCGTCATTGTCTTCCTGCCACGTTGAGGAAACCTATATTAGCAATAACGTTTTTTTGCATTTCCAGGGCACGAAGCACCTTTTTCCTCCATTTTTTTTTTGCATGTCCCTCTGGCCTGTCTTCCCTGAAGTCTTGCCTACTGGGTCGGGGGGTTAATCATTTTCAAAAACCCTACTCTACAACACGATCTGTCGCGAACATTTCTCACAGTTTACACACCCGGGCCGCCATTTTGAGTAGCATCCGGAGATGTTCGTTACCAGTTGGTAGCGATTGGGAGCGCCCCGTTTTGGGCCGAAACAGTACTGAACATGACCGACAATACTTCGGAAGATTCTGGGGAGCGCTACCGACTTGTGCTGAACATTTCCGGACTCAATTCAACATGGTGGCCCTGGTGTTTGAACAGTGAGAAATGTTTGTAACAGGTCGTGTTGTGGTACTGGTAGTATGAACCTAGAGGCAGTTTCCTTTGATTCAAATCTAAGTTGTATCAAGCTACCTACATAGTACAGAAGTACCGTGCTCACACTAGAGGTTATAGAGTCATACACCTAGAGTGGTATTATGCTTAACTTCATCAAACTTAACCTATTGCCCATTCTTCCAGCACCAGGATGCACCTGTGAAAGTTCCCATAATGCACCTGAGTCTGGAGGTCCTGGCATCAGCCTCCATCAAGAGGAAGAAGCCCTGGCCTCAGCTGACATGGGTGGGAAAGGTATGGACAAAGTTATCATAAACTGTCTAATGTTATTGTTGTGGGTTCTTTGACATGCTTGAGGTGTGGGGGTGGCCCTGCCTTGAATATGGGACCCTCAAGCCAATGCAGTCAGGACTAACATTGTAACAATTAAGAACATTTATGCCTTGTAAAACCTTATGTGGTGTTGGTATTTTCTTCACTGTTCAAATGTTTAAAACATTATATTTGCTTCCAACATTGTTCAGGAGAAGGAGAGCCTGTTGCTGATGGACCATCGCCGTCTAAGTCTTCTCTATCTGCCATCCGGGAAAACCAAGAGGAAAATCACCAAAGTCAGCAAGATGCTTCCCAACACCTTATCTATGAACACTTCCAGCAATGGTGGGTGACGTGGGTCCAATTTCAGCAATACTTGTTTTCTGATGCATAGTTTGTTTCTTTATTATACTATAGGGTCATTGCTTTACATGTAGCAGAAAACCTGTTAGTAGAATCGTTTTTTTCAAAGACTATGAAATGTCTTTAAAGTGTTTAACTTTAGAACGTGTTTAGAACTACAAATAATCGAGTGCAAAGAAAAGGTGACACCTCCACACAAAAAATTATTTTGAAAACCTCAACTTTTAAAAAGTACATGTACAAATACTGGTAGGCCATAGCTTATCCTTAGCTCGATAAATTATAGCCTATTTGAAATTATCTATACATGGGAATTTTTAGCTTTTTCATAATCTTTTGCAGGTTCTTATCTAGTAGGCCTACTGGCAACAGGAGAAGTGTTTGTGTGGCACAAGGACACAGATCTGCTGAGAACTACTGCCCCCCTCCCCAACATGGAGGACAGTTCATCACAAACAAGTGAGCATGGTCTTTTTCTTAATGTTTCTCTCACAAAATTTGCTCTTGTTTTACTATATGTAAAGATTGGTTAGTATTTATGTGTCACTTTGTGCTTTTTGTCTAATTTTGTCGTCGGTTTTTGTTCATTCAAGACTCAAAAAGACACCTTGTCTACATCTCCAATGAGGGAGGAAAGATCCTTGTTGTTCGTAAGGATGGAAAGGTGCACGTCTGGCAGAAGGATGGTCATTCCTCCCCCTCGGCTTCCCCTCAGAAGGCCACAGGAAAGATAACAGAGCTGTCAGGCAGGTGGTATGAAGTAGGGGGAGGAAAGACCCAACTTCCTGGGGTGGATTGTAAGGAGGTGGCTGTCGATGCTGTGTTCTTCCAGGATCAGGTAGGGAAATGTTCCTAATTTCTTTTGCTTACTTTAGAAACCAGTGTTGTAACAGTTAATGTTATTCCATGCCAAGGACAGTGCTGTCAGTATGAATGTCACTCGGTACCATTGACAGTGCTGACAGTGCCATTCAATACCAGGACAGCTATGATTGTATGGATGTCATTCAGTACCAGGGACAGCATTGTCAATATTCAGTACCAACGACAGTGCTGTCAGTGTAAATGTTATTCAGTAGCAGGGACAGTTATGTCAGTATGAATGTCATTCAGTGATAGGAACAGTGTAGTCAGTGTGGATGTCATGCAGTACCAGGGACAGCAATGACAGTGTGAATGTTAGTCAGTACCAGGGACAGCTATGATGGTGTCAATGTCATTCAGTATTGGGAATAGCTATGACAGTGAATGTCAGTCAGTACCAGGGACAGCTATGACAGTGAATGTTAGTCAGTACCAGGGATAGCTATGACAGTGTAAATGTCATTTAGTACCAGGGACAGCTAGCTGTGACAGAATTAATGTCATTCAGTTACTTGAGTACCAAAGACCTTGCACTTCCAGCAGAAAGAAAAAGCATTCATGCTACAGAGAATGTGATTATTTTACCTTTACTGTTTGTGTTTATTGATAGGTCCAAGGCAACTGTTGCACATGTTCCATTGTGTTCAACAATGGAAGAACCTTTACTGTGTCAACTGCCTTTCTTCACTGGCACGAGAGGGCTGATTCATTTGCTTATGGGTAAGTTTTAAATGGTAATATCGGGTTATTTAAATCACAGTCATGTTGTTTGGAATTAAAGAACCACTCTTTTAACTACCCACTGTGTTTTTGGAACATTACCTGCTTTTACTTTTAGAGTTAGGTAAATGAAACATTTACTTGTAATATTTCTGCATACACGTTGCATACAGTTGCTCCTGTGAGACTTAGTGCTCCAATAGACGAGAGGGTGGAGAAGGAATTGCACACCCCTCCTTCACCATAAAAGGTCATGTACAGGTCAGGCAAACAGGCAAATGCCTGTCTGCCTCCTCATCTGTCAAATTGACAGGAGAATCAAAAAAAGAAATAGAATATTTCTGCATACAGAAATTAGTATGAGTTTTTTTTTTCTTCTCCCAGGCCTATTCCATTTTCAGTGACATGGAAGGTTGCACAGCGCCCTCTAGCGGCTGCAGTACCAGACGGTGCACTGATCAGGTCCAGAGGTGCATACCTGGCCTGTTACACCAATGATGGACAGGTGCTGGCTGTGGCATGTAACCAATGGCAGCCAAACGACACAAAGGTACAGATGAAAAGTAAACACCTGAATATAGACTGTGCCAAAGTGATCCTTAGCTGTAGTTACACAATATGGTGAAAATTGAACCTGGATACAGTTTTCCCTAACCATGTCTACCTTGTCCCTCCAACGACTAGCAGTTCTAGAGACTAGGTAGGTAGGATAACTAGATACATGTATAATATCAGCAGGTTGGTGAATTAATTCAGCATTCATGTACAATGTATTTTTCTCGGGTACACAACCTTATTTTTCTGTCTACCGACATTTCAACAGCTGCGGTGATGAATGCAGCAGAGCAGCTGTAAAAATGTTGGTAGAGAAGATATAAGATTGTGTACCAAAGACAGCCATGTTGAAATGATAACGAGATGCTTTTAAGATAAAACATTGGGACATGTATTACAGGTGATGTTCGTGTCTGTGTTCACATCGACTGCCGTTGAAGCCAACATGAGAAGCTGTGGAGCCAAAACATGTGACCTTCCTCCAAAGATACTCAGGTACTTTTAGACTAATTCTTATTTTGCAATTAAAAAAAGATCAAGTTGCATTTTATGTCATGAAAATGGACTTACCTAATAGGACCAGTCAATTTTTGAAAGCTTGTGCAGCATGTTTATATTGAAATGAGAAACACTTGTCACTGGTTCATCTAAAAGACATCTCCAATGGCCATCTCTAGATTGAAGACGTGGTATTGCAAGCTAGCTAGAACTGTAGTAAAACAATGTCAAGGACATCTTGAAACTCTTCTTTCTCTTTCTTTTCTCCTTCTGTAAGAACCTACTGGATCTGTGGGATGAAGTGGACCTGTGATGACCTGTTGCTGGTCTGCATCACCAAGCGAGGGTCAGTGGTCATCCTGACCCGGCTGGGAGAGCCTGTCATGCTGACCACTCACGGCTGCTCGGTTGAGATGGGACCTTGCCTCTACCTGCCACTACACCCTCTTATTATGTACAGGTAACTATTCATTACAGTGTTTTCGGTTAACACCTCTGGGCCAGAGCTTACACAACAAGAAGAGAATTACAAATTGTGTATGTTTTTCTGCATATCGGTATATTGGTGCCGTTAATTTTTAGAATTGCCTACTGCAGACAAAAGTTAACCTGCACCACTCATTTTCTTTGTATAAATTATATGGCAAAGTTCCTAGTAGTAGTACTGTTTTGTTTGCAGTATTCATGAAAGCTACCTGCAAGACATTTTTGGGCCACTACAATGCCATCATAGTATTGGTTGTAGCATGTGTCAGTGCAGGTTGATATCAGAAGTACCTGCACAGCTCCAATTTTACCTGAATTTTCCTGCATATGCAGGGGCTATTTCAAACCCTTCTTTTGACTACCAGCATTTCAATATGCTACAGTATAACCAATATGATTTGTAACACAGCTGTAGCTATACATTGATTGTAACTTTCTGTACTGTCGTCTCGCTCTCTCCCAGCCCAGGTCAGGAAAACATCCACCCATCCAAGCTAGCCTCCCAATCCCCTCCTCCCTCCACCTCAGAAATTGACCCTCTGAAACAGCGTTTTTCTGTCGCCACCCATCCCCGCCTTCCCATCATCCTCTGCTCTGACGGGTACATGGTGACCGTGATGCAACTGCCGAGTGATCTCACGACCCCAAACGTCTTGAAGATGCTCTGTGTGGAGGCTAACCAGGTGTTGTCAAGTCTTGGCGTCCAGCCCAAGTTAGGATCCACCCTGACAAGGGTGTTCAATCAGGGCGGTATCGGTGACAAGGGAAAGGGTGGAAAGCAGTGGAGAAAAGCTGCAGCTGGACTAAAGATGTCCAACACAAACAAAACAGCAGAGACAAACAGTTTCACAGGCACGAAGAGTTCAACTATAAAGAAAGGAGGGCTGCCGAGGTACAACTTTGAAGAGCCGACAGATAGCGGCGACCTAAGCCAATCAGAAAGTGACATATCCACTATTGGAGCAAACGTGAGTAAAGCAGGCCTTGCAAGTGGAGATGAGGGGAAGATATTCTTTGGAGACCACGATTTTGTGAATGACACTGTAGTTCGACCAGAGAAAGCGAAAACGCCTTTAGAACTAGCGGAAAGTGTGTCCACCACCCTACTCTGTGCATGGGGACTCAGTCTGTCCTACAGTGGCCAGTGGACTTGGGAGCTAGAGGTCATCACCAGGCACATAGCGGACTGTCTGGTCAAGCTGGTCAGCTGTCTCCTGCAAGCCGAGGAAGTGAGGGAAGAGAAGAAGAAGAGGGGAAAGACAAAGAAGGAACATTCAGGACTTTTGAAGGCACTAGTGTTGTTCAGACATGCCCTGAATATGACCAACTGGGATTCAGTTCACCAACACTGTTTACCTTGTGCAGTCAGATTGGTTGATGGGGTCACAGGTCAGCTGCTTGGAAGGGTCAGAGGTCATGATGGGCAGGTCAGAGGTCAGTTGGAAGCCCTGGCAGGATGTCAGCATCTGCTGAGGTTTGCAGAAGAGAGGCTGAACAGGGCTTACATGTGGGATTCTGGGATAGGTGGAAACCTGACACATGGAAGGTAGATCATCATTCTATATAGTTGCTTGTTGTCATGGCAATACAACTGCAATTATTCATGTTGAAACATTATCTGGATTTAGTGTCAGCATTATAATGTGATGTTTTGTAGTACTTGCATATTTGATTATTACTAATTGTTTATTTTTCAACAGTGGTTCAGAAAGGCTTCCAGACCCAGGCTGTAAGATCCAAGGCAAACCTGGCCAAAAGTATGTTATGTTTTCAATGTAAATTACATCATCCCTAACACTTTTATATGCTGGTCTAGTGTACACTTTGGCAAATATTACATGCACTTTAGTAAAGTACAATTAATGTCGTTTTTTTCTGTTTCTTTGCCCCAGGTTAGCCAAAAGCTGGAAGCTGTTGTATAACCTGACAGTGAAGCAGTACCTCTCACTGAAGACAGGGGGCTCTGATAAACCATCAGAAAGAAGGGCAACACTGAGTCTGTTAGGCCAACTCCAGCACCAGCTACAAACATTAGGCTGTGGTATAGGAAGAACCAAGAAGGCCAAGCCAGATCCAAGTATGCATTATTCTCTCATTGTTCATATCATCTTTTTAATGGCCTTTTTAGCTTGCAGTTGAAAATTGAACTAATTGCTCATTGTTATATGTGTCTATCAACAAACACAATGATTGGATGAACTTAATTTTTACCTCCTTGAATATGGAGGTATAGTTTTTGGTGTGTCTGTCTGTGTGTGTGTGTGTC
Source organism: Branchiostoma floridae x Branchiostoma belcheri (assembly GCA_019207045.1). Classification (NCBI taxonomy): domain Eukaryota; kingdom Metazoa; phylum Chordata; class Leptocardii; order Amphioxiformes; family Branchiostomatidae; genus Branchiostoma; species Branchiostoma floridae x Branchiostoma belcheri. The sequence continues at coordinate 7,136,319 of CM033028.1, forward strand.
TGTCTGTCTGTGGTTCCGCATATTTGTGGTCAGCATGACTATAAAACCTCTGGATGGATTGTAATGATATTTGGTATGTGGGTATGTGTTGGAAAGATGAAGGTTAGGGTTGGTTTGGGGACCCCTGGTATGTAACCTGGGTACTGCAGCAGAACCTCGATTTTTGTATCTTTTGACCTGGACATGCTATGGTCTTGATTTTTTGGTGGCAGATAGCTTGTGATTTGGATGTCAAAATTCTGTGCTGTGTTTGAATAACAGTGCAAGATAGCAGGTTTAGAAAGCATCCTTTTACTTTAAGTTATTAATTCACATTTTCCATTTCTCTGTTTTTGACTGATACATGTACTTGTCTTTCTCTCAGCCAATCAGATACTCCTCAGTGGTGACACCACCCAAGCCTTGCACCAATGGGAGAAGAAACTGAAGTCCCTGCAAGACAAACCAGAAACCCCACACTCAGTCGCCATGGAAACCATCACCCTCCTGTCCATCCTGTACACCCACCTGCTAGAGTACAACCTGGGTGCTGCCCTCCTATTGGTCCAGTCTTTGATTGACAGCTGGGATGGGGAGAGCTCCACCATTCAGGGGCCATCAAAGCTTTCCTCCTACTTGGCAGCTGAAGGGGGAGGAGATTTCGAAGGCCATGAGGGTTTGGGTGTGTTGAGAAAGGCGACGAGACCTGTAGTGCGAACGTTAGCCAGGTTCATGGCAGCGTATTTCAGCAACAGACAGCTGTTTGTGTACCCGCCACATGCAGCCCGGCCGCTGCCACCTGTTCATCTGAAAGTGCAAACAGGTGTGTGTTTTTCATTCCTTGGAATTAACAGCTTTATTGTGAAATCAACTGGCTAAAGTACAATACAGACTATCCACAACTGAATTCTGTTGATTTTTTATACAAAAGCAGTACAAAAACTATAAGACAGTATTCTCAAATCAAACAGTAATTCAACTTGTAACAGTAAGAAAATACAACTTCAACAGTGCATCTTTTGTTGGTTAAGCTTCAAGAGCTGTTTTCATTTGATATCGTTCTTCCTATTTATCTAGCTAATCTTTCTAAGGCTTGAATATATTTCATTTCCTAGGCCCTCGTGCAACCCCCCTTCACCACACGGAAGTGGCCTCTGCGGTTAGAAGACAGAGCCTGTCTGATGTGTGGACTGCAAACTTCACCATGGAGCTCCTGCTGCTGTGTGGACAGGCAGCAGAGGCCGTGTGGTTAGCCAACCAACTTGGAGACTGGAAGGGGGCCTTCATGCTGGCTGTATCTTACCTGGACTACTTAAAGACAATCCCAGCAACTGCCAAGTAAGTAAAAATCTGAAATTTATTTTACGATGAATTTTTCCCAGTGAAGGTAAAGAAGTCAGCACCAACTGAGGTGAAGCATGATGCTTTTTCTAGTAACTAGCAGCGCAATAAGCTACGGCTTACATTTTTGCCAAGTGCACTGTGTCACTCCTGTATATATTCTTCTCGATAAGTGTATTGAGTTCTTTTACGTGCAAAGATTCGATGCTTCAGGCATTGCTCCCTCACACTGGGATGTCAGCTTTATGTTGCCCTTTGTAAGGACAATGTTACTCTTGTTGTCCAATCGTCTCCAAACCTGGATGCTAATTCAGGTCGCTGGCCACACAGAACTTGAATCAAATATTGAAATATTGCAAATGGCTCTCCTGTTCTCGTGATTGTTGCCAATGACATCTTTTGTTCCGTATCTTTGCTCCCCAGACTTAACCAGTCACTACAGCTGCCTGAGAGTCTCCATCCTCTGGCACTGCTGCAGGGCAGGCTGATGTCATTCCTGTCCAGTTCACCAGGGGGCACCGAGAGCTCCCATACTGCAATGGAGGGGACATTGCATACTCTCAAGAGAACTGCTTCCACTGGTAAAGAAAAAAAATCATGACATTTAAAATCCTTTAATAAAAGATGTCTTGTGTTCAGAATCACAAGGGGATGCAAATGCAATATCTATCAGATATTAATTTGGTTGTAACACTACATGAGGATGGGACTAGGTAAAGGTAAAGTAAGGTAATATGATGTAGTGTTTGTATATGAGTGTCATACATGGTATACTTCACCTTTTTTTTTCTAAGAAACACATCTCATGTAGCCATCCTTGCAAACATAGTCATATGAATTTGTATCTATGCATTACCAAATACATGTATTTCTTTTATAGCATTGTCATAATGCTTACTTCCTTTACTTTGGTTAAGTTCCTGCTTGAACCAAATATGTCATAGTATGGAGTGTCTGGAAGTCATTTCAACATTCCTTCACCAAACCTCCAGGTTCCCTCCACCTTGATGAAGACTCCAGCACAGACCAGGTGTGTCGCAGCCTGCAGGACCTGCTCACCGCGGCAACGGTTGCCGGGGCGGAGGCCGTGCCGTGGCTGCTGGAGAGGGTGGTGCGACAGATGCAGGCCGTGTGCTCCAGGCTGAGCGCAGAGGTGCCGGCAGGGCTGTACCTCCCTGCACCACCGTTGTACCTGCCCCAACCAGCATCTACATCAGAGGTGAGGACTAGTCCATTGCAAAATTTCAGGGGTGTTTTCTTTGAACAAACATGGAGAAGATTATAGAAAGTATTGAGAAGGCAAGGAAATTTTTAGAAAAATAAGAGACCCTTTTTCAGCAGAACTTTGGTACTGAAATCCTTATTGGCTAACCTAAAAAACTTGTCTAATTACCTCCATGAAAAATGGAGGTATAGTTTTTGGTGTGTCTGTGTGTCTGTCTGTGTGTGTGTCCGCATATTTGTGATCAGCATAACTTTAGAACCTCTGAATGGATTGTAATGATATTTGGTATGTGGGTAGGTGTTTGGAAGACAAAGGTCAAGGTCGATTTTGGGCCCCCTGGTGTGTGACCTTTGTACTGCAGTTTCTTTTGACCTGAACATGCTATGGTCTTGATTTGTGAGGAAAATGTATATTTCTAGTATTTTTCATTATAGGATTCAAATACATGTAACATGTGTAATTTGTGACAGGTGAAATATTAGCAGATACCGATTATGCAAATAAGTCCCTAATTTGCATAATTAATATGAATGTGTCCTATTTCATGTAGTAAATGATTGGATTGTCAACATTGTGACATGTGTAAGTTATGCAGAGGTGTATATAACCAAGCATAAATTATGCAGATATGCAAGTCATTTGCATAATCAGAATATTTTATGGAGGTATGAGGTCTCCGAACTCTTGTTTTGGTATGTTTTGTTTTGCAAAGTATACATACACACATCCTGCCACAATGAGGCTACCCAGGACTTAGGCATGTTGCAGTGTTGATGTATATTTTTGTACTTCAATCAGGAGTATGTGGACCCAGATGTGCGCCACGAGAAGGACGTGAGGAGGGAGATGGCGCACCTGACACAGCTGGCTCTGGTGCTGCTGCAGGCTGCGGGCTGCGAGCTGCCGTGTGCCAGGTGGTACCTGCAGCAGCTGCTAAAGGCCAGGCAGGTGTACAACAAGAAGGTAACTGTTATTCTTTACTAACCTCCAACCAGATCTACGGTGGCATAATGTTTAGTATCAACCTTACCGTACCGTTTGACGCCCTTAGGGGGCTATGCTCCCTGGCCAGCTTTGATATTATCTTATGGCACCGTAGGATCTGCTTGGAGATTAATTCTTTACTAGAGGCGCTATTTGTACATAACCCTCCGCTGAGGCAACATCAATCCATTAGCTACAGTTTCCAAAACAAGTTAGGTGCACTGTTGTGGCTCGGTCAAGGGTCATGGGCTAAATTCAGTTCTTCTTTCCTTTGTGTTGCCTTTGGCTGTAGATCAGCAACAGCCACACATGCTTTCTCCTTTCTTTGTACTTGGAGTCATTGTTGACCAATACATATAGTTTGCCTCGCAGTTTGATTTTCATTTTCTTCTTATGATATTTTTTAAAGATTACTTATCTTTTTTTTTCAAAGTTTTGATCACAAAGTGTGTTTTTTGTTCTCTATTCTAGATCAAGAAACTCCCATCCAACACTACAGTTGAACTGCCAGAAGGTCTAGCAACACTGTTAGCTGCTGGTCAAGACTTCAGAACCTTGCACAGCACCTCTCAGCGCAAGGACAGTCAGACAGCACCATCTCAGTCCCAGGACACTCTGCCCGAGCCTACCCTGAGGGTTGTCACATCGTTCCGTCAGCTGTGCGGGCTGCTATGGATGTTGGAGGCCAGGGAGAGGCTCTCCCTGTGTGGGAGAAAACTGCAGACACTCCGGGAAAAGGCATTCAAACAGGTGAGATGATAGCAAAGAGTCCACGGGTATAGAAAGATAATGTCATATCGTAAAAAGTTTTGTAGACCTTATGCTAGCTCAAAGCCTCCAGCAGCCTTATATTTTTACCTTTTTTGTTCTGTAACAAAAATGACTGATCAAAAATAAAGTAGTGATCCTCTATCGAGGTAAAGCATGACAATTTTCCTGTTGGCAAAAGAGTAATACGGCTTTGCATTTTCAGCCAAACACACTGTGGTAGACCTTATTGTATGTAATGTAAGATTGTTTTGTTTTTTAACTTGAAGTCATTAAACATATGAAGCGCCTTGTATATGTCCTATATATGGGAGAGAATCCCAACTTTTCCTTCCAAGGATTAATGCATTAGACAAATCAATACTACAAATTGGTCTTCCTAAACATTGCCTGTTTTTCATTTTTCTTCCAGCCTGGTATCAGTGATAGTGAGGAACTGGAGCTCTGTGAGACAGCTTTAGACTGGGCCCTCCACATGCTGCCCTTTGCTGACTACTTGGATGCTGAAGATGACTTACAAGACATCGTGCTGTCTTTGGTCGGAGAGCTGCCCATGACAAGCACAACAGGTGAGTGTCTTGACTCATTTTGTTTATTGTTATAAAACATGCATTAATTTTAGTATGCAGAATAATCAACAACTCCTTTTGTCTACAAAAATGGTACATTTTCTGTCCAGTATCTATGTATCTATGTATCTATTTCCAGTTATCACCCATTTCCACACAAGTCAACAAGGCCTGTCCTTGGTGCTGAACACACAGTCATCACACACACAAACATGTACATGCATGTATCCATAGTACTAGTCAAAATTTATTGCTAACTTTTGACAGATATGGTTCTTGATAATGCTGCTTAAATGCTCTTGTTCTATTTTTCCAACATAGGAGACATTCTTGCCGAACATTTCTACGATCCCGAGCTGCTCTCCCCTACTGTTGAAGAAAAGTGGAATCACCTTCAAACCAAGATGAGGAAGACCAGAATATCAGTGGATCAGACCACCAAACACGAAGGGGTGCTGTTGGAAGGAAGCAAAAAGCAAGGCAGCAAGACTGATGGGAAAACCATAATGCTGTCAGTCTACACCCATAGGAAGAGTAGCAAACAAAAGAAAGAGATAGAGAAGAAAGCGAGAGTTTTCGGCTCATACGCAACTCAAGTCTTCAGCAAAGACTCCCCCAACAAGAAAGTCTGTGTTGGCTCTTGGCCATTTGAAATTGAAGACTCCTACCTTTTCTTCCTAGAAACCTTCTTCTCTGTTTCATTTGAGAAGGCTAAACAGGAAGAAAAGGGAGAGAAGATCCCTCTCTTAGCTCCTTACAAGTTGGAGGTGAGGGAGAGAGAAGTGAACTCCATGGCTCACAAGGCAATGCTGACATTCCAGCATAAGAGTCTTGTGGTGAAGGCAGCCATGTCATTTCTTGGGGAGGCAGGTCACAAGGACATTCCGTCAAAATCGCTGGGAAAGAAGAGCTTGTCACAGTCATTGTCTTCCGTGGTGGGAGGAAAACCTGAAAGAAAACACTTGTTCAAGAGTAGAAGTGTCACCAATGTTAACGAAAGCGAAACCATCCAAATGGACGATGTCAGTGCAGAGGGGGATGATGGGAAATTGTCTAGGAGATCTCTCTCCCAGCGAAGAGCTGCTAGTTTGTCTGACCTTGGACAGCAGAGGTCACCTACAAGGTCATGGGTCAGCATGACTGACCTAAGGCCAAAGGGTGTCAACCTCGGTGGTAAGTTTGACGAACTCACCCCCCTGGTGGAATGGCTGCACAGGTGGTCCTGCAAGAAGAACATGATGAGTCCAAGCGTCAAGGATGGCACCTTTCCAGGGGGAGGAGGTGCAGTGGATAGCAAAGCCGTGATCAGGGTGAGAGTGCCCCCGAGCTTAGTTCTGACCTCCTTCTGGTTGATGGAGAACTTGTACTTCAAGAAGCAACTGTCAAGTTCAATGCTGCGGGTCCCACCTCAGGAGTTTGTTGTGTATCCAGCATTCGGAGGAAGTGACTCAGGCGCACAGCCTGCAACATCACACAAGACTGGGAATAGAGAAGAAACCCCAGGGAGGAACGTAGATCAGGATAGAAGACAGAATGCCAAGGAGTCCTCTGAGGAAAACAAGGGCAGGAAAGGAAGAAAGCAATCCGCAGTTAAGAAGCAAGGATCACACGAGACAAGCAGTGAAGGCATGAGTACTGAAGAAGCAAAAAAACTTGCCAGACATCCCAGACCAAACAAGCAACAAGTTCAGTCACATGCAGACAAGAGGGGAAAGAGCCCTGTCAGGGTCCATGGTCAGTAAGAAATAAAAATGTGATGTTTCTGAAAAGAAAAGCTCATCCTATATTGTGTATCTTAAAACAGTTGCAGAAAGAGAAACTGAGAAAGCCATGCAGCATTTCTCTTGATTTTTTTTTTGGTATTACATAGCACATAACACAACTATTTTGTATACCCCAACCCACTTGCGCAACCTAAGTATTGCGGGTACTTTTACATGCTAAAGGGGTGGCAATCCTCAAACAAAGGACTTGATTGCCAAATGTTAATAACACTAGGACTGTGTTAATTGATTCATTTAGTGTTGATTTGTAACTGTCTAATTTTACTTTTTTTTCTGTAGCCTCTATCCCCAGACATGTATTGGAGTCCCCCACAGAGGTATCCTCTTCTTCATGGACACCAGTCCTGTCATCTGATAGCCCGGTAAGAATGGCAGTATTCAATATTTGATCATCACACTGCAGAGTTCCCTCTCAGTAGTTTCTTCTCAGTTCTGCCATTAACACCATTGATTCTGCCAAAATTTGACCCATAGATTTTGCTAAAGACTTTTTATTTTCATTGTGTCTTTCTGAAGTTATCAGTGTTTTATTATGAATAGCAGCATCCAACATTTGATTCTACTGCAGAGGTCCTTTACAATTGCTTTTTCTCAGTTCTACCATTGGTTCAGACCAGACTTAAGCCATACATGTAGATTTGCTTTACGTTTGAATTATTATTGTGTCTTTCTGAAGTTTTCTGTGTTTTATCATACATGTTTTACAATTTTTTTAGACTGAAGAGAAAGCTGTACCACCACCAGCATCCATGACATCAGTAACCAGTATGTCTCCTCCAAGGGTGGAGCCAAAGAAGAAGCTTTCCTTTGCAAGTCTGCCATCTACTATCAGGTAGTGAATAGACAATATATACCTTGTATTTTATGTATATATAAGTAGACAGCCTGTACTGATACATTGATTCAAATGATTATGAGGTAGTGTTAGATAACAGTTCTATAATGCAAGAAGTGGTAGTAGTAATTAGTAGTAGTAGTAGTAGTAGTAGCATCCAGTATTTGATTATACTGCTGCTGGGAACCCTGACACAGGGGTAGGCAGTAGTCGGCTAGTAAAAATGCATTAACAGCTTTTAACATCCTGTGATATCTGTTTGCTTAGCCCTGAAGAAACCATCAAGAGTGAAGATAGCAGCACATTCAACATCAGCTCCCTGGCAGACGATGAGTCACAAGCCACGCCCACGGGACAGCCAATCACAATCCCCACTCCGGGTTCTCAGCTGACTAGGGAGAGACCGGTCGCCTCGTCCACTCCGCATTCAGCCTACGGAGGTCGAAGGTCAGACGAACAAGAACAAACACCTTCTGAGAAAAGTCCTCGAAGAGCAGCACAAGATGAGACTGTCATTCTCAAAAAAGGGCAAGCTGGGTCAAAGGGCAGAGGTCATGTCCCATCTGGAGCACCCATACCCAGTGGGTCTTCATCTCTACCAGGGTTCTCTGTACCTAAAAAGGTACATTTTGTAAGTTTGCATTAAGTCTATCTTGCCACATATAGACTATATAGCATATTGTTTTTCTTTTCATAGAATTTCCATACTTGTAATCTGAAGTGGAAGAAAGCTGAAAGAGGTCTTGCCCTATATTCAGTTAGAGAAATGATCAAGTGATTAACACCAAGAGAAAGAAGACTAGATTTTTCTGGCTATCCTATCTTACATTTCTGGAATTTTATGAACCTTGTCACATTGTAAAGTAACCATATGCAAGCTGGCAAACCTCGTTTTTGTGATGTAGCTTGAGAAATGTATCTAATGTTACAGCTTCAAAGACCACCGGCATTTGCTAGCTAGCAAAACCTTACCACTGTTTGTGCACCTTCCCCTCCCCTTTCACAGGGCAGCAAAGTTCCAGGCAGCCCTTCCTCCTCCGTTGAAGATGCTGTAAACAATGTGAAGGAGATGAGACAACTGGTCAGGTCTGAACTCAGGAGCATACTGGAGGTATGGTATGACCTGAACTCATTCACACATACTCACAGTCACTTACATGCTCACACAACACACACACATTCAGATTAGCACACACACATTCAGGTACACATGCACACACATAACAAACACACACAGAGCAATACCTTGGTGTTGGGGAATATGGGCTCATAGACATTATACTTTGCATACATGGTTGTGTTATGTTGCAGAAGAAATAAGATTGATTCTATGTTTGGTCCATCCAGGTCCAGCACCAGAACATTGTGAGCCTGTTGAACACCAGTGGAACTGTGAACGTTGTGGTGGGCAAGTCTGAGCACAATCCTGGTCCTACACAGGTTAACACAACCAACAGACACACACAGGTAAGGATAAACACTGCCTTATCAGTTAGAGATATCGCATCTGCTGTGTAAAATTTCTTATTGTAAAATGTACCTTCCATTATTACGCTTCAAAGTTACAATGTTGTACAGCTGTTACACAGTGTATTTAGTACCAAAGATAGACTGCACCTACAGGTACTACAATGTAGCTGTTTGGGTAAGTAACATCAAATTTTTGCAATGGGGCAGACCGGGAAGTTTTGGAGAAAATAATGACAATGAAAACACAAAAGGGACCAAAAAGAATTCAACAGCATGCCTTGCACATATTTATTGGCATAAACTTTGATTTTTCATTTCCGCAAACAGCCCTGGGTAGGAAATGTGACGTAGGCCTTAGTGAGTGTTCTATATACTAATTGCACAGCCCTGCTTGTTGTCTTCCTTCTTCATTTAGTCTTCCAAGCATGATGATACTTCCTCCCCCTTGCAGGTGAGCCAAGAACTACAGGTTGCACAGCTGGAACAGATTGCCGCTCAGGTGTCTCCCACTGCACCTGCATCAGCCCAGGTGCAGAATGGTCCACAGATTGCTGCACACCTCCCAGGAAACCCCACATCACAGCCACAAATGGAACCTTACATTCATAACACACAGGGGGTGTCGCACCCTGCCATCCCTCTGCTTCGGTACCCAGGCTTTCCAGATTACAGCCAAAACCCTGTTACATCCGCAACTTTGCACAACACACATGAACCTAGAACTAACCCACACCATCAGAACCCACACAATCAGAATCCATCAATTTTTGGAAACCCGTATCCTCATGACAGCATGACAAGACCAGATAATCCTGGGCACAATCCGGGCTACGCTGTTCCAGGGAGCAGCCTACACCCCCCAGGCATGCCACTTTTGAGGCTTCCTCCAGAGATGCCGTTCCAACGACCAGTAACTGTTCCATTTGAAGCCTGGGGACAGAGTAGTAGGCCTAGTGAAACACACAACCACAACGTACAAGTTCCCCAAGATGGTGGCAACACAGGCTGGCCTAGTCACCTTAACCTTGAGCAGTACGACGCTGAACTTGTGAGCAGCGTGGGCACAAAGGGAGCTAAGAAAGACAGAGGTCCTTTGTTGCTTCCCAATAACGCTAAATCTAAGAAAGCACATGACACGCCAATGACCAACCCAGCGCTACAACAAGCAGGTGCTGAAGGAATGGGATTTCCAGGTGCACCAGTTGCTTTCACACCTTCAATGCCATTGCTGCACCTGGACAACAGCTACGCACCCTCCCAGATGATGAGAGGCATGTACCGAATGCCTCAACCTCAGAACAATTATCCTCACTTCCCAACATTCCCTCAACCGCCAGTCATGTCTGCCCCTCCCCTCCCCCCTCCCGATGTAGAGGACGTTGCTCTCCGTCTGCCACTACTCCATCTTAGGGATGATCCACAAGCACCTTCCTACCAGTACAGCTTTGCCCCCGGCATGCCTAGACTTGTCCCGCCTGAGGAAATCATAGCTTATGAACAGAAGAAACACCAGACAGAAATACTGCAGACACACAGGAGACAGAAGAAGAGGGAAGAAGGTGCAGCTGCTAGAAGACAGGAGAATCTGCCTCTTCTTCAGGCAGACATTGAGCCATGGGACCCGAAGGGTGACAGGGAAAACTTGAACAGGTACATGTATGTCGATGAAGGTTAGACATCCAGGTAATAAGATAAGCCAGATAGCATTATTACTCAAGCAAGTGGATATGATTTTGGAAACGGTCAGATGTTTCACTGGCAAAAGATAACAAATATTATCTGAAACATCTGACTGTTTCAAAATCATATCCAGTTGCTCGAGTAATTGCTTTTTGAGGTACATGTATGTTTGTGATGGAAAGCTCACTATCTTTAATCTATTTTTCAGTGTTGTAAAAAGAAAGAAAACCTCTGCACATGTAGCTTGTCACTGTAACTCTTCAGGAACTTACATATAGATTGGGTTTCTCAGATTTGTGCATTTACTCCGCAAGTGTTTTTTATCACAATAATTGTGTAGCTACATTTTCTAACCCAGAAATAAAACGTAGATTAAGATTTTTTACAGAACAAACTACATTGTGTACAAAATGCCTATGTACAACTAAAATGTACTCAATGACCATCTTAACACAGAACACACAGTGAGTATAAGAGGCCTCTCGTACATGTACATGTAGACTTGTCAAGTATAGAGTGATTGATCTGTGTACATGTACTTAAAACACTGTTTCCATAGATGTATCATAATGATTGTAACTTCAGTGGTGAGAGGGGATTAGAAACAGTTCTCATCTTAAACATGTCTTCCAGGCAAAGAAGACGTATGAAGAAAGACTCAGGAGTGAGCCAAGATGGGGATAAGTTTTATAGAAAGGGAGGAGGTCGAGAGAAGGAAATCAGAGCATCAGTGACAGAAGACGAGGAACCAACTCATGATGAGGTAACATGCTAATTTTTGTTCCCTTAGAGTGATCTGCTATTGCCTTGACTCTTTTTCTATGAATGATCTTACAGTAAATCTTGAGATATTTCTAATGGTTTTATGTTCATCATTTTCACAGTGACTGCTCACACCCCAAACAATACAGATTTTGCTGTCAGGAATTTTCTGACAGTGTCCACACTGGGAACTTTAGATACTGTGAATGCCTCCATTTACCCCCTACCATGACGTGAAGTCCCCTTAAACATGTCCCACTCAATGAATTTTTGGTAGTTAGTTTGATGCAAATTCATTTTTCCTTTCTTCCATTTAGGTCGCGGTTGAAATTTACTACTGCTACTATCTGACCATTGACACTTAAAAGAAAATGCAAATAGTGCTTTTTTGGGATGAATTTTTTCATCAAAGCATTGCCAAGTGAAACAAAATTCATTTTACCTTATTGCGATTCGATTCTGTAGAGAAAGTGGTCTATCATGCCATACAATCTTGAGTGTCCCATTTGAGAACACTTGAGTTGATTCCTAAAGTGCCTCTCAGTCTACCATTTTTTTGTTTTCCTTACACTACATGTCAGTTCCAGTAGGGGTATGTTTCACCATTTTTTGTTTTTTTTGTTTGATCCAATTCCTTGGAAACAAGTCATTTACAAACATCTTCAAATTAAAAGAGAAATTACTTTAAAAGATAAACAAGTCTAAAGACTATATAAGTGGAAAAATATTTAAAAGTTTACTTTCACAATATCAGCACTAACCTGGAGTTTTTAAGGATTTTTAGGGGTTACTCTGGCAAAAAGCTGGATTCAAGTTCTGAAAATGACCAAAAGCCAAAATCCTTTGTGCTCATTATTCGCTCATTGAGAATGAGATTTGTTCAAAAAGGAATGAATGGATTAGAATTCAATAGTGCTACAAGTTAAAAAGGAAAGTAAATGGATACCCACCCAGAAAGTGTAGTGCACTAGAGGCATGCTGACATCTGTGCACCGGTGTAGAGCCTAACAGGTGTCAGAATGGTGTATGTCACAACTGGTGTGGGACAACCATGAAAATGTTACCATGGCAACATGTCAGCCATGCAATTTAACATATTATGGGCTATTATGTCACGACTGCATAACCCAGTAGAACTTCTGTAGCCATATATCTTTTATAATTTTAGTCTTCTTGTTTACATGGGCAAATTATATGTATACTTGTATGGGCAAGCTCCTGATGAGGCAGAAAGGATTAAGGAGTGTTTAACTGTACTTGTGTATTTTGTGTCAGTAAATCCCCCTTTTCTTTTATGCCCATTTCAGCTGTTTTTCTGTGAGTGGGTAAAATCCATGATGAGGTGTTGAAGAAACGATGCAGTGTGTTGTATATTGTATACCAACAGAACACTATCTGAGACAAGTATTTTTAATAAGTTTTTCTGAAATACTAGAAGTACATGTAAATTGTAAACTGTCAAATTTCATCACAGAAAACCAGGTGTTGTTTGTATCTAAACTAGCTGATATTGATCACAACTTTGTTGTTCATGTCCCATAGTGAGTGTTCCAGGTGTGATCGTGATGTCCGAGAATGCAAGAAATATTTCTGAATACAGTTGTTTTTGTGTAAAGTTGGTGATACCGATGACTACTCTTGCGTTCAGGTTCCCCCACCAGGTGTGAGAGTGGTCCAACCCTCCCCAGGCCATGACAGGACCACACAACACAAGGCTCCAGCTCAGGACAGACTGGACACAGACACAGACATGCCCAGGGACCAGGGCTATGTTATACCTCCTGGTAAGATTATGTTTTTGATTGTTGGCATATCTGATAAACTGTATTAAGACACTGCAGTAAATGCAAGCTGCATGAGACCAGACAGGTATGATGCACTCACACCAGGATGGACCCATATATATATAATTGATAAGTGTGGTAGCTTCTTTATATCATACTCAAGGTGTGGCTCTCCTCAAACACAGGGCCTCTGCTTTACGTCCCATACTAGTAGACGTCCTTTACCAGAGCTAGGTACTCATTTTCACCTGAATCAAGTAATAAGATTTGTGTAGATTGTCTCTCCCAAGGGCACAACACTTGAACCTCCTAGAGATTCAAACAACGAATCTTTAGATTCTAATTCAACAACAATAAGGTCACCATGCTTTTTTGTACCATAATTCTGACCAACACTACATCTGTAAGAAAGCCTATAACTTATTTGGGCAATACTAATCTTTCTCTATTGTTTTCTTGTTTATTCAGGTACTTTTGATGAATACCTGGAGTACCAGACGGTTGTCCCTACCCCAGCACAGATCCACTACGATGCTGTCGTTAACAAGAAAGCCAAGCCTGTCATGAAGACGGCAGACACACAGACAGACAAGCCCGGCAAAGATGAGGAGATAGAAACTCAAACTGCACAAACTGAACCTGAGAGGGAAAGAGTCAAACCACAAGCCACAGCTGAGAAGGAGACCAACACTGTCATTGTTGTATCCAGAGGTAGGTTACATTCGAAAGAAGTTGATTTAGTTCCATTTTGCCTTAATTGCAGAGTTAGTATTTTACTAGTCTCTGTTTTTGGTTCGTTACTTAATACTTTGTTAATCAATCATTATATGCATGAATATTTCTTATAAAGTAACTATTTTTCATCATATGAAGATATGGTAATTTCCCTTATATCCTTTCCAACTAAATCTTACAAACATTTCTGCAAGATGACAAGTCGAGGTTGAACTTTTGAAAAACTCTGCTCCCTTTCTATTTTATCCCAGAAGTTATGTTGAAGACTATGTTGAAGTATTTTTTGCGTTTTGTTTCCAGATGTGTACAGTGCAGAGCAGGTGGTGTCTCAGTATGCTGCATCAGGGATGGACATTAGCCATGGCGGTCCAGGCCTGCCCCCGGACATATTCTTCAACCTTCGTTTCGGGCGGGAGGCGGCGCAAGCTGCAGACAGCAACGCTGGTCCTACACCATCTCAGAGGCAAGATCAGGAGGTATAATGCAAACAATTGTTGTTTGTCTTTTTTGGTCTCACATACAATGTACTTATAATTTTTCCATCTCTTTTCCCAGATTTTCCTTGCAAGCTTTGTTATAGAAATTATATTTACTGTAAGAGAAATCTTTTTGATTTTTCTGATTGTTAGGAACAGTAGCTACAGGTTACTCCACTGAGAATCTGTGAAATCTTCTTGTCCTTGATTCTGATTGGCCATCATTTCAATTCTAAAAACATTTGTACTTGTCTTTGATTGTTTACTTGGTTCTGTCATCTCATTGAAACATTCTGGTTCTTGCTGCTGATTGGTTCCAGTCATAATCAAACTTTCTCTTCTTTGATACTGATTGGCAACCTTCTTTATCAATTTTTTTTTTGCTCTTGGAGCTGATTGGTTATAATCACAGTCAAACATTTCTGTGCTAGGTGCTGATTGGCTATGGTGTGAATCAAATTATCTTCAGTGCTGATTGGCAACCATCACAATCAAACATTTTTTCCTTAATGCCAATTGGCTAACATCCCTTTCAAACATTTTGTTCTTGATGTCCATTGGCTAACATCACAATCAAACATTTTGTCCTTGGTGCTAATTGGCTAACATCCCTTTCAAACATTTTGTCCTTGATGCCCATTGGCTAACATCACAATCAAACATTTTGTCCTTGGTGCTAATTGGCTAACATCCCAGTCAAACATTTTGTCCTTGATGCTCATTGGCTAATATCACAATTTAACATTTGGTCCTTTGTGCTGATCAATCAAACATTTCTGTTCCAGGTGCTGATTGGCTATGGTATCAATCAAATATTCTTGTCCATTGTGCTGATTGGATACCATCTCAATCAACCATTTTTGTCCTTGGTGCTGATTGGCTACCATCTCAAGCTTTCTTGTCCTTGGTGCTGATTGGCTATCATTTCAGGCTTTCTTGTCCTTGGTGCTGATTGGCTATCATCTCAATAAAACATGTTGTCCTTGATGCTCATTGGCTAATATCACAATTAAACATTTGGTCCTTTGTGCTCTTTGAACATCATCTCAATCAACCATTTTTGTCCTTAGTGCTGATTGGCTATCATGTCAATCTTTCTTGTCCTTGGTGCTGATTGGTTAGCTATCATCTCAATCAACATTTTTCCTTGATGCTGATTGGCTATCATCTCAATAATACATTCTTATCCTTTGTGCTGATTAGCAATCAAACATTGTTGACTTGGCATTCTGCTGTTAGATTCCATCTAAACTTGTTGTCCTTGTAATACCCCCTTTTTCTACAGGTCCAGACCCCTGCATTCCTTAACGTGGTAGACATTGACAACAGCCTGATGAAAGACCTGAAGCCAACAAAGCAGCCCAGACCAAGACAGAGAACACTTCCAGACACAGAGGACACAGTGGAGGAACATGAGAGGTCTCCAGCCCCTGGTCTCCCTGACGACGCCACGCCCGCTGACCTCCACTACAGACTGGCTGGACTGACCAACAGTGTCAAACCTGCAGCAGTGGATGATGAAGGTCTGACAGCTGTGTTCAAAATTAGTGCTGACCATGGATATTTCTCAAATTGAAACATTTTTTTTTCATACAGTTATCTAAATGAATATACCAGCCCAACGCAGAACCAGAGGAAGCCACATGTTTAAATATCAGCAAATCACATCCAAAAGGGACTGCTTCAGATTTTCCTTTTTCCCTCGCACAGTTGTTGAGTGGAATAAGCTGCCGGGGTACATTGCCCAGGCCCCGACAGTAGAGGCCTTTAAGGCCAGTTTGGCTTGCTTGCCCTGAACCCGCACGCCACCCCCCACCCCCCCAAAAATCCTGTCTAGGTTGATGAAGTTTTGTTATCTGAATTGAGAAAAGAGGCAAGGATAATTCTTTAATGTAATGGTACATAGATATTTATTTATGTGAATGCTTGTGTTATCCAAAAAAGTCTATAGACCTACATTAAATTTGTAAATCTCTTAAGATGCAATACCTTATTATCTGTCAATCTTTATAACACTCAGGTAACATCATAGAGCCGCCAAGTGGGGATTCCCTGACTGTGGACCTGCTGTCTTCTATCACTGGTGAAAGGTGGGAACACTTAAACTGGTCATTCATGAAATACCACCTGCATATGCAGGTTAGTGCAGGTAAAATTGGAGCTGTGCAGGTATTTCTGATGTCTACCTGCACCTAACCAGCACTGGTCCAAGTACTGGGTTTTATACATAAATGTCCTATGATGTCGGTGTATATGGATTGTTATTAGCTGCATTGACTGTTAGCACCTATAAAGTATAAAAGAAAAATAAGCAATGATTCCTGAACAATTTTAGTCTGATTCATACTTCCTAAATTCAGAGTGGTGCAGGTAAAATTTGTCTGGTGCAGGTAATTTTTAATGTTACCTGCACCAGTGCAGGTATGCAGAAAAAAGTATTTCGAGCCCTGATGACTCTATCAAAAGCTAATAGTCCCTTCAGAAGAGTAAGTTATCTTCTACTCTACACAAGAGAGAGTTAACTTGTTCTATAAACTTGAACTATAAACGATGCCCGTGTGTGTGTACGTAATTGTTATTATCATTATACATGTTTTTTCAGTCCTGTCAACCTGGCCAAGATCAGGCGTGACACGGCGGGAGTCCGTGCCAAGTCCCGGGAACGTTTAGCAGACAAGCTGACAGAGATGGGCAGACAGCTGGACGCCATTGATCAAATGGCCAACAACATGGAAGATGACTTCAAAAACACTCGACTGGTGAAACACAAAATAGTTTCCTTCTCTATTCAAATTTAAAAGCTCTCTTAATATTTGGCATTAGAACAGCATTATGTGGTATCATGGTTATAGGGTTTGTACAGAACCTGGGTTCAATCTTCTGACATACACTTTGAACAACTTTCTTTGCTTGACGATTGAGTAGCACCCACCGGGCCTCTTGGCCTATCTATTGTCTAAAGTGTGTCCCAACTAGTTATGATGTGCATTGGTATGCCAATGTGCCGTGAACTGCACATTTGCCACTAAGAACAGTAAGAAAAAACTGTCAACAATGTAAGAGAAACACCTATGTTCAACATTTTTTTCCAGCTCGTCAACACCATAGACAATCTTGGTGAGGCCATCCATCCAGAGGAGGAAGAGGCTGTTGCTAGGAGACCAAGTGGGCGTGGCCAGCGGTATGACAGTCGTCGTCACGACACCAGCATCCCTCCTGCTATCGATGAAGAGGAAGAGAGGATGTAAGTTTTCTATTGTGCAACTTCATTTGTTTAAGTGGTACCTAATGCACAGTCATCCCAGGGCTGTATCCAAGTTAATATTTTTTTCCCACTTAGTGTTTGGGAGCACATGTTGGTAATTTGTTAAATGAATCCATCATTTTAATCTTATAAAAATACATTTTCATCCATTTCATGTCATAAGTTCAGATTTTTTGGAAGGACAGGGTGAACTTTTTCCTTCCGACAAGCAAATTGCCGTCCCAGAACGGAGGGGCGGATCTTGGAGACAGCTGTGACCTGATGATAATTAATGTTTATCTTTCATTTTTTGCACAGTGAGCCTCCAATAAAAGAAAAACCACTGCCCAGTCCCATCCTTGAGGAAGAAGAAGAAGATGTTAAGAATGATGAAGAAGACAGATCAGATCAATTGCCCATCGCTGCACCAAAGCAAGCAGACAGGAACCTGGAGAGACTCCTGGACATGACAGGTCTGAGTGGTGTGAGTGACATCATAGCAGAGGTGTTCGCTGATGGAGGGCTGAAGGAAGAAGACTTGAGACTATCACTCACAGGAGCTGACCTGACCAGGGATAGGTGAGACAAAGATATCAATGTACCATTCAGAGTCAAAATCAGCCCTAGGCAAGGTTGAAATGGGTAAACATCTGTCTAACTTCTGCAACATATTGTGTGAAAGCAGCACAATTCTCAGGATGGCACTGCACTATCAGAAAATACATCTTAATTGTGAGTAGTTCATCAGTTGGGTAAGTCATTGAATAACAAGTCTTAGATTCTTTGTACACAGCCATGTAATTTATTCAAACAAACATTTCAGTCACTGTCAGAATTGCCCCGAGAACAGTCAGTCAGAGAAAGGTCACATAAAAAAAACACTTTTCACGGTGGTCACGTTGCTAGGTTATTATCCGCGTTGCCAGGCCAGAGTGCTCCGCCCACAAGCCGGCCCGCGCGAGCCGTGGCGGTGTGAAAAAAACAACACAAATTTCATCCAACATAACGCACGATATGATTATCACATCAGGACAAAAATATATGCTCACGAAAATTACATTAGTTCGCCTTAAAAATATCTCAATTATTTGGGATGACCATGTGCAAAACGCTTCAAATCGCCCGCTGTTCCATGTGCGTATTGGAGGTCGTTTTAGGTCACTGAACTTTGAACTTTGAATTTAATGCTCTGTTTTACGCACCAAGCAAAGCTTTGACCTATGCTTTAGACTTTAGGACCTCTAAGAATATTCCACCTTATGCAGTTTTAAGTGTCTACAACATTTTAGCTAATTTTGTCACATTTTCACTACGTTTTGTCCCATAGTTCCACAGCGATGGAAGAGAATCGATTGATTTTTCTCCAAGATGGCGGCGATAGTTTTTTTCTTCACGATGAAGTTTTTTTGGTCAGCTTAAGTGTAAACTATCGGTAGATATGGCTCAAAATAAGAATTGTACGTTTTGTTCAGATTTTCACGTGGAAGAATGTCTATGCTCTAGACTTATAATTAGGTTGTCGGCGAACATCAGAGCGGTTTTTTCTCGCCTCCGTACGTTGTTACAACAACAACTTACCTGGGACGGCAGTGATATGGAAATGAGCTGGCGTGGCCCCATTGTTGTCGTCCCGGGCGCGAAATTTGAGAGAGAATCGGCTGTAGCAACTTATTTGTACAGTTTGTTGTGTCTGCAAGATTTAAGCTACCAATAATTCTACAAGATCTTTAGTGCACTTTCGCAGCTGCACTTTCTCCCTTAGTTAAGATTATTTTAGAAATTTTGAACGAGGTCCCAAATAGTAAAATGGCGTCTTTTGTAAACAAAAGAGAAAACCGGTTTCATCCGGTTCCGCTGTCAGGTAACAACACTACATATCTGACCAAGGACTTGATCTGACCCCCTACTTCACAAAAGTTTGATCTACTACTGTGCTTCTTTGATAGTTTCTTTGTAGTATTGAACCGTTTTCATTTTTCTACCAAGGGCGTCAAAAGTTGAGTTTTTTCGTCTAGCGTATGCAAGCCGATAGCACATCAAACGCTTGGGTGTGTAATGTTACGAAGCCTACTGAATTGCGAACTGCAGATTCTGTTACAAAATTCACGGCAATATGAAATTGTTTCTACAAATAGCGGAGAACGAAGTTTTTTTTTTCTTCATTTTTTAGTTATTTTGTAGGACAGGACTAGACACGCCGGTTCGTGAATCTTTATTTGAAGACGCACTTTGTCGAGAGGTCAGTGTGCATTACGTTCTCCCGTGTGCGGTAAGCTTCCGTGCAAATGTTCAAAATATAGATTTCACTTCACCAAGAAACTAAACTGGTGTTCTGTCGTTCAATTGTGTGTGTGTGTGTGTGTGTGTGTGTGGAGTGAGAGAGAGAGAGAATATTAGACTTCCGTAGGAAAGGCCGGGTTGTGTTTATATTACGGTCGGGCGGGCGGGCTCGACGCCGCCCCCGCTGAATCTTGCAGCTGCGCCCGGCAATGGCGGTCACGGTAAGTTGGGTGAATTTTCATGGTATTGCGGTTGCTATGCTTTCGTCCGTGTTACCATGCGTTTTATTACTACTTCAAATCCATTCTATAGTATAAGGTATAATCTAAACAAAGAAAATTGCGGGGCAAAGGACGCCAGTTTAAAGTTTACCATGTAATGCCCAGCGTACTACCGATATCGATACATTCGCCACGTCAAGCGCTGGTATGGACCTAGTTCATTTACAGAATGACGAGAATATAAGGAGTTTGTTCTTTGAGAGAACACGTTTATCAAAACACGTAGGTTGCAATTGCGTGTGTGTGTGTGTGTAAAAAAGGCAAGGATAATTGTCCGGGTTGTGTCTGTAAACGATGGCCACTGCTCCGTCCCAAGCGTGACCCGGGAGTGACGGTAACTCCTTCGATCTTTGCTCACCTAAGGTTTAGTTTTAGCATGTTGGGTGAATATGATATATAGACAAATATATAGTTCAGAAAGAATTAAAACGGTGGTTTCAATGCCGAGCTCCAGCGTGAGAATGACCGACAGAAAAGCTCAGGTATTGTTAACTTGGTAAGCGGAGAACAATGGGGGCGGAGAAAAGACGCGCATATCAAAGGAGCAAGTTCGCGTCAAAAAATAGCTCCACTTGGAGCGACCAAAACAAACGTAATCCCCGCCTACAACGGCGTAAACCAATCAGCTATCGTTGCCAGTAGTGAAATGGATGATTGACATTGATTTCCTCATCCATATGCATGATTTGCGAGTGAGGATTTTTGATAGCCTTTTTGACCACCGTGTTTGTTCAAAGAATCTTGTTATTTAATACATTACAGTATTTTCTGCATACTGATCCATGTAACGTGTCTGTATTTCAATACAGTTTACTACCTTCAGAACCGTTCGCCAGCACCCAGCTAAGTGTGGACACCCTACAAGATGTCTTCTCCCCTCGAGCACAGGACACTAGCAGACAGGAAGAGGAAAAGAGAGCTAAGAAAAGAAAAGTACCATCATGCAATGGCTTCTGGATATTCAGTTCCTGAGTAAAAACTTGACATATACAGTGGCAGTGACCAAAAGAAAAGGGTTACACAAATTTTCCATATACAGAGTCTGAGACTGAGGCAAATGTAACAAGTT
The DNA here is from genome assembly GCA_019207045.1 of Branchiostoma floridae x Branchiostoma belcheri. Classification (NCBI taxonomy): domain Eukaryota; kingdom Metazoa; phylum Chordata; class Leptocardii; order Amphioxiformes; family Branchiostomatidae; genus Branchiostoma; species Branchiostoma floridae x Branchiostoma belcheri. The sequence goes on from CM033028.1 coordinate 7,157,585, forward strand.
TTTTAGCTCAGCTGTGCCTGCAGTCTCGTTCATGGCTCGTCTTTTCAGGCAAGCACACCAGGTCACTAGATGATCACATTGGGCTAATGGATGTAAAACCTGGAGTGCTAAGATATTAAGCACTACAGTGTCCTACAACTTGTAAATCTATAATAATGCATAAATGCTTTTCTGTCTTTTCAAGACACATAGTGTGTGTAGTTTTGTGATTGACAACTCAGCTTCTGGATCAGAAGGTTGAAAGTTTGAGTCCCAAGATGAATATTTTGTTCCCCAGGAAGTGCAGAAGTGGATGTTAGAGAAGCGGACAGAGAGGAGGAGTGAGTACCTGAAACAGCTGGAGGAGTTACGCAGCACAGAACACCGGCCGTACAAACCTGCACAGGACTCACCAAAACAGGTGGGACCATACAGAATTTCTGTCATAGAAAAGTACTTGTTATTTTTACCTCAGTAATAAATGCCTTACTCTAAACCACCAAAGTATAGACTGATTCTGACAGTTAGGAAAAGTCGAAAAGCCAGACGGATGGAGGCCTGGCAAACCTCCATACCGTATCAGCCACACGGTGATTTACATCATTCATCCCAGTCTCGTATTCAGCTAAAAGGAAGGGTATGCCACCCTGTAAGGGGCGGTATAACCCCAACGGTGCTGTAATACACCGTATGACTATGACTGACTGACTGAAAAGCCAGACAGACAATCAATGTAAAGCAATTCAATGTTCATGATTTTGTGTTCCTGCTTTCTACATTGTAACCAGTAGGATCTACCAAGTGAGGTATGTGGAAGAAAACACAGGGGCATTGTACCCATGGCACAAACTTACTCACATACCAATCTGAGTATAGATTTCACCACCCACTATTATGTGTGTGACATTGCTGGATGCCCTTACACTAACTTTGATACATATTTTTTTCGTACATAATACTGTGTGGCAATCTTTTAATCTTTTCTCACTTCTAAACTGTAGGGGATTTCAACAAACTTAATTCAGCTTGTTGGTGAACTACATATAGCTACAGCAATGGAAAACGTATTGCATTTTAAAAGCACATTCTGACACCCTTTGAACATGATAAAAATGGCACTTTTCACTCCACAGTACAGAGCAGAAATGTACCTAGATGTTGTGGTAATGCTTACATGTTTGTGACCTTCACTTCCCAATGCTCACATCTTCCCACTTTACCCAGGGTGCCACCTGGAAGCAGATTCATCAGGCAGAGAAGGAGATGGAAGACAGGAGGAAGTAAGACTTTTTTTCTGTACCTGTGAATTATTCGCAGACTTCTGTCAGCGCTGGCTTTTTTTTCGGGGGAGCGCTGATTCTCGATTTTCTATTTTGTCTTATCAAAGGGTTTTGTAGAAAACATTTGCATGAGGGTGTTGAGTATCAGAGCAGTGGAATGGTGAGGATGTTCCCCCATTTCCATGGTGTATAGTTTTAGAGAATTTTTATTTGAACTGGGGTATTCTGACTAGGGCTTTTTGAGGGGAGAAATTACTGTCAGACATGTCCAAAGGGACTATGGCCACATGTGACTTAGTAGCATCCTTGGTCAATCTGAGTTTTACCCTTGTCAGAGAATCTGCTCCCTTGGATCCCTCTTCTTTCTGTAAAAAAAAAAAAAAACTGCCATATGTACAAAATGTACCATCATTTCCATAATGTTAGATAGGTACAAAAACTTGCTTGATTAAAGGTGTAAATGAGGAGTATTTCTGTTTTCTTTTAGGGCTCTGTTGAGAGAGAACATGTCGGAACGTGTCAAGCAGGCGTATGACTTGATGGGTGACATCGTGATTGACACACCTGAGTACCCTGCCTCCAGTCTGCCTCCCCCATCCATCAAGAAGAAGCCTGCAAAACCCGGCAGTTCTGCTAGAGGGAGCTCTCCACTGCGCAAGGGGCTACCAAAGTCCTCCACACCTATCCCCAGGTCCCAGACGTGGAGGATGCAGGATACGGGTTTTGATGTTGATGAATACGACATTGATGATGCGTACATAGAGGAACTACTGCAGGACAGTGGAGAGGTGCAGGGAGACATGTTGAAGACTTACAAAGTCAGGGATGTCGCCAAGATAGGGGAACAATCTGCTGCACAAGGTACTGTCAATTCTGAATTTTTTTCAGTGTTTTTTAAGGTGACACCTTAAAAATTATCACATCACATTCACAGACATATGCTCTGGCTTCCAACGTCTTACTTTAGTTGTCTTAAGTGCAAAGTATAACTCTATTTTCACAGTACCACAAACTTCAAGAGTTTATGTGCCTCTTGATTATGTCCATTCTCTATCATTTATGTCATCATGGTTTCTTTCTAAAAGTTTTCACGTATTGGAGGACAATTTATGGGAAAGAATTTTAGACAAGCTCTTCAAAATGAATGATAGTCCATGGAAGTAAATTTTGTTTAGTGATTTACCTTGAAATGTAGCATTAACTTTTTCACTGTATACATTCATCAGTCAGTGTATAAACACGAGAGACCTTTTTACCTATGGTGGTTGTATTCTCCAGGTGGCCGCAGACCGAAACCCTTCACCCAGCTTGTGAGACAGCAGAGACCGGAGGCAGCCAGGAAGCAGACCACAGGCAAACCCAAGACCTACGCAGAGAAACTAGGTGATGCAAATGGCAGCAAGATTCCCAGGCCAACATTCAACAAGCTCAAGGACAAACAGAGGCTCTATGGTATGTTTACATTTGTGGTTTTGGTGTCACCTGAGGAGTGGAGCCAATAGGTATTGCAATGAGAAGGCTGAAGTCATGTTCTACACTTTCATTGTTTTCCAGCACCAGAGCAATTAATGCATGCTAACTTCCAACGTAAATTTGGTATTTTGATAGAGAGTAAAGATAACAGCCACAAGAAGACTTGTGAGCACTCCATGTTTTTGGCAAAATTGGGATGGAAGGCTTGTTCAAATGCTTTATTTTATTAGCATGCCACATCACCTCTTTCAATCAAACTTCTTAATCATTGAAATAGTCAAACTGAAGCATGTATATGAAATGAGGGGTATGTTGCACGTTCCCCCTTGCACATGTATGGCTTATTTTTTTATTGAACATTCTGTCGCGTTTATAATGACCATTCTCTTCAAGTTGAAAAAACACTGCACCTAAGCATGTCATAAACATCACTGTTGATACACAATACGCACGTGTAGGCACCACTCGACTGCCTGGCACGGCCAAGTCTAGGGAAAAGACCTCTCCCCGCTTGGTGAAGACCTACGCACAGCGGTTACAGGAACTTCGCCGCACGCCCGGCTCTACTTACTCTCGACCTATACTCACAAATAAGGGTGATGGTGAGGTGTCTTACTAACAGTAACATCTGTAGCAATTCTCTTTTAACTTTCAGTAACACCTGATTGTAGTTTTTCTGTTTTATTATGTCTATGATGTTGTGTGTGGGTCACAACACCAGCCTCTGCTGCCTGTGACCCACTTATATTTTGTTGCCTTGCAATATCCTAATCAAATTAAATCAAATAACATTCCTCTGTTTTGTTTAGTTCTGCCTGTCTATCTTGCATCTCAGTCTGCTGTTAGAGTTTGCTATAGACCTTTTGTGATCTTACAGCTCTCTACACTCAGATCAGGTTATTCTGTGATCAAGAAACTGTCCTCGCTATCTGCGATCATAATGTAGTGTCCTTCATGATCATCCCACTGATTTCTGAATTTCTATCTTCAAATAACACCTGTAACAACTAAAAATTTGGCAGTTACTAATCCTTCATCCTATGAAATAAGGATCATCTTATTGTTGCATGCAATATTGTAATGTTTAGCAAAGAGTATCCAATATGCAACAGATAAGATTATAACAAACAAACTTTGGGCAGAGTGTTCTTTGCCATGAAATGAAATGCCTCTTTTGAATGTAAAACAGAAAAGCACACACCAGAACACTTCTTCTATGCGTATGTCTTTTCATCCACCTTCTATATTCAGGGATACAATTGCCATCATAATCACATATGACTTTGTGTCTTTCTGCATATTTAGTAATGATATATTTTCTACATGAATTTCAGACTTACATTTCTTAGTGTCAATTCTAAGTGCATTGTTCATTAATCATTGCATAACATTAAACAAAATGCAGTCACTGTAACACTCTTATTATAGATAATTAAATACATTTGTATGTATGATTACAGGCAATCTGTGGAATACCTTTAATTCTACATTTGTAGAAAAAAGAAAATACCTCTTTTCAGTACTCAATTCTCAAACTTAACTTGCTGCCTTATAATGTATAGGGGCTGCTGGTGGTGGTGCATCCAGCAGAAATCGCATGCAGGAGGTCACTAGACGCGGCCTGCACAGCGAACCCAAGCCTCGCAAGTATGCGTCAACGTACGCACAGCGGCTACAGAGCCAACAGCCGGGCACTGGGAGGAGGGGTGAGTACAATCTGTGTTGTGCTTAATGTAAAAAAACAGATCACACACGGATTTTATGGTACATATATAACGTCAGTTCTGTGAGAATATTTCAAGAAGAGAAGGGTCTGCTAGCTTAGTGTGAAAACTTTTTCTTTGTCCAAAAGAATTATATGATTATGATACAATACTTCAACTTCAACATTAAGCTACAGGATGGTACAGGCTTACAGGTACATTTGTACGTATACCTGTGGCTGCAATACTGCAGTCACATGTCACCTTGAGAAAGGTTGGGAGGACCTACCAGAATGACGTACCAGGTTACTTCAGTATTTGTTGTTGTTTATCAGGTGGCAGAGTGAGCCCCCAACAGCCGGTGGGGAAGAGATTCGAAGGTCCCCGCCACAAACCCAAGACGTACTCACAGCAGCTCCAAGAGATTTCTGCTGCAGCTCCCAAGGGCAGACCCAGGCTGGCTTATAGTATGTCATACAGTCATGTACACACTATTTTGTTGCTTTGAAATGCAGAGCTGCCATCTTGTCACATTGCTTCAATAAAAAGAGATTTACATTACATTTACAAAAAGTATAAGAGACTGATGTTGGCTATTCAAGCATAGAAAATGCCATAGAAAGTCTTGCAGAAGTCAAATAAAAAGGAACATAGACGTCATTGTCACTGAAACGTCTGACAGTCGCTAAAATCATGTCCAGTTGCTTGAGTTACTGCTATTTGGCATATCTTATTACCTGGATGTCTAACCTTCACCGATGGAAGAAACATACATTTCAAGAATGTATTATGAATTCATTACTCAGGAATTGGAAAAAAAACCTGTCATTACCTTTTCTTCATTAGCTGGCACATCATCCAGAGGTTTCAAATCCCCGTCCATGCGGACTCAGACGCTCCGCCATGCACCGTACCCAGACGTGTACGAGTCTGTACTGGAGGATATATCCGAGGCCAGCACGGCCAGCTTGCTCCGCAGTACGTCAGACGATGTCAGGAGAATTCTGGAGGAGGAGGACATCTTTGGGGTAGGAACAAAAAGATAATGGTCTTATATGAAGGTCGTCTTGTTTGCAAGATAGTAGAGGTCTCGTGTAGATGTTGTCTTGTTTGAAAGGTTCTAGAGCTCAGTTTCTGTCTTTCCACAAAAAACAGAACCACATAAGAAATGAGTTCAGAAAAAATGGATTTTTACTCAATGTGTTGACTCAATGTGTTGACTTCACTTACTTCACTATCGGATTTAACGTCTGTCGTTCCCGTCAGGCAAGGGTTAGACGTACTTGCACATAGATGTAAAAGCATGTTTCTCTCAAGAAAGGGCATCTTTTTAGACGCTATTAGCCATTCTAACCTAGTACTTTTCCTTCCATAGGATGGAGGTGCAAGACCCAGGCAGAGAGACTACCCTGATTACGATGCCTCCAGTCTGTATGATATTGGAGATGATCTGCTGGGAGATGACTACATCAACAGTGTGGACCCTGACCAGCTGAGTCAGGCCTCGCAGAGCACAGGCAGCATCCTCAGCAACATCAACTGGGATGAGGTGGAGCAGCTCATCGCAACTGTGGAATGATGTCTACCACCCCTGTTAGAAAGTGGCACAACCCATACATCTGTTGATTTCATCTGTTGTTGGAATTCTTGATTCAGGTTAAAAGGGGTAGCTTTTTTGATGATGCAGAGCCATAATGCTTGAAGAGGATGATGTTGAATTGTTGGAAAAGAGTCCCAAAGATGAGAAGACTGGGATGATTCCTTGCTATCAATTTCTCTTTCAGCTCTAGCTTTAGCTCTGCTAAAAGTTATATCTTCAGATACTTTCCAAATGTATCTAACACATTTGATATTACAGTTCATAATGATTCTTTAGCCTTGTCCATGGTGCTAATCAAGAACTGTTGTGGTGTTTGCTGCAATAATCATAGAGAAGTGTGATTTTTGGCTTCAGTTTATCAAAATTGTTGCAACGGCCAACATCAAAGCATATGTCCATATGTGGAACAAGACTTGACCAATTGTTGTAAATAGTAACTTCTATTTTATGTCGTATAATGAAAGCACTTTCTGTGTCTTTGACTGTACATGTTTGATGAAAGTTCATGTGTAAATTGGTGATAGATTACAAAACACTCCTAAGGAGTTACTGGTGCATTGAGCTGTTTTCTGTGATAGCATTCAAAAATGTTATAATGTTTTGGCATCATCACTTGTACATTCCATAGAAGGTGTGCCCAACTTCTCTATGTTGCCATAATAAACAATGCTGCAAACGTATTCACTAAAAAGTACTTCGTCCTTTCTTGGTGTCAGGTTTTATTGCATCAGATACCAATACTACACAATACATTACCTATTGCAGATATACTAGATACTAGTAGATATACTGGATGCCCATAATTTTTTGCAATTTTTTTTCTATATCTGTCATTTGTACACAAGTCTGTATGTTGTTCAGATAAATATCAAGGCAACAGAACTGCGTACAAATGCAATTCCTATAGTTAAATTGCACCATAAATTTTCTCCAGTTAGATAATTGCTATGGCAATCGTTTATGCCTCTATTACCCTTCTTATGCATCGACCTTTGCTACTTGTGAGTAATGGGAATCCCCATCGTCATACGAACAACAACACCTAACCTAACCTACAGGTAAGATGACTTATTCAATTCAAACTACTGAAGCTACCATCATAACTCACCAAAATACTTTTTGTCAGATCGACCATGTTGTCGTCCGTCTGAAATCATTCCCGTCTTTTGAGTAGTATTTCTGACTTACTATCCTTTTCATTTGAAGTTGTCCAACACAGTCGGCCCCTTTGGCATACTTGGTGACGTCCTGAGTCTTAAGTACATATGCTGGGTCGGTGCTTTCCGTTGTCAATTGAGTGTGGCGATTTTAACCGACCGGGTGTTGTATGGACTTCTTGCCCCCCTCCTGTGTCGCTGATGCACTGACAACTCTGTCGAAGACGCCCTGAGTACAGCTAACCATGACTACCGCGGAAAAGGAAACGCCAGAAGTGAACTCTTCCAGTGAAAGTGGCAACTCTTCGAGTGACAGGTAGGACTAATATGCTGTAGTCTTGGTGCTTTTCTCCCCTTACACTGTCCTTAGACTCTTTATATCCTTCTGTTACGATTTGCTGGACATTGTATTTAATTGCCCATGTCCAAAGTTGCACAGTTTGCATGTTTGTTGCAAAGTTTCAAGTTTCAATCTTATCCTTTGTTTTAGAAATAAAGCTGTAACGTTAAACATACACGTTAAGCTGTAACGTTAAACATACACGTAAAACAGTATGACTGTCATGTGACAGTCGATCATTTGCCCCTACTTGCTCTTTGAACCCAAACATTTACCGGCGCCTGTACATACAAACCGTAAATTTGAAAAACTGCCAAAACAGAAAGTTGATTGACAGGCCTATTGTACTGATAAAATTACGGGATTGTTAAGGGAGGGGCATTCGTACTACATGTCGTTGACATTTGATCTTAGTTTCTGGATTGAACGTGCGTCTGAAATCCGTGCTTTAGACAGGTGACCTATAGTCAAATTGTTAGCCGCATGCTTTTTTTAAACACAAATTAAAAACAAATGTTTTTATCATGTGAAGTAACAATAGTAATTCGGCCTAAAGATGAGTAAAGACTAAAGAAAAGAGTAAACTCATCCTCTAAAATTATATAATACATCTAAATAAATTTGCCGCTTTTGTTGAATCCTTCACAAACTGTCAACGGTGAAGTTTTATATGGCGAATCGCCGCGAATGCATTATTTATAATCTCCACCAAAAATATCAAAGTGTGACGTATGCGATGATATCCTCGTTTCATTTTTTCAGCTCCAGTGACGACGAACAGTCCTCACCACGATTTGAGCCACAGTCTAAGGTACATGTACACATGGCATGCAACGCTACAGATTTATGATTTAACAGATTGCACTTTATCCAGTGTCTATACCATACAACTGTTTAGATACAGCAATAACTTTGTTTTTTCTTTCATTTCAGAGACGTGGAAGTAGCAGGGATGACTTGGCCAACGCTCTGAAGTCTGTCAAGGCAATGACAGGTGAATTACAAATACTTATCTGACTTGTCATATTTACATTTTAAACATTTGCCGTAACGTTTTTTTTTAGCAAATAATATCGTTACGAAATCAAGTCACCTAATCATAATGTCTGTCTGATTTTTTTTCATGCTTCAAACAGGACCACCTACGTCTACGGTGATCCATGTCCAAGCGGAAAACGCCCAAGTCGGCAACGACAACATCTTGTACAAAGACAAGAAGAGACCCAAACCAGGTGTCATATTGTTTACTTACATGGTTTTGCATATATCAAGACTTAGGTAAATCCGATGTATTACTCACACTGAAATGGTTCGTTTTCATTGACTTCATTGTCGTTGGCTTCTGTAGGTTTCTATTTCCTGTATGACTAACTTCTTAAACCTAAACAGATCCATATTGTGGTTGATCATGATAACCTTTTATCTCTGTCTGTCACAGGAAGATCCAGTGAGTCCGAACCTGCCTGCTCGAAGAGTCGAGGGGACGAGTTGCCGATATTGGTGTACACTGTGCTCAGTTTGATGTGTCACATGGCTCCAAATACCGCAATACCAGTTTGGTTTTTCCTACATCTCACTGATGACTGTAAAGAAATGGTTGGGGAGAAAGGGTCCGGATACAACGAGATGATTAGAAATGAGCTAGGTCTGTCAGAGTTTGATCCCTTCGTCGCTAAAAACGGTGGGAAAACGTTCATGGTTAACAAGCGGCAATGCGATGATCTACAAAATTCCCTCTTCCACAGCATTGCCCCGGCTCGGAAACGTGCATTGATAGAGCTGGGTAAAATCTACGCTAAAACATTCCACGAGTGCGACAACAAAGAGTGGGAGAAGCAAAAAGCTATGCTTCCTCATCTGCGCCTTTTCTGGTTTCGGCATGTTAAGAAATACAACCTTTCGGAAAACATGCCTTTTGGTTTCATGGTGGCTTCTATCCGAATGATGGGGAAATACATGGATGGTGATTATAGAAGTCGCGTAGAAAAACTCGCAGACGACTGTCTGAGCCTTAGCAAGAGCCCCGAAGAAAAGGAAAAGGCGCATCGAGCTCTTGGTGAAATTCGAAAGAAGTTAGGCCAGTATGACGCAGCTGAGAAAGCCTTGAAAGCAGCTGTGCAGATTCGCAGGGAGGTGTCAGGCAGTGAGCAAAGTCGTTAGAGTATCAAGGCCATATGCTTTGGTTAGCTAAAGTTGCCACAGAGCGCGGACAGTTCAATAAGTCTTTGAAAATCCTCGGAGAGTGTCTGCAGTGCAACGCGATGCACGATGAAAATGTGCGAAATCTTCTGGCCTCTGTGGTCTTCGAACAAGGTCGGTGTTATGAGAAGTTGGGGAAATTTGACGACGCGTTTCGGTGCTATGACAAGGCGCTAAAGGCGCATTCTAACATCCTTAAAGACAGAGGAGGGTACAGGTACCCGCAATACCTGCTCAAACGAGCCCATATGTTAGCCTTGATCTCGCACGGTACCAGTACCGTCTCGAGCGCTGAGGTCCTTCTTGAGGCAATAGCGAACTGTGACGAAGCCGATTGTATCCTTTCCCGACGTCACGGTAGTAAACACAACTACAGAGCACCGCGCCAGACTGTACATAAAACAGCGCAAGTTTGGTTTGGCTCTGGGATTTGCCCAAGACGCGCTGCGCATCGTGGTTGAAACTTATGGAAAGAAGCACAACAAAGTCGGTGACGCGCTTCTCATATTGGGCGAGATCTGGACAAATAAAAAGAACAAAGACGGAGACAACTTTCTTGGACTTAAAGCGTATCATTTCGCCTTAGCGTGCTTCGAGGATGATCACCCTTGCATCAGTGACCTTCGAGCTAGAATGAGTGACCTAAAAGATAAGCTTGATGAAACGGAAGTTACGTTGCTTGACGACGATGATTTTGATAATTTGATTGGTCCCAGCATTTAGGTCACCACCATGTGCTGTGTCCTCATCCTCGCTTCGTCGACCAGCAAACATACTTCTTCGTTGCGGACCGTTTAGTTTTGTGCACATAAAACAAAAGCCTTTGTTTCTCTTACACCGGTATTGCGATATGTGGTCATGTTCACCATGAAATGAGCGCATGCAAGTGAAAGATCACTAGATATATTGCCTGTAGCATGATGCTGAATTGCTCCGAAACTAGTCTAGTGTTGACCTAGGTATCCTTCTGTCATGTGGTGTCATTAGAGAAAGGAAGTCGTAATAGATCAATGTTGATTGGCAAAGATGTTTGTCCAATTCTTGATTTTGTCATTATATGCATATATTTCTATTTTATTTTATGGTGATGTATTTCTAATTTTCGTGCCTGTACATATGTTTATGTGTTAAGCTACTCGTGACAATAACTCGTCATTCCTTAACTGGAAGATATTACTATAGAATACTATATAATATGATATAGATAGTGGGGTGTGATTGTATATACGCTAGCCATTGTATCTGGTTTCACATTGAATAAATGAAACTGCACTACTCACATGTCTGTTTTTAATGATAAACACTCTTACGGATTAGTTTACTGATTAGCATAATTAATGTACATTGTGCTATACAATCGGAAAGCCTGTTGTTGTTGTTGTTTTCCTTTAAAATGCTAAGATGCGGTTTTTGTGCAACAGGGAAAATCATTGACGTAATTACGCGGTGGGTTCCCTCCGAAAAGTGCCAAATATCCCTGCCGCCGGCCAACAAAAAGTGCCAAAATTTCCCTGATAACGACAAATTTAAACATTGTGTTTGCAGGGGAATTTTGGCACATTTGATTTGTGAGGCACAAACACGGTCAACCCTGGTGTTGGACGTATGAATATTAGATCGTAATAGCTAGATCATTGTAAAGTCGAGATAGCATTAAGTTTTCAAGTGCAATTGAGAAATGATCGATCCAATTTAAGTTTTGTTCGCAAATCCGCACCCCCGGCCTAGAACTCTGCTCAGTTCTAGATCAGTTTCTATAATAGCCTGGACACCAGGATTGTGGAATCCAGCCTTGTTAGCTTTGTTCCGCTCCCGAAGGTCCCTACTTGCCAACTAACACAGATTCAGCTCTTATATAACGCTAATTCACCTTTATCCGCGGGGTAACCTACAAAATGTATATCCATTGCTTTTAGACAGTGGCTTTAAATTTCAATTCATTCTAACTACTGCAGTTTGTAACCACCGTCTGTCGACTTGACATCCCTTATTACCCCGTTACCCCTCGGACAAAGGTGAATTAGCGTTATATCTTATATGAAAGGAGAATACGTATATGAGACGTGGTGAATATCATAGTAGTTCCGCTAGATGCCGCTTTCACGCGGCACAGTGGAGGAGTCCACTGTCTCGCTCCGAAGATAACAATTCGTAACCAAGGAATCCCTGAAAAATATATCCATGTAGCGTCAGTATCCATAATTTGCATTGAATAGGCTGTAAAATCAATATTTTATGACATTTTATCAAATGCAGCGATCGTTTTATTCATCAATCTGTTATAATGGATTACTTTTTCATACCTATTTTAGAGTAAAATCGTCCACATGACCATCTTTCCCATATTTGGTAATATGCTAATTTCGCTCCTATATATAGCCTTGCAGCTCTGTCTACTTTCCTTCTACAACCAACATTCACAGGGGTAACCTCACGCTCTCTGACAGGCGAACTTCAAGTAATAAAATGGGTTCCGAGAAGAAACTACCCTACAAAGTTGGTACGTAAACACTTAATTATGCACAATGGTTGATCTACCGCAAGTTATGGCAGTATTTGTAGCAGCTGACGTATTATTTTACCATTCTTTCATTGACGGCTATTATAGAACCGGTGCATGCCGGCTGCAGCCGGCGGTGACAAGTTTCAGATCATATGTAACAGTCTACGTATCCGGTCATAATCACAATGCAAACAGGTTGTCAGCTCAAATCAATGTATTGCAAACGCTGCACGTTCTAGTTAAAGCGACTTTTTCTAAGAATTTTGGTTCCAAACTGTATTAACTTTGGCAGGTGGCTGTGCACGTGTGTGGGGAGGGGGGCGTATATGTAACGTTAACTGGGTACAGGTCCTGTCATAGTTTCTGGATAGACCCTCACCATGGCGCTTTGTCAGCAAGGCAAATAACCCGTACCCCCGTGGCTGTTTAACCCAGTTCACTATGACCTGTAGGGTTGTTTTTCACATAACTGGTCAACAGGCTTTTGGCGTGACACATCAGTTTTGTACCGTATGTAATAATTGACAAGCCGCAGAAGACAACATGATTTTAAAGGTTTGATCAAGGAGGTTAAAATCCTTAGTTTAAGCTACTCAACCCGGGATGGACCCTTATTGTTTTAATTAAATGATTAGCTCTCCTCAAACACGGGACCTCCATTCATGCGTCCCATCCAAGAGGACGTCCCCAGCCGAAGCGACATGGTAACTAATAGTACCATTAAAAAAAACACATAAAACTGCATTGCCATCTTGACAAACAAGGCGGATGAGAGGAAACTAGGTTTTCACTGTGTTTTTAGTTAGCTGTCAAATTCTCAAGTAGTAGTACAGTAGCAATACCACGGAAATGCATATTCCTAGTGTTTCAATTTCATTGTGTAGAGGCCATCATGATAACTGCAAAAATAAAACTACTGCCAACATTTCAAGATCTCCACCCAGAAATTACAGAAGTGATTGTGTGATTTACCACAATGAAAAACTTGTGCAAATGCTCTTCCAGCTGACCTCAGCCTGGCCGAGTTTGGCCGCAAGGAGATCGAGCTGGCCGAGCGCGAGATGCCGGGGCTGATGATGATGAGAGCCAAGTACGGGAAGGACAAGCCTCTGAACGGAGCGCGCATCGCAGGCTGCTTACACATGACCATCCAGACTGCCGTTCTCATCGAGACACTCAAGGAACTTGGAGCTGAGGTGGGTTGGGTCTCGTTATTAAGTAAGAGAAAGCATGAGGGATTGCAGTTGTACTTTGAATCAGTTTGCTTTAAATTTGGTCATCAGAGACATTGATGGTATTCGATGTCTTGTTTGCTGGACTAAATCATGCACCCAGCAATCCATTCCAGTGGTGGAGACCCTAGAGTACAAGCTTAAACTTAAAGTTTATGATAATTATGGCTAACACAAGATTTCAAATAATGATACTTGTCAGAATTGAAACTTTCAGTTAATACCCACAGAGTATCCTGATAACCTTATTGGACTGATTTTCATCTTGAGCTCCTATTGTCACCTGTTCATTTGGAAATCAGTCTATTGAGGTCATGTTGATTGTTGTATTAGTGATAGTCGTTATCCTAAATTGTGGTATGTTACAGCAGACAAGAAATCTGTACTATCTATGGATAAGATATTTGCTTTGCATTTTCATATCAAACCTTCAATTGGTTGAGAGGTTTTCTGGTAGTAACATGTCAATTTATTGTGATTTCTTTAAAAAGGTAACCTGGTCCAGCTGCAACATTTTCTCCACACAAGACCATGCGGCAGCAGCCATGGCGAAGGCAGGTGTGCCTGTGTATGCGTGGAAGGGCGAGACAGATGAGGAGTACATGTGGTGCGTGGAACAGACCATCTACTTCCCCGACGGACAGCCACTCAACATGATCCTGGACGATGGTGGAGACCTGACCAACCTCGTGCACACCAAATACCCACAGCTTCTGGAAGGTTGGTTGTCAAAACTGCTCCATTAGGCCTAAATGTAAAGTATGTGGCTCCACTGCCCAGTGGCCACCCAAAAAAGGCTAGGGTCAGCAGTTTTTGCTAGGGTAGGTTGGGAAACATAGCCTGGGTACCATCTGATTTGTACCGGGGCTCCTTACACTTGCTGCCGTGGAAGAAATCAGATGGTACCCAGGCTAGGGAAACAGGAAACACAACAATTTTTTCCTAGGTCTTACTAGGTTAGTTGTCAAAACTGCTGTATCTTCCAACCTGCTGAACACCAGGCCCAATTTACTTTGGCACTTGAGGAAAAATCATTTATATTTTCCGGTAGCTGACAACTTTTTTTACCCACAGGAATCAAGGGTCTGTCAGAGGAAACAACCACAGGTGTTCACAATCTGTACAAGATGATGGCCAAGGGTGACCTCAAGTGCCCTGCCATCAACGTCAATGACTCAGTTACAAAGGTATGAAAAGGTTTTGTATGAGCCTATTGAGCTACTGAATAGGCCGCCAAAAGGCTCAAAGCAGTTTGGCATGGTTAGTTTAGTGGTGCATAAACCCCACTGTTACCTAAGTAAGGTAGAAATATAGTCTTGATGCTTTTGTTACTATAGTATTGGACATAACATGCAACCAAGATAAATCTTTTTCTTTCTTTGGTCAACAGAGCAAGTTTGACAACTTGTACGGCTGCCGTGAGTCTCTTGTCGATGGAATTAAGCGTGCCACAGACATCATGCTGGCCGGCAAAGTGGCTGTTGTCGCCGGTTACGGTGATGTCGGCAAAGGCTCCGCCCAGTCCCTCAAGGCTTTCGGTGCACGGGTCCTCATTACTGAGATTGATCCCATCAACGCCCTGCAGGCTGCCATGGAAGGTAGGACAAACTGTCACTTCTTTCAGTTAGTGTAACATGATCTGTAGTGAAAACTAAAAACTATAGGCAAATAATAGCTCTTTTCCTTGTCAAGCCCTTAGTCAGGTAGAGCTAGATGTGCAAAGTTTATTACTTTTCCTGTGTGGCATGTTGTATTTAAAGGATATTCAATCTCTACGACTGGATAAAAAAAATCAGATTTTCTTCTGGATGTTTCTAGTGACAAATCATCACTCTTCTTTAGTGTTATAGTTGATTTGTAAAAGTTTTGCCTCTTGAACATTTTTTTTCATTGGGTTTTAGATGTTTTTGTCAGAAAGCTTGCAAACAAGATATCTACAGGTTTCATTTGATACAGTATCAAAATTAGTAATACTATTTCATTTCTAGTTCTTACTGACCAAGCACAGTTGCTTCCCAAAAAGATGAATTTAATTTACTTTGTTGTATGACTTTTTGCTTTACTTCATCAGGTTACCAGGTGACAACCATGGATGAGGCCTGCAAGGAAGGAAACATCTTTGTCACGGCCACCGGCTGCAAGGACATCATCAAGGCTGAGCACTTCCAGCAGATGAAGGAGGACGCCATCGTCTGTAACATTGGCCATTTCGACTGCGAGTTGGAGGTCAAGTGGCTGAACGACAATGCCAAGAAGGACTCCATTAAGCCACAGGTAGGGTAAACTTTACCTTTGAAGATGGAAACTTTCAAACGCCTGCTACTCAAGAAGGAAATGTCACAGACAACTCAAACTTTGCTTGATGATAGAAGAAAACTTTCTAAAACTATAGGCATTGTTGATTATAATTTTGACTATTTAGTGCTGCATACATTGGTGCATGCACCTCTTTTAAGACAACTCTGACTTCAAGAGTTTCAGTACCAAGAATGAGCAGTATAGCTAAAATGGTCTTTTGTGAATTTTGATAAATGTGTAGTATGTTTGTGTAATTTTTTTTCCTGTGTGTCATGTTATATTGTGCAATTATCTATGTTAACAGTCGACCACAGGAAGAATAGGTACAATCTATTGTTTCATGGACAAGCTAATTGTGGATCATAATAAACTCGTCTAGACTCAGAGATAAGTGCTTCATAGTAAAGAAGTCTTGTACAGGGTTCATGCAGAGCTCACATGCTAAAATTGCATTCTCTGTCACCCTGCATAGGTTGACCGTTACACCCTGCCTAGCGGACGTCACATCATCCTGTTGGCTGAAGGTCGCCTGGTGAACTTGGGTTGCGCCACCGGCCACCCCAGCTTTGTCATGAGCAACTCCTTCACCAACCAGGTGCTGGCACAGATCGAACTGTGGACCAAACCAGACCAGTACAAGGTTGGAGTTTTCGTGCTGCCAAAGAAGGTGAGGAAAAAAACAAAAACAATCCTGCCTTATTTTGTTCTTATAGACGGTCTGTCATGATTACATTGAAAAACTGACTTTTAAGTTTCTTTTTTGATTTAACCACAAATTTGATTCACAACCATTTGTGAACACTGTCAATGCAACACACATGTTAGTGTTGTACTGGTGTATATGACAATAACATATGTAAAAGACAGCTGGGGTGCTTAGGTTTCAACAAGGTTAACATTAAAGTATTTGCATAACCTAACATTGAAGATCAACCAGGAAAAGAAGAATAATATACATGTGTGTAGTAAGAAATTTGGTTATGTGTCTACTACTGTCTAGTGATTGCTTTGGTGATTTTTATGCACATAAATAAAATGATAAATCTTTTGTATTTTAGCTGGATGAGGAGGTTGCCGAGGCACATCTGGAACAGCTGGGAGTCAAACTGACCCGGTTGTCAGACGACCAGGCTGGCTACCTCGGTATCCCCAAGGAGGGCCCCTACAAACCTGACTTCTACCGTTACTAGTTCTACAGAGAGTAGTCATGCTACGTAACTGTGTAGAGGCAAAAAAACTGTTAGCAAAATGCACATTTTGGAACAGAGTGTATCACTCAACAGAAATAAGCATGTGTTTACATGTATATCCATGGAAGTGAATAAACATGTGTTAACATGTACATCCATGTTGTTGTCATTACTGCAAACACCTAATATGATAACAGTGCAGTATCTGTCTTTGTTTCAAGACTAGTTCTCTGAAGGCCATCTTGGACCAGGTCAGAACAACTGGCAGTTGTACTGTGTTCCAAATGAGGCTTGTTTTCACCATCAGGTCTTAACTGTTCCAACAGGACAAAATTCACATTGACTACGGCCTCATTAGCTTTGGTTTGCCCCGGACTGTCAGGAGGTGACCTAGCTGACAAGGCTGGACTCCAGGCAACAAAACAACTGGCAGTTGTACTTTGTGTTCCATATGAGGCTTGTGTTCATCTGTGTAATTGATTAACATCAAGTACACAAACTGTAAATTAGCTATTCTAGCATGCAACTGCTTGGTCAAGCTAAACATCTCAACAAATTTATTTATCTCATGAGGTTACTGGTGAATATTGATAATGAGAAGAAGAGACTGAAAGTTGTGGAAGCCATCAGTGCTTTATTTACACAGAATAGATGAAGGTTTTCTCCATTAATATTAACCTGCTTTATGGCACATGATTAACTAGTCACTTTTCTAACGAACTGACTTCCAACGGGAAGGTTAAAACACTGCAGCGTAACTTCAAGTATAAATCAAAATCAGTGGAAGCCTTTAACATCTTGATATGACTGGAAACAACAGCTACTTTGGAACTGAACTGAAGGGTGGCATCTTAAGCAGCATGGCCCAGTAACTAGGATTAACTTTACCAAATACTGTGATAATGAATGCAGGAATCACATGGACTCTTGTGACAGGTCTGTGTTCTGATGGTCAAGTTTTGAACATCACAATTTAGACTTGAATTTCCACAATACCACAAGTTAATATCAGATATGTAAGTCTATGTACATCGTGTATCCATATTGGTATTTCACAGCTATTCACCTAACTGACAAAGACCACTGAGTACACCCGCATACAGAGTAAATGTTCACGGTTTCTTCCCTACTCTATGAATGTTTCCAGTGCGAAGTCTCTGCAGGACTTTAGTTGTGTGGGTGGATTTCGCCTTCTCCAACTTGTCTTTATCAACTCCAAATGCTCGTCCCAAGAACATGTCAATTTCTGGCTGGTCAATTTCAGGATCAGCAGTTAAGAAGGCCTTTCTGACGTCCTCTACCACCACGTCACTGTAATAAAAAAGGTCTTGTAAGTTTCGAAATGGGATAAAGATAAAGATACCTACTAAGTTAAAATTATTTTGTCTATGAAACCTAAGATACATGTACTTAGTTTGTTGAGACTTGAGAGGATCGAGTGGCCAGGCTACGTGGACTCAAGATCAGAGGTCGCAGGTTTGATTTGTGGCTAGACGTATCCTCCAAAAAGGCAATTAGCAGGGCTTTCCTCATTTCACACAGAACAAATGGGCACGTAACTTTGGTTAGGGAGATAGGTGATGGACGGAGAGATGGGCTCCAACCTCCAATGACATCACATGTAATGTACATCAAACGAGCTGTCACAGAAACACTCATTGACTACAAGTTCTTACCTAACGTCCCCTAGAGCAGCCTGTATGTCATCCACATACGCCTCTCTCTCCGACTTTGTCTGGTCGCGAAGTCTGTTGATGAAGGGTCCTGTTCTTCCCTCATCGTCCTGCAACAGATAACCGCATACATGTATCATTCCAAACATCACCAATAATCCGCTAGGTTCAGCTTAAGGATGGATGCTATGAGGCTCGGAAGGCCAAACTTTTATGATGGATCTCAAAATACAAATGTGAAGCTGTATAATGGCAAGCATACGCTGAATGCTTCACTAAGATGGATCCCTGTTTACAAGGTAATTCATCATTCCGAGTATGCATGTCATGAATGGTGGGTAATATGTCAAAGGCCCCTGAGACAAACAGAACACACTGGACACTGATACAAATTGAGACTGGTGGAGAGGAGAACTGTTTACATGTCAGGGACCATTGCCTTTGACATATTTATTACCCACAGTTCATGTCACTTCGCATGGGATATGTATGCTCAGACTAGTGAACAGACAACACTATTGTCATATGTCGTGAGCACAATAGGTTGCCAAAAGTACATTGTAAAAAAATGAGTAACTCAATAAGGACTGCATGTTGTACCTCAGTGAAGAGTAGTTTGAAGGGTATGGGTCCTCCCTGTGTGTCAAGCTCATCCTCAGCAGCCTGCACCAGGACCTGGATGGACTCTGACTCTTTCAGTGGAAAGAATTCGGCTATTCCAGCAGAAAATTCCTCCTTAGGTATCATTCCCTGCAAAGTATTCAAGCAAGAGTATTTAGAGTTTCATTTTTGCATTGCCCATTTTTTAGGAAACTGCAAACCTTTCACAACATTTAAGGAAACTGCAAAAACTTTCACAGAATTTCCAACTCATTTATTTACTACTACCTACCTACCTAGTCCCTTGACCTCCAGGTCGTTGGGGGGACAACGTAGACATGAAGATCGAGAGTTTATTTACACGTGGATTATTCTTAACATGTCTAATTAGCTTTACAACACCCCTACAAAACATTAATTTACAATTTCCTCCAAATGGAACTCAACAAGACTACCTCCATTTATACTATAGTACTAGCCTTTTTTGTGCAAAAAAGTCTAGAATGATTCAAACTTAGGGACACTTTTGTGTCAGTAGCTATAGGGAAAAGGGTAATTTCAAGGCTTGCCTGACATAAAGCAAGGAGTTTTAAAGCTGTGCCTGCCCCTACCTGAGTGCCCAGGGAGACGTCCTTCTGAGCGAAGTGGCTCAGCAGACGAGACAGGAGGTCAATCTGCTGGTGGTAGATCCCCTCATCGGTCTGAAGAACAACATCTTACAGTTACTTAAGTAGTTCATACAAACATGCTACTGACAGATTCAATAGATCTACATAGTTGTGGTACTAACACATTGTTCTTTCATGTCTCTGTGTGCGTACAATTCAATATCCACAAGGAATTCTTATTATTGAAAGTTTGGTACTTTCTGGTAGATATCTCAGAATCACTGTAATATGTCACCACTGCATTTTCTGCCATGCTGGTGTTCTTTTTGTATTTCTTTTTTGTACTCATGGCTCAAGTTTGTTTGATACAATATAGATATTTTCCAACAAATATAAGAAGCAATATGATTCAAAATGTCAGAACAATATCTAAAAGCTTGCTGGTAAAAGAAAGATGTGCAACAATTGAAAATATACAATGATCTTACTGACAAACATTTGATTAACTGACCTCCCCCTTGAGAATACTGAAGAACAGGTTGATGCTGTTCTCTGATTGGTGGAAGCGCGTGCAGGCATCGTGGATGTTATACCCCCACTCCGCCACCAGGGGTTCCAGGTTGAACCGTTTCTCCAGGTACATCAGCAGGTAGTTCTCCAACTTGGTGGGCTTTGCTTTCTAGAAAATGGTCACACAGGCAAATGGTTTGCATCACATTGTGAAGTTGCGTGTTGCCGTACAAACTTACATTCTGCATTGGAAAATGTTTTCATGGGCTGGTGTGGCAGAGATAAATAGAATGGAACACAGTGTATTCAACATCACTTTCAGTCTTTCTGCAAGTTTGATCAGCCATCTGGTGATCAAACCAGTGGTCAGGTAGTGAATGAGGGTAAGACAAAATTGTTGTATCCTAATTGTTGTATTGTTGTACACAGGGATCTCCCATGCATCAATCACTTGACAGAATCTTAAAAAACATTTTCCATCCCAACATCTTGACAGACAAAACATGAAAAAGTAAGAATTAGATCAAATCACCTGTCCAGTGAGGTGACAATGGTTTGCTTAGATGACGGAATAGAGCCATAGAGGCAGGGGGAAAACCCTATAACATTGAGCACTTTTGGTACAGAGTCAAATGTATAGACTTACCCCTGCATCATGAGCTGCCTTCTCTCTCCACACATCCTTGATGACAATGGCCAGGTCCCGCTTAGCCAACTTCCTGTTACGAACTTGTCCCTCGTAGCGCAGGTAAGCTGGTACGTCCGGTTTGAAGCCCTTAAGATACGCAGATAAACAAGAGATCATTGATGGATGTTGAGATCATCGATCTACAGTCAATTGAAATGCATATCAGGGACAACAACTTGGCGGTAAGTTTCAGCAATATGAAAAGCAAGGGAAATACTCTATGGATCAATAGTCTTTGGGAACATTTTTCTATGCAGCTGAAAAATTTAGTTTTAGAACTAGGTCACTCCGTGAGCAAGATGGACTGGATAGCCATCGAAAATTTGGAGGTACGTTTGCTTACCTTTAATAACAGTCAATGATTGATGAAAAATTCTATTAACTGTGAACATACGTGACTAATGAATCTCTTCAACGATGTTAGTTTTAGATACAATCTAAATGTTTCTAATGCACTTTAAAACCTGTCATTAAAGACCGCTTTAGCTGAACCAGTGTCATCGACTTACCCTTCCTTCAAAGAACTCGGGAATGTCCTTGTCGCTTGCTGCATCTTTCATGGTCTGCAATTCCTGCAGCAGGGCGTCCATCTTCTGATCACTGGTGGTTTCCTTGGTTAACTCCGCCCAACGCTCTGCCCCACCATCCACCACATCCCCACACTTGTCCCAGTCAGGCCTTGCGATAAAAAGAATCACAATGTTATTGTTGTTTTATTTTTAAGAGTAGTTATGGGGTGCCTCTCAGACCAACTCTATACTACAAATTTATGAATCAAAGTGTTACTAAATACCCCACAAAATTAAACCCTTCACAGGGGCATAGAAGCCTAGTAACCCAGAGAAAGGAGGAACAGTGCCCGACTAACCTGGGTGTGGCGCTCCGTCTCAGCGTCTCTTGCTGGGTGTAGAACTCGTCTCTCTGCTGCAGCACCTGTTTGTGTACCTCCAGCAGGGTACTGCACAGGAACAACAGACAGGTGGGTTAGACGATAGAGGCTTTTCATTGATGTCATGGTCATTATCGTCATCACCGGCAAATTGCCTAGACCACTTTTACTGTCTTTGTCCCCCATAGTAACTATAATTTGAACCCCCATTGACCATGTTGGTGGGTCCTTTTTAAGAAGTAGCATCTTGGTGTGTTTTACTGAGGTGTGCTGTAATCCAACATGGAACAGATGACGTCAAATGAAAAGCCTGTAGTCATCGAATAAAGTTAACATTGATTGATATAAACTGAAGAGCATAATTATGTAAAGTAAATATGCTGAAATGATAGGAATACTGCTTCTACTTCATATAGAGTAGACCTACTCATGCTCCTGCTGCAGTTTGCTGAACTGGTCCCTTAGAACTCCCTCCGTCTCCAGAAGGGCGTTGTGTTTGGCTTCCAGCATTTCAAAGTCTCTCCTTGGAACAACGTCCCCGTAGTCTGCCTTCATACGGATCAGTTCCTCCGACATTTTCTTCAGGTCTACACGAGCTTGCCTAAGGGAAAGAAGATTCCAGGCTATATTATCAGTCCTGCTACCAAGGGAAGCTAAAAATCTACATGTACACTTTATCCTAATACTTTGATATGAAAAAAAAACAACAACATTGAAATAGACAAATGTACTCTTGAAGATTTGAGAATTACACAAAACTTTTAAGTCAAAGAAACTTGAGGATTTTCCTTACTTCAGTGCTACTCTCATCATGATCGGGTCGTCCTGCGGGTCGCCCACACTGCCGGCTGACGCAGCCTTCTGCAGGTCTTCAGCCTGGTAACGAAGGTCGTTTATGTCCGACACAAGAAGTTTCCTTGCATCGCACTCATCACGATAGCGCAGGTACTGCTCTGATAGCTCCTCTCTCAACTAGCAAAAAAGAATAATGATAAGAGACCTCATTATTTGAGCCATTGTTATTACCAAGCATATTGGTCATTTACCCTGATGAAAGCTGAAGAAACTTTGGTGAGTAGAAGTTTTGTGTGTTAGATGGGGACTCAACAAAAGTTGTGACAATATGATCCAATTCCCGTCAAGTAATTACTTGGTCCATCAGTGGCTGAGAAATATTATTAAATGGAATCAGGACTATAGCTTGAAGTATTACAGGACAATTTGGCTTTACTAACTAGGTACAGTCAAATCTGCTCAACATTCTGGTCATCTTGGTCAACTCATCCCAGCACTCTAGTCAACTCACCTAGGGTTAGTGTATTGGGTGAACTTTGTCTAATTAGCCTTGTGCCAAGTTTGTAAAGGACGGACACATATGACATCCATGGCACTTACCTTATTAACCTGTGCCTGTAGGTTCTGCTGCTGTTCACTCATCCCCATGATCTTACGATACAGTCCTGTGTTCTCTCTCCTCAAATCCACCATTTCTGCAAAACATTGATAAAGCCTTTAAGAAAAATATCACATGTTAAATTTGACGCAAGTAAGTAAACACTATGTAACACATCAAACCTGAAACATTTCTACTAATGTCTTTTCCATTCTTCAGAGTTTGCTCTCATGATCAGTACCCACCTTGTTTCTCCTGCTCTCGTATCTTGAGGATCTTCTGGTCACACTGCTCGGAAACTGTCACCAGCATGGACTACACAGTAAAAGGGAGACAAAATTCAGACTTTCAAGGTGCATTGGTTTATGTGGCAAAGTACATCACATATTGTTTCACACCTGATAAGAACATAGACAAGACTGGATTCTACCAACTGGTAATAGGTGTGAGCAAGGTGTGAGGAATTTACAGTGGAGAACTTAAATTTTGCAGCATGATAAGAATCAATTGCTAGAATAGTAAATAGACTGGATACCATCCAAGGGAGTATAAAAATCAACAGTTTGCAGTATCTTTGACTTAATCATTAAAAAGAATTGTACCAATATACTATCATAGAAATGACGGTGCCTGTTTTTGAGTGGAGAGATGACAGCAAAAACTACAAACTTAAAATTGTGGTGACAACATGTTTTTCAAGATTGACAGTACCTTGAGTGGTTCCAGGTCCCTTATCTGTTGTCTGAGGTGAGCTAGCATTGTTTCATATTCATTCTTGATGGATGACAGCAGTGGCTTGTAGGTCTTAAAGTCTTCAATCAAGTACTCAAAGACTTCACGGTGTGCCTGTGTGGTGATAAAACATAGTTTGTAGCCTTGTCTGAAGTGTAGCATCAGATGTATATTTGTCAAGATAACATTTAAGTGGATCGCTGGAAACAAATTTTATGCAAGACACATTAATGTAAGCATCGTTCAAAACAAGAATTCCTGTAAACCTCAGATAAATATGCACAGTTTCTCTTTGTAAAATTTACATATTTTGAAAGCCTTGTTCTCTAAAGAAACTCCAAAGCCAGGTACAGGGTATGCATCATTTAATCCCTGTGGAATGTTTATTTCCCCTACAACATATACAGCAAACACTTCAAGTTCAATGCACCTGTCACCTGCAATAGCAAAAAATATAACAAATTGGGGAACATACCTGTAACCTGAGCTCACTTGGTCCTGAGTCAGGGCATCCCAGTGCTCGCAGTTCCTTCTTTAGAAAGTTCTCTAACTGGTCGAGGAATTTGGGCTTTGGGACACCTTTCCCAGTGTCCTCCTCCTTTACCAGTGGTTTCCTGCTGTACGACTTGACGGAGGTGGAGCCGTGCGGAACGAGAGCCGTGCTGGAGGTCGTCTGTCCCGCGGCGTGAGCTGGCCACGCATCCAGGGCACCTGACCTGGTGTCAACGTACGGCTGTGGTGGGGGTCAACAATACAGATTTGTCATGACATAGTTACGTTAGTCATGACATTAGTCATGACATAGTTACGTTAGTTCCCCTAAAAGGTAGGGAAACTTGGAATACTCCACATACTATACAAAAAAAGGATTCCACAATCAACTTAATTAGAGGGTACCACATGTACTCTGAGGGAAAATATGCACATGAAGATTGTTAGAAGGAGACCTACTCGTCAAACTACATGAGACCTTTAAAAGATTCTTGGCTCACAAGTCACATGTCAATCGCTTCCTCCATGCTATTATATGCTGTACTTTCAGCTTTACTATAATTGGTAGGAATATGGGATACCCTATTGGGACTAATCAATATAAACTAACATGTAGATGATTTCTGTTGGTTTGGTTTCAAGAGGACATATGTTCACTGCACAGCTATTTGGACAGACATGGAGCTTCTGTCATAAGGTTGATAAAGCAAGAAGAAATCTCACCTGGAGAACACCTGGCGATGGCAGGCTGTACTTGGAACCGGTTGAGACCAGCTGGTAGGACGGTCCTGTCAGACCTTCGTACCCTTTCATCGCTCGTGGGGACATATCACTGTAACGGGGACACAAAAGAGTTAATCTTCATAATTAAGGTTTGTGATGAATGGGGTCATTCTGTTTGTCATGCTGGTAATCAAATCAGGATGGAGAATGACTTAATTGGAGCCATGAAAATATACAGAAGATCTAAAGGAGCATGAATTTCTGGTAAATTGTGGGTATTGTATGTAGATACGACGTTTACTAGGCATTTGCATCTATCATAATTATGAAACACATATGCAATGCACTCCAATGGTCTTTAAAGTACTTATGGTTAACATATCAACTGTTACAATGAGAAGATTGTGAATGTATTGATTGGATTAAATTAGGGACAATATGTCATCTTATTATGATAACAAATGCTTGGTAAAGTGCTTAATGTTTGGGCAAACACATTGTCACTAGAGTCAGATGTTTAAACTTGAACGCAATCTAACTCTGCATGGTTGAGTGATGCATTACGTTTGCAATGATATGCTAGCGTTCCGACTGTTAAATGAACTGTCATGGGTGAAAAACAATCTTCAATTGATCATCAAAACTAACTTTGCTGTATAGACAACGGTATTACGTCAATGTTAACACAAAAGTCGTATGTACAAATGAGCGAAAGTGTTCTGTTTATGTCGGACAGCAACATACACATGTAAACATGGCCACCCCAGATATCATTATGCAGTGTTACGTGGTTCGATCTTGCTTACCTCCCTCCCACTGCAAGAGGCGGCAACTTGGCGACTCGCTGCGCGGCCATTGCTGCTTCTTATCCCCTCGACCAAGGGCAGGGGTAATCCTTGACTTACGAAAAGGTTAGTGTACTCCAAAATAAGGCCTAAACACGTTGTTGTTGACACTGGTCGAACTGGTCGGCGCGGGCTTTGTGCTGGGCGTCACGACGGTTGCCTGGATACAGGGCCACCGTCCCAGAAAGCATTGCGTGTCTGGAGTAAACAAAGGCCGGGATTCGTGTATCGAACATTCGATTTGTCTCCAGTAAACTAAGCACGTTATTCGTCGTCATAACATTCGCCTGTCACACTTTAGGCTGAACCAAGGAGGTGGCTGAACTTAGGTATTTTGATACATAGTTTCGTAGATATATGTGGAGAAGGAGACCTCAAGCCAACCGTTCACACTTACGCCACATCTTCAGAAAAGATGCTGGAGCTTGTCGGTTCAAATAAAGTTCCTAAACGGGGAACATGCGGCTCCAGCGCCTTTTCTGAAGATGTGGCGTAAGTGTGAACGGTTGGCTTGAGGTCTCCTTCTCCACATAAAATTGTATTTTGATATATACTTTCTAAAGCTTCTAAAATATCAAAGTAAAACATTAAGCTAAAACTCTGACTGCATCTTTATAAAGACCATGCTGTGCATAATGATGATCACAAAAGTATATGGTCATGCATACAATTACTAATCAGCAATGCCTACTACATGTAGTACCATAGCACACAACAGAATAAAGGCACATACACTTTTTAGGCAAAAAATACTTTATTAAAAAAACATGTGATTGCCACCAAGTCATTGCCACCACGTTTTTGAAAAGCAATCAAGAATGCTTTTTTAAAATATGGTAATCTTAGGCTATAGTGTGCCAGGTGGAATAATGAGAATTGTCATTAATGATTTTCAGTCAACCAGTCAAAGATCTGCTCATGTTTTCCAAAAGTTTGGGTTTTGTGCTAGTCTCCTCTGAAAGTTGTCAAACCATTGCTGGAGGACATTCAAGGGAACAAACGATTTGTTTGGCTCGGGCACCATTTGAGCTTGAGTCAGTGCAAACGATGATGCATAGTTGTGGAAGCTCTCCAGCATCTTTCTGGTGAACTCCTGGAAAGAGCTAACTGTAGATGGGGTGATGTGGGAGGGGGGCGTCTGCTGGGTAACCTGGGCCAATGGTTCCACAGAAATGCCAATTTGAGCCATTTTCTGCTGCCCTGGTATGAGCTGGCCAAACACCGTGTTGGAAGTCTCGTCTCCTGCATCAAAACAGCAACAGACAAGACACTTCAGCACATCAATTCTCCCGTCATTTGATGTGACCATGAAATTCTGTGCAAATCATTTATCAACATGTGCATTTTTTATTCCTGATGAAAAGGTGAATCTAAGACAAAGTATCATAAACTTATCATTATTACCATCAATGTCTTTTTTTGGTACTTATTTCTTATTAGCATTACTGCATTACCATTCATTAATATGAAGGAAGTTTGATCTTAAATAAAGGGATGTAACACATATACTCTGGTAGTATTTTCTTTATAAGTTTATGAATTTACAATGCAATACAACATCTGCTGTAGTTTGTTTGCTTGTTTGTTTACCTGGCTTGACCTTTGCGACCTTAAAAATTGCACTTGGTTTGTCATTTGCGATGTATCCAAGAAACTGCCATGCCATGCCATCAGGGTTGGGGTAGCCGAAGTACACGGCACCACAAAGTCCGTCTGGGAAAGGAGTGGTTCCGGTCAGGAAGACCACGATGTGGTTTATGCTGTCCGCATCAGACAGGTTGAAGACAAACTGTGTTTCACTCATCTGTTGTGGATCGGTTTGTACCTGGGATTGACAAAATAATCAACATGGAAATAATTCAATAACTGACTGACTGAAAATTGTTTCTCAGGAAAGTCATGTTCCGGGTTCAAAGTCATACCAACCACTGGTACTGCCTTTCACAGCTCAGTAGACAATGTCCTTTTACGTGTAACTAAATGGCATCTCTATTCCTGTTAATGAGGAAGTTCAAGTTCAAAAAAGTGGAGCCTGCAGTCTTGAAGCAAACTACAATTGAATGATTGATTTCTTGATATGCGCCACAGCCGACCGATGATGATGATGATGATGATGACTAGAGAGCTCTTGTAAGTAGGTCACAGGGAGGGTTATAGGGTGTCACCAGACCCAACTGGAGGTCATGTGCCAAAATTAGCACATTCATTTCAGCACCTAGTCTAGAGACCACATCTAGTCGCCTCTTCCTTGGTCCAGCAAAATAGAGTCTTATGTAAAACAACAGAGTAGAGTAGAGTTGTTCCAGCCGAATAGGAGTTTAACATAACAGACATTCTGGAGTCGAGAGCTGTGTATAGATGCCATGCTTCAGTAGTTAGTTGACGACTATAGAAGATTGATTGATTGGCTTGTATAACGTTATATATGTAAACATTATGTAAATCCACTCTACTGTGGAGGTATGTTACATGCCCCCCTCCCCCACCACAGCAGCACTTACAACTGAACTTGGCCTGTCAACAATACCATACAGTCACTTTTGTTACCTACCAGTCTTCCTGCTACGATGCATCCAAACATTTTTAATGTCGGTGACTTTTCAACATTTCAAACCTTGATTCAAACGAAAAACAACAAACTTGCCAGCTACACAACAACTTCAGACATTACAGGGAAACACCCCTACAGAATGGTACAATCCAGACTGGTACAATCCGCATCACACCACCTCATGACATCCAAATGTTGGCACTTATTTTTAGACAAAAAATCTGTCATTTCAAGATAAATAGCTCTCATAAACAAACTCTAAACATATATTATAAAAATTCATATTACTTTAAGCGTGGTGCTTTGCATAATCAATAGAGGTACGTGGTCCTTGGAAGGATTGGGGAAACTTTATGTTCCGTTGCGACTAATTTTTTTACACAACAATTTTCCAAGATGGCTGCGTCTGACTCTGAGGGAGGTGCGGCTGTCGCCGACCCGGAGTATATCCAACAAAATTCCATGCCTGAAGACGATCCAAACAAAAACGAACAGCCTCTGTCGGTTGAAGGGAACCAGCGACGATGGGGTCCTCAACATGCCGGTGCTAAGGAGCTCGCTAATCTGTACTCTGGCGGTAAGATTTCCCCGGTATCTCATCGAGTGTCTTTGTCGGCTGTTGCATCATGTTGCAAATTATGTTGCAGGGCTTCTCTTGTCTGTAGTTAATATAACGTATATCTAGTCCGTATTGTGATTTTTTTCTGAGCAGAGGAAATAAGTACAGTGTAAAAAGCTGTTGACGGGATTTTCGTTAAGAATTTATGGGCAATTCGACAAGATGTTCCTGTCAAATATTTTGTAGTAGCTCCTGAGTCCTGTCAAGATTTTGTCACTATTTTGACAGTATTATGTTCCAGTCAAATTTGTAGCACGATAAGTTTGACGCAAGTCTACGCAAACATGCCTACCGCACTGGTGTTCCAGTGCTTAGTTAATTCTAGGTACACAGTAAACTATTCACTTGTCAAGAAGATTTTTTTTTTTTGCACTTTTGACATGATGTCCCTGCCAAGAAGAATTTTTGGAAGCACCTTTGCAGGATGTTCCTTTTTTGTCTTCTGAATAGCACCTCATGATCCTGTCAACCCCCTAGTCCTATAAAATGGGGGGGGGGGGGGATAAGACTTACAAAATGTATTATATAAAAGTAAACAAAAGCATCTCAAGTTTGATGGATGTAGAAGCTCATGATGTTGATTTTCTGATGGATGTAGAAGCTCATGATGTTGTTTTCTGTATCGTCTATTTCTGCACACAGGGAAGCGACTACAAGAGATTCTCAGTGTTGGGATGTGCTTCCCCCTGCTTGCTGCCACGTTTGGGTTTCTGTGCTACCATTTTCAGTGGGACAACTCTCTCGCAATCCTTCTGTCTGCAGGTAAGAAACTTCTTGGTGTGATAATGTTTTGAAGAGCTGAGTAAAGCCGGCTGCCACCGTCAAAGTTATGGCAGGATTTTAATGTTTAATATCAGATTGCACTGATTTTTGTGTGTTAATTCTTGGGTCACCACAAACGTACAATGCAAAAATACCTCAAACATGTCTTTTTTTGTAGTACTCAACTTCTGAATTGACCTAACTAACCACAAGTTACTGTACCAGTATAACAGTTGTGCATAGATATATGTAACATGGATGATTTCTTTCTTTGATTCCAGTGGCAGGAATTGTGACAGCTGACTTCTTCTCTGGCTTGGTTCACTGGGGAGCAGATACCTGGGGTTCAATTGATGTCCCTGTGGTTGGCAAGGTTGGTATTAAACAAAAAAATCAGAGAGATTTTTGGCAACACCTTGGGCAAAGCTAACTACTACACATGACAAGAATTTCAAAGACGTTGATCTGAATATAGGAAAAATGAAAGCAATGTAGCCCCTCTCCCTGTCTTTGAAAGAAACTTTTCACATAATATGCATTCTATTCCTTCTCCATATTTAGAATTTCTTGCGTCCCTTCCGAGAACATCACATTGACCCAACAGCAATCACTCGTCATGACTTCATCGAAACAAATGGCGACAACTGCCTTCTTACCGTCCTGCCTCTAGCTTACCAAGTCTACAAGTAAGTTTGGAATCAAGTTTTTAGTGCTTTAAAATCTAGTATACATTGAAACATTGTTAGATATATTTTAGGCAGAGTCAATACTGGGGAAAAAATTTAAAGAACAAGCTTTATGACATGGATTGTGCACTATAAATTGTTATGCTTCCTCAACTTCAACAAGTCTATAATTTGCTCGACAAAGTCAAAATGCAACACAAGGTCTGTAAACTAAAGTGAGTGTATATCACTTTAAAGTACAGTTCAGAAAGACTGGTGTGACATCTTAAATTTAGACCTACTATATATATATGCTGGTGTGTTGTTAGTTTTGAAGATCCGTAATTCAATATATTTGTTTGTTTGTATGAACCTTTCCTTATTGATGAAAGCTCAAATCGGCCTGCAAGCCGCTTTTAATTGAGCCATTATTGAGGTCATGAGGGAAGAGGCAAGGGTTAGATGACTTATAACAGAAATACAGTTTAAAGTCCTAATAAGTCTAATTTGTAATGTACAACACTTACATGTAATATACAATGTAACAACCAGTACTCTTAATAGCAATTATTCAGTAAATGTTTGTATGTTGCAGGTTTGTAACTCTGAGCCCCCAAGAGAT
Organism: Branchiostoma floridae x Branchiostoma belcheri; assembly: GCA_019207045.1. Lineage (NCBI taxonomy): Eukaryota > Metazoa > Chordata > Leptocardii > Amphioxiformes > Branchiostomatidae > Branchiostoma > Branchiostoma floridae x Branchiostoma belcheri. The sequence goes on from CM033028.1 coordinate 7,188,911, forward strand.
CCACAACACATACACGTGGGAGTGCTTCATCTTCTTCGTGGCCTTCTTTGTCATGCTGACCAACCAGATCCATAAATGGTCGCACACCTATTTTGGTCTGCCGCGGTGGGTGACGTTTCTACAGGACTACCACCTCATCCTGCCGCGACGCCACCATCGCATCCACCATGTCTCACCACATGAGACGTACTACTGTATAACAACAGGTATAGAACCCCATACTACTGTATAACAACAGGTATAGAACCTCATACTACTGTATAACAACAGGTATAGAACCTCATACTACTGTATAACAACAGGTATAGAACACCATACTACTGTAGAACAACAGGTATAGAACATCATACTACTGTAGAACAACTGGTATAAAACATCACAATATACTTACTACAGTATCCCATTTTGTGTTTTCCCCAGGATGGGTGAACTATCCTTTGGAGATTGTGAACTTCTGGTCTCGATTTGAAGAGCTCATCACGGCAGTTACAGGGGCCAAGCCACGTGCTGACGACATGATGTGGGCTAAGAAATCTGATTAAGGAACAGGAGCTTGTCGTCCATAACGTCCCTATCTCTTCTGCATTCTACATAACCTTGTAATAAGTACAGTGAAGTAAATGAGAATGATAGAATTTCCTTCATCTAACCTTTGAACTTTGCCCAAGGCATCACCAAAAATGCTGTATTTTGATGTGTTGTGATTTAGACATTGACGGTGAAGTATTGGTGTTTACTTGCCTTGCCAAACATTTTAAATATTGCTGTGCAGTGCTTCGAGAGATAGAGGGAGTGTTGTGGACAACAGTGCAAAAGCCTACCTGTATAGCTGCTACACTTACCAAACAATGCCTTGTCACTTGGCTGCAGTTTATATGCAAATGGTACTGATTGTCATCAATTTTTACACTTATAAAAAAAATCAAAGAAAGGCTAGAAAACAATTCACTACAATTCCCCTTAAGGGAGATAAAATTGATTAAACATGAATGTTGTTTTAAATTTATTTTATGACTCAATAGTTAGGAAAGTTGCTTAAACCATCACAAAGCCGAATTGCACTGAAAAATCATGCTTCAACTGAATTTAGGATTACAAAAGAAGAGCACAAAATTTGTTCTATTAATAATAATGTGAATTTTTTTACAACATTTGTGAAGTAAATCTCTTTGTATTTGATTTATACATAAAGTATTTGATTTATGCAAATGATGTCATAACTCGGTCTTTTTTCAATTGAATGTTACCTCACTAAGTATTGTTCAATGTGTGTAAATACTGATGACCAGAGTATATTTCAACATAAGTGTATTTTATGATTATATACATGTAGGTGTCTATTGCATGAGGGCTGTCTCCAACTTTAGATTTTTTCTGTCCCATTCATTGTTTGGGAGTCCATGGTGTTTATTATCATTGTTAAGTCTGTCATTTTAAGCTCCCAAAAATACATTGTCATTAAGTTCAGGTTATTTTGAAGATGGAACATGCAAAAGAGGGACCCGATCCTGGGGACAGCCTTGATTGCATCAATCTGACAGTGCCAATCACATGGCAATAGAGTACACTTTCACAGTGGTTTTAGTTCGCTTTAAGTGCTGGTTAAAACCATTGCTAATTTATAGTAGTATTTGCAGTGTAGTGAATTTGAAGTGGATGGGTCACCGCCAAAGTTTCAAGATTTACAATATGTCAGAAACCTAATTACTTAAGGGCAGCAAATATATGGAATTTGATGGCACCCAGGCTATGTCAGAAATTGCTGTGAGCAGCCAGGGCTTCAAAGACGTATTTTTTTCAGCAATTTGTGAAGTTGTCTGAAATTGTACCTGCAAAGCTTTATGCAAATAGCTGCTGTTCCTGCAGTACTTTAGCCTGATGGAGCCAATACATCACACATGGCTAAGCTGCCGCTAAATGATATATTTTGAATGATGTGAATTAGTTAGCAACTTTTTAAAAGCTCAAAGCGTTATCTACAGGATATTACAACAAGAACTATCAACTGCAAATCTGTTACTAACTATAGCAATGCAGACTTCATACTTCCCTTTGTACCCTACTCCCAAGTTCTACCATAAATCTAAGGATAGAAGAAATTGAATCAGCACCAAAAAGACTGCAACTATTCTATTTATTATGTTTCAATTCCATAAATCATTAAATGTCAATGATTTGTGATAGTAGGAATTACAGTACCGGTAATACAGTCCATATAGTTCACTTCCTTTCTCATATGCCATTTCCATCCATACCACATTGTTCTGACTAGTTAGCATGTCTTCTGTAGCTCTGTAAGCCCCCACTTTTTGTTCTCGATGGCCTCCTGTAGTCTCCCATACTCCTGTACCAGACTGTCGAAGCCCATCCCTACAGATCTGTAGGCCTGGAGCTGTTGGACACTCTGCGCGTACTCGCTGTCATAAGGAGTGCTGTCAAGGTGCCTCCTGAAGACATGGAGAAAGAAACATGATTGACTTTCTTGGAGGTGAATATACATACTGTGCACTTTGTCAACATTAACAGACAATAAAATCCCTTGCAGTTTTACAGTTTGTGTTGTCCTCTGGTCATGTACTTGATTGCTTCATAGTAGTGCTAACGTATTTGGTCTTGATGACCTTTTGAATGAAAAATGTTCTCAAAGCTATGGTCAAAATAGGCTTCCTTCTAAGAAAAAATGATGCCTTTTTTAGTGATAAGCAAATGACAGCAACATACCAGTTCTGTACTGTGATATGTTGACCCAGAATCTAAAGGTTCTGGGTTTGAATCCCTAGCAGGTCCTAATGAGCTCCTGAAGACACAATTTTCTTACTCTGCTGCTGTAAGGGAATTCTCTCAGATGGGACGCAAAACAGAGGTCCCTTGTTTGACTAGGGCCACACCTTCAGCATGTTAAAGAACCCACTACACTTAATGCCTTGAGGTGGGTTGCAAATTATGTGATAAGAAGAAACAAAGACGTGTATGGATTCTACTCGTACAAGTTGTCTGAATGCCACAAACAGGTGACGTACCTGATTTGTTTCAGAGCTGCGACTGTGTCTGCTGTGTATGTGTCACAGAGTACCTGCACCTCAACAACCCTGCGCAGAGATACCAGAAAAAATCAGTCTGTGTGAGTTAACTGCTACATACACTACATAGTAAGAGACCACTCTATAAAAATTTGTTTCCTGCAATACATGTATGTGATTCATTGGAGTAGCCAGCCTTAAAACTGAAGCTAGCTTTGTTATTTTGTTCCTATTATGTGCAACATGAGCAAGGTACTTACAATTTACAAAAATTAACGCCAAAATGCATCCATGTATGAATGTACAGAACACATGTTACTACGTAATTCATACAACTTCATTTTGCATTGTTTGGAAAAACTGAAACCTACCCGAGAAACAAGTCAAAACCTACTTGATTTTAAGTTCCATGGCATCAAAGCGTTGGACGAGCCATTCACTGATGATGTTGTTATTCTCCAGTTGAGACCTCAGACGATGATGGTTCACAATCCTCTCCAGACTTTCCAACGTTTGGAGCAGGATCTGTACCACAAGCAGACAAACGTGTACTTTTTATACTGTAAGCACAATTCATACTAACCCTAGGGTCATAACACTTTTTTTCTGGAAACCTGCACTATTGCATAAAACATTCAAAATCACCTGAACAAGACAGGTTTAACTGCATGTCACAATGTTTTGGAGATGCCTCTTGCATTTTTAATTTCTAATTTTGTAACCTGTTTTATAAAATATCATAAGAATGCTTCTGTGAAGAATTTAAACGAATCTGGATCTGTTACTGGAATGTGATTCTGGTCTCCAGTGCATGTTCTTCTACGTATACACTGCTGTTAGTAAATGATTTGTTGGTGCAAATAAGGGTACAATTCAATTTGTTGGTTCTCTGGTTTTAAAAATGCTTGAGTGAAAAAAAATGTAATGAAAAGAAATCCTGAGAACCAGCTCTATGCCTTGATGCACTCAGTTTTATAGTGTGAAAACTGTAATATTCACGCTTTTATGTCTGCTTGGTATATTTTTGCCTTAAAATGTCTGAGAAAAAGGAAATAAATAATTGTGGCCTTAACAATTAACAAAGAATAGAGAATAAAGACCTTCAGACATAAGGATGGGACTAGGTAAGGTAAGGTAAGGTAAGGTAAGGTAAGGTAAGGTAAAGACCTGGTAGTACTGCCAGAACTGCCTGTCCCTGGCTGCCCTATCCTGCAGCAGGAGTCTCCTCTTCTCCTCCAGATCAAGCCTCTCCCTCTCCAGAACAAGGGGCAGCTGGGAAGCCTTGGCAAAGAGTAGTTCACCTGGGTCTACAGAGCAGTACTAGATTATACACGGTGTACAGCATACCTTTCACATAATATTATTCAGATATTCTTACTGCATATTGTACATGGCAATATGGCAATGGAAAAATTTAAAGGTTCACACACAGAAGAGGGCAAATTACGGCTAAAACTGACAGCTGGCTACATGCATTAAATTTACAAATAATTTTTTTATGTACTAGGTGCTTAGGGAGATCTGTACCTGGATCTGTGTCTAGCCATAAACATACTGCACAGTATGATAACACATTTGTAAAAAGCAAAAAAGGTTCAGGTCTAGACCCAAGGGCTTAATACTAGTACTCAGGACCTGTCATCCACCAGAATGTTCTGGACTAGTACACTGCCATACAATCAGTTATTGTTGCAATCATTTGTACTCACCACCGGAAAGACTACTGGAAGAGTCATGGAAACTGAACACTGCAGTGCATTTCTTCTTCAGCTTCTCCTCTATCAAGGGCACCAGTTTCTTCTGCAAGGACTTCAAATCCTACCACACAGAAATACAAAAAAGAAAAATTTTAAACATTGAAGTAGCATGTGAACTACAGCAGTGCTATTATGAAAAAGACCCTATTTCTCCACTTAACTTCTACTACAACTAGTAGTAACTATAAACAAAGGTACACCTGGCTTTGCTGTTGTCTTTATTTGAATTCTTTTTGGTCCAAAATCAGTATTACCAGTACTGCTGAAAAGTATTAATTTTTGACAGGTCCCAAGTGACTTTTCAGTCCAGTATACCAATATGAACCCCAAGTGTGCAGACAATGTATGTAACACATTGCTAGTTGCTACAATGACATACAGACCTTCCTATGTGGGTTATTCTGCTGAAGTTGCTCCCGAGTGAGCCCCAGTAAGGTGACATCCTTCCTACCGTCCGGGCTACACTCCAAGTACTCACATATCTCTGCAGTAGTCAAACACTCTCGCAAAGCTCTGTAGAACTGGTGGAGGAAAAAATCAAAGCATTTGGTCCTGAACTTTTCATATACATTCCAAGTCTCAATAGATTTGAAACTGTTATTCCTATCTATCGTACAGCTTTATCAAAACAGAACTTTATGGGTGTACATTTAAATTTATTAGCAACTTTTTGTAGTATGTACTATGCTTTTAAGTAATTTTAGATGAATAGGCATCAGAATGGGCATATTCAGAATAAATGATATTGAACTTCATCATAGGAGGACGGCTGCATGAGAGGTCCCGAAAATGTATGTGCGAAAATTCAGGAAGGGAGTGGTTACGAGCAGGCCAGCAGGCATCATTTACATGCACACACGAAAAACTCACTGATTACACTTTTAATATGTTGAATTCTGGCGACCCAGCAGCAGCTGGGAATTATGTGACATTACGACTTGTTATGCACTACTGAAAAAGGCAGCTGTATGCGACATTCAGACTTCACACCAAGCTGGATTGGAGAAAATATGAGACCTGTGATTCAGCAATAGGTACTTCAGCTTCTTGTCTTCTGATGTCATAGTCCAGGAGCAGTTCTTCCAACTCATGATAGAGGGCGCTCATCTGTAACCAAGCTGCTTTTTCTCTTCTCATCTGTTCTTTTGCCTTTGAAATGGGAGAAAAGCAAACAAATTACCTACTAATTGTGTTGTAAAAGTATGCCATGGCATGGTTTTTCTGTCCTGGCTTGTGGCACATGTAGTCACAAGTTCTGATATTTGGACTTTCTTTGGAGACTTTATACTTCCAAATGGGACATTTAGATTTACAAACGTGTATGTGAACTCTGTTGTAGTACATTACAATATCATACAGATCCGTCATAATTTCCTGTTATGTTGTACATAGTTATACACTCACACCAAAAATATAACGTCTTATTAGTAGTAGAGATATGAAGAAGTACTAAGAACCATATGTTACCTGTTCCACATCCTTGTGCAGACCCTTACTGACCCCAGTGTGTGTTAGTCTGTGTGACAGGGTGGATAGCAGCTTCACAAACTCGGGGTTCCTCTGGGCATCTCTACCAGTTATGTGGACTGGGAGGTTCAGATTAACTGAAAAGTAACAGATTGTACATGTATTAGACATATTCCACAACATTATGCAAAGAGTAGAGTGGAGTAGAGGAGAGCAGAGTAGATAAATTAGAGCAGAGTAGAGTAGTGTAAAGTTGAGCAGAGTAGAGTAGAGGAAGAGTAGTGTAAAGGAGAGGAAGATTAGTGCAAAGTAGAGTACTCTGAGTAGAGAGTAGCCTTGTGAAGTAGAGCGGAGTAGATAGAAAGACCCAGACTCTGAGACTTTGATAGAGTAAAGTCACTGAAGCCATCTCGAAAATAAATATTCTATGCAATTATTATTGCACAAATAATCAGTTTGACTAAGTTAGTAGCCAAACACAAAAGCAAAAATATTACGATCAGGAGGCTCAGTTTCCTCAGCCACGGCCATTTTTGTTTGCGTTGTCGAACAGATGTCACTTGACTTGACTGATGTCACTTACTATTACCAAGCTAAATTGAATTTCAACGGAATATCCAATCAAATAGCTTCTCAACTGAACAGAGATAATCTCATCAACTCATTAGCCAACCAGATGGGTTGATCTTACTTTTATCAGCTGTGTCTTGAGCTGCTTTTCCAGCTGCAAATAGCAAACTCGACTCGTCTTCCGCCATCTTGAATGTTCCCGCCAGAGATTTTAGATTGCAAAAAAACGCAAAAAAAAGAAAATAATACTAGAAAATATTTGTATGTCTCAATTATGATTATAATTCCTGTAGTAATATAGAAAGGTTACAAAATATTGTTATAAAGTTACAAAATTGCATTTTAGCGCTCGGCATTCATTTAAGAATATTCTGTTAGATATTGCGTTGTTTTGCCTTCAAAAGAATGGGAAAATCTGGATGTATCTATTCATAAATGGGGGTACGTTTACAAGAGTTCTTATTGAATCTGAATGCTTATATTGTTTGATTTGGTATCGCTGTGGAAAAAATAATATTTTTAACATACATGTAATGGACTAAATTAGTATTTATTTCGTATTGCAACGTTAATTCCAAATGTTATGTTTACATCAAAATGGTATGCCCCATTTCTGGTTCATTCGCGTCCATCATGGCGGCTCTACCATCCACTTTGGTGTCTCCCACCAGAGATTTTGTGGAAAATAGTAAAGTTCTCGTAGTTGGAGCTGGCGGAATCGGCTGTGAGCTCCTCAAGAACCTTGTCCTGACAAACTTCAAGTACATAGAAGTGGTAAGTCTTACGTGGTCTCAAGTTATGATGGTCAGATGGCTTGTGTTTTTCTGTTCTGGCTTGTGGCACATGGTTGAATGTTTTGACACACGGTGAAATGGGAAGAAAAACACACGATAATCTGAGCAACGTGGGTCCATGATAACTTACTTTGTATAGACACCGTTGTGTTCTTAACATCTTTATAAATTGTAAAAGGAAGTAGGCGGGCAGAAGACAGAACAAAACAAAAATTGCAATTGTTGTGCATTGACAATGAATAGGTCACCACTAGTCTCCAAGCAGATCCTACGGTAGCATAAGATAGTATCAAAAGCTGGCAAAGAGTGAATGTGTTTTTCTACCGGGGCAAGTGGACACCTCTAGGCTGACTACACTCCTTGGCCAGTTTGGTACTATCTTATGCCATTGTAGGTCTGCTTGGAGATTAGGTCACCACTAAAACCACAGCGTTGTGGGCTTTCTGAGTAAACCCATATTGAAACTGAAAGTAGACCTTTCAGAAGTTACCAACTATCGTTTTTTACAGATTGACCTGGATACCATCGATGTCAGCAACCTGAACCGACAGTTCCTCTTCCAGAAACAACATGTGGGCAAGTCCAAGGCACAGGTCAGTGGGGAACATTTTTGTTTGTGATCTGTATTGACTATTGTGTTGTTCTTGGTAGCTTTTGAAGGAAATGTATTGCTTGCAATACAGCATGCTAATGTGATATGATGCTCAAGAAGGGTAATTTAGCCTACTTCTTCTTCTTTCTTCTTCTTTCGGTTAGGCTGCCAACCTCATCTTTTTGAGGATTCTGCAGCCGTGGCAACATGGAGAGATTCACTGCGCAGACTGAGGGGGGATTATATTTTGGATTTAAACATAGACAAGGATGGCGATAGCGCCACCTCCGCTGGGAGGCCGTTCCAGTCTCTAGTTGTACGTGGGAAGAAGGCATTTTGCCTATATTGGGTTCTACTAGTCGGTACCTTGTATGCTGCGGGATGGGTCGATCTCGAACTTCTAGCTTGTGGCCTAAGAAGTGTCTAAAGGATAATTTAGCCTAAGAAGTGTCTTTTTGTCTTTCAGGTGGCCAAGGAAAGTGCCCTAAGATTCAACCCAGATTGCAACATCATAGCATATCATGACAGCATTACCAAGTATGTCATTTCCCTCTTATCTTTCTTGTGTGGTTTCGAATTAGCTTATTTCCTATGACATTTCTGATCATATTTGATAAATTGCAAAGATTCACATTGCCTCCCTGGATTCTTTTTTTTTTGCAGTCCAGACTACGGAGTAAATTTCTTCAAAAAGTTTACCCTGGTATTGAATGCTCTTGATAACAGAGGTAAGACATCTCATCACCTTTTAAAGTATCTCTGTACGTCATATCTGTAGATTTTGGGGGGCGTTGTTGTTGTGAACTAAATTGCAAACTCACTGCGCCACACTACATGTTTGCCTTCCACTATTTACTGTTATTTTCACAACAAACTCAAAGACATTGCAAACTTTTGATTTTCACTTTGCTGGGGAATTTAAGGGCTCTGATTGAACTAAACATATGTTCCAGGAAGTCTTAATGATTTAGTGTCAAGAAGAGGAATGTTCTTATCAACTTTTAACAAAGTTCACAAAGGTGTAAGGAGTAGATTCAGCATCAGTTTTTGTTAAGATATTTTTGTCAGACACAGGAGAGTACAGTAACACTTCATGTATTTTTGCTCCAGCTGCACGTAACCATGTGAACCGTATGTGCCTGGCTGCTGACGTTCCATTGGTGGAGAGTGGCACAGCGGGATACCTGGGACAGGTCACCGTTATCAAGAAGGTAGGAGCAGGATTATATCTAGCTTTCTCATATATATGAACACTGGTGTCCTTTATGTCTTGACTAATTAGATTACTAACTTAGTGACATATTACTAGAAATAAAATGCATTTTGCACTGTATAAGTTTATGTATACAGTCGTAATGTGGAGGAAGAAAATCTAAGGATATCTATATACAGATAAGTAGATCACTCAATGATGTGTGTAAAATGTCAGTTCAAACATCTGACAAAGCCATTCAGTATGTTTTGGTACAACCTGCTGTCTGGTGCACAAAAAAATGGAAGAATTCTATGAAAATACTTTGCAGATAAAAAATTGAGGTTTACAATCCAAGCAATGTTAGTTCCAGAAAATTGTTGTAAAAAAAACAATTGCATAATTGTGTGAATTTAGAGGATTTGACAATTGTTATTTTTGCTGGAACAGGGTCTAACGGAATGTTACGAGTGTGAACCCAAGCCACCACAGAAGACCTACCCAGGATGCACTATCAGGAACACACCCTCTGAACCCATCCACTGTATAGTGTGGGCCAAGTATCTCTTCAAGTAGGTTATCTCTTTTAGTCGGAGTCTTAGCTTTAACACCAATATGAGGTTTTGGCCAACCCTCTTTAATCTTTTCAAGTTGAAATGACTTAACAAAATAGATTATCTTCTTACTTTTAAATTGTAACATAGAGTAATACTAAGACATTCTCAAATGTAGAGTATATCAAAATCAACACAGCAAATTTCATGTGGCTATGTTCTATAGTTGACATACAAGCTGATTTAAAAAACAAAACGGAATGAAATGTAGTTATATGTCAACAGCTAAGGAATAGCACGTTGGCAAATTATACTCTGTAAGTTGTTTTTTATCCAGATAAAGCATGATCATTGTATTGTTGTTATAATTGCAAAGTGTTACATGAAGGTAGGAAATGTGACTTGTTCTGTGTGTTCTAGTCAGTTGTTTGGTGAGGAGGATGCAGACCAAGATGTGTCTCCGGACACAGAAGATCCAGAACTTGCAGGTATACTAGTTAGCTCCCAAACAATGAGTTGGACAGAAAACTAATTGAGCTGGAGACACCCCTGGTTGTGACCTTAGCTAGTTTTGCCTCCACGCCTGAGTTATTGCCAAAAACTTGAGTTACTGTGAATTGTGGAGTTACTCGCAGTACCTAAGTCAATTGACATAACTGGGGGTCGAAATTATTGTTTACCATAAGAAAATGGTGAATAAGAAAATGCACACAAGTGAATGAGAAAATGCACACAAAGAGGAGATGCTCTAGGGAATCTGCTAGATTTAGAAAAAAGTATGCTCAGGGCTATATGTCACTGAACAGTAACATGATTGTGTATTGAAGTATCAGTAAAACTTTTTAAAAGTGGAAAATGAGGTTCTTGGATCACAGCTTTTTCCTGGCTGTGGGTACAGTAACTCCTCTGTCACCTGAATGGTGGCATTGCAGCAAGGATTTTGTCCAAAATGTAACTGAAATTGCTTTTAAAAACATTTTCCAGGAGAGGCAGGAGAGAGAGCTGTACAGCAGGAGGCAGGAGAGAATGCCATCGGTGGAGGCATCCAGAGGACATCCACTCGGGCATGGGCCGTCTCCACTGGGTACGATGCAGCCAAGTTATTCCACAAGGTAGGCCACAAATGTGTCGAATTCCCTAGATTAAACTGAACAGGTCACTGGGCCCCAATACTTTCGTCATGTGCCCTTCTACCTTGGGGAATATTTCTACCAGACCTGTAGAATTTTGTAGAATGTTTTTTTAGACCATTAGAAAGAATCATTTACATTTGTACAATGTCTCATTTGGCCACTTTTCTCCCTGGTCCTAATTCTGTATTTTTATCATAAGTGGGAGTTTTGAAGTAGTTTTACAAGAGTAGATACAATTCTCAACTTCTACTTTATGTATATGGTGTGCTTATGTAGTTAAGTGCCGATATGGTGTTTGGAAGTGGATAAACATGAATTGTATCCCTTTTCCTATTCCCAACACAGTTGTTCCATGATGATGTGAAGTACCTGTTGTCCATGGAGAAGTTGTGGCAGAAGAGGCGACCGCCGACCCCGCTAGACTGGAACAACCTCCCTGAAGAAAGTTAGTACAGTAACTACGTTTGTCAAACACTCCTGCATCATCAACCTCTGCCTTACCAAATATACCAAGTAAAATACAACAAAAGCTAGAAGTGCATGGCAGGGTGTAAGTCACTCTCAAACTGCCTGTTGTTGATCTGCATCACATTCTGGGCCAGAGTTCAGATTTCAGGGATTGCATTTCATTTTGGATGGTGATGTAAAGCAGGAATCCCTGTTTATGATGTAGCCTTAGGCATTAACCACAAGCATCAAACTGCTGCACGTAAAAGGACCCAACACACTTGTCAATAGGGGTGCTTGGCCAAAAAGGCAAATCTTTTGCTGCACATTTGTTGTATGGCAAAGACAGCGCTCTCCATGATTTCAGATGGGACAGCTGAGGCAGACAGCAACACTCGCATCCAGGACCAGCAGCTGTGGAGCATCAGGAGGTGTGCTGCTGTCTTCAGGGACAGCATTGAACAACTGAAGGAGCAGCTGGCTGCCAGGGGGGACGGGGCAGAGCTTGTGTGGGACAAGGTGAGGTGTCAGATAGAGCTGTGTACCTATATGCAACATCAGGTACAGATACAGTTACGGATACAGAGGTTTAGGTACAGGTCTGGACTTGTAACTGTACCTAAACAAAAATCCCCACCTACAATAACTGTTTGTGTACTAGTTATGATGTCCCCAAGTGTCACTTTGGTGATACTTGGTGTCGTATGAGACCATGAAGTTAGGAGATAAAAACTAAAACATTTCAATTTCAAAGATGGTTCTGATTACAAGTTTCAGCACAGCATTTTACATCTTTTCCAGAACTATATCTTCATCTTTGTGGGAGGATTTTTACATCTTAAATCACAAAATAAGCATATACTGTGAATTTAAATCGGTATAGAACTGGTACGTCACAATCCGGTATTTTGAACCTATACTGAACTAATTTTTATAGTTCAGTACCGATACTCTGTAGTTAATGTACCAAACTAATGTTAATGCTATGTTTCAGGATGACGAGGCCTCTATGGACTTTGTAACCTGTGCCGCCAACATCAGAGCACACATCTTTGGTATCCCCACCAAGACCAGGTTCGACATCAAGTGTAAGACAGCCTTTCGTCAATTTTTCTCATAAGTCATATGTAGTCAGTGTTTTTTTATTTGTCTAGTTCCTTCAATATTGAAAATAGGGTTATTTGTACATATTTACAGGGTTCTAGTTTAAAACTTTGTGAGTCTATTCTTTATATTGGAAACTAGTCCAGGCTTGTTGTGTACTTACACAGGTGACCTTTGATGCTAATTTGTAAATATGTTGTTTGCAGCAATGGCAGGGAACATTATACCAGCTATCGCCACTACAAATGCTGTTATAGCTGGGCTAATCGTCATGGAGGCACTCAAGATACTCTCTGGGAACATCAACAAGTGCAAAACTGTGAGTAGGTCCAGTGTTCTCGCCAAGCCTTTTCAGCATAAGGGGCCCCTACACTGTGATTTGATCCCCTATGCTGTGATTTGGGCCACCACTCTGTGATTTGGGCTAACAAACGTCCTTTTGTGTGCTCCTGTGCCAAGCCTTATGCCACATGTGTAGCTTCCTTAATTAAGTGGGCAACTTATGGAAGCTTACACCACTTCTGTTTTGTACAAAAACACAGGGCATGTTGCATATGGCTAATACATTACTCATGGTATCATATTCATCACAGTCCTTCCTACTGGCCTGCTACTATCAAATGTGTGAGTTCAACATAAAACTGCTTCAAACTGTGGCTAGACTGGTGGAAGACAATGAAATGCCCACAGCAAACATGATATTTTCTCCCACTGCAAGCATGATATTCTAAACAAAACATTGTCATTTCTCCTTGAAGTGGTGTCCCTGTAGTACCTGATGTATTATATATAATCTGTATTGTTCCTGTTGTTGTTCAGGTGTTCCTGAATAGACAGCCCAACCCCAGGAAGAAGCTATTGGTACCCTGTAAACTGGTCCCACCAAACCCCAAGTGTTATGTGTGCTCGGCCAAGCCTGAGGTGTCGGTACAACTCAACATCAACACGGTCACGGTCAAGACACTGGAAGACAAGGTATCTAGTTATTTATTTATTTATTAAGATTCTCAAAATACAGCATAAGGTATGGCAGAACAGGTGTTTCTCAAGGCCGCCACGCCGTATCGGTCATGTGCTGGTCACGGTCAAAGGGGAACCCAACACTAGAAACAAGTGTTATTTTATAAAAGACCAGATAGTTATGGATGCAAAATAATTTTGTAGCATTTTATCAACAGACGAACAAACAAAATGGATCGTAGTAATCCAGTTACTGAATAGTATGAGTGTGTTAGATCCTTTTACATGCATACTTTGAATGCCTGATACAAGCGATACATGGCCAACAGCTTAACTACTGCTCCAAAGGATGAGATGGTGTTAGCAGAGGTGATGCTTTACCTCAAAAGAAAATTTTCAAAAGCTTTTTTAGAAAAGTCCTTGGTTGAATTCATATTGATTTTCAGGCTTAAGAAAAGACTGTGTCCTCCTATGAACCATTTTTGTTTTCTTCAGATTATCAAAGGCCAGTTTGGGATGGTTGCACCTGATGTGGAAATAGATGATGGGAAAGGTAAGGAACATCAGGAAATCTTTTGATTAGCAGAAATACTGGAATTTTAACACAACTATTCTATCGTTTTCATGAATTGAAAATGCATAGAGCTGTGAGCTAGATGAGTTGTTCATACTGTAAGAAGAAAGCAATAAGTCAGCAAGATTTTCACAACTTTCCATACTGTTGCCAACAAAAAAAAGTAATTTACATCCTTATTTAAGCTGTCACTACGTTTTGTCCTTATTTTCAGGAACCATCCTTATATCTAGTGAAGAAGGGGAAACAGAAGGTGAGATGTTTTCCTATACTTCATCTTATCCCTGCAGAATGATTGATTTTTCTCAAGCTCTAAGTCCCCAAGAAGGATAAAAAGACTTTCTAACATCGTAAAAGGAAAAAGGTTACCGTACTGTAAATCATTTAAGAGGTATATTTTCATGATAGGAGGTGAAAGGAAAAATTATTAGTTACCTAGTAAGACATTGTGTGTGTTTTTGTGGTGAAAGCTCAGTGCAAAAAATGTGAACATAAAAATACTGCTCATATTTAATGTTTTACGGTAGTAAAAGAAACAAAAAGAGACCACTAAGCAGTTGGAACATGCTCTGTCATTCATGTAACTATGTAACTTCAGCTAATAACAGCAAACACCTGAGTGAGTTTGGAATCAGAAGTGGATCCCGACTGAGGGCAGATGACTTCCTCCAGAACTATGAACTCGTCATCAACGTCATCCATGTGTAAGTTTTTTCCCCGTCTTCATGGCTATACAACATTGTGTGCAACAAAAAGGAATTCATACAGTCCTTTGTAAGTCTGCCGATTGAAAGATAAACCTTACACCTAAAGTCTGGAAAGTTTATTTTGGTTGATCATATCTTCGTTGCTACTTTTTTATTGCATTGTATCATATATCAATTTCACCCAATTTCTATGATTTGCAGCTTGGGTTGTTACCATTGCATATCTTACAACGTTGTGCAAGGGGATGTAATCCTTGTGCATAAGTCATGTACATATGAGTTTCGTATTGACATTTCTATGGCTTGGATAAAGTTTGCGGCCAAAAAAAGTCATTTTTAGTTCACCAACCAGGCTGCACAGCAGTAAAAGTAAGAATGACTTCTTTGGCTGCAAACTTACCTAAGGCAAAGAAATATCAGGATGAAGCTCATGCGGACTTCTTATATATACAATTAAGACAGAACCCTTACAGTGTGTGGATCTAAAGCATGTTTGTTGGTTACAGGGATCAGTTAGAAGAGGACAAAGAGTTTGAAGTTGTAGGACAGATGCCGGAGCCAGGTCCTCAGCCCGACACACCCCAGCCCAGTACCAGCACAAACGGCCCCACAGAACCCCAACCTGGCACCTCCAAAGGTTGGTTTGTTTGTTTGTCTGAACCTTTATATATTCTTGACAAGTTTTACTAAGGGAGGAAGGAACATACTCAGCTTAAGTATTCACAAGGTCACAAAAAGTAGGTCACAAAAAAGTACTGAAATGTTGATAACATTCCTGTTATTTCTTAATAGTAAGTGATAATGTTGTATCGTTGGTAAGTTGGTCTATTCCCCTTTAAAATGTTACCTCATTTGTTCTGTCAAACAATTTGGAGAAGAACGAAAAAATTCAGAACTGAAAAATGTCTGTATCTTCCTTCAGATGTAGAAGAAGAGGATCTGATGATTATCGAAGACGAAGAAGAAGACAAGGCTCCGTCAAGCAAGGCTACAACAGGAGTCAAACGTAAGACATCAGATAGCAGCGATCAGCCCGTGGCTAAAAAGGTTCGCACGGCAGCTGCAGAGGTGGCAGACGAGGACGACATCATTCCACTGTAGAGTGCAATTCACACATTACTGACCCTTGACCCTGTTTTGGGGCTTCCCATTGTACATGTACCCTGCTGGATATCTTGGGTTATTGGCAGTTGTTTGGAAGTCTTACAGAGGTGGTTTTACTAACACTGGGGGTTTAGCTTTAGCAGCTATAACATATTGTTCTTGGGCATCAGCAAATACATTTTTTGGTCTCAACATTTTTTTTTCATTTTTTCAAGGTAGAAGTTGACAACAAGTGTCAAAGTGTTTCAAACCTAAGTAGTGGAAATATACATATTTGTATGTCAGCATCCTTACTTCCCTACTGTGTACCTCTCACATACCCATGAGGTGATGACAGTTCGATAGGACCTTCATTTATTTCTTCCATGTACATTATTAGAAACAAAATTTTCTATGTGGCAATAAACATGTAGATATGTCCGACACAATGTACACTGTCTCTTTGCATAAAAATTGTCCAAATTATTCTTATCGTATCATGGACTGTAGAATCAGGTAGTATTTTATGAACAATAGCCGGTACTATTTGTGACTCAGATTGTTTTGTAAGATACCCTATAGTGTCTAAGTGCTGTCTCCAGGACCCATCCCTCCCTTCATGGGATAGAAAATTGCTTGTTTGGATAGACAAAAAGGTCACCCCACCTGTCTAGTTAAAAAAAAAAACTTCAACTTTGAGACATGCAATTGGTGAAAATGTATTTTCCTAAGACAGATGACAGATTTAACAATGAACATTAACAACATGAGATTGGGACAGAAAAGATTTAAAGCTGGAGACAGTCCTGCACTATCATAAGTATTGTCAAGAGAGAAACAATATACTGTACCAGACCTGTTTGTAGTCTACGGCAGTATTCACTGTACTCCATGTCAGTCAGAGTGATCTATTTTTGTACTGTGGTACAGAGGCCCTCGTTTTAAAGGGCAATGTCTTAGATGATAGCATTACAGTGGATAACTGTAGCTCAAGCAGCTGTGGCGCCAAGATACAACATATTCAACAGTTCCAGACTTCCAGTATTATTCAACTATTAAAGTTTTTACACATTTATGCCCATTCGACACCCTTTTATCCCCATACCTACGAGTACGCTTCCACCTGAGAGTTTTCAAACTGGCCACCATGTTTCAATTTTGCACATTAATTGTGTACATTTGGTGCAAATTTGTGTGCGAGTTGAATAATTCTGAATAATTGTTGAATATGATTAACTTGTGATTGTGTGAAGTTAACTTTGTTGTAAGAAACAACAGAGATTAGACGAGTTATGAACCTTGTCACATTTGGGACTGTATCCTTGTGCCACAATGCCACCACTGGAGTAGTAGAAAAAGCCTGAAAAAGCTACTAGTTGTACAATGTAGCTGAGAGTTGCGAAAACGTGGACCTCATAAATCACACTTGGGTTGTGATTGTAGAACCTCATTTTCTAAAAACTGCATAAAAGTTTCGGTTGAAACCTTTCGTTTCTTAGTAATAAAGAAAAATAAATGTTGTCATTTTGTCTCTTGTGGGTCATGTGTGAAACTTGAAACTTCTCTGGTATGCTTTCTACAAACGATTAGATTTTCTAGGGAATGCATAGAAGGATTTTTTAGAACTCTCGAAAAAAATACAATGTTGTAGGATCCACCTCTGAGCCGTCGCCAAAAGCGCCCGACCGTCGGACGTGACACTTATTGGTGTAATCAAGGAGGTTGGTGTAATGCAGTATTCAAGTAAGAAGTGTGTACTAAGATGATTTAAGACACTTTCGTAATGAATTTTGAGTTGTGCAATGTCTGTTAAATCCTGTCATTTTTGTCAAGTTCCCGATACTGGGGATACCGTACTCTCCAAGCAGAGGTTAGGCTCCGTCTGTTTTGTTTGTTTTTTTACATTTTTTAGTCGTTTTTATCTGGCTTTCTATTTTGTATTGTATCTTGCTATGTCAAAACCTGCTGGCGTACTTCAAGCAAAATGACAAAATAGAAAGCCCGATAAAAACGACAAAAAAAAACAGCCGGAGCCTAACCTCTGCTTCGAGAGTAGGAATACCGATCAACATAACGTCCCAATGTTTCTTCGCAAGATTGTGAGTGTCAAAACCCTTGCAAACATTCAGCGACGCTTCTCCCATAACTGTAAACAGACCCCATTATTGTGTAGACAAAGGTTTGTATACAGTCTTCCATGTCACAATAGACAGATAGAGGCAACCCAGAGCCCTGGAGGCAACTCTGTGGACAGTTCCTGACCCTCGGACATGTCACATGAGGTGGGATTATGAATGAATGAATGAAGACCTTTATGGTACAGTTTTGCCCGCCCCGAGCTAAAGTACAGGTCACAACAAGTCAAAACATAAAAGTATCACAAATCTTGTCTAACACAGACGTTAGGCTTCTTATCGCTTCTTGGTAATGGTGAAAATGTAGGACTGTATGGGTTTAGCTATGGTCGGTTTGTCAAAAGACTTGTCATGTAGCTGTACATATGAACAAACAGTTACTGTAGTTTTAGCCTCCTTCGCAGACTTCTAGCAGCGATGGCTTTTACATCTCTGTGAGAGCGCAGCTTTGCGATTGTCAACGTGGGCTGAGACCGGGAGATCGAGGGATCTCGCGACCTCCACAGCTGGCTGAGAGCTGTAGAATGCCCAATTTCTGTTCTCACTAACATTTGATTTCTAGAATACTACAGGAATCATGTGAACGTAGATTAAGGAGGTATAGAGGAGAAATCCTATTCTCCAAGCAGAGGTTGGGTCGCGGAGATAGTGGTCGGGATTTTTACCGGCTCACTACCCTCCTTTACCGGCTCACTCCCCTCCCGACCACTACTATCTCCGCGACCCAACCTCTGCTTGGAGACTACGGAAATCCCGACATTGGCGAACCTTAGTCCACGTTAAAGATCGCGAATCATTGCTAGCACTCCCCCAAATAGATAAAAGCCATCTCTGCTAGAACTTCAGTGGAAGTCTGCGAAGTAGTCTGTGCAATTTATTCAATACAGCAGTTAAACTGACATAAAACTTGAGACAAAACAGGTATTGATAAGTAGGTCTGGACAATGTCCTGATATGACATGCCCTATCACATGACAAACCCGTGGGCGACCATTAGCCCCATTGCTTGGACTAAGGAGTAAATTTTGATCAAAAGTTAAATAATCGGTGTCAAAACTGTAACGTTAGAGTGTAGTGAAACATGACGCTTTTTTTAACCAATGCAACGTGACAAGCTTACTACATACACACTTCCCTGATTCCTTAACGTGCCTGAACCTTCACCGTTCACCTGCCGGCTTTGAGATGTCTAAACTCTCACCATGCCTGTGCGGGGTTCAAACCTCTGCACTTTGAGAGTCTGAGCAGATTCTGCGGCAATCACCCGAGCCTCGCTTATAATAATAACTTTATTGCACAACAATTGTAATTGTACAAGGTACAAAGTATGGCTTATATGTGACAGGGGCGGTTTTAGATGAAAAATACGCGCAACCCTCTGTCGATCTTAGATATTGCCAATCTTCCATCGATGCACCCGAAGATTGTGGATAATGTGACGGGTATAAAGAAGCGGGGTCGCTTGTCACCTGCGCGACTTTCAGAAAATAAGATGGCGCCAGGTAGAAGCATATTCATAATCATTGCTCTCAGTATGTTTGCTATACTAGTATATGTCATATATACACATGTATATGGATAAAATGAAAAAGAGGTGCCAGATCAGTGCTTTCCTAACCAGCCACATTCACACTTTCAAAATGTGATCACCTCGATGCCAAAAAATGTACGCTTCATGCATTTTGTATGTTTACAACTTTTGAACCAGTGCAACCACATGTCAACAATACCATCATGATTTATGTTGATTTTCTTCTAGTCCCCATGCTGTTTTAGTGCGGGTTAAATATGTACAATAATTTATGTGTAGGGTAAAGGGCAACGTTTCGTGAAAGTACCTCCGGAACTACTAGTATTGTTGTATGTGAATGAGTGAAATGACAATTTAACAAAAAGATACCTTCTAGGATATGCTTCAATTGCAAATCATACTAGTCATACAGTAACTAAATGTAAATAGAATTGCGTGAATGGCATATTTACAAGTTAACCTCAACCCCGCCACTGTATTACGAAAGTACTACCAGTTCTAGCAGTAGTAGCCAGAGGGCTGGCGCCTCCTGTGGTGTCCAATTAGCGTAACCACTTTGTTCAGATGTGTTCATTGTTTCTCTATCGCTCGTGGAGCACTGTTTCAACAGACTGATGCAATCGAACAAACCTACAATTATAACAGGGCACAAATCAGGAAAGAAACGTCATGCAAGGCGGGCTGGACATTTGCATCCAGTCTCCATCAGATGTGGTTACGGAACGTCGTGCCCCTTTTTACCTTCGCCGAGAAGGTTATGTTTTCGGTAACGTTTGTATGTATGTATGTATGTATGTGTGTGTGTTTGTAGAAGACCAACATAACTCGAGATCGCCTGGATGGATAGTGTTGATATTCGGTACGCCGGTATGTCTTGACGACACCACGAGACCTGGGAACGATTACATTTTGGGCCTCTAACGGCTTGTTACGGTTTTGCAGCAGAACTTAAGGGTTTGATATCACGAGTTCTGGACATGCTATGGCGACTGTTTTTTTAATGGTAGATAGCTCTTGTTTGTGTATTTGTTTGTTTGTTTGTTTGGTTTGGAATGTTTTGAACAGAATCATTCGATCCTACGGTGGAAGATCAGTAGAACCACAGTTTACGTCGCTCCCTTTGGGACGTTTCCACTGTAACTAAAACAGTTGCCGTTGTTTTGTTGCTGCTGCTGTTGTTGCTATCGATTTTAAAGATCTTGTAGCTCTTAATTTGAATGACTCGTCAGTTGACACCTGTTTTATCAAATCCCCAATCTTCGCCAGACACAAACCCATGAGTCAGCCAACCGTCCCACCCGTCCCTTTGTTTAGCTGTAAACCCGTGCATGTCACATGCCCGCCGCAGACAATCTACACTGTCGCTGGTCTGCAGCAGCCCTTCTGTAGACGGGGGAAATAAAAGAAATGGCCAAAGAGGAAACCTTTTGTACAACACTGAGTTGACCGGCTGTATGTGAGTTTAATTTACCTCTGCCGAAATATTCTGCCTTGTCTTTTCATAGATTATGGACTTATTTCCGTTATGGACACTTGAGTTCTCGATGCACGAAACTCGCGTTTTGCTCGGAAAATTTCTCGTGGTGTGTTCTGTTTATAAATCCCAAGTTTCAAGTCAGAGCACGAATCCGAAGTAGCAGACATTTATTGGAGTTGAAAATGTCGTGCAAACATCTGGAAGTATGTCCAGGAGGAGTCCAGTTTGTGTGCTCCAAGTTTCAGTATATGTGCATGCGCAAGCCGAGTTGGTAAACTGTGGCAGAATGATAGAATGAAGAAGAGCTGTATTGTACATTCTTGTCCCGCTTGGCTCAGCACTTGTCACAAGTTCACGACCATATACATACGAGGAGAGATCAATAAGTTCTCGGCCTCACCCAGAAATAGTTATCACAACTCAAATTTTGGGGCACATCTTCGTAGTATGATGTCTTTTATCAATATCCTCCAAATTTCAAATCATTGCATTAATTACTTAAGCTTTCCAGGTAATGTCGTTTTGAAAATCAGTAGGTACGTGGCGAGAAAAACAAGGGTAAACTGTGACCAGACACGTGTGGGTCGAGTTTCACATGCCGTAAATTCTTCGAAGACATTGTCATAATGCTTGACAATGATTTCCTTCGTATTTCAAGTAGTAAGAAGTGTGCGTCTGACTTCCAGTAGAGCAAGTTGACTCGCACACCTCAGATCGCAGCTCAATTGTCCATGTTTTTTCCTTCTCTCTTATCTACCGTTACTGGGTGTCGCCAAAATACATTCATAAAAGACTTTGTACTTGACATATACGTGTAGAAATTTGAGCTATGCTTATTACTTCTTGGTGAAGCCGAGAACATATTGATCACCCCTCGTAACTATGAACATATAAACGTCTAATCAACTCTAGTACATTTGAAGTCCTCTCGCCTTTTGTTAATTGAATAAATGTACTAGTAGTCAGCAGCTGTATGATAAGTTATAATTGGTTTATTGACAGTTGACTGTAAGCAATATAAAATTCTCTTAAATATCTCAAGTGTGGAAATTTACAAAGTCGAATAGAATGCTTTTATCGCTATCATACCAAGGACAATCTACAGTAAAATGTACTTCGTCTTCTACTTTACCTAAACTACAAAATTGCCAGATCTTTGCTTTTGAGACGTGTGGTTATGTTTTCCTGATTCGATTCGAAATTTGTAACAACTGACTCTTAAAAAGTTGATCATGTTCAATCTGGCGTAATTCGAAACGTACGCGTGTTCTGTTTGGATTATCTGCGGTCATTGTACTATTTTCTATTGCCATGGCCTATTTTTCAGGGTGCCTTCTATTAGAAAAAAAAACTTTTTCACAAAATATAAGATTCCCGCGCCCACCAAGTGTCAAAGGTCCCATTCAGTCACCACAGTTCCTCCGTAATCATGGAGCAGCAGGTGTCCCTCTATGCTCCCTGTCAGTGAGTGTAAACCGGACGCGAATCTGTAGTCTAATACTGTAGTATACTACGATGTGTAGTACTACAGATACAAGAAATAAGTGTAAATTGGGCCTTAGTTTTGTAACGGTGGCTCTGTGACGTACACTTGCAATCTTACAATATTTTTCTTCCTTATAAGAATGTTTTAATAATCGGTACGCACATAGTTTGTTTTATATCCGCAACTTTGTTATCGTTATGGACTTGGGACAGAAAAGTCTGAAAATGAATATCTTTTAAACGCCGATGAAACAAGAGTTCATGAAATAGTCTGATTATGCAAACGACTGTTACATTAACATAGTGTATGATTGGTTATGTGCACCTTTGAACAACTTACACTATTCACAATGTTGATAGTCAAACGATTTACCACTAAGAATAATGGCACTTTTGCATTAATTTATATGCATAATTGGTATCTGGTAATGTTCCATCTGCACAAACTACACATGGTACATGTATTTCAGTCCTATAAAGAAAAACACTACAACTATAGATTCTTCTTATTAAATATGCGATCCAATTTGCATAATTTGCACTCCATTGTGTATATGTCTGTCTTAGCTTCCTACATACGAAATACCATGGAAATCCGTCGCTACTTTGTTCAGTTATTCTCCTTGGAAGATTAAGACAAAAGCTCCATTGCAGTTTCAGAGTAAGCTGCTAGGGGGCCAAAACATACACCAGTTCTTCCTTACGTCACAAGCTATCTACCACCAAGAAATCAAGATCATGGCACTCAATTTAAAAAGATATTAAAAACAGAAGTTCTGCTTCAGTGCCAAGGTCACATACCAGGGGGCCCAAAATCGACATTGACCTTTTTCTTTCCAGCAGCTACCTACATACCAAATATCATCGTAATCCATCCAGAGGTTCTTAAGTTATTCTGACTACAAAAATTTTGAAACATAAATATAGAGACACAAAGACATCCAAAACTATATCTCCATTTTTCATGGAGATGAGTACGATATAAAAGCAGATTGATTCAAAACGAATGTCACAGAATGTTGCGTGCCCAAAATGTCGTCTGTGTTTCTAAGCTCTGTTATGCCTATTACTTAGGGTTCGGCCTGCCGTTGCGACCTTTCTCTGAAGGACGTCTGCGATTTCAGGCCAGTGTTTATTTGTAACTGTCTATCATCTTCCAGAATTGAACAAGCCAATAGTTCCTGACAATGCAGAGGCCAAATTAAAGCAATTATAACATCACGTGGTGGTCACAAGACTGTCACAAGAGTTTCCTGAGTAATTTACCAGTCACAAGACCTGTCTCTGACACGCGAACCGTCGTGTATAAAAAGACAGTCGGACGACAACGCCAAGCGTCCGTCTTAAACTCCAAGCAGACGAAACGTCTCCATGTGTTCCTACGGTATATCTAGTGGTAACTCCTTTCTTTGCGCTACGTTTCCGCTACAGGTGTTGGAAATGTGCATTAGTAGATAGACGTTGTTAGTATTGGAAAGACGCTCGTCAAACACTGAGACGGAGCCGATCCTTACCCAATCATCTGCTTGGGAATTGCGTCCGACCGCCAACCGTCAGGAAACACCGGCATGGATTCGCGTCGCGAGTAACTTTTAACTTTCCTCGCGTTTAACTTTTAGATCAACTTTTAGGCATTGTCTGTACGGTAAGAATGTCTTTCTGAGAAACCATGCCTGTCTATTGCTTAACTTCTATAACTTCCTTTTTCGATAGAATTTTTTACGTCCAAATGAAGAAGTACTTTTGACCGATCAGGAGCGCCCGACGAGTCCTCCCAAGCATTTTTTTCGTTTGGAATTTTTGTAACGACTTGATGAAGTGCACTAAAATCATTTTTTCTTGCTTGTCCAAGGGAATCGTGGAATCCTGATCTAATTTCAACAGAAACGCCGGCTGCAAAAACTGTACCAAGATCCAAGATTACAAGTCGCACTTACCAGGTTAAAGGCGTAGGAGGAGATACAAAACAACAGATACATCAGATTCGTTACTTAGGATATCTAAAGAGGCATCAGATTCGGATACTTAACCACTAACAATTGAACCAAGTGCTCGAGAGATGCCGGTACGCCGACTCGAAGTGGCGGAGGGAGAAGATGGCATGCTCGCGGCCACAGGTCTCACCTGGTGCGTAACGCTGGTATCAGATCTCGCCTTACGTGCCACGTGAGGACTCTTGGACGCGCAGCTCTATCCACAGCCGTACCTACATTCACAGCCGTACCTCCATCCACAGCCGTACCTACATCCACAGACTTACTGCCCCCATCCACAGCAGTACCTCTACAGTCTACACATACAGCAAAGTAAGTCCGGGAAGGGACTAAATGTGGACGTCTGAGAGAGAAGGAGTAAGAGAGAGACTGTAGGTACTGTATGTGAAATCATTTTAGGCGACTTCGACAGTTACATTGGTGTATTTTGTGAAAACTATTTCTCCCGTTCTTTTCAAAGTTCGATGGCGATGTACCATTGTAGTGCCTGCACTTATAGATAAGTTTCATCAGGATGGTTGTTCAATACCTGAAATTTGAACTAGTACTGACGTTTCGTTTATTGTTCATGGCGCACTGAAGTTGAAAACAGTAGGAACTCGCCTTATGCACAAGCCGGCGCAGGTTCCAAGTTTGGTTGTGAAATAAGAACATGTTTTGTAATTGTAGCCCATGGCCACGCACTTTTTTCGAATTAAAGTAACGTCTGTAAAGACTTTTGCATTTCTACTTGTGAGTTTTGCGTTTTTACCTGCCCTTGTATTTCAACCGTAAAGAAGTATATTTCTGTCAGGAAGAGCTTTGAAGTAGACCCAAACACATTTTTCACAGCTCAATTGTCCATGTCTTTCCCGTTGGAAACCACTCACCACCGGTTCAATCGGCGACGACTTCAAGAAAATGACGGGAACTTATGATTTGAAAGCTGGTGGATAGTGATAGCTGACGAAGGTTTTCTGATTAGTGTTAGGATATTTGTGATTTTGTGATAGCTCTTGTCCTAAACTGGAATGGGAACATAGACAGATTGAAAATGTTTGAAGAGTTATAAGGTTTGGGCAAGCTTAAGAAGACTGAGTTGTATTTTATCGGTTGAAATTTGATTACAAAGTCTCTTTTTTTCACGCTCTAATAACAATATGCACAAAACATTGCTACAGAGTCCTCAGGTTCGGGCAGTTAGACGAATTGAAAGTGTCCAACAAAGATCACGCGGGTTTTTGCAATTCCAGCAAGCTCATTATCTAGTATGCAAGAATCCACATAATTTAAATGGTCAATGTTTATCATGCATCTTTGACCGGGAACCCAAAACTATATATCTTGAAACGTTATGAACAATATAGTTTGCAAAAATACGGTTAGAATCCAAAGCGTAGTTTGCCGAGCGAATTCCGATCCAACCGTGCGAGGATCTGTTCTCCGAAAATTTGATTGTCACTTTTTAGGAGATATCACCACAAGAGACACTGTTGGAATCACGATGGTTCTGTCTCTGAACGTTTGTCGTACCGAATGGAAAGGAAGACCCATTCCATGTCGTGTGACACTGTATGTGTCCGTATGAGTGGCGTCTTGACATTTTTGTTCTGTGCTATTAAAGTTTTGTGCTGTGGCTATGTGCTAAAATACTAACTACAATCCTATCACGAGGAGCTCTCCGTCCCTTCATGTATATTGAATTCGTCCATAAGGTGAGCTTATTGCTTGTTCTCATTTTCTTTTTCGTATTTTGTTTGTTTGTTGCAAAGAAAGTAGACCTACGAGAGCGCTAAATCTGATGCGCCCCAGATTGACCTTTGATGTGTTCTGTTTTGTGGTCACTTGTTGCCATGATTCGCGCGTGGAAATCTCAGAGTTTTATTTTCTTCATAAGTGGCTTGATTATAGCAGGCTCTCCGGGGCCTTTTTTCGGCTCATAATACACTTTTTGCTGGCCATTTCATTTTGTACTGGGTCGCTGATTGCTGGCCGTCGCTGATTAATTGGCCCCTGGGTGAATCAGCGACGGCCGGCAATCAGCAACCCAGTACAAAATGAAATGGCCAGCAAAAAGTGTATTATGAGCCGAAAAAAGGCCCCAGAGAGCCTGCTACGGAGGCTAGCTTGATCCTTGATTATACATGAGAATTCTCTCCTTCCGAAAATATCAATCATTTTGTATCTGAACCATGGGTACTGGGTTTAATTCCAAGTGAAAATGGCCGATTTTAAGCATCGTTTTTATATACTACCCTAAAATTCCCAAAATTTGAGAGGTAAAAGAAACCGAAACTCGGTTGCTTTTATAGCGTGTGGTTCAATACCATACACAGCTTTTTTTCGCATCCGAATAACAAGTACCTTCCCAACATAAACTGAGGTGAGCCCCCTGAAAAAGCTTCAGGCCTACAGGAAAACAGGGAACAACAATGAAGTTATTCAAGCGAGGCATAATTCATAATTACAGCCTGTCAACGGCCATGATTTAATGAACTCACTGCAATGTCAGAAAAGAGTGTCTACATGGATGACAATATAACATTGTCACAGTTTATTGTCTTCCACCATACAGATCTACCAACATGGATTACGAAAATCTCAGTCCGAACTTTTACAACTGTAGATGTGTCGTATTGTTGGTTCGTAGTCACGTGACGAATGGTGACGACCCAATTCTGAGATGATGTACTGTAATTGTAAAATGAGGGTCTGCATGCTCTTTTCCGTAAGGCGTAGACAACATATTTTTATTTCCCGTAACTCGCAGGGAAAACCATCTTATCTACGTATACGTAATTCGTAACGAGGCGACCAAACTCAGCGTAATTGCCTTCCTTGATTCAGCGTAATACGTAGGGGATTCTTCTGAATTCAGTGTAAGTCGTTGTCGGGACCCCCCATGCAGACCCTCTAAAATGGCGGGTGCCATTTGAAAGTCTTCTCACTGATAAGCTTTTATAGTGGTGCGTATCAGTCTTGCTTCTTCAATTCATTTCAGTTAGTTTGTCGTTTTTTTGGAAAACATAACTTAAAGCACAAAAACATGACTTAAAGTATAATTTTGATGGATTCGTTTGACTTTGTATAACAGTTACAAGTTGTATAACAGCCGAGACTATATCCTTACCCGGGAATAAACTAGATCATACTCCCCATAAGCATATAACAAAAGTACTGTTGAGTAAACCATGTAACGAAATCATGGAATGTAAGAAAAAATACATTTGTGTACAGGTGTATGGACAGGAAAACTTGCACAAAACAATTTGTTTTTTTACATGTATGGCAGACTGAAAGAGAACGAGAAGTGAGCTGATAAATCGTTTCAAAAACTCCCTTTGGTCATCCATCTGCTAGTAGTAAATATTTGTTGTCGTCTTTTTAACGGAGCCTGAGCTACATTGTGACGCAACACTCTGTTCTGGGCAAGGACGTTACTAGTATATAAGAAGGTTCTTATGTAACCTTTTATAAGAAGGTTCTTATATAACGCCCTTGCTCTGTGCACCTGCTGTCTTGATCTGTGTCGAGGTACGTACAGCCTCATCATGACATCGAAAGGTTTGATATTGAGAACATTGCATGAAATTTATATATAACTTCAGGGAAGCAATTCAGCAAACTCTTCGCTAATATTCATCCAGAAGAAAAGCAAGCTGACATATGTTACTAAAGGGTTAATGCCCCGGCCCGAGGTGTATATGGTGAGATAATCCCTGGTCAGGTGCGATAACCACCGAATAAACCACCGAGTGAGCGTAGCGAACGAGGTGGTTTATGAGGTGGTTATCGTACCTGACCAGGGATTATCTCACCATATACACCGAGGATAAGGCGGGGCATTAACGTTATTATCATATAGCCTACACAAACTTACCCATTTAAGCAACAAATTCCTTTATAATACATACATCCTTTATTCAAGACTTCCAAGGCTTGACATAATGACAAATTCCCTTCTGCTGGGACAAGTGTGTTGCTATTCAATCCTAAGTTATAGTTGTACATATTCAATAAATTTGAAGGAATGAGAACAGTAATAATGTTTGGATTAACTCTAACATGGACTGCACACTGTACAAAGCATTCCTTTCTGCTGACGCATGACGCCGTAACACGTAGATTCATGGCCAGGCAGGTGGTTATCGCTCCCCTGATTGGTCAGAATGAATCGACACCGGCACCGGTGTCGATTTGCATCGACACTGGTGCCGGTGTCGATGCAAATCGACACCGGTGCCGGTGTCGATTCATTCTGA
Organism: Branchiostoma floridae x Branchiostoma belcheri; assembly: GCA_019207045.1. Taxonomy (NCBI): domain Eukaryota; kingdom Metazoa; phylum Chordata; class Leptocardii; order Amphioxiformes; family Branchiostomatidae; genus Branchiostoma; species Branchiostoma floridae x Branchiostoma belcheri. Next base: position 7,217,728 of record CM033028.1, read on the forward strand.
CCAATCAGGGGAGCGATACCCACCTGCCTGGCCTGAATCTACGTGTTACGGCGTCATAACCAACGTGGAACGGGGCCTTCTGATTGGTCCGCGGCGCCTGGCTATATGATAATATTATTTGTTTTCTTTCGTCAAAACATCGGGGTATGAATTTTAATATGTGAGCTGGAAGAAGTAACGTTACACCTGACAGTGAGGTCAAAAAAACAAACGCACACACACAAATGTTGTATGCAGATGCATGGTCAATATAATGGTTCAACTGCGGAATCTTTATTTTGAGGACAATGAATCTTGCTCACACCTGGCTCACATGAGGTCCTGAAATGCCAGTACGTGTGCGCCACCTTGCGGTATTATTTCGCAACACAGCAGGTAGGTCACGTGATCTCCGCCATATTCCCAGGGAAAGGAGAAGCTCGGTGCTTTGTGTCGTCAGTTTGATTACTAAATCTCCAAGCAAACGGATTTGTACAGACTCTTTGCCATGTTTGGCGGTCGGAAGACAACTCCTACCTTCTCTAGACACCAGAGAAGGCGTCGTGCGGGGACTCTCGGCTTCCCAGAGGGGGCCTGTGCCCGTCTAAAGTACCTACCGGAGGGACATCAAAATGTCGTACGGCAAGTCGAACTGGCGAAGTGTACAGGTCGGGGGTTGACTCGGGCCATACAGGTAAACTAGAAATACCACTCAAACTCTTACCTCCCCGGCTTGCTTCACACCTGTGTGGGTCGCTGTTTTTCACAGACTATTCGGTAACGATATGAATTATATTTATATATTTTATTTGGCGCGGCCTATATTTTTTGACATGATGAATATCCTGTAAAAATGAAAGAAGGCTTTAATATGTTACACAACTTACAGGAAACACAGGAATACCTTTAAATCAAAGAATTGGTGCAATGAAAGAAGGTTGGGGTTCGATCCTATCTACGGCTTATTTTATAAAATCCAAATTCTTATTGGTTCTAGTCAATTTATTTCATGAATGTAGACATTAAGTCATTTTTTTCAATATTTATAAAGGATAATCATCCAAAATCTGTTAACATTATTCACCATGTAACGTTACTAACGTTAGTACTACTAGTTTCTATTTCTATATATACAGTGTTAAATTGTACCAGACACGAACCTATTGCATAGGATCTATAATTCCACACCACCAACATCACCAGTAGGGATTATTTTATGGAAACTGAGACAAATATTCTCCCCATGTTGACAATGCAAAAAATTTAATATCTTTTTTTCTGAATGCTAACATGTATGTAAAATGTCTCCATCTAAAAGGACTACTTTGCTTTGCTTTACTTTGAAGTGAACTCCTTTGTTAGTTCCCTTGTGTAGTGCCAAGGAGGTTAAAAAACACAGACCTCCTTGGTAGTGCTAAGTGACACTGACAGGCAGTCCCTCTGTGCATGGCACATGTGTTGTGGATTATAGGTACAGTAAGGCCCCGTTCATGATACAAAAAATGAAACGGTTCTATCGGTTACTATCGGTTAGGCCAGCTGAAACGGATAAGTTTTGTCATCATGGACGGTCCGAAACGGATCTGAAACGATAGGAAACGGTTTGTTCGGAACCTCCTCGCGAGGTAGTATTGAAACGGTTTCTTCCTTATCCGGAATTGCGAATCTGTATCATGAACGCAAAGCGGCGCGATCCGTTTTACATCCGGGCACGTGCGTTCATATTTGGTGGCGCCACGGGGGAAAAGTACAATTCTTAAGCTGTCATTCGGGTGTTTCGGCCGCGTTTTCAATCGTAAAATTCGTTTTTATTATCGGACCGCCTCCTGGTCGACTAAGAAGCCAGCATTCCTGATATCGCAAGGGGAATGTGTCAGGAGATCCAGTGGAAATGTCATAGCATGGCATATATCGGGACCACAATGTTTTCAGAGGCATTTCCAAGGTCATAACAGAACCCAGCTTCGAATTCAGTAAAACATTGGTTCAATTACGATCAAAGACCAATAATCTGACACAGAAGTACAAGTTTGGGCAAGATCACAACAGCCTCAGGGGTCAGAGGTCGCATTACCATGCCTTTTCAAGGAACTGAAACGGTTTGCAAGTTTGCATCGTGAACGCAAAATGCAAACCGTTTCCTGTCGTTTGCTGTCGGATTTCCAGGCCTAACCGATAGAACCGTTTCATTTTTTGCATCATGAACGGGGCCTAATGGTACACCAGGGTTCCTGTATTTTGTACCTGGACCTAATTGATTGTACCGGTATTGGTACACAGCTCTAGCAATTAGCTAAATGTTACTATTATTAGGCCACCAGTACCTGACTGCCATACTCAGAACTGACAAGCTATGCCATAACTTTCCTACCTAAGTAGAAAAGTTATGTATGTCTAATTTGGTTTAATATGAAGCTGATGAATTTAGTTAATGTTGATTGTTGTCAGTAATAAACAAACTTTGAAGCAGCCCATCCTTAACACATTCCTCTTATTATGATTTGGCTCAATATGATGCTCAGGAATTTGGTTATGTTGATTGTTTATCATATCAATTGTTTGTTTGTTATTGCAGCTGTCTGCTGCCTTTGTTGAGGCAGTGAACAACCAGCAGAAGCTGAAGGACCTTCCCCAGATCGTGCGGAAACTGTCCCAGTTCACCATCGGACCATGGATGGACTATCACACCATATTGAGACTTCTCAAGGTCTGGAACCACTTCCAAAGTGTTTTGGTGTCATTGCAGTTTTCAACTCAAGCTTGTTTTAGATGTCATTTAAAACAAAACGTTAGTGTGAAGTAAATACTATGAAACTAACCAACCTGATAAAATCATTTACAAAGTCATCATGATGTGAAAAAAGTCAATGCTTCAGAACCAGCGTGTTAGATAGATTCTTTATTTATTTATGGCAAATGTGGTAAATGAACCAAAGAGCTTTTTTACTATAATATTTCCAAATGTTTATCATCTTTGAAAATTTAAAGGGACCATTTTTAAGATTTTAGGAATGATTTTTTAGGCCTTGACAAAGCTTTGCACATGGCCGAACTATCAAACCAGTTAGAAGGACAATGTTTTACTATCCAGAAAAATAAACCTTTTGTTTTTTTTCAGGAGCTCCGTGAGCTTCTGACAGCACATGGTTTTGAGGACAACCCTGGAGTACGGTGGAGTAACACCACACGTGCCTTCAACACAGAGGTCTTCGATGTGTTTGATGGAAGTCAGGTGTGTTTGGATGTCAATGTTCATTTGCATATTGTCAGGCGCTACTGTCCTTCCAATGGGATATTAAGCTGGATATCAATGTTTAAGGACAACCACACCTAGTACTACAGCATGTCAAAGAACCTACCACACTCATTATTTAGAGGAGGGTTGTGAGTGGATTAAGTCTATTATTTTGGTCCTGTATAGGGCTTATTCAGTCACGTGATCCTCCCCCTAGCAACGAGCGAAGTCGGCCATTTTGGTGTACCACAGTCAGCCCGCCTACAGTAGGGCCCTATGCAACTCGCCGTAGAAATTGTAAATATTTCCCAAGCAATGCGCCATTTCCGTTCAAAACGTTTAGTTTCACAATCACAGTGCTTTGTCTTGGCGTGGGATGTTGGTTCTGCACTGGTAAAGCGCACACAGATTGGGTAATAGTAAGATTTGCTTCGCGATTCTCTAGGAAAGCCGTGAGGGAATGAAAATACGAAGGGAAATTCCGAAAACAAACAGCGGAGTCCATAAACGACAGCAGGAGCATGTCCCCTAGTTCTTTGATGAATTTCCATGAAAAAAAAAACACAAGAAAACAAAAAAAGATGCTGACTGTGTGTGAACAAAAACCGCGGCACAGGATACTATCCTGTGGTCGTCCAACTTCTGAATGTCGAACTTTCCCGATCACTACGTAACGTTACTTCTATCAACTAAATCTCATCCTACACTCCAGTATTTGTACAGATACTACGTTGTCGCAAGGACTTTTCATCAAGTTGTTGTAAGCCTGGTACGTTTTTAACTGAGTATGCAGAAAGTCGTTCACAGAACAAAATAACAAAGACAAGATCGATGGACTCCGCTGTCACCCCGTCACTGTTGCCGTGTTCGTAAAGTAGACTGGATCTCCGAAAACTTTCCCACACTGATGAAATATGGATAATTTCTATCCGATTTTTGTAGCGAAAATATGACTTGAGGTTGGAAGCTCTTTGCATAGTCATACAGCGGGCAAACGACTTCACTTTCCTCGGAGTTAGAGACCTTCAGACACCGAGAATCTTCGCTGGAGCGATGGTACACCAAAATGGCGGCGCACGGAGGGAAGGGGTGATGACGTCAGGTGAATAAGCCCTATAGCTGATTATGCAAAACAAACAAAAACAAAACAGACACACAATAGGGTACCAAAATCATACATTAACTTCCCTCCCCAAATGCATATGCATCTTTTTTTTTCTGTTCAAGTATTTGTGTTGCTGGCTAACAAAGACCTGCATTTTCAGGTAGTGATAGAACTTCTGATGAAACCCATGCTGTATCCTTCAGAAGACAAGTCAGCTAGAGGTTTGTAGCGTTCTACCTGTGCTTCTCAGTGACATGTTTTTTCTAAAGTCTGCACTCCATAGCATGATTAAAATGTTTATGTATTCTATATTATGTCATACCTGGGTTGTCATAACATTCAATATGAGTGTTACGAACTAGTCTGTATAAGATATCTCACAGCTTCTGCTTGTTTTCCATGGGCTTCTGTGGAATGATTTCAATGTGTGTCGTGTGTGGCATGTACCACTGTCAAAAATTGGTAAACCAGATTCAGATGTTCAGTTGGATTTGAATACTAGTACATGGTCCCAGCCCTCTGACGGGCCTGATCCCCATGGACTTCATACACCATGTTACTTACATTCTGTGTTCACAATCTGTAGTTAATTTACATGACAAGCAGCACATCTGATATTTTGTGGACTCATGTTCACACAAAGGCCCAGATGTAATGATTAAAGAATTTTTGTTTTTCTTGTCTTACATAGAACAGGAAAAAGTCCAGCGAATGCAAAACCTGTGTCTGGAGATCTTACACCATGTCTTTGCTAATGTGAGTATCTATTAATCTGTATATGAAAGGTTTTATGGGTTTATCTTATGTGTGTTCACTTGTAACTAATGATATCAACATTTCATACTCATACTTCAAAATCATGTTAACATCACAATATCTTGATTTGTCTGATGATGTCAACTGAATTCATAGTTAGGATATAGAAAACAGTTCTCCAACAAGATCTCTTCAGTGTCACTGATGAAAGATAGCAGATCTTATCTGAAACATCTGACCATTTCCAATGTCATATCCAGTTGCCTGGGTAACTGCGTTTTGGCGTATCTTTTTACCTGGATGTCTAACCTTCATTGACGTGCATACCAAAATGTTTGTTTTTGGTGACTCCTCTGGAGTGGAGCCAATAATATGTTATTCTTTTGTCCATGATAGGTGGGTATTATAGCCCAGGAGCGAGGGGAGCCGTTGGACCTGGTGCATTATTTATTCAGCCTGATGGCCCAGCAGCGGACCTTCCTGAACGCTGCCACTGTGTTAGAGGACATGCTGCAGGTCAAGAAGGACATGATCCGGCTGGAAAATATACGTAAGTCAGATCACTGAATGTTGATTTTGCTTTTTTTTTGTTTTGCATACCCCACGACCCCACGAGATGAGTAACTTGTCAGATCACAGGCCTAGTGATGTGTTCAACATTTTAGACCACATGCTTAGTATGCGTGTACCGTTACTCTACAAGCACAGGTTCAACTTTGGCTGTTTTTTGATGTGTTGTGAAATGGCAAGACAAAATAAAAAACAAGACAAAATAAAAAAAACCTGACAAAAGTGCCTAAGGTCACATAAAAAACAGCCAAGCCAAACTTCTGCTTGGAGAGTATGCAACTTCATTGTCAGATTACAGGCAGTTTACAGTTTATACAATGCTAACAGACCTAGACAAAATTTGGTATTGTAGTGTTTGTGTGCTACTTCCCACAGCCAACTTCCCAGAGCTTGTAAACAAGTTCAACCAACAACAGCTGGCCAACTTCTGCCGCGTGGTTTCCGTGGCGATGTCGGAATTGAGCGAAAGCGAGGATCAGCTGACATTACTGTATCAAGACGAAGCAGCCAAGAGACTGTCGACTATACCCATACCAGACTGTAACCAAGGTGAGATTTGTTTCCACTGTACAGTTGTAAAATATGCACAGACAGTACAATACAGGCAACTGGATGTGATTTTCAAAATGGTCAGACATATCAGATAACATCCATTATCTTTCATCAGTGACACTGACGAATAAAGATAATGAATGAAGAATGTTATCTGAAATGCCTGACCGTTTCCAAAATCATGTCCAGTTGTTTAAGTAATTGCTAGTTGGATGTCTAACCTTCATCGACTTAAGTTACAGTACAGGTTGTTGTACTTGACGCATTTGTGGTTTTGAATGGCTGATTGGCTAGGTAGCAGACACGGGGTCATGAAGTTGATCCCTGGTACTCCTTGCTGTATCATCATTGTGTGGTACATTTTTTTATTGTTTGTCAGTCTGTGTTCATTTTTGCCCATACAGAAATTCTCGTGGCATTGCCAGATTTCATCCAGAGACTAGTAGACCTAGCCTGTAGAAAACTTGGTAAGTACAGTCTTCTTTTCTTTATTGTCACATTGTATTGTGAACAAGCCTGTTGGCAGTTTCAAATGTACAGTCACATGAAGTCAGATAAGTCAAATGTCAAGCCATAGTGAAACCACTTTGCACAGATATAAGTTATTAGTAAAAGTGTAGGAGGGGTAGATGTTCTTCCCTCGTCATTTTGGAATACCGCTAAGACGAGAGTTCGTCACAGAGGGAGGATGTACGGACAGACAGCAAGAAAACATGTCTGTACGTTCGGATGCAAAGACTTAACTCCTGTTTATTTCAAACATTCGAGGAGTTTGAATGCGGCATGTGTGAATGGGCACCAACATTGCTGTTCAATGTCGAACAGCCAATCCCATTGGCAGGTACGGACATCAAAATTCAAATGACATCTAAGAACGCTGCTACAACCACAGTCTTTAATATACAATGCAGCATCATCCATTCTCAGACTTTTACAATCCCTACAAAAGCTCAATAAGAGAATAACTGCTTTACCCTGTCTGTACAGATGAGGAGCAGGTGTCTCTCCCCTCCATGATGAACGAGCTGGAGAGCTGGATGACATGGATGGACAGTTCACTCGCCTTTGATGCTCTGTTTGAGATACTGGAGAACCAAGACTTGGCTTATGGTGAGTAGATGTGGGTGGGAGAGTGCCTAGAGTTGGGTGGAAATTGACCTAGTGCATGTTGTAGTGAGATAGCCAGTTAGACATATAGATGAAAGGGTGGGTGCATGGATGGATGTGTTTTTTTTTTTTTTGTGTGTGCCTTTATTTGTTAGATCAATAGATGGATGGATAGATGGATAAATGGATGGATAAATGGATGGATGGATGGATGGATGGATGGATGGATGGATGGATGGATGGATGGATAAATGGATGGATGGATAAATGGATGGATGGATAAATGGATGGGCAGATAGAGAGATGAGTGTTGTGGAAGATTTGTGGAAAATGCTGAATGCAGGTCTATCTGGGCACAGCTGAATTATAAAGGCAACATCACTCCATATCCCTGCCTTGTGTTTGCAGAGTTTTTGGACGATCCCTTTGGCCCCATCCAAGTGCCAATGGCGATGAAGGCCATGCGTGAGATCATGTACAAGGTGGAGGTGCTGTATGTGCTGTGTATCCTCATCACGGGCAAGCAGAGGAACAAGGTGGGGCCAGTACTAGTAGTAGCCATGGTAACCAAGGTATCCTTGGTAATCTAGGTATCTATGGTAACCAAGGTATCCATGGTCATCTTGGTAACCAAGGTATCCATGGTCATCTTGGTATCCATGGTAACCAAGGTATCCATGGCCATCTTGGTATCCATGGTAACCTGAGTCGCCATGATCATCTAGGTGTCCATGGTAACCTGAACATATCCATTAAAACCTAGGTATCCATGGTATTTAGGGCTTTGGTAGTATCTTTGGTATCCATAGTGACCAGGTATCTTAAGCACTCCAGGTGTCCATGGTAACCAAGTATTCCATTGTGATCCATGTATCCATAGTAGTCTAGGTACTGTAAGTCATTAGATATTTTCAGTAGATCATGTTTGGGTTTTGCAGTGAATGATGTATTCAGGAAAACACATGGTGAAAAAATAATCATTCATTATACTAGTACATGGTCTGAGTATATTCTGCAATTATTTTTATGTCTTGTTTCAATATAGACAATTTTATAGTCATATTTACTTGACCACTGACCTGAGTTGGTGAAAGAGTTTAAAAATCTTTCCCACCAAGGTGCAAGAACTGGTGGCAAAGTACAAGTTGATACCCCGGCTGAATGAGCTGTATGAAGACCTCATATGGAAGTGTAACATGTACGTATCCAGAACTTCCTTCCTTCTATTTAGTAGTGCAAGTGTTGTTTTTATGTATATGTTGTTGTTAAAGAAACTGTTGGTTGTTAAAGAGACTGATAGAAACTTTTCAGAGAGTATCAAACTTGGTCTTCTATGTATAAGAGCGTGCCAGAACATTGAATGTATCCGGTATACTGTGTTTCGTTTACCATGCTACATCCACTATATAGTCCCCATACTTGTACATGTAGTTTACCCTTATTGTCAGCAGAAACTTTTGATATTGAATTGGTTTTGAAATTTTCTCCTCTCTTCCCTTCCATTTCCACAGAAGAAGACGAGTGCACGGTGAAGCCTGTGAATGTAGCCCTGTGAGTACAATATTGTAGCTTACATTTACAAGAAACAGCATAATGTAAGGTTTCTGGATAGTGTTTTCCCATAGATCAGTTGCAGGGCTTTAGCCAGCTCGAAATTTTTTTCCGTCAGCCAATAACAATCGTCGCGAAAACCGCGAAAATTAAATAGAAGGACTGAACTGAGACCTTGAAAAACGGGTTTTTATGAGATTATCGTATGCGAAAGGGCGCCGACACACATTGTCAACAATCATAACAATAGCAAAACAAACAGTGTGTGGCTTTTACGGCCGTGGACGGCGTCCCCAAGCCACCTGTAGCTTCCACCAAGGATTGGTTCTAAAATTTTTCCGTCAGACGCAGCAAATTTCCGTCAATTGACGGAAAAACCGACGCTGGCTAGAGCCCTGATCAGTTGTATATTATATGAGGGACATTTTGCTATATGGTAAAAATATTGAGTTGTATATGTCATACGCCAAATAGAAATTGTTCAAGAAACTGGATATGATTTGGGCAACAGTCATCAGATGTTCCAGGCAGAATCCACTACCTTTTGTCAGTGTCACTGACGTAAAGGTAGCACACATTTGTTAAATCAGTAAATCTCAAGTTACTGGTGAATTTTGAGTACGTTTATCTGTTTTTATGCTGAACTGATGCTGAACTGCTACTTTGCTTTGCTTACAGGAGATAGCTCTGAAGATTCAGTTCCTGAGATTGTCCCACAGTTTCTGTGATCACCACGGGTTAGTAAAACACAAGGTTTTATTACTGTAACAGTGTAGTTCCTCTGGAATCTGGACTTTGTGAAATAATATATCATTTCATATTGTAATGTACCAGCACAGAATCAGTCAAGATTACTAGTACATGTGCATTTGCAGATGATATGCAATACTAGCAAGTATTGCTCACAAAAAAATGCTGTCCATGTGATGTTTAAATCCTTCATAGATTTGTCTATCCGAGTATTCTAGGTATTCTGTATGTTTATGATCCCTCATTGTTTTTCCCACAGAAACAAGTATCTAATGATGTCTGAATCAGAACTCAATGAACTGGGAAGAATAAGAGGTCAGTGCTATTGTCAAATTAAAAGTGATGGTCAGTAGAGTTATATTAATTCCCTAGCCTTGACAGTATGGTGAAGACACTGGCTGCAAGTTCCTGTATTTTGATCTTGGGGCCTTTGAGAAAAATCTGTATCTGTATCTATATAGCTGGCATAACCGCTCTTTGGCGTAACACACCAGCTTTGCAGGCACGTGGTGCGGCAGCAGCTGGTTATATTACACTAAAGGATCCATCACACCTAACTTTTGCATATCTATGTGTGGTATCTTTTGTTAGTACTTTCAGCGAATTACCTTTGTACATTGATAGTTTGGTATACAATCTTCGTTTTAACAAGTGTTAATCTTCCTCCTGTGTCCTCCATAGTTCAAGCTGAGTTACCTGTGGTACCAGAGGTCAGTGACATAGACAGGTCAGTCAGTTAATAATGTTTCTCACATCACATAAAAGTCCAGTCCTAAACATTTAGTGTCTTGTGCATGCTTTGGAACAAACTAAAACACTAATAGGCAAACCTTTTTTAGGATGATGTAAATAGCTGTGTCGTGCTATGTAAATCATGCAAAGACAACAATTTACTGCTAGAAAGACTACTTGTAAAACCTACAGACTTACAAATATTTAGCCAAACCTGTTTGTGTACAGGTCCAATTGCTAACTTGTACTTAACACTGCAGTGCTTGTACCTGAAAGTCTTTTAGGTCCTCAGTCTTAAAGGAAAGATTACCAATATATAGTTGCTGTAGTAACATATATATCCATGTGGCTGTTACAGAGAGTTAGTGTGTAGAGGTGAGAAGGGGCTGTTGTCCAAGATCATCCAAACCATGAAAACTGAGAAACCATCATCTCCATTCAGGTAATTCCCTGTTTTTTTTACATGCACATATTTTTTTTTATTCCAAGATTTGCTTTCTCAATAAACATAAGCTTATACTTCTACATCTATGTCTGTGAAAATCAATTACATTTTGATTGCCAAATTGTTGTCCCTATTTGGGCAAATATTGTCAATTTTCAGCCAGCATAATTAGTCTAATGGAGACTTGGTATTTGATTCATAGAATTAAGTAGGAATGCACCACCTGATGAAGTTAAACTGTATCCCATGTACAGTTCTGTAACCAATCTTGTTGTGATGTGTAGGTTCTGGCTGTGTCGCGCTGTGGAGAGTTTCCTGAGAGGAGTGACGTGTTTTGTAGATCAGATCTGGCTGCTCAGGAGGGGGCTGTTAGAGGTGAGGTGTAGGAACAAGATTAGAAGTGTGGTACCTTGCATTTTTGATTCACAGAAATTTTTCATCTTCAAAAAGTTGTTCGCTGACAAAGCGTGGCAGTCATAGCAGTGCTGAATGTAGGAATCTGGGGACAATACTGAAATATTGTGCATAACAAAATCATCATTGATATTTAGAGGAACATTTTAGCATATTTGCAACATCTAAGGGTGGTACATGGTACTGATACAAAAGCGTTTTTTTGTTGTTGAATCGGTCAAAAAATGGTTGTGCCAAATTATGTTAACAAGCTCAAAGCGCTGCAACATGCTGGTATGATGCATTGATGTCATACATGTGTATTTTCTATCCATGTTTGCAGCATGTCCTGTCTGTGATCATCGACCCTGACTGTGACAACAAGGAGATCCTGCAGAGCAGCTTCGATCTGCTAGGGGAGCTCATGAAGTTCAACTACAACTCCTTCAAGAGATTCAGCAGGTTCATGGACAATGAGGATAAGGTACGTCTCAAAACATGGTGTAGTAGGGCTGTCTCCAATTTTGAAATCTTTCTCTGTCCTCATTGTTTAAAGGGGGGAAGGTTATCTATGGAAGGACTTCACCACTATTAATGGTTTGGGCATTTACATTATACAATACTTTGTCTTACAATTACATTGTACCCATTACAATTGTAAGCTTAAAATGACAGGGTCAGGAATTAGCATAAATTTTATGCATGTTGTGTATATACAACTGTATCGCAATTTTTCTTTTTTTTTGCTGTCCAACAGATTGGATACTTCTCTTTCAATGCATACTTCTCTTTCAATGGACATTTGTACCATCTTATAAACAGCATTTTCTTTATTCAATGTAGAGGGAATCCATTTAAAGCTCCAGACCTGTTTGGAAACAAATGGTCACGTTGTGCTTACAAAGTTGTTTTTTTCTACTTTAGTTCCAGCGGTTCCTGAAGCAGGTGAGCTCCCACCTGGTGGACTCCAACATGTTCATCAGGTCTGTGGTGCTGAGTCAGGAGCACTTCGTCACCAAACAGACGGAGTACAGCGGTGAGTCTTGTTCTTCCCATGCAGGGCTCGAAATACTTTTTTCTGCATACTTGCACTGGTGCAGGTAACACTGAAAATTACCTGCACCAGACAATCCTAACCTGCACCACTATGAATTTAGGAAGTATTGATCATACTAGGATTCTTCAGGGACCATTGCTACTTATACTTGATAGGTTGTGAAAATCAATGCAGCTAAAAACAATCCTCATACACCTACATCACAGGACATTTATGTATAAAACCCAGTATATGGACCAGTGCAGGTTAGGTGCAGGTAGACACCAGAAATACCTGCACAGATCCAATTTTACCTGCACTAACCTGCATATGCAGGTGGTATTTCGAGCCCTGCCATGCCTGATGGCATATAGGAAGGCGCCCATCTTTCAGTAGCCCTGACTAGTGGTGAGAGGTAGAAATTTCAGCCCTGATGGCCTTGTCACACAGCAGAGGATTTGTGGTGATTTAGTCTGCGAGCTCTAACTTACATTTTCAACAGTAGTATGCTCCTTGTTCTGTCAGTCACTGTGCAACTTTTAGAGGTAACTTGATGTTCACAAGTCCCCAATATGATATTTCCGCTGAAAAGTAAGCTTGAACCTCTGGTGATTTTTGAAGTTGAAGTTGGCGACTCTTCTGGCTGTCAACAAATACAGCTAAAGCATTGGGAAGGCATTATTATTAATAGCTATTAAAAAAAGTTTTAAAAAATGAGATGATGTGAGATAAATATCTTTAAGGTTATTGATGTTAAGTAAGGTTTTTTCATATTTGTGATCTTTTTTGTTTGTGTTTGTGTTTGTGTGCAGAGTTTGCGACCACACAGTGCCGACTGTTGATACATGTAGGCGAGCCCAAAAACAGGACCAAGTTCTTGTGCAGCCTTATCAACATCATCCAGGTCTCTACACTTACACAGGTAATTAAGTCTTTCATTTCTGTGAATAGTTGGTTCAGTTGGTTCTTAGTTTCAAGTGTCTGTGTCTGTGTGTGTGTGTACACATCTGTGTGAGCATGTTTGAATATTCTTTGCAAGCCTTATGTTTGATTTAAAAAAATATTTCTTCATACATGTAGAAGGTGAAAAATTAGATTTCTGTGGACTTATGAATCTGTGCTGATTATGATGGTTTATTTAGAATAGATTTTTTCCTCAGCCTCCTACAGTCCAGGTAGCTACACTGTACATGTATGTACATTTTCCCTTGTACACTGTGTTTTGTACTAGCCACAGGCTAGTTGGGCAGCCCTGACTGCATGTGCTAAACTTCTAAATTAATAGATAAATAAATGAATGCACTGTGTTGTGGTGTAACAGCTCCCCCTGTCTGTCCCCAGGAGAATGTCAGCTGCCTGAACACAGCGCTAGTTATCCTGATGTTTGCCCGTCGGTGTGGCAGCCTCCCGCTCTACCTCCAGTCCCTACGAGAGGAAGAGATGCGAGGATACCACCCAGGCTTTCTTCTCAACAACTTCAGGTAAAAACAGTCAGAACTCGCCAGAACTGATATTTTTTTCTTTCAAATGAACCAAATATTATTTATGGTAGGTGTTATACATTTACATAAATGTCTGTCTTCACAGTGGATCAAAGGAGCAAATTCAACTACATATTGATATATGATGATAACTGTATTGTGATGTACATAAGAAAATAGTGTCCAGATGTGTCCAGATGTTAAAAATGCAAACAAAGACTACAAGTATGTAATCTCATCCCATACTGCATAGTCACATGTACAAGTTGTCATACATTGTACAGTGTATTTTATACAGTTGTTCAGTAACAACATAGTGTAAAACTATTCATAAATCTCTAGAAATGTTGCTGTTCTTGGTATGAATTTCCTTTGTAAATAATGCCTCAAGTAGAAATTGTACTACTATACAAGTGGAATATTGTCATTCCATTTTCCACAGGAGTCTGCTTAGATTCTGGGAATCTCACTACCTCAGGAATGACAAGGAGTGCTGTGCACTGGAAAAGGTAGTCAAGGTCTGATTCCCATTTATGTTCCTTGTCTGCATGAAGTAGTGGTAGTCCATACTGTAGCATATAGCAGGGCTCTGTCCATCCTTACATCTGTAAAACGAGGTTTGCTGCTCTGGACAATAAACTAAGTCATTATGTCCTCGAGCTTTGTCCTCGAGTATTTAACTGTTTGTCTGTGGATTTGCATGTTGTTTTTAAATAAAATAGCAATGAAAGAACATACAATTTGACAAGCTGGGATGTATTAATGATGGTAAATGAGCTTTCTATCAGTTCTATGATATGATATATGTGTACTTTGAGGTTTCTCCTGAAACCAGTTGTTTTTCTTACATTTGCAAACATAGGAACATATTTAACAGGTTTATTTTTGGCTTTGAGAATGAAATATTACTGTAACTAGTTCTGCAAAAACCGAAGTCAAAAAAGAAAAATGACAATTTCTCCTTAAGCCAAACCAATCTAACTTTGGTTCATGGATTTGCTGCTTTGTTGTTGTTTTTTCTGATTTAAATAAAAACATAGTTGTTTACTTACCTTCCTTTAAAATTTTTAAAAGCTGGAAATTGAACTGTTTCCTTCCAATCACAAAAAGCGATTAGCATAAAGTTGAACATGCACTGAAATATTTTTACTTCATACCATTGTGTCCCATTTCAGAGTTCTGGGATTTCCCTGGACTACTGGAGGGAAACAACGCTGACAATGAGAGGCACGGACCGGACTAACGTGGAGTCTATCATACACTACATCGACGAGCCATACGTGGAAGAATAGCGCGATCGGATATAACTAAATGTAGATCAGCATTACTAGCAGGAATAGTGTCTTTCCATTCGCCAGTGAAAACAGTATCATGATTTATTTTGAATATGATTTTATTGATCTATATGCTGGAGAGGTGTATCTCTTTGATTAACATGTAACTTATGCTGCATTATAACAGTGATGAACATCTACATTAAAAATAGGTTTGAAGCTGCATGTGTTTCCACAGCCAAGAGGGCATTTTTTGTTGGACTCTTTGGGTACTTGCAGTACCACAGCAAACGGTTAACAGTGCTTTTGAACAACATAGACGGGTTGGCTTGGACAGTCATTGGTTCATGAATGCTGATACAGTTATAGATTTCAAAAGCCACCCGAGGCTCTACTTGGTCCCCTAGCTCACCCTACTGCACTGCTACTGTGACATTTGCCTCTTGTATGTCTTGCTGTTCAAAAGGTTCAGTACAGCTCATGACTTGCATGTGTTTACCAGATGACTCCTTTCAGTATACAGTATTTTACATCACAAATCTTGGAACAGTTAACACACCGTTACATCCATTTACTCTGGCATGACGGAAGAGAAAATTCTGGTTGAGCAAGAAATTTCCCTTGATGTCTGTACTTGGGCTAAGAGGGGAAAAGAGCTTACATCATTTACTGCTGCCTACCCCTGTGTCAGGGACCCCAGCAGCAGTATAATCAAATACTGGATACTACTACTACACTACTATCAGATTGTTTGAAGGCTCCACCACATTATACATGCAGTTTTCTGAGTAATCGATTTAATACATGGGCAAAAATCAATGCTTAAGGTATGACTCTATGATAAAAGCAACGAAACATGACTGACAATTGGTTCACTTCTTTGTTAATCCGTGATGAAATTCTACAGAATTTGGTTGATTTTGTAATCTGTTTGTAATACCTTGAGTTGAGTTTCCCCTTAACCAAAAAGAACACATTTATTAGAAACATTCAAAGTTGACTTACAGTACACTGTGGTATGCTGATGCTCATTTGCCTTTTTAAGGTCAACCTGCAGATAACCACATGTCCAATATGATTTGGCCATCGTTGTAACAAGTTACTTGTAACAAGTACCAAGTCCCAACCTTTGGAAGCAAAATTAACTTCACGTTTTTGGTGGAATTGTGTGAGCGGAATTCTGTGTGTATGTTTGTAAAAAATACTTTCATGGTTTACGATGTCTTACGATATATTACCGTTACCGAAAGCTATGGTGGAATATTTCGCACATATTAACATACTTGTGTAAAAGGAACTTTTCTTGCATAAGTTATAACGTATATCATATATAATGTCCCTCAAAGATTTTGTTATGTATTTTTATGAGTTTGTGAAAACAGCAAACGACTATGTATCAGAAATTACTTGCAATTCTTGTTGTTTTTTTCTATTGTTTCAGTGAATAAAGGAGTACCAAGAGTTGTAGCACACAAACCTCTGTGTAGTAATTATGATGCTAGTGGTGTGGACTAGGATGTTTGATCACTGTTAATCAGAGATAGCAATTTCCCTAAAACCAGTTTAGATTTATGTCCAGGAAGTTTACTACTCTCCAAGCAGAGGTTAGGCTCCGGCTGTTTTTTAACGTTATTTTATTCGTTTTTATCGGGCTTTGTATTTTGTCATTTTTCTTGAAGCAAGATAAAATAAAAAATATAAAGCCCGATAAAAACGTTAAAAAACAGCTGGAGCCTAACCTCTGCTTGGAGAGTATACTACAACACTAGACACTGCATGGCTGTCTCCAGGACCTGTCCCTCCGTCCCTGGACAGAAATTTGCTTGTTGAGACGGAAAAAAATACCCCATTCGTCCCCAAAAATCTGAACTTCGTCACACGAAACTGTTGAAAATCATTTTAGAATGACACGTTTAGCAAGGAAAATCAACAACATGAGCTCCCAAACAATGAGGAGGACGGAAAAAAATTAAAGCTGACAGTATACTTTATATTTTTTCCGTCACATTCATAAACCGAGGCATTGGTCTAACCTCTGCTTGGAGATTAGCAAATTCGCTCCAGGCTTCAAACTGTACGGACCATCATTAGCTATGGGCGACCAACTACCGTTTTAATAGTTGGGGGAGTCAGTAACTCTTCATGACCTGAAAGTAATGCTATGGTGCCCAAAGTCACCATGCACCGTGGGACCTCACTTAACTAGCGACGTAAAAAAATTCCAACAAATACATGTACATCGAAAAGATCTTGAGTTAATGCTGAGAACTCACAGACCCCGACAGAGAGAAACAACACCCCGTGAGGTGAAACTCATTCCTTTAGGGCCTTGAGGTAGTAAGTAGTAGTACGGGCTGGTTGTCTTATCGTACAATTCAAGTCATCTTTGCTGTGTTTAGTCCTTTGTTCAGATATTAAAGTTCTTTGTCAAAGTTTTTGGCATTTAATAAAAGAGTATGGTTCACTTTAGACTATAATATTTTCATCTCTCTGTGAAAAGAGTTAAGAGAAGTTGAAAAATGCCGTTCTGTGTGAGTCACAGAAAAGCTCCAAAGAAGCTTGTGACCAGAATGAAACGATGCCCCAAAAATGCCGCAACATTCTCTCATGTACGGAAGGAACCGGTATTGTAGTTTTTGAAAAGCAAAACTTCCCTCGACAGACAAGAGGTATTTTCAAGGTCTTGTGTACTGTCCTTGGCATTTTGTAGCAGAAAAATAGTTGCTTGAAATGTCAAGTCACGTGTCACGTGTGTTTGCACTAATAATATCTCTAGACTAACCAGGGAAACCCCCATCCCCACCTTGATCCATGACGAGATGTGTTGTAGTTTTATCTGCCGACAAGAACTTGCAATAAACTTATCAAACAAACAGATTATTTAGCGACATAGGAAGCGCTTGGGAAAATGTGCAAAAGGAAGACCGGGGAATGCAGTACTACTCGAAAGACTTTTCTGTTTGAATAGTGCGAAATATCTCCATAGCTTTCACTGGGGCCGGGGGTAATACTGTTGGGACAAACCCGGAAACGTTTTAATTTGACGAAAGTCATAGTTCCTCATTTGACGAAGATCGCTGCTTCTGCGTAAGACTGGGGGAAATTAAACAGCCATGAATCACAATAGGGAAGCCAGTATCCCGCCTGTGAGCTACTTTATCCGGCCTTTGGACCTAATGATTGAAACTCGTGACCGAAATCTTATCAGAACCCGAAGGGGAGCCAATATTTACATGTACGGTGGGGCCGGCCAAACGCTTGGTGGTCCTTGGTCAATCGACGCTCACAGTTAACGTTCGTACGACTCCTGGCCTTTGGACTGGACTCAGGTCATAAGCTTTTCCCGAGAGCGGTAGGTCCGGTGGGAAACAAAATGTGGCGATCTTTTGGACTCATTTGTATCTTCCTGGCCCTGTTACCCCTAGCCAGGGCCGGTAAGGTTCGGGATGCCAACGGAGGAACGAATTGTGCAGGTAGTAACCTTTCTGTATCCATACCATACGTGTAATACATGCATGTTGAACGTTACTCGCGATCGCCCGCAAGTTCTGCAACCCCCGGCGAGACGTACACCTAGTTGTAATCAGTTGATTCAAGGTCATCAAAAGATATGAGTGAAGTAACTTGTTATGTTTGTATAAATTTGTATACATTTCAAAACAGACAAAATACCGTGCATTTTGCCGGAGATCTATACACTAGCGTTGGCCCTGTAATTTTTCAAAACATAAGATGAGTGTGTGTGTGCATGTGATGTGTGTGTTATTGATTCTTTTAGTGCAGGCGCTAACCCATAGTAAAACAGAATACTGATATGCACACAACATAACGTCATAGACAAATAAGAATATAGCACTCTTTGACTTAAGTACAGACTGAACGTTACATTTATAACCCCAATGCATATCTTCCCAGTATGCACAGTGTTGGTGGGGATTGTGGAGCAGTTGGCTCAAGTGTACGATGAAGGAGCAGTGGACGCTTTGGAGCGATTATGCTCCTTTTTACCAGGTAACTTTGGCCTTCCTCCCTCTCTCCCCTGTCTGTCTGCGCCTCTTTGTCTAATGCTACGATCACAGTTGCGCCGGTTGCCGTCGGGGGTGTAGCCCCGGCCGGTGGACTGCCGGATACCGCGCGGGTACCTCTAGGTTAATCTCCAAGCAGATCCTACGGGGTAGCATAAGATTAGCCATGATCAAAAGCTGGCAAAGGAGTGAAGCCGGCCTATGAGTGTGTGTGCTGCGGTGCCCATCTGACTCCCTTTGGTCGGCTATACCCCTTGGCCAGCTTTGATCTTATGACACCGTGGGATCTGCTCGGAGAGTACTGGTACCTCTCGGTACTATGCGACGTCTATTTGTTCCCGGGTCCTGGGTTGATTTTAAAGTCAAAGTTTGAAAAATCCCTGACCCTGCCATGCCCGAAAATAACCCGGTGGGTAGCCGCAGGATATCCCACGGGACGGTTGTAGATAAAATCAATTTGACAAAGATAAAGCAATCCGACATGTACTTCCAGTTTCATGTGTGTTATAACGTTTAATGATATTTTTCCTCATCAGAGCAACTGCAGGCCCCATGCCGAGCAGGCGCGGAGGTTTTTGCTCCTTACATAGCAGAAGCGTGAGTTCAAGTTCTCTAACATTATTTCTGGGTAGAAAAGAAATTGATTAAAGGTACCGTTAGTCTGTGTAACGCAAACTCCGCCATCCGGAGCTTGTAGCCTCCTACTCGGCGCGGCAATTACGACGGGCCTGAGAAGCGCGATTAAATCAGGCTAAAGGTACCGTAACGTTATCGATTTTCACCTCGCAAGTCCTAACGTTAACTGTCGGGATGATCATCATGGGAATTCTTACCAAAGTCGTCTCTACCAAGGCAACAGATTTATGTTACATGGATAATACATAACGTTACCCAAAATACTGTTTTGTCGTCACGTTCAAGTCTCTCAATCCTCAGGCAGTAATAAATCCAACGCTAGAAACCAAACTTCGGACAACCAAAGACAACCAAGAGAAACCAAAAATCCGACACCCCTGTAATTCGACACTTTTGAGTATCTGCATGCATGCATGCCAATGTTGATGTTACTATTTTGCTAGAGATTTTGGTCATTCACATGAGTTCCCCTCTTCAATGAAATGTTGGGGTGTGTCTTTATTGAATTGACGGAAGTTTTGCCAAGTTGGAAACCTGTAAACGCTATGTAATGGCAATTATGGCATGTACCGCTAGGTGTCTCTGAGTCCAACAGTGTGTAACCAAGCATGGACGCACTGAAAGAGATTAATTCTTGGCTATCTGGTGTAGGCCAGAGCTATCATTTTTTTAAACATGAGATACTCAAAGCTTGCTGTACTCGAATGAGGTGTCCATATGCAAAAGGCATTCCAGCAAACTCAAAATCAGTTGTTGCACCACTGTTTATCATTCGACAGGCGGCGCTTATAAGTCTATTGTATAAGAGCTGTTAGATCAGCGGGCATCGTCAGCAAGGCTTGCTGGTCTAGTGGCATGATTCTCGCTTAGGGTGCGAGAGGTCCCGGGTTCGATTCCCGGGCAAGCCCTGTCAGATTTTTTTCTTCCCTTTTCAACTTTTGTTTCGTCTTTGTGTGATTTTCTTCGTATCTGGTGTCGTTAATGGTTTAAATTTTTTTTTCTTTACGGAATTTTAGACTTTTTGGTAACATCGTAGGACGTCGTTGCATTGTTTTTGCTAAGGCGATGATCATAACGTTGTGGAGCGTAACGTCACTCAAAATTAAAGTATAATAGCGTAGAAGCTAAGTTTCAATGAAAATTGTAATACTAATAGTAACGTTAAATGTTACGACACTTGAATCGCCGTTTACGGACGAAAAACTCATATCTGTAAACCACGAAGAACCCGGAAGTAACGGACAGTGCAGGGTGAAACCTCACCGCACCGCTTGAAAAATAAAAAAAGTTAGACGAAAACAATTAACGTTACATGGAGATTTAATAAACGTGGGGAAAACTGAAATGTATGGCGACTATTACATTCATTCCATAACGTTATCACTTGAGTTTGTAAAAAAATTCTTTTCCTTCTTTTTTTCAAGTAGAGAGACTAGACTGGGGCGCTTTAAACTTAAAAGTTTTATCCATAATTCTTGGCTCTTTAAAAAGTATTAAGTTCAGATTCTTGTATTTCTAGCAGCAAGAGTAACTTTTAAGCCAGTGGTGATCTTTTTTTCAGTTTTAGTTTTTTTTTTTCATTGTTCAGACTATTAAAATATCAAATTTTCTTTTAATTCTTCTTTCTGTTCTAACTTATTGAATATCACAGGATTTATAACAAGGAGACCCCCGATGTAGTGTGCCATGCCATTGGTTTCTGTAAGGTTGATCCAGGTCACCAGGCCTGTCATATCTTCCCTCCACCCAAGGTATGTACAGACACAGCTGGTCACTATTAAAGGCCGGGCTGATTCGATTTAATGCCGGTTGACCTTTATCCGTGGGGTAACCTATATTTGTTGTTTTTAAAAACAGGGTGTTTAGGGATGTCAAGTCAACGGATGGTGCTTTCAAACTGGAACATTTTCAGAATATTTCAAAATAAAGCCCAGTCCCTCGACTTGGTATCCCCAAATATCCTGTGTTTAAAAACAACAAATATAGGTTACCCCACGGATAAAGGTGAACGAGCATTATATGGACGACTTCCCAAAACTGATATGAGCTTGCATACGAAGAAAAAAGAAGGTTCACTTGGTAAAAAAAAAGTTGCCTTTTCTATAAAATCATGATTAAAGTGAGCAGGGGGGTTGAAAAAATTATTTATTTTTGTTTCTTTTATCTATCTTTGTTTATCTTAGCTAGCTGATTTCTTTTTATCTTGGTCTATAGGAAGGTATGGATGCAGCACTAAGGAGAATTCAACCCATATACCAGGATGCAAAGAAAATGGTATGTTTTAATGATCATCATTATCAAAAATACGACTCAGCAGTGCTCCTTTGCATGCCTATACAGTATTGTATGAATTAAGAAGGTTGATATATTGTTTTAGCAGTGTGTATTTGTTGCTTTGTTTTTGGCTTTTGCTTGAGGTTTAACAATATAACACAAGAAGCTATAGATGGGTTGTTGTAATGCCAAGTGGTCAGGTCTTGACCAATGAAAAAAGGTTGGCGGTCTTCGCTCTATGGGGCCGTACAGTAAGCAATTAGCAATATAAATGTCATAATCAGCTTTTCTTTCACAGCGGGAGGGACGTGGATTCGTAGACATTTGTGATATACCAGGAATAAAGGAGATATGTGACATCTTTGACAGGTAATAATCTATTCAAAAACACAAAATTGCCATACATTAATGATGAAAATGAAATCTTATTCCAAAAATATGCCATAAACATCTGCAGCCACTTTACCTGTTACCACGTTTTGAAATAACATTTGGCAAAGTGAATTTTTCTCTGTATCGTTAAACACATGCATTGTGTACTAGTGTTGAATCATCACAGTGCATGTAGTGGTATTGTTTACCAGCAGTTTACATTGTTTAGAGGTTTATATTGTTTACATTCTTTTTCAACACAACTGTCACTGATGTGTTCAAATTTGAAACTAATTGATATCATGGCCTGTTTGCCCTTTTGACAGTAAGCCATAGGCAAGATAATACAATATCGCATTTCACATTGGAAAAGCCATTTAATTTCACTCAATTTGTATCAGTTCTGCCAGTGTCTTCCTTAATTTAGCACAATTTTAATGGTCCCTGATGTAAGGTATTGTTAAAACCAGTCACAATCTAGTAGAATAGTTATAAGACATAACAATCTCACTCTTTTATTTGCCTGTAGAGCATTTTCCTCACATCTTCCAGCTGAGGACCTGGACAAAGATGGCTTCAGCACCATGAAGGTGAGTTTCGTACTTTCTTCAGTTCTGGGAAATACTGCATGATGGCAACAGGGCATACCAGTGGTGACAGATCATTCACAGCACTTTGATTTTGTGGCACAATGAAAATCAGGTTTGTGATATATTTTCCATAATGGACACACACAAGATTTACTTTAGTACACGAATTACACATACACAACACAAACTCACAATTCAACTAACGTTACATTTGTATATGTAATAATTGATGCCCCTTAGTTGAAAGTAGATACCAATTCTAATTTTTGCTAGATCATCTCCCTGGTGCATTACTCTGAAGTCAATTCAAATTACCAATTCAAGTATTAGAAACAATCAAGTTTGGCATGACTACGCTGATTGATGAACATCTCTTATTCTCATTGCCTTGTCTATTTGCAGACGTTCAGAGGCAGCTCCTGGCGTGGGAAGGACTGTAATGACCTTGACTCCAGGCATCATCCGGGAGCAAGGTAATGAGAGGGGGCTCTATTTGTACTCTTTTTAGTTATCTAGGTTTTCGTCACAAACTTCTCCTATTAAGCCAATATCCCTTGTTAGATGATCAACAATGTTATACAGCAAACTTTCTGCTGCTTTGGTGTTAGAGATACAAAGGGTAAGGTACAGCAGGCCAAACTTGAACTACAATCATTAAGATGAAGCTTATGCTTTTTGATAGCTAATAGTGATGAGTTTGTTTGCTTCTTTTATGTGCAGAGATTTCATGTCATAAGGATACACAGAATTTGTGTCTTACTGCAAAGTAGCATTGCTGTCCTGATATTCTTGCGCTATAGGGACATTGTATGACTATTACTGTATTCACAGGAACAGAATATTTCTACTGCACCTTACCTGACAGTGTAAAGATCTTTATTGACCAGTAAAGATGTTATTGAAGATGTTTTATTAAAGTTTCTTACAGAGGCAATCATTTTATGCTTTCAGACCAGTTGATGGGGATAAGCTGACAGACTCCAACTGTAACGGCATATTTGTAAGTAGACAATTAGCACAGGGATGGGTGTGTGAATGTTGTTCAGCACCAAGGACAGGGATGGATGTGTGAATGTTGTTCAGCACCAAGGACAGGGATGGAAGTGTGAATGTTGTTCATCACCAGGGACAGGGATGGATGTGTGAATGTTGTTCAGCACCAAGGACAGGGATGGATGTGTGAATGTTGTTCAGCACCAAGGACAGGGATGGAAGTGTGAATGTTGTTCAGCACCAAGGACAGGGATGGAAGTGTGAATGTTGTTCAGCACCAAGGACAGGGATGGAAGTGTGAATGTTGTTCATCACCAGGGACAGGGATGGATGTGTGAATGTTGTTCAGCACCAAGGACAGGGGTGGAAGTGTGAATGTTGTTCATCACCAGGGACAGGGATGGGTGTGTGAATGTAGTTCAGCAGAACTCTCCTGTGATTTGACAGATCTCTGACACTCATTATGGTTAAGCTCATGTTGAAGCTCATATTCTACACAATTTAGTAAGATCATTGCTCTGTCCTTTCCCAGGGTTTGGATTCTGAAACAGGCTTGCCCTATGAGGATGTCCTTTGCAATGGTAAGTCACAGTTTTATATTTAAAAAAGGCTGATTATTTTGGCTTGTCAGAGACAACTTTCTAGTCAATACTGTTCATTCTGATCAGCTGTCGTAGTCACCAAAATAATCACTCTTATTTTACAAAAGTAGACAGCAAAATGTAAACATCTGAAACAGAGAGAAGGAAGGGAGGCCGAGGAATATCGAAAATTGGTCAGAAACTCTACTTTGCTATGGTTGTGGGATGCTGCCCCAAAATCATCACATTAACAGGATGATAAACAGATGATGATATCTCTCTGCAGGAACCGAGCCCAGGGGTATGATACTGTTGGGAGACTCCATCGGAGCACACTTCCACCTGCCGCCACAGTGGTTTGAGGCTAAGAGTTTGAATCCGGTACGTGCAGGAATGGTTTGCATTCCATTGCTGACATCAGCATCATGTTCATTGTGTGGACATGCAAAAGCTATTGCTTAATATTGATTACTGTAAATTGAATCAGATGAAAATAAAGATGTTAATAACAATTTTGAGCAAATCCACATAGATGGTATGTCAAGAACAAGGTTGATATTACTCTCAAGTTCAGAATAACCAATTCTAAAGTCTTGATAATGTACCTTAGGATATGCTGCCACCATACTGTGTCAAAGAGAAACCTATGTAATTTCAGTAAAACAATAAGGGTTTATGTTTCATCTGTACAATGATTTAACATTCACAAAATTCTGAATACTTGCTAGATGTTTGAAGGAGATAGCAAAATATTATATTTTTTTTCACAGTCTGTCTTCAAAGACTTGATCTTCATTCTAGAGAATGAAATTGACTGGCCAGAACTTTCAACAGCTACAGGTAACAGAAAGTTGCTGGAAGTGAAGGGGTCCAACCTGTGAATCTGGGTTTTAATGGCTGGGCTGAAGGAACAAAAGTGACAGTGGCTGTTGTCCAGCACAGGGACAGGAATGTGTGTGTGAATGTTGTTCAGCACCAAGGTCAAGGACATGGGTGGATGTGTGGGTGTTTTTCAGCACCATGGACAGGAATGGGTGTGTGAATGTTGTTCAGTACCAGGGACAGGGATGGGTGTGTGGGTGTTGTTCAGCACAAGGGACATTGTGCGGATATTGTTCAGCACAAATTATCTGGATAGACTAATTGTAAATATGATGCGATGACTTATCCATTTTGAAGCATTCTCTCTTCTTGGATGACAACTTGTGTTGGTAGAATTTGACTTTAAAATCTTTGTAATTGATAAGATGCAAACTATGACACAGCTTTCAGTTTTAAGATGAATCTTCCATTGCAACTTGTAACACATTCATTTTGATTTTTGTTTGATATCCTAGGACATATGAACAACACTTTTGGAGAGGTCATCAAGTGAGTATCTTTGAGCAGTCCACAAATTTGGATGTCTATGTTCAATGTTTGGGACATTGATAGACAAGTGTACTTAAATATGCAGCTAAGCTCCTAGAAAGGTCACTATCAAGTGTATTTTCATGAAATATTATATTCTTCAGAGGACCTGTGGACTCCATCTACATGCGACTACGTGAACGAAACCGCTGTAACCACAGGGACTACCAGAACATAGGTGTGAATGGTGAGTACCAGGATTCCTACTCAGTACGTTTTGTGCAGACAATAATCATTAATAATAGCAAGGTGTCAAGTAACCTTTAGAAACATTTTAGTCTCTGACACAAGCAACCATATTACTAGTTCTCAAACAGGTCGCTATATGTTCATTGTGATGTTATCAGAAGTTAAATGGTATTACAAACACGGTCTAGTACGTGTGTATTATTTGTTGTTACATACATTTGTTGAGCATATCAATAAACGTACTATGTACTTTGGTGTTATGCAATCTGTAAGGCTATGAGTAATTCTGTATTCACTGAGGCATGCAAAGTGCTCCACTATCATTCATCTTTCAGAGGACAATTTAGCCACAGAAAAGAAGAGATTGCCTTATTAGAGGAAAGCTGATTTACCTTCACCTATCACCCAATTGACTTGGCCATTTGTCACACTGATTAATGGTGGCTGAACCCTGTAGATAACAGACAAAGTTTGTGATTGCATCTGTAAATTTTCTATTTTCCCCAAGGTGGGAGATCTGGGAGTATGAATAGCACAATTGTAAGAAGGTAAGTTGTAACAAATCTACTCTCTGGACTAAGCAGACATTGTGTAAAAGTGTAAGGATTATCTTTGCCAAGAAGAGTAAATTTTGTTTTTTTTGTAATATTTTTATAAACACAGGGTTTGTTGGTAGTTGAAAGGCATAACTCGAGAAGTTGTATGAAATTTGGTAAAGTTATGTGATTAGGTCTCCACTGACATCAACAAAATTATAAAATCTTGGCATCCAATAAATGATACTGACTGGCCTTGCAGGGCTTTTTGGGGGTTTATATATTTTTTCAGCTGATGTAGCTCAATTGTTTTGGGTAACATACATAACAGCGTATATGATCATGAGTCAAACATTTTGTTACTGCAATTATATCATGAGCAATGGCAACTTCTATTCAAACTTCAAGAGACATGCAAAATAGAGACTGCTGTGTTAGAGCCATATCTGTTTCATCTGTCATTTGATGTTGCAAAAACAATTTAGTTCCATCTTAAATGACCATATCTACATCTACTTTACAGTTTGGTAAGAAACCGGATATCTGATTACCCAGCAATAGTCAACATTGAGCTGGTGGGAAACGATGTGTGCAATGGGTAAGTGTTTAATGAATTGTAATGTTGACTTAACTTTGACAGTAACTGTTGAAATATTTCTTATTTAAGGGGAAGAGGAGGTGTATACATCTCTTCTGGATTCAGCATAAAGCGTTGCTGGTACCTCCCATGCAGGTGTATTACTAATTTCAGTAAATAAGCCAGTAATGAGTTTTGCTTTATTTTGTCTTTTCCAACAACTTAGGCACCCGGACACCCTGTCTCACATGACTAAACCAAAAGACTTCAGAAAATATATGCTGGATACATTGCAGTACTTGGTGAGTCCTTACATAGTTAGTGCAAGTTGTTTTCAAACATATTGATAGTGTGGCTGTCTGAAAATGTATAATAAGTGAAGGAAAGTATAACTTCATTCAAAATCAGGATCATAGTTAATTTTTTCTTCAATGAAACTGCACTGTTGGAATATGTTGCCGTAAATGTTGAAATGTTCCTGTTGATTTTCCTGTGAGATTTTGACCTGTATCGCATGTTTTTCCATCAACTGATCACTGCTGAATACAGTATTGCTTCCATCTCGAAGCCAGAATACAAAAAAAAACCTCCTCAACGCTTCTACAATGAAATCAAGTCCCCGCAAACAAACATGAATTAACAGTAATGTTATGATGCTTCCATTCAGGATGGCGTTCTCCCTGAAGGCAGCCATGTTTGGCTCACAAGCTTGGCCAATGGCAGCCTGCTCTATGCCAACGTGCACGACAGGATCCATCCACTAGGTGAACAACTTGAAATTCTTTCATGCACTCTTAGAGCTTTGAACTCTAAATATATTGTCTTCAAGAATTTACTGATGAGTTGAAAAAGTTGTAGAAATTGCCCAAAATAGCTAATTAAGATTATGACCCGCATCATTGCAAGCGCTAACCTGTATTGTGCTGTAACGGTTACAAATGTCACAAATGATGAGTCAACATGAGTGTTGTTTTTTTTTATCTTGACTTAGGCCACACCAATTTAATTTCTTGGTTCACGGATTCGCTCACTCCTATTTTTTGGAGAGAAAAATAAAAATAAAAATTACCACTCAGCAAATTTTCACCATTAATGAAACCATTCACCAACTTTCTGGTGTAGCAAATTGGCCTTTATATCATAAGCTCCTTAAAGTGTGGGTACAGGTGCTGTTACTGTACAGTAATAGTGTTTTTGTACTTTTTTCAAGCTGAAAACTATTTATCCTTTATGTTTTGGATTAGCCCTTACCTTTACCCCAACCATTTTACAATTTTTATTTTCATTTTTATTTCGCCCTCTCGCTCCATATTTTTTATGAAAAAATCCATGAACCAAGAAATTAAATTTGTGTGGCCTCACCGCTAATGAAAAACTCCAGCAATTGCCTTTTTTTCCTCATTAAGCTGACAGATGCCTGATTTTAAATTGATGTAACATGTTTCACTTTAATGTCTAAAGTAATTCAATGAAGCCATGGAAAATCATCCTTCACAGAAAAATGATTCATTCTTTTCCAACTTTATATAGGCCCAAAACGTCATACTTTCTTTCAAAACAGACTAGACTGTGGTAATCATCATGATGTCTTGTGTACTAGTACTATACTTATCAATTGAATGTTTAAAGAAATTTCAATAATGACTGTTGCTATTACATATTCTAGGGAGTCTGAGGAATGACATAACTTACAGGGATTTTTACACCTTCTTGAACTGTCTGGAGGTCAGTTTCTCACAAGTGTCCTTCAGTAGTTTTTGCTTTTGTTTAACCTTAAGTTATCAGTTAATTAACACGTTATCAAGTTTTGTATAAAGTATCATAGATTTATGCAAAAATGCAAAAATTCTAAGCATTTAGGTGATCCACAAGTCTCATTTCTCCTATTACCTCTGCATACAAAGTGTACAATTTTTAAACTAATAACAAAATAGGATTATTATTTTCCATTGATGATATTTTCTTCTCTTCCTGTATGTTTTGTTTGCAGATCTCCCCTTGTACTGGCTGGTTGAATGCTAACTCTACCCTCCGATACCTGACAACCCAAGTGGGTAATCAATGTCAGAATAAAGAATCCAACAACAAATGTATAAAATATACAACAAAGATGAACATGACAAATAAGAAAAAAAAATGAACATGTTCATCTGTTTGTATTTTCTGTCATTGTAACAATTACTGGATCTGTTGATAAAGATCATTCTCCTAACGGCCGGTCCCCAACGGCATTAGCCTATGGGGCCCTGCTATCTCATGCCCTATCAGTGGTTATTATGATTTTCGCCACAAACCAGCTGTCAACCAATCAGAGAATAGGCTTTTCTTGGGCTTTTTGTTGTCACAAGCTGTCTCGCAAAAGCCGCTGGGAAGCTATCAGCCAATCATGTTACGTATTACATAGCTCCATCCTCCTACGCCCGATACCCAACGGCAGACTGCCCATATAAGGGCAGGCTCATTAATATTCATAAGCAAGGCGCCCCTAATAACTGAATTCTGTGGCTGAGTTGTCAGGGGTGATATCGCTAGGCTTTGCCGCGATTGTCAACCCTGAGTGTGAGGGTGATAAAGATTTGAGACATCCAGTACTAAGATATGCCAAATAATGATAAGGAACTGAATTATGATTTTGGAAATGGTCAGATGTTACAGACAGCATCTACTGAGTGTCTTTGAGTCACTGACAGAAATGTGACTGTTTCCAAAATTACCTGCAGTTGCTTGAATTTCTATTAGTTGCCAATTCCCCTTTTGTTTAACTTCGAAAAAACTTTCCCCAGAGAGCTTTGGAGCTGAACGATGTGCTGAAAAACATCACTGCCACTTCCCAGTACAAGAACTTCAAGCTGATATACCAGGACATCCCAATAGATGCAGTGATCGCCAAATGGGAGGCACAAGGGGGACATGGATGGGAGTTAATTGAACCTGTTGATGGCTTCCATATCAATCAGGTAGGTCACATGGTCCATGTCATGTTTTTTTAATACCTGAGCAACTTTTGGCATAACACAAGTTTTATATCATTTTAGTATCAAATTTCACAAACTAATTTTCATTAGTTTGCTACAGATTACTAGCCCCAGGGTACTGTCTGCTTTCTACTGTACTGGGGCTTCTTGCACTCGCTGCCCTAAAGTTTTCTTTTAAAAAATTACCTTTAAGTTAGAGCTTTGGTCCTACTTACAGATACATCCATAAACACTCAATGATAGAAATGTTGTTTCGCTTCACAGCTGGCAAATGCCCTTTCTGCGGATTACATTTGGGAGTGGCTGGAAAAGGAACACCCTGAATTGTTGGGGAAGGTCAACCTTAACAATGACAGGATCAAGCAACTTTTCGGGGACCAGGGTGGATACTGAACAAGGTCTTCAGTTATATCTGATGGGGTAGACAATGACATATTGATCAAGTGATACTGTAATAATATGACCAGGCTGCGTGGACCTATATCAAGCCTGGAAGTTCCTATTGGAATTGGCTATACAGCAATAATGTCATCAGCAAGATCAAAGGAGAAGAAACTAAGCATGAAGGTCCCTGAAATAATGTGCACTTGTACTTAAGTTGTAGGAATTATGGTACGAGGGGTGATCAATATGTTCTCGGCCTAACCCAGAAATAATAAGCACAACTCAAATTTTGAGGCACAACTTTATAGTATGAAGTCTTTTATCAATATCCTCCAAATTACAAATCATTGGAGTCATTACTTTCCAGGCATTCGTTTTATGCAAATTAGAAGGTAAGTGGCGAGAAAAAAGTGGTGTGAATTGTGATCAGACATGTGTGGGTCGAGTTCCCCATGCCGTAAATTAACAAAAGACATTTTCAAAATGTTTGATAATGATTCTCCTCCTATTTCAAGCAAAAAAAATTGGGTGTCTGACTTCCAGCAGCGCAAGATGACCCGCCACATCAGGTCAGGTCAATTGTCCACGTTTTTGTCCTTCTCCCTTACCTAACATTACTGGGTGTCGCCTGCAAAGTAATGACCACAATAATTTGAATTTTGGTACAGATTTATATAAGACGTTATACTTGACATCTATGCTTCGAAATCTGAGCTGTGCTTATTATTTCTCCGCAAAACCGAGGACTTATTGATAATCCCACGTACTTGTATAAAATCTTATATAAATGTGTACCAAAATTCAAATTATTGTGATCATTACGTTGCAGGCGACACCCAGTAACGTTAGGTAAGGGATAACGAAAAAAAAGTGGACAATTGATCTGAAACCTGAGGTGTGCGGGTCAAATTGTCTGATCACACTTCACCCTTCTTTTTCTCGCCACTTACCTTCTAATTTGCATAAAACAAATGCCTGGAAAGTAATGACTCCAATGATTTGTAATTTGGAGGATATTGATAAAAGGCTTCATTCTATAAAGTTGTGCCTCAAAATTTGAGTTGTGCTTATTATTTCTGAGTTAGGCCAAGAACTTATTGATCACCCCTCGTATTTCAACTTTTATAACAATGTCATTGTCAGTTTGAATTGGATCAATGATCATGATGGTATGATGTTCTGTCCAAGGCAGTAACTGGGCAGGCCACCATAAGTGTGATTTAATCAGGCTAAGTGAACGAGTAGCTGCACCTCATAAACCACCTAATTTGCTTCATTCACTCAGTGGTTTACTCAGTTGTAATGGACGGTATAATGACAATGTAAACACCTCAAGGTGACTGTGTTCCTAACCTTTAATTATGATAATATGGATTATCTGTGGTTGTAACAGATATAGAACTGAGATGGAAATATAAAATGTTTATCAGCACAACTCAGGTATAATTTAAATAAACGATATTCACAATCCATTATATTGTGTGAAAATGTTACATTTCATTTATTGGTTGAATTTCCACATTCATTGGTAACTCATGGCTTTTGTTATTATTGCTATTTTATAGCTAACTAACATTTCTGCAATATTGATTTGAGCATATACATATAATAACTATATACTATAGAATTAGGTAAATATGTACAATCATGTATTCTGTATCAAAATTATTTCAGGCTTGACACGTACTTCTCAGTAACATCTGTTCACCAGAAATAAGGTTTTCTGACAAACTATTTTACAGAAACACAATTACTAGTATTTCTGAAAGATTTGTAAAATGTCACACCCCATGAATACGACATAACAAGAATGGCCACTCCAATTTGATTGGTCTAAAGTCATACTATCAGACCACAACCAAACAATTGAATAATATGAGTCATATCGAGTCATAAAAATACCAGCATTTTTGGCATTGTTGAATTTCTTCCACAAAGAAAGGGTTACAAAAAAGCCAATTTCGGCTAATTCCAGTGCTAGCTTACTGTGCAAGCCATACAACTAACACTACTGACAATAAAAACACTGAGGTAAGGTCATGATCATTGCATTTCTACTGCATCAAAGTAGTTCTATGTTGCTATAAATCATATCACTTCTCTTTGGGCACTACTGGTACTCTCTGTGTCTCTTCTCTCCCTTTCTCCCAAGCCAGCTGGAGATTGCTGAGAGCAGCACTCATTCTCATGGCCTGGTCCTCACCATACTGTGTTCTCCAGTCTTCCATTCTCAGCTCCACAGCTGTCAAAGACTTCATGTTGCCGTTTTCTTTCTTCATCCTTTCCCTCTCCTGTAAGGACCCTTCTCTCCTTGGAGTCTGCTGCAAAAGGAAAGCAAATTGTTACCATTGATACTGATGCTTGTGTGCAGATGGCAGAGAAGCAAATGTATGAAGATTTTCAATTTAGATTTGTAGTGTGTGGATCAAATATATCTGGATGTGCAGCTTGTACTCCTCATGCAGTACAAACCTGGTGTGTTACGCCATGAGGCAGTTACTGGGTATGCAATACAAGCAAATAATGTAAAACCTACTGAGAACATATCCACCATGTTTGGCATGATATACCTTTTGATGTCTGCTGCTCGGGTAGGAAGAAGACACTGTGGTTGAAGATGTTTTGTCTCTCAGCATGTTTCTTCTTGGTTCCCTGTTAGAGTTTGTAGACTGCAGGCTGGTCGGGTCAGAGTTGGGACCCCTGTACTTGTCACTTGATGCGTCTGACAGACTTGAGCCAGGGTCACTGTGGGAAAAACATAATAGCAAATTTAACTAACTGATTGATTGATTTTGGATTGTGCAGAGCATTCAGGACTCATGCTTCGATAACTTATACTTAAGTATGCTATATGTTGTAGAAACCTTCCATGTTACATTGCAGGTCATAATGAACCACAGTGGGAGTCCTCATTGAAAATCTAAAAAATCTTGAGATTTGTTCAAAATATCTTTGATTTTTTTAAAAATCTTGAGATGAAATGAATCCTACAGGCTTACCCCACACAACCACTCACCTTGCCCTTCTAGTCCTCCTCTGACCAGGAATGTGGTAGTATCTCCAGTCAGAGAAGGCTGTCCTGGGTCTGCGGGTGGGAGGGCACACCTTCCGCACCTCGCTGTACCTGACCATGACCCCGTGACCCTTGGGACAGGAGAAGTAGAACTTGTTGTTCCAGAAACCATCCTCTACTCCCACTGAGGAAAGAGAAGATTGGGTCAACTTCTAAACAAGTTATGAAAGTGTAAACAA
Source organism: Branchiostoma floridae x Branchiostoma belcheri (assembly GCA_019207045.1). Classification (NCBI taxonomy): domain Eukaryota; kingdom Metazoa; phylum Chordata; class Leptocardii; order Amphioxiformes; family Branchiostomatidae; genus Branchiostoma; species Branchiostoma floridae x Branchiostoma belcheri. Next base: position 7,251,488 of record CM033028.1, read on the forward strand.
ATATACATGTATGAGTGTGTAGCAATGTCTTGTGGGCAGGGTAGTTGACTCAGAATCTAAAGGTCTTGGGTTTGAATACCTAGCAGGTAATGATAGCAATGTTGTCCTTGGAAAAGGCATTTCATTACAAACAGACCATTATCTATTGAAAATAGGTGATGATAGTTTACCTGGGTCATCAAGCTTTACTCCAACATACAGCTCAGCTGCCAATTCATCCTCGTCTAGTACACCCACATATTTTACAAAACCTAGACAAAAACAAGAAATAACATTCAATAGATTAAAATCTATTGTGGAAAAACTAAACTTTACTTAACCAACACTAAGATTAATTGGGACTTACCCCAAATTTTTCCACAATGTCATTTACCAACACAGATGAACTTTCATGCTAAGATTAAAATCCAGTACAGTCAAACCTGTCTATAACGGCCACTCAAGGGACCAGACAAATGTGGCCACTATAGATTGGTGGTCTCTGTATAGAGGTGGCAACTTGTAGATAAGATACCCAAGGGACCGACGAAAAGTGGCCACTATGGACAGGTGGCCCCTCTGTAGAGGTGGCCCCTAATACAGGTTTGACTGTATCTACTATTCCATGAAGAAGACAAGATTTATCTTTTCCCTAGGTTTTCTCTTACTGAAGGAAATTGTGCAAACATGAAGAATTTTAGCAAAAGTTTGAATGATATAAATTGTATATCAGCTGGCTAAAAATTTACTGGCTAAAATGTGATGTACTTTTCATCATTAAAAGTACAATATTGTTTTAAGCATATCAAATACTGATGTATTGTAAATTTTGAAATCTTTCATTTTGATAGTAAAAAATGCATCTCACTGCAAACCTATGTTCTGTTTTCTGATGCTTAATTATACTTGTTTCATGATCAACTGCCCTGGTATTTCTATGCTGTAAAAACTTAAAGTCAAGAATCTGCATTATCTTTGATTTCATTGAAATCAAAGATAATGCAGATTCTTGACTGTAACTGAATTTACAGCATAGAAATACCTGGGGGATTTATCGGAAGAGAAAAAAGATAAAATATAAAAATTCACCTGGGTATCTGCCTTGAACTATGACTCTGTCCCCCAGTTTAATCCATGAGGGGTGTTGAGGGTACTTCTTATATCTGTCAACCAACAGCATAGACCTGAAAAATGTGTTCATGTGGTTAACAACTTTTCCCTTTGCTAGCCTCACAAAGCATTGTCAAACAAGTAATAAAAATTTTAGAAGTTTTAAAATTCAATCATTTACTTATGAATACTTGATTTAGTTACAAAGTTTGAATTTCCAGCAACAATTTGAAGGTCCAAAGTTTCTGTGCTGGAAATCATAGTTCATAGATCTAGAATTGCTATGGACACAGTCCTTGGACACAGACAAACGTTTAAGCTAACATTTAGTTACTTGATAACGTTTCCTTGCTATGTAAATTTGGTACTCCAAAAGGCTACCTTTCAACACACAAACTTATCTCATACCACTCAAACACTTGAGTATAAATTCGTAAAAAAAGAATACCTTACCTTTTGGATGGTTTAAAGCCAGGCAGGACCAAAACATCTCTGATGTTGGCAGGTAGATGTTTAGAGTAGAACTCCTGACAGTGAATACAGTTGCAGAAGAAAGGGTCCACATATGCCCTCTTATCTGCCTCCTACAAACAAAGAGACAAATTTTACAGTGTGTATCGAAAAGTACAACAGAAAATGATGAAGTGGTCATAAAAATAAAGGTACATGTATATATGTTTGCAACTGCAAGAATTGTATTAGCATTCTCTATACAAAATACACTTTGACAAGAAAATCAAACACTGTATTGGTAACTAGAGTAGCTAAGAACTCTTAATCTAATCCCAGAGCCTCTTAATCAGTAATACAATCCCAGCATAGCAACAACCATGTTCATGCCCTAAGCATAAGCACAAATACACAATGTACATTATATCTTTCACTATGGAAGAAATCAAGCAAAATATTCCTGTAACAAACTATTGTTTAGAGGTAAATTTGTTCTACCATATTATATGACCAGGTTTCACGTTATTTTGATGAAAAACATTCAAGTATGCTAAATGCTGAAAAGAATGTATCATATGTCTTTAAAACGACAAAGACCATTATAAAGTCAGTATATCCAAGAACACCAACAATGACCTCTCAGCATACAAGGTAGTCAAGGGTCACAAATGACACGTAAAAAGAAACCTGAACTCATTTAACCATGATACATTTTTCTGCAGAAAAACTTCAGTTTAAGTGATAGTATGATACTTGCGCTCATGATGAGTAGCAATGTAATACAATAAGGGTTAGAATTGATACGATCTACTCTGTAACACTTCAGGACTCTTGAGAAGAAACAAAGGAAGCACCTGCAAACAAACAAACGCTATACGCAAACAAACAATGCGCTGTGGCTCTCAGTAACATTACCCTTGTATTGATATGAAAAGACCCGGGCACAGGGTGGGGTAAAGGTAGTTTTACTATGCAAGAAAACAAACAGATCTGTTTTCTCAAATGCTTTTGTAACATTCAAAATGAAAAGTAACATATTTAGGTCACTGTTGATGTTGAAGATAGCTGCTTTTGTCAAATCCTCCATTTTACATACACAATAGGTACAGGACTGGATTTTCTGTATCTGTATTTCTATAGCCGGTATAACTGCCCTTCAGCGTAACACACCAGCTTCGCAGGCACGCGGTGCGGCAGCAGCTGGTTATATTACACTGAACCATCCGTCACACCTAACTTTTGCACATCTATCTGCAAGCGTTCTTTAAAACTATCCAGAGAAGATGCCCCTACGTTCAACTTTGAACTATTTTCAACTGAATCTACATTACTCATTTGGCTTCTTCAAATGAATTAAGGTCACCAATCACCTTAGAGATGCCTCTTATCTAGACTCTTTATTTGATAGTCAACATAATGTTCAGAAAGTTTGGTGATGGCAAACCACCAGCTGGGGTGAAAATGTATGAATTCACACCTAAATCTAAGTTGGACTGAAATCAATTGCATTTATTTATATCCTACTTTTCAAAGGCATTGGGGGATTCTTTGAGAATTGCTTTTATCGCATGAGGGAAAACAAATGGTATATAAACTAGAAAGGAAAGAGGGATGCTGTGTATGTCTTTCTGTAATTGACGATACAGCTGAATCTTGACCATTTGATGGATGTATACGACGAAGAAGAATTTACAGCGATGATTTAACAAGTTGATAGGAATAAAAAGTTTCACATACCTGTTGCTTCCATGTTATAACTTATGTTATGTTCATGGCATGAAAAGATTAATCAGTCATAAATTACCCTTTTGAAGCCTCGTATCTTCAAGATTTCCCACTGCCAGTAAAAAGATTTATATCATTATCTAGAACAAATATGCGGCAAATCACCGGTCAGTCAAGTAGAAAAAAACACTTCCGCAAATAAACTGCACCCCCCCCCCTCCGACAGATCAAAGAAAATCGACTTGATAGCCTTGCCTTTATACTCAACAGCCTGTCATCTTCGTCCAGGATTTGCCTGAAGAAGCCGTTGGGGCAGGGGACTCGATGTCGTGGAGTTCTTGAGGAAGTTTTCCCGTTAGCAGACGACTTTTTCTCCTCGCCCCGAGGCACCCTGTTGCTATGAGAAGCCGCCATCTTTATTTTCATGTCCCAAAGGTTCGACTCCAAATTACATACTTAGACATTTTATTTCACCCAAAATAGGTCAATAATGACAAAAAAAGATTAAATACCTCTTTTAATATTCAGATACTTTGTGACTTACCAAATATTTCTTATTTGTTGAATACATTGTGGTTTTTAGGGACTCAGTATGCATTTTTTGTGTGACGTTAGGGTCTCCTCCCGCCATGCTGTACGGCTAATGGCGGCAGATTAGTTCATGAAAATTTTAAGTGATTTTCTTTAATCTTCACAAATCAAACTTTCCTGGTAATCTCATCACAGAGATCAACAGTTGTGAGGCGTAAGACTCTGGAGCGCATTTCGAGGCCATCATACATCAGAATCAACTTCCATGGATCAAGGTTAAAGACTTTAAATTCAATACTTTGAAAAACTTGTGTAACGTTACAGTATTTAATTTGGTGTTTGATTTAGAATCTTCTCCAGGTCATCAACAGAAAACTAGTTAACGTTATAATCTGTGCAAATAGAAGATATTCACTGCGTAATTAATAAGAAACCTTTCAAACACGTCAGTGGTTAATGATTGGAATTTCAATATTTGTGGTATATGCCACTTATTGCTGGTTTAGCCACAGGTTTTGCAGTGAGCAAAATCCTGTTTTGGTTTCGCTCCTGTCCTTGGGCACCTCCATATTGTGGTTCTATATTGACCTGTGATGCATGCTGGGTACTATGGCACCTTCTATAAATGGTAGAGGTTGTCATTATTTTCATATTTATTTGTATGGCATAGCAGGAAACTATGTTGTGCTTGTGATGAATTGAATTGTTTTAGGAAAAAGGAAATGTAGATGTATATACATTAGGATAATAAGAACCTAATTTTTAAAATCAATTAAAACTGCTATAATACCTGAAGTTTGTATCAAATGAATGGGATTACATTTCCATGCTATCTGTTCCGAAGGAAAAGAGGTACATTGACTGATAGACTCTAATATTATGCAAAAAAAATTAGGACCTAGTAATTTGTATAAAGTTATATGTGAACTCAGCATATCTGAACATAATATCTGAACATTTTCCCAGACAAGTATACATGTATATTGTTCTTCAATGTGCAGGGGTTTGACGTCTGATGCTTTCTTATACACAGGAACGAACGACCCCTCTGAAGAATAATATGATTCCTTTGAAGCAATATACATGTATAACCATTCTTGTTTTCTGTGACTCGCAGTGAATAAATTTGTACTGTTCAATACTTGATCCATGCAAACTTTAATTTACCACAATGAGAGAATCTATTATGCTTGATAAAAAAAGCAAAGTTAGATTGATTTGCTACTAAACTGTTGACAGGTCTGTACTGCTTATTAACACTTGATACATGAGAACTTTGATTAACCTAAATGAAGGGTGTTGGTAGCACTTGATGTTATTGTTAATGAAAATGTGATCCATTTAAAAGTTAACAGATATCAAGTGTCAAAGAGTACATGACAATTCAATTGTCAAATCCGTAATCATACCCTATGCAGTCACATTATTTACTGACAGAATTACCTTCATGTATACTCTTTTTCCCTGAGTTTACAACTTGGTTTTAGTTTTGCATGGTGAAGTTTTAGCCATTACAGGTAGAGGGAGCTACTGATATATGGTTACACAAGGTTACAACAAGTATCTTTGCTGCATCACCTCGCGGCAGGACTTTTCAAGCCTCGAACTCTGCAGATTCAATCAATGTTTTTCCAAGAAATCTAATTTAGGATTAGATAAGTACATGTACCTTTTCCAAGGTGAATTCATCATTAGATAAGCCTAGAGACTCCTGTATAATGAAGCGATAAGCCCTACTGTACTTACATAGGTGTGATTAGCATGAGAGGTAAGCCAGACTTAGAAAGAAAGTTACAGATAGTCAAGCTATCTCGCCAGCCCAGACCTAAGGTAGCCAGATCAACGTTGTCTCACAACCCTCAACCACCTGAAACTACAGATTCATTTAAGTTGACAGGGACTTTAATTAAATGGACGTTTTGGGTACACTTGGACATCCTCTCTTGCATTTTGCAGTAGATGTCATGATCTCAGTGTTTTGGATTGTCAAATATACTTTTTCAGAGCAATAATGACAGTGTCATAAATATCTCTTTTAAATGGACCCAAGTATACAAGCAAGAAAATGATGGCAATGCATGATGTGTATCTCCATTCATTTTCAGTTGAAATTTTCCTCACAAAATGTTGGGGATAGCTCTCTACAGTGGAGCCTGGCAGAAACACTAACCAGCTGCTGTGCTATGTACTGACATCAGTAGACTACATCCCTTTGGTCTTATTAACACTTAACTACTTCTTATCTTAAATCCAGTTTCATTTAGCTTAATGAACAGGATGAGGGACAGACTATTGGCATAAGCAACTACAACGTGTACAAGGTCTGCCAAATCTCACTCACACAGGAAATCTGTGCAGTACAGTTTAGAGACATGGTGAAATGTGTCAGCAAATGTCAACATCTGTCACGGTTTGGAATTTAGTTGCTTTTGAAGTCACAGTCTTTTTGAACAGATTGGACCTACAAAGAAAGGCATAAAGCTCACACAGTTCTTTTGAGAAGCAAGCAGTACACTTTCACATTGTTATATCTGGGGTGCAATATTGCTAGTAGTAGTGGTGCGTACTGGTTCGCCAAACCGGAATTGGACTCGCTATAACTTTCGGTTCGAGTCCGGTTAAAACCGGAACGTCAAAAACCGTTTTTTTGGAAAACCGGAAATCTCTTTCTTGTTGTATACTAGTATCATCTAAAACAACGCTAAATACCTATGTTACTTTATTAACCGCAGCCAACGGGCCCGAAAATAACTGTATGTTTGCGAAAATAGATTGTCCTACCACCATGAGCGGGCCATTAGCACATGGTCGCGCCACCGTCCGCACGGAAACATTCATTCAAAATCCGGCAACGCGGCAAAAATGGCTGGTTCATTTTAGTAATATTACCCATGAAAATAACGTCTGTGATTTTGTTTATCTCCTGGTATAGGTTTTAGAAGTCCCATACCTTTTGATAATTGAGAAATTAACAAATCACCCGCGCTTGACGTTTGTCGCTTGTCGGGATACTTCACTAAAAGCATGGGCGAGCAGTTTGTTAAAAAGAAACACAGACACCTTTGATTTAACTAAATATTATGAAGTTATAAACGTATTTTATATTTCTTTACTTTAACTTTGTAACGAATAATTTTACAATTCATTTGTAAGGTTAAATGTAGGGAATAATGAAACCGCACGCATCGCTTCTACCGACATTACAGTAGGCTATCCCAATGACCTGTATTGACCTTGCAAGCACCATGCTGAAATTTCGGGCCGTCAAAACACAAGCCGAAAAGGCCGTATTTTACCGTGATTTCCCGACAGTTATCATTAAAAATCGATCTTTATACACCTTTGAAAATGACGCAGTCGTCTTCGGCAATATTTTTTATCGCATGCGGCCCGGTTGAGGGGTAGTCGCGGTCGCCGGATACGCTAGCTAGGGTACCTCGCATAGGGCAAGTCGCTTAATGCTTGTGTTGATGCGGAAAAATTTAGCGGCCGTCAAAAACCGGACTTATAAGTCCGGACCTGAACCGGAATCCCTGGACTCGAGTCCGGACCTGAACCGGAATGTGAGCTTCGGTACGCACCACTAACTAGTAGTTTATTCTGGTGTTATATTATGATACAACACAACACGGTTTATCCCATATCACCATTTTCCATATTGTGTAATGCATCTTTTGAATGCAAAAAGCCAATTTTGTTAGTGAGTGTATACTTCCTTTCTTTGGTCTCTCGCTCTGTTAAGATATCTCTCACGTGCACCATTTGTCTGTCCTGTCATTTTGATGGAGTAAGGCACAAGTACAAGAAAGCACAAGAAATTTAGTAAACGTTTGAAATCATAACCCGTTGGAATATGCAACTTTTGGATGACTTAATCTTGATTTTCGCAAACATTTGTGACACTTGCAATGACCTAATGAGAATGTCAGGAAGTTTAAACTTTTGTCTGTCAAGGAGGAAATTTTCATGCAGGGAAGGAAGGACATTGGAAAAAGCTTTGAACCTGATTCTAATATTAAGATTGACATACAGTCGAACTTGTCTAAGAAGACCAACAGGAGGACCTAGAGAATCCGGCCGTCTTAGACAAGTGGTCTTCTTATAAAGAAGGAGAGTGACAAGCTGCAGGACAGACAAACTAGAAAGTTCATGTCCTTAAATCATTGACAAGCATGCAAGTTGCAGGTACAACGTACATCATGTTCATGAGATGTGATTGTGAAGTAAAATTGAAAAGCTTCCTAAATTTAGGGGTTTTCTTCCTTATTTGTCTTGATAATTTAGCTAGAATTCATGCAAATTCTTCGCTTTGTTTGGCCAAGCATCATCATTTTTCCTCTCGGTATTGTCTGTCAAAACTTGTTAATGGGCAACAGTCAAGACAATGGTCCATTTCGCTACGTACAAAGACATCGTAGACTCCAGCCTTGGTGAGTATGTTTACCAGCGAGCACACACAGCTGCTTTCTGTCTCCAACACATCCCAGAATAAACGAGAGAGGGTCTAATTGGATTTGTGTAGAAAGCTTTGCCGGCAAAATATAGCACATTTGTTGTGAAAGGGATTCGGACTCAAGGCTAGAGCCCAGCTTAGAATTATTTCTAGTTTGGCTTCGTGGTGGAAGCATTTCAGTAGTCAGTAATCAGTACTATTTGTACATAGCTTGACCTGTTTAGAATGTAATAATTAGGATGAATGGATCTTAACTTCAAAGGAAGTTTTACCAGGAAAAATATTCCAAAGATATGATTATAGAACCCTTATCGACCTATGATAGACATATCGCACAATGCTTTATTGCCTAAACAAATCTCTACATGCATCTGCATAGCCATACTTTTATGCGCAGAAAAGAATAGCTGGTGTGTTACTGCAGGCAGAAGCTGACGTGTTACGCTGAAGCGAGGGTAGATACAGATACAGGTGCAGATACAGAAAAAGTTGAGATTTGTTTAAATGAGTTTCAATCTTGCAATCACCCAAAAATGAAACTTAGTGTGGTATACATGTAAATGTACATGCAATTGAAAACTTTTCCTTTCCTGAAGTCCCTTTCCCTAAATTCCCCTACATATGTACATTGTAACCATTCCTATTACAAGTTTGACAAGTTTATTCAACATGTACAGACTAGCAAGATGTACAATTGGAAACATCTTGAATTGCGCTGGACATCACAATCTGTAGCTCCACTTTATTTACACTGTACTTTATTACTGTACACCTTTAGAACTTATTAATAAGTGACTTAAAAGGTAGCAATGGTAAAAAATGAAGCGATCAAAAAGAGCCACTTGACTTTTTAGTGTAACTGACAAGTCTTCATTGCATGTACTGTGTGAATGAATAGCTGAACCCGTCAAACCTACCTGTGCTCATGTATGATATGTTTCAGGAAGATTGAAGACACTCAAGATGATGGTCTTAATTTGTTGCCTCATTTAGGCTAATGTACCCAAAGTGACCACTAATGGTGGGCCAAATTGTGGATATTGCCCCATTTTGTGGACAGTACAGGACAGATATGTCCCGAAACATGCATCAACGTACACCACTACGCAGAATACTAACACGCGCCTTTTGTAGCATCCTTATCTGTGGGACCCACATTGGATAGTATAAAATCAATTAAAAGAAATGGCATGTTCTCACACCTGCCAACCCACCATTTCAGATACTATCTGCGCGGGGAAGGTTGTACTTTAGGAGCAGGAACTTGGGTCAGCGGTATTGTGTGGGGATGACATGATTGATGTCCACCTGTACAGTCAGCCACCTGTCTGGGCTGATAGCAGGGAACAGGTCTGTCCCATATGTCACAGTAATGTACCCCTGTACTTAGATGGGATGTATGCCAGCCAGCATACATGGGTCGGTTAACTTGTGTCCTCTACTCCTATATGTTGTTGTCGGCTTAAGAGAATTAAGAGTTTGAAATTATTAAAATTTTTATTTTCGTTGGTACTATTACTAAGTAAACACATCTTATGAGTTTATTCTGTCATACATACATGTAGTGGTTATATATTGATATCTATATATGGATCATCGATAAAAGAACATTATGAGGACAAGGACATCTGGAAGGAGATAGTGGACTAGGTCTGGGGGACCTGCCCAATATGATGATGATGATAGATGAAACATTTCATATACAATTGTAAGAAAAGTGATTTTTAACTACATCTGATACCAAGAATAAAGTACTAAAGGTCTTATCATTAAGGGTTGTCCTATAGCTGACTTCTGTTAATAACTTAATGTATGACACTCAATGATAGTCCGTAATAGGAGATATATTGGGTCATTTTAAGCATCCAAGTTCGTTTACCTTGGACGTCAGCGAAGACTATCAGTTATGGACAATGATTTTGTTTTGACATATCAGATTTTATTTCTTACACTGAATGTCATCCACTTTTGTCTCTATCACACTGAGTGTCTTGTCCTATATACATTTTGTATACTGGACCCTCTTGGAAATCAACTGTCAAAAGTTGAAGTGGCAACCCATCTGTCTTAAGATGAAATGAATAATTGAACAAGGCACATGAAAAAAAAACTGATGTCTTCCAAAATCAGTTTTTGACTTAACAGGAGAAATCAGTGTAAAGTTTGATTGAAAGTCTTAAAAATATTGGCACTGACTTCGAAATTTCAAAACCAGACTAACGTAATCATGTGACACCCTCCACACAACAGGTGCAGGTTTTCACATGGTTAGTTTGAAAAGTGCAGGGCCTTAAGGAAAGTCAATAGTATCCCAATATTTACATATTTCTACAATCCCTTCAGTCAGGAAGCTGAGAATGAGTGGATGCAGCTTTATTACAGGCTAATATTTCAAATGGAAAAGGTTTTAGAAGTATTAGAATAAGAGTTTGTCAATAATTTCACTATACCAGCTTCTGATCTGAATGTAGTACAGGAGCCAATACTTAAAGAGGCCTACAAAATGTGATTTCGTTCCACCCATTTTTACAGAAAAGATTTGGTCTTATATTTTGGTAGAGAGGGTCCATCTGCATCACACATGATTGTTATTTTGCCCAAATTGAAGAAAAATGCTTCTGATAGCAAGATGCACTGAATATGGGGTACAGGTGTAACTACAATGTACATGTACATATGTATTGTGTGTATTTTCAAGGGCTAGGGGCCAAAATTTAAACATCAATTTCTTGAAAATATGTACATTGGTAAAACTTGACATGAGGATCACATTAGTAAATGTTTCTATATTTCATACTACCTGCAAAGTGTGAAGCTACATAATCATCAGTTGGATCTCTTAAATTTACCACTTTTTTAATGTGACCATTTCTGGGTAAGCACCCTTGCATGCCGAATTACAAGTATAATGCTTGCTAGAAAAGTTCAGTCAAGTCCCTTTACACAAAAATCAGGAACTCCTTTTGTGGCACTTTTAGACGAAGTACGACATATGGACTCAGACCTGCCTCTTTGTATGCTTTTAGTAGCTAAGCACTTGGTAAACAGTGTGTGTATGACATGTTTACTTATGAAGCATGTTCATGGTCAGTTCAGCCGTTTGTATAATGATTTTCTGGAGCACTTTCAGTAAGAGTCAACACAGTCTGTTCTTCCTGTAGCAGTTGTTGGTGTGTACTTATTACAGTTGATGAGAAGGTTATTTTTCGGTAGCATTATTGTGTGTGTCTATGAATAACTTAAGTATACCTGGATGGATTGTCTTGATATTTGGCATGATTAGAAGATGTTGGGCCCCTTCTAGCGGCTTTTTGTGGTATTGCAGAAGAACTTCTAGTTTTGATATCTCGTTACTTGGTAAAGGGATGAGGTAATGGGACTCTAATTTTGTGGCAATTCATGTTATTCACCATCATCTCAGGTTTGAAGCTGTGAGAAGCGACCAAAAATGATTTACTGTAAATATTTTATTTTCACAGGGCTTGATTTTGTAGGAGATCATAAAGGACGTTTTTGCTGTGTTATATGTTTGGAGTTTAAACAGTTCTGTTGTGGAGTAGTAATACCATGGGAACACATGTTTGCAGTGTCATGACTTTGCAGTACAAACATGTAGATGTGAACACAAAACCACCACGAACATTTCCAACTTTACAGCACTGTTATACTTTTTTGGAATTATTTGAAAATGCTTGAAAATGCCAAGGACGCCTCTCAGGAAGTGTTCCTTTTTTTGTCCTGCTCTGAGGTTAGAACAATGTTAAGACTGTCCTAATGGGAAAGAAAACCTTTGGTCAGGTGTTACTGTTCCCAGTATAGTTATACTTTGTAGTGGATAGAGGGGGTGATTCTGGCAATGCTTAAAAGTTAAAAAGTAAATATTCTTTCTGTACATGATATTGTCTAGCTTGTATCAGAAAACTCTTCCAACTCATTGCTTAAGCTAACAAACTTGATCAGGTGTCTTTGTAACATTAAGAAACCAATACTGATAAATGGTCAAGCTTTTTCAATATTATATTTCAATTTCAATGGAAAGCAATGCTATATGTACTTGATGTGTGTTTAACATCAACTTGAACTGTTAGTTGAAAAACTGCCACTGTAATTGTTACATTATGTGCTTAATCTGAGCTTGTGACATTGACCTTACACTTGTTTGGTGCCTGCTGTTTCTCCTCACGCAGGCTGGCGGACTGTCATCCCTGTGTCCGTCTGGTGCCGCTGTAATTAGTCGAGAAGTGGTGGTTAACGCAGGAGACCTGTCAGCAGGGTTGGTTCCAGACTCCACAAACTGCACAATGTGAGCCATGTTGGAGTGAGAGTGAGGGACATAAGTGCTGTTGTCCTTGGTAAGTATATTGACTGTTCTTTTTGGTTTATGCTGACCACAATGTACTCTTTCCCATTTTCTGTTAATGCACATTTTACAGGTAGAAACGGTTGAAAATAAAGATCTAAAATGCTTCACTAATTCACTGCTTGTAGCCTTTAGCCTTTTTATGAACCTTTGTGCTAAATTTCAACTCAAATTTCTTTAAAAAATATAAAACCTGCTATGAATTCGTCTTTCAGAAGGGACGAAAAAACGGGGGTCCTGTGTTTGAGGAGGTGCCTCGAGCATGTAAATCAGCCTCACTACTCAAACAAAAATTGGGTACCTACCAGCGGCAAATAATACACCAGATGTATTTTCATTATTATGATGATGCCAATTTTGTCTAGCCTCAAATGTTATAATCACAGATTGGGCATCATTGCAAATGGTAATAAATAAGCTGTTCAATACTATATATATTACAGTGCAATTAACAAAATAACAAAGGAGATATAAATTAAAAATTAAGTTTCTGAACTTTTCCTAGGTTTACAATATTAACCTATTTACAATACCCTAAAGAACAGTTTTTCTTAGTCACACTGACAAGTATACTTCTATTATACCAGGGTTGCCCTATTAAAGGACAAGGTCTTACATTTAGAGCCAGTCATTAGTGGTTATTTAGTGGGCAGAGTACTCTCTCCCTGCAGCCAGAGGCTGAATTGTGAGTTTGACACAATTGGTAGGACAAGGATGGCCATAGAAACTCAGGTGACCTTAATTCGACAGTAATTGTCCCATATCAGATTTTGAACCACTCACACTGAGAGGGACCCCTACTCTTATCAATAAGATTAAGTGTATAAAAGGACAGTCAAAAAGAATCTTATGAAACTGTTATAACTTATAGTTACCATACTAGCCTATCCTTTTCGACAAGTGCAGTGTATGAAATAGTTATATATTAAGTATGTCAAAGTTCTTGGATAGCAAACTCTACAATTTACTTTTGAAGGAAAAAATTAAAGTGAAAGAAAAACTTCATCATTCTTAGTCAGAGAAATGGTTACAATGTTACACAACACAGGGTATTATTCTGTTCTTCTACATTTTACCCTTAGGCTATCCAACTTTTAATCAATGACAGGGGTTCTCTCTATCCACCTGTTAAACCGGTATTCAGAGTTGTCTAAACGCTGAACTGAGTGCCTATCTCCACCTCAGAGTGTCCTTGTGGGACTCAGGTGAGGAAAGTTTTTAATGACGTCTAATTATATGCAACAGGGTGGTTCTGTAAAGGGTGAATTTCAAAGAGTTTTAATAGCTTGCATTTGCACACTAGCATGTGCAGATTGAACAGTTATAGGCTAAACTTCTTTTCCTGAATTGAAAAGGGCAGGTGTTTTCGTTTCTGTTTTCACCTGCTCCAAACAATAGGACATGGGTGTTTAACCTGCAGGCATGTAAATTCCCTTTGACCAGAGGTTTCGTCCATTCTGTCTTAATGAGAAGGAAGACAAACATTACTTGATCATGGACTGTGATGATAAAACCTCAAACCTTTCTTTCTACTACAAGAATTTAATACAGCCCATCTCACATATAAACTACATTCTAAGGGAAGATGACTCTTACTGTCTGGCAATCCAACCCTTCGGCCATCGGGCGATCGGACCCATGGTTGGGCTGTTACCACGGGTGATGTGGAATGCACTATGTTGTATTCTATATGTTCAGTTGGAATGATATGTATGTGGTAATAGCAACTTATGATGATATGTATAGGGTCTGTAACCTATTCTTTGGCTGGTACATAATTTACATAATCATTGCAAAATTTCCGTCATAGTTTCAGTCGGGTGTAGTTTTAGTCTAAATTGCTAGGGGGCACTTGTTGGGCTGCAAACCTTGAATTATATCATGTCCATGTTAGTATGAAGTCAGTGAGATTTAATACAACATTTGGAGCTTACTGTAGAAAAATGAGGAAGCCTTGTATTTCTTTGGAAGTGAACATGTATGTATGATATATGGTTACTTAAGCTAAAAAAAGGGCTACTTTCTTGCCCTTTTTGATAAGTCTGTTGGGTTCTTTTACATGAACATACATGGTAATTGTATCTGCATAACGTGACGTCACGACAGCAGTGGATTGTTCATTCCTTGACAAAGACTTGTGCTGTTCAGTCGAAAATTTGTGTGTTGGATATCACAGTTAAACTAGTTCAATAATGATTATACCGATTTGACACTTTTGCAAAGCTCCTTAAAACACGGCTAAAGGCTAAATGTCACCCAAAATGCTATTGCAGGAGCCAATATAGCATTTCAAAAAATGAACCTTTGACGTTTAGTTCATTGATAGATAATTTAATCAATGGACAAAACTTTAACAAATAGGACGATCGGGACTTTCTTTAACGCATGGTGCCAAATATGAACTTTTGGGGTTTATTCATTATCGTAAAATGTCACACTTTTTGCAATTCAGAAAAAACAGTGAAGCCGCTAAACTGATAACCGAAAAATAAAATTGGTATGGCCTTCGTTTCCTGAATAAGTTAGACAGAGTCAGTTCGGTTCTTCTGCCCAAATATGTCAAGTCTGAAAGTGACCTTTTTCATAATGACCCGTCTGTACTTGGCTGTTGAGTGGAAGGCAGCTGGTGTAAAGCATTGATATTCACCACAAGAATTTGATGTATATGCTTAAAGGGACCAAATTACATTCTGCCCAAATGCCATCAGGCAAAACTGGAGTCTAATAACAAACAAGAGATCAGAGGCCAGGAGGTCACATCCCCAGTGGAGCGTAAAGCTGGGCAAAAATCTGCTCGGCCATCTGTCAATGTATTTCTTGTACTTTGTATATTGTTTTCTGCGTTGAGATATTAGTGCCCACTGGCTGACAACTTTTTGTTAATACTTATAGTTATATTATCCAGATAACATGTCCCCTGGTTTGGGGTCTGAAAGGTTTCATTGTTGTAGGCAAACAAAAGGCATTCCTAATTTTGACATTAAAATTGTATAAACATAAAATAATTGACTATAATTGTTTTGGTACCTGTACCTAGTACTACTGTATTTACACCAGTACCTAAGATTTGTTTAGGCTACCGGCTACTTTTAACCCTCTCGCTGCTAGTTACGAAATACAAACTTGTTCCAAAGGGGAGCCTCAGTGTGGAAAAGGTTAAACATTCCATGACAGAAGCGACTGACCTTTTGTTGTCATATGCTGGGTTTTGATTGAATCTTTTTTTTTCTACCTTCAAAAAATGTCATTTTCCTTCACTTGCTGTCATCGTAACACTATGACATCTTCACATATTTCAGGTCTCTGTTTTTTTGGACGGAATTTGATCAAGAATATAAGAAAGATATAGAGGAGATAGAAAGAAGAAAGTTTTATAGTCTATAAATTTTTGCAGTAGGTGTTTGTATCATAGAGGGGACATGGGACCCATGAGACACCAGCCAGATCTGTAAGCAAACATCAGGGAAAATGAGAAAGTAATTCTACCGTTGGGTCAGGAGGCCAGGTCCCAGGGAAGCTGCTATGTGCATAGATATTGGCTACTTTGCCTTGTTCATGATGACCTTTGAATGGAATATGCTGGCGTCTAATTTCTGACCATCTGTTTGTATCAATCAGCAAAAATTAGCGAAACAGCAATGATTGGGACATTTTTTTTACTTTTGTTCTGACCACTTTGTACACAAAGATAAGCATATTGCTATCATAGGAAATATCGGATGTCTTCTTCAAACATTTGATTTTATATGCATGTATATCAATTATAAAGTCTAGAACAAGTTGGTTCAGATGGAGGAGGAAGAGTGGCACCTGACATAAGTCAAGTCAAGTCGAAGACCATCAAGATTTAAACATTAAGAAATTTAATGGTATCATATTGAATTTAGATCCTTTGACAACTTATGTTAAAGTTGATATTCATCATTAATAGTAAGTGAGGATTAGGAAAAAAGCTTTACTGTTTAACTAGTTTTCTGTTCCTTGGATAGAAAATGCAGTAAGATAAGATCCACAACTACAATAGTGTAATTGAGGACAAAGTTTTGCCCAGATTTCGTCATGAAGCAATGGCTGCTGAATTGATATTGATAGTTCAATGGCCAAAACAGAAATGCCACCATGTCATAAAAAGTCAATCTGGCTGCGGGTCGTAAGGTCGCGGCCCAGAGAGGACGCAAGGTGGCTTGATATTTGTGGAGGCACTTGTAATTCGTTTTCCCGCGTACCAACAGGTTTCAGCGGCTAATGGGGCCAGTGGAGCGAACCCTGACGCAGCTGTATGATACAAATTGCTATTTGACATTCGTCTGCAATCGATTCACCCAATGGCTATTTTCTGATGGCCAAAGGTAGATTTAGTGGCCGCACAGTGCCTTCGAGGACTTATGAAAGCTTGATTTGTGTTGGAAAGAAACTTCCGTAGTCAGTTCTATAAATTTCTCCGCTCCGCCAAGACCTGGATGATTTGTCTCTTTGACTCGCGTTCCTGACATGTACACCAGACGTTATGCCATCACTGACCAACCAGGCAACAAACGTGTGAAGATGATGAATGGTTTTCTCTGTCCTCCTTCTCTGCACTTTAATTGCACGCCTGCTGCAATCTCTGTCAGACGACTTTTTAATTGTCCCACTAAATTGCTTTGTCAGGTCTGGAGGAGTTGACCAATTTGGCTGCTTATAAACATGAAAACTACCAGATGCCGTTTCTATAAACAGATAAGAAAACAATGCAATGTGACGCATCATTGACAAGAAAGATGGCAGAGAATACTTGCATGGTACCAGAAGTTTGCTCTGTGACACCTGATAATGGAGATTGTATTACTGACAGCAGGTGCTATCACCAAAATGAACGTAGTCGGCCAATAATAGTAGCAACTAAATGCTCACATCAGTTGCATGCTTGGAAAGGAGTCCCTTCTAGGGAATGACTGCTGCCTTTTTTTTTATTGGAGGCCTCCTCTACACCTTTTCATAGCAATTTTGTGAAATTGTGCATTTTCAACACAAGTCTGATCAAATGTTGATAAAATTTTCACCAAGAGTTTTGAGTCAAAGTTCAAACGCAGGAACCAAAATTTTTGATGAATTTTAAATCCCTGTTAGCATTTGTCTTGCAAAGCTTCTTCTAGAAAGACAGCTTTATCAGCAAGAAATTAATTTGATATTTAAGGTTTTCTTTGTTTGTCCACATAGTAGTATTATAGGTCCCATGATAGAGATTGGTTGCAGATATATATACTATAGAGGGAAAATGAAGCAGTTGTAATGATTTGTGAAAGGTGTCCAAGACAGATGCATTTTGAGTAAAACAGGACACGTGGGATTGCAAGCTTTATCATCATTGAGTTAAACTGTAAGAAAAATAATTGTCATATCAATATTTGCTTGATTTGTATTAAATCTACCATTGGTTTTTGCCCTTTTGGTCTCATGTATTTATGTAAAGAATTCTGAGTTATCATTAGCATTGACTCTAGGACATTGAGTCTAGTTGATAATGTCTGTCCCTAGTGCTGAAATAGTAGTTATTGTGTTTTGCCATCAAGTCACTGGTAGAAACTTGTAAATGCATCCAGGGCTCGAAATACCACCATATGCAGGTTAGTGCAGGTAAAATTAGAGCTGTTCAGGTATTTCTGGTGTCTACCTGCACCTAACCTGCACTGGTCCATGTACTGGGTTTTATACATAAATGTCCTATGATGTAGGTATATGTGGATTGTTATTAGCTGCATTAGCAGCAGTATAATCAAACAAAGGATAATGAGTGATTAGCTGCATTGACTGTGAACACCTACATCTATATGGTATAATAGAAAACATAGCAATGGTTCCTCAACAATTTTAGTATGATCCATACTTCCTAAATTCAGATTGGTGCAGGTAAAATATGTCTGATGCAGGTAATTTTCAATGTTACCTGGACCAGTGCAGGTATGCAGAAAAAGGTATTTCGAGCCCTGTGAATGCATCCCAAACAGATCTGAATCTGCCCAAATTCTCATTATTATTCATTATTTACACTGTAATTTATGATACAATTTTGTATCAAAATGTTCCATCTTTTTCTGTACCAAAGCTTCTAATTTGTTTTTAGGGAAAGAGTAATGAGAATAGATGATCAATTTATGAGTACTTACTCCCCAGCTATTTTCTAACAAAATCTGTTATTGAATCTTGAGCAGTATGTATTTATGACCTTTCCTTGATATGGCTGTAGAAGATGCCTTCATTAAGATCTGTGCAACCATTATCTGTTGTGGGATGAGTTTAAGGTAGATGGATGCACCAAATAGTTTCTATTCATGGAATATTTGAGGTGAGTTTTATGTTTGCCCTTTTTGCTGCAACCTCTCACTTTGTCAAATTGTTGCAGTCCTACAGTTAATTTATTGCAAGCACAAACTTTGTGACAAAGTGTGTTGCATTTAGAAAGATTTATGAGAATTCATAAAACTGGCTGATACATATTTCTTTGTCTTCCTCGTTAGCTCTACTTTGATTGTTTTTCTTCCCATCCCTTACCAACTACATTGGTCTGACCCCGTCCATGTGCAAGCAACACAAACATAGAGCCTGTTGTAGAGAGTTAGAAAGATGAACATTCATATAGTTGATGTATTGGTCTGGCCCCGTCTATGTGCAAGCAAGTTAACACAAAAGCAGAGTCTGTTGCAGACAGTTAGAATGATTGATGAACATTGATATAGTTGATAAATGTTTCCTTTTTTCTTGTGTAAGCTCTCTCATTTTTCTTTCCACCCCTTGCCAACTGCAAATGGCCCTGTCCATTTGTGAGCACCAAACTTTCTTCACTTCATTAATTCATAACTCTAGATGAAACATATTTCTTTGTCTTTTTCATTAACTCTACTTGTTTTTTTCTTTCCATCCCTTACCAACTGCATTGGTCTGGCCCGTCCATGTGCGAGCACCTGACTTTCCTTACGACGCAGTAAAAAGCCGTGCCGCCACGCTCTAAATCACATGCACAGACCTGCTGGCACCATGTGACGGGCTGGGAGTGCACATGTTCTGACAGGACTACATTATACATTCAGCTCAGGACTGCCGCTCACTCACGGCCCCCAACATGGCGCCACAGGCACAGAGCAGCCCAAGTGATTGCTACGTGGCCTAGATTGATGCGTGCCAACCCTGTCAGGGTCAGTCTTGTCAGAGCTATATCTATTTCCAGAAGGAATGACTTCCGTGTACAGTCTTGTATTTATGTCAAGAGATACACAATATGGCTGACACATTTCTGAAAAGATCCATGCCTTTGTTGACCAATGGCTACTGTTGTGGACCTGAGTAAAATAATGTTTCAAGACTTTCAAATTTCCAAAAGCCACGAGTTCTCACTGGTCAACATTCCTGGCCAAAAAATTCAGTAGAGATACAGTTTTAAAAATTGGTTAACGACAGATAGAAGTCATTATTACTAATAGTTTGAGCAGTACAATTTGAAACTTTGGGTATCCAACATGCACAATGTTTTGCTGTCTAATTGAATTGTTTCTTTATTGATAAAGCAAACATCTATGTACTAATGCTTGGCTTTACCATAATTATACCTGTCAGGTGCATGAATTTGTCTAGATAAAACATATTTCAACAAAAGGATCTCTTTCAACTTTCAGTTGCAGCAGATTGTATGAATGCCTTTTATTTCAATCCTTTAAGATTTCAGCAGATTGACAAAACTATTCCTGTTCTTCATCCATAAGAGATTTAGTGTGTTTTGATGTGAAGAAGTTGATTCAATCTCTGAATCCGTTGTTAATGTTGCAGTTTTATGGGTTGTCATAAACAGAGTGACAGGTGGCTGTTAATAGATAGTTGGAGTGACGAGTGAGTCATAAGAGCGTACCTTCCCGTCGGACGAGCACAGATTTCTCCAGTAGCCATATGGAGGCTTTTCTACTTGGCTGCTCACCAAGCCCTCTTATCTGTTACGATCACAGCACTGCACTTCCTGAATACACGATCACAGGCGGAGTAGTGCCGGCTTGATTTCAAGGTTAGAAATGTCACTTCTACTTTGGCATCCACTCCAAAGGCTCACTGTACGGGTGGTACTTGATTCTTAACATATATCCTGTCAGGCGCGCTGTTGTACAATAATACTTAAAGAGTTCATTGTATTGTTACCTCCATGAAATGTACTTGGAGGTTATATTTTCAGTAGCATTTGTGTATGTGTAGAAGGAATGGAAGAGTAAATGAGACATTGTGGCTACATGTCAAGAACTATATTTATGTGTGTATGCTACATGTACTTATAGGTCCATACTTTAACAATAGTGAATATGATACTGAGGATTGCATACATACTTAAGAATTCTGAGATACCTGATAATTAGATTTGAAACACATCTGTGGTACTTCTGCTTGTAGAAGGAGATATATTGGTAGATATAGAAGAAAAGATAGCAATAAGAAAGTTACATAATTGATTTTTTTTTTAAAGACGTTTTTCTTCAGGGGAACTTATTGCTGAAGCTGAAGCCTTGTTAACCCAAAGGACACAGTGTTAGGTACAACATTGCTGGGACTGAGCGACATAAATTAGCCAGCTTCTCATGTAATCTCAATGTTTACTGAAAAAACAAGACTGAAAATTCTGTATTATGCTGGAATTCAGCCTTAAGTTTTTCTTCAGGGGTCAACTTGCTGATAAGCTGAAGCCTCGTTAACCCAAAGGACACAGTGTTAGGTACAACATTGCTGGGACTGAGCGACATAAATTAGCCAGCTTCTGGTGTTATCTCAGGTGGCGCCCAACATGCTGGCCCGGCCTCCCACTCAAAAATGTTTACTGAAAAAAAAACCTGAAATTCTGTATTATGCTGGAAGTCATCCTAAAATGTTTCTTCAGGGGAAATTATTGATAAGCTGAAGCCTCGTTAACCCAAAGGACACAGTGTTAGGTACAACATTGCTGGGACTGAGCGACATAAATTAGCCAGCTTCTGGTGCTATCTCAGGTGGTTCCCAACATGCCGGCCCGGCCTCCCACTCAAATTAGCGGAGTCCCCAGCTGTGGTCGTCCCAGCTTCACCGCTTCCCCACCTCCCACACATCTATCTTTACTGCACACTGCAGAAGGTTGTCATTAGTTAGATCAGGGCTCAAAATACCATGTGCATATGCAGGTTAGTGAAGGTAAAATTGGAGCTTTGCAGGTATTTCTGGTGTCTACCTGCACCTAACCTGCACTGGTCCATGTACTGGGTTTT
The DNA here is from genome assembly GCA_019207045.1 of Branchiostoma floridae x Branchiostoma belcheri. Lineage (NCBI taxonomy): Eukaryota > Metazoa > Chordata > Leptocardii > Amphioxiformes > Branchiostomatidae > Branchiostoma > Branchiostoma floridae x Branchiostoma belcheri. Next base: position 7,273,344 of record CM033028.1, read on the forward strand.
ATACATAAATGTCCTATAATGAAGCTGTATATGGATTGTTATTAGCTACATTAACTGATACCACCTATTAAGTATAAAAGAAAAAATAGCAATGGTTTCTGAACAATTTTAGTATGATCCATGCTACGTACATTCATAGTGGTGCTGGTAAAATTTGTCTGGTGCAGGTAATTTTCAATTTTACCTGAACCAGTGCAGGTATGCAGAAAAAAGGATTTTGAGCCCTGACACTGCAGAAGGTTGTCATTAATTAGTTAGATAGTCTGTTCCAAGTCATGAGAACACCAGTGCCTCACTCACTCCATTGATGTAAGAATGATGGACTACGTTCAAATCAAACCACCTCTATCTCTCCTTACATCAGCATCATTGTATAATATGCCATTAGATATCACTATACCTTGTTTTGTTTTATGGTCGCTGTGTTTTGATATCCCCTGTTTATCAGTGGTGGGTGATGACACTGGGGATATCGATTGCCCATGAAGAATTTAGGAAGTTTGTAATTGTGTCATGAGAACACCAGTGCCTCACTCACTCCATTGATGTAAGAATGATGGACTACGTTCAAATCAAACCACCTCCATCTTTCCTTACATCTGCAATGTTAATGCCATTAGATATCATTGTACCTTGTTAGTCTGTGACCAGGACCTCTGGTCGACAGACTTTTAGTTTTGTCACGTTTACGCGCGTTCGCAGCTGTATCTATATGTTCCCATTGTCTGAATTCTATGTGGGTTGGCAGGTCCTCTGTACTGAGCTTGACGATGATGCACGTGATTTTTTTTTGCGGCAGGTGGTTTTATTATGGATGTTATAAAAATAGCACCCCTACAATTTGTTCTTCTTGCGGTGTTTTGGTCCAGATCCTCTGCATGTGGGTCATGATGTAATCGGATATTGTCAAGCAGATGCGTGGTTTTATCTGATCGTCAAAGTTATTCGCGTTCGCATCTGTATTTGCATGTTCCCGTTGTCGCATACGTACGTTGTTTGGCAGGTCCTCTGCACTGAGGTTGACGATGATGCACGTTGTTTTTTTTTTCGCGGCTGCTGGTTTTATTATGGATGTATAAAAATAGCACCCCTACAATTTCTTCGTCTTGTGGTGTTTCGGTCCAGGGCCGCTTTGTTTGAGCCTTGCCATAATAGAATATAGCAAGCAGATGCGTGGTTTTATCTGATCGTCAAAGTTATTCGCGTTCGCATCTGTATTTGCATGTTCCCGTTGTCGCATACGTACGTTGTTTGGCAGGTCCTCTGCACTGAGGTTGACGATGATGCACGTTTTTTTTTTTTTCGCGGCAGGTGGTTTTACTATGGATGTATAAAAATATCACCCCTACAATTTGTTCGTCTTACGGTGTTTTGGTCCAGGGCCGCTTTGACAGTTGTTCACCTTTCTCGAAATATGTTGGATTATGATTTTACCATACACACAAGTTGACAGTTGTTCACCTTGCTCGAAATATGTCAACATCTGTGACCAGCTGTGACCAGCTGTTCATGTTGTCAACAGCTGCGACCAGCTGGTCATGATATGTTTGAGAACTTCGACCTATTTTGAATATGACAGTATCACCTATTTATGGTAATTTTATGTAGCTGCGGGCCAATGCCCATTTACGCTTTAAAGGAACATGGTTGGCACTTTTATTATGATAATGCTGTCTTCATACATACTTATACCTTCAGCCTCTTGTTATGGTTGTAGTAATGTCAGAAACCCAAGTCTGCCAAGACTTAGCCTAAATAGACAAAGCTGGGTGAACGCACTACACGATGAAGCGTGTAAGCCATATTAGAAATTATAAAATTACATCAAGGTCCTGTTCCGTGCTTCATACTTATTACGTCCATAACAGAAACATGTTAGTACTTAGTGCGTTTGTCAGTCTGCCTGTCGGTCTTGTAGCACTTGTAGGTGTGTCTTCTGTGAATGTGCCTGTGTATTAGACCACCCGGTTACTTATCGTCACCATAACTTTAGACTTTGACAACATGTTATCTTACAATCCATACTTGTTTAGGTCTTTAACATTAAGATTCACATGAAACAGACATATTAAGCAACTTTCGATAAAACGATATAGTTAACAACGTGAAAAGGATCATTATAGGATATAAGCACAACGTCACACACCAAAGAAGACAAAACAAGCAACATATACCAGACCGACGTCACAGACTATGTTACCTACGGTCACTTGTTTTGTTTTATGGTCGCTGTGTTTTGATATCTCCTGTCTATTAATGGTGAATGATGAATTATACGTGTAGATGCAAATAATGACTGTCTGGGATTGCCCATGAACAATATTGAGGAAGTTTGCAATTGTGGTACTTGGCAAATAAATTTCATTTACAGAGAACCTTTGGTTTGGAGATGATGCTTTTAATGGTGCTTAAACAAGTAGCTTGTAGAAGAACTTACATGGCAAATAGGTTTTGTTTCTAAGAAACAGTAACTGATTTTTTTTCATAACTGAAGGGGCCAACATATTTCAGACTTTGGAGAGTATTAGTCATGGTAGTGTTAACAAATCATCATGATTTTTATTATCGAAATAGCTTAAGTGGCGATTTACATTATAATATGCTTATTTATATGCAAATCAGGATCTAATTTGCATAGTTAATGAGGAATTGCTTTTTAAAACCACTGCATTCCATGATAGAAAGAGAAGAATACAAATAGATATCAATTATGCAAATGAAACCTGGTTTGCATTATCAATAAAAAATACAATAATTCATTTACTAAAAATGCGACTTTTTACAGCTAACGTTACAGCAAATATGAATGAAATATTAGCTGCCACAGCAAATATGAACAATTGAATTACTATTATTGATAATTACAGGTTTGCGATAAGCAAATTACTGGGATAGAAACATTTTGAATTTTCTTGAAAGTGTTGCCTTTCCAGTTTACTTGTATTATACATAAATGAGAAAAGTTAAAATCATTTGGCAAAATAAATTGCTGGAACTCTAGTTGTTTATGTTTTCAAAAAAGTATGGAGTAAAATGAGTGACGGTTTTGAGATAATTGTGCCTGAGAAACAACAAATTGAATTCCATTGGTTTGGGCTTAGGGGTTTGGCTTGATGATATTAGGGTCTGCAACCTAGCCTACATGTGTGACTTGCACATGTGCACCTTAAACAATCATTGCTAAAACAGCCCTGCAAACAAATTTTGCTGCTTTGACAGGTTCACATTTTGCTGCTGGTAAGCCTGCAAGAATCACTGATGTAAGAATATTGTTTGTTGTGAACTTGTTATTTGTAACAGGGCCCGCTGCCCCACTGATGTAAGAATATTGTTTGTTGTGAACTTGTTATTTGTGACAGGGCCTGCTGCCCCACTGAGCCACATGTATATAGGAATGAGAGTGGAAGCAGCAAGAATCACCGATGTTAGAATATTGTTTGTTGTTAACATGTTTTTATGACAAGGCCTGCTGCCCCTCTGATGTAAGAATATTGTCTATTGTGAGCTTGTTATTTGTGACAGGGCCTGCTGCCCCACCGAGCCACATGTATATAGGAATGAGAGTGGAAGCAGCAAGAATCATTGATGTTAGAATATTGTTTGTTGTGAACATGTTATTTGTGACAAGGCCTGCTGCCCCTCTGATGTTAGAATATTGTTTGTTGTGAACTTGTTATTTGTGACAAGGCCTGCTGCCCCACTGATGTAAGAATATTGTTTGTTGTGAACTTGTTATTTGTGACAAGGCCCGCTGCCCCACTGAGCCACATGTATGTAGGAATGAGAGTGGAAACAGCAAGAATCATTGATGTTAGAATATTGTTTGTTGTTAACATGTTTTTATGACAAGGCCTGCTGCCCCTCTATCTGATGTAAGAATATTGTTTGTTGTGAACTTGTTATTTGTGACAGGGCCTGCTGCCCCACTGATGTAAGAATATTGTTTGTTGTGAACTTGTTATTTGTGACAGGGCCTGCTGCCCTACTGATGTAAGAATATTGTTTGTTGTGAACTTGTTATTTGTGACAAGGCCTGCTGCCCTACTGATGTAAGAATATTGTTTGTTGTGAACTTGTTATTTGTGACAAGGCCCGCTGCCCCACTGAGCCACATGTATGTAGGAATGAGAGTGGGCAGGTGCAGCGAAATTGGAATGCAATAACTCGGCTGGCTTGCCTCACTGCGGGAGGGTGCTCCATCAGAATTACCTCCCCGCCAGCTGCGGAGGCCCGTCCGCCCGACTGTAATCTGTTTCTCCTCACATCCATCTATTCATACAGGTCAAGGCTGGTAGCGAGACGGAGACAAGACGAGACTCCCGAGGATTCAGCCGGCCGACTCACGTGGGCAGCAGGCATCGCGTCAGAGGAAGGGAACAAACACTGTCTGAGGGGGCTTCTCCCACACACAGTCTCACTGCAGGTAGGTGGGAGGGTGGGTTATGTTAGGTCATCGGACTTGTGTTGTTTCAGAATATGGGGGTGGGCTATTGCCTAATGATTTCTCTATACTACATTTTACATATTTAGGATATAGATTAAGTGTTGAGCAATCAATTTGTTGACCAAAGTGGAGGGGACACAATTCTACTGAACAGGAGGAGGATGTGATGATTTCTCTTTTATCCTTATAACAGAAAGATGCAGAAATTACAGAATGAATCTTATTTTGTGATAATATCTTATCAAGGAATCTGCATCTTGATTTTATATATCTGACAGTTATACTATGATTTATAGGATATTCATGTGTTTGTCATCAATGTTTAGTTGATCTATTGTAAATAGAAAATTGATGACATGCAAGGTATGTAATAATGAAATAGAATAGCACTTATTGAAATAATGTACAATGTAAATCCAGTGCACAAACAACATCTGTTCACACATATATGTTATGTAGTACTGTGTAGTATTTTTTTTCCATCTGTACATATCTACTGAGGATAGTGAAGCTAGCATCTTGCACTTACTCAAACCTCTCATCTCTATCTAAACCCTCTCTGTTGTAAGTTGACCCCAGTGTGTGTCACAGATAGGGTCTCAGTATTAGTACACAATATATCTATTATTTCTTTGTTGATTTCTTTGTTGATATGAGTGACTGGTTTCTTTGTCAATATGACTGACATTGTGATGCTATATTTCCCTTCAAGATCGCCCTCTTTGGCATTTCCTGGTCTATGCGACAGACTGTTTAAAGTTTTAAATGGGAACCATGTGACTGACAGTACTATACTACTATTGATTGGTGATTACAGTGCAAAAGTTGTTGATTGGTTTGAAGAATTAGCCTATTCCATCTATAATGTATCTGTGGATTGGTTCTCATTAGAAGAAGAAGAATTGCAGAAAAGTGCCACCCTGACAACAAAGCCACTTACTCACTATCCAATTTAGCATCCATTTTTCCCTGTCTTGCAAGGGTTGGACTTAAAGTGAACACAGTAAAACACTGTGTCAAAAACAATGTTCCAAACAGATAAAAGATGAATGGTTCCTGAGTAATGTACACAGTTGGAGATAAGTCCTTTGTGTCACTATAATGGCTACCAAATATGTTGAAGATTACAGTGAATGGGACAGATGTTACGTTCTCCTTAACTGTCGTAAAGGGAAATAGATAGTTTTAGACGTAAATTTGTTAACGTTACCTGACACAGAAAAGAAGCTGTAGAGAAAGTTTGATGTCACTCAACTTGAACAGGAACTGTGATGTTAAAAGGACCTGTGATGTTAAAAGGAACCGGCTGACAAGTAGAAGCATGGGGAAGTTAACCCGGGGCACATGCAGCTATTGATATTGTCTGACATGCGGATATGTGTGTGCCAGAATGGGGAGATGGATGGGACCAGTATGAGGGAGAAACCAAAGGGGGGACGTGTCACAGATTAGCAGAATCTGTGAAGAAGTACCTCTAATGGAGGTGTAATGGGGCAAGGATTAAGGCCTAGGGTAGGTTTCTGTCAAATAACGGTGTGTTTCCACTTTCTCAAGGGCTTTAATGACAAGAATGTGGCTGAGGGGCTTATGGTAATGTTACCAAGTAGTCATGGAAGGATAATCTAATGCTGACAGAATAATGACATTTTGATGCCAGGGGCGGAAGGGTGGGAGGGGGGTATCAGCATCTTGTCTGTTGTTGCAATAGCTGTAGGAAAAATAGCAGACAGGAACAAGTTCTTCTGGGAAATGATCGAAATTGCAGCCAAGTCAGCCAGCCACAGGCTGGAATTGAATCCAAACTTGTAATCCCGTGGTGGCATGGACTTGACAATGAGGTCACCTGTAGCTATTCCTTCATCTCTGTCTGGAGTACTCAAATAGTAACAACCTTTCAGCGGTGCACTTATACATGTACCTACAAGCAACACCGAAGCAAAACTAATGGGTAGGTTACAAAGGATAGAAGTGCCTGAGAGGCAGTATGCATGGAAGGAAGGAAAGGACTTTCCTTATCAAGATCAGACAAGCCGGGATGAAAGCCTTACAGGGTTACTTTGATGTTTCTTGAAAGCCTTCGCCGAAAAGGTGTTTGCAGATGTAGGAGATTGGATATCTTTGAATTAACGTGACTGCATAATGTAGAACTTCGTCCTTTGTGGGTTCCTGCAACATGCAAAGATGAATTTAAAAGAAACACCAGCAGCTGTCTTGTACAAATGCCAATATTCAAAGTAGATACAGCTGAGATAAAAGCAGGATCTATGCCACTTGGATAGCTTAATTGATCAGTATGTGTGAGTGCTGCCTTTGTTTGTTTCATTGAGGCTTCTTAACTTAGTTCCCGACTTTGTCTATCTCGTACCAAAAGTCTTAAATTGCAACCTCCATCCCCCCTCAAGACAGCTTCTTATTTTGTCGGTATCATTTTCACACCAGGGCATGAAGTACATTTATTTGGAACTTTGAAATGTTCCTGATACATCAAAAAGAAGTAAAGAACATTTTTGAAAGGATAGCTCCAGAGGTTGAGGAAGAGTACAGTGCCATGTGTTTAGCTGATATTTTTGAGCTATGCTGTAGTTTGCTATTCAACATGTCCCTGTACGCAAGCAGTAACGCAGTCCTGCTGTTTGGTCCTACTGATCAAATTCAGTAGATCCGTAGTCAATCCTAGGGTCGACCCCTGTATGTTTATGGCTTGGACATTTTGTACGGGATTGCATTCGTCACTTAAGTTTGGAAGGCCTCCAGCATCAAACCTCTGCTAAAATATTGCTAAAATATGCTAGCCGCCACAAAGCTGCATTGCACTGCTAGCTAACAAAAAGGCGCCATTCTTCGTCCTCAGTCGGAGGTTCGACTGCATCACCTTTACTCTTCTGACAATAGATTGTTTCAAAAGTCAGGTCCTTGGTGCTGAAATATTTGCAGTTGTTAATATATGATGAAAGACTATCATTGTGGCCTTGAAAGTTGCACTGTATGACATTAAGACAATACGGAGTAATTGTATCCTTTTCTGAAGGGAAAAGATGTGTTTCCAAAGAAGAAGTTCTTGATTGTGCTCTTAATTAGCCAGCCTGGAGTGATGACCCCACCTTAGGGGATCCCCTGTGCTCAGCATGTTGTTGTTTATAAACACAGAGGTGTTTCTCACCCATCTGCAGACCTTGTTCAGCTTGTTTTTATACCATTCACAACCACAGGGAGTGCAAAATGATGCAAAAATGGTAAAAGGTGTTGTTTAGGTCAGTAAAATTTGAGAAATTCTTTTTCTTTCTCCACTAGTTTCTCAGCTGTGTCTAGAAGTGTGGCACCACTTTCGGTGCCTAGTTGGCAATCTCATAAATAGGAATGCGCTGGCTAGTCAACCTTGACTTTACCAAGCTTGGCTTGGTGTGCCTGTATGAGGATCAATCACTATCCTTGTTGCTAAGTTGTGGAAGTCATTTATTTTTCAAGTGTAGTCAAATGGCTTATCATCAGTTGCCTCTGCACTGTCTCTGTACAATAAAATGTCTTGAAGAGTGGCTGGAATAGTTACTTAGCCAAGCCTACAGCCTATCTACCAGTTGGAGACTGAACGGTGATAGTTTACACTAGGTCCGTTTATTGGGTGCTTTTGTAGTGCAACCATGGCCTTTAACGGCCTCTTACAAGTTATGACTGTCAGTCTTTTGTGAGTTGAATGCACATATTAGACCATGCTGCTTGACTTTTAAGTTCAGCTTGTGATGCATTATGCCTCTTCTAATCCATAAAACTCTCTGACTAAGTTGCTTCCCTGCACATCTGTCTTTTAGAGGAACATTTTTCAGTCTCCACAGACGTGACATTTTCCAATCTAAGCCGCCACTCTCGGCATGTCCCTGCATGCATACCGCGGCAAAGTCCGTGCCAAATTGGATGCGGCTCCGCAGCCTGTGCGTGATTCTTTGCCGTCGTTTTCAGTAAGAGGGTTTGATGTGTGTCCCATTCAGAGCAATTTCATCCATTACGACTTGGTACTTGACAGCCCAAAGACACATTTGGATGGTTAGTGACATGATGATCCCAGATTGTGAATAAATTGAAGGGTATTTATGGGTACGTGACACGCAAGTTTCTTTTCCATTTGTACCTGCCACACATGTTTTATCTTCGCCATGATAGACTGGAAGGTACAAAGGATGGCAAATTGCCTCACCTGTGCGAGGATGATGATGTGTTGCAGCATCCCTGATCAAACTGGTGTCTTCTGCCAGCTATTTTCGGAAGGGAGAGCCAAAAATAGGGTTGAAACCAAATTGTAATTGCATGAATTATACTCCAAGGCAGGTGTTTTCTTTGGATAGTCTGAAAAGATGAATGAACTGTCATAAACACGACTTATGTTCAAATTTATGAGATATGTATTAGAGACTTGACACATTCCCATCTTGTATTCAGCTAAAAGAAAGGGTATGTCACCCCGTATTAGGGGAGGTAGAACCCCCTGTCTCTACTACACTACTTCTATATGAGATATTCAGGTTACCTTGTGTCTGTATCTCATTCTCTTTTATTTTATGATCCTTAAACTCTGCATCAGAATGTTATTTTGCTCTGCAATTATATTTCATATGGAGAATTATGATGAAATCTTGAAGAAAGTTATTTTTCAGAAGATTTTTGTAGCAGTTGATTATTTGTGATAGGAAATGTTTTAGATAGAAAGTTTAGAGAACTCCAGAACAACATTTTATGCAGAGAATGTTCCAACTGGAGTGTTCTATACCCCCTGAAGATACAATATTATGCTCAAGTGGGGCTGATAATGGTATGCATATGGTGCATGACGATTCCAATAGCAGTATTCATCCAAGGGTGACAGGAACGATATCTTTCTATGAGCAGGAAAATGACTTACATGGCTGTTGTGGCACGGTTTTGATTAGGAGTCACGGAGCCTCATGAAAGATGGTCCTTCATTGTCGTGTTTTCATTACAGCAATGATGAAGCTTGCGGAACTGCGCTGGTCGGATACATTAACTGTGTTTTTATTTGATTTGTTATCTGCGTTTAGATTCCGTAGCACACGTTCTCGTCGACAGAGCAGTCGGTTATTTCACACAGCTCTGAACTTGCAGGGGACACTGTCAGTCAAAGTTGAAGTTATTTGCTGTTTAAGTGTTCAGCAGGTCAATGAGGTATCATGTAGTGGAACATTTTTCATGATGTACTCTGCCACATTTAAAGGCAGGCCTAGATCACAGTCCCACATTGCTGAACTGACAGAGTAATAAAACATTACAATGCTAAGGGTATAATGAGAATTTTTTGCCTCACAGTAATGTTAGCTACTTAATTAGAATTCTTTCCACCCCCTTTGTTGCATCGGGCAATGCCCATCTCTGTTTCAATAGCCCTTGGGCCACACAGTTTTTTAAGCACTACAGTAGTGGACTGGTCCACCTGTAGTGGTGCTTATTGAACTACTTTTGCAGCATTTTACTCTAAGTGCATTTTACTAAGCCCAGAAAGCAGTATATTTGATTTAGATTTTTAGATCCTTGGTATGTGGTTTATCTTTTTGTCAAGCCTGACGTATAGTCTTTGGTTCTTTTTTAAGCAAGACGTCCATCCACAGTCTTGGGTCTGATCTCCAAGCTTGCACATGTACTTAGCAGTTTTGTTATATGCTGAATTATGCATTTGATATATTTACTACATATAATGTTAATTCTGACGAAAAAGAAGTGTCAAATCCCAAACCCAAAAATCTATATTGCTGTGACCATACTGTAATGTTTGTATTCCTGGTAACAGCTTGATTATTCACTTTCATTAGTATAAGTCAAAAAAAATGTGCATAATAATTATTACACTAACTCTTTTTCATAAGCATTTTCAACTATTCTAGTGCTAGTTTATCATTGGTAGGAAACATAATCATGGTCACCTTTTTGATATTATTCAGCCATAGTCATAACATCAAATCACTGATGTGTGTAACAACTATTGCGATGTCTCATAAGCCATTCAAACTGTTGTGATAAAGTTTTTTTCATGCAGAGGACGACATGAGGCACATGAATATAACTCAGGGGATTAGGGGCATCATTTGTTGTCTCAACTTCATATACATCATCATGCGCGTTAGGCATGCTATCGTATCTCACGGCTGCCCCCCTCCCGTAAGTTCTTGTTCATTAGCCGATAGCAATTCTGTCTCTGCTTCGTCCCTTATCTTCCCTTGGGAAAATTTCTAAAAAGACAGATGCAGCTCTGCAACCTTACAAGCATATTATTTCTCCCATGCTAATTTTCGACGCAGTGTTTATGGTCACGTATGGAGACCCTTGATGGCCATTTTAGGGGTTTAAGGGAGAGTGGTATCCTCTTATATTGCCACCTCTCGGCGGAGAATTATGGCGTTTGAAATTCTGAGAGTGGACCAGAGCATTAACAGATATCGTGTAGAATTTATTATCTGATATGGCATGCTATATACATATTATCTTTCCACGCTTTTGAGGACCCTTAAGACTTGTAATGAATCCTCTCTCACTGCTTTGAGTTTGTCAAGTAGGTTATGACTGGAAAAGTTTGTTCACAAGTAAAGGTAGTTGTACTGATTGTCTGACACAAGGCTATGCAATGCAACTTTCTTGGCGTTTTAACCCTTTTTAGACCAATATTAATGAACTCAAACCAAAATGTTTGGAAGCTTTATTTTGGTAGAAATACTCTATCAAATGCATTACATATTATTGGAAGGCCCTTTACAACGGTGTCCTACTTATGATCGTACAATTGTTCATTCATGGGTTACTTATGTGAGTAGCTTGCAAAAGAAAATTGACAAAATTAGTCTTAATTTATACAATCATGTATGTCATGTTGCCATTGTTAATGATAAGATTCTTATATATTGGCAAACTTGTATATTTTGATTCCGCAAACAGCCCCGCCGGGCCCCGCCAGGTAGGAAATGTGATGTAGGCCTAACCTTAAATGCTGTGATGGTAGGGAAATTTTGGCAATGTTGTTTTGTGATGCAGTCAGATAGTCAGCTTTTGCATCTGACCTTTGAATGTAGAATCATGATAAATGTGTTATTATGATACTATACAACTGAAAAATAATGGGGATATGAATGAATGAATGAATGATCAAGTCCAAGTTTCTAAACTTTTTTTGCTGAGTGTTACTTACATGTACCTGTTACCTGTAGCTTTGTCAGGTCACATTTTGCTCGACCCCCAATCCATAGGTTTTTAGTTCAATCCTCGACATGGTTGTAAAATCTTCTCAACCTGATTCTTCACCTGACACTCACTCGTTCACTCCGTCTTAGAGGATAACGTTCATCTAAACTAGCTTCTTCTACAAGAAGAGTTGGTATTCCTAGTCACTGTCTACGTCTTTTGCCATGGACTGGTCTTAACCACAGGGGCACGCTCTAGCATTTTCTGTAATCAAGGAAACACTCCTTACATATAAGAGCTGCTACCTGGTACTTACGAGAACTTATGGAAGTTGTTGAGGAAGGTCATAACTCATGACTGCATATCACAATGTCATGTATTGGGAGGTTGTTATGTGCTCCTAATGTCTTTATCGTAGTTAAGGTCATGGAAGGCATTGTAATCTTTATCAATTCTTCCAATGCTTCACAAACTTTTGTTGGTCCCCTGCTAAAACTCAAAATTTAAAGCTTAATTGATTGAATTCTAAAGTGATGTGTTTATCTCTTTTTTGACATTGTCCATACTGGTGACTCCACTCATGGGTTGTTTATGTAGGAAACCCTAAACCTCTTCATAAGAATACACTGAAAGGTAACCCTTAAAAGCTTTTTAGTTTGACAAAGTTGGTATTCATCAGTGGACAGTTTTTGTGTTATGCATACTTTTCTCACTCTGTAGTCATAAGTTTGCCCAAAGTTTCCGGATGGAACGCGAGACGTCCGCAAAATGTCAACACGAGAAGAAAGTGACCCAAAGTCCAGCAGATGACATCATTAGTATGCGCCGCTGTGGCGATGGTCGGTTTTTCATTACCACACCAGACCTTTTCACCCGGCCGCACCTGCCCAGAATTCCCAGCCACACATCATGAATTTTGATGTTCCTCCCGAAAGGGCAAAATCAACATTCAAAGTCATGCGCTGGGTTTGCTCTTTCTAAGTGGTCTTTTCACCTTTAGTAACTAGGATGTTGGGTTACGACTGGGAACAGCGTGGAAATGTGATCTCATGGTGGTAAATATTTGATCAAGTGCAGCACTGGATAGCTGCTGAAGACATCTCCAAGGATGCACTGTTCCCTAGTATCAACAAGTCCACCCATCATCTTTGCAGAAAGATTTACAATGTTGTAATCAGCAGTTCAATGTGAAAGGGAGCTGCTAAGTTATTTTCAAATTTTCAAATGCATAAAAATCATTAAGAAAATTCTAGATCTGGTTTGAGGTCGGTTGTCAATAGACTGATTCTGACTGTCCATCACAATTCAAAACACAAATCATGACAAGAAAATTAGTGTTTCAACCAATGACAAAGTGGCTGCATTTCTGTCAAATGTTTGTATTTTTATGCTTCATTTTCTTTTGTTTTGACAGGTGGACAGGGCTATGGGATCAGTCTATTAATTTTGATCATTTGCCTAGTTCCAGCCCAAAAAGTACATACTTAAAAATCAATTCATACATGTGCATTTATGATTATTGAACTATCTAAACAGCTGTTAGAGACATTTTCTTTTAGGTTTAACACATATCTGGCAACTGAGTTGTTCACAATCACAATGGCATTGTTGTTGTTGTGAAAGCCTGCTTGTATTCTTGAAATATATTTTAATTGTGAAGGCTGGTTTGGAATTTTTAAGCATGTGTTGCAGGTATAGATGTGCTGGCTTTACATGTAGATATTGAATTGATTTAATTTGCAAATCTATGTAGAAAATGCTTATCTATGGAAATCTATGGAAAAAAATTAATTTGTTACATTAGTCTACCTACATACTATATAACGTCCTTGAGTCTACAGGCCATTTTTATATGGACTATTAAAAGGATATGCGATACATGATATCAAGACCTAGTTTTTTTAAAGGGCATGGCATTTAAGTGATCCAATTCAACACGTTTTGTTCAGGCTCTAGAAGACTTTCTCAAAGCTCCAATTGCATCTTCAACTCTATACTATGCCATGGCTACTCACCCGTAAATCTTATATATCAACATGACCTTTAGCCAGAATTACCCTGACAACTCCTTAAAGCCTGCATGGTGAACCGTGCTGAGATACATGATTGTATGTTTCAGAACTTGTTTAAAGGTGACATTTCCAATGTTTCAACAGCACTTATTACCATCTTGACAAAGGCTGTACTAGAAAAGGATGGTCCCATGTTGGAAAGATTATAAAACCAGTGTTTTTGTAATTTTTTTCAACCGTGTTGTATGTCTCGCAAATGCATTTGAAACCTGGATTTCTTTACTAGATTAGACCATTACATATGACCATTGAAAATCCTTACTATGTAGAGTGGACTCATTCCTCAAGCAACCAACATCTTTTTCACTTTTTCACCTCTTATTCGTCAATGATTACAAGTACGTTGATTAATTAGCCCTAAATGAAAGAAAAACCAATTGTAGGCAAACTCAAGAAGAGGGGGTTAAAAAGTTTTATGCCTGCCTCAGAAACTTTTGTATCAATACTTAGTTTTTAGTTACTTGTTACATTGTGAAGGAAACAGAAATTGTTTCTGAACTGTGATATTGTTTCTTACTGTAGAAGGTGATGTTCTATCAGCAATACCACATGTATAATACTTATACATGTATGTGGATGTAAATGGATTGAAGTATCAGCAACAGGTCCGTCAGATTTGTAAAGATTTGTTGCATGCCCCGTGCCGCAAACTTTCCTCCCATCCAAGGAGCCCAAGTCAACACCGCGGGTACTTTACTTGTACCACATGTACGTTCACACTACTGTCGATGTAATCTCGCCCGAGCTCCATGTCTACAGGTACAAATTTACATGGAGAGCTGGAGCAAAGCTTGGCCTTTAGCAAATGCATTTTGTAACCTTTCCACACTCCTGCGGTGAAGAATGCCAAACAGGTAATTTCCACACCTGCGTCACCCGCTGATAATGCCAGGGAAAGGCCAGACATCACAGGAAGTAGTTTTGCCCAGATAACCTTTTGTAAGCGATACACAACCTTTAAAGGAGCAGTGTTAATTATTAGGCTGGTTAGAATATCAAACATGTCCCACCGTGCCGCACATGATTATGTTGCACTTTGCGGGGATGTGCCGAGACTGCCTGTTGAAAAGGTGATACTGTAAAGACGAGGGCCGCTCCTGGTTTAGTAAGCGGGGGCACGTTTTTATGAACGTCACTTCCTGTGAAAGGTATCCCTTCCAAAATAACGAAAGCCTTCCATCAGTTCCTCTCAGAGAAGTAGAGGAAATACAGGAGACAAACTGAGCCCTCTGTGATCATGGAGCAGCTTGGATGTGATGTTTGATGTGTCTCTTACTTAGAAAATGACTGAAGTTAAAGTATACCTTCCTGGAAAAAATATTTATCTAACCAGTTTTTGAGATTTATTACATCAATTGAGAGCGTTTTAAAGAAGCTCTCTAAACATTGACATGTAGTGATTTTTTCCCACTTAATTTTGTGTTGTTGCTACAGATCTAGACTTGAGGTGAAGACCCTGTGAGGAAAACCCTGCTAAAGAGGACAGAAGAGGGTGAGCAGACCAAGGTGAGTTGTTTTTTTTACCATGAGTAGCTACTCAACAAATGTCTATCGTCATTTTTTATTGTATCATGTTACAAAATCAATTAGGCATTGTTGTAACGTTATTGTTATTCTTTAAGGAAATCAATGGCAGATAAAAAATTTCATAGTATTGACAAAATATAAACATTTTGTAAAGAAATTAGTTGAACACACTTTTGATGTTTTGTGATGTATAAGTCATTAGTAACTTTACCTTTACCTGCTGTCCTCATCAACTTAACTGAACCAATGGATAAACTGAAAATTAATATTCAATTTGTTATATTGTAACTGACAAAAGCATACCGAGGAGCTTTTAAAGAGACTTCAAACAGAGCAATTTTTTCTGAAGGAGAAAACAATGTGAGGATTTTTATGCAGGTATCATGAGGTTGTTCATTGTTGTGCACATCATAACACATGATCCTCATGTCGAGAAGGCACTAACTTAAAAAACTTACAATGTTAAAAAACCTACAATTATAGTGCATAATACTACCATAAGAATGTATCAATATATCATAGTGGAGCTATGGATTTTTAATAAATTTTCATGATTTTTAAAATCATTTTTATCTTTTTTTTGTGATAAGCTAGATCACGCCTGATCCCGTGTGCTGTGCGTTTGTCATATTATTGCTAAATGGGAGCTATATTTGGATAGTTGTGCATGTGAACTGCAGACTGCGGAATTCAGCGCATTTGTTATGGAAAAGGCTTTCATATATCCTTGTCCACAGTTGGTTTTGTCATAGCCTGCTTCAATATTCTACACAATCAAAATCGTACAACAAAATGTGACTGTACCACTTAGCTGAAAGGAGTAATGCTAAGATTAAAACACTTATAGGAAACTTTGAGATAACTTTCTGTATTGAATTCTACCTGAGGTGTTGAACAGATGGTGTGCTTGTAGGAAAAGTCAAGGTACGTGTATGGCTAATTGATATCTCGGCTTCCTGCAGTGTCTGTAATTACTACACTGATTTATAAAAGTCTTTGAAAAGTTTACTCAGAATCTGCAGTTCTTCATTTTTATCCAAAGAGAGCGTTATGGCATGAATTATGTAATATATATTACATTGCAGGTTAGAAGAAAAGTTTAATGACAAGAGGTTCGCAAATTACCTTTTCAATGGATTGAAAAAGAATGCAGATTGTGATACTGTGTAGGACAACAAATACATGCTGGAGCATGTTCAAAACTCGTGTAATTTATGCCAACAATTGGACAGAGAAATCTTAATATTTGAAATGCCCACATGGTTTTTGAGGGTATTGTGTGTATCAAGTGACCCTTCGTGATATGTCGTTAATATACTTGCAATTCTATATTGTATTGTTGGGTTTTGTATTGCCCAAGTTTCATTTTCAGTTGATGGCATATTTTCAGGGACGGGAACATACATAATGATATACCAGGACACAATCTCATCATGGACTTGAGCAGTTTCCGATTACCAACAGATGTTTGACCCTTTCATGTTGAACATAAAATCTTTGTCTTACGTAAAAGTGCGCCCATGCCCACCAGAGCATTCCGGGTCCAAACTTGATCCTCTTTTATTCCCGTTGTTTTCCGCCATGACCATCTGGAATTTGTGCAGTGGAATGCTTTTTCCATTATCACAGCCTATAGCCACCTGCTAGGTACTTAATTGCAGTCAACGATAACTCACCCTCAAATGGAAAAAAAGCAGAAAGAGAGAGGCTAGATTTTTACGAGCTCATTTGTTACTCTTTGTTCTGATAATGATCTCGTCGAGAGGCAAAAATGCCATCACCAGACGAACGTGCCATTACTGCCAATTCTGCTTAGTCGTGGATGATTTTGTCATATTTGACGAAGCGCTTGCTAAGCAAATTGGTCGAGTGACTTTGAGGAAGCCAGGCGGACTAAAATGACATTGTCTTCATATGTTTTCAATATGCAAGTATTGATTAATGCGCCTCTGTCTCATGTTAACGGTGAGGAAGCAGCCGTGTTATTGATATTCTGTACCTGCCAACTGTTTCTGAGCGCTGTGACATTGTCCCGAGCCTGAAATACGGCCAGCGCGACGTGGAGACTACATTTCCCATGGCGTGGCGCCCAGATGGAGTTTCCAAAGCTGAATGGACTTCTGTCAATAAAACACTAACCACCAGCTGTTGACCCAACATGGAGAGCTTAGTCTTCCAATTTACCCGTCGTAGATAAACTGCACTTGGTTGGCGGAGCAAAACTGGCATTGGATTTACCATCCCCTTTCACTGCGCTCTTCCTCGGTACTAAGTTGTTAAATGGATTAGCCGGACGCCCTGTCCCTGTAACAGATGCTTGTAATCTACAGTCCACTTATACTATAGGCATTTTTTTTTTACCAAGGCACTTACCATGACAACATGCGCTGTTTTAGGCTATTTTTATATTTCAGCCATACCATATATGGTATGGTGAAATATATTGTATTCGTAATGTTTCTTTCTTTCTTTCTTTCTCCTGTCAAATCTTCAAAGCGATTCATCTCCGTCGTTCCGTGACCGAATGACCTGAAATTTAGCACAAAAGTAGAGTGGGTCAATACCAAGGTGTGTTTTTCTGATTTTATTCATATCTGCCTCTAAAATGATTTTATTGAAGTTTAAAGGTCATGTTTTGACCAAAACTGTATATTGTGGCCCCCTGTTCCCTTGAATTACAATGGAATGACCTTAGATTTGGTGTAGATAGGCATTACATAGTTGGTAAAATGATCCAAGTAAAATATTTGGTATAAACCAATTTCAAATTATTAATTTGTGCACTTTTCTGAGGGGAAATTGGTTTTCTTTCGGTCTTCTCCCGTGAACTCCAGTGACCCCAGAGCCCACACGTGCCAGGTGCCAGTGGTCTGGGGAGAGCGAGAGTTAATTACTTTATGGACGCCAGCCAATCAGCGACGAGAAAGGCGAATGTTAGTTAATATTCATAAGCGGGGCCTTGCAATCCCGTATATACACAAACAGATGCACATTACAGCCTTACAGTTGCCATATGGTGCCCTGTGCCCGGTTTGAAATTGTAGTTTGCGAGGATTTGGAGTTCAGACAGGGTCATTTGAGCGGTAGCGGACGGTACGCGTGCATTGAACGTTAGTGGCGATGACTTTACCAACATTCCGCATGGCACTATCAATCATTTTCGGCAGATTTGGACAGGGAAAATTGGACAGTTTGCGTTTAGTTTTGATACGTAAGTTTGACAGTGGCGAGGATGGATGTATTTTTCCCGAACAAATGTAGGTACTTCTAGTATTGTTGTTGTTCTTTTTTGACGTAAACTTTGTACATTAAAATTGTAAGTAACTTTAAACTGCCAGAGTTTGAGCCCAATAAAACACTCTCAGTACCAGAGTATCACCACTGACCTCCGAAAAGAAACCCACGAACAAGGTAGAAACACCTATCCTCCAGGTCTCGCACGCTACGAGCAGGAAATTATAACACTCAGACAAGATTACGTCCGATGGCTCAGCGGATTGCATACAAAGTAAAGCAATTTAACAGTGGTATGCAGGGGCATATACTTAACAAAGAATTCGAAGGGAAATGAAATAACGTTATACAGATAAAGCCAAATCAAATTAACTTGTTGGTCCTGGGATTTTTCAGAAAAGAAATGAAGCGACAGAGTGGTAAAATTCTTGTAAAAATTCGAGACGTCTCCGTTTATAATGGCTCATACAAAACAAGAAGAAGATTGAAGTTTTTAGCTTGAAAAAAAAACAAAAACACTCCTACTACACAGTACCTGTACCTGCTTGACAATTATCAAAATGTATGCCCTATAGCTACTTGCTTAAAAAAAAGTTCACTGCAATGATAAATGTACCCACATCACAAGGAGATTATTACGGTATTTAGACCTAGTTATCGAAGTGGAAATTGTTGAATGGCGTCATGTAATTTCATGATGAAAATCTTAATGGAAGATGCGTTTTTTTTTCACTCTCGGAAAAATAGGAGCTGCCGCAATTCTAAAAACCAATCAGTTATGCATAGGCGCTCCTGTGGAAGATTATATTCTTCCATATGGGCCCGGGGCATATTGGGCAAGCTCTGTTTTGACTTGGAATCAATTCACAATATTAGTTCTCTTTTGGGGATAACTTACAGTTAAAATATTGCATTTTTGCGCAGGGGTGACTTGGAACAGTCCAATGTTGCGTGGGAATGGGTATGGCTGAAATATGCTGTATTTGCACCCAAGCAAATGTCGGCCTTTCTAGTCAAAATTCTGGTTCTGTCATCATGAGATTTTAGATAGTTTCAAACCATTTTACTTAATTCCTTTGTAGCATTTTCAATTTTCGAAATTCTGTTTCGACAGAGATTTGAGCTAGCTTGAATGTGGCATTGGATGCCTGAGTGGCTAGGTTAGCAGACAGGAGATCGAAAGGTCATGGGTTTGATTCCTGGCCTTCCTGGCTAGATGTTGCGTCCTTGGGAAAGGCCCTTAGTACTGATTTCCTCACAACACCAGGTGTAAATATGGGTACCTGAGTTCAGTTGTGGAGGTACGGAAAGGCGGTGGAAGGAGAGTTGGGTTCAGCCTTCTAATACCATGCCTTAGGCACAGTTTTTAACAACCCACTGCCCCTACGGCTTTAGATAGACTATAAGACTACCATTACCTAGTTTGCATCTACCTTAAGTATATAGTGTGCTCTTGATGATTTTTCCTTTCATTATGATAACTTTGGGATAGAAAAGACCTAAGGATTTGACTTCTACTGATTGAGTGAATTCCTCAGAAATCCCTCCAATAAATGAAAGATTGCCTCTACTTGTGTTACCTTCGATGCCATCACCAAAATGGAACCAAAAAGGCTTTCCTGAAACCCAGGCACTCATCGCTCAAGCAAAGGAAAGTCACGTGCGTGTATGTGAAGAGTTGGACCAGGTGTACTCAATAGCTTAACACTCCCATAACTACCCCATGGTGTAGGGATTGTTAAGTGATATCATCACTAAGTACCTCCGTTGAGTGTGTTTCACATGACCCATTCTGAACTCTACAAGTCGAGTGTCTGGTGAGACACGTGTACTCCTAAAGCTTGGTGTGTGACTTTTCCCTCGTGTTCACGCCAGATGGGCGCTCTCTCGATCAGTCTTCCCTTCAGCAAGCTTGCAAAAGTGCAGGAATCATCAGATGCTGCCCCACCCTTGACCTGCGAGGCCGTAACGTGTGTCTTTGGCATTCCAGCTGATTTTCCTCCGTGAGATCCTTGCGGTATCTCTCGGTATCAGTTAAGTCAGGTCATTTGCCGCTTTCAATCTTCCAGCGGCCATGGAAAGAAGTCCTTTGCTATAAATCTTGCCCCCAAGGTCAAAGACAGAATCTAATAGTTTTGAAATCTATTTAGAAGGTATGAGTACAAATGTACAGGTGCGATGCTTTGTGTTTGGGACCATATCAGTAAGGAGGATGCCTACTAAGGCTGCAGTGCATTGTGAACTGGTCAGAATCATTGCCCTGAGGAAGGCGACAGTCTGTCATCAAAACGTCGGTTGAATAAATAACTTGGTTATGTTCAAAGAAGTGACTTGGCAACCTGATGAAACTTTTTGTGGAGGTACAAGGTAATTTCTGGGAAATTTTAAGAAAAATTTCATTAAAATGTATGGAGACATTGGTCATCAAATACATGTAATTGGGCAGAAGGTATGCGGACTACCACCAAGTCTTCTTGATTGATAAGTATCTTGGGTACTTTAACATGCATAGATTTGAGGCTGACTAAGCTAGGAAAACCTTTGATTGTGATATTGTGCATTTTATGCAAATTTTCCATTTATCTTGAAGAATTACTGTACGAAAGGACTGTGTCATGATGTCTGAACTCCAGATGTATATATCATTTAAAGGTAGAAAAGGTAAAGGTAGTCCTTTAGTCTTTCTAGGCCGTAGGCGCAGTGACAGTGGGTTGTTATCCACTGTGCCTAAGGGCAAGGTATTGGGAGTCGAAGTCCATCCCTAATGCCTTCCACAACCTTTTTACCACCCCAACTGAAGCCAGGTACCCACATTTTTGACTCATTTCGAGGAAAGTCCTGTTAAGTGCCTTCTCCAAGGGTATAGCATGTCAGGAGACCCAAACCAAGGATTTCTGGGTTCTGGTCCAAACACCCTAACCATTACGCCAACATGACATTACCATTCTTTCAGCATTTATGATGTCCAATATAGAGATGTTTGCATAGAGTACACTTACACATAATACTTTAATAGGGTCCCAACTTGAAGGGGCAGTATTCCCTCCATGACTTGTGTCCCAGCCATGCATTTTGCTGCGTCTATTAGCTGTCATCAAAGTTAGATCTCGGGGTAGCCGGGCTGTCTGATAAAGTTGATGATAGATTAAGAATACATGATTTCATATGAGATTGCCATCGGGACGGCACCGGGAGAATTAAAGCGGCCATTTATGGGACATGATGTCGCATACTAAGCCCAATTCCATATTGATCTAACTGTCTCAGGGAGGTATTAAGGAAGGACATGCATGAATTTTATGAGGCTGATCAAAGATATAAATCAAATTACGACAATGAAAGCCTCCTCCCTTGTATATGAATGTGACAATGAAGAATCAGTGTTGTTTTATTATATGAAGTCGGGCGTTTAAGTAAGGGATTATGCGTAACACTTCAAAGCTGTTAATGGCATAGTTAGAGTTTAATGTTTGGAAGTATTAAAACAAGAAGCCCTTGGAAAAAGGTTGGACAGCATGCACCGTTATTTCTTATTAGCTTAGATATTGAAGCAAGGACAATCATGCTTAGCCTTATGTTATTTTGTCACAATTTGTGAATATAGGTGAAAGGTAACAAGTACATTTTACGTTTTTTTTTTTGGTTTTTGGGTAGGTTTTGGCTTGGGATATAATGATTATACTTTAATGATATTATGATTGCCATGTCTGTTAAGTTGCAGTTCTAGGCCTCCAGAAAAACAAAGTTTTTTCCACCTAGCAGTCTTCCTCAAACTACAATTCGTTGTTTGTTTTATGGTTTGTGAGTAAGACATCTGTATCTACAGACCTCACCAAGCATCAAATATCACTGCCAGTCAAACCTGCCCAAGACGACCACCCAGGGCGCAGTAAAAAATTGGTCATTTTGGACAGTTGGTCAGCTTGAAGAGAATCAAATCATAGCACATACATTTCAATGGATAGTGAGTTATAGTGCAGGTGAACTTGACCAATATACATTATGTTTTGTGTATATTGGTTTCCAAGTTGGAGTGTTTTCATCAAATAATGTCAAATATTAATAATACACAGTATTTGATTTGTGAAAATATAGAAGTGATGTGACTTAACTGTTCCTGTTTTTTTTATTTGATTGCATTATACATTATACATTATGTAGAGAGAAAGAGAGAGAGTGTGTGTGTGTGTGTGTGCATGCATGTATGTATATTATGTATACATGCATATGTATGATAAAGATACATTGTAATCTAATTTTCACTTGCAACACTGTTAAATTTTGATAGTAGATGTGTGGAAGATGCCTTCCTTTGGGGTAGAGAATAGAAATAAAGCTGCTGGTAAGCTACATTTCATTTGATTTTGAGTGTACGGATTAGGATTGATTCCCTGGTACATTCTTTACAATCTATATCATATACCATCCAAACTGTTCCTTTTTGTTACCCAATGATGTAACTTGTTCTGAAAGGGTTCATATCATATCTGGGTCATAACAATGAATAAATCATGACAAGTGTGTGAAGAGCCTTCAGTGGGATCAGTCCGTTATCTTCCACACACAGGTGCATGCCGCGTATCCCGTCTTTATCTCGCCAACGAAGGAGTGCTCGCCTTTTGTACCTCTGCAACAAACCGATGCGGCAGAAATGAATAATTGACAGGCTTGGCAGATGGGGTGTGGTTCTTGAAACATTTTATTTGAATACTGGTACAATAGAGGATTTCTGAGTAGATTTGGGTGAAAACAATACCATAGTGACTCTACCATAGCCTAATAGTCCAAATTGCCAAGTATTGATGACTCAGTGTCCACTTTGTGCCCTTAGTGCAGCTCTGAAGGGATCTTGTGTCAATGCTGGTAAGGATATGATATAAAGATTGGTTTGGATACT
The DNA here is from genome assembly GCA_019207045.1 of Branchiostoma floridae x Branchiostoma belcheri. NCBI lineage: Eukaryota > Metazoa > Chordata > Leptocardii > Amphioxiformes > Branchiostomatidae > Branchiostoma > Branchiostoma floridae x Branchiostoma belcheri. The sequence continues at coordinate 7,296,691 of CM033028.1, forward strand.
GGTAGTTTACTTGTAAGACTGTCAAATACTTGAAATATACCGGTAATCTACTACATGTAGTACATTTGTACTTGTACCTATTTGTTACACTTTCTTGATGCTTGAAGCAGCCTCCACATTTCACAATATTTTGATCAAATCTAAGCCACATCAAAAATGTTTAAGAACTACAGATTTTTCAAATGCCTTCCAGCATTCCTCCTCAGAGAAAATAATGATGCCAAAGCTTTTAGAGGCAGTAGTGTAGCTTATTGCCTGCAGAGCTTGTTTTGTCTGCAAGGGGGCAAGATACCAGGGATATGGCTGTCAGGCTGTGCCGATGTCTGTAACGACTAAGAGGGAGAAATAACTTTTAGTTGCATTGTATATCAGAGACCCTTATATTCTGTTGATAACTTATGCTGTGCATAGTAGAAATCTACTGAAAACAATATCAGCTTGCAGGGATACAACTTGTTTTTGAAGCAACATGACATGTCATATATAAATGTAACTTTAGGCAATCTCACATAGTTTCCTTGTCTGCATTCTAACAAGTAAAATATTGTCATCTTAGTTATCTAAAGTACATGTATACATAGTTTTGGTTCCCTGATTGAGATATAAGTATCATTACTTATCAGACTCTGTAACAGCTGAAATATTCAAAAGTGAAAGCATATGATGTTTTCTACTTTCCCCAAGCTTAGCAAAGCTTATGCGTAAGGCATACTCACCTTTTGGGGTCATTCTGCTACGTTTTGTCTTTTGCAATTGATATTTCTAGGTAACAACTTGAAGGTTTCTCAACTATCATATTGATGCTGCAATCCCAGATTGTCTCAGTATTACAAATAGCCTTTTTTGTAGAAACTGCTATTGGGAAAGTTCATTCCACACTCTGTAACCTGCCCTTGGCCGTCCCACAGCTTTTACCCAAGTTGTTTGGTACAACAGAGCAGCTCCGCTGCCACAGGAGTAGGAACGCCCCCTGATGTAATCTAAATTGTACACTTGGTGCCTGGGGTGAGCGCCTGAAAAGCCTGAGTATCCCTGGAACTAATGCCTTGGACATGGTGTATTCAGTAGTGCTGCTGTGGGCTGGTGCTGATAGTGGAGGGGGTATTTGTCATCTTAACATTGAGGCCTGACTTTGTAACCCTAGCCTTGAACTTCGCCACACGTGAACAAAGTTTCTCCCCTAGAATACAACGGCTAAACCTACGTAACTGTAATCTTCAACATGTATTAGACTCATTTGCGGAGTAAAGATAAAAGTAGTGTTACCATTGTATCAACTTATGAATGGTATATTTTGTATGTATTACTTAGGAAGTGTTCTCTTTTATTTTGATAAGTTCGTATGTGCTGTTTATGTATGGTGTTTTTTAAGGCACTAAACTTTTGGAGCTTGTCAAGTTCTCTTAAGGTTAAATGCATCTGATAGTGGAAGGACCTACTACGGATGCATTTGTTTACTACGGATCTAAAGTGTGTCAAAACTAGGCCACAAGGGGGAGTGATGATTTCTGTTTTGAGATTGTAGAACACAGGGTTCATCTGTCGGAATGAAAAAAAATTTCTATCCATGGTTTTCTCTCTCACTGTTTCAGGACTTCAAATAGTCCATAAACTTTAAAAGGGGATGTAAATACAGAATTCTTCAGGTTTTAGCACTTCTGTAATAATGTAATTTTAGGAATCCATTTGGAATGGCAACATTTAGCCAGATCAAGAGCATTATATAACGTCCTTGGCCAGATCCATTACAGCAATACCACTTCCATTGCCACTGTCCTTGGTGCTGAATGAATAGTCAGATGCATCTGACAGTGGAAGGAGTTACTAATAATACATTTTTCCTCAAGATCTTTATCTAAAGTGTGTTAAAACCAGGCCACAGGGGAGAGTGATGATTTCTGTTTCGAGATTGTAGAACACAGGATTCATCTGCCGGTGTGAAAAAAAATTGCTATCCATGGTTTTCTCTCTCACTGTTTCAGGAATTCTAATAGTCCATAAACTTTAAAAGGACATGTAAATACACGATTCTTCAGGTTTTAGCACTTCTGTAATAATGTAATTCTCTGTTTGGAATGGCAGCATTTAGCCAGATCAAGGACATTATATAACGTCCTTGGCCAGATCCATTACAGCAATATCACTTTCATTGCAACTGTCCTTGGTGCTGAATGAATAGTCAGATGCATCTGACAGTGGAAGCACTTACTAGTGATACATTTTGTCCTCAAGATCTTTATCTAAAGTGTGTTAACACCAGGTCACAAGGAAGAGTGCTGATTTTTGTTGTGAGAACACACGATTCATCTGCTGGTATGAAAAAAATCATAGAAATTAGGGAAAGTATTGGAAAGTATTTGTAACATGTATGTATTGTTCTCTCCCAGGGTTAGCTCTTGGCAATAGCCTACGTCTAGTTGGGCAGCCCTGGCTGTATGTATACAGCTGAACAAATAAATAAATAAGAAATAAGTTCGATTGTACGGCAAAAATTGTAGGAAATGGTGAAGGAATATGTTAGCTTTGAGATCGTTTGACGTAGAACATGATGTATGTACACGTGTACATGAATGTGGTATAGATTTGTGCCTGAATACTGTTACTCCCTTTCAGGGTGCGCGCGTCTGCTACAGTTCACTTGATCTCTGGACATCACATGAAGCAAGGGCATCAGAAGTGAGTGTGACAGTAATTTTTCATTTTGACTAAGATTAAACCCTGAACTCAAATGTTCTATCTAACCTTTGTAGTACCTAGTGATACAGAGAGCAGTATATATAACACGTCCTTGCGGTTTAAGTAGCAGGGTATATTTTCACACAGAAGTGTTGCTAGCACTTCCCCTTAAATAAATGTGCTTGAGTCACCTCCTTGAAGGACCCCACATCACGCCCAAGGAACCCACATCACCCTGATCCCTTCCTCAAGACGGATGCAACCCCACCTAAGGTGTCCTGACCCCTAGACTTGCATTTAGCAAGGAACCAGGAGCTCCACTGTGAGGCTGCTGCCAGTTTAGCCACTAGCACATCCCTCCTCCTTTGGGCATCAAATGTAAAAAAGGCCATCTTAAGTGAGTAAGCCAGTACATTTTTGCTTGATTTACAGATTATATACCCCTAAACTCAAACATATTATTTTTTCTCAAAAAATGTACCTATTTGGAAACCTTCTGATATACATTTTGAAGCATGCGGATCCGAAATCACTTTGGAATCTATGTTAACATTAGGCAAAATACTATGTTCTCTGTTCTTGGAGGCCTGGAGATATGAAAATAAAAAGGCGATTGTATATACTAGCGGGCAATAACCATCCCTGGTATTAACATTTGAAGTTTTGAAATGATTGAAACTGATTTTATTGCGCATCCTTCATTCCGCGACCTGTTAATGGCACAACATGAGGCAAATGTCAGGGACAACATCTGGATAGTGTATGTCTGAGAATATTATGAACAACACGCTGCACATAGAGGCAGAGAGCAAAGCAAACTTAATCACGCAACTGGCTCTTATCTTTTTAGAGTGTCAAATTTTGCATGTCTAAGAAAAGATAGGAAAATCAGATGTTTGACCTGTATGGTGGGTATTCTGCCTTTGCTATCTTAGAATTTAAGAAAAAAAGCAGCAAATGTCTGAGAATATTATATACAACATACTGCACATACATATAGAGATAGAGAGCAAAGCAAACTTAATCAAAAAGCTGGTTCATATCTTTGTAGTGTCACATTTAAATTGTCTAAGGAAAGATAGTTGAATCAAATGTGTTGACCTTTTTTTATAGTGGGTCATACTTTTGGTAGCATAAAGTTTGCAAAAAAAAGGTGAAAAAAATACTATACATTGCTACATCAAATTACATGTAAAAGGTCATTACCGCAAGGATTCAGACGTCAGTTGGGGACTGTTTGAAGAAGTCTCTTGATGAACCTGTGTTTATGTTGTTATTTGGCTCGTGAGACATGAAAATGTCGCCCCCCCCCCCCCCCCCCCCCCCGCAAGACATTTCATTGATGTTAGATAAGGTCAGGCCAATTTAATCTCACAATTCTTCAATTGACAGTGGAGGTTCAACTTTTGAAAAGCAAGGACTCTTCATCAACTGTTGTTGACAAAATATAACCTTGTAGAATTGATTCACATATCCAGATTGATACATGCAATCTTTTCAGAATCATATGCAATCTTTTCATATATTGTTTGCAACCTAAGAAAAGACAGAAGCAGCAAATTTCATATCCAAGAAATCAAACTGGTGTAACCTAGCTAACATGAACCATTTATTCCTGCTCACCTGGGGAAGCCAGGTCCATTTCCCCCCATCGCACCCATCCCAATTATCCGCTATCTTTGCATACCAAACAGGGCAATCCACAGGTCAATGAAGCAGAAGGAATTGTTCGGAGGAGAGCGGGTCTCGGGGGGTTCCTCGAAGACACGGTCTGCTCACTGTAGCCTCATCACAGATAATGATAGTGACAGGGGGTAAATTGGTGGACCGGTGTAGGCATGCAAGCTGTATCATTAGCCGTAATATTTTTCAAGAATGAAATCAAGTCCTAAACTTCAAACTATGCTAAGATCACTCACTCACTCACTCACTCACTCACTCACTCACTCACTCACTATCCGTTGTTTGATTATACTGCTGCTGGGGTTCCTGACGCAGGGGTAGGCAGCAGTCGGGTAGTCTTCACACCCCGCTTCCATGCAGCTCTGTTCAGTGGGTCGACCCCTGTTAGTCCGCTAAGGTATGTTTTATGAGTTATATGAATTAGATTTCTTGCAGAATTTCACAGAAGATTTATGCTCTTTAAGCAATACCTCAGTCTGTAGATAACTGTTAAGTACAACTGTATTTAGTTGTGACTTTTGCAGCAGAGACTTGTCATTCATGAATAGGATTGTTTAGCCACAGGCAACGCTGTAGGGTAGATGTGAACTAGGAATTACATATGGTCAACACTAACCAATGGAGGTCATAGAAATTTCAACTTTAGAATTTGACTTAGTGATACAAATCTAACAGGAACAACACGGTCTATATGTTCTCCAGAAAGAGGACCCTACTTTTTTTTTTGCTATCCGCGGTTTTGTCTTGACTGCTTTAGGAATTTAAATAAGCTATAAACCTTAAAAGGAGATGTGAATGCACAATACTTAAGGTTTTAGCACTTCTGTAATAATGTAATTCTAGGAACCCTCTGATTCAAATGGCAACATTTAGCCAGAGCAAGAGCATTATATAACGTCCTTGACCAGATCCATTACAGCAATGCCACTTTCATAGATGCCCCTGTCCTTGGTGCTCAATTAATAGTCAAGTAAAAGCAGATGTTGTTGAAACAATACCAAAAGCTGCTTACTGTTCAGTGTATTTTCATCTTTGTTTTTCTGTTTTTTACACTATAATTGCATGCTTAAAAACTCCATATAAAGAGTTTATTTTCCCTTCAAACATTGCTGCCACTGTCCTTAGTGCTGAATGGATAGTCAAGTTAAAGCAGATGTTGTTGAGACAACACCAAAAGCTGCTTTCTGTTTGTTTTGGTATTTTCGTACACTATAATTGCATGCTGAAAAATTCCCTATGAAGAGTTTATTATCCCTTCAAACATTGATGTAACTGTGATGACAGTTGTTATTTATGATCACGCAGCTTCTCCAGCTGTGTTGAATAGATGGCCTACTTAATAAAAGCATACCGGTGGGACTTGTACCATAGGTCTGCATTTCATCTGTGGTCAGGCCTGTCACACTACCTTTACCCACCCCCTGACTGACACTCCCAAGAAATTGCCTGAAATGGTTAACTCTGTGTTGTGAGTTCAGCTTTTTATAGGGCAGGCTCCCTGGAGGGTTGGTGGGTCCTCCTGGTGTATGTCAGGTAGCCGTGTACATGTCATGTCCGTTTGGTGGGTCCGACTGGTGAAACTAACAATGCCTGCCAGGCAGGACAAGCAGGGAACAAGCACCATCAGTACCTGGATTTCTGGCATTAGATCATAGACAGATAACACCAGCCTGCGCTGGTATTGGGGTCTCCTATGCAGTGTCAATATTTCCTGGAGTCAAACAAAGGGCAACGACATGAAAGTTTACAGAATTTGTCATCTTTTGTTTTATGTATCTTTATATGTTTTTAGTTTTTTGGGGGGTATTCTTGTCATTCATTGACAAGAATACACACATAAGAAAAGGTGAATGGACAAGAGTTAAGCTCTTTGTTCCAGGATTTTCCTAATCATTTTACTCAGCATGCATTTTGAATGAGACAAAATATGATGATGGATTCTTCAAGTTTTGTCTTTTTGGCCTTTTTGGTTAATTGTCTGAAGAATTTCAAGACTTTTGACACTGTACAAAGGCTTACAATTTTGTATGTATGACTGAAGCATATTTCCCTGAATCTTAGATGCAAAATAATAACTTTGAATGGCTTGACAGAAGATTAAGTTTGAAGAACTCCACATTGTGAGAAGAGCAGCAAATTGGTCCATGGAATAGCCACTTCTGGTGCATTACCCTTGGTTTAAGAGCCAATCCAGCCAATTCCGCCATCATAAGGCGTACATACAGAGGTGTGTACGTTCCACCCAGCCCCACAGTGCCCTCTGGAGAAACATGGATCCACCTGCACCTACGTGTATGTGTAAATCATGGTGCATAACAAGCATCTTCTCAGGGGTGTTGGCCTTTAAACCTGACCTTTAAATCACACCCACAATTTTGGGTTCTTAAATTTGTAAGCTTTTTTTTCTGATTCAAATAATAATTTAGGATTACAATCTCGTATTATGCTCATATTATATTCCTCCTATTTGTAACGCTTTTCTATGTATCTATACAAATTTAAGCTAAAAATAATTCCTTGAAATTTTAATTGTCCTGATATTTTTACTTTCTGGCTGCTGTGGTAGCATTTGGTTGTATCACAGGAAAATAGTTCTTTTTTCTCCTTTTCTATTACTTTTGCCTGCATATCACAAGTTCTTGTAAAAATCAGAGAAAAGAAGAATTAAGCTATCAGTTTGATTGTACAATTAGTTTAAAGATATGCAAAGCCTGGAAGTTAGGATCTGGATATGGAAAAATGTACAGGAATTTCAAGGAAGATAAAATTGTGTTTTTGAGAGTCCTGCACATCATTGGTAAAAAGTCGTAAAAACACAGACCTTCATTACTTGGCTACATGCAATCTTTAAAGTTTGATATACACGTCTAATTTGCTTTGTCTGTAGTCATGAGCGCTGGCTATGCCAAGCCTTGAAATGTCAAAAGTTCAAACTTTAAACAGATTGTTAGCTTTAATGTAGGGATAACAAACTATTCCCATGCTCCAGCCCGCTGCAATTATCTATTGATGAAAGGGTGATATAGGCAGTGTATGGAATGGAAAGGCTACGGATGCCCAATTGGGCAAATCTACCACTGGGAGTGATGGAGAGGGAGGACCCTATCTGGGTAATTAGTTCTGCCATATGGTACCCACCAGGTAAAGGGGGAAGATTACTTCTTCGGGGATCCCTCCAAAGTTAAAGCTCAGGCCTTCATCCCTGTATGTAGAATGGAATAGTCCAGATTGTCATGACTCTTGTTTGGAGGCGTTTTTGTTGGAGGCAGGTCAACTTGTAGCCAGGACATAACGGTGGGAGAAGTTCTCCCCAGCAGAAGTGATCAGTATCAAAATGCCATGTATGGTGACATTTTGAAAGCCATACAATCAGCGCGCTGGACCCAATCAAATTAGCCCTGCTGCCCCAAAGGATAATGAGAGGACGAGCCCTGATCAGAGTTATTAGCGCAGCCATATGGTGCCCCCTGCCAACTGCACAACTTTGTCAGTGGTGTGGCTAAGGGTGGACCAAGAGAAGAAATGGAAGTTTGAAAAGAGAACAATACCTTCATTATTCATGGCAGTAGAAATCAGGGCTAGTAAGTAAAATAAAAAAGTATTTGACATGATATATCCAAATATGAAGTAAAATGTAGATGCTGGTGCTACTCTTTATTTTTTGAGGCTTCATTTCACAGTAGGGCACACGTCATTGTCTATAACATATTTCATGTTTTATTCTCAAAAGAACAGTTACGAATGTTGACTTTGTAGTTGGACCTGGTTTTGTATCAGTCTTCAGTCTCGTTCTTTATCCCTTGCAGTGGCATGGCCAATTAGGACGATGCTGTGTAATCGCTAGTGACACTTGGAGGCTTAGAAAATGTCATTGCAGGAATACAAATGTGAAGAATGAGTCATAAAAATCCACAAGCCATCTCAGCGGTAAGATGCAGTCTATCATCCAGCGGTGACATTTCAAGTGTAGATGATGATAAGTCCATCTAATGCGGCATTGGTTTTTGTTAACATATCAAACATATCACTATTGGATCTACTTGCAGATGAATTGTGATGAATATTTCAGAATTGTGCATTCGTTCAAGTGTTTTAAGGAGGTTTATGTTGCCATATTGGCATGAAATTGGTCAATTTTCTCTCAAGGCTTTCTTCTTCAGCCTTAGGCAATCTGATTTCTTGGCGCTTGGATTCCCTGCCACATTTTTTTGGCTTTCAAAAAATAAAAAGACCACACAACACTACAACCATTGAAGAAAGCCCTGTTCTCCCAATGTTGCTATACTTTTTCCATTCGTATCATAATCTATTATTTGAAATGTATACTGATTGTCCAGGTCCTGTGATGATATTTCAGATGACTGATTATTTTGCCTGACCACTCCATTATCAAATGTCCTGCAAAAATTCACGAAGCAAGAAATCAGATTGTCTTGGCCTTAGTTTTAAGTCACCTGACCGGTCCTCTTTCTATGTTTTAAATGCATATTGATCACTTCCAGAGGCTAAAAGTAAAACTATCCTGGTCTTGATTTGTCTTATTCATATCTATCTATTCTGTTTTTCCCGCATTTACTGATTTTTTGTAGTTATCAAATTCAGTGATACCTGTAGTCTCAGTATCTCCTCCTTTGTGCAATTACTAGACCACATCCATCCTGTTAACCAAATTCTAGTCCCCCCCTATTGACCCTCCCACGTGGAATAGCCCAAGATCACCAAGTTTATCCCCCGACCAGTGAAAAGTAAGCCATGTTACCCAACATCAAAGAGGACTTCTTCGAGTGATGTATATCAGATTCTTGGAATGTTGGATTGGACTCAAAGAATGTTAGATTAGATTGCTGGGATGGTTGATTGGATTGAACTCCCTCTTGGCTCGTTCAAACTTAGTTATCTCCGCAACCAGATGGTCGCAACTCTGCTCTCGTGACCCCCGTAATGCACCGTCCAGCACAATGGAATTAGAGAGAATCAACTATGAGTGTAGATTTCATTCCATCCCTTCCCATAAATGTGACCGGTATTATTGGCAACGGACCCAGCATCTCGGAAAGCTAACTTTAAAGGTGTTTGTCAACAGTGCAATAAAAATTATGTACAGCATTCTATATATGACTGGAATGACCTTGCTCAAATGGTCGACCTTTAGACAATTACCACTATATTGTCAGTGTACAGCAAGACTTAGTGCTTTTGATAGAGGTGCATAGTCAATTGTAGGTTAATGTGAGATTACCCTAGTTAAATGACTAGCTGTGTCATTCATTAGTATTTTTATGCATAGGGTAAGATTTTCTGAACACACTGCATAAATCATGTTTCAGACTGTGGACTTTTTTGGTGACCTGTAATTTTTTGGTACTAAATATATATTTGGTGTCTATCTCACGGGCTTCCGTATGAGTATGATATTACAAATATGCTTTGCGTGATCCTTGTGTAGCCCAATCGTTAGATCAAATGTAAGAGTTCAGACCTTCAAATTAATGATCTTTCAGGTTTTGTCTAAGGATACCATGTTTTCTCTCTTCTGGCCCATTTTGCATTGAAATGTGTGTTTTCTTAGGCAGGTATGGCATAAATAGAATTCCACACGGTGGATATTCGGCTCTCAGGCCAGCTGACGGGTAGTCGGTACCTTGGGTCATGTGCCCTGTAGTATATTCTATACACAATTGGAAGATTCATTATGTTTCTCTCTTATTTGCTGATTCTTGTTGTCCTTTGAGTGACCGTATTGTCAGTGGATGGCATTTCAGCACCCAAAATGTTCTAAATCCATTTGAAGACTTGTACTCACACAAGCAGCCAATTATCCCTGCCATCTGTGGCACTGTGAAGCACAGTTCAAAGGAATGACATAAAAGAAGAATTTTAGGCCACACCAATTGAATTTTTTGGTTGTTGACTATTTGGCAGAAAAGCTTTTGAGCAGCTGGTGAAATTATAATTAAAGGCTGATAGTCATTTCAAGCAATGGATTTTTTTTCCCAAATAACTTCCTGGGTGCATACATGTAGAAAGTAGATTAAGCAAATATATCTTATGCACTAAACATGCAAACCATTTTACAGTGTGTACTTTATCAAAGTTCACCACCCCCATGACTGAGTGGTACATCCCTTATGCCTGTTAAAGCAAATGTTATTATATTGTATGGCCCCATGGGTAAAGTAGCCATATTGGATGGGAGGCCAATACCTGTCTGTATCCCAGGGAGGGAGGGGGGCTTCACCGCCCACATCCGTCATAACCGCCATGTTAATGGTGACCTTATGACCCAGAAAAAATCAATGTCCACTTAGACCAGTTTCAGGGTGCACCTGGGAGTGATAAGGGGTCAAAGGGCAGCCGTATCAGATGTTTAGATTGTGGCCCTTGACCCCGACACTTGTGCAGAAAATCTGCATTAAGCAAATATTGCTTTTTATGTCTCTTGACCCCCCTGAAAGGCCAGGTATTAGAAGTTTCCCGGCTGAGTTGGAGATGCCATGGGTGCTATCTCAGCTAACACTTCTGTCACGGTTGGTTGCTCCCTGCATGACCCAGTGTTTCACCTGGCTCGACATCAAATGGAGAGTTTAGCTCTCTGGATCATAACTGATAGTGACTTTGTGATGTAAGACTATCTTCTAAGCAAATGACTTGCTCATCTCCAATTTCGCTTGTACTCTTCCAGTTTTACACAATAGAAACATGGTGTCCTGCATTATATGAGTTATGGAAATCAATCCATTATCTTTTACAATATCTTTTACAATGTTGGAGACAGAGTTCAACTTTACTCCAGTATATGAGGGAGGATCAATAACTTTGCACAGTAGTGAAAGGGGATAGACTGGCCCTTACACGTGTTCCAGGCATCGATCAGTGAGCTACATATATCACATCCACAGCCAGCCAACTATCATAAAATGTATGATATCTGGAAATGTTCCAGACATTAAAGAAGATATAAGATCGAAACGGGACAAGCTAGAAATAAAACAGTCAAATTATAGAAGACTGTGAAAAACTCCATGTAGGTATGTGTGATAGAGATCAAAATATTGTTTTATTGACTTACAAGTACAGGCATTTCTTGTATCACAATGTCTTCAGCAACATTTTGTCTCCTTTCAACTCTCTTTAATAGGCTGTGCTCATTGTTGCCTGTTTCTGTGGCCTTGACCTTTTTTTCCATCCAAGGGTAACACATACACTACTAAGAGCAAGTTCTTACCTGTCATTTCCAATCAATGTAATAGACTATTCTATTAAGGATCTTTTACCCTTGTTCCAAGCTCTATTGATCTTTCGCACCTATATGAAACCACTTGCATCCATTCTAATGACCTGTTTTTATTGACTACCTGTTGACGGCTCCTTTATCGCGAGTGGTCCGGCCTAAAGTAGACTTAACTTGAAATGTGGTTCAGCTGTGGTTTTCAGATAGACTGGCCTGTCGACAAGCTAATGGGATTTCCAGGACAGTGGATCGGAAACTTCAAGACGTCAATGCAATGTTGAAAAATCCCTGTAAGATGTAAGGATATCTAAACCTCTGACCTTTCATATTGGTACACAAAATCTATAATGATATCATACACATATGATCTCGAACAAACTCAAGGTCTGAATGATTTGAAGGTAGAAAAATGTTTGAATTTGGCGTGAATGTTATAAATGTCTTTTTCTATTGAAATATAGATCTATAAGTAATACAAATGGACTGTGCAGATAGCTGAGGATGTACTTATAACCTTGTCGTTAATTCCACAGAAAAATTATCCCATAAAAATCAAGGAGAGCAAAGTGGACTTTTCTTTGTTTTCCTCCATTATTTCTTTCTTGCATATTTTGAGAGCTATTCTTAGTTAATCTTGCAGAGCTACATTTTGTACCTGGTTGAAAAATTCCTTTGAAAACATTTTTGAAGATGTCAATTTTAATTTGTTGAAAACACACAATACATGGGTAACAATAGCACAATGTTACAATTATTCCATATATAACTACTGTCTTGTTTGACTGGCTTGAGCCTGGCCTCACATTCGTAGAAATGTTGGTGACCACTGACCAGAGGCTACTACAGGCCAGGCCAGCACATCAACCTGCATTAGGTAGCATAATCAGATTTCCATGGGCGCTGCCTTACTCAGCACTTTCAATCCATTTTCATCCACTCGGTAATAAATCTCCCATGAAACCACTTCTGACCTGCAGAAATCATCAATAAATGTCGCAAAGTTGAAATATTGAGCAGGGTCAGCCTGGCGTGGTGGCCAGTAATATTGGTATTGTCCAGCAATGTTCTGGGTCAGAACTGAGTCAATCTTTCATTATTCACAATTGGAGCCTTATTAGCTGTCCTCGGCGGTGGCTGACCCTGGGTATGAAGGTCTGTCAGGTGCCGATGCCCTGTCTGTCTCCTCTGAAGGGTGAAAACAGCCACTTTCCTACATTTTATGGAACCATCATTTCATTCCATTATACTGGTTTGTTAGGAAATTTTGCTTACTTTATTGTATGTACCAGCACCTTTATACACAATTGGAGTCTTACAAATGTATTAGCTATCCATGGCGGTGGCTGACTCTGTGTATGAAGGTCTGTCGTGTGCCGATGCCCTGTCTGTCTCCTCTGGAGGGTGAAGACAGACACTTTCATACATTACGAAACCACCATTTTTAAGTCTGGGTCTGCTGGTTTGTCTTTAGACATATTGGTTTCTTTATCACATGTATTAGCACCTTCATAAATGTTTGTTTAACTCCAAAAAGTGTGGATACATCCACATTTATACATTATGGAACCACCATTTCAGTCTGGGTCTACTGGTTTGTTTTTAGAAATATTGGTTACTTTATCACATGTAATGTTATCACATCTTCATAAATGTTCATTTGACTTGACTCTTGTATGTGTGCCAAAAAGTCCCAAGGAAATATTGAGCAGGCTCTAAGACAGATTTTGATAGATAAGTTTCCAGTCTACAATGCTCATTCACAATCAGAAACAAGACAAACATTAAGACTAAAGTCTTGTTAGAAAGAGTGAATGTCATAAAATATGTCAGATAAGTCAGCACAATAACAGGTTTCTGGTGTTGGTTCAGCACTAAGGACAGGTACCACTTTTTCAGGATTCCTATACTTAAGCAGTAGGAACAACAATGTTGATTTGTCCAAACATATTTAGTTGCATCCAAGTCATTTATCTATAGCAAGTATTTAGATTTGTGTTAAAATATCATTTTACAAAAACATATACCATTGTCTTACTGTGTTTGTCCATTGCTGAGTTGACATCTAAATTTTTTGTCTGTACCATATGCAGCATCATACAACAACGTACATGTGGATTTCACAACTATAATAGCTCTGTGAACCTTGTACAATAAAACACGATGTCTTTGGGGCAATGAACAATAAAATAACAAATTTCAGACAAAGAACAAAATGGAGTGGAGTAATGTGAATGAAAAGAAATTCATTGCATTTAGCTTTACATGTATCTAAGGATAGGATTTTTACTACACATGTGTACATGAACTGAATAAATAAAGTCAGTTCTTTATCTAGTCCCTTTTGTTACATCTCTGCATGGTCCTTAATGATAGGAGACTCACACAGAAAGTGACAGGAACTTTTAAACAGTCAGCCCTATTTTAGAACATCATGAAAAGCTAGCATCATTCAACAATTAGGAAAAACGACTGCGGACTATGGGCATTGGGAGATTTCCAAAGCTGTAACGGGACTGCAAATCTTGATTTACACTGTCGGTGGATACTTTACACACTCGCCTTATCTCAGAGAGCACAGCTTTCTACCAGCATGCTTAAGTACACATTTATCAGTCAGAGCCCAGGCTATATCCTATAATTCTCTCTAAACCCCATCAGTAAGACTGCTTTGAACCAATCATTCTTCAAAGGAGGCACGAGCTGACTTGGCAGTAATTCTTAACATGGTTCTGTCAATTCGCCTACATGACAAATTTCCCTCCCGAAAAAATTAAGACTATCATTGCTTTTTCTTGCAGTGGGGGCGGATGTTGTAATTTGAAGGATGGGGCCAGAATAATATCATAGAAGTTCTTATGTTCTTAACATTATATGACGGCACACTTAACACTACTAAAAAGATAAACCTATTTTATTCTTGACTATGTAAAGAAGAGATTTTGCATACTACTTAGACCAATGGTTAAGGAATTGCTCAGGTAGCGTGCGTAGTCCAGTGGTTAGCAGCCCTGCCTCTGGGACTAGGAGCCATGAGTTCAATTCCGGCTGTGTCACTCACCTGACATGCATGCTACCGGAAAGGGTTGCAATACTTAGGACAGGACGTTTAGCTATGGCTCAGCGTTCATTGTGTCAAAAAGAGCTAGGGGAATTTCCTGGTACAATGAACCTGTAAATACTGTACATAGTGTATTTCCTCTCTGTCATGACCAGTGGAAGACTAGCTCTTCTGTGAGCTAAAACTGGATCGAGATCATTGTCCGTTTTTCCTATCCAAGCCTCAGAGTTCTAATGCTCACATGAAACATGATAACAATGTTGGTTAGCAACTTCTCTTTTCATCAGTTGTTTTTTTTAGTAAAATCTAGGTTTGCAAATTTTTTCCCTTCATATTACATACAAATATTATTGACCAGAGGTTGGGACGGTCCGACCATACACATTTAATTCCATGAAGCCCTATTTGACATTGCTGTAGATAAGTTCTCAAAATCAATACCAGAGTCTGTAGTTAAAGTGTCTGTAAAAGTCAAACTTCTGCAATGAACCTGCATGGCCACTCTGTTTCCATAGGAGAACAGGCGAAAACTGTTTCCTGCTTGTCTTGACAGTAATGTACCACAAAGTGTACATGTTGGTGTCTGAGCTTCTGGAATAACTGTGGGAGACTTCCATAGATTGTTTTGATTTCATATTACCTCAGGTTCCAGTAAGGCAATTGCCGTATTGAGGTCACCTGAGTGGCACTGAATGGCAGCTTGCTCCAGACCCTTGCGATTTAGCCCCGCCGGGTGATAGTTAGTCCCCAATGCCCCCCGCGGCGCTGTACATGTATGACAGGATAGACATATCAGAGCTCGAAATTCATTTTTGGGATTAGGTGCACTGGTGCACCCAGCTTAAAAAAATTGGGTGCACCAAAAATTTTTTGGGTGCACCACTTAAATCTAAGCAATAACCTAATAATAAAACTTAGTTACAAGCTATCAAATTCTTAAACAAGTACCATGACAGACATTTTTAATATCTTTCTAACTTAGATGTCAAGAATATGATGTATACTAGTGTACTTTGATATCTTTATATATGTATAAACCTAAGAAAATATTTCGAACCCTGCATAGAAAAAAAGGCATTTGTTCATTTATCGTCTTGTATTCACCCTATTATTACAGATTCCTGAGACTACCGGCTGACTGAAGCACGACCGCCGGAGGAGCGTGGTCTCCCGCCAGGCCGACGCGGCCCAACTTTGCGGAGTGGAGAGGAGGGAGAGGTCGCTGTTCAAACCTGGGGAATCGCTGCGAAACTTTGAAGACGGCTTCTCCAAACAAGTCCGCGGTGGGGGAGAGGAAGCCTGAGGGTGAGTGAGCCCCCAATTGCTTTACAAATGCTATTGACTACAACTAAGACTATGCTATTGACTAGCCCCAAAGAAGCCACCACCTCTGTCAAGAAAGACATAGCCCCGTCCACTTTTATCAGTACAAAGACATAGCCCCAACTACCTCCACCAAAATAGACATAGTCCCACCTACCCCCATCAAAATATAGCCATGCCCACTTCTATCAAAACAGACATAGCCCCACCCACCTCCATCAAAACATACACACATAGCTCCACCCACCTCCATTAAAACAGACATAGCCCCACCCACCCACCTCCATTAAAACAGACATAGCCCCACCAACGTCCATCAAAACAGACATAGTCCCACCTACCTCCATCAAAACAGACATAGTCCCACCAACCTCCATCAAAACAGACATAGCCCCACCCACCTCCATCAAAACAGACATAGTCCCACCAACGTCCATCAAAACAGACATAGACCCACCCACCCACCTCCATCAAAACCGACATAGCCCCACCAACCTCCATCAAAACAGACATAGTCCCACCAACGTCCATCAAAACAGACATAGACCCACCCACCCACCTCCATCAAAACAGACATAGCCCTGCCCACCTCCATCAAAACAGACATAGTCCCACCAACGTCCATCAAAACAGACATAGACCCACCCACCCACCTCCATCAAAACCGACATAGCCCCACCAACCTCCATCAAAACAGACATAGCGCCACCCACTTTCATTAGATTTTTAAATCAGACATGGCTCCACCCACTGCCATTAAAACAGACATAGCCCTGCTCACCTCCATCAAAAGAAACAAAGCCCCACCCACCTCCATCAAAACAGACATAGCCCCACCAACCTCCATCAAAACAGACATAGTCCACCCACTTCCATCAAAACAGACATAGCCGCACCCACCTCCATCAAAACAGACATAGCCGCACCCACCTCCATCAAAACAGACATAGTCCCGCCCACCTCCATCAAAACAGACATAGCCCCACCTACCTCCACCAAAACAGACATAGCCCCACCCACCTGCCTCCATCAAAACAGACATAGCCCTGTCTACCTCCATCAAAACAGACATAGCCCCACCCACCTCCATCAAAACAGACATAGTCCCGCCCACCTCCATCAAAACAGACATAGCCCCACCTACCTCCACCAAAACAGACATAGCCCCACCCACCTGCCTCCATCAAAACAGACAAAGCCCTGTCTACCTCCATCAAAACAGACATAGTCCCGTCCGCCCCCATCAAGAAAGCCCTACGCAACTTCATCAAAACATGCAAAACAAAGATTTTGTGATGCAAAATTTGGACTGACCTGCAGCTACTCTCATTAATTAAACTGGTAAATTTGATGAACAGCTGGGATCATTATGTTCCTTTTGCTCGTTGATTGTTTTCTTCCTTCAAGACTGAAATGAAACATCACAATGTCATTCTGTTCTGTCTGTAAGCAATGACTTCTTTCTCACTTTATTGAAATGATTAATCTTTCTTGATCATAATATCAAAAGCGTTAACGATCTCACCACTTTACTTTATTGTTTCTTCCAACATTTTTTAAGTAATTGTATGCTGCAATAGTTTATGTACATGTCTTAAAAAGCAACTATACATTTCTTGTCATTCTGCTATAATTGTTGAATTTGTTTTACAAAACAAAAGAAAACAAAAGAAAACAGAGCAACATTGTGGCCTCGAGTGTGTAATATAACACAAAGAGTGACAGTCTGTTTACATCACCGTACAAAATGTACACAGCCCTGACAAACATTGCCCGTGTTATCACATGCAGTTCTCAATGACTGCCAGACACTGTAGGTAAGTGTTGACGTAACTGATAAGATTGGAGACCATTTATAGCCCTTACCTGCCCATTAAACAGGTATTTTATGATGGCCTTCCACCTGTCCCGGTCCCAGGTTTCATTTGTACACAAAGTACTTCAAATATTGGACAGGTGTGTCACAAAGCAAACACACTGCCGCATTGCGAAATGACTTGAACTAAAAATGGGGCTGGTGTCCCATGCGTATGAAGAACCTTCAAGTTGGAATAATCATGGCATATCATAATCATTTTTATACTTTGTTATTATGTATCATCCTTTGATATATATTTTAATGACCATTGTATTCCATATGCTGTACTTAAGTCTGTATTTTTTCAAGCCAGCCACTGCCAGTGAGAGCTGCCTTGGCTGACCCAGTGTAATTTGTACTTGTTTCATTTCTAATCTTAAATACAAGTACAAATTACAAAATGAGTTTTTTTCCAGAGGAATGAAAATTTGTACCATATATGTATGCTTGATATGATTTACATTTTGATGTTGCCAGCCTTACATCTCACTAAAATCAGAGGCAGTTGGCCAAATTTGAATTCGCAGAAAACCTCACAGGTGGGGTTTTCCCACTTTCTCTTTGCACAGTGACTTTGTTTGTAAACAGTGGCGCGGTGGCGGAAAGACTTGTGTGAACAGCCTGTGTGTCGACTACGCCGGAGAATCAATTAAGCTTTAGGCCCAACAGATCCTATAAGTTGTTAACAGACTGGCCAGTTTGAATTTTTGTATGACAATATGCCAGTCATTATCTAATTTCATCTATCTCTTTTTGCATGTTAGCATATTAAGACTTATTTGATACAAGCTTAGAACTACTTTAATTAATAGTCCATGTATTGAACTACTTCTGTTTACTGTTGACTAACGAATGTCCTTTCAATTAAGTAACCATAAGGCCATGTTTATTTGGTCATATGGATGACATCCTCTAGAAATATTAAAACTGATGTGAGCATGCCAAAAAAATTACGGGCCAAAAAAGTTGCTTTCTTGATGAAATCTAAGTGTTGACTGAACACAAGAGTATGATATATAAAACAATGTTCATTTTTTATCTTTTACATCTTCTTCTTTGACTCTGAAATTGACTTAGGTATTCTATAACATAAGTTTACTTCGTAAGATATCCTTTTACAACATGTCTTATATTTGCTCATTTCTTAGCTGCATTGTATGATTTACAGTATTGCTGAATTTTTTTTTGGAAACTGCAAAAAATTGCACGCATATGTCATCCAAATAATCAAATCAACATGACCTAATGAAAACACCTTCCTTTGGTAATCCTCTTAACAGTTCTTACAGGATTTTGTGCCTTGTTATTTATTTTAAACTTGTCTGTATAAAGACTGTAAAACAGCTTAGTTTTGCTAACACTCATCCATGTTGTACAGTATAAGTATATCCCAACACAGTTTCCAAACAGCTGGACTTTTTTCCACCACGTCTGTTTAGCTTATGACACGTTCTGACTAAGTGTACAAAGGGCCCAACACGAGGAGCCTTCCATCCGCACACGTGTGCAAACAATGGTGGGAGACCCCTCACGGGTGGTGCTATTACACTGCAATATTTTCACTGGTGATTGACTATAAAGACGTGAAGAGAGCAGGATGTTTGGATGGGGAGCTCGATCATTATCACATCATATTACGCAGGTGCAAGTTGTTGACTACACAGAACCTTTGAGACAGGGAAAGCTCTTACAGGTGTTTTTTCCTTGGGAAGATGTTATCATGCTTTCTTAATAGGAACTGGTAGTAGAGTGCTTCTGAGTGATAAATTCTTCAATAGATATTGTTAGAGATACAATAATCATTATTGTGACACTTAATTTCCTCTATGAAACACATCAAAGTACTTGTTTTATTAGAACATTTTAAAGTGGAAATATAGCAGCCATGTACAGATTGCCACAGTTAGAACTTAAGATTGGCATGTTATCTGTAAATTCTCACTGTGGTTCAATGTTCACAATTTTGCAGTGAAAATGTTTGTCTTGTCTTCTGACTGCTTACCCCAACTGCAAACTTTAAACCATTTTGAACATTTATTTATTGTACATTTTCTCCATACTGTATTGCAATCTGAAACCACTGTCTGTCGACTTGATATCCCTAAATATTGACTTGATATCCAACAAACCCTTATTTTAAAAACAACGGATATAGGTTACCCAGCGGATTAAGGTGAACTGACGCTTGAGTCCAAGTCTCCTGGACTGTCGCAGTTTTACAAAAAGTGGCTTATCTGTTGGTGCAAGGTCTGTTTGTCTCGAGGAAAAAGGAAACACTGTATAGACGTCATCCCGGATAGTATCAGGGAGGAAGAAGACAGATCATGATAAAGCTGCTAAATATAGAACAAAAAATGGGAACCACATTAAAAAAATACGTAGTATTCACGAGACTGATATGCTGCCAAAGAATTGAAAGACCGTCCGTGCGTCTCTGAATCCTGTAGAAGGAAGGAGGAAATTTTAACCCAGCTGGTTTAAAAGTTAACCGGCCATCAGAAACCTTGTGGAGTAGGAAGGGGTTGGGTGATTTGGCTGGGCTCATATCCTGAACACTTGTGGGTTTCCCAGCCGCTTGTTTGCACCCCCTCTCAGCCAGACTGGTAATTCCAGCCCCTGTGTAGTCTGCGTGTGCCGCAGAGTGGTAGACTTGTGTGTATGAGCTGGGAAACTTCGTCATCTCAACCATGTGGATCAACCTTCAAATGCTCATGGGTGACAAGGTGGGCAAATTCTCAGCCGGGATGCCAGGTATGGGAGACTCAGATAACTTCATGCACATCTAGAATCATTTCTTACACATATATAGGCCATGTGCAACCAAGGATAGCGTATGCCTTTCTTGCACTGTGTACAGAATGTCTCTGGGTCTGATAGCAGGTAAAGTACAGTCTGTACTACAACAGTTTATAATACGCCATTTGAATTTGGTCGTACAAAATGGAATATGAACTGTAATTCAGTGTTGACCGGACCTTGTATATCAGATACTTGCACTGACTACACAACAGAATAAGATGAATATGATATTGCCGTCTAACTTACTAAATTCAACTCAACAACTACTATACATAGTGTTAACTCTAACTTGAAAATGTTAAGTGTCTATTTTGAGAAGTAGAGCTTAATATAATATTACAGTCACTGTGGCAGTTCCAGACAGAGAAGGAAGTAAGGTTTCAAAATGCCTAACTCTGTAACAGCACTAAACTCCTGTTGATTCCACTTTTTAAGCCCAAAAGTATGGTCATCCTAATGCTGGTGCATCTAGAGAAATTTCCTAGTTAAAAACTGTTTTTTTCTTGTTGAAATGAATTCCACAGTGGATCTTTAATGATCTGAATTAGTCAGCCGGTAAATGTGAAACCCCAGTCTGCATAACACACCAGCAGGCACGTGGCAACTGGTTATGCCATACCAAGGAGGTTATATAACGCTAGTTCACCTTTATCCGCAGGGTAACCTATATCTGTTGTTTTTCATAACAGTGTATTCAGGCACATGAAGTCAACGGTCGGTAGTTTTAAACTGCAATGTACTGAAAATATTGAAATTTTAGACCAACGTCCGTCAACGTGATATCCCCTAATACCTTTTTTTAAAAGCAAAGGATCTAGGTTACCCGACGGATAAAGGTGTTGTAGCGTTAACGTCCTTTATCAAACAGAACAAGTTTTCAGACCTTTACCTTTACCTAGTCCCATCCTTATGCCTGAGGGTCGGGGACTATGGTAGCATCCAGTATCAGCCTCCTCCACTCCCTCCTAAACCATTCATATCTTAAACTATAATTACCTTTCTAAGCTACATAATAAGTATGTATCTATTGACAAGGCTCCTAGCATATTTGATGAGATGATATGATATTTCTAGAGAAAAAAAATTGCTGTAGAAGTATACACGTATGATTAATGTTAAATTGCAGCCATAAATACTTATGTAGAGTATTGACATTAATTATTGTTCAAAAGTCATTAAGTTTAACTAACTTCTGGGCATTTTTGGAAGCTATTCTTCAAAGCTACAGTGTATGTTAGGCTGAGAAGAACATACGTAATATACAGATTATTACACAGCTTGGCTTCCACGTCTTCAATCACAATGGACAAAATTCAAAGAGGAAGTTAGAATATTTTTCACATGTGTTTACATCTAGCTGTAATTCCTTTGCTTAACACCAACTGATTTTTCATATGATTCATTTCCACATGTTCTACAGATTCTGAAATGAAAAACTTGACAAAAGTGTTTGTGGTGCTAATCTTTCATGTTTGTCGCTGGAAAAACAAAGAAGCAACAAATCATCTAATCCTCTAATTATTCAGGACCCCCTTCAAAGAGATGTACCCATATCAATATTATGTGGCTGTCGTAAAAAAAAACTTAAAAACTTCCCGTTTAATTTGTTGGTGGTAAAATGATGCAGCAGTTGACTGAAATGTTGAGCCAGAGTTGAACAAATTGAAATTAAATAGCAAAACTTTGAGGTACACTAGGTGAAAGTCTACTGCCAATGTTTGTTATTCCGAAAAAATATCTTTCAACCACCACAATAAACTTAGTATGCACAATCAGTAATAAGTATACCTAGGAAGTACAAAAATACCCAGGAAGTACAAAAAACATGTACATGACGTATGTATACCTCAGATATCCAGGTGTTCAAGACATTGTGGAGGAACGCCTAAAAAACACTGTTACAAGGCAGCAGTCTTTGTAAGTAAGAGTATACAGTGTACTCATAGGATAATGACAGTTGACATTCTCTTCTTCGCAAGCTCCGAAGAGAACTACGTTTTCCGACTATTTCACAGACAAGTACACACACCGTTAGGGTAGTGAGCTCACCGTCACGAATAGGATAATGACAGTTGACATTACCACCCCCGAATACACCTAAAAGTACATAGATGTATCCAGAGGGAGTAGTGGGTGGGTTGGAAAATAGGAGGCCTGACTTGCTCACAAATGTCCGTCTGCAAGAGGTGGCTTCATTTGTGTGAGCGGTAGAATATTCCAGGCCGACGCTGTCTTTTTAGGTTACAATCATTCCACAAGAAGCCACCTATGACATAGTCCCAATATGATGGAGCAAACTGCAATTAATATGTTTTATGGAGGATTTACACTTTGTCTCATTTATTTATTGTTGGCTACAATTGAAATCACAGTCAAACTGTTAACTGTAACAACCAGTGTTGAAATGTATTACCAAAATTTGCCATAGCACGTCACCCCAAGGGCCACACCCTTGTAGTATCGTCCCAAATCTCCAACAGATATACAGAATTACTTGAATTTGGGCTGGAGCCATTTTTTCCTAGACATGTGGTACTTTCCCACAGTGATAGCTAGTATTGTTTTAACATGATGTAATTCGCTTTTGAATAATTCACAGGCAAAGTTTTAGCAGAATACTTTTTCAGATGAGAAGAAATATGGACTAACTTGAATTTGGGCCTGAGACATTTTTTCCTACTCATGTGGTGCTTTCCGACAATGATAGCTAGTATTGTTTTAGCATGTTGTTTGAATGATTCACAGACAAAGTTTAAGCAGAATGCTTTCTCAGATGAAGAGAACTCTGAATTAAAGTGTAGAATTTCCTTACCTTCCACCCATTATAGCCAGTATTGTTTTGATATGATGAATTCACTTCTGAATAATTCACAGATGAAGTTTAAGCAGAATGCTTTTTTCAGATGAAAAGAACTCTCAAAGTGTAGAATTTCCTTGCCTTCGACCCTGGCGGTGCTGGCTCCCCCAGGCGCTCTTTGTTATCACTGTGATCTCTGATGAGATGCTTGCTAACACATCCAGCGCAAGCCCGCATTTTACAAGCCAATTATTCTCCTGTTCCCCGGCAGTACATCTGATGCTATCTGCGCCGCTGACAAATGATGTGCAAAGCCTGATATTATCATAGCAAGCTGCTGGATACCCGTATATTGTGGGGGTGGCAGGTGGGGAGGGGCGACGCACTATTTCCTGCCATAAGAAAGTATAAAAACTTTGGCTTTGTTCCAGATTCGCTCCTCCGAAAGGGCTATTCCAAGAAAATGATGGGGAACGGTCAGGATTTTATAAGATATTAGAGTAACAGGATCTTATCTTGCTAAGTAGGATCATTGGTGTGATTGTTATCCCTTCACATGCATGGGGATAGATATTTTTATGATATACTTAAAACAATCTCATGGGAATTTGGGAGATCATACGATCAGAGTGGAGAATGTGACACACAGTATAATGTATCTCTGAGTCAGAAGACTACATTGATCAGCTATCAGTTCCCAGGTACAATGTACATGTACCGGTAGGTACAATGTACTTTAATCACTTCCAAAATTATCCCACAATGTACATTGTAAGGTTCAACCAATGAAAAAGGAAAAAAAAGGAAAAGAAATAATTGAAGGTACATTTTACATTCAATACAGGCTATCACATTATGGCATATCACTACAAATAATTTATCATGGTCAATAAATTTGCAATTTTGGTGCTACATCATCTGCCAGAAATATCAATACTTTTGTCCAATTCTGACTTCAATCAGGTATTGAAACAGTTGAAAATAACTTCTGGCCAGATCCTTCTAGACAGGGAGTTATGTGGGAAATATCACTTTAACAGAACCCACCCATATAATTACTTGAATGTATCTTTGATCATGATCTAATTTGACATGCTGCTCTCCTTTCTACGCATTGTATGGATAAAGTGCAAAATCTTTCCCATGAATTCCTGTCGTTAGATCAGAAACAAAATTTGAGTAGAAGCTCAAGAGATTATGATACAGGATACATCGTTTTTTATCTCACAGTATTGTTGATTATGAAAAGATAGTATGCATCCGAGACGACATGACGATACACGATATCTGACAGAGATGTGGGCAGGCTTTGAAACTAGATCCACTTTCTGTTTCTTCTGCCTGAAATAAATGATGTTGTAACAGGTCAGAAGGGAGCATTCTGTAAATCGAAGTGTACGTGGAAAGATTACAGAAAGATCTAAAAAGAACAGAAATGAAATACCAGATAATCCTAGAAATGTACAATGCATATGTTAGGAAATTCTTGTAAAGATTGTATCATGGTTATTATTCCATGGTGAAATATTGTATAGATTTATGAATAAAAACTGAGTTGTGTGCCATATTTTCAATATGTTCCATCGCGGCAAAATGGGTAACAAAGATCTGAACGGTAATAACACCATAGGTTTTGATTTCCCCAGGATTTTGTCTCATTTTTATGTCTCATAACTATCAGTAACAATAAATATTTCAGGAGTTGTGGACCGTCATATGAGAGCAATTATTGAACATGTACAATCAGAATACATCATGGAAAATGATCTTATTGACCCATCATCAGGAATGACCGTTGGCACTGTTGGCACTGGATATTGCAGCTCACGCACTGTGTGTTTGGTTAGGGGCAACAAAATGTTGCTTTGTGAATGCGCATGAAATTATCTGTGATGTACTAAAGTTGTTAAGATTCATATGCATCTAGAAGAGTAAACTGTAAATGCCTTATGTTTGCAGGCTTTACTTTTCCAAAAGCAAGAAAATAGACAGTTTTTACTTCTCTGTTGAAAGGCAATTGGGTTTTACAGCTAAGGGCAGCACAAGCGTTTTCATGGGAGTTTTTAGTTGAAGACATTACCACAAAAACCACCTTTAACATTAAACCACCACAAAAATTTCAACATCAACAGTAGTTTCATTTTTCTGTCACCTGAATACTTTAACATGATTCTCTCACATAGCACTAGAAATAGTCATGGTGATATGACAGAAACTTTGTAGAAGTCTTAAACACAACTATGCCTAGTGATCAAATACAAGTGGTGTTGATGGCAGAATGGTTTTCTAAGGCTTGCAAATATGGGATCAAGAGGTCATGGGTTTGATTCCTGACTAGGCATTATGTCCTCGGAAAAGGCACCTCACTCCACCCCATTGTAAATAGGTATAAAGGTGCACATGGCAGAAAGAGAGGGATGGGCTCCGCCCTCCATTGCAGCAGTGTCCAAGACAGTGGATCAACCTACTGACCTAACGGCCTCAATAAAAGGCTATGCAACTATGGTGTTTTTTTTTTTTTTTACAAAATGTTTAAAAATTTTGAACACTGGAAGGTAGCTGGGACAAGATAATTTCCTTCAGGCCTTATATACATGTACAATATCCTTGTACCCTCATCAGATAACTCTGGTGCTCTGGGACATCCATTAGCGAATGACTCTTGTCTGTCAATATAAAACATTGCCAGTGGAAAGAAAAATTACTGTCATATAGCTTGTGGGGTGTTCCTCAGTGTCCCTTTTTATGGCTATCATAGTGGTATGATGAAAGCTTTAAAAATCTGTGTCATCTCTACAGTGTTAATGAATAAATTAGGAGATGCCATCATTTATGTCACTGCAGGCATCATCCAGGATAGTAAGTTTAGTAGACCACAGGCTAGATCCACTGGAAATCGGGAGGCAGTGTCTGATTGTGATAGCAGTTTGGAAGAAGATACTATTATGATATTGTATTTTCTATAGTAGAGTGTATGAAATGTGATAAGAATTGATTTGCCCTCCTTTCTTAGTTTAGTGTGGAATTGTCTTGACTGCAGATAGAGCTGCATTATAGACAGACAGTGCCCAATTTCTAGATATTTTTTACTTCATTTTCCAAAGATTAAAATAGACTAACATTCTTTTTCTGCTGTGTATCCTGCAAGGATAGTTTATGACTATGTAAAGTTTGTGTTATAGAAGATACTGAGGTGGGCAGAAAATTAATGGTAATTGTTTAATACGTTATGGCAATTTTAAACAATATGATAATGGCAAAAAAGATCTGGGTGTGATGGTTTTCAACCTTTTTCAATGTACGACGTGTGTACTGCATTGCAATTTAAAGAACATTTCCACGGCTGTAGATGCAGAACTAGTAGAATAATGATGATGTCTTCTATTTCTTAATTTTATACCACCATTCATTAGAAAGAAAAGAATCCTGGCATAAAAAGACAATGTACACCGACTGAACAAATACGTGTAGTTTCTCTACATTGCGAAGATAGAAACAAATGACATTTTCTAGGCAAAGTGCATGTTTGCAATTTATGGGGTGGTTTATCCCATTGCCCAATCACTCCCTCAGCAGTACCATACAGGTCCATGTAGCTACACTTAACTCTAACAAGTTAGTCTCTAGGTCACCATTAGTTGTGGCACAGCTCTAGTATTTCACCCTTAAGTAGGGTAAACCATACCGAGATTCATGGAGTAAACTACCTCCACGGCCGCCTAAGTGCCAATTTTCCCTTCCGATGAGGAAGAATGGAATCCGAGTTGGCTCATTAAACGCTGCACAGCTCACCCGTTCTGATTCTTTGATTTTTTTTGCCTTCCCCCGAACGGGAGGATTTTATCCACGAGGGGACAGTAGGGTATTGAGATTCATGGGCTGGTTCCTCCCGACAGAGGCATGTGTTAAGATGCAGGTGATCCGCAGGCTTTAATGGCTCCACCTATCTTCCAGTTTTGCCACCTGAGTCTCTTCCCTTCTCCCGTCGTGGAAATCAGGATGGGAATTCAAAGACTTTCGCAGACCTACAGCTATTATTATGGCATCTGTATAAGCAATGAATTGCCTAAAAAATAAGGACACAGAGGCGAGAAAATTCTAGTCTCTACCAGACTGACTATGCTGGCCATTGTAGGTAGAATAATTTGCCAGGGGAGTTTTGCTACCAGAGGAGTCAGTCAGTTGTGGAGGCAAAATATGAATCTAGGCGTGGACTGACTCCCCCAGTCAATTTCCCGATTTTTTTTGGCAAATTCTACGATCCCCGCACTCCTGTAAGAGGGCCTGGTGGAGGCTAAAAAGATTGCCTTAAGAAGTTCTTTTTTGGCATGAGGCAGGGCAGCTAAGCATTGGACTACACAGTACACACACCTCATAGTTATGACCATAGCATGTAACAGGAAAGTCTTAGTCAGGACAGTCATAGATCCTCATCAATGCTTTCAGAGCCTTTCTTATGTAGTAAAATCATTCTTTATTCTGAGATAAGAAATGGACAAGAAGCCCAGATCACATCGGTCATAGCTAGCCAAACCTGCAGAGGAACGCTCAAGTCTTACACAGACACAGGACATTACACAATATTCCAGACTGTTGTTTCTAAGTACATCTACTACAAAAAGCTGTACGTCAAAAGTAACCACACCTTAAATTACAAGTAAAAATGTCCACTTCCAAGTCTTAGAAACAAAGGATATTATACAATCTTCCAGAATGTTGTTACTATGCACATCATTATCTACTACAAAAAGTTGGACATCAAATGTGACTACACCTTAGATGACAAGTATAAATGTCCACTTCCAAGATTTAAAAGTGGATTGGCGCCAACCCACTTCTCTGTGTGACAATGGATCACACTGGCTCCATCCACCAGTCTTCCAGCCACCCCCCTCCCATCCATTCCAATCCTCCCTCTCCAGATGTCCATCTATCCGTCTGTCCAATCTCTATACCCAGGAGAGCCCTGATCGATAGCGGAGACATCTCAATAGATGTGCCCCCACCCCATCCCAGACTGTGGCCCATGCATGTATGAATGTCTAGATACAGGCTGATTCCCTGGGCTTAATGGACTCATCCATCTTCCGGTGTCCGCCAGCTGAGATCTTCCCACCAACTCAGAACTACATCCTCCTTGACCCACCCATGCTGTGTTTCTTGTAAATCTAGACTGTTGTTGTGCCTTGTCGTTGCCTAATTTCTTAGCGGACGTAAGACCTACATTTTCCTTGACTCACCCATACTGTGTTTCTTGTAAATCTAGACTGTTGTCGTCCATGTTGTTGCTTTGTCTGGTCGGAGAAATGCTTAGTTGTACTCTTTTCACTGACCTTTGCTGACCTCCTTTACTACAAGAGATGATCAGCTTATGTCTTTTATCTTACATAATGTTGATAGGAATGTTTTTTACGACAAGATATCTGGCATGTCACAGAATGGATTTCGTAAAAGCTAAAGTATGTGTGTTTACATAAGGCTGAGGTCTGACATAAAGTAGTTAATGGAAATTTGCTTGGCGGGCAAAACTTTCACCCTCTCCGTCCCAAAACCCTGAACTTTGTTATATGAAATTGATGAAAGTACTTAATTACTAAGAAGCTGCACCAACCAGAGTGGGACACTGTCAGATAAAACATTGATCTCTTTGAAGCTCAACCTTTTAGATTCCTCAAAGTCCTGCAGAAATTGCCACATTTACATTTCTTTGAAGACACTGCCTTAGAAGGTATTACTACATGTACTTGCTTTCATATGTTTTAACTCACTTGTCTGGCAGTCAGGTACCACAGCAAACTTATATGTGACGGGTTGTAATGCCAATTCCCTACCCCATCCCCTGTATCCAGTCATTAAAATGACCAGTGCATACATGTAAGAGGGTCAGTGTAAGTTGCTGATCACAGATAAGAGTACCTAGAAGCCGTAAGAAGATCCGGAGTGAGTGTGCGTGTGTGGCACAAAGGGCTGGCGATCCATAAGGCCTGATGAGACCATTTATCAAGGCTTATTACCACCTGCGCTCAGGCTTCCCGCCACCGGCCTCAAGTGGAATCCAATATGAAAATTTCAGGTTTGATCGGACTTTCAATTAAGAACACACTCTGTATTCTGTTTTAAGCCCAAGTCGGGATTTAATGAAGCCAGAGGCCACCTGGGCTCTAAGTTCTTATGTCGTTGATGGAGGGCGACTGTAGACCTGGCTGCTCTTACATCGTTGTACGTACACAATACAGGGTTGGACAAGTTTTCTAAAATTCACTTGTCCTATCGGGCAAGCGCAGTAAGAATTTACTTGCCTGAACCAACTTTTCACTTGCCCAAAATTTGCCCGACTTTGTCGTATGCTTTTTCTCTTCCAGGGATGGAATTCTTTTCATTATTGGCACTATTTATCTGTGTTGACCAATGCTTGATGCCATGACTGTAAGTAGTTACACAAGTATATCAAAATCTTACTAATGGAAAAATCTTGCCCGATCGGACAAGTAGGGTAGTTCATGCACTTGCCCGATGGGCACTCTCACTTGCCCTGGACAATAGGGCTACCTGGACTTATCCAACCCTGCAATAGTATGTTTTCCTGACTTCTTCACACAGTTTGTAGATGGAAAATTTGCAAACCCCGCTACACTTTGTCTTTTGTACCATCTTGAGTTGTCCGTTCTGATTTGTCATGGTTATGACTTTCTTCAAGCTTTTAAACCACTGTTCAGTAGACTGTGAACCAGACATAGTCTGCTGAACTTAATGCAACAGATAGAATTAAAGATTCAACCTGCCACCTGTGCTCAGATGTAGTCTACCCACTCAATGGGAGTCAGGGTACAGGCTTGAGAAGAAACACAAACCTAACATTTCTGTACAAACCAATTAATGGCGTTATCTAGTAGACACAATTTGCCATAATGCCACACCTATTTGATATGTAGATTTTTACATTAAACAAAAGACTGCTGAACATCTAGCATATTGGCATGTAAACAGATGTTCAATGGAAAAATCTTTACTTTGGCACATCGGTTTCAATAAGTAATTTTGACTTGACTTGACTTGACTTTATTTATTTTGCACAATCTTTTTTGAAAATTGTGTTCCTTCTAGCATTATGTTTTCACGTTTCAATTTGATGGAGAATGTACAGAAAACATAAGAGATGAATTGCTATTGCCTAAACTTCTCAAAACCAGGTATCTAGGAAGAGGCAACATGATAGTGGAATAGGGGGTCTGTCAAGTGATTTTTGTCGAGTTTGTATGTTGTGTTAAGAATTTGAGCCCTTTCATTGCTACCAGGTTTTCAGTTTTGTTGAAAATCTACTTCATTCTAGTGACACACACATATGCAGAGTCTGTAGTTTGGCGTGAAACATGGGACCCTGTATTGAATCTGATAGCAAGAATTAGAAAGGCAGCCGAGCCAGCTGAGCTCGACATCTTAACTGACGACTGCAGACGAGATTTGCATAACAAGACGTGCATTTTGGTCTGTGGGTTCTTCTACCTGTTAGAAAAACATTTGAAAAAATCTGTGATTTAACATGTCATGCTACTTGCTTGTCTTTATCTAGTGCCTGAATATATTTTTGAAATTGTCGTGTCAGAGAAGGAACCAGGGGCACATTTATTTATGTGCTTTGTGGCAACTTTCTTTTTGTATGGTGGAAAGAGTGTTTATTCTTGTCTGATTTTCAAGACTAGTGCCAGGTGTTTCTAACAGTTATGCTATCTCAGGAGCATTCTTCCAGGAATGTTGCTAAAACACATGGCTCTAAAAGCAGTTCTGTTGAAAAATTATTGTTCTAAATTCAGTATTTCTAAAATAGATATAAGTTCAGGGAAGACAGTCATTCTAAAATATATGAGTAAAAGAGTTTTCAAATTGAGTTTGTTTAACCTTTAATACTGCTATGTATTGGTGTCTAATACAACTCTCTTTCCATCAACAACTAAAATTAAATGCATCAAGCTTGCCATATCTCTTGTCATGTTCAGTGGAGAACTCTAACTTTCTCCCTGCCTCCTAACTTTGTAACCAATAGAGAATTGGGTGCCAAAAGGCTATTTCAGTGTGCTGAAGGCTACTTCTACATCTGGTCATAAATAGCTGCAATTCAGCAACAAAAAGTGCCATTCCC
The DNA here is from genome assembly GCA_019207045.1 of Branchiostoma floridae x Branchiostoma belcheri. Lineage (NCBI taxonomy): Eukaryota > Metazoa > Chordata > Leptocardii > Amphioxiformes > Branchiostomatidae > Branchiostoma > Branchiostoma floridae x Branchiostoma belcheri. The sequence continues at coordinate 7,328,253 of CM033028.1, forward strand.
ACTACGGTATATGTAAGTAATAGACCCTTCATACAACATGAAAGCTAACCCTGGCCTTGGTGCTGAATTCATAGTAACACATCTCCCCTTGATATTTTGATTTTCCTCTGTAACCTATAGTATGTAAGAATTGAATTTTGTATCAGAAATAAAGTAGTGGAATAGGGTTGTAGAAGAGATGTCCATGCTTGTCTTTAATGCTATTTTTTAAGCTTCTTTCCCACAAACAACGGCTCCTATTCCAGTCGCAGTTGATGTGACACTACATGGAATTTCTGTACAATTCAGCTGTTGCTTGCTGAGAGTCTTGCCAGCCAATAGTCAACTCTAAGCTATGTTAGTACCTGTTTTAAACACAGCTTCCTCATATTCTTTCTGTTGCAGTGATAGATTTGACTGAATCGCCATCCCAAACACAGTTCCATCCCCTCTCTAGCCTTTAGAGAAATAGGCATCAGAATGCAAAGGGAGTCAAAAATTGTAATTCTTAAATCTGCCTGCCAGGGTTGTGTGCAATTGTGTTCTACTACATGAGGGGACAGTAAGCAATCAGCACGGGTTGATTAGACCTATCTGTCTCCCACTGCAAGGGCCACCTGCACTCTCCTAAGTAATCTGTTCGGCATGTAGAGGTACATCGAAGGTCACTTCCATTTTGTCACATAATAAACTGTCAACTGACAAAGCGATCTCAGCTAGGAGAAGAATACAATAAGAAATTCAGCCATCACTCAAAACATATCATTTTTTTCACGGAGCGGGAATATAAGGGATGCGCCCCGGGTTCCATTAAAGATGAAGGAAGATGGATCGCGAGCAAAACTCATGTAAAACGTTGATTGTGATTCCGGAGATCGTAGTCCTGTACTGCTACTTAAAGATGTGTTCAATGGCATGCCAGTGCATGAAGAAGTGCTAAGCAATCAGGTCCCCCTGATTGCTCAATCTATCTGTGTTCTAAGACCAGCTGTACCCCTCGCCACCGGCACGGCGTCCTGCAAGCTAAGTACACAATTAGGATTCCGCGGGTGATCAGACGGAATGGATGGAACTTCCGCCGGCATTGAAGCGAGAAAGTGAGGGGGAATTGCCGAGAGGTGTAAAGGGAGAAGAAATGGGTGGCAGAATAAAGTTTGGCAGAAAGTCTGTAAAAAGAAAGTGCTCAAGTGCCAAATGCCAGCAGGCGGTATATTGTCCTAGGAGTCAACATTTCACTGTCTTCATTTGTGTGTACCCAAGGTTTTTGAAACTTTAGTATCCCTTGAATACTTTACACAATCATACAGATTTAAAACCTTTGCAATATGCAGATGTTTTCATGAAGAAGAAGAAGAATGTTGCTTCTTCTTGGATAGAATCTTTGGGCTCCAACAGAGTAAGAATCTCAGTGACAGCCAAGCACCCCACCACCAGATTTTCAGGTATTTGTTCCATAAGAGGAAGGTCGCAAAAATCTTGCTTTGCCACGGTAATTTGCTAATCACCTTTTCAAGATGAAAGTAGCTTAAGGATTGTAGCGCCACGTCTCACGCCTCGCAATTACCTCATCCATACCTAAAGATTTCCCAGTCAGAAACACGGGACGACTTAATTTGTTTTCAAACTTCCCCCACCACCTGTTCTTGGGACTTGCACAGATGCGGAGCCCAAGAAATTGGCAGGACTTGGGAAGTATTGGACTGCAGAAATCAATGTCCAACTAGTCAAATAGAAATTCTAATGAACCTGAGAGTTTTGCAATTTAATTCATCCGTGCCTCTGCACCACCTGTGCCCAGGAAGAAAGTTGCAGTGCCAGCGAGAGCATGACGTATATCACGGACAATGCAGAACCCTGTCGGGGTTTAAAGCAAGAAAAAACATGCGCTCATTAGCGAAGCCATCTGTCTGTGTATGAACTATTAAGGGAGACGGCAATGTCTCATAATCTAGTGCATTGGTGGGATTCTTCATTATGATGATCTATTTTCAAATAGAATGTATCACTAGCTTGTTGATGTATGAGGTATATTTTGGAAAGGACATAAGCAAAAAGGACTAAAGGGTCACAAGTAAGTCCAGTTTTGCTTTCCTTTTTGTCTAGGAAGTGTGTCTTGGCATAGAACCAAGTAATAACTTGGTAATCACAGGTTTGGTTTTTACAGGCTCTCATTAATCTACACTAAGCCCACCTGTCCCCATGACATCCTTCCTCCACAATGCAAGCAAAGTACCCAATTAGGAGTCTTACGGAATTCCTGCTCCAATGTCTGGATCAATGTCCCAGCCAAGCAGAAATTCTTGTTAATGAACTCAAGGGGTTTACAGCTCAATCTGTCAACTTCTGCCCACTGCCATCTGTGGCCAAATAGAACTTTTGCTCTCCTTCAAAAAAAAAGTCTGAGATCTGTGCTAGTCTTACTTTCTTCCTCCATGTACGATAATGTTTTTGCATACACTATACATTTGTAACTACTGGGATATGAATTTATCTCAATTTGTTGTATTTCACATCGTCAATCACCAGCTTGGACAACCAACTTCTATTGGTTTCAAGGCAACTAACATCTTAGTAAAAATGCAGACACAATTTTTCATTGTCATTATTGCCCTCTGTGATATACACCTGATCCTTAAGTTTGTATGAGGGCTGTATCTCTCCTTCCTATATCTATATCCCTCATTACGGGGTAAAGCCTTCACAACAGGCATCTGCTCCCAAATGGTCAAAGGTCACTTGGCCTTTGCTGGGCCGTGCAACCATAACTTTGATCAGGTGCTTGTAAAACTTTGACAGTGTTTGATGAAACAACGTTAAACTTGTGAGGCCTTCCTGATGTTGCTTCTATGTGGTCTATCTCTTGTTGAAGGAGTATTTTCTGTGTTGTTTTGCTGAATTGAAAATATCAGAACCAATGCATTTGATGCTACCGTTACATGTACCTTGGGACTATAAGAAATGACATTGTTCTATTGATGTTTGCACATTCATTGAGCCATGCTAAGAACAAGAGAGAAGTAAAGGATAAATGATGAATGAGTCTAGCACCCGCAGTCTGGCGAGATAACCAAGCTATCTTGCCAGACTACGACGTGTGTAAGCGATCACATCTTGATGAATGCCCAGTGCAGAAGTAATCCTGATGACCAAGAGGTTTTACTGTTCCTCTTTTGATCACTCAATTTCTTAGAGTGCGAGCGCCATCTGTTCCCTTATTCTGTAGGAAAAAAGTCCCACAGTGACCCAAAACAAGTGTCCTTATACCCGCCTCACATTAGGCGCGATTCGATCGGACGACGAGTCTGCGAGCTCTAATTTACGAGGAGGCATGACCCTGATGCCGACGAAGAAATGGCAGAGTTCCCCCTTCCCGTCAGGGTCATGCCTCCTCGTAATTTAGAGCTCGCAGACTCGTCGTCCGATCGAATCACGCCTAATGTGAGGCGGGTATTAGGAAGCTCTGCCACCTATTTGTCTGTTCTAAAATATGCCATGTTTTTTGTCTTTATGGAAAGATTTTCCCCTAACTTTTATGCAACCCCTTGTGTATTTATGGGATTGTTATGCAGGGGGTAGCCTTTGCAGTATTATGTATTCCTGGCCAAATCTGCTTCATTGTTTACAAGGCAGGACAGTGATGTATTCCATGTCCTTTTGACCTTCAGCATTAGGGGAGGGTTAGCTTGAGAAGAAATTGCCATTCTTGTAATGTTGTCGGGGCATTAGGGGAGACGTCGGTTGATCACCTTGATCCCTGCACATAGTTCAAGGTTGATACAGGGCGTCCGGTGATCCCCGCGCCTGGCTGGGTTAATACATCAGGCTTGGCTACCCACCTGTGCCAAGCACAACTTAACAACAGTTGGCAATTCCCTTTTACTGGGAAGCGTGGGTGAGCACAAGTTCATGGTCCAATAGTATGGGAAAGATTAAGTTCAGTTGTAGGCGTAACAGGACAAAATCTTACTCAAAGAAAAATGTTCTCCTAACCGTCTAGTGCCATTGACAGTTACTAAGAGCAACAGGTTCTATGTACTGCACATATTTCATATAAAGGAAGAGTGGTTTGGCAGATATGTTTGATGGAGATACCCACAATGCACTTCTTCTGTTCCCATCTTTGATAGACCATATCCTCTTTGATATTGTCATCAACTTGATAAGTAAAAGAATTGTATTGTAGGGGAGCCTGTAGTTATGCTGGACACAATTGTTTAGGAATTGCACTCCATGGGAAGTCCAGTGGTGGCACTGTGGCCTTGCGGTTAGGATTGTTGACTTGGAATCTGTAGGTACTCAGTTCAAGTCCCTGACAGGTCCTGCACTTAGGAAAGGCAATTTTCACAATTTAAGTTTCTCACTTGAATCAGGTGTAAATGAGTACCTTGCTTCAACAAGGAATATCTCTATATTAGAATGTTAAATGGTGGTCCTGTATCTTAAGAGAACCAACCCAACACACTTATCAAAAAGAGTAGTGCCCACCCTGTTGTGAGAGGATCAAATAAATCTGTCCATATATGCAGATTGTACTCTTTGGTACAAACCTGGTGTGTTATGCTATGATGTGGTTTACTCGGTATGCACAACAAAGAAGCAAAATTCAAACAGTTATTCATTTCTGCAAGTGACTGCTACAGCCCATTTTTCAGCACCAAGGCTATGCATGCATGTCCTGTGACCAGTGCAGTAGCAAAGCAAAAAACATGGCAATATGTCCTTTGTGTTTGCATTCTTGTGGAACAAAACATTACAATGGTCCAACACGCATAATGACCACCTGATAAAACACAGTAATACTACCCCTTGTGTTGCAACATAAGAAATATGATAGCTTTACCTTAATTCTTTTTCATGTAATCATCAATTAGTCAAACCTTTATTCCCCTTTCTTTGTTATTTGCCATTTGCCATTATTCTATTCCTCTCTATATTAGAAAGCTGTATTATGCTACATCAATATTTTGCATTTAAGGATTGCATTGTGTAAATACCCATAGGCTTAATGTTGTTGTTTCTTTATTTTCCATGGCTGCTGCTCAATGGCTGATTGTCCCACTTGTGAACATTTCTGGATCCTCTCTTCTGACAGGTAAGCTCAATTCTACCTCATAATTTTTTTCTTAAAGTGACAAAGATGCAACGAGTCCTGTAAGTCATGAGGGTCTGCATGCCTTTTTCCGTTAAGCGTTACGAGCCATTTTAATTCACCGTTAATCGTTACCGACCCGCTCTAATTCAACGTTAATCGTTATCGGTATATTCTTCGTGAAGCGTTATTGGTCGTTTTAATTCAACGTTAATCGTTATTTGTTATCCCGAATTCACCGTTAAGCGTTACCAAGAAATTCATCATAACCTGTTATACACACGAAGTCGAATGTCAGATGGAGCCCCTGAAAATGCAGGAAATGGCGTTTCAAAGGGTCCAGATTTAAAAATTTCTCTGAGCCTCCCGCCCTTCGGCTCTGGACAGGGTAAAATATGTTGCGGAAGCGTCGCCCTCAAAAACTTTATCACTTTACAGATTTTAGTGTCAAACTTAGCTTAGTTTCGGGCAAAAAATACTCCTAGAATGCAGAAAATGAGGTTTCTCCGGACCTCCCTTGCAACGGCTTGCGCCTTTGGCGCTCACGACGACATGGCGAAAATATGTCATGGGCGTGGGTTTTCGCAAATAAAAATGCAGTAAATGGCGTTTCAGATGGTCCAGATTTTAAAATTTCCCCGGACTTATATTGCAACGTCTCGTGCCTTCCGAGCTCGAAATGGTAAAATATGTCGGGGGCTCTGGGGGTGGAGGCCAAAGCTATAACCATGTGCAATTTGATGAAAATGTCAAAATCAACCTAGCTTAGTCGGTCGGCAAAATTTGCTGAAAAATGCAGGAAATAGCATTTAAGAGGGTCTTGATTTTAAAATTTTCCCGGGGGAGCATACCCCCAGACCCCCTGGAATGCGTCGTGCCTTCGGCGCTCCAAGTGCTGAAGCAATAGTTCAATCCCCCCATAAGAAATTTGCTGCCGCCGTCTCTGTGGCGGGCCGGGAACTCTGCCTCCGTCAATGTACAAATGCCTTGGACATTGTCCCTGTCATTCCTCCGGGTTCTGAGCACCTTTTTCTTCTCACAATGTCATTAGTCGGATATTTTCCCCATTGATATAACTACTGTACCGTTGTATGAATGCACGTCAATGTTACTTTAGTGTTATGCTTTGTGCGAACATGTCTACATTTGATCACGTCGACCGATGATGATGATGATGATGCTTTGTAACTCCTTCTGAATTTACCGTTAAGCGTTAACGGGCCTCCTGAATTTACCGTTAGTCGTTACCGGGCCCCCTGAATTCACCGTTAAGCGTTACCAAGACCCCCCCATGCAGACCCTCAGTCATGCATCTATCTTGTTGATGCCTGCAAACACAGAAAAGGAAAATATAGTGAATTGTACAGTTCGAGCACAATTTTGAAATTTGAGGAAAGGAAAGTTTGTTTTTAGTCATGAGTGCTGTTCCCTAGTCATATCATGTGGTGTCCCACAGGGATGCATTCTTGGTCCTCTTTTGCCAGTATTTTCCCATCCATAGGACTTACATTGTTATAACACTGAAATTAAAAAGATAAGTCAAAGGAATTACATTTTTATTGCACAACTTCAGTAGTTAACATGTATGTATAAGAAGCACTGTGAACCTGTGCAGATGTGCTCGCATGGTGAATTAGGTTCCTTGATGTTACTTGTAAGTTCATATCCATCTTCCTGCATTTCATAAATATAGAAAATGTGTATATAATGATTCAAAGTCATTTCCTTACAAAGACGGGTTGCTTTATACATTTATAACGTTATGTACCCATTGTAAATGTTGCCTGTGGGTTGTACATGTGCCAAAGTTATCGGCTGCCCTTCGGTCTTGGTACCAATTGCTACGGTTGGTCCTGTCCAAGAAGATCAGATTGAGTTATGCTTGGTCACGATTGGGTCAGCTCGGAAATTTGCAGTGATCTGCTCGGATTGTCAGCTCAATTTGCCAGGCGTCGGCACCAGCTGGGGCTTCCCCTCAACCCCGCCACCTCTAACCCACCTGCCGGAAACACCGTCTCGTAAACAGGCCACAGTCCTGCCAAGTTGCGATGCCCGAATCAGGACTGCAGAGGGAGCTTATGACAGTGTCCATTTGTTAAATGAGCCGTATTTCTCTTTGTAATATTGGTTATGGTGTGGTAGTATATGGTGTTATTGTGCTCGTATAATGCTCAAGGTGTGGAGAAGAATTACTGCGTTTATGAGATACTAAACTGACAAAAGTCTTAAAAACGTGATCTTTATAGTTGACATGTTCCTTTGAATTTGTGGTAACGTTAGCTTCTTCCTGGTGCATCAACAAAGATCATCTGTAACAATATCTGTAGTGCAGTTTGCCACTTAAAGGATAATTGTGCACAATACATAATATTTATATTGATAAAATAAGACACCAGTTTCAGGAATTTCAGCATGGAAAGCTCTCACACTTTCAGAGGAACAGTGACTGATCCCTTGTCAGTAGGTAACAAATGTTATTAGTTAACAAGGATTATTAGCACTGTTAGAGTACTTTTAAGAATCGCTACTATAGTATGTGAATTTCTTAGAGAGGATTGGATGCTCATGGGTTAAATAAGAACAGACACTGTTGTAGAAGTCATTGATGGAATCGATGTTAATAGAATCCATTCCAAGTCACCCCATGGGTGTTTGTTGCCATTGTTTTCAATTGATTGCAAATTGTTTGTTATTTATTGGCAAAATGAAAAAAAATTATTAGATCATGGGCCCTCTTGTAGCTTTTCATGGTACTGCAGCAGGACTCCTGGTTTCATGTCTAAAGTTCTGGACATGCTACGTTAATTTATTTTTCAAGGGTAAATAACCCTTTGACTAGTAAAGAAGTGGCATAGTGTTCGGCCCCCAAGCAGCTTTGTGGAACTGCAGGGACCGATCCTGTTTGAGAGTTTAGAGTTTTACTCTCTTGGTGCTCGTATCAGCTTGGAATAAACATCTCACGGTACTCCTCAAGCCGGCTTATGTTAGCTGTGTTATAGGACGCAATTTATGTGAGCATGGAGCACGTGTTAAATTCTAATTATTACTCATAACAAAATGTATCCCTCTCGTGAAATTTTGGTGATATAACATTAACTCTAATGTCCAGTTATAACTTTTTTTATCTTTTAGCATTCAGCTGTGCATTAAGGAGTCACGCTTCAGCAAAACCCAGCCCAGCAGTGTAATATGATTGTTTTATGTATTTCTGCATTATGAAACTTCTATCTCATTTCATAGGCAGGAAGGGGGATTGACTGGAGCAATATTGAGTTATGCCTGCTCATAGCCGGGGTCTGTAGAGAAATTTGTGCTGATCTGGTCGACTTGATGGCTTAATTTAGCGGACTCCCTTCCCAGCTGTGTCCACACCTGCTGGCACCCCTCTTACATTTCATCACACAAACCGGCAGCGGGAGGAAAGATCCGGGCTCACCATACCACTACAACTCTGCCTCACCAAACCAGTAGATCAAACATTAGCTATATTCATCTTACAAAGATCTGTCGGTTCACTTGAAAATTAAGTCTAATGTTTTTATTCAATATGGGCTGACGTGAAAGCTTTTTCCTTTGTGCCTTTTTTATCGGTTTCTGACAAAATGAAACCTTTGGTAAACGAGGGACATTCCTATTGATAACCAGGTGGCTGCATCATGAGTCGTAGATGGGATGCTGTCCCCAGGGCACCAGCCAAGCGACCGCCGGAACACCTCATTCCTAAATTACGGGTCCTTATTAGATTGTTCCACTTTGGTTATCGCCCTTATTGACTAATAATGCTTCATGCCTACACCTGCTTGGGGGGCACACTGGGCCACAGACTACAGATTGAAGGGGTGTAGGAGCGAAATTTGACATTGACGTACGTCACAACGCACTGCAGCGACTGTGGTCACAGTGAACAGTGGTTGACAAGCTTCAGCATTGTCAGACCATTCGTTTTTCTGTCGAGATGTCAATCTAGACCCTGTGGTAAATCTCTTGCAAAGTCATAAAAATTACTGTTAGTTTATTCATGAGTAGGGCAGTTTGAAGAATTGATGTATTTTGTAAGATTGGTGCTTGTGGAAAAGCATTCTTTTGTGGTGATGTCTCTAGTGCTACTGCTACTCCATGAAAGATGGAGAAGTGAGGAAAATAATTCCTTACCTGTATTTCATTTGGCTTGATATTAGATGTTATTTCAAATGGTCAGAAACCACATACCATGATGGTTTTCTTGCTTTCTGATAATTGTTTCTTGAAAGTACATCTGTGTGTATCATTAAGAACTATTATAATTAAGAGGGTTGCACATTTGATTTAAGTAACTAAAAACTTTTAATCTTTGCTGCAGTCCCACCTTTTGCAAACCTCTCAATGCCATGATATATATACTTCATAGTGTAGCCTGTCAATTAGCGCAAAAGGCTTTGGTTTCCCTATTAAAAACATCAGTCAGCCTTAGCAGGAGATCTGGACACCCGAGCACTGGATGTGATCATGTGATCCGGAACCATCGTGGGTAATCCCACACCCTGTCCACTGCCTCTCCTCGCAAAACTACTCCAGACTCGGTGATTAGGTCGCTTGTCCGCACAAGCCATTTATTCTGCACTCACTTATTTGCGTTGACATTGGTGAAACCATTAGCCGCGTGGCTGTTTGAACACCTGCTCTCCCACTGAAGAGCAGTGTTGATTGTCCGAGGTTGTATATCGCTGCTCATCTAGAATCACACCAGGGCACGGCGAGAGGACGCGTCTCGTGTTTGGCTCGTCTTTTATCGCCTCCGTGTTAGATACCAAGTTACGTCCATTTCATCTAGTCTACCCTGGGTCGTATTTCCAATCGGAATCATCTCAAGTGTGGATGTGTTATCGAAGAGTGGTGTAGTGATTGTGAGATCCATCATCACACATGCTCTTGATGTGTCATAACTGCAGGAGGGTATTGAAGGTTATAGAGAACAGTACTGCCTTAGAAACTTAAGATCTTTTTTCCTCTTTTATCCTCTGAATCCCGTCACCTTTTAGTGCTTGTTCCATCCCAACACAAGAGTCCTTACTACTCCGGCGATAAGAACTCAGCAACTGAGATCTCCAGTCAAACGCACCACTCCTCATATCTAAACTCTACCTTTGACTCCAGTTTCCCTGCCAACAAATAACACTGTTTTTATAGCCGTCCCTTAAAAGGGATTTAGATAAACCGTTGCCATGAAGGTGGAAAGCTAAAGATCTTTAGAAAAAGTGCCGGTTCAGATGTCCGTGGGACAGCGGTACTGTCAGTACAGTTTTGCTGGGATCTACCTGGACTTTCCCTATCGCATTAAAGCCCCCTGGAGCCTAGTGGTCTGCTGCCCGGTGGGCTATTACCTCACTTGAAAGCTTTCACAACTGCATGCACCTGCACCCCACTTTCTGGGACCAGTCCATTTCATCCAGATAGGGGGGGACGTGCAGCAAAACTGGTGTTTCAAATCCTCAACGATGCATCTAAAAATATCTGACTGGTATAGACTAGTGTAGGAAGAATTTTAAATAAGAGCTGTGCATTTTGGACTTTGTTGAAATAGTCTTGACTTGTACAATTTTGTAGGGACTGTTCCCGAGAGTCTGCTATGGTATAGGAATGCCGACAGTTGGTCTATGAATTCATAATGAGTCTGTGGCAAATTCTAACACAAATGACATTATACAGGGTCTCTCCCATTTCCCCTGACGAATGGGCAGCCAACGCAGTTCTGACAGTCAGGGCAACCAGCCTGATTTGCTCCCAAACTATTCCCTTGCCGTTAATTTTTTCTTCATTTTTGCAAAGTACATTAACATATAACAAGCCCGGTAGATCGATGATGTTAAGCTATGTGTGCATACAGCTGAGGCATCAGTATCACCGCATATTATTTGATTGGAATGATGTACAAATTGTATATGGTGGGATATTGCTTTAAAGGATCCCCTCCTATAGCTACTGCCTAAGTAAACAAATTGTTTTTATTTATTACTTTTCCTCTGTGCTTGTGTTTTCTCTTCTTTCTACTCTAATTTTTTTTACATAATTAGTATGAATAGTAGTTATTGGATGGCCCAGAAATTAAAGTTAAACTTTTTAGGACATAAATGAATTGAAATACTCCTTTTTGCCACACCCATTTTAATGGTTTGGGTAACGCTCTAATGACAAATAGTGATACCTTCCTCTTCTACATCCTTAGAACTTCAATTGTTGGTTCTAAGTGAACATACTTTCTGTATATCCTACTGGGCCAAATATGTATTTACAGTTAAACCTTGAAGGTTTGTAATACATTGTACTTATGAAAAACAACATCTTACAATAATATTATTACAATTATGAAGCTAGGCCTGCTCGTACGTAATGATATACACACATGTATGTTATCAGACCTATCAATAAAAACTTTGTAAGATTAGATTTAGCAGTTGGCTGTTGTGAAGGATACATTCTTTACACACTCATACTAGTCATTTTTTCTATGGACAAAGCCTGCAGTTTATACCACCACTGCTGCCTATATCCAGCATGTCTGCAGTACCAAACCTGGCTGCTATGTAACCATGGCACTGTAAGATCTAAATACAAACTCCCTCCAATAGGACAATGACTTTTATTAGGAGGCAAATAACAGGATCTAACGTGAGTTGACGTTATTCATTGTGTACCTGTATATCCGTTTCTTTCGGAAAATGAGGTATTGCTCAATGTAACATAGGTGAAACCCACAGAATTGCAAAGTTCGAAGACTCAAATGTTCACAACATTGGCTGAAAGCTTCCATGACATATCTTCTTAAATAGATCTACCCATTTTTGAAAGTAACATTTTTAGGTACACAAGGAATAAAGGTGGATTAACGTTACGTAATGTATTATGAAAAAAAGGGGCTGGAAAATCTGTCATATGTCAAATAGCTCGCCTTGGCAATGTTTTTGTCAAGACTGACCAGACTCAACTACACCAGATATAGCTGCAGAAAAATGAGTACAAGTGATGGCAAAGTAAATATTTAGGAATGGCAGCTTAGTGTAATTTAAACCTTACTATGTTTAGCTGTGACCTTTACTGCTTTCCCAATTCAGTTGCAACGTTGGAGGATTTGACAAAAAGTGACTGTGAGGTAAACCACAGCGTTGTAAGTCGCACCACTCTTACCTAATGAGGGCTGCTAGTTTGAGACTTGCCACCAGGTTTTGCACACGAAGAATAGCCTCTACCAGGCTCCGCAGATAACCTCCATGATTTTGAATCTAGCGTAAAATGTTGTTAGGACCATAAAAAACCTCATGAATAGTTCTCACCCTATTCCACTTCTTCATGTAGTCTCTACCAGGCTCCGCAGATCGCTGGTCAAACAGTAGAAATTGGATGAACAGAGTCAATAGTACGATAGGGGAGTTGTCCAGCCATAAGAATCAGTTTGCGACCCACAGGCTTATTTTTCTACTATTTGACCAGCGATCTGTAGAGCCTGGTAGAGGCTACATGAAGAAGTGGATAATATAGAGTGAGAACTGAGTGTCTGCATGGGCTAGATTCAAAATGATGGAGGTTAAACTTAAAGAGAGACCTCCTGGCTAACATCAAGGATTGCGATTGCACAAAATTTGGTCATCTGGCTACAAATTACGTGAATAAGACGGCTTTTCGTACAAATTATGGGAAATCAGAGTAGGCTTTACGTAATAATACCTTACAGCATCAAAGTCTGTCATAATGGTAGGAGCGTGATTATATAATAGCAACCCTACATTCACTTCACTTTTCAGCTCACCTCACAGAGTAATTTACTTTAAGTAAAGCAGGTCGAATTTCAAGCATACTGCTTTTGGAAAAGCTTTTCGCGGAATCTTGGTTATATCATCTCTTCACCTCGGTTGACCAACATGTACATGCTGAGTACATGCACGTACATGTAACATTATATTCTACATAGTCAACTGCTTATTACAATCTCAGTCATCAATACACCTGTGATGTAAGCTATCAATTATGGATGCATCAATTATGACAGCGCGTCCACCCAGGCCCATATTCATTAGATAGGGGAGCCCTACCAACAAAGCACATATTGTCCAGAGATGGGGTCTCGCACCTGAGCATGTGTCATTTGATCAGGTTTTCTTGTTTCTTGTTTCTCTTCAACCTACATTTGTAAATGGGAAAAGGCAAGACTGCAAATGAATGAAGTGGCAGTATTGAGTTACCATTCCGTATAGTCTGGGGTTTTGTTTCAGGCTTAAAGTAAGTAGATACCAATATAGAACATGTTAAGAACAGGGTAGATGTTTTGGGCAAAGGATTATTCTTCACATGTATTGAATTTTAAAGGCACATTATATAAAAAAAAGTTGATGTTTTGGCCATTTCTTAACACAATAAGTTCAATGTACGACAATACGTTGATATTCAAAAACTAGAAAAATGTGATACTGTTATCTTGCAAACTAGTCAGTGTTGTTTTGGTCTATAGTACCGGACCAATTTAACCAAGGATGTTACGTAAGATTTTAACACATAACATGTTATTCTGTGGCTGTAACTGAACGTTCAGATGATGATTATGATGATGATGAATGAACGTTCGAAATGTGATAAGATGACAAAAAGATGGTATTAGACAAAATTTTGTTCAGGAGAATATTTCTGGTTTTGGTGCCAAAATCCTACATTTAATGAGCTTTTTCACCAAAAAGAGAAAATGATGCAAGATTACTAATGTCTTTTTCAAGTTTTGTTCTATAGTTTGAAAAAAAAAGTCAAAGAGCAATATCATTTGGATCAATGTGCCAATTGACATTTTATTCACATATATTTGATGAGCATTTGGGAAAAAGTGCTTACGAATCTTAAGAAATAAAAACAGTAACAACAGAGTGAACTAATAAAAACAAAAGTAGTATACAAATTTAATGGAAATGAAAGCATATTTTGAATCAAGTTTTCCCAAAAATGTTCAACAATGTTTGAACATGTATGGAATCGTCAGGCCCCAGTGAGAAACAAATGGATGTGCCTTAAAAAGTTGTAATGATGTGTGGGCATGGTGAGATCAGGTGCCATCATTGTCCCCTGGGGGGGCAGCCAAGTGTGAAACACATTTTATTCATGACTCTTTATCACCTGTACATATTAGCCAGCAATTTATGCAGGTGGGCAAGTCATTAATTGGGAAAAAAAAGGTAAAATCACACTAATCCCCCCCCCCCCAAGCCTGCAGCAATCTAAAAAGTGACAACAATTCAAAAGATCTAAAAAAATATCCTAAAAATTGAACGGTTAAGCTCTAGAATGGAATCGAAGTGGTCACATAAAAAAATACAAAGTAGAGATGATTTTGAAGATTACAGCTCGACTTACAGTGAGGCTCCTTTATGATTGTCATCGTAAAGTGATTGACAATAGATAGCCAGTAACAGATACAGGAGTCCCCGGTTACAATTTGATACTTTTAATATCTCCCACACAATCCAGGACTCGTAGCCTGCAATATCCTGGGATCAGGACAGCGTGAAATGCGGTGTTGATGTCTGATGGTGTCGAAATGAGGCAATTATGTGGCACACAACATCTTGTTTCGCTCCTGTAGACCCTTTTTGTGAGCACAATGGCAGCGAGCATGAAGCATTAGCTGTGGAGAATGGACAAACCTGCCCGTGAAATGCCCTGTTGTGATGTGCTTAGGGGTGGCAGTTTACTTCTATTGTTAATCGTTGCTGGCACGCGGTGTGTATTTGTGGGTTAGTATTTCTCCAGTAATACAGTATGTTTTACTTCAGAATGGTGTGATTCAATTGTTGGCCCACTTTTACATCTGGTCTTGTAGAGAGGCTGACTTGGGCAACATATTACACGTCTCAGTAGTGGTCATGTAAGAAAGTGTGATATTGAGAACCTGATTTTTAAGTTCAGTGTGGAATGGATTGAATAGGTGCAGACAAAGCTTAGAGAAAAATTATTGTTTTCTCACATTTTCTTTTATATAGAATGGGATTCCATGGACCTTTACATTAGCAACAAACTTATAGTTTTACTTTCATTGTTTTGTTTATTGTTTTCCAAACATCCCCAAACTTTCACCCTTCGCTATCATCAGTCTGCATAGGCAGGACAAACCAGAGGGCTGTGAAAGCTGAAGGCCCTGATCATTTACATACATCATACATTGTCGTGTTATTGCAAACTTTGGGCATTCTTGTGATGCATGTGTCTTATTTGCTGATCGTTTGAGAAAAAGCTGTCTTAGATTTTCTAGTTCGGTCTGTACGTCACAGTTTGCTTGAAAATTCTACAATATCAAAATCTATGAGGATTGTGACTACGCGGTAAGACTGCATTAAGAATGACATGTACAACCAATATCCATATCAATATCCTTTTTGGATAGCCGCTTTTTGTACCAGACTGCCCAACGTCAAATTTCTAATGGACAGTCCATAAATTCTGATGTATTTCTGATATTACCTTAAACAGTCAGGATTCATCCATGTTTAAAATGCCAATCAGGGTTCATGGTCCATTGATTGGCATAAAAAATTCTACATGAAGATTTATGGCCCCTAATTAAGTAATCAGCATTGACAACACATAGCCGGTTACAAAGCTATCCACCATATTTTAACTGACATATATTTTACCAATACAGTGCTCGAAATACTTTTTTCAGCCAGGTTGTCCAAGTGGCAACCTGAGTCAAAAGCCAGATTGCGCCATCAACATTTCAGGTTGCCCCACTTTCAAGTTGTTACTTTCTTCAAATCAGCTACTTATCCCTTATCTTTTCTTCCAGTTACATGTAACTGTGTAATATGTTTTATGTTATCAAAAAATAAATACAAAAGCTTATGCACGTAGGTGGGGGAAAAGCAGTGTTCCAACTGCAACATTTCAGGTTGTGCAGTGTGCAACCTGGGTTTAAGATTAAGTTGCGCCAAGCAAAATCAGGTTGCATTTTCAAGTGGGCAAGTGGGTATTTCGAGCCCTGCAATATCATTGATTCATGACATATTTCATTTTGCATCATTTTGAGGTGTTTTGTCTCAAAAGCTCCCAGCCAGAATGTTTGGCATAAAAATTTCTACATGAAGATATATGGTCCCTAATTGAAATAATCAGCATTGACAACACATAGCCAGTTGCAAATCTATAATTCCACCATATTTTAACTGACATATATTTTACCAGTATCATTGATTCATGACATATTTCATTTTGCATCATTTTGAGGTGTTTTGTCTCAAAAGCTCCCAGCCAGAATGTTTGGCATAAAAATTTCTACATGAAGATATATGGCCCCTAATTAAAATAATCAGCATTGACAACACATAGCCGGTTACAAAGCTATCCACCACATATATTTTACCAGTATCATTGATTCATGACATATTTCATTTTGCATCATTTTCAGGTGTTTTGTCTCAAAAGACCCCAGCTAAAATGTTTTGGCTGATTGCCAATGGCTCAGTCTCTCTCCCTGGGGAATTTCTCTGACATGACGCCTCCTCCCAAATCACTATAATTTTGATGCCTCACATGCAATTTTCACACGCCCTCCACACTTACGCAATTAACCCGCTAGTTTTGGCACCGGGCTCCGGCGACAGTTCCGTGACTTGAAAATGTCCCTGCCAATTTCGTACAAACCATTTTCATTGATGTCATACTTGATAATGCAGTACATAGATGTAATCGCATGCTTCCTGAGAATATTTTTAGAGTCCAGCCAAGTCATGGATTCAATGAGTCAGAGTCAGTGTTAAGATACCAAATGTGTAACTTTGTCGTCAGAGTAGCGTATGCAAAGTATGTGCTCTAGATTGTCAACTTATATTTAAGACAGATCAGGAGAGAAGAATAGAGAATAAACATGTACAGTCGAATTTTGTATTCCTTCAGATACTGTATGAACATAAAGTTGTCTCTGAATGAAAACAAAATCATTTGTTGATAAACTTTTATTACCAAACTCTTATAGTTTTCTGGCCTACTCCTACCAGCGTAGTGACCATTGGAACTGAACTAAAGCTAACAACATTGGAGTCCGATCCGGGCTATATACAAATGACAGGAGAATTACATGCATGTCATTGTACAGTAATTCATTTAGTTGCCAGAAATTCCTTGTGAAATTGGGACCCTGGTACTTGGATCTTTGGAGGTCAAGTTAAAGGCTTGAACATGTGTACATCCTGCAGGATGTACACATGTGTCCTTTTGCTACCAAAGAAAACAAACTTTGATACCACAAGGTGTTGAAAAGAGCATCCTGGTTCAGTCAGAGTTCTACATGCGATTCCAAAACAGAGAATACAAAACGCCACCTGTCTCATGTATTGATTTAAGGCCTCAGGCTTCAGCAGTTTACAAGGCACAAAAATTCACCATAACCTGGAACTGTGTCATCATCATATTTTTGTATGCAGGCTATATCCAAGATGGAGTGTTGTTCCCACTGTCTTGCATGGCAGAGGAAAACAGGTAGACCTGCCCAATATGTCTGTTAAGGGTCCACTTTCTTGTAGCTTATTACATAGGTTGAAGGCAGCACATCCCTCCATTGGACATAACATCAACCTGTTGCTGTTAACTTATTCAAAGCGCTTTTTACACTTCGCATAAGCTTTGATGTCTCTCCTTCCTCAGAGCTTCAAACTTAAGTTCTGCTTCTCGCAACTACTGTATATCATAATGTAAAAGATGTAGATGGTACTTTTGTGGTGAGAACACAATCCCAAAAGTGGCTAATATCTATGCCCTGAAATTTGAGTTAACCGCTTGCTTCTGGGTTAGGCTGAGAACTTGTTGAGCCTCTGCACTTGGCTTTGGTTACTTGATTCTTTCTTCAGGTTAGAAGAGAGATGAAAAGATAGCTAATTTTGCTAGTCTTCTTTAGTTATTTACTAAGCATTTGAAGATATCTTATATACATCTGGCTCTTTTGAAATGTGTTTTCCATACTCTTGGGAACGAAAACAAATCATATTTCAATTTAATAGATAGGAGAGGTTGTGAGTATTTTCACCCTTGACATCTCTTGTTAAGTACTGTATGTGAAGCAGTCATGTGCATATGATATTGAACCCAACTTCCTGGCTGTACTAATTTTGCCCTGCACCTGTTCTGTGGTGTGTAATGGCAGGAGCAGGTTGTTCCCAACATAGAAGATTGACAGGGCCAGCTGCTGGCCACACACTTGTCCTGGAATTGCCTGCTATATTTAAAAGATGAACCTGCCAGTTTCTAAAAAAAAACTGCTATATTTTCCCCCACAGCACCATGTTACCCTTTTTATTGGTATTTTGTTATTTTGTTCAAGTTCAATTCCAATTTAGAAAAGGTCTACCTAGTCCTGTTTATTATATAAATGAAGTGCAGCAGAGTCTATATTATTTTATTTCAAGGTTACTAAAAATGCTTATTATATGTGGAAAAACACAATTGATTTTAGTAAGAGTTTTTGATGTGAAGATTTTGCATTTTTTTCACCTCCACACTTGCAAGGTTCGTTGTACGTGTATCCTAATGCCTTTAAGAATACTGAATATAAACATGTTTACAAAAATCCATATTGCAAAGTATTAGAATTCCAAACTTAGTTTTTAGGTAGAGTAAGGGACAGTATTCGGGTCTCTTTCTACTCTGCTTAGGGGCAGAGAGTGTGCGGCACATAATGCAATTTTGCAGGGGTCAGCGAGAGGCCCGTAAGTCTGGCGGGTGTATTGGCCCCGTTGATTTGTTTGGCGAGCTGGGTCTATTGCAGGTGGAGATGCCTGGGGCTCTGCCGTAGATCCTCTAATCAGGATGTCCTGGTTATAAGCACGACTTTACTGCCCCGGGAGACGTCATGGATGTCGTCCTGACGTAGTACTATGATGTCATAGATTGTCTCCAGCGTATGGCCTCATTCTTTGTTGGTAAATCTGTCTGGTACATGTAGGAAGTATCAGCAAAAATATGAAACAAACAAAAATCTGTCTTAGTTTGCAATATGATGTCATAGATTGTCTCCAGTGTATGGCCTCATCCTTTGTTGGTAAATCTGTCTGGTACATGTACAATGTCTTTGCAATATGTGGGCAGATTTGAAGTATCCCAAAGTTTCATCTGCACGGCACAGGTTCCGCCGCAGCAATGGCAGCGACGAAAAACGCATTAAACGCCTGCGGGGTAGTCGTGACAGGTAATTTTCCAACTGTCAGCCCAAGTTTTATTGCGTAGATTGCGACAGCTACACAGCGCAGAGGAAATCACTGTGGAATTGATAGACCAGAATGACTTACCGCGCGCACCCTACTTGAAGGAGATCGGTGTTAACACTCCTGCCGGACATAATACCGTGGGTTTTACCATCCTCTTGTGGAATTGGACATAATCAAGTTGCGCATCTTCTATTCATGGTGATGCATTAAGGTCTGAAATGCCCCCAGCATGCTGAAAGCTGATGTCTATGCTGAATACTTCCCGATTCAATACAGGAGCAAAGCTTGATAAAGAAGCGTAGTCTGCGGCATCGCAAGTAGCAGACTTTTTGGTGGACACAAAAATACTGACAGCATCTGCCCGTTTACCCTAGTGATTTTGTGACTTTCAGAAGTAAAATATTCTGTGCTGTAGCAATGTTTCCCATCCAATTTGTATCATATATCTCCTTTTTCAAGTTTAAGAATCTTGAATCATATCATTGAATGGGTGATTTGTTGAAAATGCATTTTTATGCATCAAAACTATGAAAAGAATGAGGATGTTTTGACTATTTGAGGATGACCATGACTGCTGCCTATCAGTTCCATTTCTTGGGGTTTTGTGGAAAAGCGTAGCTCAAAAAGTTATGGATGGATCTTATGTGTTGGTCTATGGCTCATATTGGTGGGTACTCCAACTCAATTTTTTTTCTTCCTTTATAAATTATGCAGATGAGGATTGTATTTACATAATAAATGAGAAACCTATATTTGGATATATTTGGCCTTTTGGCAGGTGAACTGGTTGGACTGACAATTTTGGTTGAATTTTTTCAGATATACTTGACACTGATGCCTATGTTGTCTTTTCTTTTTTTACTATCACCAAAAATAATATCTCAGGCCCATCTTTCATGATATGAAAAGAAATAACACAGATGTGGCAATGTTGCTGGCAAATTCTGCATTTTTACTACTTCTCCATTGTTGTCTAGTTAGTTGGATTGTATCACTATGAGGTATGTCGGTCCACAAGCAGGCTTATATGTCTTCCACTTCAGTTCACCCCAGCTTTTCTCTGTCATGTACAATTTACAATACAGATACATGTACTGGATTTGCATGGTGATGTGCTATGGCATTATCATGTCTTACAGCTTTGAATCCGGATTTTAGAAAAGGGGGGTTAGTGCTTCATCAGGGAAGGAGTATGATTGTATAACTGGGGAAAATCATATAAAACATTTCTGTTACATTTTGTATAGCCTTATTTCAATAGATTGAGTTAATCTCCAAGCAGATATTTGGGGAGGTGGTCTGTGACAGAAACAGGTCGGTAGGAAAACCCAACATCTGCTTGGAGGTTAAGACTGAGTGACTGCTAGAACTGTCGGATCTCTTCTGATTGAAATCATTCAGGTCATCTGACCCCTGAGGGACTGTGTCAAGGCTTTATTTTGTAAAATGATCCATTGGAGAAGTAAAAGTGTACTGCTTCTGTTCTTCTACTGTCTAAGGCAGTTGAAAAAAGGTGTATTAAATATATACACTTGTATTAAAGTAAATCATAGTTTGGGATAGCAGTAAAAAAAAAGCATTTCTTCTTTCATTTTTTCTTGGTACAGTTTTATGGTACAGCTTTACATGCCGGTGGTGCTCATGATACCTTAAAGATCAAGTAGTAGTTGTAGAGACATACAAAGATCAAGAATTTTGGATATTGTCTTGTTTATTTATTTTTATTTATGTATGTATCTTAAGTGTAGTCCCTTCAGTTGGTTTAACTGATTTCCAAAGGAGCCCTTCTGTAAAGGACAGAAGTACAGGTCTGAGAGCTGAACTGTTTCCAGTAAAAGGTGTGAAACTGTGAAGGGGACAGCATGTCACACGGCTCAGATTTCATGGTCCCATCAAATTTTATAGACCCTCCGTACAATAAATGCTTAACACGACTTAACGAACCATGCTGGATGGACTACCCTCATTTAGAGACTTCCTTTGAAAGCTTGAGTCAGTAGTGCTGAGTGTGTAACTGTGGTCGAAGTCCCGCGCTATGATGAAAGATGGGGAGATACGTGGAAACGTGTGACATCACTCATGCCCAGCTCTTTTCAGCCAGCGGACATCTCTGTGCACTAAGACCATGATTTGCAGATGAAATCAAGAGAGCCATTGGCCATTTGCCCCAACCTGCTGGCTACAAATCGCCTGATTGAGATCTACGCCGTGAGCCACTTCCCATCCCTGGGGGACCCTGTCAGGACTAATTTTCCCCGCTGATCTCTGGGACTGATGAGTCCCGACGTTCGCACCTGAGGCCCGGACGTGACCCGCGTGTAACGACTCCTGTCAGACAATTTTCCCCCGGCTGATGGGCCCGCCACTCAGCCATTTGTAAAACCACTTCTCATATTGATCAAAGCGGGGCCGCGGCCACTCGACCCTGCACCATCAGTGGGACTCTGTGCCATCGCAATCACTCCACACCCTTCCCCCGCCATCAATTCGCACGTTCTGCGATGTTCCAATATCGCTTGGCAGGCTCGGGTACAGGGTCTCGTGCCTCGTAGTGATTTCTCATGGCCTTCTTCAATCAGTGGCCCCCGCACCAAAGCCATCGCTCTTGTTACCCAGAACAAGATCAAGTTCCATGGACGCTTGGCTTATCCATGTACGATCACTCAAGCTTGTTTAGAGCAAGTCGTCTTCGGAACTGACCGCGGAGGATAAATTTTCCCCATCTTTCTTTCCTCCGTACGTTGGCGTCCGGCAAGACTGTGCTGTCGATGTGATCGTGCTATAAGCCAGTGACCATCCATTTTACAGAGATGAGGAACAGTGGGGGATTAGCGAAGCTGTCTTGATGGATGACCGTGCTGCTACGGCCATCTGAGACCAGGTCTTTCAGAACTGTGCTGGAATGTGAATGTGGCCCAGTTTGGCGATGAGCTCGTCTTTGAACCATAAAAACCTTCCCTTAAACCATACTTAGGACCAACTGTAAATCCTATCAATGGGGTGTTCCTAAACTTGCTGAGGTGTCCGTTTACTTTGTCATCAGCTTAAGTGCCTTTGGTGTAATCTGTATTTTCTACTCAAATGTTAGTATTACTGTCAATTATTTCCAGCTCTACCAATCAGATTGCAGCCAGCTAATGAGACAACCAATCGGAAAAGGCCATTACATAGCCCACCTGCATCCATGGGGAGCTGTAAACAGAGCAGGAAGAGACCCACATGGCTATTGGCACCACTGTACTCATTAGCTTGTAATCAGTGGGGATTTCACAGGCAAGTCAATCACTCATGTCTCCAATTCAAGCCTGGTGCCGGCCAATCAGAGGCTCCGTGGGCTGTCCAATCAAGGGAGTCGGTGAGCTCAGGAGGGATGAGTAAATACAGTAGAGTGGGAAGCAGTCAGGCTTGGCATCCACAAGGCAGCTGTGAGTATATCAGCAAACAGCCTTTCAGTCTCCTACTAGTGGGCACAGTTGGATAAAGGATCAGTTCTTGGAATCTACAAACTGAGGTGTATTTTAAAAAGACGTGGGCAGTGATTTCCATTTCCCCATGTGCTTCCGTGCAAATGTCCACAGGAGGAGTAGTTGATAGCTACTACAACGTGTGTGTACTGTAGCGGAGGTCTCCGTAAAGCCTGCTCTAGGCTAGGAGTCATTCAAGCCCGCATCAGGAACGTATCACCTTCGGAGCCACCAGCGCCCGGCTGTGGAGCATCGGATGATCTGCAGACAAATCAGCTTGTTCTGCCACACCAGCTGGGTCCTAGCCTGACCCAGATCACACGCCCAGGCTACAGTGTGTACGCTGGTGGTGATAGTACTAGCGCTGCCTGCACGAGCCAGCCTGGTGCCAGGCTGCAGTCTCCCAGTGATTTGTGGAGTGGCATGTGTGCTGCACATGTCAGCTGGTGAGGTTACCACTGGGGCCACATCAGTCAAGCCCAGTTATGCTGTGATGTGTAAGGAAGGGAGTGGGCTGTATATAGGACTGGACTGAACTGTTTTCAACTGCAACACGTGTGGCCATGCCCTCCTTATGTCAAGTCCCAGGACTCCTTCTACTACCCATGCACTGAGCAAAAGGATCGACTTCTGACTGTCGTTTAAATGAGATTTTAGAATTTAGACTCTGATTGAAATGCTATCTCCATGTTTTGATGTGTAGTAGAGATATCTGTCAGTGATATCCCAAGGCTTAGTGCAGAAGGAAGAGGCAGTGCCACTGTGGCGGTGATATCGTGCCGACGGATTTAACAAGACGACGCCTCAAACCGAGTTTCCGAGGGAATAATTTCAGCTTCGGGAGGAGAGAACAGTCTCCTTTTTTTCTTTTTTTAACATCTGAGCAGAATTTTCTATTTTTGGCCCTTTATGGGAAAAATGCAGAAGACAAGTCCCGCGTCTGGATCTTGCTCAACCTCGACGGATGTACAGGAGGATCGCAAGCCCATCACTCTCATGAAACTGATGAATTCCCACCCTCACCGCTACCAGGGCGTCTTCTCATTCGAGTTCACCAACAAGTTTGAGCTGAAAAGTAAGGTTATCCTGCTGTTTACTAGTCGTTTCCATACGGGGCATGCCAACAATTATTGCACTATTTTAGAGCAGCTGCATCCGTCCCCCTTTGATTATTATGTCATACTAAATCTGTTAGCTGTCAAATGGGGTGTTGACGGTGACATTGTAAAAAGTTGCACTATGACACGCAGAAGTTTTGATGAGTTCAGTCTACATGTAGGGAAATATTTTTGTACTCAAGCACAGGGTCACTATTCGTGGCAAATAGCCAAATATTACAGTCAGACTGTTCCAGTATTTTTAGCACAAGATCCAGAAATAGCTATCCGTGTGTATTTGTTTATACAAATCTACAGTATGTAAATATTTTGTGTCTTTTTTGCTAGGTTTCTGTTGCTCCAGCAGTAGGCCGCTTTTTATTGTTCCTCTAGCTATCTGTGGTTTAAGTTAATATGTAGGGTACAGACTTTCGTTTTGCCACTTTCCCCTTGGCACTCATGTCTTCAACTTGAAGTTCAAGCAAAATGCTGCAATAGCGCACAACATTTGTACCAATTTAACATGTCAGGCTGGCAATATTTCAATATAAACGTGGGTAAACATTATCATAGCAGCCCTCTCGCACAGGTCCATTATACGTGTATCTATGACTCCCCGTTCTAATAACTGATAGAATAGGCAATTGCCAAGTGTGTATCTAAATCTCCCTGCCCTTCTGTATCATCAATCTTACTTAATTGTAGGGCACTATTTCAACACACAGAGACATGCTGACTAATATAGAGTTTATCAGGGGGTTCCACCTGAATATACAGAAAGGATTTAGTCCTATAAGTTTCAAATTCATCTTCGGTGAATTACCCCTCTCTGTCAATAACAATAATTCATAGGAATAGATTCTCGTAAAAATTGTGGACATGAGTATTTGGGAATAGTCTCCACCTTACGAACCCATGAAACAAGTCATTGTATTTTACCCGAAAAGTAATGAAAGCTTCTAATCGATAGTGGGAAAAAAGGGCAAAAAGTAGATTGATTGCATTGCGATGCCTGCAGATATATTATTTTGTTAGCATGGCTTTATTCACTTGTAAAGCCGCCAGTCTGTCCCTTTTTTGTATGTTGGCTGAATCAGATTGTACGACAAAAGGTGACCTATATTCACCCGGACACATCAATGTTGATATATAGAAAATAGCGGTCGGCTGTGTAAAGGTAAGTGTATTGGTGATGTGCAACATTTGCCTCTATTATTTCCCCGCCATTCATTTCCCATAATTGGGAGGCTTCTGTCAAAGGAATGATGAAAAATAATGTCTTTATGCCTGAATTTTTTCCTCGGAACATATTCTTTGAAGGCTTAACAAGGTGGCAGGCCCACTATCTATTCATATATGCAGTTACTGAATTGACTTGAATACATTGGAGGAAATTTGCCTCCAATAGGACGTAAACTAGCATCAAATAGGACCTTTGTAGGTTTAATATGGCATAAAATACACATTGTGTGGGGATGAAATGCAATATCGTAGTGTAATTGCAGGGTAAACCTGGACACTTTCCCACAGAAATGGGCTGTGTTTGTACAAGATCTCGGCCTTTCCTTCCGCTGGCATAATTCCCGTATCTTGAGCCTGCGCTGGGGGATGGAAATTTGAAATGTAATTATGCTATGCACCTGCCACTTTACCACAGGCTTTTAGGTCCTAAAGAAATTAAAACCAAGGCAAATATATGCACAAGCGGGGCTCAAATTGCGCCCACATGTCTCATATTTTCCATCATCGCTTTCGGAGATTTTTTGCCGGAGTGTCTTGGAATGGGGGTGGGAATCTCCAAAGTGAAGTTTTCTCTCGGGCGAAAATTGGAATATTTGGGAAATGGCACCCAAAGGACCTATTTGCTGGCATCGTGGTAGAATCAGTTTTTAGACAGGCGATGAGTGTGGAATATGGGATTGGGATGAGGGGAGGACGGGGGACAGGGGACCGGTAGCAGCTGGACCTCGCTGTGATTGAAAATATTTCTTTAGAGCGAATCAGAATCATCAAATTGCTGTTAAATTATTTGAGCACTGTCTCATAGGGAATCTATATGAAAATGGTGATGGAGAATATTCTCTCGCTGTATGAAAATACAAAATCAATACAGGATGCTTGTAAAAGTGGGTCTCAGTTTCTTAATCTATATCCTATATATTTAGCTCATTTTCGTTGCGGCACATTGATAACGTTTGCTCAGAAAAGTTGGGCGATCTCGCCGTTATTGGCAGCTGTAGGTCCTACTTTTTTTTTCCTGATGGATTCGCGTTGCAAGGTCTCTGATGAGATGGGGGATACCGCTGCAATTTACAGCACAAATGCACTGATAGATTATTCGCCGTCTGTGACCCCTCGGTAGTGCAGATGAGATTGCAAGGAGGGTTTCTAATATCAGGTGGATATTCAAGGTTTATGATGCTCGTCGCTGAGGTAATTGCACATGGGATGAGGGGAGAATGCTTCATCCCTGCCAGGAGGTGTACCGCATGATGATCTGTTTCCCCCTCTTGCAGCTTATTAAAGAGATACGTCTTAGTTTCCAGCACCAAGACAGAAGTTGAAGGGGTGGTAGTATAATTCTGTTTGGTCTTCTGTCAGTCTGCAGCCACCAAAAGTATAGAATGAAAGGGGCAAAAATATGTGGTGTTTTAGGAAGGTTTATGATTGCTTAACTCTTACTTTCCAGCACCAAGACAGTCAATAAAGGGATGGTAGTAATTCTGTTTAGCCTTCTGTCTGCAAGCAGCAAAAGTATAGAATGAAAAGAGCAAAAAGATGTGGTGTTTTAGGAATGTTTATAATAGCTTAACTCTTAGTTTCCAGTACCAAGACAGACATTAAAGGGATGGTAGTAATTCTGTTTGGCATTCTGCCTCCAGTCCAGTCCACCAAGTATATACAATAGAATAGATGTAAAATTAAAAGGGCAAAAAGATGTGGTGCTTTATGAAGGTTCATAATTGCTTAACTCAAATTTATTTTTATCTCTGTTCTGTACAATTCTCCATGGATTTGAGGCACTATACATGTATGTGCAGGGAACATTCCTTCATGTGAGTGGTGAATAGAGAGTGAGGGTCGGGGCTGAAATACGATGGGCTGCCTGGGACCTTAGCCCTTTGCTGCTAATGGGACTGTGTGGTGCCATCTGCTCCCGTATTGAATAATCATGATCAGGGACATGACAGAAGGGAACGAGAGATGGTGAAAGATGAGCTGTACTGTACGTACAAACTTTTCTTTAGTATAATTATAATGTCACAAATCCATTTTGCTAACTTGGCTCTGTTTGCGACAGATACGTGCATATAGTGCACTGAATTAGCCAAAGAAGAAAATAAAGATTTTGATTATTTTTTCCCATTCAAACAAGATAGGATGCATATATGGGTCAATTGTAAAATGACAATTGTAAAACGACAATTGTAAAACGACATGTGTTTCTTAAGATACAGTACCACAAGGAATAAACTTATATTAAAATGGTGTCAGGGCAGGTTGTCTTGAATATAGACAGCCCAGTTGTTGGGTTGGCATGATATAAAAAAATGATAAATGAAATACAACATGGGGTATTCTGTATTGTCCTCGGTCTCGGACGAAAATATTGCCATTGTACTAATGACGAAAATGTCTTGTAATATGTATACTTTGTGCCCCATATGTCCTAATTCCCAGGCTAGCTTGTAGCCTTTTTCAGTCAACAGATTTCCAATGATGAAATTGAACTACTACTATTAATATTGCTCTGAAATGCTGTATCCTTGCAAAGTGTGTGAGCCGAAAACAGAGCTGTCTCCAGCCTTTAACTTCAGTCTTATTAACTTCATCTGTCCCCTATTTGGGAGCCCATGGTTAAATGTGTCAATTTTGATTTTTGGAAATAAATTTTCATCCATTTCACATCATGCACTTTATGGATGGATGGGCCAAAATTTTGTTGTCTGTCCCAACAAGCAAATATCCATCCCACGACGGAGGGACAGCCCTGGGGCAAAGCATTTGTCTTTTGCCAATGACATTCATTGAACGTTCTTATGGACTACTGCTTTAATATTGGAAGAAAATTTTGTTATCACATGTTTCATACTTCCTCCTTCTATCTCGGTGAATGACTTGTATTTACTCCACATGACGTTGTCCACCCCCTGAAAAGTCTTGCCAAAGGTAGTGCCACGGTTCATTGCTATAGCAGGAAATGTCCAATTCTGCAGACTCCATTTCCACTAACATTCCTGACGTAAAAAGTACACAGTGTTCCCACACAATGATTGCTCCAGTGGTGTTCTGTCCAACATTAGGAATGGCACCCTGCCAACCACATGTCCAACATATGGTGCCAACATGTTATTATGTCAAGTTCCTGTCATTCAACAAGAAGATTCAGTTCTCTGATATTTTCCACACAACTCAAATGTTGACTACATGTTTTGAAAACTTGCCTGCAAAATAACACATAAGTCATGAAGGTGGGGCAACTACTTACAGATTGTGTCCAAGAACAAAATCCTTATCATTTAATTGTCAGTACCAATATGGAGTTGTCAAAATTATACATTTCTTAAGATACGATTATAAATTATTCTTTGTCATGATTGATATTTGTTTGATTGTAGAATAAACGAACCACCGATAAGTAATTAGTCAGTTGTGCCAAATTAAGCTGTATTGTTTCAAGGCTGGGTGAAGGTTTTCATTAGGCAGAAAGTCTGTGTAATATCCTGGCTGCTCCTGTTTTAATTTAAGTGGCAAATGGAGACCATATGTTCCAGTTAGGACTGCGGTTAGCTACAGACAGAATTCCTAGCATTGGAGTGGGGAGACAGTATCGTACTTGTTTACCCACTCAATAAGACCTCGCCTGCTCCTCCAAAATTTCAGTCTGGCATTTTATTGAAACCATGTGGACGAGCGTGGCAACTGTTTTCTAGCAGACTGCGACAAAATATACTGCAATGTAAGACTGAAGGTATCGGAGGAATCTCTTGCCCCTAGGTATTCCTTGGGTAAAGCGCCTCAGTGTGCTGAAGTAAACAGTAGAGTAGTAGCATTCCAACATCCATCCACAGCAGTTTGAATGGGTCTTTAGTGCAGATGGTGCACAGACACAGTCTTTAACGTCTGGTGACTCTCCCTCGGCACTTCTGACTGCATGGAGATCATACAAGAGAAAAACAGGTTATATTGTATATCTTGTAACCATAGTTGCTGACCACAGGCTCCCGCAAACGGACATGCTATCTTAAGAAGATTCAGGAGGATGGGAAAGGTTACAGCATTATTGAAACCTTATTCCTCTCTCAAATCCTAGGACGAATGCTGAGACGATAATGCTATCCTTTGTATAGTCTGGAGAAGAACTTTTAAAAACATGACCAAACCATTTAATTGTAATTTAAAGTAAACTACCTTGTGCATGAGTTATATCCTAATTTCAGGACAATGGATTGTTATGCTGTTTATCAGCACTTGAATTGAATAAATGAATGTAAAATAAATGAAATCATTAAAAAATCTATTAGATAGGTTCAAATTTGAGCTGCATGAATTTCATTCCTTAGCAGCATTATGTAATTTGACTTTAGGTTTTTCAACTTTTCTGCAACAGGTACATGTACAGTAATTGAAGGCAATTATTTGGAAAGTTATTGAAATTGAAATATGAATGTGTCACATTTTCAAGATTGAAAAGAAAAATTCCTGATCAGAAAGATGTCAGAAATATTCCGTGGAGTAGCTTTTTTCGTAAGGATGGGGAAATGTCAAAATTCTATAAAAGTGATAAATGTTCGACAAGATCCATTGAGAGCAGAAAGCAGACCTCCCAGGCTGTAGTGCTGGACATGTGGCTGACAGGCTGTGTAGACTGTAATACTGTCTGAAGATTGGCCTGTCTCTCCTGCCTCCAAACTTATCACCACCTCCACAATGCCTACAACATATTACATATCTCCCTCACTAAGCCCTAAATTCCAGACATACATAGCTGGAGCCAGCCATGAGTCTCCAGTCTGCCTGTTTGCCTCCCCTGTAGTCTGTGGGTGAGATATACCTGCCGTTAGTGTTGCTCCAGGTTCAGCTGGACCTGCCCGGTAACACACATCAGATGGTTTCTAGCTGGACACAGGTGTAAGAGAAGTGGTCCTTCACAAGATGTAAGAACAGTAGCTACAGGTACAGATGACAAATTACGGTACGCAAAAAAAATTGATAAAGGTGAAATGACTTTCCATGGTCAACTACAGACTATGAAATAGAAATTCAATGTAGACCTTAAAATACGACTTTACCAAATGATATACAACCACAGGTGTAACAGGAGTGGTCCGTCACATGATGTAAGAACAGGGGCTACAGGTACAGATGATAAATTTCGGTACACAACAAAAATTGATAAAGGTGAAATGACTTTCCATGGTGAACTACGGACTAAGACAGATACAAAGTAAATCTTAAAATATGACTTTACCAAACAATATAGAACCACAGGTGTAACAGGAGTGTTCTGTCACATGAAGTAAGAACAAGACCTACAGGTACAAGATGGTATTTGAATGACATATAGAAATTACAGTACGCAACAAAAAGTAAAGAGACTTTCCACAGTCAACTACAAACTACAAAATAGAAATACAAAGTAAATCTTTAAATAATACTTCACCTAACAATAGGATAACAAAAGAAATGAAGAGTTAACAAATAAATCAATACTGCAGTTATAAAGTGGGCAGACTAGTCCTTCTCTTTTGAAGCAAATCATGGGCTTCAGTATCTTAATGAAACTCTTTTGTTTGATTGTTTATCATAACAAAGCAATCTTTTAAGTATTATAAGTGTTGAGTGGATATAGATCTTAAAGCTATTCAGTTCTGTCTGAAAGAAAATGAAGAGAAACATACACCATGGGATGTGAAGATTTGTAAAGCTTCCACTTTTTCCCCTGAAGCAGATTGATGAAATATTCTCAAAGGGATAAGAAAAGAAATAAAGAGTAAACAAATGGATGAATGCTGCAGTCATAAAGTGAGCAGACCATTCCATCTCTTCCGTAACTATGCTAAGAAGTATGTAGGGAGGATTTAGCACAGTTGAGTCAGATAAACACACAGATCCTGTAATCTCAGAGATATGTTTGAAATTTACTGACATAACCAGAACTTCTTCTCAAGTTCATGTATTAGATTGTACCTATCTTGTCTGAGATAATAGAAAAAAGTCATGTTTTCCATTGCCAGTTTGTCTGGTTCGACTTTAAGATAAAATGAATATCTCAATTGTATCAATCAAAACAAATGTTAAGCTTGCAAATCTGCTGAACATAGCAGTTGTTACTTTGGCCATGAACTTGATGTTTGGCATAGTGGTTCTTTATCTGTTGTGATATTGTGGTATGTTCTACTAGCCACATCCATTCCACATACATGTGACATGGTGATGCTTTGAGATGTGGCGAAGTAGTAAAAGGTTTCCCAGCCACAGATATTTCCTCAGAAATTTGTGGCCATTCAGGGACAGATGGAACATTTCAGTTCCCTTTCTCCATTTTCTGGATCTTGGAAGAGAGGCATGGCATATTTGTTGACTGGTTTCTGGGACAATGCCATGCCTCAGTACATATCCTGCATTTTTCTGCCTTGTGCTGTAAATCAGTTTATAAAAAAAACATTTTAGAGATACACCCAATCTCAGCTGAATAACGAGAAAAGGAATCAGAATTCATTTCTCACAGTAAACTGAATATGGTTATAAGATTGGTTAAGTAAAGCTGTAGTATAACGTAAGTAAAGGTGGGTAAGCAAAGGGTAGGTACTTTTGACAAAAAGCAGTTCTAACATTCCTGTCCCAGGAATCGCTCAACCCTGTACGGGCGAGCCAACTCGGGTTGTAAACAGAAGTGGTCTGCCACACAGATGTGGCGCCAAGCCTCCCCGCTCCCCGCAGACTGTTGTGAATTCTTCTGCTGGCGGATGGTTTCCTTCAGGCCGAGGAGAGACATGGACCAGCCCCTGCAGCGGGGTGCAGACAACAGCGCCAACGCCTGCTTCTCGTCAAGGCCTGATGGTCATGTGACCTGCCACCTGGACATGCGTCCTTGGGCTGTCCTTGGGCGGGAGGGTCTGGTCACCTCCAACAGGTGGCCTTCCACTCATCCTAGGATCTCCGTTTCTCTTGCCATGGCAGGACTTCCCTTTCAGTGTCCACTTGGACCATGACTTGACATCCTATATGGCTTCAAGCTATTTAGCTTCAAGCAGTGAATGATTTCAAAAATGTTTTGAATCAGATATCTTAAAAGTTTGTAGACCATGTACTTTTCTCTCCTCTGCCACCCTGATAAATGTGTTAGTTATACTAGTGTATATGCTCTTAAGGCAGATTATGAATCTCATCATATGTCACATTGTAAAATCAGCAATGATGATGTAATACATTATACAACTGTTACATCAGCCACAATAACATAGTACTGATAGTGATATCAGTGGGGTTCAGTGTCCTTATGGGCAAGATTCAAGTGTTCAAGGGACCAGTTTATCATCTACTTTTGTTGCCTTGTTGTGATATGAAGGACAACTGTCTACTTGGTTCCTTGTTGGCCTTGCCATGCTTCTCTCTTGTTTTGTTTCTGTCCTCCCCGTCCCCATGCCCAGCTGGCATGAGCTTCCTCCTGTCATGTTTGTGCAGGACCTCTACTGTTTGTCCTGTTGGTAACAGCTGTCATCGCTGATAGTGGGACTCTATCCCTGGCTGTAGCAAGGCTCATGCCCCCTCCCTCCATCCCTCCTGACTGCTGGTACGACTTATATTAGTGGTGTTTTACAGAAGATTTTTGGTAGGATGTTACACTATCCAAGGAGGACCATGTAAGTTTTTTTTGCAGGACCTCTACTGTTTGTCCTGTTGGTAACAGCTGTCATCACTGATAGTGGGACTCTATCCCTGTAGCAAGGCTGATGCTCCCCTCCCGCCTTCCCTCCTAACTACTGGTACATGTACATGAACCACTGGTGCTTTTACAGAAGATATTCAGTAGGATGTTACATGAAATAAGTTTGTTTAATCCAGGGCTCTTTGAAAGAATTCCTTTTGGATGGGAATGTAAAGCCTGTGGCCCTTTGTAAATGTAAGAGGGAGTGAATGCCATGGTGCCAAACATAAAAAAAACCCAACACACTTATTGAGAAGAGTAGCGGTGATGAAGTATCATATGCATGGCTAAAATAAGAAAACACTTGAAGCAGTGGCAAAGCCCCATGCTTCGTCCTTAGTTTGAGCAATTACGATATATACTAGTATAGAAACGTCCAACAAATAAACAACTTGGTCTGAGGCAATGTCTGCTTTACCTTAACCTTACTTCGTCTTTCTCAGAAATCCTTGGTCATACCATAGACATAGGATACCATAGGGTTATTGAACCTGGTGTACATACATTTGTATAGCCAAAAGTAGATTCACAACATTTCACCAAATAAGTGTCCTACTCTAAGGATGAAGCATAACTGAAAGAGAACATGGGTTTCAATTCCCAGAAATACTGTGCAGGGCCAATTTTGATAGAATGAGTTTTCTTGGCCATGGGGAGGGAGGGCACTTCAGTTTTGCTGCAAAACAAGTCACACTATATCTCAATCAAAGTTACAAACATTCCAGGGGACTTTAGGCACTTTTGTTGGGATTTGCTACTTACACCCACTGCCTGACACCGTTGACCCCACGGTGGAACTTATGGCAATTAGGAAGAATTAAAGAGAGGTGATGAGACATGTGAGAATGTGAGAAGGCATTCGCCAACATACAATGTTTCAACTGTTTCCTGCTTGGCAAAACTTGCAAATACTTTGCAGTTTTCTGTTCTCTTTGATTGATGCCTTGTTTTTGAAATGTCCCTACATTACAGTCATACCCAAAAGGGATGTTCAAGTGGTGGAAGCCACAAAAGGAGCACCTTGTTTAACTAACGATTGAAGTTGATTATTTAAGTCTACTAATGAAGTTAAATTTAGTCACTTCTGTGATAGTCTGAAGGATGTTTGTTTGGAAAGTTGGCAGAGGAAGAAAGGAAAGGAAGAGCTGGTATACTGAGGGAACTACACCAGATGTGCAGACAGTTTTACAATTGGGCCTCTTAATGCTGTTGTGTTTGCTGTGTACCCAACTACCTTGTTGTACAAACTGTTCTCTTTTGTCCCCATTAAATACAAAATTAACTCATAACTTTGGTATCAGGGCTGTCCCCAACATTTTTTTTCATTGCACATTGCCCTGGTGTTGTGTGTTTTCCTTCTGTCATTTTAAGCTCACAGAAATACATTTTCATCAATTTCATGTCCATTTTGTTTTTATGGACAGAGTGCACTTTTCTTCCATCCCAACAAGCAAATTTCCATCCCAGGAGAGTGGGATGGGTCTTGTAGACAGCCCTGTTTGGTATTGCTCAGTTACATAGCAAAAGCCAAAACATAATGTGCTACTGCTTTGTTGTTATTTATTCTGTAGACGAGTGAGGTGTTGAAATTTCACTGAGAAAGAAATCTTTTTAAGATAATGTATATAGTCTAAAAACATATTGGAATGTGACATGAATTTTTGTGTCAGTGGGATACTAGTGTACTAGGTCTCAGTCCATCCCCTGCCCTACTTCCAGCCCCCATGCTTTAGCCCATGCTGACAGGCAAGTGTTAAACTGTGGGAGGAGCATGCAAGATTAGCTATTTACACAAGATTACATGCTTGGTGAACAGGCAGACCCCTGTGGGGATAATGGTGGATTACTGCCACTCCAACACCAAACATAAACTCTCACTTCAGGAGCAGTTGATTCCTACTACAGCCCCATCAAAAATACATAAAAGTCATGTCAAGATAAACAGATTGGGGTTTAGCATGCAGATGTTAATCATGTGGGGAGGAAGTGGTTGCCAAAACTGTGTCGTTAGCGGAGATTTGGCATGTGCTTTTACAGTGTGTGCTTGGAGGGGGTAAAACAACCTCACCATTGTACTCTTCCTAGTCCTGGAATGCTAGGTGAATTTCACATGTAAACAAGAACAAGTAACTACGAAATAATGAAGTGCTGATTTCCACAAATGTTCATTGTTTGTTTGTGTTCAATTCAGATCTTAAAAGTAGGCTATTTCTTTCAATGTTTCCCATTATTTGATTTTGTCCATTTCCATGCTTCTCTTTCTCTGCTTTTTCTATAAACATTCTCTGCTTTTTCTTGAAATGACACCGATAAAGAGAACAGTTTGTAAAGCAGTGTGGCCTTATTTAAACAGTGAGTTAGGGTAGTATTGTGTTTATGAGTCGATAAAATACTATACCCATTAACACTAATACTAAACCTCTGCAAACTTCCCCGTTTTGTGTGCCCACATGGTACGTCCCGCCGGCTGTGGGTATGTGTCAGCTGTGTTTACCCATGGTGCTCCAATGCTATTTACCAACATGCAAATGTACACAGTTATTGTAAAGCCTTGCTGTTCCTTTATCTCCCAACCACAGGCTCTTGGGTTTGACATGTGTAAAACCCTAATGTGCTATACTTGTGCGTTACCCATTCATTAATTTAACCAGAATCAGGGACCTATAAGAAGACCCTTTCACCTCTTTTACAGGTTAGGCATTACTTTTCTCATTGTGTCCATCCATACCACTTATTGTGCTTTATCTTTGGACCCATTTTTCTGTACTTAAGCTTTGGTTGTCAGGTGTAAGCAGAGCTGTCTCTTTTTCCATGCTTCTCTTTCTCTCCTTTTTCCCCTTTAAGCTGATGATGGTCCCAGAGCATGACTGTTATCTCATGAATGCAGACAGCACTGTGCGCTTTAAACTTTGAAAAGCGAAACTTCCATCTTTAATCAAATTTCCAGCATAATCCTTGGTACATGCGTCATGGTATTTCTCATAGGGATAAGGGAAAAACTCCGTAATGTATTTATGGTACCAATCTATTTTCCCCGACTTTATTCCAGGCTATCACTATCTGTTTTACATGTACATGTATTCCCTTACTTAACTCAACCGAACCCTCCTTAAGTAAGAACTCAATATGCTCATTACTCTGTAATTTAACTGAGTTACTTGTCGGTTCCTTTCAATCAGAGTTCTTCATTTTTTCTGCTCAGGAAAAACCCTCTCCTTTATTTGTTGTTAATCCACATAGATTTAGAGGATTGTACAAACGTCTTCTGCAGCATTACAAAAATCATCATCAAACATGTCAAGCCCCGGGGGTGGCACCGGCACACGGGAGATATGCAGGCTGAGAAAGTTTCTGTCGGATTTCAGAGAAAAGTTTCTTGTGCAGAGTTCAAGCACTTGGGCTGTATTTATTCCGCTGTTGTGGTCCCGCCAATGCATAAGCCTTTATCTCAGGAACGCAGACCAAGCATCAAGTCCATTCCTAATTTCATACCATGCAGTTTAGCCTGAGTAGGAAGTGTGCAAGGGTTGATAGACACTTTATCTGGCTTTCTCTGTCTTCCCTGTATCTGTCCTATTACCCCTCCTTTCTTCTCTGATTAAGCACAACAGCTATAGATTTTCCTCCTTTTCATTGGAAAGCAGTGACAAAATATCAAACAGGCACTGCCTTCCTGTTTTACTGGAATTTAAAAAGGTAATGAGAAAAGTTTTGCCGCGACCTCGTGTGTCGAGTATTGGGTATGAAAGGGTGCTGTCACAAGATTATAATGAGCTTATGGCGTTTACTTAGCATGACAATTTGCTGGATCTGCAGTTGACATTGTGAACTTTTATCTGTCAGTCGAAGCTGTCGGTGTCTCCATCCCCTTTCCTTGTCCGTTCTCACATCCATCAGATGTCATTTACTTAACCACACAGCAATCTATCGCTTGGCTGGTCTCATAGAACTGCTTAAAAGTTTGGAGTCGCCAAGCTCAAATCAAACACAGTATTTATTCCGCACTTGTGGTTCGGCGACGCATTACCCTTTATCTCGAGCCCGCAGCCCAAGCATCAAGTCACCACTCAATTTCATACTACAGGGTTTAACTGTAGTAGGAAGTATGGCGCTGAAGATAGACGCGTGAGTTATGCCTGCGGTGCCCGTACATGGCATGTGTAAAATGTGAGAAGTGCGCGTTAAGTGTCTTAACGGTAGTCCAAGAATGATCCCAAATGCGAAGTTCATCAGTCTCCTTCCCCTCGCTTTTGTCCGATGTTGTTGGCTCTTTCGCAAGCCCTTCTTTTGCAATAGTTTCTCTGTGACAAATGCCTGCTCAAAGATGTAGGTCTGACTTTGATGAGGCATTTTGTCAAAACTTGTTATCTCCAAACTTGGACAGGTGAAGCATAAAATCAGATTGATCCATATAGCAAGTTCACCTTTTCCCTTCAGTCCCATCTCTCTGAATTATTGGTGTAAAGAAGCTTTTAAAGTTTTGTTGTTTGTCTGTCTATACTTTCTGCAGTGTCAGTAGGCAAACATATAATAACTGCCAATCTGACAGAATTTTGGAGATTGATCCCATATATTCCTTTTTGTTCATAGAATCTGCAACTTTTCATGGTTCTCTAGCAGTCAGTGATTACAGTCTAATCTAAGCTTGTTTATCTTTGTTTCATATTGGAGAATGAATCAAAAGTCATATCTAGTCATAAGTGATATTTTCAGTTGCTTGAATTTGAATTCATTAACTTTCCTATATCTTTACATTCGTGGACGTCTGTTGAATGGAGATGACACAATGAGTTTGTCCAGTTGAACTATGGACTGGTATGAGATCTGTTTTTTTCCTCCAACTCTGGTTTCTCGATTGCTTGTCGTCGGAAAGCTTAAAAGTTGGTTGAAACTGTTTGGCCTTATCCCTGCCCCACTCCACAAGCTGTTGTATCTATGCCCACTACTGTTCCATCTGTGCCTACAGATAACAATAATCTTGTTGCAGCCTGTAGGAAATTGTGCAGAACCACGCCTGCAACGTGACTGACAGACGTACTCTACGTGTGTTTGCGGCGCTAGCTGTGCACCTGTGTTTGTCCCCTTGCTGTCCACATTGACACAGGTGCCCGTGGTGCCACTCTCAAGGGTGAGGGCCCAATCATTAGGCTTTGATCTAACAATTGAACAGCACCCACACATCAGCCAGGAGTCTGTTTTATTGTCTATATCTGTCTTTTGGAAATGATGGCCACTTTTTTTGTCTCGCCGACTGCCCGTGAAAGATAAGCCAGAAAAGGGTGTGTGTGGTGTGAAGGAAAGGAAATTGTACCCTTTGATATGATATGATAGATGCTCTTGTTAAAGATAATGATAGTGCTTTTAAACGAGATATTCTATAGGTTACTAAGATTGATTTGGAGCAGGAGCCATGTAAATGAATGTAAAATAACTTGTTATAGACAGTGGTAAAATAAGTAGGGAACAAAGGAAATTTTAAGTTTCATTTAATTTTTAAGCATGTATAATACACTGATGTACATGTGTACATGAATATCGTACAACAAACAATCTTTTTTTAAAAATTGAACTTCAGAAAAACTTGATAAAGAATACCGTATCTTTTCCATGGTCCCCTTTTATGTTCTGCCATTGTTATATGTTTCAGTTAAAAGTATAGTATTGTCTTGTCCCTTTTTCCCCTTTACAACTCTTCCTGACACTTTCTTTAGCGGCCTGTTTAGTATTTCTTTCTCTACAAATAACCCAAAGCCCCTTTACTCCTGTTACTGGTGGATCAGATGTATTAAGGAGAAAGGCCCACTGGAGCACTTGTACTAACTTGTTGCTAGCAAAGCTTGTTTAAACAGGTTTCCTGACCATACAGTAAGCAGGTAAAAGAGACAGGTAATGCACCAGTAATAGGACTTTGATGTGGGCTGGAGTGTTGTCCCAGGAGCAAAGTGTAAAGGTTCAGAAAACAGCCTCCACAAAAACGACCATGGTCTGTGTTGACTTTGTTGACGGGTGGTTGACTGAGCTGTCTGGCCGCTGTACAGCTGAGTACAGGCCAGTTGGAGATGTAGTGTACAAAAAGGCATGGAACAACTGGATTTTCCTATGTCCTTTCATTGTGTTCATCAAGTACCAATTTGTTTGAAATAAAGAGAACCTATTGAAGATTATTTTTATGTTTATCAAAGTTAACCTCAGTCTCTGATTCTGGACTAATAAAAGGACTAGTTGTTATAGATGGGTCCCTCCATATACTGTAAATGCATTCAAGTTCGCGGGGATTTAATTTCTCGATAGCGGGAAAAGGGACTTTTCAAGGTGGTTTTAAGTTCGCGGTAGCACCATGCACAACTTACTGCTATGGAAAAATGTTCGCTTTGGTTTTAAATTTGCGATGAAGCAGCCACCACGAAAACCGCAAATATTAAACCACCGCAAACGTTTGTGCATTTACAGTAGTTGCTGGTTTCTATTACAGTTTGGCTACGAGAAGCTGTTTGTGATTCACTTTTATCCAAAACATGTATCTTACTAGTGTTTTTCCAGGATGGGCTATGGAATCTACTGTTAACAGGCAGTAGAATGAGCTGGTAGATTGGCATGTACATGTTCTTGTTGTTGATATCCGACTGAGACATCTTTGAACTTAGCAACTCCAACTTGAGTAGAGGGAAGACAAAATAAGCCCCTCCAGCGAGTTGTTTGGTTGTCCTTACTGAGTTGACCCAGACCTGTCATCAAGTGTACAGGAAACCCTCGAGGCGTTCTTAAGATGGTCAAAGTGGAAACAGGTGGGACAGGTGAGATTATAGATCTGAGGAGGGCCCTGAGAAACTCTGTAGACCTCACAGGTAGTATATAGAGAGCAAACTTATTATTCTTTTGGGGGTGATAGCTGTTGGTGACTCGCAATGCAATCTTTTGTCCTGACAATCATACAATAATCTATACAAAGTGCTACCAATATTTTGGTATGTTTAAGAACCCAAGACTTACATTTTGTGTTTTTATTTGTTTGTGTTTTGTATTTGATACACTGCCTTATGGTACGGTAACACAGAGTCTTGCACTAAAGAGTACAAGCTGCATAACTGGACAGATTTAATTCATCCGCTCACATTAGAAAGGACCCCTACTCTTTTTGATACGTGTGGTGGGTTCTTTTGTTATAGTCACATGGGATTACAGTTGAATGTATCATTGCTGGAAGTTGAAAAAAACAACAAAAAAACAGAAGTTGTAGATTGCAGCAGGTTTTTGAGAATCTAGCCATCAATAGAAGTCACCCACCCCACCCCCTCACCCCCAAGTTTCAGTGGTAAAGTAAGTTGGAGTTTTGAAAAGAGTACGGTGTTTCAGACCTTAAGGTTACCTATTCAACTTTGAGCTGAAGATAAAATACCACATTACAGAAATGTCCTGCTTTTTTTTACATTTTATATATTTCCTGGCAGAGTGAGATACATTTGTCCTGAGAACATGTGCCACAATGGACAAAAATCAAGCCTCCGAACGAATGAATAGATGGTTTAATCGTACATTCAGGAGATTGTGGCACGGAAATGTGTCGATCCCAAAGGGAGATGCGGCAAACATAAAAACTGTCGCCACAAATCTTGCCCTTTTCTTCCCGCAAAGATGAAATTTTCCACAAGGACAGTCTCTGAAAAGACGCCGTGGCAAAGAGGGATGGGTGGTCTTACCAAGGTTTATCGAAATGTCTCCAGCCTTTTTCCTACTTAATACATGATGAAGTGGCGGACTTACAGACAGCAATCTTGCCACGCACAATAGTCCGCCGTTACCCAGGGAAATTTGTTCACATCAAGGAGGTGGAACGTAAATTTGGTAGGTCTCCTGCCCTTCCTGACTCTGTGAGATAGCAGTGAGCTATTGGTCTTCAGAATATACTGTCACCTCGCAAAGAAAAGGATATATAAAAACGTGAAATATGGCAGCGAGGGAGGGAAAGAAGGGCCCTTCTGCCTTAACGTCAGTATTTATGGAGGGACAAGCTTGTGTGAAATGGGTGTCACTGCAGTGACTGAACAAATAATATCTCACAACCTGTAGGAACTTGCCACGAGGTGCTGCTGCGAAATGGAGTTGTGCCATTCCGGGGGGTTTATGAAGTCCAACGAGGACAGAAGTACATCAAATTGACATGGGTCACCCGGGATGGGTGCCTCCCAGCGGCGTGTGCCTCTCTGCAGATGGAGAAGAAGGGTTTAGACACTAAAGAGCATAGCTGAAAGGAAAGAAGACAAACACTTAAAACTGGCTAAGCTAGATGCTTCCCAGTGACATTAGAGGCCACATTCTTATATTGTGTTTTTTGTTTGTTTTTATTTCAAATTTTATAAATGTCAATGCAGACAGAGAAGAAGGGTTTAGACACTAAGGAGCACAGCTGAAGGAAAAGGAGACAAACACTCAAAACTGGCTAAACTGGATGATGAGCTTTAATCTTGTCGCTGAAAATGTCAAGATGAATGTCGTGATTAAGGAACCCACGTAAATGGGGAAAAAAAATGGTCCCAAGTCTGCAAAGCTTCGGCAGTCTCTGTTGTCGGTAACAGTGTTTTTTTTCCCTACTATATTCAACACTAACAATGGTACAGTATGACTACAGTATTTCACATGTAGGGGCAAAATACAGAAATGTACTTAATTTGTGAGACGTTTATTTGATAGTTGTTAATTTAAGTAAAAGAACCCAACACACTAATGGAGAGAGAGCAGGGGTGACCTGGTGTGTCTGGCCAAAATGAGAGCCCTAGCGAACTTGCATTACACTACCACTAACTAGTAAAAAAGCTTCACCTCAGTAGAGGTTGACCACTTGCCTTATTAGGT
The DNA here is from genome assembly GCA_019207045.1 of Branchiostoma floridae x Branchiostoma belcheri. NCBI lineage: Eukaryota > Metazoa > Chordata > Leptocardii > Amphioxiformes > Branchiostomatidae > Branchiostoma > Branchiostoma floridae x Branchiostoma belcheri. Next base: position 7,369,868 of record CM033028.1, read on the forward strand.
TAAGATAAATGATAGCAGAAAAGTTATATCAGCTAAAAGATCTTTATCAAGTTATGATTCGCTAATTTTAGATGTTTAAAAAAGAAGTTCAATAACTCATAGTTGCTGATTCGCATGCCAGCCTGGTCTCCTGGCAGGCCTGTTGGCCTGAAACATGTCTTGCATTGCAATGGATTTTTTAAAAAGTGTTATGTGGACAGAGACAGACTTTATCAGTAAGATGTACATGTATTTGTAAGAAGATTCTTCATGAAATTTTCACACGGCAGCTGAAAAGAGATGGTGTCTGCATGACATGCATGTACGTGTCACGACCGGTCCCATGCCAGACAACATGGTCCGTGGCTTCCCTCACAAAGAGAAAAGACTTTGCATGAAAAAAAAGTGGACGCCGCTATGCCTAAGCACTTTGGGCTGCCTGCGCCGGGGTGATAGTGTCATGATTCAATAATCAATAGCAGGTGAGATACTGTGAAAAATAGGTATCTTCTTTGTGACATTTACTCATTGAAAGGCAAACAGTGCTCAGGAAGACATCCCATCTCCCCGCGCATCTTGGATGCAAAGATAAATTCCTACGCCCCTTATTAATTTGCAGGAGAAATTGCGTGATATCTCCGCGCATTCATGGTTTTACCACAAAGTTTGGTGCTAATACTGAAAAATGATAGTTTGGCAGAGTTTGGGGAGTTTTCAACAAAGGTTAGAGCTTATCTTCAGCAAGCAGCAAACAGGGGCCATCAAACGGTTTTCCCCGATATGATTTTCCAGAAAACTTCTTTAAAAAGTAATCACAGAGTTTTGGAATGACTTCCTGGCTTTTGGGATGATGGAACATAAAGTATCGGCGAGACTGACAGGCCATTCCGTAATCAGTGAGAAACATTCGGAGGCGAACCTAAGCGAACACGGAGCTCGGACACTTGCCTCTGTAGAGATAAGTTGCAGCTGGGAGAATTATACGCGGGTGAAAGAAAGGTACATGACTCGGGGGTGATAAACAACAGATGTACGCGGCTCGATTTTTCCCGCGGCCTTGCATATGCAAATGCCACGCCCATTTGTCAATGGCAGATGGGGATATCGCTAGCTCTGCACCTTCAGACTCTCGCTAAGACCTGTTAATTGCACGCGAGCAGAGCGCCTAATCTCGGTATCTCAGTGAAACACACGGCAGGGCGGAACATGACGTGGCATGGCCACCTGCGTAACAGGGTGGTGCGGCGAGAGATAACATTCACGCAGTGTGAGGCCGGAGATGACTCGGGAATCTGTGCAGCTATGATACCTGTACTCATGTACTTGAGCGACGATCTCCGTAGGACTGTCAGATTGCCGGAAAGGTAGAGCACCGGGCCGCCAGACTGGTTGAACCTCCTCTCTCTCTCTCTCAAGGCGTCCGAACTTGCGAGGCATGCTTCTTTGCCTCGACATTGCTCTGGTTGTCCTTACTGGTCGGGACACAGCTTGAGTTTAGGTCCAGTTGCTAGGCGATTCTCCGTCAGCGGAACTTGTAAAGCGATTGGAGGGCGGTCTGTGTTTCAAGCAGAGGTACAGGGAAACGCGCCGCGGGACACTGTGGTGCACGCTGCGACAATGAGCTCCTGGAAACTGTACAACAGGAGAGCGCTGAGGGGTAACGTGCAGCCATTTCTTATACTCTCTGCACCTTTCTTTTTCATTTTCCACCAAGAGACATTTCTATGCGTACATATAGAAAGAAAATGGTCTTTTGCATGACTTAGTTTCTTTTTTGTACTGTAGAAGGAAGGCTTATTTGATGATGTCAGGAAATATTTTCTGGCTTTCATAGCAGTTCTTTCTGTATGCAACCATTGCTGGTCTTTGGTACTGAGTAGTAGATTGCTGCTTGCATTTACTGTCATGCTTGAAGCCCTGTGTAACATTGATACAATGTATAGGTTGCTTTATTTCAATTTGATCATATCATATTATTTTAACTGACATGCGGCCAGACTGTCCACAGGCTATTGCTGAGGCCTAATCTTTGAAGTTCGGAACGGATATATCGCTTTCTTCTCGCAAGTTTAGTTTATTTGTCATCACAATTTCCTTTTCAATTTGACGTTAAAATATGATAAGTGGAACACATCTATAGAAGGTTAGATATGGCGATATTGGCTTATTTCCTTGTGCATTGAAAGAGTAACACCGATAACATGCATTACACGTGTGTTGAGTCCTGGTGACACAGTGGGGGAAAAGGGCAGATGTTCCGATGGGAAAACGCTGTACCTGCCCTTCAGAGGAAATGAATTCCATGTTTGTTTTACATGGAAACAGATGGGAGTGTTTGGGTGGACAAGTGCGGGCTGCCGGGCCATCTGGGTATCCAACAGGTGCAGGGCATCCCAGTGTTTAGACAGGACTTAAACCTGTGTTTTCCCTACACTTACTCCCTGGTACACCTGCTATTCTCCCAAAGCCCGCCGATTCGCAGGGCTTTTACTTTTCATCCGGTCTCCGTCGATCAATTATTTTACTTACTTTCTTGGCGGCAGCGACATCTGTTTTCTGTGTTCTCGACTGAGGTTCAAAGCTTGTATTAACTTTTGATGGTTTGTACTTCCTTTAGGATGAATTGTAAATGCGAATGTGAATATGAATATTGATAGAATATGGTCTGGTATTGCAAGAGGCATTAATCTTGTACTTAACTCTATATAGAATTTTGATAGCAGCTGTTTTATTTCCCAACATGGTGAACAACAGAGGATTACAAACATTTTAGATTGTTTTTTATTGGTGGACAGTTACAAAATATTGGAGTCAAATAAAGAGAGGACTGTGAGGCTGCATTTCATATAGATGGAGGAGTTAAATTCCACATTCTATATATGCCATTTGCAAAACTGTACCTGGATGTGTGTGTGTGTGTGCTTGCGTGTGTCTTGCCAACATAACTCAAAAAGATGTGGATGAACCTGTGCACTTCAATAGGGATTAGAAGAGGAAGGTCACTTTGATATCATGCCACCTAGTGCCTTTGTATGGTCCTGCAACAGAAAGTTTGGTTATGATATCTCCTGTTCTGGACATGCTATGGCCTTTTTTTTTTTTGTAGTAGGTAGCCCTTGAGTAAGTGGTGTAGGTTTGAGCCCCTAGCGGATTTTTTGGAACTGCAGAGGAGATTGAGCTGAAAGGAAAAACATGATTTTGGTATTCTTTAAGATGGAAATATGTGTATTTAGGCAAAGAATGTATTGTTAGTTGCCATGAGGAAAACTGCACCTTACAAATGATACAGTCAAAGGCCATAGGATTTTTAGGATGTTGAGCTGAGGGTTGCGTGTGTCAAACATGCAGCAAATTGTCCATGGCAACGGCTTGAATCCAGTACCTGTTGGTGCCTACTATCTGTGGAAAGTTCTCGTTTTTGATGTCATAATCAAACCTCGCAGAAGGTTACGGAGGGGGCGAACACTGACAGATAATACGGGCTGTAAATCCAAATGTCGTGGAAGTGTCTTGTTGTGTCGGAAACAGCTCGGTTTGTCTTGCTTGGTTTCCTGGATTATTAGTGCCGACGGCGTGGCGTAATCCTTCTGAGCCAGGAACAGGTGCAGCAGTTCTGCTTGAAGAAATTTACTCTCCCATTTTCCCCACCCCCAGCTGTGATTCTTATATCAATGACACCACGCTTGGTCTTCCCCAGCTTTGTTTAAATGTTCATTTAGACATCGCAGCCATTAAACCAACGCGTACATTTTCTACCTCACTTAGGAGCTTGTATTTGAAGTTGACCAACTATCTCAGTGTCCTCCAGTTTGCCTGTCAAAACAGTTGATATCAGGAATGGTGAACTCTTCCAGTTCAGTTGTGAATCGGTCATCTTTTTATTTTGCGTCGTGGAAGAATTTGGTGTCCTCTGTCTTTCAGAAGGTGCCAAGGAAGATGATTTTACTATTGTGATGAATCTGATTGTGTCAAGATTCTCTTCCAACCTGTTTGTCTTGATCCTCTGCCTCAGCAGGTGTTCTGACATGTTTTCACAGCGTCGCAAATATGAAAAGAGCAGAATTGATGGCATTGCTGGCTGACGTCTCATACATTTGAAAAGCCTTGTTAACAGTCGGTTGATAGTGATAGCCCGGTGCTCGTGTCGCTCCGGCTCGATGGATGCTCCTTGTGTCACTACACCATCCGGGCCCTAAAAGTGTGATTTTCTTGCCTCAAATTGCCCGTTTTTACCGCGAGATGACAGGCAATAAATGAACCTAGCCCGAAATTCCACCTTAAGAACGATCAATCCATCTGGTGAGACGCGGGGTCCCTGGGGTGCCGTGTGTGGCATTTAGATTGTGGCTGCTCCCCGGTAGCTTCACAGGGGAATTGTGAAGCGCAGAATTTTCCATAGATCAGTTTGTCCCAGGGGTAGGAGATACAGTGGTGACACCATTTATCTTGTGTCTTCGCACAAGGGCTGTGCGCTCCAACTTTCATACCTGCAACTTCTCTTTTCAAGACGCGTGATGAATCCTGCTCCTCGCGATGTCAGCCGTAATCCGTAGATAATTCCGTTAATGTTTCCATATTGGAGTAGCGACAGTTGGGCAGTGTCGACGATGCAGCGGTCGGATTTCGGTCAGGGTCGCAGGTTGCAGTAGCGTGGGAAGTAGCTTTTATGATATTAATCTGCAACTTTTATCGTGCATGATCCATGTGATTTTGCCTGCGAACACGGTTGTGTGACATGAAAGACAAATGCATAGAAAACAGCACAGTAATACTGATAGACCCCAATGATAGCTCTTATCTAATATTGTGTATGCACATGTCAATATAATATGGCTTGAGCGTGTTCATGCCTTTGATGTCACTGATAACTTATACCACCCAATCACATGTGACTGTGAGTCAATCACATCTATGATTTAGTATCAGACAGGTCTTCGAAATGTGACCATTCTATCACGGTCTTTGCCTTTAGATTTACTTGTATATACAGGTCTATAAGCTAGAACAGCCAAGATATATCGCAGAATGGCACATAGCATCTTACAAAACACTGCTGGCCCAGGTGTTCCAACTGATTCAGACCTGAGCAAAGTCAAGGTCTAGCCTACCATTTAGGGTGAATGTCCTGTAAAGACTGTAGCACTCCATTTTGAAAAGAATGGGGGTGTTTCAAACAGCCTCGGAGCTGTTATAGCTGAGTTAGGTGGGCAGTTGTCTGTTACTTTATGAGTCAGAGGAAATACATGTACAGTGATTTATCTATTAACTCTGGCAAGGAGGCCATATAGCTCTTGTAACAGGTGGAAATGTAACTTCAGCAACACAGAAATAATGATCTTTACAGACTTGACTTTTGTGCACAGACATTCTGAGGTAGGCTTAGTTTAGAATGTAGTGTGTACTACGGTACATGATAGCCCCAGTCAAAGCTTGCAAATTATGAGTAATGCTTCACATGAATTATTCTGCTAGGGTAACATTCATTTTTCTGGTTTTGTCAGAAATAAAATCATACCTAGGGCACAATTTAAGAACTTCTTTCTTTTAAAAAAGATTAAGAATACAAAAAAAGTTAACCTTATATTAGTCATAGTGTTGCTTGCCTTGGTGCTGATTGGCCATCATGTGATTCAAATCAACACTACAATAGGATGAAAATAATGTTTATATACTGTAGACAGTGTTTATAGACATATTGATTGTATACTTTGGGTACCTGTGAACTAGATAAGAGAGTGCTGAATGGTAAGATACAAATGATAAAGACTTTGTTATTTTTAAGTCCCTTTAATCACATCTAGGTGGCAGAGAAACTTGTTGTCTTTAGATAAAGTAGTTTGATCAGTTAGTGACTGATAGCCTCTTAAATGGATACTTCGTCTGTCAACGCACAATTCTCAGTCGGCTGAATGTTCTGCCAATGTAGCAACATCAATTCTGCGCTCTCCTCTAATGAAGCCCAAGTTGTCTGTTCCCAAGTGCTACACCTGGACTTGGTACTTTGTGCAAATAGCCGTGAAATCCTCCTGGGCTTTGTTAAGGCAATATCGGGAGTCACTCCGAGAGATGTCAATCCGCCGAGTCCATCGCCTCCCAGGCAGAAGCCATCAGTCATTCTCCCTTTCCCAGCTTGGTGCAATTTCTCAACATGCAGATGAGGTGACTTGTGTGGACATGTATCGATTTTGTTTGGGAAAATTTGCCTACGCCAACTGTGAGTGGTTTTATTAGTCCCCCAGTGTGTTGGCTTTTTCGGGGAGACATCCATCAATTTTAAAAAAAAACTTGCTCAAAGTTGTAGAGTTTTTTTATCTAGTTCGAATAGATATGGTTCATATTTTGTAAAAGGACCAGAATGTATAACATTAGAGATATGCATTTCATCATGGAGAAATTCTAGAGCTGTTAGAGTGCTATCTTTGCTATGACCTAATTTTGAGTCACAGATATCATGATAAAACTTTCAAAGTCAAATATAAAGATACAGTTACTTGTATAACTGAAAGTCTCATTTGAAGCTGGAATCACACGGGAGTAAGTGAATATCAAGTTGACACTTGTTGATGTTGTGTCAATTTTTTTTTGTTGGACACTGTACAACAGTCATGTATGGAACTTCCAATTCTAATATAACACTAAACTCAAGTCCTGTATGGAACTTAACATTAACACTTTACAACACTCCTGTATGAAACTTACACTGATAACATTAAAACTAAACACCAGTCCTTAACATTATGTCAGTCCTTGCTGTCAGTCTCCTGCATGTCATTCCATTGTGTTCAGAAGTAGACGTGAAGGTCCATCGCTAGAAACACCTTTCCTCACCCTCCGGTCTTCTCCAGGTGCAGAGTTCCTCCTTCATCCTTCATCTTCCCAAGTAGCTGATGAGATATCGACTTCTCCCCCCAGGTATAAATCTTGCATCGCCATAATCCATAATGCCGAGTGCGGAATCTTAAAGCGTGCGATCTCCAATAATATTAGCGTCTCGAGAGGGTTTCAGATTGTGGTTCTCAATCATCCTGCTCGCGCACATGCACCTGTGGCGGCTCGCGTACTTCCCAAAAGGCTTAGTGCATTTGCGGTCAGGTAATCCTCGGTAGCTTTAAGGCGGGGTCATAGCATCGCTAATAACCCTTCTTCATGTTCAAACTCAGACTTCTAATGAGCGTAAGCCAGTGTATAATGGACAATAGGCAGTGTTGCATAGAATCATAAATAGGTTAGCTATAATAACATTGTGCAGTACATGGTGGAGTGGAAAGAAGGAGTCATGCATATATTTCACCATTGTTCCAGTTTTCGATCAGTGTTTCTGCTCCTCTTGTCCCTCAGGGATAGGAACGTCATACTTTGAAGATGCGGCGCGTGAATCGTCCATACTGGCATCTTACCGAGGATTGCCTTCCATCTATACAAATTGATGCGGAGAAGCCATCCATCCATCTTGTACCACTTTAGCCAAGGATGGCCATGCTTCTGAAGCTTAAGACGCTGTGCCCAGAGGGTCCCTTAACAGCTTTCCGAAGATTGATTCTTAATCACAGAACTTTACAGTACAGTACTTCTGTGAAAGCTCCAAATCCTCACCAATTCAGGCTCTGTTCCAATGGCCCATTGCTATTCTGTCAAATTGTCAATGAAAACCATTATTTGGTTTAGAAATGAAAAATGTATTGACTTAAAAAAAGTGGAGCATTTCCCTCTTGTGACTATTGATGTACACCTTTCTTTCATAAATGCGACTGTACTGCATTTCAATATTTTACTTCCAATCCTCTGAAGCATCTGACAAAATGTCTTTGGGGAACCCTTCCTCTTTGAAAAATGAACTTGCTTGCCCTTAGTTTACATTATCCCATGCTTCATTTACCACGTGGTTGTTCCAAAGAAGGATTCTTCTTGATGAATTCTAACATTGGAAGCATGGTTCATGGAACTTTCTATGAAGCATGAACCACGTGGGACCTGTGCAGTCTCACTGCATCTGAACTTTTCTCACCCAGAATAAACATGTTTCCACTGTTATATTCTACACCACTTCAAAGTCTTCACGCCACATTTGGAAAGGTTCTACCTCACTACTTGTCTACTTATTCAGCTTTTGTAACTCGTTCTCGAGTTTGAGTTTATCATTATCCATAATATTACCTTGACAATGTAATGTTGCATTGTAGCTAGTCTTTCTGTGGTTAACAATTAACATACATAGAATTGTATAACCGTACAAAACAACAAATTGCACACAAGAAAATAACATTAACAGACTAGATAGTCTTCAGACTATAGACTTCAGCTGAACATTAGATTTGCCAGAGTATCCCTGTCTTTACCAGTAATATCTTCTTTTTTTTTTTACTTCTTTTTGCAGTCAAGTCCCTGTACTTCCTTGTGTGAATGTTGCTGGTACATAAACACACAGTGTATTTGAATCAAACTTAACAAGGCCATGCGCTATCAGTTTTTATTGTGTACCATGATGTTACATAGTACATAATTGCCGGTGATTTCTTGGTAGAGCAAACGCTCCGAGGAATTGTAGGATCAAAGGATGCTACTTTCCTTCAATGAATGATGTTACATCCTGGAGATAAGTAGCACCATTAGAAAGGACTGGCTGCACCTGTGCATGCCTCTCAGGCACACCTCCAGCAATGCCACTCAAAGAGACCCTTCAGAAGATCCCTGTCATAACCAAAGCCAGCTATTTTTGTAGCTAGAGCTAACACCTGAGGCAGTTTTCATCAAGCTGAAACTAAAGGGACAACATTGGTGCCCATGGGATAGCAATACCGGTGGCTATGTATGGGGTTTGGGAGAGTATTTGATTTGTACATGTCTTAGCTGTTGGTAGTGGATGTTCTGTTCAGCACCAAGGACAGGCTTGTATATGGTGCCGGCTGTACTGTTGTATTGATAGTTGATATTCGTCTTTCTGTATTCTGCATATTGCTAATTGATGCTGTTAGAATTTCCTGAAGTATGCATACATTTAGTACATCACAAAAATACATTGCCTTCCAATAGGGAAAGATCCCTGCTGTTTTCAGTTGAATCTGTCTGTAAATCAGAATTATCTGTATTGTGAAATTTTTGGTTTCTATAGGATATGATGATGATGATGATGATGAGGCAGTTGTTTTTCTTTGCAATGGGAAATTGATACATGGCCAGAATGATAAATTTACAGTGATGTACAGTTTGAAAAACTGTAAAAAAAAGGTGTTTGATATGTGTAACATATTTGTGTAACCTGCTAACCTGCATTTTATATCATATTGTTCCATGTGCTGTCCTGTGCTGTTCCATGCTGCCCTTTTTTGTGCTGTCCTGTTGAATGCTGTTCTGTGCCATTCCCTGCTATTCTTTGCTGTACATGGCAACACATAGGTGAGTGAATAGTTTTTATTCTTTCCTTAATAATTAATATGTTACTTTAGAGATTAGGGGTGAAATGTTTGACATCGTGAATACCACAACAGTATCTCTTTATATACATTTTTTTTTATTTACATATATTACAGGAAATATGCTATCAGTTTACCTACATACCCTAGGCACTATATTATTATAATGCAGAAATTTACACTGTGTAAGTGCATGAGCACTAAAATGTGGGGCAACTGTTTAAGTACCGTTTTCAGGGTCTTTTGCTACACTTATTTCAGCATTGACTAAGCTCTCAAATTGGCCTGAAAATGTCAAGAAGAATACCTGATCTCATTGCCTTTCTTCAAATCTAAATTGCACATGTCACTGCATAATGCATTTGCAGACAACACATGCTTGAAACATACAAGAAATCAGCAGCACACTTTTCATCCGTTTCTTTTCGCATCGCTTACTCTTTCGATACTATCGAAGAAATGATGGCGACAAAGATAAATGGTTTAATAAGAGGCACAACTCCTATCTATCAGTGGTGTAATTGCCGCGCCCCTCCCAACCAATAAAGCAAACAAAAGCACAAGTCACCGGGGGTTTATCAGCCCTATTAATCCTGAAGATACATGAGACTAATCACGCTCAAGTGCCAAGAGTTGGCGTCCTCTTGGGTAGCTCGGTTCAAAGTGGGAAACAAAGACAATATTAGACACAAGGATGTTCAGAGACATATTTGTGAAAGGTAGCTTGTTTCAAAGTGGGAATCAAAGACAATATTAGACACATTGCTGTTCAGAACACAATGTGCTTATTTGTCACATGTTTGTGGAAAGATAGCTTGGTTCAAAGTGGGACACAAGGCTTTTCAGAACACAATTAGACATAGTTATAGAAAGACAGATCCATGTATATAACATAGAAATCTGATTTACAAGCTCAAAACTGGCCTGTTATTCAGATGTTGCTGTTAACTGATATTATGTTGTTGGTTTTAAAAGGGGGACACAGTCATTTCTTGCTTCTTTTTTTTATTTGTTTAAAAGGTCTAAGAAATATATGTGTGTTAGTGGCTATTGACCCACTAATGTTATGATGACTATTCTTTATGTTTCTATGCCTTGGGCAGCATGATTTGACTGTCATACAGCCAATACAATGGCAAGGGACTTGAATTTTGCAACATAGTCAAGAAACTTGGAGTCGGACACTGTTTTATTAATATCACTGGGATTTTAGCAAAGCACAGCTGTGGACGGATCTGCTTATGTGACACATTCGACTACCAAATTTATGTCCTGCTGGTGTATTAATCATTCCTTTATATACATACCCATGTGTAGGACTGAACACCACTGGGCAGCATTTCTTTCATGTGATATTATGTCGTCAATTAATCAAAGTAATGCCCTAACCAAAATGAATGATATGAATTATTGAAATTGAATGGGAAAGTGCTATTTTTTGCAGACTTCTTTCTTATTTCAGTCTATTAATGGCAACATCTCAGGCTTTCGCATTTATTGAAAGAGCAATGTAGAATTGTGATACATGCAGTTTGCTAATACTGTGCTATTAACTGCATACGGGTGAAGCAGGCTGGAATATACCCCTGTCTGTTACACCCAAATATTAATTTACATTTTGCTATAGTTTTAAAACATTTTGTTTCTTAGCTCTTAGAATTACATTTTGTAAACAATTACTTGTCAGGTGTGTGAACTTTATATCAAGACGTATAGCGACTATCTTTGACATTTTTGGATGCTCATCCCAAAGGAAATGCCCTGCCCTATCTTGATGTGTGTTTTAAAGACGGGTGCAATTTACATCTAAATTCTCAGATCCATCATGCGGCTGCCCTCCTCAGTGACAGGTCCGCATTCGTTTTGCAATTACCGCGGCTCGCTTTTCACCGGGATCATCGACAAATTAGCATATCTTGCCAAAAGGTATGACGGTTCCTGCCTCCGTCGTAAAATGTCATAACACATTTATTTGTGGCGTTGATTACCGATGTTTGGTTATCACAAGCTCCAGAAGTCACAGATATCAAGGTTATGAAGACAAGTTGGTTTCAGAGGTGAACTGCCGACAAGTGATAAGATGGGGGAACTTTGTGCGAGGATTAATCCCTAAGTCCTCCAAGAGAAAAATGCATGAAGGGAACACAATTTGCATACTAATTTGACCATCAGTCATTCGCTTGCCCTTCATTGTGACAAGGTGATATCTTACACCATATGGTCGATCAATTATTCCGCTACGAAAATCCTAGATAATTGGCTAATTAGCATAGTCTGGCAGCGTTTTCTGTAGACGAAAGCGTAAATGTTGACACTTGTGAAGCCAACATGTCGAGCTCTTCGTGTCAACGTTATCTCGTCTGACAAAGAGGTAAAATGTTCAGATAAATCACATTCGTGGAAAACTACATTTTTACAACTCAGCCAAAGTTGGCGGAGAGACCTGATGGAAACAGACGTAGGCGTAATTCACCCGCTAATTTCAGATCCATCTAGCTCAGTGCCCTTCGTTGCGACATGCTGATATCATTCGCCATATGGCCACTCAATTATTCTGCTTTAAAGATCCCCCTTTCGGAGGGCTAATTGGCTGATTTACATAGTCTATTGGAATTTACAATATTTGCTGTGATGTTTCCACACTGTGGAGAAGCGATCCATCTTTCTTTAGCACATAAAGTACAGATCAGGCTGCACAGCGAGGTGATGTTGATCAGTAGTTAATGACTCAGGTGGGGGCATGTTGTGATTGGGAATGAAAATATGTCTCTCCTCCATCAATTGTTCAATAAGTTGTGACTGTTTTTTCATTGCAGTAATACGTATTTGTCAATCATAGAACAAATCTTTCAAACGATTTCTGGTGTGCCTTGCATGATTCTCATGTGACAGTAGTGCATGATATAGCCTATAGATAAAGTCACTTGCATACTTCAACAAAACGTACTATTTCATGACAGGAATATTTGGTAAAGATTATCTTCATACAGAGAAGGATTCGTTTTGCATGATTGAGTATGAAATGTGTTGGAAGATAGACGTAAAAAGTTTCTGGATTTGTATGAAGTAAAGTGCTTGCATCCTGCATACATGTCTCATATTTTCTACTGTAAATCTTATCAGACATGACAAGTAGATATAACAAGATTTGTGTTTGGTGTGTTGGAATCTTATCTCTCAATAGCCGGGAAGCATACCTGTGTGTCATGATGATATGTTTCATGTATGCGATATACAAAGTACCACACTACTGGTATATCGAGTTATGTTCAATGATGTAACTCCTATATCTGTGGCCTCCAATTTCACTACGATGAAACAGAGATAGCTAGAAATGACAGGGAGGTAGTAATTGAATGAGATTTCATTTCTGGCTGGTTATACAACCTGCCCGATTCAAATTCAGCAGCCGAGATCGAATTATGAGCGCTTCATTGATGTAATAAAATCTAGCACCACTCGCTCATGTAAATTACGGCGGCGTCCTTCGAAAGAAATTGGTAAAGTTGTTCGAGTTAGCCCTGGAGGGGCAGTTACTATGGTAATAACAGGAACTGCCGGGAATTCTGTCAAAACAAGTTGTGTCTTCTTCTGGAATACTTCCAATCACAGAGGTTCAGTGAGGGGTAGTTCAGTTATTTCTTCCATTAAAAATTCTATAAAAAGACCAAAAAAGAGGTCTTGTTTTGAGTGTGCATGTATATGTATGTTTGTATCTCTGGATTGTGATGATATTTGGTACGTAGGTAGGTCTTGAAGGTGAAGGTCAAGTTCAATATGGGCCTTCTAATAGTGGTCCTTCTCCATATAAGTGTTGTAAAAAAAGTCAAATTCTAGAGCAAAGCACTGCTATCCTGGTAATTTGTGATGTCACAGGCTATAGCAAAATGTGTTATGCATCTTCCTTTGATGGTATGATATTCTTTGAAGTTTAGTATACCCAATTAGAGGTGAAATGTTTGCAAAGATGGTAATTTTTTTGTGTCAGGTGACTTATGTCTCATTCATAATTCGTTGTATTTCCAAAGTTCTTCTTGCAATTATGTTTGCTTGAGTCCTAGCAGGCTCACAACAGCAGAGGACGACTTATATATTATCATGTAGATTATTATTGTGTTAGTATTGTTTTGGTTAAAAGAAATAACCTTGTACAACTACATGGACTTATTCAAATAAAGAAAACTTTAGAGCCAAATAACACTTCCTGTTCCACCTGAATGTTGTTATCATTAGCAGTTACAGGTGAGATAGCTCAACAATGGACAGGTGTGTTGTGGTCTGGTCACACCTGACCACAGTGGTACCACCTGGCCCAGGTGCAACAGCACACAGGTGACAAGGCTATTGTTCATCTTCAGCCTTCTGTGCTGATCTGAGCCGGGTCGAACCACTAGCCTGTAGAAAAGGGGTTGTCGTCTGGTGTGTGAAAATAACTTTAAGTCAATTGTGCAAATAGAGTAGACTCTTGTTTTGGCTATTGGTAGACAGAGCATGCAGATTGATAGTGGAATAGGGATGAAATTGTTCACAATTTATTGGTACAGATACTGGTTATTCTAAAGTTTAAAGTTTATACCCCTGCTGACACAATGGATCAGGCCATCACTGAGCACAACACAACCTAGCATTTTGAAGACAGTCAAAAGGCTGGAGGATACAAGTCAGACTCGGTCACTTCTCAGGAATGATAAAGTAAAGGTAAAACACTTCTTTTTTGCCTTGGCTAGCATACGAGATGATGGCAAGTTTGCTATGTATTTCTAATACAAGTATCTATATTGCCTTCAAATTCAATAGAAGATCTGTGGTCCTTAGGTTTATTTTCCTGAAATATCTTATGCATTCATAACTGCTGTGATGTTTTATTTTTGGGATGTTGCAATTTGATGTTGCTATTTGAGTCACTTTCTGACCTTTTGTCTCATTTCGTGTTATTTGGGAAATATATTCCCCCAGCAATGGCTCAGCGTGTAGGACAATTTGTCACCCGCACAAAATGCGTCAGGGCGCCAGTGGTATCAGAGTAATGTGTCCCCGATGGAACATTAGCAAACGTACCCGTAATGACTGACAAATTGTGGAGCCCCGACTATGCAGGTCCATTACGTAGTGCAGTCACTGTCATTTGTATGGAATATCAGGACACTTGTCACATCTGTGGCCATGTTGTGTGAAGGTTGACTTCTAAAACTAATGGAATAGACTCTAGGACAGAGTATCGTATGGCACTATTTTTAGATATCAATCAGGAAGTTTCATCTTCAGTTGAAAATGTTATGCTGGTGATGATTGAATGTAATAATGCGGGGTGTAGAATTTCTTCAACAATTCCAAATATGTCATTACGTGCACTCTAGTCAACAGTTGGTCTTGCATTGTCTTACATGTATTTTTTATTGTCCAGAGAAGATGAAAATTAACCTGTTGCAGAATAGAACGTCTCCCCAAGCCATTAATGCCTTCTACTATTCCTTACCATTATTGACCTTTTGAGCATAGAAGGTGGCATTCATCCAAAAGGAAGAATGCTTTGACACATGCTCATTTATATCTGCACATAATAATGATACTGTCCACTTGAATTTGTCTCCTATAGCAGGTAGCACGACCTTTTGTTCGCATGACCTTGGCAGTAGTTGTCCCCAAAGCACCTGGCATTAGGTTTTATATTGGCGACTGTGAAGGGGGGGTGAGGGCAGTAGAGCTGAATCAGTAGGGTTGGTTTAGGTATTTTGTCACACTGTTTCAAATCTTGGCTGTTAATTTCCAAAGAAGCAAAAATTTCTTGGTTGGCGTTCTGTTCTATCTACTAAACAGGTTTATTTACCATTGCCTACCATTATTTACCTATATCATAAATATAATCACATATCACAGAACCATGTTCAACAGTAGAAATTGTTATGATACTACACTATTTAGGACATGAATCTTTTGACTCAACAAATTGTTAGGCTGCATTGGTGACCAACTAGCTACCGTGCAATCTTAAAATCAGTCACTGCTTACAGAATAATATGTAATTGATCACACTGGGCCCTTACCATAAGCCTCCTCCCCTGAAATCATATTCAGTTTACATGACTGTCTACATTGGAGCCTTATAGAACATAAGTTGTGATTGAGGAAAAGTCAATACCCAAATCATGTCGGACACACCGGCCGGCGTACTTTCGGATGAGTCACGACCTAGATGCCACGTGACGGCAGTAATGGATCGCTCGCAGGTATCTCCAACTTTGTCCATTTGCGGCGGAGGGGCTATCTGCTCATCAAGTCTATTACACACACAGCTCTGACAGCGCCAGCTGAGCCGTGCATTTAGGGCACGGCAAAGATAATGCCACAGGTTTCATCAACTCATGTCTCACTGATCATGTTAACAGCCAATGGGAATGGTGGGCTGGATTGGAATAAATTTGGTTGAACAGATGTCAAAATGATGTCGCAACAGTCACATTGATGAGTGCATTAGAAAATCATATTTCATAATTCTTTAAAAACGGTATCCCTAAGACATTTCTGTGTGCAATGTTTTAAAAGATGTTATAGTATTGACTGCAAAGTTCATTCAAAACCAGTGGGGAAAAGAGGATCATTTGAGCTTAGTCCGTACCAAACATTGATTTAAAGTGAGATTTTTTTAGCCTTAAACTTTGTTGGCCCCAAAAAGAATTTCTTAATATCAATAGTTGGTGTCATGAACCAACAATTTGGTTTGGTATAGCCAAGAGTTCCAGTGTGTATATGCATTTATACAGAGGAAATTTTACACTGGGAGGGAAGGTTCTTGTTTGCTAACAATAATCGTCTGCTCGGTAACAGTAGACTTGTGTGTCAGCCCAGGTGCACCTGTACAGGTATCAGGTGTGGTGAGGTTCTGTAATAGGTGTGATATTGGAGGTAACGGTCAGGACAGGTGATGATGTTACTAAATATAATTAATGCACCAGTCATGAAATAATCTTTCTCCATCACCCTGCTCCACCAACTCAGGTAGAGAGCTGTGAACTAAAATCTCTCTCCTGACCGCAATGTACTGATGACCGCAATGTACTGTGGTAGTACACATATCAGACAGATATCAGTGAATAGGTATCTGATAGATATGTCATCGTCCTACATGTATACTGCAACAGAACGTTCTGAAATATGCTTTTCTTTTTTTACCATCCACAGAAATAAACTATATAGATTTGTCCTCTATTTATATCAATTTTCATCAGCACACTTCTTATGCCCTATTATGCCCTATTCATATTCCTATGATAGTCAACATATCTATCCAGGAACCCAGTATTTGTAAAAAGGGTAAAGTTTCATCATGATAACTTGCAGCATCATTGGTAATGTACAGCATGATGAAGATGGATTTAAAGCCAGTGTTTGAAAATCAGGAAAATTTTGTAATTACTGGTAATGTTTATAAATGCTGTTGCCTTTGATAAGAACACCAAGAAAAGTTACACTATTTCCACTTATTGTTAAGGTAAGCAAAGAAATCTAGGCAATACTGAATTAATCAAAAGCAGGAAAGAAAGAACACCTGTAGGCATAGCCTCATTCGCAGACTTCTAGCGGTGCCAGTGGATTTTATTTTATGGAAGGAACGCAGGCTTTGGTAGATTTTTAGTCACCATAATGTCCCTGAAACTCCCCCTCCCGACATCAGAGAACCTTAGCCAATATTGAAAATTCAAATCAGCACTGCCCCCATAAAATACAGGCCAGTGCTTGTAGATGTCTGTGAAGGAGGCTACTCATGGCTTATACATATACATGAATGTGGCCCTTATCGTTTTTTATATTTGTGGTTTTTCACCGTCAAATTTTGAGCCGTATCTGTCAGATAATCTCCTGTGAATGATCACCTGTGGTTTTTACCCAGGTGTGCGTGATTGCATGGCAGGTGCACAGTCAAAGGCAATAACATCGCTATCGCTCCCAGGAGAAATAATTCCGCTAATGTGACTTTCCCATATACAGCAATCATTTAAACATGAAGTTGTATGGTTTCTTGCATCGCATACTTTCGTTATCATGATGTTTATCGTATGAAAGTTGATAGCTGGAAAAGCTTTGGGACTGTTGTGTTGTCGCATTTTAGATTTTGTAAAATTACTTTGTAGTCTTATTTCCTGTTGATATTCAAGTATGTGGACGGACATTTCCCATTGTTGACCACCATACGCAGTTCTGTTATGACGTTTATAAAACGGGACATTGGGAAAAGCTTGGGGTATTTTGCATTATGACTTTGTTTTGTAAACTTACTATTCATATTAACAATCAGTTAAACTGGTATATTAAGATTTCCCGTTGTTGACCAACATACGTGCAGCTTGTAATTGTGAACTATGTCAGAAAGTGGGCTTGTCTTTCTAAGCTTTCCCACTTCTTTATGGAGCCACCCTAGCATGATACATGTACAACAGATACTAGTATCTGCGTCATAAAATATCTCCCATATGTCGCACAGTTTCCTCCTCATTTCATAACTTCTCCACTGGTGTTGATGAAGTCACTGCTGCAGGTGTGCAGACAGTCCTCCTAGGTAGGGATGCAATTTGGTAAAGTGTCATTATGTTGCTGAGGGAGGCTGTGCCGTCTGACGTGCCCCCATCTCTGCGGACCCCGCTGTATGATGAACCACCTGCCTCCCGCCCTGTCAGCCTCTGTCTCTGTCAGGGCACTGCTGGTAATCAGATCACACCGTGTGAGTCACAGTCTAGTCTTCTGTCAGAAAGGAGTAGAAACAGGCAGAAACAATATATACAAATATCCTGACTCCCGGTATTTGAACCTGCGCTGATCCTGGGCCGCCAGCTCACAACCCAGACACTATACTGCTCGGCCAAAAGGTTTAAAGCCATTTGGCATGGTCAGTTTAGCTTGAACCCCACTTTTACACTTCTCTCAACATAAGATCATAACATGTGAGGGTTTTCCTTAGTGGAGACTTTTCCCTTTTAACATTCAGATAGCTTCCTGTATGTACCGCTTGTGATCAGCTGGAATCGTAGGATGAGGCATCAGTTATAGCTTCACAGGTGGCTACTGGATATTTTGGAATGACCTTATTTATGGGCTAACAGATCAAAGGTTAGAATAGAGCCAGCTTCAGATTCAGAATGATACACATTTTTCTAGTTGCTGTCTTAGTGATGTTCAAAGCAAAAAGACATAGGAAAGCCGGCAGTATGGTTTGAACTCCATCTTTATCATATATACCAGGTCCTACATTATATATCTATATATGGGAACAACCGATGATAAACCAGGTAGTGAGTGTGATGTAAGTGAGTGTGTGATACCTCTGTAGCTCTGTACTACAGAGAACTCATATTCAGTATTCTTCCTTGGTATCTTCCATTAAATCTCCCTATCTCCTCTTGTCTTTGCTGCATTCCCTTAAAAAAATCAATGAAAATTAACAAAGAAAAGAATTTCTATCCTTACTGCCTTGGTGGCCTTCTAACTTCTTAGTTTGATAGGTTTTGCCTAGCAATTCATGCCAGCTTGTCATTAGATCTCAGTGAGTCCAGGACCATCCATACTTGTCATCTACCTTTATGGGTCCATTGACTCTATCGGACATTGTTGATGTTGATCCCATGTAGCCTATTCTTTGGGGTGTTAGCCAATTTTCTACCCGAGGAAACTCAGGAGGTCAGCTTGTCCGTACTGAAATAAGGTCACCAAAAACGGTAAACCTGTACTGTGGAAGAGAAAATTGGAATCAGTGATTGGCCGATTTGTGTCCATTTTCACGTCGGCCCTGACGACAGTCACAGCCTTATTGCGGTGATTCCTGAGTGTTTCTATCTGCCTCTATCTTGATAAGGGAATGTGTAAAACTGCCAACAAAAATGGCTACCAATTTTCCACTTGGATAGACTTTGCGTTCCTTTAAGTGGAACAAATGTGAAAAGTACAGTCTGTAGCTGGTAGTTGCAGTTCTGTACAAAAACTTGAGAAATGGGGCATTTGCAGTATGATCTGTTGATAAGTACCGACGGTATTTTTGTGAAAGACGTTTTTCCATTGATTCTGTATTTGCAAGGCATATTTCAGCATAGTGATATGTCATCAATTGTTGCAATGTAAAAGTATTCCTCGCAAGTAAAATGAATATCATTGTCTACATCTTCCATACAGTTGGTTATCAAACGAGTTTCTAATTTATTCATGATATCAAATTGAAAACATCAGCAATCCCAAATATACAATGTAGGATACCGCTACTTGTAAAAAGTAAATTTATACTCGATCCCTTGCCATACCAATTCCTTTGACAGGTGCAAAGTATAGGCCCAATTTTCTAGGTGAGAGGATTTTTATGTTGTAGATGAGTGTTTTCGATGATGACCTTTGGCTTACATGGATGTGAATAAAATCATGTGATTGTGACAGGAACCGCCACCTGTTCTCTAAGTCTAACATTACCCTAGGACAGGGAGTGGGGTATCTAATTCAAAGTATGAGCTGTATCCTTTAAAACTGCAGAACTTCCTTCTTACTACCAAGCAAGAGTTAAGTGTCAAGAGCTTTGGCAAGATTTGGAGGGGTTCTGATGTTTGCGTGGGATGGAAACCATTGTTATGCCTTGAAGGCAACTTGTATCACAATGCTGCATCGTCCTGCAGTTCTAGGGAAAGTTGATAGCTGGCATCACTATTTTTTCTTGAAGGACGTCTTTGTCTTCGGAATGTGACCTGGGCTTCAAAAGATGTTACAGGGGTGAAAAGGTTCAAGTTTCATATGGAAATAGTTTGGACGGATATTGATCTTTTTAACGTTTGAATTTTCGTTCCTCAATGCGGTGTTCTTCCTTGTGGGCTTGCACAGGTGTTATCTAATTTCACAGATGGCCAAGTTTAATTACAGGTTGTTAAGAGGTCACAGAATGACCTTACAGTTGGTCATACAGGGTGTTAACAATAAAATATTGAGCTGCTGCGGAGTTCTGTGACTGAAAAACCAACAGGCACAGGTTGGGTCCGATTTCTCTCACCAGGGCAAATACGTACTCTCTACCAGACTCACTGCGGTGGCAATTTGTCAAGGGATTTTTTTCTGCCAGAGGGTTTTGCCAGCTGTATACTAACCTTATCGTGTACTGACTCCCCCAGACCATTTCATGATTTTTTTTGCTGAATTCTACCCAACCCCGAGGAAGGCCTGGAGGAGGCTATCAGATACTGCAGGTAGCTGATTCAGAGTTTGGATGGTATTCAGATCCACAATTGGCCAATAAACATGTATTTTGCAGGCACTCTCCCTGCAGACATGTTTACTTCATGATAGAAACATCCATCCAAAAATAAAGACAATAATGAAATGTCCCATAACAGGATGTTTTCAATTTAGCAGACAAGCCTTTGCTTAGACTTTGCTAACTTCTACATTGAATGCATACAGCCTTTCTAGTGTTCTGTTTTTCCAAAACTTTTAATGTATTTGGGTACAAGACTCTTGAGATTTAAAGAAAAAAGTTGATTTGATTGCATAGGTTTTAAAAGAAAGATAAATTTCAATGTTTGTTATGAAACACTTTAAACCAGCAACTGTACTATTTCCACCATGTTCAGGGGCCAATGCCCATTGTTGTTTGAGCGGGGCCACAGGTGCAGGTACCTGTGATATGCTGGCTACCAGGAAAGTGGAAGTGTTGTTGTGCCTCCAGGCAAGTTTCACCATAGGGATACTAATAATCCCCTGGTGTATATCCCATCAGCCTGTAACACCCTAGCAGGTGGAAAAGTCAGTAATTATTGTAACAAGGCTTAACACTACCTCTACCACGCTCTTTCGGGCTGTACCAGGATTCGCAGTGGATGTGAGCGAAATGTCACGGATTTCACCTTTTCACAGCGCAGTTTCTTTGGACAGGACCAAAGTGATGATGTTGCTTGGTGAGGAGAAGTCTTAGCCGCAGGCGGCCAGACTCGTGATAATCTGTAGCTCCGAGTTCATCCTGCTTTTCCTGATGGTGTAAACATGGGAGGATATAAAGGCTACAGTGTTAGCCAGACGTATCACCTGACCTTTCTGAGAAACGAGCTGTAATACTGCACCATCCCACTGGAAGATTTGGAAAGTTTTGCAATGTTGTAAAGTGTGGTGAAGTTTACTTTTATAGTAGCGTTATAAAAATGCGACAAGTGCGCGAAATTTTAAACTGGAATTAAGTACCCCCAGATCATGTTGACTAAATGAACGAATCAAACAAATTGATCAAGATAGAAAATGTAGATATCTTTCATGAAAATGCCTTTTTTGCAACAAATCAGAACGGTTCTGAATACCTGCATGAAGATCAAAATAAGACAGTGTAAAAAAAGGAATATATATAGCTACCTCATTTGAAAACTGCTTTTAAGACACAGCAGACTAAGAATGTAGCGATTCTCTATAGAACCGCTATCTCAATCTTTCCGCTTCCATGCGTGGTTTAGCAATCGAAAAGATGGAGCCAGTGGTTACTGCGGAGGATGGTAGAGAAAGACTGAAGATCAGATAGAGCAGTGGAGTGCACCACATGTTTTAGACTCATCAGCAACTATGATATGTAAATCCCTGTAAAACCAACAGGTTTATAGCCTGTGGCTGTATGCCAACATGACTACCTGGGGGGTCCGGTCGCCCCTGTCCGTTCTCATTACACAGTTTTGAGTAACAAGAAAATGAAGCGAAGACACGCTGAGCTCCAGACCACATGATTTTCTGCCCTCCAGGCCCTCTCTGCAGTGCAGGTGTGATCAGTATGATTAAATCAGTGCATAATGAGGGATCATATGGCCCTCTGTGGTGGCTATTAATGTACAGCCACTCTCAGATCAAATCAGCAGCAGCTAAGTATCTCCTCGGGCAACGTGCACCCTTTCATCTGATTTTAAAGACTAAAAATAGAAACCAATATCTTGCGTTTTTGAAGCATAGAAACCAGTGGTACCGTTACTATCTATAGCATTACATCATAATAGTTTTCTGCATCATAATACATTGTATTTTACTTTGTCTGTGATGTAGAGATATGATCTGTAGGGATTAACAGTTGCTGGACATGGACAAATCCCCCAATACAGGTGTTGTCTTCACCTTACTATTGAATGGAAAATTTATAGAGCATCCCATAAGAGGTCATTGTTGCTACAGGGTATATATACTGTTAATCTGAAGTACTGTTAACCTGTTTGTTTCTGTATTTTGGACAGTCTCAACAAATAGCAGCATTGGATGTTTGGTTTATAACAATTGGAGACATTCTTCCTGAAACAGTATGGATGGTTACACTTAATACAGACAGAAAACAACAGTACCCCCATCTGAGGTCTGAGAAAACCCAGCTTTGTGTACAGTTTTGTTTAGTAGACTAGCTAGGAGAGACAGATCTGTCTTGCATAAATGTGACTACAAATACAATACATGTACTGATTTTTTCAAGATGGACAGATCCTTACTACATGTACTTTGATTTTGCTCACAAAAAAAGTCAGCCTAACAGACAGAGTATGTACGCTTTAGCAAGGAAGTTTTTATCTAGTATCAGGTTGATGAAATTTCATTGGTTTTAAGGATATATTTCATTATTGTATGCTTGGAAAAACATGTTGAATTGGAAATGAATTTTATCAAATGTAATAGCCTTTATTGCACATTCATGCCCTATCGGGCTAAGTACAGGCATATAGATACAAAGGGTAGTAATGCAGTAAACATGGTTTCTAAGACTAATCTAAAACATAAATTCTAAAACTATTCTAATACATTTGTTCTGCTTCTTCTCGTTTCTTAGTTATGTTAAATATGTAGCTTGAGATGTGTTTGTATAATGTCGTTTGATCAAAGCTCATAATTGATTGTGAATTATATTGATTGTGAAATATATACCTTGAAGTCAAAACTAACATTGATCAAACAGAGTAAATTTTTGGTCAAAAGTCGAAGCATCGAAACAGGAGAAATGACTCAGTAAACTGACTTCTTGTATGCAAATGTATTTCAACTGTGATAATAGCAAGTTCTGGACCAAATTATAGGTTACTCCACACATGCCACATGCTGCAGGCAGACACCAAGCATTAACACCTCTAATCACCCATTCTCCTCTCACACATCTGCCCATTTTGTCTGCTCAAGTTTTCACACCTTCCCTCTCTCTCTATTCTCACCTGGTGTACCAGGTAGAATAAGTATTGGGTGTGGTCACCACACCTTTTGAGGTAACCATGGCAACAGGGGCTAGACGATATTCCAGCAGCTGTGTTTGGTAGGGATAGCCTAACCACAGAACATCTGGTGGAGAGGGGGACACTGGGAGGGTCCAGCCAATTTTGGAGGCCAGGTGTTTGACGGCTCCAACCCATGTTTATCCCAGTGGTTTTCTGCACCTCCTAAAGAGCTTGCCCACAGTGTGGAACGCATGCTAGCTCCAGAACAGTACATGAAACCACCCGGTCCTCATTCAGGGTTTACCAAGCTGAAAACATCTGTTTGTTGTGTTGTGAGAAAGAGATCGGAGTCTGGAAGCAGTAGCACTTGGGAAGCCGTGGGCTGCAGTGTTCTAACGTGCACTTATCCCAGCTTGCCGTCTCACCTCGCCATTCCCCCATAGGAGCCACTGATATACATAACAGTTGGTACGGGGACGAACAAAGGAAGAAAGTTCCTTTTCATGCACTTTCTCCTCTGTTTTTCTTGCCATCTGTTGTACTTACTTGGTAGGAGACAGGAAGAAGTAAATGTCATGAGGTCTCTTCTGCTGTTTCATTTCCCTCTTACACCGGTCACAATTATTATTTAAGACTAACCGGTTTTAGTAGGCCATTGTAAAAGTATTGTTTGGTCACAAGAAGTCTAAAAAATGTCATGATCTCAACTTTTTTACTAAATCATAAATCAACATTTTTCAGGTGCTCCCTTATATATGATAGTGCATGGCAAGTACTTAGTATCATATTGATTATCATTTATTTGGATGGTAATCTAGAGCTCATGATCTGGTATGAATGCCAGAACTGACCACCATTGTATCTCTATTTGTCTGAGTAGCCCAGGGACTTGACCTGGACAAAGGCTACTAATCTGAACATGTGCAAATGCTGTCCACTGCACAATGAACGTGTTAGGACCTTTTCTTGTTTTAGTGCCATAAGATAATGTTGGAGATACAGTCATCAGAGTTTCAGTAATGAGGTTTTCCTCTACTCCCTATAATAGTTATACACAGCAAAAGCCAGGCATTGAGCTGTTCTGGAGGTTTATATCCTGGAGGGTACCTGCCCAGTTTTATTGTCCCTTCTGTTGAGCTAATCTGCAGCACATGTGTGTAATGCAGTAGCACCTCTATGCTGACACCAGCCTGATTCATCAGCCAGCTGAGACCCTGACACCCCCCCCCCCTTCTGACACTTGTTCTAGATATCTGCATATCAGGCCATGTTGATTGGATCATATGATGACATCCGACGGAACCCCAACTTGAACTGATGCAGGTGTGCAAATGAAAAAGAAGTGAATTAAAAGGAAGGTTAAACTTTTTTCAGGATGCTCATATGATGCCATCCATAAAATCATCATGGCTTTCCGTACAGTACTGATGAGACATTGATGGTTTGATGTCTTCCTGACAATCTCTATGTTTATCCTAGAAGCACAGTAGAATTACTGATTGTGTTTTCCAACTCTGCCTGAGGGTACTCCCTTGTGTCACAAACAGGATATGAGAAAAATAGAAACATTACATAAACATATACCATCTCTTTATTTATTTTTTTCTTTTTGGAATGGTGTATGTTGATATATTGTATATGAAAGCTGTATTACCCAAGAAAATAAAGTCAAAGCCAAGATGTTAAAGATACCATTTTCATAGTCCTAAAAACGATCTAACAGTGCACATGTATAACATTATAAACAGTCGTGTCACAAACAGGATATGAGAAAAGCGGAAACATTACATAAACATACACCATCCCTTTATAATTTTTTTAGTTCCTCTTTATGGTGTCATGTTGGTACAAAATAGGAATGTATATGAAAGCTGTTGCTATTTCAATACCCAAGAAAATAAAGTCAAAGTCAAATCTTTAAAGATACCGTAGTCCTAAAAGAGATCTAACAGTGCACATGAGTTGCAGACAGCACACCTATCACACCTGCCTGTTATTAGTCTGACAACAAAGAATGCAGACAGGTTGCAGCTGGAGGCCCCGGGGGCATAGCGGTCCGCCTTGTGTCTGTGTCGACTCCTGATTACTGAGTCATGAGCACTTTTCCTTCAAAATAACGGGACCTGCCTTCAGCTACAGGAAAAAGAAATAACCTTTTCAGTTCTGTGATCTAACTCTTTCAGTTCTTCACAGAAATAGAATTATTCAGGCAATACATACTAGTAGCTGTGCAATTCTTCTGAGATCAAAGTGAAAGTAAAAATGTATCAGACCAAGGAAGTTAAAACATTTATAGCCATCTGTGGCATAATCGGTGGCTGAATATCACAATAAAAGTATTGTTACTCTTCTCATGATCATTATACGTAAATTGTCATAATTATAAACTGTTGTTAGATATGCTTTTTTAGATGTCTTTTAAAATTATTTTTCCCAATGCCTGTCTCAAAAGCTGGTATTCCCCTGATAGTTGGACTAATTTAATATAGATGTAACAACCTAACTTGGTCATCTTCCCAACCCAGCAGCTGTTGGTAGATGATATATGTCAGCTGGCATTGTCTTGGTCCTTTTGTTAGTGAACTATGTAGGGTTGTGGGTGACCTATTGTGTTTTGGGGCAGGGTTGGACAGGCAGGTTTTGTTATGGAGAGGAGGCACATTCATGAGCTAGCCCACTGTATGTAGTAGTCTCCTCCTGTCATGCTTATATATGGCTTCCCCTTCTGTGGGATATACCATTTTAGACACAGATAAGAAATATAAGTTAGTAAAATTGTAGTTTCCTTTGAGTTTTCTTCAATGAAAATAAAACATGCAGCTTTTATTTCAATCCTAACAAAAGACTGATTTTATGATGTCTATTTAAAGTAAATTTGCCATCCCCATAATAAGTGGTAGGTCCTGCCTACCCCCATTAAATCCCCAGTGGTGGTACCTTCCACTTTAATTCATCTGGTGTCCATTGAGTAAACTGCATGTTTTACAAAGGCAGTGGCAGCCAGAGGGTTTGGCTGGTAGTGCTGCATCTGTCCATGTGCTGAAACCATTTACAGGATCCAAAACAACAGTTGGTGAAGTCTCCCCTTCTTCTTGCCCAATATTATTGCTGAACCCACTGTAATTCAGAGTTCTGCTATAAGAAGAGAGGGCAGACAGTTTGGACAGTGAAATTTGTGGAGTGCGTAGACTACTCAGGAGGAGAGAGACAGTGTTGCTGGAAGCGGCACTGCACTGGAAACTGTGTATGGGAGCCTTGTCGCTGGAAACAGGTGGGCTAGACTGGGCTTTGTGTGCCTCGACTCAATAACCTTAGATTTGTATTTGCAGTAGGATATAAATGTGGCCTAATAGGGAAATGTAATTTGGGTGGTTATATTTGTTTGCAAAGATTGCACTAAACGTACTGTGAAATGTCCATCAAAAAACAATTTATGATCCCTTTGTGTTTTATCCAGAAAAATGCAATAACCAGAATGGTATTCTTTGTCGTAGCTGTAAATTATGAGTCACTGTTTCTTTCTTTATTCCTGAACAGTGTTTAACGCTTACATCTTTTTCCCTTGTATCTATGCATAGAATGTGTTATCTACGATCACGTACAAGGGCAAAAGTTTAATCATTGTTTGCACATCTGTTCTGTTTATCTCCGGCAGTACTATCTCAGCATCTTGAAAAGAATTGTAAGACTTTCCCTTGGCATCTGTACAGCTTCCTGTGTGACTGTACACACATGGTGCTTCTTTGCATTCTCTGCAGTGTACAGTACTTGGTTCTTGTGACTAGTACAAAGATTTGTATGGTTTCTGTTTCATTGCGGTTTCAATGTGAAGCCCCCCACCAAAGTCTGATTGACAAAAGTATGGTTTCATTGTCATTGTAGCAGTGGAGAAATGGGATCTTTTCTGTGGGAACTAGATAAATGGATATGTTCTTATCATTCACAGTAACTGATTTTTTAAAGGTATCATTTTGATTTTACCCTACAAATACAATGTGCAACTTTCTTTTCCCTCTTGTATTCAATGTTTGCTAGTGAGTGTTCCAAAACCAAATGCTTCCCAAAACATCTAACATAGAAATCTGTTGTGTGAGTATTATTTCATTCACAAAGAAGATCTATAGAGTCCTTGCAAAGGTCTTGATTCATGTAGAAATAGATCTCCTCCCATATGTGTGCTTGCATGTCTTGATGACTGCATGTGGCACTGTTTATTCTGTCCTTGGTACCCAGCTGGTCCACTGATCAACTGGCTCATGATCTAATGGATATTGAATGTCTGGTTTGGGAATATAGTAGCTAGACAGGACAGTTAATTGTTCTATTTCATTATTATATTTCAGCCATACATAGTATGGTGAAATATATTGTATTCGTAATGTTTCTTTCTTTCTTTCTTTCTTTCTTTCTCCTGTCAAATCTTCAAAGTGATTCATCTCCGCCGTTCCTGGACCGAATGACCTGAAATTTGGCACAGGGGTAGAATGGGCCAATACCTTGATGCTTTTTTCTCAGTTTTTTCATATCTGCCTCTAAAATGATTTTATTGAGATTTTTTGGTCAATTTTAGACCAAAACTGTATATTTTGGCCCCTGTACCCTGGTATTACAACCAAATGAGCTGAAATTTGACAGAGATGTGCCTTGATAATGCTCCCATATAAATTTGATAACACTTTTGGTGTACAGTACAACAAAATGCTTATTTTTGCGATTTTTTGACCAATTTTTGACCAAAAAAGGACACTTTTGGCCCCTGTACCCTGGTATTACAACCAAATGAGCTGAAATTTGACAGAGATGTGCCTTGATAATGCCCCCATATAAATTCAATAACACTTTTGGTGTACAGTACAACAAAATGCTTATTTTTGCGATTTTTTGACCAATTTTTGACCAAAAAAGGACACTTTTGGCTCCTGTACCTTGGTATTGCAACCGAATGAGCTGAAATTTGACACAGATGTGCCTTGATAATTCCTTCATATAAATTCAATAACACTTTTGGTGTACAGTACAACAAAATGCTTATTTTTGCGATTTTTGGCCAATTTTTGACCAAAAAAGGACACTTTTGGCTCCTGTACCCTGGTATTACAATTAAATGACCTGAAATTTGGTATAGATAGGCATTAGATACTTGGTAACAAGATTCAAGTAAAATTTTTGACATAAACAACTTTAAAATGATTAATTTTGGCACTTTTCTGAGGGGAAATTTGTTTTCTTTTGGCCTCCTGACGTGACCTTCCGTGACCCCGCACAGAGCCACACCTGTGCGCGTCAGCCGGAGAGTTAATTGAATCAAAGACCTAGCCAATCAGCGAAGAGGAGGCCAAAGGCTAATTAATATTCATAAGCGGGGCCTCATGATCCCGTATATAGCAGTGTTCTCGCCAGGGGGAGCGAAGCCCGCCTAAGGCTCTCGCATTTTAGACTATTCAGAAGGCTTTATATTGTATCAGTTCTTAGGGGCATATCTATGATAATCGCAGCAGTCACTTAACTTCTCTTCAGGAGTTTAGCGTAACACTATTTCAGGTCAAATCGTCAAAGGCAACTAAAAACAAACTTTAACGTTACTGAGTTCAACAGTACTTATAACTTGTTATCCGAAGTTGAAACGCTAGCGATGGTATTTTCGCTGCACTGTTAGCTCCGTGCGACTGTTGTTGACGGTCTTATAACGGTATATTTTGCACCCCTGTGCCCTGGTATGAGTAACATTTGGTATAGATATGCATAAGATAGTTGGTAAAATGATCCAAGTAAAATTTTTGGCATAAAGTACTGTAAAAGGCTTAATTACAGCACTTTTTTTTAGGGGAAATTGGTTTTCTTTCGTTCTCCATGCCATGACCTTTCGGACGTTCACCCCACAGAGCCGACATCTGCACCTGCGTCTAGCCGGCAGGAAGAGTTAATTCAATTAATGGTTCAGCCAATCAGCGAAGAGGAAAGCGAAGGCTAATTAATATTCATAAGCGGGACCACACAATACGTTAACTTGAAGACTCAGGCCGTACAGACTTCTCGCCAGGATTTTTTCAAAGCGTCGGACAGGGGTCCGGGGGCCGCCGAATGTCCCTGGCGGGGTCCAGGGGCAGGGCCACTGTGGGGGGGACCCAGGTGGGCGAAGCCCCCCCGGAAGCGCTTGCATTTTAAACTATTGAGAAGGCTTCTTTTATCAGATTTTTTAGGGCCATATCTACGATAATCATAGCAGTCACTTACTTCTCTTCAGCAGTTTGACTTTAAAATATTTCGGGTCAAAGCTTCAAAGACAACTAAAACCTCATAAACAACAAACTTTACTTAGCTCAACAGTATACAAAAATATTGTACGGGTTGCCATCCTTAGTTGAAGCGCTTATTTATAGCGCTAGTATCTTCGCTGCGCCGTTAGCCGCCGTGCTACTTTTGTTGACGGTCTGATATCCCTACGTCGCCGCCTCGCTGATATTCCAACGGACATGTTTCAAGAAAAATACCCAGCAAAAAACGCTGTTCTGCCTCAAATTCTATTCTATAAAACATGTGGGACTCAGTGTTACAGTCTAAATATTTTGTAGAAGCACCGCTGTAGGAAAGAAGGTCCAAGCAATGTAAAACATCACGTAGCATGAAGTTCGCTGTCAACTGGCACACAGCACATGACTGTTTGAAACTCTAAGTCTAATCAACAGCCGTGTTTGATTGATAGCCGGCGGTCCTTTGATGAAGTCGGCGAAAGGTGCGTTAGTTAGAAAATCTGCGTTTAGTTTTGATACGTAATTATAAGTTAGACAGTGGCGAGAATGATTATTTTCTCATCAATATTTCTCTTCAGAATTATTTGAACTTAATTGTACATCTAAACAATTGGCTTACCTGTGCAATGTTTATATGATTAATGATCAGTGTACTGAAATCATGTGCAACGTATGGCTCCTAGTCAATAGATCAGCATTTTCTCTGTAGTGACCACCTGTCTATAGTGGCCACATTTCTATCACTGGACTGGAACTTGCGAAAACTGCTGTATTTTCTCCAGAGCAAATGTATGTGTTCCTAGTGCTGTTGTTGTTTGACATAAACTTTGAACATCTAAATTGTAAGTAACTTTAAACTGCCAGAGTTTCAGCCCAATAAAACACTCTCAGCGCCAGGGTATGAACAGACTGACCAGACAGACGAAAATAAATCCTCGAACAAGGTTCAATCGTATCTTCCGGGTCTGGCAGGACTGAGTTGTTAAACTAAAATAAGAATAGGCTCGATGGCTGATTGCATACAAAGTAAAACAGTTTAACAGTTTTACAGCTTGAAGAAAACAAACGCTCCTACAGTACCTGCACCTGCTTGATAATTATTAAATCGTATGCCCTACTTGAATAAAAAAAGTTCACTGCAATAATAAATGTACCCACATCACAAGGAGCTTATACTTTTTTAAACTTACACCTAGTTATCGTACTGAAAATTGTTAATGACATTACATGAAGTCATTCAACAATTTTCAGTCATGATGAAAATTTTCTGAATGGAAGGTGTGATTATTGTCATTTTCTGAAAAATAGAAGCAAGCTCTGTCTTTACCTGGAATCAATTCACAATACCAGTCCACTTTGGGGGATAATGTACTGTTAAGAGGATGTTCCATTTTTGCGCAGGGGTGATTTGGAACAGTCCAATGTTGCGTGGGAAGGGGTATGGCTGAAATATGCTGTATTTGCTCTTAAGCAAATGTCGGCCTTTCTAGTTACTGAATGTCATTTCATTTACTTTGGATTTCCCCAATATCCGGGTTGCTCATCTTGCATTTCTCAGTAGTCCTGTTTTGTTCTTGTGAAAGGAAAATAATGTCAAGGGCTCCTTTGGCCTGTTACATAAATGTTAGGTAACATTGTCACTAGTGGTGCGTACCTAAAGCCCGGACTTGGACTTGGACCTAAAAATGTTTAGGTCCAAGTCCAAAAAAAACCTAAATGCCCGGACCTAAGTCCGGACTTGCAAAAGTTATCTGTCACTTCTAGAAGTTCTATTCCCTTTTCTTGTTCTAAACCATCTAAAACCTTCCATAGACAGTGAAATTTGCACTGGAAAAAGACAAAAAAACATTTCGTGTTTACACTGGCTGTATATAATGCATGTATTTTTCACATTGCATTTCAGTTCATGCTAACATGCAATTTTATATGCACCATCCCCCCTCCCCCTCAAAAAAGAAAACTTTCTAGTGCACATGATACGCAATGATGGGTTCAGGTCCGGACTTATAAAGTCCGGACCTGAACCTGAACTGCTGGACTTGAATCCGGACCTGAACCTGAATATGAGTCTAGGTACGCACCACTAATTGTCACTGCTATAAAGGCATTGACAAGTTTGAAATCCTTGTATGAATTCGGGCACTTTGAGACCACGGCTTGAACGAGGATATAAGTGGTTTTAGGACTCAGGTGTTCTGTGCATTAGTGGGACTTAAAAAAAACACCAATAGCATATCCCGCAAATCCTTTACACATTTTCTGCCATAACTTCAAATTGTAGAAAAATCAATACCATGGCAACTGGGGAGGTGTAACAGTTGTCCGATGTGTGAGGAACAAATGACAACATTTAGAAAGGGCTTAGCTGTGGTTGTAGCTTATAAGTTGGTGATTCTGTGTGTGTTGAACTCAGGTGTGGTGAAAGGCTGTCAGGAGCTCACCTGGCCTTTCCATAATGATACTCCTGCCTGCTGCTGGGTTAATTGCCACATTACATAAACGTTGAGGAAAATGATCTCACTATACATCGTTTCAGAGTCTCTATGACTTACTAGTATTCTAACCAACAGACAGTAGTTCAGGAGTTAATCATTGGTGATGCTTTTTCCTGGACTTCTTTTTACGTACTCGGTTATTATCTGCAAGCAAAATGTGCTGAATGAGTTGCTAGTTATATGCTATTTTAGTTGACATGATGGGTCTGGTCAGTATTTCCCCTCGTTATTAAACAACAGACGGCAGCATCTCTGTGCCAGGTGTTTTGTTCAGAACCTGAGGGGCAACAATGTCCCACTGCCTTCTCAACTGCATGCAGCTGGCAGTGGGAGTCCCTACTTTCACTGGGCACTTTCACCGTGAAATCATAGATGCCACGCTTAGAACCACAGCTTTGACAACAATCTGTTTTCCCTCTGTCCCTGGGAGATATATCGCAGCCTGTGCTGGGAGGGCGTTCAGGCCGTTTTGACTTTGACTTTTCTGATGGGATGTTCAATCAATAGCAGTCTAAACACTTCCTTTCCTTGTCCCAGGAATCATTGTCCAGGGAATTGTGGATTTCTTAGTAAATGCTGTTTCAACAGGACAAATCTGGAAACTCTTCTCCTCTGCTGTAAAGTATAATCGCAAAAAAAAAAGAGAAAAATTTTGTTTTTACAATACAGTGTCAGTGTGCCACATGCACCTCAACTCTGGTTGGTTACTTGGTACATGTTAAATTTATTAAAGGATTTAATTGGTAGTAGCTTCCTCATTGTTCTTGAAATGAGCAACAAGGAAGCCAATCTGTCCTCCAGTGTTGGTAACAGACATGTGGCTTGTATCAGCGGGTCCCTAGGGTGTTAGCCTCAGGTGGCAGACCTTCTGCTGAAAGGCCACTAATGAATAGACATCACTGATGAAGACCTCTAATTAACGAGATCCTGTCACTGGACATTTGCATATGTGGGGTGGAAGTGGGGCCTAAACAGATGGAAGGACCTGGCTGTGTTTTGTGCCCATTTTTTTGCCGCAGTGGATGGTATTGACTATTGGTACCCTTTTCCTAGGAGGAGATGAAATGTTAAAAATGCAGTACATGTACCAGAAAAGTGTACCGATATCGCAAAAACAGGGCTGGCATAAAACTCTAAAAATTTGCCAGGTCCTTACCTGTGCTTGGAGATTAGCTCTTCCTCTCTTAGTCCTGAAATGATTATGTTTTTGGTAAAAATTTGTGTAGTGTATTTGACAATAAGCTTTATGTCGTTTCTGTGTTTAATATTGATTTCATTTTCATACACGACACAAATTTATCCACATTTATAACCAATAGGGAGGAACTGTGGGAAAGCTATAATGATTTTCATTCAAACTGCATATATTAACACACTTAGATCCATCTGTGTTTTTGTTATTCTAAGTCTGTTGTCTTCGATAAGTTGCCGGTGCTAAAGAGCATCCTTGTATTTATCCGAGTAGTCTGCCCTTTCTGGTCCGCTACCCCTACAAACCACCACCTGTCAGGTTCGGAGCAGACACTACCCAAAAAGGCAGCACTTTTCTGCAGACAACGGGCTGTAGAATGGGTGCCAGCTAGTGTGAATACCGGAAGAACGTGCGATTAAATTGCTGGGATTGTCTGCGGAGTGTCTGGCGAGCTTTCAGATCATGAATATTTGCAACGCTTACCAAAACAGCAGCTTCTGCAGCAGAGGTTCAGAGAGATGTCAATCAGTTCAAGAACTCAGGTTGATTTCTACAAATTACCAAAAACTTCCTATCAGATGTCAATAAATTTGTCTTTTAGGTAGATAGCATGTCTTTACAGGATTCTCCATAGGGATAACATATGAGATTTTATCATATGTAAAAAGAATTGTTCGTCACTGTTGTTTTTTGTAGATCAGAAAGACGGGGTTTTAATGTTTCACAAGGCAATTAGCATTTCTGAAGGCAGCCATATTGATATATTTAGAGGGTTAAATATGACCATGCAGTTTCCACCCTGTTAACTATGGACCAAGTGGTCTACTGAGCAGAACTAACAAGGTCAACTCCACTTTCTTTCATGGTGCCCAATTGGCTGAAATCAGGCTGATCCTTTCCAGAGTGTCCCTCATAATCCAATCAACTGAGTCGACCTGGCCAGTTTGTTGAGTGATAAATGATGTGGTCTTTCAGTCAGGAGTGAGCAACTGTTTAGAGATGGACATAATAAACAACAGAAGGGTGATTTTATATGGTCTGTAAAATTAGAATGATGCCTTTCCACCTTTTTCATATATGTGAACTTTATTGCATGGCAATTATACACAGTACAATGTATGGCAGCAACTGTAGTATTACACAGTGTTTTTCATATAGTTGTTTTGTTAGAAGCCCTCCAGAAAGTCAACATTTCCTGGAGCCTGAAGCGAAACTGTTTGACTCCACCGCGGGGAGTCTGAGATCAGGTGATTAATGGTTCATGTAATCATGAACCTGCCACTAGAACAACAATGGTACACCTGGCCACTTACCTTAATTGATAACGTAGCATGCTTGGGTTTCACCTGCCATTCGCTGACAAATAACAGGCGTAATATCCCATTGTCGGGGGGTGACGTTGACTTATGATCAAAACAAGGAGAGGGCTTCCAGACGAAGTTCATGACAAGGATAAAGATTTGATATTCAGCTATTCCACTTCAGAACAGCGTTACAACTTCACTTCACGTCAAGTATATTTTTAAAGAATACACATATTATATATACATAAGACATTGTACTTTATTACCATGCATTTCAATTATCCTAATAGTTGTTCGGAACCATTACAATCTGTTTTACAGCATTGATCTACCAGTGAATTTGAATTTGCCATAAAATGCAAAAAGTTTGTCTCTGTAGATTGCCACCCTAGTTGTTCAACCTGCTTTATTGTCCTTAATCTTATACTTATTTTTTAATGAGAAGCGAAGAAAGGACAGGGATACAGTGGGTCATAGTAGAATACGGAAAATGGTGAATATGAATAATTCAGATGCTGAGTGGACACCTGGACCTTACAAGGACACTCAGCACACCTGGCCACTGTAATTTATGATATCTCGTGATAGGACGCAACATGTCACTCGTCTTATGCGAAGATTAACGACCCTAGTTTCACATGGACCCCTCCCATAATTTGCCATAGGAAAAACATTTTCCCCATCTTTGAAGCTTCAACATCTTGATATCTGTAAGATGTTTCTAGACTATCATAGCTGATGCTTTGATTGAACAAAAGACACTGCGCACACCACTGTCATCACATGTTGTGACAAACTCCAAAGGGACTTTGTAATTCACATCTGATAAAAGCTGTGGTATGATAACATGTATTATTAATCATGCATAAGGGGATCCAGGAAAGTTTAGCAGATCGTGAAAGGCAGATGGTTTGGGTCATGTGTAGCTTTTGTCATTCCAATCTGTCTGCCGCTGATAAAAAACATGATGTTTCTATTCTTTGTGATATGATAGATGTATGATGGAAAGGTGAAAATGATAACAAGACCTTTCTATCCTCATTGCTGCTAACAAGGCACTTAGTTGTATTGATGAAGCAAAAAAGCAGAGACTTTTGTATGGCCAGCTACACACTGCAACATCCAACAATATACAAAATAAATCTTAAAAATCTGCTTACAAAATGAGCAATATAAAAGGCTGAATAAAGCAGTGATATCATGTTGCAATCAGGTAACTCATCTCTGGCATATTTCTCCTGTAATGTTATACAATAAACTGATGCAGGAGTGAAATTTGCACAGTGGTCTCCAACAGCTATTTCTGAAACAAAACTTTTAACAAAATTTTCTTAAGGCATGGTTTGTTTAAGTTGTGGTGCTTTGTTTCTTCAGATGTCCAATGGTTGTAGCTAGGAGGTTAGGAGCCTCCTTGGTTGTTGCCATCTGGGCAGCATCAGAACAGGTGTCACACCAACACCACTCTCCCCACCTGGAGGCAGCCTGTTACTATACTTTCTCATAGTAGCAATATCAAATGTAGGACAAATTGATGTTTATAATGCAGATATGCTTTTGAAAGCTCTACATGTATTGGACGTTTGATAATGGACTTTCAAAATAATCTTCTTTGTAAAGAAAAAAAATTGGGGAAATACCAGTCATGAAATTTTAAGCAGGCTTTTGTAATCCTTTTTCTGAGGCTTAGCTAAAAGGTTAGTGTGGCCATGCTGGCAGCTGTCTGCATACTTACCATTGTAGCCATTGTCCCAGCATGACACATCCATTGGACACAGGTAGAAAGGGACATGACCTGAACTGACCTGAGGGACCCTACCACTTTCCTAACAATAGAGGGGTGAAGGCGATAGGCGCGCCGCTCTTTATACCACAGAACTCCGTCCGTGGGCGATGAAGAAAGAAGTGTATTTTTAGTCTGGAGATGACAAAGGCTTTTCCTTACAAGACAAAATATACCGCTTTTACTGTCTTTGTGTGTCTCTCTGCAGGGGTATGATAAAAAGCATGGAGTTGGAAGATGTTGAGACATCGGAGCACAGTACCTTATAATTTCACCACTACTAAGCTGTATTTTGCCTGTTCTTAAAACTTTGCTTGCAGTTCACTTGTACCAAGGACATTATAATATGATGTCCTTGCTTGTACTTCATTTTGCTCCTTTTTGTAACCCCCAAGGTCAAGTAGGTTTTGCATGCCCAATTAATTGATGTTTTCCTTGTCCCTACATGATCAAATGTCTGTCATACTGACTGATCCATGGCCAGACAGGATGTACTCCAGTCATTTTATCCACCTGGCCTGAATTTGAGGAGACAGACTTTCATGTGACACAAACTGGTACAAGGTGCTGCTCAGACCGTTCTGTGATGTTGGGTTGTAACCCAGATATCGATAACATAGAGTCTGTGCAGTTTCTCTATCACAATAATTTCAGTTTCATAGATTGCAACTTCATACTAGATCTATTTTAATCATAAGAAAAAATTCTAATGAAATGATTTTAATTTAAACAGTTAAGTCTCTGTAGATTGGTCTCATGATGATAGCAAAGAGAGAATACCTACTGGTACTTTGTTCCAAGACCTTTTGCTAGAATACTCTCCATTTTGACGCAGTAGAAATGTGAAATTTTCTTGATCTTGAGCTCTGCAAAAGAACTTTTGTGTAAAACATGATATTAACTTATCTATAGTATTTCATCTTTAAGTGATTGACCCCTTCGACTTCTTATCATTATCAGACATTGTGTTTTTTATAATACAGAAAATTTGATAGAAAGTAAAACAAGAATAATCCAAGGATCAGCACAATTTACAATGAATGTCTCCATTCTGTAAGTGTAGAAATGTTTAATTTTATTAGATTCCCCTGGAATTTCTAAAGAGAGCCATATAAATCCTATGGAAGGAGTTGAGTGGGCAGCCGGAATTCTGGGAATCTGGATCCAGTCAGCTCTTGTCTAATGCAAACACCCTGAGATTGTGGCAAGATCCCGCCAGCGCCCAGCACATGGTTCTAGTTCTAGTTTGGGTCTGGATATGCACCACCCCCTGGTACACATGGTCCCCACCTGGGGGGCTGGATGGGCTGGTCCAAACAGTACAGGTAAAGTCCAGAAGGGAAAAACCATTCAACTTGTAGAAGGGGGTACAAAGAGCCTTTGGATGAGGATGTGAAGTCTGATATCATAATATAAGTAGCAGTTAAATTGGAGGAAACTTGAGAAAGAAGGAGCACAGGTATGCTATAGACAGCTTGAATGTCATCCTTTTTTATGTTGCATCTGACAAATTCTAAAACTATGCCAAGTTGTCAAACGATTTTGAGTGTCTGCGGTCTCGAGGCTAAGAAAGGGGTATCGAAAGATATTGCACCAAGGGAAAATAATTAAGACCATGCTTGCTAATTAACCACAAATGGGATGCAATATGGAGAAGGTTTGTCTCTTATTTTGCTGGGTTTTTTTTTAAATACAGTACTAGTATGCATTGATTGGACTACCAAATTATATAGTGCACTGGAAGACCCTTTTTTTCACCTGACCCTGTTTTGCTTTTATATCAATATTAGTCTTCAGTTCTGTATAGTTTCCTTTGTGAGAAAAACAAGACATAAAAAGTAATTGAAGTCAATAAAGATGCTTTAGTTATCAACTTTATCATCTCGTTATCAGTCATTCCATTCCCCTTCAGGTAAATGTCCTTGTCAGCCAGCATCCTAAAGCCTACTTAGCATCATTAAGATAAGACAGACTACTTGAACTGAAGACACATATGCATCTTGTCAAGCCTGCCCATCTTCTCCTGGCCACTGTAGCCAATCTGTGGCCCTGTTCCTTGAAAGTTTCAAGTTCTTTCCCCAAGGATACCTGGCCCTGTCTTCACCCCTCCACACATGGAAGTTGTTCTGGGGAGGAATGCGGCTCTACCCTTGGGCCCTGGGCTCCGATTTCTCCCATTCAACAAAACTCCAGTGTCCCCTCAAACTTCCTCAGTTGAGCGGAGCTTCCAGCCAGGGCGTGATCATACACCCAGATTGCTACCAGATGGCGGAGGAAAGTCTGTATTATTTTCCCTCCTTCTTCTTTCCAATACTCTTCTCTTTCTCAGTGATGATGTCTTTCCATTTTCATATCAATGCTTGAATGGTTGCTGTGATATGTCCTTGTGTACTGAAGTATTTTGAGTTAAGTGCCTTGTAAGTAGTGTAGTAAGGGTTGTAGAACTTGAGTTCTTGGGGAGGGAGGACTGAAGTTGTCCATCCTTGCAAGATGGAACACAGGCCCGTTTGTTTAGGAAGATTATAGTTCCATCTGTCAGAGATATCCTGTTGAGTATATAGGTTGACAGTGAACATACTTGATTAATCAATATTTCTATAATGAGTGATCTCTTTGTTATTTATGTCAGGTCTTCAGTCATTTATGTCAGTCATCAAAAATTGATAGTATGATTGTAGAATTTCTTTATCGTATTGTGATGAATTATGGTGTATGATAGACGAATGTTGAGATTGAAGTTGACATATTGTTACTAGGTCAGAACATGCCTTGTTTCCTGTAGTTTTGTTGACAAGTTTGTGCTTTTGAAAACAGCAGTGTTGTTGATGGAAACTGCCATGAATGCACATTGATTCCATATGTGTATATGTATGTTGGTGACAGCCTTCTGTCAATCAGTCTTTGTATGTGGTACATATACAGTACTGTAGATCTAGCATCCGCACAAAAGAGGGTCTGCATGGGGGGTTCCGACAACGATTTACGCTGAATTCAGAAGAACCCCCTACGTATTACGCTAAATCAAAGAAGGCAATTACGCTAAATTTGGTCGCCTCGCTACGAAGTACGTACATAAGATGGTTTTCCCTACGAATTACAGGAAATAAAATAGGTTGCCTACGCCTTACGTAAAAGAGCATGCAGACCCTCACAAAACCAGCCCAATTTTTATCGTGTGAATCATTGGTTTTTCTGCCCGCTCCTTGCTCTAATTGTCCTGTCTGGGTTGATAGTGATTTTAACAGAGCTGCTTCTGAGCTGTAGGGATGTGGAGGTTTCCTGTGTTGTTCATGTTTTTGGCTCACCTCTGCACAAAAGTCAGCCCCACAGTCAAGTGTATTTCCAGATGGCTTGACAGGGAAGTCCACGGCAGGTCAGTCTGGTAGCCACGGAACAACTTCACTACTCTGTTCTGAAGGTCAGATGTTGTCCCAGCTTTCCTTGTGGGTCTTCTGGATCAAAGATGTGAGAGTACACACGGGAGCAGACGTTGGCAGTGACACTAGAACTTGCACTATTAAGTGGCGGTGTAGTGATTACTGTTGGTACCAGCTTTTGCACTTAATTGCTGTTTATCAATATGGTATCTGTCCAAAGATAAGAATGATAAAAGACCACAACCCGTCATGAAATCAATATCAGAACAGCGGAAGCCACAAAACTAGAAGTTGATAAAAATAAAAAATAGACATAAAATTAATTAAAAGGGACAGTTTTACAGAATAATGATTCCAAGGTCCAAAAATGGTGAAAAATGATGGAACCTTATTGCTACACTAATCTGCAGTGTAAGATGGATACAGTTTTCCATAGGACAGGTTTTAATACAATCCTATGAACCAATTAACACCAGAGCCAGAGTCCTGCTCTTAATTACGCCTTGGCATTTTTAAAACCTTGACTGCTAGTATATTTTACCCCCTCCCTTCCTGCTTATTTCTTCCAGATGCTTGGCAGGACGCTATCTCTGGTATTTCCTTGGTCAGGTTACTTGTTGGACACTACTGTGCTTGTATCTCTGTATATATAGATATTTACAAGGCGATGTTGCACCAAGGCTAAGAACTAACAGCATTAAGGCACAAGTATTTGAGATAAGGCAAATCTTGGGATCATATTGTCGGTAAAGTTAACTATCAGCTCCAATACACATGCTGCTCCAAGATCAAAGCCATAAGGACATTCTGGGTTGGACTTTGTACAAGATTTTTTACAAGAAAAAGAACTTTAGACATAAGGTTTAGATTTTGCTCATCTTGGAAAGTATGTCTTGTTTTCTCGGAACGATGTTTACGTTATATGATGTACTAACAATTTAAGTTTTTTTTGTGTGTTCCCCAGGCCAAAAGAATTATACGACATTAGGTTTATATTTTTTGCTTATCCTGGATTGAAAGTATTTCTTGTTTTCTCAGCACAATGTTTATGTATAAAGTTATACTAACAAAGTTTTCTCCTATTTTTCTACTGTTGTTGTTCTCCAGGCCAATCAGAGCCCAGCATGCCTGACTCTCCCGACTCGAACAGCAAGTCGCAGACGAGCACGTCCCCGGGAGCGATGCCGCTGTCCAACGCCCAGGCGCAGGGGATACGGGCAGTCCCCGGTACGTCCGCGGCTGGTGAGTGTCTGTCAGTGCTCTGTGTTGTCTGCAGAGATTCAGGTTAAGTCAGAGCGATGGTGGTCTTGTCTGATCCCTCACTATCACTGTCACTACAGAACTGGTCCCCTTCAGAACCTGTGGAGTCTATTTTGAGTCTGTCTGTTGTCTCTTCATTTCATTCGTTGTACCAGTATCTCATTGAGATTCAAGTTAAGTCAGAGTGATGGAGGTCTTGTCTGATCCCTCACTATCACTGTCACTACAGAACTGGACCCCTTCAGAACCTGTAGGGTCTAATCCAAGTCTGTCCTCTGTCTCTTCAGTTCATTAGTTGTACGAGTTAGTATCTCATTGCTGAGAGGGGTAAGATGAAGGTCTAGGGTTTTATCTCATGACCAGTGATTGAATGGCAATAGATTTAGTTGGATTTCAGTAATATCTGCAAGGACAGTATGTTGAGGGGCAGCATAGATTGTAGTAAACATATTCACTGCCAACAATTCTAAAAGAAGAAGCTAGTCGCTTGGAGCGCTGAGTAACTGCTATTTGGCAGACCGTCATCAACCGATTCTAAGAAGTCTAAAATGTTGGCTATTCTGTAACCAATCATCTTGATATTGAACATAGTTTGCAAATTTTCTCTAGATGTCAGAGACTTTCCTGTGATTAGAAAGTAGGGGGAAGTTTCTTGTGATTGGTCAAGTTTGAACTGCCGACAAGGCATTATTCCTTCAGTAATTCCACAGAATTATGTTGAATGATACCACAGACCTGCCAATAGCTCATTAGAACTTGTGTAATTTTGTGAAAAATATCAAGTTGTGTCTTGAAAAATGCTCAGGCAAGTTCTAAGAGATCTTGTAAAAAGTTTAAGCAAGTAGTTGAATTAGTTACCAGTCTGCAGAAGATGTTAAGTAGATTGGCCTTCAGTTGTCAGCAGATTCCAGAGCTTTCAACTTGCCAAGGGGCAGCGGATATGTTGTTTGTAGGCAATTCTTATCTATAACTCTATGTAAAGTTTTGTAGCAGACTTGCTCTGCACACTTCAGTGGCATAATACCATCAGAAGTTAGAAGTTTGTCCAACGCTCCACAAGAACGAGTGAATGTGTAACAGAAGCAGTGTCTTCACTGGTTACCAAGGGGTAGTGGACATGTTGTTTGTGGGCAACAATTTTTATCTCTCTATGTAAAGGCTTTTTCTTTTTGTAGCAGACTTGCTTTTTATACTTCAATGGCATACTACCAGAAGTAAGAAGTTTGTCCAAAACTCCACAAGAACGAGTGAATGTGTAAGAGTAGCAGTGTCTTCACTGGTTACCAAGGGGTAGTGGACATGTTGTTTGTGGGCAACAATTTGTATCTCTCTATGTAAAGTTTTGTAGCAGACTTGCTCTGCATACATGTACTTATGTGGCTTTTTATACTTAAATGGCATACCACCAGAAGTAAGAAGTTTGTCCAAAGCTCCACTAGAATGACTGAATGTGTAACAGAGGCAGTGTCTTCATTACTGGTTGGTCCACATCGCAGGAGTGTCAAGATGTGGCTCATCTGTCAGTGGGCTCAGGAACCAACTAATTCCTCAGCCCTTGAAAGGTCCTTTACCTCCTAATTTCATAGCCTCTAAATTCGCCCTCCCCAGCACAAATCTTTCTGAAGCACGATGAGAGAAGCCACCTGGGGTGGTGATGGCAACAGTGGTGTTGGTGGGGTGACCTTGGTTTTGGTGGTGTTTTGGTGTGGTCAAAGTGGAACATAAGATTAGGAGACACATGGAAGTGTACAGGTTCATACTGAGGGTAGCCATTTCACAGTTGACCTTGAAGTTAGGATATACTCTACTCTGTGCTCTCAAGGTCAGGCTCATTGAAGGATGCAGACATCTAAAGGAACCCTGAAGTGTCGGATAAACATGATAGTCGTCTGTTACAATAACCTGCCATTCCTTTGAAGCAACACTTCATATATGATATTACAGCTGTATTTAGTATTTGCTGCTGCAAGAAGTATGTCTTTCCTTTAAATCATTTTCTCATACATATAGCTGAGAGATACAGTATTCGTATTTTGAGCGCTGTATGGTAAGATATGCTGACTTAACTACTTAGAAGATCTACTTAGCAAGGAGCAAAAACAAAGTGTTATTTTTTTAAAGGTTGCGGATTTGGGTCAATGATTCCATAATAGTATTGTGTTTTGCAGACAAACAGGAAGTTCAAATGCAATGTTTTGAATTCCTGGGAAATTATCCAAGGTTTATGTCACTCTGCACCTGTTTCTGTGCGTTGGAATGGGAGGCATTTGTTCCTGCAACTTTATCTTTCGGCCACTTACCGCTATAGCCTGACACTTTCCATGTTGGTCATGTCAATACAAGTCCGGTACTCTTTCTTAGCTTCTTCCGCTTTCTACAATAACAGAATAACAAGTATTTGTTGTCATTCACTTGTGGCACATAGAATATTCTTGAACATATCCTTTATAGTATTATACCTTATAACCCAACTGAAGTTATAAAATGTCATTTGCCCTATCATGAAACAGTAATGCAAATTTACAGGTGACACTTGACAATCGTCTGTAATTTCTAGCAATTCTTAAGAAATTCAACCAGTGTATTGAAAACTTTACATTCCAAGTATACTTAGCTTGTCAGCCAT
The DNA here is from genome assembly GCA_019207045.1 of Branchiostoma floridae x Branchiostoma belcheri. Taxonomy (NCBI): domain Eukaryota; kingdom Metazoa; phylum Chordata; class Leptocardii; order Amphioxiformes; family Branchiostomatidae; genus Branchiostoma; species Branchiostoma floridae x Branchiostoma belcheri. Next base: position 7,413,716 of record CM033028.1, read on the forward strand.
GGAATTAATGGTCACATAACTTCATTCCTGTCATGCACCTCTGGACAGGTATGTCTACACCTGTCAATTTATATCACCTCTTAAACTTTGCCCTTACTTCAGGTTCAATCTTTTTTTCATATTTCAAGATAAAATCTTTAAGAATAAAGATCCAAGTAAATGTTTCAGTAGGCTGTCTTCTATACCTAGATTAGTTTCTTTTGTTGTATACAAACTATTTTAAGTGTCTAGCAAGCAACTTTTCTGTTATTAGTGTCACGACATAAGCAGCCAAATGTGGCCTGTTCAATGCACCTGTCAGCTACAGGTATCCTGTACAACACGCCTGGTGTATTACTTGTAAAGGTGTCCTTTGTCATTGTAAAAGGCAACATCTGTTAATGGCCTTGAAAAGCTCAGTTGTCATCAACAGGGACTTGAATGTCAAAACAAGTTGTTTGCTTGTTGAATTTTGCTGAAGGTGCTGCCACTTCAACATGACCCACGAGACGTGGTTGTCACCCACTCATTGTCAGGAAATGTTATTCTTGTAGTGGTCCCCAAGCCTGGTGCTGACATGTGATGATAAAACCAGCACTCTGGTGACTAAAATATCTGCTCAAGAACAAAGTGCTGCATGTAAATTCAGTGGGAGGGAGGCAAGGGGTGAATGACATGAATCATTAAATGCACAAATGTACAAAGTGTCCTAATCATGTGCTAGTCTGTACTATAATGCAAACTCCACTCGAAAGAATGGGCCTCTACCATAGATGCAATTTTATCAGGCTAATTGTGTGGAAACAGGCAAAAATCTTCAGTATAAAAACTGAATATTATTTTTAGAATTTGGACACAAAGATGTTTGCTTTCTTGTTTCAATAGAGTAGAAGAAATGGTGTGCAATTAGTGAGCAAACTGGAGAACCCACTGAAAGTAATCACCAAAGTGAAAGTAATCACCTGGCAACTCAGTTGCTGCTCCAGTCAGTTGCCAGTGTCTTTCCCCTGATTATACCATAGGGTAGTGCCAGATGCATGAAATTCAAAACTTGGACAATGATACAGATTGGCTTAACAATGGTCATCACTCAGGTAAAGGACCAAGACTTCTGAAGTTGCAACAGCCAACAACAAACCTGTGAAATGGTGAACTGGTGCTGGGGTGGAATCTGGGGGCATGGGAAGGGAAGGGCTGGGTCTGATGATCCCTGACAGCTGCCTGGTGCCTTCAAGTCTGGCAGTGTTGCAAGTATCCACCTGCTGGGGTCTGTCTGGGAGACTCAAGTTGACAGAAACATGCGCCATACAGACTAGCAAGGACCATACACAGCATATTGAAGCCATACAGACCAGTAATGTATATTGAAGCCATACAGACTAGCAAGGACCGTACACAGCATATTGAAGCCATACAGACCAGTAATGTATATTGAAGCCATACAGACTAGCAAGGACTGTACACAGTATATTGGGGCCATACAGACTAGTAAGGACCGTACACAGCATATTGAAGCCATACAGACCAGTAATGTATATTGAAGCCATACAGACTAGCAAGGACCGTACACATTATATTGAAGCCATACAAACCAGTATATTGAAGCCATACAGACTAGGGAAAAGCTTACACAGTATATTGAAGCCATACAGACTAGCAAGGACTGTACACAGCATATTGAAGCCATACAGACTAGGGAGGACTGTACACAGTATATTGAAGCCATGCAGACTAACAAACAATACTAAACTTAGAACTGCATCTACTGTACTGTACAATACAAAGACGGATATGATAAAAGTCTACTAGATATTACTCACTGAAGGTAGCAATATTTATAAGTCAACTGTAGTGCCTAAAACATATAGTAAGTTGAATTGAGATTGGTTTAAAAAAATCTGTAGTCCTCCAAACCAGTTTAGACAGCTTACTGACACAAAACTGTATGAAGTGACTGACCCCCACCACAAGCCATATACCCTAATGAGACTGTACTTAGCCCAGAATTGGCCTGGAATCCCCCAACCTGTGTATTGTGTACATCCTGTATGGTTGGAATGGCAGCAAGTTTGATGCCCTCAGCTCTGCTATTTGTGGCAGTGTCCTTGTGTATTGGTACGGACAGGCGCCTGGTGCCTGCCAGTCTGTGCTGCCAACCTCAGGATGACAGAGCTGCACCTGCATGTACTCACACTGCCCGCAGGACAATGCTGCTGCACGCTGCACTGAGATTTTCCACACAAAAAAACAATATCGATATTAGTCGAAGGCTGTCTCCCTTCATTCTGGGATGGAAATTTGCTTATTGGGACAAAAATTTCAGTTTCTGCCCCTCCATTAGTCCTAAAAATCTGAACTTCAGTACATGAACTTGACAAAAATGAATGACAATGATGAAAAAATTATAAAACTGATGAAAACTTTTTTTCATAAGCTTAAGATGACAGCTTTTACAACAACATGGGGTCCGAGGGGGGTAAAAATTAAAGCTGGTGACAGCTCTGTATCAGACAATGACTCAGTTTGAGGATCTGTCATCTCACTAAATGTCCACAATTTGATCTGGTTTGTCTCATTCATTGTGGAACCGATCGCATGGCTTTCTGTATTCCAATTTCCTTTCGCTTTGTCTGAAATGATGAAACAGAAACCGTCCAGATATCTAAAAAGGAAGCAAAGCGTATTTTCATGTCTTGTTATGATGGATCCGGTGCCTGTACCCAACCCTGTCACATTCTACCAGTCTCTTGACAAGTGACATACTAGACATAGCCCAGCTGTTATATAGACTCAGCACAGCCAAATATTGTCAACTATTTATTATCCATGCACTGTCTGCTGATGCATTTTGTTCTTTGAAACTCAAAACAGAAGATATGTTTTTTTAAAGATGATAATTAGAAAATTTAATATCCATATCATAATACATATGTGCATTGATCAATAGTCGATTTGTACAAGGCATGGATGGGTAGTTGTGCAGAAGAATGCGTGTATAGGGTCAGCAGCGGCTGTCTTCTGGCAGCTGTTTTTTGTATGGTCCGCAGCCCAGTCTATTTGTTTCCCAACCTGTAAATACTCTCCCTGATAGTGTACATTTTCTGGCTCCAACAATATTGTGGCTGGTCCTCTAGGCGCTCTGCTCGGCAATTTATGTCCCACTTCTGAGACTCCACAATACCCTTAAATCACTGTTGACAAGCTCACCCCAGGCTGTACTCAGCCAAAGGGAACAAGCAATGGATGGATCCATCAGTATACGTATGTAGGAAGAAAGGAAGAGGTACACTTCTGCCTTCTTGAAGTATTTTTGCACCGCTAACAGGACAGGTTCATTTTTTTTCTTCTTCACTTTGACAGACATGACAGACGTAGTGGTGATGCACTCAAGTTAGCAACCTATATTAGCTATACATATACAACAGGATCTAGGAATGGACTAAAAATACATTTCAAAGGACATTCGTTCGCTGACAGCCTTTGGCAAAGCCCAGGGTTTTGTGTCCCTTTGATGTTGTCCCACATATCTGTATACTTCAGATAAAGGCAAATGTTTGTGGTCTTCATACATGTGCCATGCCAAGCATATGTATCATATCTTTTAGTACAGTTGACTGTCAGGGCCAAGCATTGAAGGCTATATCATTTCATACATTTTCTACATGTTATGATAGAGTAGAGTTAATGATCATGCAAGCATAATAATGTGTAATTTTTAAAGGAATTTGCATTATGGCAGGTCACTTGTAAGCATACTGGAGTGCCTGTTGTTGTAAAGGAGTCTATCTGACAAGTATAATTTTGTTGGCGCCAGGCTATATTTTGAGCTGTCTGAAGTTCTGGACATTTTATTTACTTGGTCAGCCACTTGTCCCTGTCAGTTCAGTTTGTGACAGGTGCTGACAAGCCGGGGAGCAAGCACAGCTGGCACCACTCAACAGCTGTCAATCAAATGGACCAACCGTCCCCACATCTTTTGATAGGTCAGGGGAAGGTGGTTCTCTCTGAAAGTGTCTGAAAATCTATGACAAATTATCTTCTTAAGTTCAACATTGTGTGATTAATACATCCATAGTAATTCCTGATATTACAAGTTGACAGCTCTGGAATTTTGTTTTCAATCTTTTTTTTTCGTCACCGGTAATTGTCTTATTAAGGCCAGGCATGCCACCCATGTGGAAGTAGCTAGTTCCCTGACAAGTTATTGACATATCTGGATTAAGGAAGTCTGTCCCTGGAATCCTCAGAAGCAGGGTATCCTGAAGGAAGATGGCACCTTGACATCACCTACAAGTGTGCGGGAGGGGGGCTGTTTCCTCTCCCAGCTGTTCTGGGCATCATCTTCGGAGATAGCAGCTGTCTGGTGCGGGACAGCCTGTCGCCTTGGCAACCTGCCCCAAACATGTTTTTCATTCCTGGCAGGGTCTTGACTCTGGCTATCTTTAAAGAGGGTGCCATGTGGCACTGTTTTGATCAGGCGGACTCCTGGTAAAAACAGACCAGCCCTCCTGCAAGTCTGTCCTAATATTTCTGCTTAGGGCTACAGGACAGCTGCAATCCTTCAGAATGCTGTATTGGACCCTCTATAAACGCAATTGCTACCCTCTGACGCTCTGTCCTGGTCTCGATGTGACTTATAGTTGCCAAATGTAAAGCCATAAGGAAGTGATAGGGTTTTATAGATCACTCCCAGGGATTGACAAGAAAATACCACAGGACCTTCCAGAGGAAGTGTGCGAGCGGTTTTCCATCTGGCCTGGGTGCCAAGGCTTGGCTTCTTCAGCAGCTGTCAGGACTGGCGACGGCAAGTCTGGACGGACAGCTGGAAATCTCCTCCAGTGGCTAGTCACAAGTACACAGATCTCCTGGTATTTCCTCGGTAGTAAGAAAACCATCTGGACACACTCCCCCCTCCTGACAGGGGGAGCCAGCCTGTCAAGTCTTCAAGGATACCTACCCTCTGGTATTCACATTCAGTCTGTTCCATTATGTTTTCTGGGGGAAATTCCTCTAAAGCTTTTATCTTTCAATAGCATAATGAATGGGGAGAAATCGTGGATGGTGTAGTCACTTTGAAATCAACATCTGTGTTTATATGGAGTTTGTTTACAAGCAAATCGTGGTCCAGGTTTATTTATACAAGTCAGGTTTAAACCTGCTCCTCCCTGCCTTGCATAGTGGTTCAGTCCCACAGCACTGCTGTATTACATAGCCTTACCTACCCTAAAGGTTTACAGTGTTGGTCGGTTGGTCCCAGTGACAGGGCATGCTTTCCCAGCCTCTGGTCAGGATGCCTACAGCCCGAGATTCTCCGGACTCTGCCATCTGGTCCAGCTCACAGGTCTCTGGTATGTTGCTCGGACTGTTTTTCATTATAATTATGACATCTTCATTTTTTCCACAGTCTGGATAACATGATAGTCAACATCCTGTATCGTCGTACAAATTTGTATCTGTGGAAAGAACAAGCTTAAAATTCAATCATTTTATATACAGTGTATGATTGTACAGTATGGAGAATTAGGCCAGGTGAGTTCCTTTTCCTTTGCTAGGATAGTATAATATAATGATTATGTACACCTGTATTTAAGAAGATGGAGGGAAATGCACCTGTTCATTCAGAAGAGCTACACATGTATATCATGGACAGTGTAAAAAAGAGATATGCAAATCTCACTTGGATACCCCTCTAAAATTGGATGAAGATTATTTAATGTTACTATGATGTATACATAAGAGAGAGAGAGAGAGTCAGAAAGACAGCCTCTTCCTTGTGGTCTCTTTGCTATCAAAGTTTTGTCTGTTGGATTAGTGTATATGGAGATCAGAACCCTGAACAGGAATACAGTATACATTCTTAAAGAAAAAAACTAGTACCATAAATTATCATTATTTTGAAGGCAAATAAAAATTTAATTTGAGAATTTTAGTAGTAAAAATTTTGTGGTGTATAACACAGGTTTTTGTGTTATTTCCATGATAAAAATTCTAAAAAGACCTGCTGTCCTTTTCCCTATATATGGATATCGGTCAGTAATGGTTGAAAACATTAATTTGTATGGGAAAAAAATCTTGTTTTTTATTACAAGGCCTTTCACTACAAACACTCCCACAGAAGAATTTGCCAAGTATCTGCAGTTTGGCTATATTTGCGGAGAGATCTTCACATCTGGTTTGTGTATCATAAACATGGCGGTGGTACCCTGCCAGCACTGGCGACATTTTGTCTGCCACTTGCTCGGAGATCTGGAAAAGTTTTGCGCCTCAGCTCAAGGTGCTGGGTGTGTCACCCCTCCCTCTGGTTAGGATCCTCAAACCAGATGTGCTTCTCTACATCAGGAGTGAAAGCAATAAAACAAGCTCCTTTGTATGAGATTGATTGAGTGAGTGTATGGGATTTTGTACTCAAAGTGTATCAAGAGCTAGGATGTACAGTACAAAACCTGTGTACAGATCTTGTAACCAAAGATAGCACAAAAAATTCACATTCAGCATTTAGGATGGAATAAGTTTTACATCTCCAACAAGAAATGTAATCTTTTTATAGACAATTTTTATAAATCTTGAGCCATATTTGGTCTAGGGTCCCATTCTCAAAATTTTCTCATTGACGACATAGATGGGATGGCCCAAGAGCCAGTTGAAGGCTGTGGTAGATGCAAACCTGTGCTTCCGTCCTTTTTTCCAGTTTTAATGCTAGTATTTCTAATTCAATTCTCATGCTCTCACATGTCTCAGGATCTATCATGAAGAACAAAGAACTAGTAAATGTATAACCCTGACCCTGATACTCTGTATGGCCTTGTACCTTAGAGAGACTTGGACAGTGTCCAGAAATGCTTCTAGGAAGGTCATTGGTTGGTAGTTTGAAAGGCCTTTCCCTGTTATCCACAGCCTGCAGAAGATAGAAATCTGTTTCTAACCTTGCCAATGCTAACAGTTGACAGCGAGTGTGTTTGCAACAAAACTCCCTCTATGAAAAATTACCTGCACTGCATGCAATGGCTTGCTTGCTCCACCGCTCTTACCATCCCTATTTTAGCTTCAATCCATTAGCCCATGATAATCCCTTAACAACTTTATCATTTTCCCGATGTTCTTCCTGTCTTTGTAGTACATGTTTTCCCTATTGACCCTGTCTTCTCTCCAGGACTATATGCTGTACACATTTTTGTATGTGTAGCTTTGCAATGTCATTGCTTGCTGCTGTGCATCAATTATATACAAAACTCCAAAAACATATGTCAGCTTATTAATGATCTCTTAGAAAGCTGTTGCCACTGCCTCATGGTCTATATGTATTTGTGAATCACTTGAGGCATATGCTTTTATATTAGACCTTTCAAAGAACAGATGTGTTGAGCATAGATGACAAACAGTGATGCACTTGACAGCCCCGTTCAGTAGTGATGGATGGTATTCATGGTTTCCAGTATTCATTACTCAGAAAATGTCATCTACAAATATAATCAGCCTTTAGAAAACCTAACAATGTATTAGCAAACATATAACGATATTAACCTCCTTGGTGTTAGTAATGAAATAGTTGTTGAAGACATCGTTTTATATCTACAAGCTGTCAATGTCATATTTTACAAAGGTATAAGTCTGAAACTCAGCCTTGTTTGGCTTCTGTCTACCTGTTTACCTTCCTACCTACAAAGTGAGATATTTGGAGATGAATCCGTCTAAACAAGTCTGTTTCCCAGCCTAATGCAAAGGGACATTGCAGACAGCTGTCACAAGAGCGGTCACAACTGACCTCACCACAAGTTTTGTCTATGGTGTTATTTCTATGCTGTGTTGTCCTTGGAGGTTAATGGTGTTATGTTTTTGCAATAAATCGTATGAAAAGAGAAAGGTATTTCCCGAAGGTCATTGTTTCTAATCAGGTCTTTGTTTCTAGTCGGAAGCTAACTTGTGTCTTGACCAATTAAAATTAAAAACATAACTTCATACAACTATTAATATTATAACTAAGTCATACATGAACATTAGACAGTGCTTAGTACTAGTAGTAGGCTTGTTTTTAATAGTCAGTATTGATTAAATGAGATTGAAGAAAGTCTACATGGGGGGGGGGCAACATTTCACACTGAATTTATAAGAACCCCTCACTTATTACGCTAAAAGCAAGAAAGGCAATAGCATTATGCACAATTTGCTGGAGCAAGACTACAAATTACATAAATAATTTCCCTGTATATAACATCAATTTATAACATCATGATCACGTCGACCGACCGTATATAACATGAAATCAAAATAGAGTGCCTACGATTTTTGAAAAAGTGACAAAGTGCCATGCAGCCCCCTGCTGACATTTTTTTCTTCTCCAAAATGTTGGTTGAGCTAAATCATTTTTCAGTTTGATATGATAACACTTCATCAGTTCATGTCAACTGCGTTTGGGACAGCTGGTGGCAAAGCACACACACATGTTACAACCTGCTGTTGCTCATACCATATTGTAGTACCCAACAGTCATCACATGGACAGGACAAGATTGCACAATAACCAGTATTGGACAGAGGTGTGAAAGAGCTGTGTCTACACCACAGTATGATGAATCCAGTATTGATCGACAGAAGGCAGGGGATTGTCAGACAAACATATTGTGAGGGAGAGTTGTAACAGATGTGGGCAGTAGAACACATGTTGTGGATGAGGTTTTGAGATGTGCTGTTGTCACTGTGTAGACAGACCTTGTCTTGTCATCACTTGTTTCTGGGAAGGCTGGGACACTTCATGTGGTTAGTGACCTGTTTGCATATAAATTGTCATCTAAAATTTCTTCTTATTGGAAGACCTAGATCATCAGTAGACAAAACATAGCATTTACTGATGAAGTTTGTTGGCAAAGATATTTTGCGTGAATGGGTGATCCAATTCCTGAATCTTGGAAGCTACCTCGAATTCCTACATGTCACAGGGTACTACATGCTTAGGCCAGAGCTTTAGATTTTTTCGCAGTCCAGTCATTCATTGCTTTGGGAGTCAATTCTGATTTTTGCTGTTAATGTGATAATTATGAGATTATAAAATACATTTTCATCACAAATTTTTGGACAAAGGGGTAAAATTTTTGTCCCAAGAAGCAAGATTTCTGTCCTGGTAATGATGAAAGGACAGGTCCTGGTTTAGCTCCATCTCTAGTTGTGCTGACATGTAGATGTCATTAGCACAGACAGTCTCCCAATGAACTTGCTAAATACCTTTGCCATTTTGTGGGGGTCATTTTCTGTGTTTGCACAAGGTCATAATCAGAAGACTTCTCTAGGTCAAAGCTTCTCAGCCACTTTTCTCCATCTGTTTCCAATGTGTTTTCCTATCTTGTGGCCACATGTTTTGCTCCGCTAGGTTTATTTTTCCAATTTCCCATCACCAGGAGTGTTGAACTGGTGAAAACTTGAAAGCATACTTTTGTCCAGCTCTCTGTAGGAGCCATGTCGCGCCCCATACTGACTCCAGAGGGAAAGTCTCAGGGCTACCCTTGTGCTTTGGACATGGGGAAGTCCTTACTAATTCCAGATGGGAATGTTTCCAAGCTGTACAAGGTTACTCAATAAAAAGGTTTTATTGTTCTTGATTCAGTTAGCCTCAAGTACTGTTTAAAGCCGGACAGTCGGATATAGCAGACCAATTTGGAACAATTGACCTTGAAGAGAAAGGTACAAGTCACCTTGAACTTTGGAAAACTCTTTGACCTTTAGTGGGTGACACTTAGGAAAACACGTCAAGAATGCCCTGTGTTGACTTAAGAGATAGGAGAAAGACTTTGGAATACTTTGGACTTGACCCTGATGCCGTTGTGTTCTAACTTTGGAATACTTTCGACTTGACCTGGATGCTGTTGTGTTCTGACTTAGGAATACTTTTGACTTGACCTTGACGCTGTTGTGTTCTGACTTTGGAATACTTTTGACCTTGACGCTCCTGTGTTCTGATTGTTCTCCAGCTCCCCCAGTGAACGGGATGCACTCCCCGAGCAGCGTGAACGGAGCGCCCTCCCCGCCCAACGGCGTGAGCACGTCCTCGTCGCAGCAGCAGCTCCCGCCGGCCTGCGGGGCGCGACAGCTCAGCAAGCTGAAGCGCTTCCTCACCACGCTGCAGCAGTTTGGCTCCGACATATCGCCGGAGATCGGGGAGAGAGTGCGAGGACTGGTCATGGGACTTGTGGTAAGTTTCTGCACTTCACTGGCTAGATTGATCTCCAAGCAGAGGTTAGGCTCAGGCTCTTTTGTGGCATTTTTTTAGGCATTTATATTGGGCAGACACGAGACATCAAGAAAACAGTACAAAATAGAAAGCCTGATAGAAAGACTTGTATATATAAAAACATCAAAAAAACAGCCAGAGCCTAACCTCTGCTTGGAGAGTATGACTAGATAACCATCCACCATATTCTATATTTTCACAATTGCCATCACTTGTATATGAAATTGTATTTAGAGGATGCCTGATTGACAAAATATACAAATTTACCATATCATCCTTTTTTTTGTATACTATACTGCTTAAATTCAATCTTATGTTGTGTTTTTACATATAGTAATGAAGGCAAAACATAGGGTCTTCTGAATACAGTCTGTAAAAGAGTATTTTATAAATTGATTCTAAGCATTCTAAAGCAGCTACAAGAACAAGACAAGTCTGTAGTCTTAAACTCATCATCACAGACAGCAAGGTACCCAATGGGTTTCAGTATTTCACCTTAGAACTGAAGACTACTTTATTGTAGCCAAAAGATGAGAGCTTCAGATTCATCATTCTCCATCTCCATACATGCCATAAGAGCAGAGATAACAGACCATTCCCCGCTGATGCATGAAATCAGCTGCAAGATAAGGTCCTGAGATGGCATATGATGCTAAACAGCTTAACTCTACTGGGGATCGGGGCTGTCTGGAAAACTTCTGTTGTAAATTAAGTGACACAAAGAGACAGTGTTGGGAGGGTTAGGGGACTCTTCTGATACAGGTGTGCGTGATTAGTCAGGGCAGGAGAAAGACCAGTGGTTGCCAACCCTCTGTTCCTCCCACTGATGTTTCACTGATGGGAGATGATCAGGTAAGGAAGGAAGGTCCTGGTCTTGCACCTCCTTTATAAAGGGTACAGATTCAAACTGTAGCTACTGGCTCTCATTCTGTCTAGTTGTAACCATTTTAATGTGGTAGTAGTAAGCTACAAATGTATACTGCAACTGAAGATTGTAAGCAAGAGTTCATAGCCTGCCAAAAAAAGCTAGTACCTAGTAAGAGTAGATCATTTATATATAGACATTTAACTAAGTAGTAGCATGAAGGTGTTCTGAACTGAACTGAACTGTTTTGTCAGTCACTAACACATATTCTCTGACTTTTCAGAATTCCCAGCTGTCTATTGAGGAGTTTCACCAGAAGTTGCAGGAGGCCACAAACTTCCCTCTCAGACCTTTTGTCATCCCTTTCCTAAAGGTGAGTAGGAGTGACGGTTCGCTTGGTGTATGTCGTTTTAGTGTGTTGTTTTGCACTTTTCTTCAAAAGCCTTTGATGGCCATGACCGTGACATTGCATGGGAGGAGGGGCATAGAAGGTTCCAGATGTGCTGAGATGTAGCCAAGAATGTTTTAATCAGTCTAAAACCAACTTTCCAGAGCCATTGCCAACTTTGAAAGTCCAGGGATTTGTAAAAAAAATGTTGCAACTCTTTCTCAGAGTTTCTGTCAAGCTTCTTATTCCAAGAGCTGAATGTATTAGTTTATCTGGTGACCTCCCAGCATTTTTGATCATGTAAGTTTTGGTAAGAAAAGTCCCTTGATCAAGTTGATGGGAAGCTTGGGATACCTGGGGGTCAACTCTACCCTCTCTGGCAGACAGCCACACGAGTGGTAAAGCACTTTCAGGTGAAGGCTTGAAAAGTTGTGGAGTGTCAAAATTGTCTCTGAAAGGTCTATAAGCCAGGGGATAACTTATCCTTCCATGGTAAATCTGGTAGGGACAGATCTTCACAGGGGGGCTGATCTAACCCTTATTGCAAACCTCAGGTTAACTAGTGTGTCTGTCTGTGATGGATGGAGACAATCTCTGCAGAGAGGATTGTTTATTTGGATGTGTAGAAGGGCTTGTCAGATACAAATGATAACCAGGCATGGCTTGTATATCCTGTATTGTCAGACATTTTGACAAGTGTTATTAGTGTATAGTTGATTTCTGTATGCTATATCACAAAAGCTGTACATATCATCATATTATGAACCATATCATCATACTATGGTGAGAGCAGAAAAAAATTATTAAGCAGAGTCACATTCAATAGACGTTTATATTACAAGAAGTCAGCCAAGAGTCAAGAAGTCAGACCAGTCGCCAGTAACTTTACTGAAGAGGGCTAGTCACTCAGCTTTGTACTGTACTTTTCTTCAGCATACCGTTGGTGCCTTCCAAATACTGTAAATGCAGAAACTTTTGCGGTTGTTTAATGTTCGCAGCCGCTTCACGGCGAACTTTAAACCGCCGCAAACATTTTTCCATGGCAGTAAGGGAGTACAGTGCATGGTGCTACTCTGAAATTAAATCCCCGCGAACTTAAATGCATTTACAGTAAATCATGAGGTCCTGTAGGCTTGGTTACCCTGACCTCCCCAGGCAGACGTCAGGACCAGCTCATTAGCAGGGCCAGGGTGTTTATTATGAGGAGCTGGAAGTCATTAGCCAACAACCTTGGGAGAGAAGAGGATGGGGAGGGGGGCACTGACAGCAAGGATTGAACTGTCTTTGATGGGCAACATCCCCACAAATCATGTACACACTGAAAAGTATCAGTTGAAAAAGAGCATTTTACTGAGTTATGAAACACTATAATATTAGATCCCTAAGTTAAAAATTACATATATTTTGCTATTTTACGGTTAAGTACTGTAGCAGAGGTGGTAAGGATTGAATTAAGGTATCTCACAGGCCATAGTAAAAAAAAGGAGGTACAATGTAAATCGGGATAAAGTTGATTCTGTGGTTGTTGAGAAGTAGGGATGAATCTGAAGCTCCCCCCCCCCCCTCTACATACATCTGTATCCCATGTGTGTGGGTGGGATGCTGCTAGTGTTACATTTTTAATGGTTTAGCTACCCATACATCTGTCACCATAGTCAGCCATGCTTTCTACTTGAGTCTGACAGCCCTTGCTTCCATACAAAAACCTTCCCAAGGTTCCTAGTACGAGGAACGGAGGAAGAAAACACATGCAGGAAATGTAGTGGAATGCTGGGTGTTTTGCTGGAGGGTCCCTCTGGAGCCCTCTGTCCCTTCTCTGTAGGATTATCTAGTCTGACAGCCCTTGCTTCCATACAAAAACCTTCCCTCCCAAGGTTCCTAGTACAACTACAAGGAATACAAAAACCTCCCCAACGTTCCTGAGGAAGAAAACACATGCAGGAAATGTAGTGGAATGCTGGGTGTTTTGCTGGAGGGTCCCTCTGGAGCCCTCTGTCCCTTCTCTGTAGGATTATCTGGAAGCAATCAGGGATGATTGGGTCAGAGCCAAGGGCAGGACCCTGTCTGCTGAAGGAAGTAAGTGGCAGGAGGGGCAGGGGTGGGTGGGAAATCCAAACCAGCTGGGACAAATTGGCACAAGACTGTTCCTTACAGCAGTGGTGTAGTCAAGGTGCAGGCAGGAGTGAGTGCATGGCCAGGGGATAGACTTGTGGAGGTGGACTATGCTCGATCTGTGACCTGAGTGGGGACAGTAGATACATGTAGGTAGGAGGTGACACATCCTTAATACCACAGAAATATTTATTATTATAAGGGTCAATTGATGATGCAGGTACAGATGCACAGTTTAGATAGCCTGGAATCCAGGCCCCATGCAGTCCAGTCTCAATAATATCTGTTGTGCAGGTGTTTATCATGGTCTAACTCGTTGGCCTCGAAGCAGGCTGGTATCTAGGCTACAGATCATAATTCTCAGGACACACATGTATATGTATGTCCCACAGTTGCCTCTTGGAACTTGGAAACTGGGAAGGTTTTTTGTTGTTGTTTTTGTATTAGCTGGTTCAGCTACAACTTTACTATTTAAGACAAGGTATTAACTGCACCAGACATGGCAACAATTACCCCATCCTAGTTACAGTTCAGATTTATAAGTGTTCAGTGAAGTGCTTAGAGAAAACACAGTCCTGGAAAAGTATCATGTGTACACTGGAAACAGATGTGCTAAACGAAACAGTTCAATTTTGGGATGATTGTTTGGTATAAACGTTGTAATGGCTAGAATCTATTTAAAACAGTCGGTTAGTCAATGAGGTTGTATCCCTGTTATTAAAGATGTCACCACGCATGTATGTATAAAGCTGTGAAACTGAATCTTGATAACAAAGGTAACAGAGAGGAGTAGAAGGTTATCTTTAGTGTAGAATGCAGGAATTTGTGATATTGGAAGTGGAAATAGTAGCTCAGATCAAAGGAACAACTGTTTCTACCCTGCTGCATGTGTTGCTGTCTGTCAGGTAGCCAGGTCTAAAGCATTTCTTGTGATTTCTCCTATTTAACTTTAAGGTGTGACCTTTACTTATGGATTCAGTTCACCAGGAATCAGAGAAAGAAAGAGACCAGACTTCAAAATATGTTGTCCACAGTTTTCGGAACACCTGATTTTTGTTTACAATTTTATTTTTGAATGACCAAAACAGTTGACTTTTATTTCAACAAGGTTTCTTGATAAAAGTCTTTTTCCCAAAAGCTTAAATTGAAAAGTCAAAAGGCAACTATTTTTTAACTGCAGAAAAATAACAGTTGTTGATGATAAAATTTGCCTGGGTTTTAATACTGTAGTTTAATATGTAGAAGTGCCCAGTAAAATGTTTACTGAGTATCAGTAGACATCCAGGCCACATGGAACTGGTTTCCTCCCAACCTGCCATGACAGCCTGTCTGTTGTTGTGGATTACTGGCTGCCGCACCTAATGAGAAACACACCAGTTCTGAGAACCCCTCCCCCCAAGAGATTTGGACTTCAAGTTGGAGGACAGCAAGGACAGATTGTGATCAACAACTCTGTTGATTACATTTTGGGAACTTTTTCATTGAATTCTGGGTGTTAGCAGAAACAGTTCGTCCTAGGTGTGTATCCACCTTCCAAAAGAAGTACAAAAGTTATGTTTCAAAACAACAATACAGGTGTAACAGGCTGGAATATAGCCTGGATACCAGACCCTTGCCCAATCTCTCGTGTGGCCACATGGATATTTTTGTGGGCTGGGGTCTGGCATCCAGGCTAGTTGGAATATACCCCAGGCCATTCTGGCAGGGGTTTATTCTTATCTGCTTCACCCATTCTGTTGTTTCCAAAAATAATTGGTGCTAGTGATAGACACATTTTCAAAGTATGTTTTTGACATTGAACCTGTACTGCAACTCTAGAAAAGGAGATGTTTTTGAGAGTTATATGCTGATGAGTCATGATTTCTGTTCCATTTCTCCGCAGGCTAACCTACCACTTCTCCAGCGCGAGCTTCTCCACTGTGCCCGCATGGCCAAGCAGACGCCAGCGCAGTACCTCAGTCAGAACGAGCACATCCTTCTCAACACAGACACCTCCCCCGTCGACTCCTCAGACATCATCATGGATGTCAACGAGAACGGCAAGAGAAGAACCCCCGACAGGTGAGTCTCAGAATCTGGAGATTTTATATCATTATGAATGAAGACCTTGAGATCTATAGTACATACAAATGTATAAAATCACTTGGTTACATACAGGTCGCTGCAAAAGAAAAGTTGACAGATACATTGCATATGTGTGTGTGTGCGTGTGTTTCCGCCAAACACAAGAATTGTATTCTACTAAGTGTATTCAACTTCTTAATAGTTTTCCTAGACTTCTTACTGTGAACTCATCACAATGGTAACATATCTTCTGTCATGTCTTCCACTGTGTTACACATATTTTGTTCATTCTAGTAAAGCAATAAGACTTGTTGCTGATATTTTCCAAGTTTTCCTGACAGTATAATTGTGCAAAGTATTGACCGTTACATGTGCGAGTACTTACGAAGGACACTGTGATGCTATATCAGCCATTCCTACAGACCAAAAGAGAACGGCGTGGAACCAATGGACGACCCCCGCCACCCTGCCAAACGACACTGCACGGTCAGCCCGGGTCAGCACCGCGTGTCTCCGGGCACCAGTGCCCCCCACCCCACCCTGCACGGCCACCACCCCCTCCCCCCACCCCACCACCAGGGGGAGGGGTACATGAGGGACATGCCGCACCACCCCAGGGAGTCGCGGGACCATCGGGATCCCCGGGATCCCCGGGACATCAGATCTGGATCCGGATCAGGCCAACAATCCAAGTAAGATTTATATTCATTATATTTATTATTTCTATTTATTGTTTTATTAAGATTTATATATGGCCTCCTTCGGTCAATATTGACCTTGGTAAAAAAATCCTAATCGATATTAGCCCTACAGCATGAACTGTGGCTAAACAGTCCTATACGAGAATGACAGTCTCTGCCACATAGGGCACATCTGTAAGCTTACTCAGGTTTGTTACAGAGTTCTTTTCGCAGGATCCACTTTTATTCCGCCATGTGCATTAGTCTGGTTTCTCCAACTAAGAACACCCAAAGCAACTGTCTTTGTTCGCAGTTTCTGGAACCTTTCCCAAAAGCTTCACAGGTATTATGTCCAAATGGTGATTGTCTGTTACTGATTGTTGTGTGTGTGCTTTCAGCAGAGACCACGACAGGGAGCACTTTGAGGGCCGTTACCCCGTGCACCCCCGCCTCCCGTACGACCCGAGAGAGTACGAGCGGGGCAGCCACCGGATGTACGACTCGCACCATCCCAACGGGTCGTGGGAGGACGAGTGGAAACATGTGGAACAGGTACTTTGCCTGAAAAGTCATATTTCTTTAGAAGTTCAACTGACTGTTAGTGTTGAATCAGTAACAGTAGTAATTTAGTAGAATGGTGTATTTCTTCCTCTTACCTGAAAGCCAAATTATCGAATTCCATCAAATTGTTGATGAAATTATTACATACTAGTATGCTTAAAACCACAAATTGCTTACATGATTATTAGGTGCAGATATATGTACTCTCAAATTCCATCAAGTCATTGGTTAAATTATTACTTACTAGTGTGCTTAAAACCACAAATTCTAAAATAAAGCGTCAGCCCTTGAACCTTTAAAAGATTCATTTTGCAGAGAATAACATGATAGCCATGACAGCTGACCATTTTGTGGTCTTTCAGATGCTTCACTGCGTGGCTGGGATGGTGGACAAGACGTTGAGAGCCATCGCGTCCTTGCGACATCGATCCGTCCAGGAACGGGAGGAGATGCTGATGTGGTCGCGGCGATGCGCCGAGGGAGCGGACCACGAGATGAAGAAGCGTGCTGGTGAGATGATGGCTCACACCATCCGTCAGACCGAGGACAGGGTCAGCGAGGTCAAAAGAAGAGCAGGTTGGTACATTTTGCGCTCTGGTAGTTTTTTGTCTGGCCACTATTGCCAGTGGCATTCTCTAAACACACTAACCTTCCTCACAAAAGATGTGTCTTTCAAAATAGATATTCATGACATCAACAAAACTTGTACTAACACTACTGCCTGCAAAGGTATCAGAACCACTAACATAAGTGCAAAGTCTCTCACAACTATACAGATAAACTTGTCAAAAGACAGTCACACCAAAATATTCTAGCTTAGTTTCGACTGAGTAACAGCTAGCCTTGATACCAACTCATATTTGCTCCTTATCTGGCTATTAAGAAAACAATACCTGAACTAGGCTGGCACTTGTGTATTTTAAATAACAATGACAAAGCACTTAAATAACTGTATGTACCTGCACTTGTGTGTCTCCCATTTTCTTTGTAGCTAAGCTTGTATGTCAACAGTTATAGATAGTGAAATTTGGCCTCTTTTCAGAAATGTACCAAGCTCAAATGGCCAGGACCTTTCCCTTCTACAATAGACCTCGACCAGGTAAGCGTTTTTAATTCCAGTCTTTAACGAAAATACTGTAAGCTAGCTTGGAGGGTAGCGGGATGTAGCCTTGATGATTTAAGAAAACTTGAAGAAACCTCCAAAGTCTCAAACTTGTAACTGTCGGCCTAAGAACAGATTAAGTTGTGTGTTCTCTGAGTTCCCTTTCAACTGCACAATTACAACTAACAATCCCAAGGTTGTTCAGCTAGCTTTTGTGTGTGTCCTAGTGGGTTTACGGAGGGTTGGATAGTCATAATTGGGTTGTTGAAAGGAAACCGTGTGTAAAGATTGGAGTGTGTACATTCTGTGGCCCTCCGAAGCTAGCTTCTGTACCAGGCACGAGGCGGGTGTCCGACTGTCTCCCTTGTGTTCTGCAGAAGAAGCTGTGAACGAGGTGAAACGCCAGGCTGTGATTGAGCTCCAGAAGGCTGTGGCGGCGGCAGAACAGAAGGCAAGTGAGCTTGTGGCGGCCGAGCGGGCCAAGATGGAACGTGCTGTGGCGGACGCTCGTCGTCAGGCACAGGACGAAGCCAACCAACAGCAGGAAAGCTCCAGTGAGGTAACGTGGAGTTCCAGCGCTCTACACTGATGGCAACATGAGAAAATGTCGATGTAGCATGAAATGTCTCCATCCGTCCCACGGCCACTAAAACCACCCAACAAACAACATTCCTGTTTTTCATTTGTTTCCTTTCTACAAACCATAGCAACTGTAGTAACATCCAAAATTTGTATCATTCTGAAGAGAACTTTCTGAAACAAGAAGAAACAAACAATTATGTAGGGCCTGGAGGAAATAGTGCTTACATCTGTGTCCAAACTTGTAGCATTGATCAATGTGTAGAGCTCTGACTTCAGTTACATACCTCATTGGTAGCTTTTTTCTTTGGTGCAGAGCTCTGTTTCTTGTGACAGTTCGCATTCGGTGTGGTTTGTAACTAATCCTAAAGGAGAGCTTTATACTAATGACTATTTAAAGTCTAATCAAGGGTTTAGAATTTCTTAATGTATTATTTGACGGTGGCTGCTGTGATATTTTAGGAAAGAAGTTGTTAGAATATGGTTTTACCTTTTTCTCTCTATATGGTGTTAAGGTATATCTAAAGATGATTTCTCCTTCCTCTATCTTTGTGGTATGTAGGAGTATCTAAACTTAGCTTTTCTTTTTCCTATCTTTCTGTTTTTGTATAATTATGTAAAGAAGATAATTTCTCCTGTCTTTGTGGTATTTTCCTTTTCCTATCCCTCTGCTGATTGGATACGTATATCTTTCCTTTTTTTTCTATCTTTTTGCTGTTTGGTTATATCTAAAGAAGATAATTTCTCTTCTATCTTTGTGGTGTTTAGGAGTATCTTTCCGTCCTATTTTTCTGTTGTTTTTGTATATCTAAAGAAAACAATTTCTCCTTTATCTTTGTGGTATTTTCCTTTTCCTGTCTCTCTGCTGTTTGGATATATCTAAAGAAGGCATTTCCTCCTTCTTGTATCTTTCTGCCATTTGGATATATCTAAAGAAGGCGTGCCTCTCCCCACACAGAATTGCTGGAACTGCGGCCGCAAGGCGAGCGAGACGTGCAGCGGGTGCAATGTCGCCCGTTACTGCGGCTCCTTCTGCCAGCACAAGGACTGGGAGAACCACCACCGCGTCTGCGGGACACAGGTACGCCACGCCCGGCAACCCTCGCCATGTACACATACAGAGGCTAAGAAACTCTTTCCTGTATTGTGCAATCAGACTATACAAGACAATTTAACAGTAATGACTTAGCTATTGCATGAACCTGGAAAACGCACAAATAAATATGTAAAGTGAATAGATTTTAAGTGTGCAATGACTCTCAATATGTTTTGAGCTAGTTTTGAAGCAATCAATGGATTGGATGGCTTTATGTGGAATATGTTGTAAACCAATTGTAATAAGGACACAATTTAGGTTGTCTCATACCTGCAAGGTCTCAACTGAATCGAAAACCATTGAAACCATTTCAGTAAGCTTGTCAAACTCCAAGCAGAGGGCCCCTTAGGGACCGTACGGCATTTAGCGAGGGGGAGGGCCGGTCGCCAGGGGGGGGAGGGCCTAGCAAAAAAATATTTTGCCAGGGGGAGGGCCTAGCAAAAAATTTTTGACTTGGGGGGAGGGCCAAGCAAAAAAAAATAGCTTAGTCTACCAGCAAAATTTGTCCCTTAAAATCCAAGAAACGGCGATTCAGAGGGTCAAGATTTCAAAATTTTTCTGGACCTCCGCAAGGGATCGCCCAAGGTTGGCTCTCGGGACACAGTGAAAATGCGAAAGGGGAGGGGGCGGGGCTTATCCTCGCCCTCGAAAACCTTTTTCACTTACAGAAATGTTATTAAACTCTAGATTAGTCTGCCAGCAAAATTTATCCCTGTCCTGTTGCCCTCAAAATGTAAGAAATGGCGTTTCAGAGCTCGAGGGTAAAGATTTGCAAATTTCCCTGGATCCCTTTTGACGTGACCGGCCTCGCGCCTTTGGTAGCCGACATCGTGATAATGTGTTTGGGGGGATTTAATTTTGTATTTCTAAATTGAAATTCCATTAAAGTTAGCTTTGTTTGCCAGCAAAATATTTCCCTCAAACTGCAGGAAATAGCTTTTAAGAGGGTCAAGATTTCAAAATTTCCCCGGACCTACCTTGCGATTCTTCGTGCCTTTGGCGTCAGACATGCCGGTGTTGGAAAAGTCGTTCTCAAAAACTTGAAACCCTCGTATTTTTTTTCCATAGAAATATCATTTAACCAGCAAATTTTCCCATAAAAAAGCCATGCAGGAAATCGTGGCAAAAAAGCGTGGCATTTTTAAAATATCTCCTGCAAGTCGCCGGCGGATAGAGCTAGAGAGGCGCCGGTCTACCCCGCCGTGGGAAAATCAGCGTCATGCGTCGGCGCCCCCCTCCCCACTACAGTTTTGGTTAGTCCAATCGCGTTGTCGTTTTGGTTTTCATTTTCCCCCGATTTACCGTAAGTTATTACCAGGAAAAAGTTAAAAATACAATGTATATGGTTTCCGTCAAGCCGCTCAGGCCCGCGAGGCTTGCAATACGTAAATTATGGGGGCGGGGCGCGCACCGCTTCGTGGCGCAAATCTACTAGAAATCCAGATACAAATGCTTTGTAGGTGTTGTTTTGATATCAAAACAATGAAATAGCTTCTATAAAGCAAATATTTATGCCTCCATGAAGCAGATATTCATCCTTCTATTGTTAAGCAGATATTTTGAGCCATTCTGTTTTCCTTTTTTTTACTAGGGGTTTGAGATCTGCTTCGCGATGAAAATCATGAAAAAGTTAAGTAGGACGCAAAACACATTTCCAAATGGGAGCGCATGTTTTATTGGCGTCTTGAATATTTTTTCAAAGTTGATAGGAGGGGGGAGGGCCTAGCAAAAAAATATTTTGCCAGGGGGAGGGCCTAGCAAAAAAATTTTTACCTGGGGGGAGGGCCTAGCAAAATTTTTTTGACCCGACCCTCTGGCGACCGGCCCTCCCCCCTCACTAAACGCCGTACGGTCCCTTATACTCCTTGACAAGACTTATGATACTATCTTATACCACTGTATGATCTGCTTGGAGATACCGGTAACAAGCTCTCTCTGATGTAACTTTTCATTGTTGTTGTGCAAGAAACTGACAACAATGCCCCCTATCTCTCCAACATAGGCACTGCAGCAGCAAGCTGCAGCTAGTACCGACGCAGCCGCTGCAACCACTTCCGCTACCACTCCGCCAACTGTCGCTAGTCCCGTGGAGTCCGTCAAGTCCGTCACCACCACAACGTCGCGATCAGGGTCTCCCGTGGAGAAAGCAGAGGCCCGCTAGGCCTGCTCATGGAAGAACATTCAATGTTGTGTATACATACAGAGATATAGGATACTACTAAGGGACAGACTTCTACATCTACACTCAACTGTTGTAGTAAAAAAAAAGGAGAGAAAATGTTCTGATGAACAGACTTCTACTAGTATTGCCAACCTCGTGTTATATTCATGTATATCAGGGATTGCTTGAGATGTGTCCATTTGAACTGCTAATTGCTATAGCCAGTGCAGGGTTTGACACAGGGTTTAGAAATGGAAGCCTAAGTGCAAGTTGTCCTGTGCTGTATGTGACCACGTTGTACATTACAGTACCCCTGTGTCTCAAGACTGTTCTGCAAAGTATCATGATAGCTGATTAGTGCATAGGTCGGCCAAAGCAGAAAAGGAGATCTAACAGTGCAGACCACTCCATGCGATTTTTTTTCTTGGAGTCGGTTGTTTCAAGTAAAAAACAACCAGTTTTGAGCAGTCTCGTACACTTGTGAAGTGACTGAAAATGTGTATAGATGGAGTTGAGTTTTCCCAAGAAGAGAAGAGGCCAGTGGGTAATGCTAGACATCGTCACCAGCAAAGCTTGTTTGACGTCCTATTTGGACCTTATTCATGCACATTTTCAGGAAAATTGCTTGGTCAGCATGCAGAATTTCTGTACTCTTGTCCAACCAAAAGAGAGCAGAGACAGTGTGGGCTGAGATAACAAAACCCTCTACTTGGTCCCATTTCTGTTGTGTGTGGCAGTTGCACAGCTCACATGACACAAGCTAGAGTTGTAGTAGCGATGACAATCCTTAGTTTCTCATTAAAAGTCGCCAGCCACATTCTATCAATGTCTGCCGTATATAGACAAGCATTCTTCTCACAGACTATATCTCACTGGCTATAGTTTTCAACAGTCACCTGATATTTTAGATAAAGAAGTCTAAATAAGTCATTGTCAAGTGCAGTACCTATTGTTGTGATCTCAACAATATCATGTATTGAGATAAAGAACTATAGAATACGATTGCTCTGCACATACGAGTATGTTTGTCTGTAAGTGTACCTTCAAAAGAGTATGTTCACGGCACCACCTAGTTCAGAATACTTTGACAGAGTTTCTGTGGGAATGCGCTAAAAGTACTGTGTTCTTCTCATCTTGGCACCTTGTTTCATATGGCCTATTTGTCACAGTACTTTTGACTTAAAACTTACCCGATAATAGTGTTATTTTGGTGCTGTTAACCCATTCACTGGACCAAACTCTGTGGAAAGCACCCCTGTATAAATGTAAACTGTGTATTCTTAGGGCACAACAAGCTCAAACTTGTGTTGAGCGAAGTACATAATACTTATTTATCCCACTGTATGTACATATATTACAACTATTTTCTTTATTTGTGTCTACTGCAGAAGAGTAATATATATTTAACAGTTTCTCCGGTGCTTGGAGGGTTAAGATGGCAATGTGTGAGGTTTAATGATTGTGGTCTCTGCAATAACATAAGAGTCGTTAGTTGAGTGTACCGCTAACACCAGTATGTACTTAACACTGACATCATTGGAATCAATGCTCAAGTGTAATATGTTTTAGGGTGATGAAATCTCCTTCTTTGTGAACATGTATTGTGTTCAGATGTTGCAGTTGTCTATGGTGTTACTTTGTCGACGGAGACATAGGAAATTCTTGTGACTAATTCTTGCAGTTGCACGGCTAAAGGCGTTTCAGGATGTACAGATTTTACTGACTGATTTTCACCCTTTAAACTGAATTCGATGTCTCTGCATCATGCAAGATGTACTGTAGTAGCAGATGTGGTACAGATGATTAAAGGAAAAGTTCCACTGTTCCAGCACAAGTAGGATAGGTTGGGACCGACAAAGAATTGAGCGGCCACCTGATTCTGGTAGTGTAATGAGACTTATACATGACCTTTGACTCAGAGAGTTTGTGTCCGCTGTGTAGAAGGGTCAGAGTTTAAAGGTTATGACTTGCCAAGTGTGACACTATGTTGATAGTTTCTGCCATTGGATGTGATACATGTGCTCGTGAGTGCTTGTGGAAAAAGTTCTCCTGCTTCTGTCTATAGATATCATACTCTATGGATCTCTGTTGTTCTCTCTTCATCACAGACTACATACAAGGCTCTGTGATTGAACCAAGTCCTGTCAAAGATGTTGTACAAGTAGTTGTGCTAATCAGGAACTGTTGAACTGTTGCCAGATATCCATTGTTGATACTAAAAATTTTACAAAGAGCTGCCTTTATATGACATAATTCCCAGTGGAGTTAAGAAAGTAGCAGACGTCGATGTCGTCAGTTCTCGACTAGGGAGGAGAAATGGTTTTGACGGGAACAAAATTGAGTAGTAGAAAAATCGCGAAACTTTGTTTAGTGTCGTAGAAGCTGTGCTAGTGGTAGTGTTGGTTGATTACTGCTGGTCCAGTGGTTTACCAGATCTTTCTACAGTGTAGGCAGCAATATGCAGACAAAAAATGGTCTGTCCTAAAACATTTCCTCACACAGAATCACCAGTCATTGGCGTGAGTACATACAGTGTGTATTTCATATTACATTTCCATACATATTCAAGACAGTGCAAGTTTGTGTTGGAGATCTGAAATCACACTTGTTTGATATCAAGAGAAACGTTTTTTGCCTCGCTTACTGTTCCCTCCCAGTCACTTGACCATAAAGGAGCATTTCCAACTTTGTATGTGTATGTGTATAATATATAATAGAAGTGAAGAGAAAACATTGCCAAATTTCTGTACAATTGCACAAGCACATAAGGTAAAAAGAGCCTGTGTATCCGTAGTAGTTGGAGATGTAGTCATGAAGCTGTACATGTAAATGTCACGATGTATGTAATTATTGTTATTTTTCAATAAAACAGCATGAAAGTAACCAGTAGTTGTGGGCTAGTGGACTTTTTCTAACGCTGGACTTTAAAAAAGCTTGTGTGTATGTGTGATAAGGAGCAACGTATAGACCACCAAGCTAAAGATGCTGTGAATGTGTACAGATGTCTTTCATTTCATAGCAGACTTCTGAGGGTAAAAACACATCTCCCAACTAATTGCTAGCACAATCCAGCTAAATACACCTGTCCTTGGTGCTGAATACCATAAACACACCTGTTCCTTAACAGCATACACATATAGGCAAACACACCTGTCCTTGGTGCTGAACACTCCACGGATACGATGAAACATGGAGCTAAACACCATCCACACAAATAGTTAAACACGCCTGTCCTTGGTGCTGAACACTATCCACTCAGGTAAACACACCTACCCCTGAACACCACACTAGACTGTTTTCTTTCATGTACAGTGTCGTCTCCGTCTGACACTGAAGCATTTTCCTCTAGTTGTTCAAAAACATTAAAACTTAAAAATCAACATTGTTGTAAAATAATTTCATTCCATAGGCTACTGTCTCAAGTGCAGTAAATTCTTTTTTATTTACAGAAAACCCATATACTGTACACAGTGGAAGGTTGCTATGTACAGCTGTTATTACAGTATACTCAGAGCTGGGACATTTCTGTCATGCATATATTTGTAGGCAGGGTAGCAGCATACAAACTTGGCCGTAGAACAATATAGTGTCCATTACTGGGTATTAGATGAATAGTGCCAAGTGGCAGCTAAAAATTTTGACAATCTGGAATTACATGTAATATTCTCAGCAATCTCATTCAGTAACAATGTGTATACATGAGCTTCAAAATTTTCATCAGGATTGTAGCTGTAACAGTATAACAAGGTAATCTCTGTTTTAAGAACCCCAAAACTGTTCACTATCACAATACACACCATAGAGTGAAGTACAAAAGGGTAACGTTATGCCAAGGATAGCAGATTGATATTTAACAATTTTCTCTGAATTCTTCCTACCCTTACCATGTTTCATTGGTTGGGATGTCTGCATGGCAGCCACCAGATCCTATCAAAGCTTTTGTTAGAGAAGTAATGTTTGCATAAGGTGTTTTTGCATGTAATTACAGACATACATGAAGAAACCTGCAGAACCTTTGTTCTTGCTATTGAATCACATTATTGCTTGCTTAAAGTAAAACAGAAAGGTACAGTCAAAATCTTCTGAAAACCTGTCAAAATAGGCATAAAATACATGTACGTGACAATGGGTATGGAGCTACAATGTTTATGTATTCTGCTCAATCTTTTGTTTCAATGTTTTCAGTTCTAGATTTCATAGCAGATACTTGGATGTTTTTGTAAGGCCGCAGTGCAACGCCAAAACAGTCTTCAGTGCTTCAGCAGCGAAAGGTGCTTTACCTGTTACTAATAAACTCTGCAATAATATATAACATAAAACATATGAGATATTATGGCATCTTTACATTAAGTGGTCTGTTAAATGAAAGGCGTAAATACGACATGTTCTGACTTACAATGTATCATATTGCACTAAATGTACATTACATGGAACTGGAGTCGTTAAAATAATAGATTTATCCTTCTTCATGCTGATGTATGTAACCAATAGAAACTTATTTAGCTACTAGTACCTCAGAAGGGGGAAAGTTATACAGATGTAGGTAGTAGTTAGGTCCCATAGCAAGGAGCCAATATACATTTGTGTAGGCAGTGAGTTGTTATCCATTGACATGTATCTAGGGCAGAGTATTGGAAGGTGGAGCCAATACCTCTCCTCCTACTGCCTTTTACCTCAACATTCTACAGTCAGGTACACATTTTACAACTGTGTGGAGCAGGGTTCTAGCCAGCTTCAGTCCTTTGACAGAATTTTGCTGCTGTGGATGGTCAAAAATTTTGCCCACTCTATCATGTGGGTCGGACAAAAATTGGCATGTAAAGATATGAATTGAACCAAGCTGAGTCTGCCAGCAAAATTTAAAGGAAATTGCATTTCAGACAGTCTAGTTTTCAATATTCCTGGGGGAGCATACCTGCCCACCAAATCAAACCTACGACCTCTCCATCTCTTGTGTATTAGACTTGCTACTCAGTCATTTAATGACACATTATATGTACACGTACTACTAAAGGGACCATGAAAAAAGGGAGAGAAGATGTGCCAATTATGCAGATGACATTGTGTATTGTAACAGAATATAGTTGCTATTGTTGAACTATACAAACATTGCTAAAAACTGATACACAGAGATGAGCGATAAACACATTATGGTACACAAATGACACATGTACCTTACTACTTACATACTATTGACAACAGGCTGGAATTTCAGTGAAGTTTTCCTAAGAGTTTGTATACAAACAGACACTCTTCAAGTATGAAGGATTGTTTTAGTCAATATGGTACCATTACGCATAAAGTATTGTATTCAGTGTTTTAAGGTTTTAAAGAGAACAGTATGCATGATCAGTGAAAATCGAACAATCTGCAATTGTAGCTGTTCCCTGCAGAGAGCAAAACCTTTTAAAAAGATGATCATCTACTACAGTAAGTCTACAAACATCATAGTTACATTGCTATTAAAGGTGATGGAAAATATGAACATGATATCCAGTTCAACAGTGTCAGTCAGCATAAAAAATACACTGGACATGCATACATGCAAGACATGTGTAAAGAAAACAGGCATACGCTCATGCAGATAAAGTCAGCAATTCTGTAAATCATTAATAATCTTTGCAGGCACTGGATTGAGATGCATTGGGCAGCATAGTGTGGGCTTTGCTACGTGACCTCTACCCTCTGCTGGATCGGTTCCCGGCAGATCGGGCAAGACTCGATCTGAATCGCACAGGTCATACATAGATCCCTGGTGAACAGAGAAAAGGTCACTTATTAGAATACATGTGACATGTATGAGCTCATGAAGTTTCCCATTTATGCAAATTAGAAGCTAACATTTTGGTGATATGTGCAAAGTTTCAACAGAGAAGATTATTTCTGCAAAAACTTAAACAACTAGGAAACAACAACGAAAACAAGGCCTTTCTTCAACTATTGGCAGCAAAATAAGAGCATTCTGGGGTTAATATGAGCATTCAAGCAACCAACCAGCAAAGTTTCTACTAAGAGTAGCAATTTGGCTTGGTTGGATCTCGTTTTGGACAATAACTTCTGTAGAAACTGAAATATTCGCAGTGGTTTCATGACTTGCACAGTGGTCTATCGCAAAATCATCACACTGCAAACATTTGTTGTCTGTGCATGTCCCTATATTTTGTACTATGAATATGGCAAACACCTCCTTTCCCCCTCCCAATGTAAAATCAAGTTTATGCAAACTTAAACTTGAAAAGTAACTAAAAGTGTGTAAAACAGAGTAAGTCACTGATTAAGTCAATCCTGACACCTGCTGAATGTTTTCAGTACTGCACCCGTCCCTACCTGTGCCCACATGGCCTGAGTTCTGTGTCCGCCTGGTTGTCGAAGCAGAGATTGCAGCAGTTCTCCTTGAAGCTCAGCTCTCGGAGCAGGGCCAGCTTCTTGTGCCTGCAGGATGGAACAAAAATGACAGGTGAAACCATTTCTATTACAGAAGATGGTGGTGACAAATGGATTTTGACTCTCACAGTCAACTCTGTGACTTTTCATAGCTTATTACATTTTCATTGTTATCCATTTATCTACCATTCCAAGCTTACGAAAATATATCAATTTCATAGCATGAAGTTCCAATTTTTTTGACAGATTGGGTGAATTTGTTGTCTGTCCCAACAAGAAAATTTCTGTCCTAGGATGAATAGATGGGTCCTGGAGCCTTATCAATAGACGCAAAAATGACCAACCTTGGTAAGATGACCTTGTCTTCGCTGGACAGCTCTGCGTGGTCGTTGAACTTGCTGAAGTTGACAGGCGGCGGATACCTGAAGTCTTCCGCCCCGAAGTTGAAGATGCACTGCTGGAAGGACATGAAGCTGGCAGCAGCAAAGAAACCCGACCTGAAATACAGACTCTGTTCAATGCAAGGTAGTCTAAAGGTAAAGGCTTAAGTTGCCCATACATCAGAACAAGGGGGTCGACCTCACTGATCAGAAAATGCATTGGGCGCTCATCTCTGCTTCTTAGCCCTGGGCCACACATAGGTGCAAGCACTACAGACCCTATTCAATGCCAGGCAGTCTGCTTCAGGTGGCTGGTGGTTGCCGTGTTCACATGAGTCAGTTTTTTAGTTTTCACAAACTGAAGTTGTCATTTTTTTAGGAAAATGAAGACAAGTTACTGTTAACTGGTCTTTAGCCCCTCTTGGGAAAGATTCACACACAAACAAAAAACAACGTGTATTCAGCTTGAGCCCTTATGTCCATGCCATGTTCTACCACAAGCATGCGTACTAAACAACAGTAGAACGTACTAAACAGTGGATGATCTGTACTATTCAAAGTTACATGGTCTATCCACAAGAGCCTCCTTGCAGAATGAGTTTGCATTGCACCCACCTGGCTGATTTGAAGACATCCCTCTCTGGAGGTAGGTTGTTCCCATTGAGTGAGAAAATGATCTGTTTGTTGTCCAAATCTAGCAAGAATCCTAAAACATCACCTGGAAGAATATACTGGAAGTCAATATGGTGTACCGTATATTCTCGATTTAAGTACGCACCCCAATTAAAGTACGCACCCCCGATTTAGGGCAAGTCTCAGACAAATTTGCCTCACTGAAACGTAAAATGGAAAAACCTGAATAAAGTACGCACCCCTTCTCCAGCGATCTTGAACACCTTTTGCACCAGACAAATTCTAAATTAATAGTGTTTAATCTCTTTTCTGATGGTAATTTTGCCTAAATCAAGGACTTCTGAATTTATGAAAACGCTATGTTTTCTCCGCCGGCAAATCCGTCTCTGCAAACTTGTAAATCGGCTATGGCATGTCAAACAAAGTTCTCAAATTTGGCACTGCAACACCTGATTTACAGTTCATTTGAACATGAAAACATCCTGAATAGTTTTCCATCCTTCCCAAAACTGGTCTTGATCTTGATCCACTTCAAAGAAAACGATGTTTTGTGCTTTCCGACCGTCTTTTGTGAAGAAATTGCCGCCGAAATGCTTCTGGAGACGTCGACTGCTGCATGTGATGTTCCATTCGTAGCATGGGTAACCATGCTGTTTGTTGACAAAAAACACTAATGCCTTATAGTTTTCAAATTGATAAACGTACAATCAACTTATTGTCAACGTTTATCACCTTTATTCAAACGACAAATATAACAAAAAAAATTCGACGGTTTACGGAAGAAATAATCACCCCTCAGAAAAGTTCTACCCATACAATAGTAGTCTGTCCCAATGACCCCAATAACCCCAGCGCCATCTTGGAATAGATCCACCGTCACGCGCTCACGTAAACAATCCATTTTATACGCCTATTATCATCTAAAATCGATGTCTCCATGGCTTAAAAATGACATGGTCATTTTCGGCAGGGATCCAGTGCCATGTGGCATTGTAAATCGAGCTGGTTCCTGCAGTTGTTCCTGTTGTTTTCAGTTGTTGTTTTCAGGCAAGAATGGTGCCTTTACGGGCCATGTGTGCTGTGTGTTACGCGAATTTCAGCTCCTTTTTCCATTTTGTCCGGAAGCCAACCTCAAATAAAGTACGCACCCCGACTTTGGCAATGACTTGGGACACTTTTTGAATTTTGAAAAGTTTAAAAAGTGCGTACTTTAATCGAGAATATACGGTAGTCCTATGTTCAGTCATATGTGCAATGCACATAGTTATGGATAGGAAAATGATGGAGCAGACAAAAAAGACCCAAAAAATCAAATCATTTCCAACTTTTGTAACACCCTGCAAACACACCAAATATAAAACCAATCCATCCAGCTGTTCTTCTTATTCACCAATAGACAGACAGACACACAAACACTGTATAAAATATAACCTCATTATGGTGACAATATGGAGTCATTATGGTGACAAAATTAAGTGACAACATAGCATGTGTTACAATTTTAGGCATGGATCCCCCAAAGTGACCCTAGTACAGACCTTCCTTCCAGGCCTCGTGAGCGTGAGGACGGGATTTGGCGCTGTACCAGATGAGTTGCCTGCAGCCGTCATACGCGCAGGAAAACTCGTCATCACCGATACCGTATCCTTCCTGAAATTTACACACAAACATAAGCACATAGTAACCAAAGGAAACTTACAAATCAAACGAACATCATAAGATAATGTTTGAATGTGGGATACACAATTTACAAATGATCAAATCAATAAGTTCTGTCTGTCACATCTGACAACTCCATCAACTGCAAACAAGTAATAGATCATATACTCAGTATCCATAGCCACCCCAGTACTAACTATAGGTCATACAAAGCAAAAATCGTACAAAGGATTGATTTTAAGTCATTGAGGCTTACAGAAGACGTGCCTTTCTGGCTATTGTACATTCATCAGGCAATGTTTGTTTGGTAATACGTAAAATTGTAGTACCGGGTAGACCCTATGAAAGTGGCATGCCGGCAGTGCTTTTGTTGTGTCAATAAAGATATCTCAACATCCCCATTCCTTACATGGTTGAGGAACTTGCTGTCCTTGGTTGCCCAGCCGATCTGCATGACCCCCGCGGTGACGACCAAGACCTCATAGTACCAGATCCCTGCATCCACGCAGAACGTGCAGCGTACACTCTCAAACGACGAGGCGTCACTTCTGGCCTGGTGTCAACATAAAACAAACAGTCAACTTCAAAATGTAGGCAATGTGCAATTTATCTTTTCATCTATACCAAAATTTCAATTGTTTTATGATAAATAGTGTGAGATTTCCTGAATGTCCTATATCTACATAGATAACAGACTTACAGATGCTTACGTCCTATTACCATAGCATCAAATGAGCAAATGACACCAGAACATAAAGCAGTGTCAGGGACAGATGCAGCAGTACAATCAAATACTGGATATAAGTGTATAAGCTACTACTACTGCTACTACTACTGCTACTACTACTGCTGCTACTACCGTATATTCTCGATTAAAGTACGCACTTTTTAAACTTTTCAAAATTCAAAAAGTGTCCCAAGTCATTGCCAAAGTCGGGGTGCGTACTTTATTTGAGGTTGGCTTCCGGACAAAATGGAAAAAGGAGCTGAAATTCGCGTAACACACAGCACACATGGCCCGTAAAGGCACCATTCTTGCCTGAAAACAACAACTGAAAACAACAGGAACAACTGCAGGAACCAGCTCGATTTACAATGCCACATGGCACTGGATCCCTGCCGAAAATGACCATGTCATTTTTAAGCCATGGAGACATCGATTTTAGATGATAATAGGCGTATAAAATGGATTGTTTACGTGAGCGCGTGACGGTGGATCTATTCCAAGATGGCGCTGGGGTTATTGGGGTCATTGGGACAGACTACTATTGTATGGGTAGAACTTTTCTGAGGGGTGATTATTTCTTCCGTAAACCGTCGAATTTTTTTTGTTATATTTGTCGTTTGAATAAAGGTGATAAACGTTGACAATAAGTTGATTGTACGTTTATCAATTTGAAAACTATAAGGCATTAGTGTTTTTTGTCAACAAACAGCATGGTTACCCATGCTACGAATGGAACATCACATGCAGCAGTCGACGTCTCCAGAAGCATTTCGGCGGCAATTTCTTCACAAAAGACGGTCGGAAAGCACAAAACATCGTTTTCTTTGAAGTGGATCAAGATCAAGACCAGTTTTGGGAAGGATGGAAAACTATTCAGGATGTTTTCATGTTCAAATGAACTGTAAATCAGGTGTTGCAGTGCCAAATTTGAGAACTTTGTTTGACATGCCATAGCCGATTTACAAGTTTGCAGAGACGGATTTGCCGGCGGAGAAAACATAGCGTTTTCATAAATTCAGAAGTCCTTGATTTAGGCAAAATTACCATCAGAAAAGAGATTAAACACTATTAATTTAGAATTTGTCTGGTGCAAAAGGTGTTCAAGATCGCTGGAGAAGGGGTGCGTACTTTATTCAGGTTTTTCCATTTTACGTTTCAGTGAGGCAAATTTGTCTGAGACTTGCCCTAAATCGGGGGTGCGTACTTTAATTGGGGTGCGTACTTAAATCGAGAATATACGGTACTGCTACTACTACCGCTACTACTAATACTGCTTCTACTAACGCTACTACTACTAATACTACTACTATTCGGCTTTAATCTAAATGAGTATCCTTTTGTGTTCTTACCTCCAAACCGTGTGGAGATATTTTGAGATATTCACTGGTGTCGTTACTGTTCAGTAGTACGTTGATGCCTTTTAAGTCTGCACTCTCATAAGTTAGTGTCCTCCCATCCTTCAAAACTGTGTATAAGGCAATGGCAAAAATGTAGGGATGCTGTCACATGGTTTTCCAAAGTATGTATTGTACCTTATGTCATACCTGGACCGCAATAACATTTGATATGGGCGTTCTGGACCGAGTGATAATTTTCAGTATCACACACGCTTCTTAGTTGTATCACACAGGCTTCCATCAATACGAAATACACTATTCAATATAATTACGTTTCAAATTTGAGCATATCAACAACATGCCTTCAGAAAAACATATCCACAACAAGGTAATTTTATCTGATGGAATACATTGTATAAAACCACCACAAAGACTACTACAAAACTTATTCTTGCACAGTTGAAATAACTGACATGAATGTGATTGGTCAACAGAGAGTGATTGACAGGTGTCTTACAGAGGTTGTCCAGGCACCACTGTGCACAGAAGCCCACTTGTCTCCTCAGGAATTTGGGGTCGTTGACCCATTTCTCCAGGATCACCAGGTGACTCGTCACACCTGCTTTTGCTATGGTTGCTTTGTTTTCACCTGGAGGAAAGATAAACCTCATTTGCATACTTGGGACATTTACATGGTACTCTTTTCAACATTCTTTACCTTGATTGAGGAGTTTTTAATTCATAAAGGGTTCTAAGGAGTTAACTCAGCTCACAAAGTTCTGGCACTGTACA
The DNA here is from genome assembly GCA_019207045.1 of Branchiostoma floridae x Branchiostoma belcheri. Taxonomy (NCBI): domain Eukaryota; kingdom Metazoa; phylum Chordata; class Leptocardii; order Amphioxiformes; family Branchiostomatidae; genus Branchiostoma; species Branchiostoma floridae x Branchiostoma belcheri. Next base: position 7,447,433 of record CM033028.1, read on the forward strand.
AGGGAAACTATTGTCATTGTCTCATGCTTAATGCAATTGCCCTGGTCTTCAACAATTTGCTAACATGACTACAGATGGCATATTTTTGCGTTACTTTTTATTCCAGGTGAAGTCATTGACAGTCAAGTTCCAGGGGAAGTTCCAGGGGAAGTCATTGACATAAAAAAATGACTTACTTGTCTGTGAAAACTTCTCTAATGCTATTATGGAGTGTAGGATGACTGCAGGATGACATTGAGGATCCTGTAGGGGTAGGAAGAGAGAAACAAATGTTAGTCATCACTTCTGACTTATAATATTTACAAGAAATGTTACATTGTCAAAAAAAGTTGAACTTTGAACTCTTGCAATAGTTGTAAATTCATTTCCTGTAAATGCCTCTAAGTTTGTGGTGATTTAATTTTGCAGTAAGGAGAAAAATAAGTGTTTGCAATGGTTTTTAGTTCACAACAGCAATATAGTCACATACTGTACAGCTAAGTTGCGGTGAAGCAGTTACTGTGAAAACCACAAACATAAAACCACAGCAAAAATTTCAACAGTTACAGTACTACATACCAGGTTTGCTAGAAGGTATTCCAGGTTTCCCTCAGTCAGAAGGCTAACACTATTTGGACCTGCAGAAAAATTAACAACGTGAGCCTCAAGAAAACTCAACTCAGTCAGGCTTCCAAATCACACTTCATCAAAATCTGCAGTACCAACAACACTTGCAAGGTGGGGCACCTACCTGCCAGTTTCTCAGCTATACAGCCCAGTACAGCTGCTATGTTCCTGTGTCTGGCTGGATGCTGCAGGCCCATTCTGGATATCCTTTTGCACAGACTCAAGCTGGATGACAACTTCAATATGGACTCCTACAGAAAGTGGTGACAAATCCAGATATGAACACATTACATAGAGAATGTAGTTGGTTTACACAATTTTATACTGTAAATACAGAAATGTTCGCGGTGGATTAATGCTCGCGATTTTCGCGGTGACCACTTCACCGCGAATTTAAAACCACCGCGAACATTTTTCTATTATGGTATTAGACTGCAGTCTATGGTATAACCGCAAACTTAAATCCACCGCGAAAAGTCCTTTTTCCCGCTACCGCGAAATTAAATCCCCGCGAACTTAAATACAGTATCTTGGAAAATAGTGTTCACCTACAACAGGGATATTGTTTCTGGTTGTGTGTGTCCGCACTCTGTACCTATAACTCAAGATCCTTTAGATGGATTTGTATGAATTTTCGTGTGTGGGAAGTTATTGAGATCCGAAGGATACATTAGAATTTTGGACCCCCCTAGCAGTATTTTCTGGTACTGCAGCATGACAGGCGGATGCACCCTTCCTGAAAGAAGTGTGGTCAGCTGTACCCGACAAATGATCCCCTACGGATGGAGATTGCTGAGATTGAATAAGAAAACAAAAGAAGGGGAGGATTACTAACATCTATGATGGCTTTAAGAAATTCACAAAAAAAACTTTCGTCAATGAAGATTTGGCATCCAGATAACACTTACTTGTTAATAGGTAATAAGATACACTAAATAGCAATTACTCAAGCAACTGGATATGATTTGGGAAATGGTCCAAAATCATATCCAGTTGCTTAAGTAATTGCTATTTGGCATATAAATTCTTTCACAATCACAGAGGCACATGTGCATGAATGAGGTAAATCTTTCTACTGCAAACTCTTAATTTTCACTACATTGTATGAAGTGACATTTAACATACAGTACAGGGTTGGACAAGTCCACTAGCCTGATTGTCCTGGGCAAAGTGCCCTTCTGACAAGCGCATGTCCTATCCCACTTGCCCGATTGGACAAGTACGACTTTTCCATGAGAGATTTTGATATACTTGTTACTCATTACAGTCATAGCATCAAGCAATGTTCAACACAGAAAAATTGAGTCACTAATAAAAGAATTCCATTGCTGGAAGTGGAAATACATAGAAAAATGTCATTCAAATTTTGGGCAAGTGAAAAGTTGGCTCGGGCAAGCAAATTTTTTATGTACTTGCCCGATAGGACAAGCGAATTTTAGAAAACTTGTTCAACCCTGCAGTACAGGCATTCCAGACCTCCGTACCTTGGTTGGTAGTGGACACTCATCCAGCAGCAGAATGATGACCGCTGGACCAAGGGGGTCATCCATGGGGATCACGTTGATCAGGGAGTGGACAACACTCAGCCAGCCCGCCTCTACACAAACAAACAAACAAAGATCAACATACATTCAGGAAATTTAAACTACAAACAGAAGTCCATTGGATTTCATACATTAAACACACTGTGATTTGAAGAAATCATTGAATGAATGAAGACCTTTATTGTACATACATACCCACTGGGTTAAGTACAGGTCACAACAAAAGATACATGACATATATACAAAAAGCAATATCAACCAACACAAGAGTCATATTCTACTGCGTGAATTGGACTTCTTCTTACCTCTTAGTGATACTGAAGACATAGGAACAGATATGCTTTATAAGCAAAGGTTTGTCCAAATTCATAAGGAATATAAATTAGTAAATCTTCATTTTTCCCAGTACCTTTTCTTAATTTTTGTTGTGTCTCAATTGTAGAAAGCAAAACTTTGTAGGCAAACACAGCTATTGTTGACTGTGTTTATAGCTATTGCTGATGATGATGGGAGACAACTTCTACCTTACTGAACCTGAGTCATGAAATATAGAGGAGACACTTCTCCTTAGACTGATAAATGGGTGATAAGTCAGTAAGAGGTGAGTCATCTCCGAGATGACTGTCTTTCCTCGTCCAACAATATTTCCTCGCCCAAATATAACATTTCCTGATTTTCAGAACACAGGCACATAGACTGTAGGAATGGAATGATATTGACTGTATCTAAGTTGTGAAGATTTACATGTCTATCTGATTGAAACTGCCCATTGACTGCAGTATATGTCACTACAAATGTTATTATTGAGCAGGACTAGACATTCTGTCTGGGGATCTGTAGCAGAGAATGGCTGATTTAACCATCTCTCTGCTGCCTAACCTCATTCATCATACAAATTTTCTGCCAGAAGCCCAGAACTGTAACTTGGCATTGAGAAGGTTGATAAAAACGACAGGATAAACTGGATATACTGTCAAATTTCAAAACACTTAAGCCTAATTTTTCAGTTAGTTTAGATTTCTTTTATCTTTTCTTTGACCAGAACATAATGTTCAAGTGGTCAGACCATAGGGAAGATAAAAAAGACTGTTTCAAGGTTATGCTGTGAAGTACTAAGCTTTAAAAAAGAACACCAAACTAACTTCTTGGAATTGCCACTTTTTTCCGCATAGAAAAAATCCATAGAAACATCACTGCTCTGACATCACTTAACTTATAAAAGCTCACATATTTTCTAGCTGATTAACTGAAAAAGGCCTTATGTTTTTTCTAGTTGCCACTGTCCTTTTTGATCTATCAATACAATGAAAATTAAAAATTCATTTCATTGCTTGAAAAGTTAACCAGGCTGGTATGTAGATATAATTGCAGAAAATACATAGATTTACAGCAAGTATTGTTACATTGTAAACATTGTAGGTAACAGTAGGAGAAATATGTGTTTTTACAGTAGGGGCTGCCACATCAATGTTTCATATTCGCTAATGTAGATACATGTACAGATTTGACATCACTCTGTTAAGTCAGGTGCTAGCTGATTCCATCCCAGGCTCCACCTTAATTACATTAGAGGGCCTTGAATGAAATTTGACCGTCTATGAATCCTCCTCACAAAGGGAAAATGCTGTTCCTCAAAGCTCAAATGGATTAAATCATTTTTCAAACATTTCTTGTCATTTTTGCCACACAGGAGTGATCTCTGAGTGGAGCTATGGGATAATTTGTAGAAAATGTACGGTTACTTTATTGTAGCGGGTGATTTGTGAGAGCTATCTGGTTCACTAAGGGAACACTCGTCGCTTCTCGTGCATATAGATGAGTTCATTTAAGGTTTACATGTTGGAGAGATGCAGGGTGCTGTAAAACACTCTGGGTAACACACAGAGAAATTACAATTACAACAGGGCTGCGTAACTGGGTACTGGTTACATCAGGAAAATCTTTCACATACACTACAGCTCCAAAATTTCAAACATCGATGTTTTCAACAAAACAAGGAATTCCTACTACAAAAATTAAGGTCTAGAAAATGACAAAAACAATGCGAGGACATCAGGGCTGCCTCCAGCTTTAATTTTTTGTCCCACTCATTGTTTGGGACCCCACATTGTTAGTTTTTGTTGTAAACCTGTCATTTTAAGCTTGAAAAACATATTTTCAGCAATTTTATTCCATGAAGCTATGATGTCTGGACAAAGTGGATTTATTTTTTTCCATCCAAACAAGCAAATTTCCATCCCAACAAGCGAATTTCAATCCCAGCATGGAGCGATGGATCCTGGAGACAGTCCTTATGCTACAAGATCTTTGATTGAAGATAATTCTTACCTTTCTCTGCGATATCATGCAGGGCCAGCATGGCATATGGCGGCTCCTGTTCACTGGAAAAACAAGAAACCATAAAAGTCACATTCATGTTCATCTGTTTTGTTTTGTTTTGTTTTGTTTGTTTCACATAACTAATTTAAACAGTCTCGAGGCATAACACATCAGTTATGTACAGTTATTACAAGTTTCATCATACCAGTTTGAGTGAATCAAACTGTGTTGGGTTCTTCAACATGCTTTTAACTTTTTTTAACTTCTCCTCAAACAAGGAAACTTCAGCTATCTGAAAGGATGTCCCTAACAGAGATTCATTTTCACCTAAGTCGGGTGAGGAAAGTGGTGCTAATGCCTTTCCCAATGGCGCAACATTGGTACGGTACCTGTTAGGGATTCAAACCCAGGACCATTAGATTCTAAGCGAAGTACCCTAACCACAAAACCATCATGCAGCCACACACTTTGATTGTTTTACTTTTAGCAATATTTCATTTAGTTTTTATTGGTACATCAAAATTTGGAGTAGAAGTAGGTCAAATCACACCAGGAGGTAAGCATGGGTTTTCTGAGATGACAGAATAAAATGCAAGGCTGGGAATAACGACAGTCGCTTCATTAAAAGAAGCCTTTACATCCAGTAAAGATTTCATTTTCAAATAATTCAATGTAAATCTGTAAATCTTGACATATTTTGCAGTGGTTTTATATTCACAGTTTTTGTGTGAAATCTCCCCACAAACTCTTCACACATGGAACATTTGTGTTATGTTGCCTTACTAAAAACAATACTAATATTTTCATTTCAACAATGAACTATAATACCGTGAACCACTTCTATCTGCTCCAACTGCAAACTTACATCAATTTTCAGTATCTAATGCTCATATTATATTGAGCTAATAATTTTCGACATCTAACTAGTGTCATACCACAGGCTTCATAACCATATGAAAGATACGCGTCCTTGCCCTACATTGGAACAGTAGCTTAATATATTATATTTTGCCAATCAATTGGAGCACAGCAGGTTGACTTCAAAATTGGCTAAGAGTCTGAACGACCTGAAATCATCAATCCCCGACAGGGATTCAGGGGGAATGTTCTACTAGTATGCTCTAACTGCCATAACTGCAAGGCTTGAAATTCATTATAGGAATTAGTTGAACTGGTGCTGCTGCCAAAGAACGGAGCAGCCAAAGCTGGAGCCACACTTATATCATAATATGAAGATAAGCATTTGAAGCAATAGAAGTTGCCGACATTGTGTGCCTACAAAACTGGCATGGTATGCCAAGGGCCATGATCTATCTCAAATGATTGATAAAGATGCACATATCTTATCCGAAAATATACAGGGCTTGAAATATTGGACGCATACACACTTTCAACATTGGAGATGTCACATACATGTAGTTATTTACAGTGGTTGCACCAGTGCACATAGATGTTTTTATATGTAAAGGTATGCTAGTACAGCATACAACTTAATCCTTGACCCTTTAGTGTCAGAAACATCCACAGCTGCAGATATCTCTTTTTTTTTCCGCAGTGAATGTTTTCATCAGCCCTAGTTACATCATTGGGAACATAGCAATCCTGGCCGGGGCAATAAGGCAATAAATTTTGTCCTCACCACTTGCCCTGTGGTTGACACAGACAGCTGAAATCATACCTGCTAACCACTGTGTGTGTATCACATATCCACAGTGATGGACAGCACTACTCTGTCAACACACCATACTTTACACAACACTTGCTGGCAAAACAACGGTACATAAAACATAAGTACCCTCAAAGTATATAGTAAAGATTAAAGTAAAATATGTTCTTTTCAACATTGTAATAAATGATTTTCATTGATGTGATTTATCAATGGCAATCGGAGAAGCAAAGTGTAGATATGACTTAAGTACAATTGGTCCATGGATTAAAACAATCAAACTAATTATCAATAATGCAGCCACACGTGTTTATGAGCACTTCCAGTCAGCAAACGAGCTTAGGCGATCTATTTTCTTGGTTCTCAGATTTTTGTTGGAAAACATTTAGGGAGTGTGGCAGAAAGAAATACATGGTGATAATGACACCATACCAATTTGATAATCAGATTTCATAGCTTTCAGATTTGCAGCTTGATCATTTTCTTAATCAAAAAAATATCAAATGTGTACCAGCTGACAAATAGATCTACTAGTACTAGCCATTTATTTCACACCATTTCCCTTAAGCCTGTCAAGCTATCAAGAACACTGGTGTTCAGTTCGCTGGTACAGTACAGCACAAATCAATACTTCAGCATATGGTGCTTCTGACGGTGTCAGGAATAGATGCATATGAAGTTAAGTAATCTATATCCATCAGGGCTTCTTCAAGTGCATTTTGGGGAATAGATGCACAGAACACTGGTGCACATAACCTAAAAATCTATTAATTAAGTACCTTACTGCTTCTCTTCAGAATTTGAATCTAAAACTCTAAAGCTAATGTCAGAATTTCACGGTTGGACAAGTTTTGTTATCTTTTCTGACACAATCTTTTCAAGAAAAAGTGTAAAATAGCATCTTTATGTACATAACACTATACAAATGTACACTGGTTCAGCCAGTTAACAATTAGGTGAACAACTTGGCTAGGGTGACTTGTGTATGAAGGTGTAAATCATGTTGGGTGTGGTGAAAGAACAAATCAATAAGAACATCAGGGGTCCATCCTAGTGCGCTTTTGCCAAACAAGAGAAATGCAGAGTTGCAATGCTCGAGCTATCAGAAGTGGCGGCCATACAGAATGTGTTTGCCTTGAATTTCAAGTTGAAAGAAGACAACCACCTTCCCCTTTTTGACATTCAAATCTCAATTCAAAAAGTATATTCAAATCATGATTTAGACATGGCAAAGCCTTGATTTTGTCTGGTTTAATAGCTTTGTCATACAAAACTGGATAGATGGCTTTAGATATGAAACATTCAACTTAGAAAATACAGTTAATCCTTGAACATATAACTACGAGTATGCTGTCTACATAAAGCAAAAGTGTAGGATAGATCATGCAGTGTACTTACTTATCCACCAGTGTCCGTATGACCGCCAGTGTGTCCAGCACAAGCTCATCGATGGTCACTTTCCTCGGCCGCATCCCCACGACCCTCGCGACCGGCGGCTGTGGCGCCGGCCTCCTCGGAGGTCTTCTCCGGTCCCTGTTGTCCCCCGGTAGTCCCTGATCCGGCGAGGTCACTACCGTGGTGTGGTTGTTGACTGGCGGTGCGTTTGTCCATCCCGATGCCGGTACCGGCTGCGGATTGCTCGTGTACGCATTACCATGATCCTCTTCTTCTGCACTGGCCTGGTCTCTACACAGACAAGCGTTACCCATCGTACACGCTGTTGTACAATTCCTTTGATCAGGTACTGAGGAGTCCGCTGGAAGGTGCAGCCCTCCCAAGGAGTGGTACAAGGTTCTTTCCAAGACAAGGTACAAGACTGGAGCAACTTGAGTTCCCAACAGGTAACCTAACCAAGAGGTCACGATCATAAATGTGGTGTGGATATGACATCGGTCATATCACAAGTACACATAACTATGGTCTGGAATTTTATTTTCTTTCTTTTTATGATGCAGTCAAGGCACAAGAGCGTCTTTCTGTGATCTGAGTAACAAGACTGGATGTTGGCTGTGGGTGGATGTCCCTGTAAGCAGAAGAAGGTAGGATAATGTTCTCAAACACCGTGGTATTCAAGTTTTGAGGTACAAATATCTTACACTGCACTAGCGGAAGCGCTGTAGATAGGAAGCCATACACGATATGGTTACCTCTTTCATTCTTCTCTCTTTGGTTAACGCACATTTTCTCCAGGACACAAGTTCACAGAAAACTATGAAGACCCAAGGAATGGTGAGGGAACGGATCGGGCACAAGGAACGTCCAATTTACAACATCGGGTAGCTGACTACAAAATTTTATTCTCCGGGAGCTAACGGAAAGAAAACGTACCGTACGGTTACCGTTAGTTTCTAGGGCCCTGACATCTGGGTCGCAGTTCGCAGCTGTCCGGCTTCGGGTCGAAATATTCCTGGCATTCTAAGTAAGGATCTGACACGTGTACAGGTGAAAATCAGGCCACAGGAATCGGTAAAACTAGCGGTTTCATCCGCCCACCTCCCCAGTTCGTTTGGACGGCGGCCATTTTGGGGATGGGAATGCCGGGTACCGAATTTGACCTCAAGTAACCCCCTCGACAACAAGGACAGCAGCGACATCTATCAATAGATATATAAACTGCACGAGACAGGCCAAGTTTGCACTATCATGCTGATAATAAATGAATGAAAGGCCTTTATTGTACAATCTTGCATGCAATCGAAGAGGAAGTTTCTTTCCTTGGTGTATAAAGTACATAAAGTGATACTCATCCTCTATCTTATTTAGATTGCAATATTGGCAGATTCTTTGCTCCGGAGGAATGTGGCTATGTCTGCCCTTTTCAATATGGAGTTTGAGAAAACTAATCCGAAGTTTTGTTATAGCTGTTCTGTGTCGAATGTTTGCAGTTATGCTGATCATTGAAAATTTTGAATGACAACTTCTTTGTAGACTTAAAGAAAGATTCTTGAGTTGGGCGATCCGCGAGGGTAGAGGATTTGTGAACAGTTCAATTTACTATGCATTAAAGATCATTTGCAGGAAAGGCATAAGAAAAGTAACGCAACCATTCCAAAACGCAGAATTGTGAAGTTCGTCAAGCAATCACAAAGAAAACTCATAGATTGAACGTAACGTTAGATATAAAAAAGATTACTTGACCAAAGGTTTTGCCCGTCCAAACGAAGACCTTACGAAAGTCACGGTTTTGTTGTGTCAATAAAGACAACATATATCAAAAGCCCAGTGAACCATTGATTATGTAACATAGGCTAGCGTTCTCACGGCCACTTTGTGTGTCAATGACCTGAAAGAATGAGTTGACTTGTGCCATGGCGCCCTGATGCCTCCGTGTATGCATTCCAACTTTTTAACGATAAATAAACATCGGAGGAAAACAAGACGCAAGCCAGAAAATATTGGATATTGCAAGTAGGTTCAATCTTGAATAGCGGCAGGAGTCAAATGTACACACGAGGCCAATCATGGCGATTCATTCCATTTCATTCGAGAGTGCGTACTTAATGCATGGCACTCTTTACATTTATAAAGCAACAGATAGGTTATATTCTCATTCAAAAACTATTAACGTACATTGTATTTATCAAGAGTTATTTGCATATTTCCTTTCGCCATAGATACAGATACGTTCATCACAGGCTAGATTATTCTACACAAGATTCCAGAATACTTTGACACAGTAAAAGGTATTTACATATTTGTTTTAGTGTAGTACAAGTGTAAACAAAACATCAAAAGACACATTAGATTTTCTGTAACATTATACACTCTAGGATAAATGACTATCTAAGGCAGACTACGATCAAGGACATTGATACTTGTAAATACTATTCCATAGTGTACAAGGTCGCTGAAGTTCAGAATAGTGAGTTTCTTCCGACTCTACATGAGGATCACAATTCGAAAATGCGAACTTAGGATTCAATACCTAGGGACGGTACGATAATTGTCGCGAGGGAAAGGACTGGTGCGTATGAGGTCGTTTCTGACCGGTTCGGAGCAGTATATTTTACACATCGGTGTTAGATTCTATCACAAAATACATTCAACCCACACACACTACCCCACCCCCACGCACCGGCCCGCCTCCGCTAGATGTCGTATCGCTCCTTCCATTTCACTTGATGGCCATGTTAAGAAGTCTGTGGTTAACTGGATTTCCAATTTGGCGTGAGACTGGGTATCACTACGGTAACGCCAAGTTTTGCTGAGTATAGTTTGGTGGTGTGACACTTTTCTCGCTTTACTTCAGAATCCTATCATTCATCTCTTGTACTTTTAGCTTTGTTTGTTTGTTGTTGGTCCAGAACTGTCAATACAGCTGTACATATTTTAACTACCCTTTGTGTAAGGAGTTAGACAATGAAAATGATAAATTTATTCATTTTAGACAAGTGGATCCAGATATTTTTGGAATGCTGACCACTTGTTGTGTAAATGTGACCCCTTGACATCACCGTCAGGGTTACCATGACGACAGACACAGTCATTTGGCGGGTAGTAACAGTCACCGACTGTTTCTAAAACACGCTGAATCGCCTCGCTCTGGCGGCTCTCTGTTTCGGAAGTCGATGAAAGATTGAGCTTTCTGGCGCGCTCACGTTTCCTTCCTCTGATCCACTGCTTTCTCGTCGGTCCCTAAAGCGTGAGGGATTAACCGGCATCCCCGAGAGCCTCCTTGAAGCATCAAAGACGTCCTGGTCTTCGTCAGACGACTCTGACCCACCCGTTTTCTTGGTGCCTGGAGCGCCCATCCCCTCAGCCTGTTCCTTGAGATTGTCCTTCGAGCCCTCTTCTTCTGACAAAGTCTTCATAGTGGAGGAAAAACCAGAGACTGGCAACCTATGGCCAAACGATCTCTTCCTTTCCTTTGGTGTAACAGGAGGTGCAGTAATCAGCTCTTCATCGGTGCTGCTGGAACGCCGAGACATCGGAACGTCCCAAGGATGCACCTTTGCCTGTACCTGTTCCTCTTCAAACTCTTCTTTCCCTTTGAGCGTCTTGAGGATGTGACCAAAGCGCTTGCGAAACCGTCGAACATCCTCCTTTCGTTTCCCTACCCATCTCATAGGATCTAGCCGGCTGCCATCCTCCACTGACGAGTGCATATCACCGGCATCCTTCTTCTCATTGTAACCGGAATCTAGACTGCTGGGAAGGGACATGCTGCGTCTCTGACCCTTGGCATAGGCTAGAAACATGCGCACGGAGTCCTCAAGATCGGAAGCAGGATAGTCATTGTGTCTCATCACACTCATACTTCTACCTCTTTTCAGAAATCTTCCAAGCCTGGACTTCTTTTTCTTCTTTCTTTCTGTCTTCTCATTGCTGTCTGACTCATTACTGCTTTGACTTTGTCGCTCACCATCTTCTTCTTCGTTTTCTTCGTTTTCGTCTTCAGAAGGCGTCTCCTCCTTCGTTTCCTCCAGTTCTATATCATCGTTACTATCGCTGGAAGGATCGTTTAAATCATAGAAAGGGCGTCCTTCAATTGTAACTCTTCTTTGTACAGGGAGCCGCTGTGTTGGTCCGTTCTCTTCGTCGTCTTCGATTTTGGGCACCTTTTTGCTTCGATTCAAAGAAAACAGTGAAAACCTTCTCGTCTTTGCCTTTCCTTCTTTGTCCGTGTATCCGTGGTCACCGGTCTTCCAAGACGTCATGAAAGACCCCACTGAGAACCCCAAATCTGGAACGCTGAATCTTCTAGATCTTGGTTGACGCGTGGCGATGTGCTCTATGGCGACTTGATCCTCATCTGTAGTGTCGATATCGATGGAGCTTTTCCTACTGGAGAACGACAGTCGGCGGTAAGCAGATTCTAGAAGACTGTCAGTGCTGTCGCCTTGACTGGTCTCACTGTCATCAGACACCATTGACACCCCAGACAGCTTCCGCCCGATCTCATCCCGATATTTCCGTCCTATGTCCATGATGGCCTCCATCATTCTACTTCCCGATGACTTTCTCCGTTCACCAATGCCGTCCCCGGGTTCAGAATCAGACTCTTCCAGCAGCCACGATGGCATGAAGCTTCTTCGTCTGAAGGCACTGCCTCGTTCTGCGCAGGGGTCCCAAATGGAGACTTTGCCCAGAAGCTTCTCTTCATCAAGGGTTTGTGTCTGATGCCGAACGAACTCTACCCGCTGGAGTAACTGTTCGGGGACCTCCTGTGGCGACTGCCCTGCGATGGCCTCTGTCAGCCGATGGTTCAGGTGATGGTGGATCTGTACAATCTCCTTGTTGCTACCACACGTCAGCAGGTTCTGTCCCAGCTCTATCAGCCCCTCGTGTTCGTCCGTGCGAAGCCCGTGCTGCTGCTTTGCCTCTTGTATCTTTATCCACATCTCCATCGCAAAGTCATCCACTCTACCGAGAAGCGCGGCCTCCTTCTCCTTCACCGTCTTCGTCAAAGACTCAATGACGTTCTTCGCCTCTTCTTGGATTTCCGCTCTCACCTTTTGAACTGTAGCTTGGAGGTCGTCGTCAAGCTTCCATCGCCCTTCCCTGCACTTACGAATCATTTCCCTCGCTTCCGACCTGTAGACTTCGGCCTTCTCCGACAGTCCGGTGATGTCGTGATACATGTGCTCTAGCTCGGTGCAGATGCCGCACGCCATTTCTCGGCAATCCTCGCAGAAGGACAGCTCCGGCTCGCCGTGCTGCGGGCAGATGGAGTTCCGGCTGAGGTGCATCTCTATGAGATGGAGCGGGGAACACTCCTCGCAGAGATACTCGTCGCAACTACGACACACCCTCGTGCAGGGTAAGAGACACCGTGCGGGATCGCGGTAGGATTTCGCTTTGTGATGACAGTGGTGCCTCCTAATATCTACATCCAAATCACAGACCGATATAGCGGTACAGGTCTGGGAGAGGCGTGAGAGAAACTCCGCTGCCCTGTGATACAGCGCATCTAGTCCGATCTTGGGCACACGTGTGACGATTGCACAGAGGGGACAACTGAGTTGGTTGTCGGATCCAAGATGGCGGCTGATGCAGCGGAGACAGAAGGCGTGCCAGCAGTAGAGGATTCTGGGATTGTGCAGCCGTCGATAGCAAAGTCGGCAGAGGAGGAAGTTGAATTCTGCAGGAAGACTGTGGTCTACAGCAGCACTCCGCCTCCTCCCATCTTCATCTCCGTCTGTAAGAAAAAAGTCAACATGGAAATTTAAAATTTGTTCCACACTCGACTCGTAAATTTCAATAACCTGTGGTTGGGCCGTTGGGGTTGTTTACTTAGGTGGATTGTGAAGCCAGAAGCCCAGTGTTTTAGCCGCGAGCAACCAACGGGCCTTATCGAAATGGACTCGAGTACGGTTAGATTTCGGTGTGAGTGGATCGAAACTAACAGCCCGGTCTTACGCAACTCTTGGGTATTGTACAAAACTTGTGTGTTAAGTCTCGAGGCAGTTAACCGGTTATACGGAACAAACAAATAAACAAACACAATATGTGGAAGGATGTCAACCCAAAGACCAGTGGTTTCATCCACTCACTCCAGGATGTACCCCTACTCTTATCGTATATTTTGATTCATTGAACCATTTGATTCTAAAATAACCGTTGAATCGTCATCAGAGTTTTTAAACCACCGGTACCTTGATTTCAGATTCGAACCTAGTGCCCTTAGATTCTAAAGATGCACTCTCACTGCACTTTCGTCAAGCTTGCGTCACTGTTTTGTTATTTTTTCCGATAATTTAGACATTGCGTGATACGTAAAAGTATGACTTAGAAGACAACAAAATACATAAAAAGTAAGAAAATTCGTTCTTTTTCTCTGAAATTCGTTGAGTATAGTTGGAACCCCGCTGTGACGCAAGCGTGACGCAAGTGCAGTAAGAGTGCACGTGCACCTTAAGTCAATAATTGTCATTAAAATAATTTAAACCACCTTAATGTGCCTTTCTGTCAAGGTCTACATTGTCTTGTGTTAATGGCCCATACACATTCCAAGAAGTTGCAATATTGCCACACTATACTTGCGAAGGGTTACACAACGCTATTAGGCTAGTGTATTTTCCCATTTGGTCTATCTATGTTTAGGTCTCTCTCTTTTTTGCTGAAGGCGTTGGCGGCTTCTTCTGACTACTCAACCGTTTTGTTGCAATGTTTGTTTTTGTGTTGTATTATGTAAGAGTGTCACCCTTTGTTTCCTTTACAAATGGCCTTTTACGTTTTTGTTAACGTTGACTCATCACAGCCATTTTACCTGCAGCGATGGCTGGAAAGATTGAACATTGTATATCGACTTCTGGAGTAATATTTTGATTGTAAATGTTAATGGCCTTTTTTCTGCGAACATGCCATTTTTGGCTTCGGCAGACTGGTACAACAGGCAGGTGTATGGCGATTTGCAGTATGGTCGCATTTCTTTTTTGAAAAGGGCCAAAATTGATGCCTTTTTCTTTTGGGAAAGAGTAGACTATACTGTAGTGCGCGCAGCTTTGTGGCCGAAGGGCTACAGAAAACGGAAATAGGCACCGCAAGGGAAATAGTTTGAATACTGTAGTAATATAACTTAAGATGTGTTAAGATAGATATTGTGTGGCACAGGGCTTGACCTGTCCTCCTTTTACTTTTCCAGAAGACCACACTTGTAGAAGTCTTTCTGCGTGATTGCACGAGACGAAATGTGTTGGCACGAATATTCACTGAACATAACTTGCTAAAAGGGCACAAAGGCACGGATGTTTGACGGTAAATAGTCTTCTTCTTTTGCGACAGTAGACACAATCACTGTCCCTGTTTGTAAACTGTTCCAACAGAAAGGGGTGACATGCCATGACTGTGATGCTTTGTTGGAATCCCATGTCACGTTAATGCCACAGTTTACGTCTAAAAATAGATCATTTGCAAGTGTAACGTTAACTACTGCACTTCCACCGTATACCCTGAGACTTCCACACTAAAACAATGAATTTAAAGAGCTCCACTAATACAGCATCAGGTATCCCTGAAGTATGCACACTTTAGATATGAGGGCTCAACACATTCTTGTGATGATGATGATAACTGTTTATGTGGCGGTCTTAGTGTTTCCTACGGAATTACGAGTACTAGCTATAGCATGGGAGTTTACGTTAGACTTGTCCTGTATCAGGGACAATTTTTTCCTCAGTCAATTGTTCAGACTTTACCTAATCTCTTTCGGTTGACACTAGAAGTACTGGCCTTAGTTTATTTCATAATGTTTAGGCATACTTTATCAAATGTTTTTACAAAATGAATGAGTACTTCTCAAGTTAACTTTCGCTCGTATCGCTCCTTTTCCGGCAAGCTCTTTGAACATTTCCTTGTCAATTTCCACTCCCGAGAGCCTTCCTATTTCTTCCTTTGGGCAAATAAGTACTTAACGCGCCATGAGTTTTCATAATCATTTCGTCTCATTAGTTTCATTTTGTAGATTCTTTTGAGTGTTGTATTGAAAGTAGTAGTTTTTTTCATGAAGCACAACGACTTTGTGCATGCTGTGCAGGTTAACAAACTGGAAATATTTGACACAAGCGCAACAATTTTAACAGCATATATCATACTAGTCATATATCTTACAATCTGGTCATAACTGCATAGTAAGGGGCCAGGCCGAGCAGCTTTCGGGAACGAAAAGTATGACATAAAAGACACCAAACTACAAAAGACGTACATAGAATAATCGTGGACATTATTTGTGTGTATTTTCATGTATACGTTTCTATTCTATTTTTCGTTTCCACAAACAACCCGCCCGGGCCCCAGTTTAGAAATGTCATGTAGGCCTAACTAGTGGCTATTGGCTGCCCTACCTTTCGCTGTGCTGTCTGCACCAAGCGTCGCCATCTGCGTGACCCACTCACGACTCCCTGTCATTTGCAGCACTCTTTGTAGCATCTTCTTTCGTCTCTGCTTTTATCTTTGAAGAGTTAACGTTCTCGGGACAACTCCTTCTCTTCCCGACTATGTACAGCAAGTGCCAGTGCTTAGACCACTGACCTTTCCCATGTATGCAAATTATGCATTCTAAAACGTCGTCCATTCATGAGTGTCGGAAGTGACACTTCATTGGTTGAAGATAATGTCAAGGTTGCCATACAAGGTGTTTGACCGAATCCCACGTTTAAATCACGTGCACTTGGCTAACCAACCAGCTTTTTACACCTGTCGCCGTGCACCCGTGTTTTAGATATTTGTTTGCTGAGAAGGGGAGCTCTGGAGATAGAGACAAGAGGTTCAATGAACTCTCGTAACATGTTAAAGGGAGTGATACAGAATGCTTTTTAAATGTCGTGTTCTTATCTGAAATTTTGAATCAAGCTATTCCCAAAATGGTTTACACTCTCATTTCGGAGAAATGAAGTGAAAGATAGTTTACGTGTATGCTTATGGTGTGCGCGTTAGTGCGTGTATGCGAGTCTGTGTGTGTCTGTAGCCCAGGAATGCATTTCGGTATTTTTCGATCTTCTATAATTTTAGAAGTTTATCTCCAATTTTCAGCCCAAAAGGCACATTTTCGCCTATTTGCCATGACATCAACATCGAAATAGCATTATGTTTGGTAGGGGGTAGCTTGGGAACGTATGACGTTTCATTTTTACAATGCTCATTTTGTCAGATAGGATGGGGGAATATCTCTGCATTTACTCGCAAATGTTACCTTCCTAGATTTCCATATAAGCCTCAAAGAAACACAAACGTCAAAAATCCAGACAACACAATTCCTTATTTATGTAGAAAACTTTTTTTTTCATTCTATGAATTGCATTATAAACATAGAAAATCATTCAAAATCCAAAACCCAATCTTTCTTGCATATCAATTCTCAGGTCGAGTTACTGCAATATAAAGGGCATAACTCCCCATTGTTCTTTTGCTCATATCACGCACATGTTCACATGAGCAGAGCACCAACAGACTCGTAGCCCAGCTACAAATTAACATATTGTCAATGATAATACAATACACGCGTAATTCAAAATTGATAACGAAGAAGTAACATACCAGAAATACCAATAAATACTATTACATTAATGCTTACTCGAAAGTAAATTTCAATTGTATATTGAGATTTAACATTTCAAGTGGTGTGACTCATTCAAGAAATCAGCTCTCCCACAAAATTCAGGACCTGTTGTTAATCAGGTATTCGGCGACAAGCCGCTAGGTGGCGCAAGTAATCAGGCCGGCCGTCTGTTTACAACTATACGCCTGTCATGCACAATTTCAGCCTCCACGTACTCTACTGCCTCCACTCAAGCACATGCTTTTCAATACAAGATAAGATCCCGATATTTCTGATTCTTGGGTTGAAAGATGTAGTCTGGCATAGACTATTTGCACTCCCTCTCAGAAAATTGAAGAAAATATTTCCTTGAAACATCGCATTCCTTTATCGTTACAGGTTCAGCTAGACTGTCTTTACCTCGGAATGGCTTATATGTTGAGACCTTGTCTTCAGTCTTTTGTCATGTCTAGGCTATGAATTTCACTTTTCTTCGATATATTGCAACAAAAGTAATCTCAGCCCTACATGTAAGTCCATTTCTTCACTCTTTAGCTCTGCCTTGAAATACCAGCTCTCTCTCTTTCCGCAACATCCCTACAGAAACTTGATAATCTGAACATTCTTCATATTCCATCTTCAATCCTTCCAGTGTATACAGCCTTCACTATGCATTCATTGCTTATATGTTTATACCGACACATTGCTCATTTCTGACTTCATTCTGACCCTACTTCGTATTCTTTACGCTAATTGCATTCGTAACCATGAATAATTCTCTTTACACGTGGTGCGTGCATCTAGCACGTTTGTCACCATTATTCACATCTAGTAGAAAATTACAGTTATTTTCTTGCGTTTCTCTCTTCTTTTGTTTTTTTTTACAACACAGACAGATTGTGACAAGACTTCGCCTTCATTCTTGCCACCCTATCCTTCTTACTACTGAGCAGCCTCTCCAAAAACTCCATAAAACGTTCAAAGTAGCTTTTCTCCCTTTCGGGCTCCCTTCTTGGCTCCGTCCTCCTGGCTGATCTGATTCTGTTACGGAGTCGCCTCTGCTGATTGGCCAGTCGCCTGGCCTCAGTGCGCAGCCGCAGTTGTCTGACGGAACCCTCGAACAGCTCGTCGACGTTATGGTTGAAGGTAGCCGAGGTTTCGATGAACTTGCAGTCCAGACCAACCGCGCACTCGACACCCTCTGAAAAGTAGAGAAAAAAACAACAATCTAAAATCTGAAAGATACGAAGATATCTGAAAGATATCAGAGTCTCAATAATGACCTTAGTAATTGGTTGAGCTAGATCATGTGACCGTTCCAAAATGGCGGTGCCCATGCCGTGATGGGTAAAACAGAACGGTTTTTATACCGAGAGAGAAAAAAAAAACACAACGAAGAAATAATGCAATCTTGTCCATGGCACTAGAAAGGGAGAGAGTCGTGGGTCGGTGATTTTAGTCTCTACCAGACTGACTACGCTGGCCATTAACGTTAACGTTATAGGGAGAATGATTTGATGATGACGCCAGGGGAATCTTGCTAATGGCTGGTTTGGCACGAGGGAAAACATTAACCTTAGCGTGGACTGAATCCCCTGGCCAACTTTACGATTCTTTTGCCGAATAATACGATCTCCGTACCCCAGTAGGAAGGCTTGGCGGAGGCTATACTGATTTACCTTCTGAGGACACCTGTCGCCTCCGCTCGAGGTCGCTCTTGTTGGCGGCGATGATGATGGGCGTGTGGGCGGTCTTCTTCGCTCTCCTCAGGGACAAGGCCACGTCCGCCGCCCGTCGGAAGCTCTCCCTGTCCGTGGACGAGTACACGATGATGTAGGCGTCCCCGGCGTTTAGAAAACTCTCGTCGTCCGAATCATACAGTTCCTGCAGAAAGCATAATTAATGGAAACATGATTTTTACGACGAAATTGATCTCTTAACAGTAAAAACATCTGAGTACATAATATCATATATAGAAATACTACAGTTATCAACCTAGGATTGATGTGACTCATATTTTGTGGTTTCCTAGAACTAACGTTGAGTGGAAATCTTTACCATCAAGTACTGAAGAGACATCCTAACTAGATAGATTTAAACACGCTTGCAGTTAGCTGTGTAAAGGTCAGTTGTGACAGGTCGTACTGTGTAATATAGCCAGCTGCTTCCTTGTGCGTACCTTTGAAGCAGGTGTGTTACTAAGAAGGATGGTTAGAAATACAGATCACAAAACATCAGCACTATTTCCGAGTACATATCATACTCTGGTAGCTGTCTAACTCCCGGAGTAGCTAGAAGCTTGTGTTTTGGCATAGATATCTTTTCAGTCCTCGACCTGATAGTCCTTCAGCACCAAGGACATGCACATGTCAACGCTTTGAACAGCCACCACAGGCAGTGAACTGGACTGGCTTGTGAAGCGCCGATTCGCGATTTTCTACATATCTAGATGGGTCAGACCTTTACGGCATAAGAGCCTGGGCCGCCACCTGAGTCGCCACCCACCCCCCAACATTATAACCGCCAGCGCCCACGGAAGGCCGCGAGGGGGGACTACACCAGAGACAACTGGAATCACTAACTCGTTAACGTCCCGTTGGGCAGCAATTTCCTCTCACATTAAGGGCGATTTCTGTGGTGAAAGAAAACACCTGCGTCTGGCTATTTGTCAGAATGACGTAACTCTGACCAGCTCTTGGCGTCATTCTTCTGCACAACCTCCGCACGTTACATGTGAGGCGGGGAGTCAGATTACACCGCGAGCCACCATAAATCATGGAAACATGAGCGTTTTGAATGTCGTCTGCACATTCATGTAATGAATGTCTGGCGCTTAAGTGTAGCAGTTAAGAAATTGGAGGTTAAACCCTCGCTGGCACTGCGGGGGCGCGTCCGCCTATCATCTTGTCAATGGGTGCATTAGGTCCAATCGCTCTCTGTCCCCCCGAAGCAATTCCCCCTCCTATTGTCTAAACGGGTGCCCGTGGTGGAGGAATTTATCAATTACAGGTCAAAGGAACGGGTGGACTCGAGAATACGAATACGAGGGCCTGTGGACTTAATGGCAAAATATACGGCGAGCAATGTTTCTCAATCTCTCAGATTTCAGTTGCCTGATTCAATGTAACGTTACAATGTGCGATATGCAATCCTCGAGAATCAGTGTGCAAATTGCCATGTTGCATGCATACAAATCCCATTCAAACCATAGCTCAACATTTACAATCTGTGGGGCTTAAGAGATGTTGAATATGACAGATGAGCCAATACATAGCGATTTTTCATGACGCTCGTTAAGTTTATATGGTTTATACAACACCCTTGATGGTAATGGTTTATACCTCCCGTTGGAAGGTACAGCCCTCATTGATTCATCCCTTTTGCTTCGGAAAATGGAATAAAGCCACAGGGTCTGTTATGAATGAAGCCAATGCTGTCTCGTCAAGGGGTTTCCGATATAGGACATAAAAGAATACAGATATACATGTACAGCTATTACGTAATAACAACAACATGGGTTATCTAATTATCCTATAGGAGATAATGGGCGCTAACGTTACGAAACATACGCTCATCCGTTAATCTATGTGGTACGACGCTCCCCAGATATTTGCTGACGCACTTCCGCTTCCGGTGACTTTGTGAGCCGTTGGCGCCCACACCTAAGGACGCGTGATAGGATCGTCTATCAATTTGCGACGTCCCAAACCCGTTGATTAGATTATTGGCTATGTTGATACATGTAGTTTACATAGTATCACGACGGGGGCTTTTCACTCAACACGTTACCTGGACAGCTGATTTTGATACATTATACAAGCCCAATTTTAAAGTACTGCCCGTTATTTTACGTTAACAGCGTTGCTTTTGTATAAAATGTTGATTTCTGTCACTTCTGTGTATCTTCTATCTCTGACCCACCAATTTTGTTTTTAAAAATCATCCGTTAGCGGATAATAACCACTTGGCACACTTTTCTCCAGACTAACAGGGCAATAATCCAATAACAACCCGTTCTCCAGCTTCTGTCGCGCCATATTATTTCGGTATGACGCTGATAGGAGAATAACGCGCGGGATTGATCCATTGGACATTATCTGTGACAGAGGGTAGTTTCGAATCTGGCACAAATATCGATTTCCATTTTTTCCTCTGTCTCTCTTTCTATAACGAAAGGATAAGCGGTCGTTCTGGCATTGTGGACTCAGGCCGGCAACGATCCGCGGCCTTCCATAAAGTGTCATGGGACATTTTCATTAAGGAAATCTGCCGACACAGCCTATGGTTAACCTTTATGTTTAATTCAGTAACCTTCTATATTTTTTCTGACTCATCGAACAAAAAATGAATGCTGTAAAATCGTGAATAGGAACGAGCTACCTTTTTTGAATTCTGAGAGAAATACTTCTGAATGACTAGCCTCCACCAAGGAGGTCTTTTTTAACCTCCTTGCCTCCACCAGGCCTTCCTACGGGGGTGCGGGTATCGTAGAATTCGGAAGAAAAAAATTGGGAAATTGGCCAGAGAAGTCAGTCTACGCTTGGATTCATGCGGCCGACCAAGGCCTCAGGTAGCAAAACTCCCCTGGCAAATTATTCTCCCTATACTGGCCAGCGTAGTCAGTCTGGTAGAGACTAGTCAATGACAATGTGGATGACGTTTTAGCGCAGCAACTAACACTATCGTGACCCTGAATAAGCGATCACCCGCTTCAAACGCAACTTATACGCCTTAATCTAATCTCCGAGGTTATGCCGGGCCCCCAAACCATAAAAAAATCCAATTACAAAGATAATGGCAACATGAACCAGGTTAACAAGTGGAAAATGGATACCGCAGCAAAACGGGTAGAAGCCAAGGCGAACAAACGATTTCTGTTCCTTTGCGTTTAGATGTGCGGTTGTATGGTAGTAACTCATCAACATGGATACATATATGACCAGACCAGCTTTGTCGATATTGTAACGTATCGAATCTAAAAACTGTTAGGTTTGAGTCCAAAATGCAGATGTTGCAATCCTTCAATGTATGTGAGGGCAAGCGAGAATTTAGTCTGTGCAATTCTCCTAAACCCACATCAAACCCACGAGTTCCATATTGTAACGTTAACGTTATATCGATGACTCATAGCCGGCGCCTCCTTCATTTGATATTCCTCTCACACCTTACTGTCTTCTGTCCTTCGATTACTAGTATTCCACACTTTCACCATCTTGTCTTCAATCCACTCTGGCACCCCGGTTTGTGCTGGCGAACGTTTCCAGATAAGAAATAATCGGGAACCATTTTCTATCATTTGAACCATCTCGCACCGCAGTTTATTTCATTTCCCTACGCTCCCTCATGACGTCACACGTTCGAACGTTCGTGCCCTCTATTTCTCCTTGGCTTTAGAAAAAAAGAATGGACAACTGTTAAAGTTCTTACCGTGGCGGGAATATCTGTGATTGACATCACCGCTGCCGATCCGTCGACTTTGACGTCTTTTTGAAATGCATTCCTCAGCCCGTACCCTGAATGGGAAGAAGAAAGTTAGTAACACATTTGAAGACGTAATAGATGTGGGTGTTTCTGCCATGAATGTGGTTGCGCAAAAGTCTTTTTAAAACGCTGACGTGATGCATCAATTGTAGATGTTGACATGAATGCGAAATACAACACTTAGATAAAAATCCGATCGCTACACTCATATAGGCTGGTGATACACTTAACATAGTATAAATGATTATCAAACCTCTGAGCCTTTAAATATTGCAATATTTCTAATAAGAGTAGCGTATGTGACTGCACAGGGTTACTGTAATGGCTACCTGTTATCTGGTCTTAAACTACGCACTGGTATTCACAAAATAAGTTTTTGATTGTCCATGAGTTTGATTGCCCATGAGTATGCGTCTATGCATCAATCCATGTATCCCAAAAAAACTCGCCAACGAGATCGTGTGCTGTCGTGCGTACCATTTCAAACTTCAATGCCTAATTTAAATTCATTACAGACCACTTTTGACTTTTTCAAGCAATCCATCTTTGAAACGCCATGGATTAATAAATCATGAGGACTGGCAGCATCGGTCGTCCATGAACGAAACGGCACGCCCACCTGTGTAGGCGACCGTTAAATAACGGTCGTCCAGGAGTCCTTCAAAAATGTCGATTTTGAGTACGCAATTATTTTGGAGTACGAAAAAAATAGGCAAGCTTTGACGTCATGGCGCAAACACTCGAGTCGAGAATAGAAAAAGGTGCATTGATATGATTATTATTCATATTTTGCGTGACGACATATGCGCGTGGCTATTAATATCAGCGGAAGAAAGAGTCACCTTGTGAAGAGATACTGTTTAATGTCAATTCGCCACGGGCTATTTTTGAAACATTTGACGCAATCCGACGACGGCACTCAAAGGGAAAAATTGATTTTCTGTCTGTTTTCCATCTATCTTTACCCTTTGTTAAAAGTCACTTTCGGCGTCATATATTGGGTCGGATCTGGGTGATACCATGGTTTAAAGGTCCATTATGTAGTATAAGCACAATTTAGAAATTAGATTTTCCTACCTTTTGACATAGTAAGCTAAATCAACATTAAAGCATTTGCATACCAGTATCCATTGAAAAGTTACATTAACGAGAATATTTTCAATTTTGGGGCAAAATGTGTATCTTTAATGTAGGGTATTTTTTCGGGCATAGCCTCCTTCGTCCCCTGTCGTCCAATACTGTTTATTAATCACTTAACACGGTCAAATCGAGATATTAATACTCAGAAGACTCAGATGTGTAATCGGTCAAGGGAGAGGGGCGTCTTCTGCTCGGCACGTAATTATAAGAGCGAATGAATCAAATCAAATCTATCGATTTCCTTTCAAATCTCTCGGACCGTTGCCATCCCAGCTGTCGAACGTAGTTTGTGTGTTATGCTGACTATGATTTTTCGCATCTGCCATTCATATTATGTTCTGTGGTTTGCTGAGTAAAGTTAGCAGATAATTGGTGCGCCACCCTCCATCTCTCTCTCTCTCTCTCTCTCTCTCTCTCTCTCTCTCTCTCTCTCTCTCTCTCTCTCTCTATCTGTATATAAATCTACCCAACCAAAGAACACAGACGTGGACTGGCGTGGTATACTTTCATCCTATACTCGCTAGCAGTGCCCTTAAAACCGACACATCAGTAGAAGATACAATGCGCTTATTTAAGGATAATACAATAAGAAAAATAGTTCTATTCCAGTTCTGTTCAATATCGATGTTTTGTTATCACAAAAATAATTAATAGTTATTTTTCTACTTCAGTTACACTTTTTTTGTAGGTACACTGACAGAACGATGAAAGACTGGACTGTACCTGGCATGGTATCAGGGTCTAGGAAAGGATCATCGCAGTCGCCGCCGTCACTATCGGACTCGTACCCTCCGTCTGCCCCGACGAACTGTCGGGCGAGCTCGGTCTTCCCGACGCCCTCTCCCCCGAGGAGCACCACGCGGTGGATCGCCGTCCCCACCGCCTCCTCTTCCTCGCCGGACGACAGCGAGTCGATATCGGAGTCCCAGCCGCTGTCCTCCCGACACTCCTTGGCGAGGTCCTCGTAGGAGAGGTTGGTGAGCGATCGGCGGGAGACCGCGGCGAGCTGCTGCAGACACCGCTTACAACTGGTCAGTGTCATGGTCGTGGAACGTTCCTGTTCACCGCTCGGTCTGGAAAATGAAATAAAAGCCGTGCTTAACTTGAAGAAAATGATGATATGGTACCGATCACTTCAGTCTTCGCCCAGATAGCACCCCGTAAAGATGTTTACCGTACATGTACACCACACAGACAACCACTAGCGCGGCGTTAACGTCAAGCATACATCCTATCATTCACAAAAATCTGCCCCGCCTCACGACTGTGGATGAATCAAACCGTAGTTAAGGAGAGGGCGTCGGTGCGTGCCCGGGTTTTAACCGCAGAAAGCGTCTATACCCATGCGAATATGCGTGTTAAACCCTCCACGCCCATTTCTCTGGATGAGGAGCCACTACTATCACTACCCGGGGAGGCGCGCTTTTCCCTACCGTGAGATCAGTCGCGTTGGAGCCGCTGTGGCTGACCGGGGAACCCACGTAGCTTCACACAGTACCATTCGAAAGCCTTGCAGAATCAGCCGAGTTCCTGTGTTCTCCGTGTGCACTAGGAGCCGACTGTGTTCCCTTACAACCTCGCCACACGGTTTAAATAGCGGATTCACCGCGAACTTCTGCGCATGTCGGTGTTTGCGGTTGTGTGGTGACGTCACTCGCTACTTGAGCGCTTGCAGGTTCAGGTTATGACATCATGTGTCCCGGCATCCCACAGGAGACCCTCTTAAATCACAGCTTCCAGCCAATGCAGTCCCAGCGGTTATCGATCCACCTAATTCGCCTCAGGATCCGAGCTGTTGACATCTATATAGATCGCCGAATTACTTAGAAGCGATGATAACCGTCTCCGCTGCGTGCCAACGAAATACTACACAGATAACCAACAACATCCAAACTCCTGCCACGGGCATAATCATTTGATCCATTTAACGATCTATCCAGATAGACAGGGGATGTTTGTGAGATTTTTAAAAGTCTCTTTACTTTGGGAACTTTGGGATTCCAAGTAGCCAATCCTTGTTTTTTTTTTATAGTTCCCAAACAGCGCTGCTGTTAGGGACCCAGAAAAGCTCACAGGAAGGCCAGGCTTTCCTTTTCAAAAGCCTTGACTTCGCGGTGAAATGCTCGGTGCTGCCGGTTTACTTGGAAATTGCCATCGATTACGAGTTGACCTGACAAGCTGCTAGGTCAGGGTCAACAGAAAAGACGCTCCCTCCTGACTCTCACTCTACGATTACGTTATAGTTATGCGAAGACACGCCGAGGATAATATCAGTTGCTATGATGACTACAATTTTCCTCCCATGATATTTTAGTCCCTATTACTATGCGTCATGGTAGTGGTGTGCGTTTCGGTTGTTGGTTAACAAATGAGTGATGTTTAGGAACAAATTTCCCGTAGCGCGGTCTGTGGGGATGTAAGAAGAGATGATCAGCAATGTTGACTGAGTTGGCGGGAAAAGGGCCTCATCTTATTACATCACATACATTCCCAGACGGCGCCCTCACTTGCTATATCAGTAACTGTAATCAGTAACTAAGGTTTTTACTTTGTCAACGATTTTCACGTTCTGACACAGGATGAAGAAAACAGAGCTGATTCAGAAAATAAATTGCGGATGAAATAAAACATTCACTCAGAAATAAGCGAAAGAGGATGTTGAGGAAAAAAGATAATGAAAATGAAGCTTGAAAGGCCGGGAATCAAATATCTGACTATTTTCAGACGATGTTATTTGAGTCACCGCTTTCTGAGAATAGGTAAGACGCTGGAGGTTCACCCCGCCATTTGTCGCCTCACGTTTTCCTTTGCCACCTTCTCCGTCTTGACGCACGCGGCTATCTAACGAGATAATATATCAGGGGATATACGTGACTAATCAGTACTTTAGCTTTGGCAGTATCTGCGGGGCTGGCGCATTCGTTATCCGTCTCAAGGGAACACAGAAGTCACGACACATTTATCAAAGTAGTAAATACATTGTGCTGTCGCAAACGGCCTGTAAGTTCAGTACTCACCAAGCAGAGGTTCGGCTCCGGCTGTTTTTGACGCGTTTTATGCGTTTTCATCGGGTTTTTTTTATTTAAACCGTACACAGAAAGCCTAAACTACGTCCAAAAGCAGCCGGAGCCGAACCTCTGCTTGGAGAGTATGCCAAAACGCATAAAATCAGTACTATATGGGCATGTTGTCAGTTACCGTTATATAATTACTGAATCAGTAGATAAATGCAAATACATGGTTTCAAATGTTTTCCCCTGCTAAATCTATTCTATCCACAACATATTTTTCCAACAACAAATCTGAGACCTTTTACCAAACAAATGACGTGTTACATGCGACAATGAGATAACGCGCTTGTAGGAACAATGTACTGTCCTTGGTTTGTTTTAATATTATTCCTACATGTACCCATTTTACCTTGGCCATGCCCCCATGAAATCCACAAGAGATACCGTTACATGCCCTACTTGTTACATAGTTGTTGTGTTTCCACATGTAGCTGTAGATTAGTCTCTCAGCAGTGTTGCTTTTGTCACACTCTGTACCTTATACAATTTTTGTTATACAAAGTTCATATACGTATAAGTTCATATTAGATTAAAAAAAGATTGTGTCGAAAATTAACGTCACCACTTCGGAGAGATTTTATTTGTAACGTGACTAAAAGAAGTGAAAAGACAAGAAATTCATAAAACGCAGATAAGATAGATGCATATCAAGTTTTATGGCTGTCCCTTCAGTAGAGTTTCAACAGAATAAGTCTAGCATCCTGCGATATTGCTGATTCATACCGAGTCATCTTTTAAAGAAGTGAACGTAAACCTATGCCCCTAGTACCTCAGAGAACTGTTCCAATGCTTTATGACAATTTAGTGGTTCAAATGTATCGAGAGAGTTACCGGAGACATTCAGAGACGCTCAGATGTGATTTTGAAATCGATTTTGTGGCCAGAGGAGCGTTAGAATGAATCCTGGGTTCAGTGGAAACAAAGACCCAGTTTGGCGGGAAAATTACCTCATGACGTCATTCAAACTGCTTTCAATGTCGAGCGATGTTAGGATAGAGATCTATCATGTGTCTAAATGTGAAAAAGTATATTGATACAAACGTCTTGTTTTCGAGTTTCTGCGAAATCTACAGGTCAGTCAACCAAGCCAAATGAGTCACTGGCTCAAGAGGGTAGTTACTAAAGTCATTCAAGTGTTTATGATGGAAAGCATATGGCTGAGACAAGACTAGTATTAACGTTACTGCGTTATTCACTACCCAAAACGTGAGACGCGAATCGTACACTTCACCGCGTCCTAATGCATAGCGTTACACTTCGCCGTGAATGCGGTCATTGACCCACAGAAACTATCGCAAACTCTTTTATGGGCTTTTCGTGTCTCGTGATTTTGGCACTCGGTCAGAGGTGCAATCTCCGAAGGTGTGTAAAATATCGTTACATCCTTCCTTCGTGGCCATTTCAGACGACGTTTCGATCACACGTTCGAATTCACTGTCAGAAATTGGTCCATCATCACTTCCCGCCTACGCGTTGTCAGGGGAGACAAGTCTTACCGCGGCACGAGAAGATAACGCACATGTCGTGTGGACGATAATTTGGGCACGATGCTGAAAGGAAGAGAAAGCCCGCTTTTTAGATTTCTTACAGAGGTTAAATTGCCTTCACCTGTCGACGCCCACGCTGCGCGCCAGAAAGGTATAAAGATCAGCGGAATGTCAACTATAAAGCACTTTCAACCCACTGGAGGTCAAGTTCAACTTTGAATTGCGCCATTGTGCACGCAACCGCTGGAAGATCGTTACTCATCAACAATCGGTAAATCCGATTTCTGACGATCAACGTGATGAGATCATACCATGATCACGTGCACAAAACGTGATCATGGTTCCACAAAGAAGACCTCTAAAAGAAAGACAGAATAAAGAATGAAAATCATTGCACATGGTACAGACATTTACAATGTATGGCAGGAGTTATCAAACAACAATAGGGCCAGGGTATCTATACTTCACACCAAAGCACAAAATGTTACATACTGACCCTTTATGTGTGTTCCGTTATCGCTTTTGGAAAGAAGTTCAAAGAAATTGACCCATGTAGTAGGATTTAGCATATAAGAGTTAGACATGAGTATCAGCACATGGAAAATATCAGTCTGTGTACCACGATAGTGTGAAGTGTCTTAGTGGTAATCGTCTGTGCCAGCGCTTCTCTCTCTCTACGTTGTAGGTAGTCATAAAGTGGAACGCAAGAGCTGAGTGGATATCGTTACAGCTTTCATCGTGAGCACACTCATTATCTGACGGTAAACTCTCATGACGTGATATTTCCCGCTCACACGGAAGGCCGTGTGCTTCTGACAGGAAACCGCTTGTTAACGCGAAGGAGACGTTCAGTTGAGAGAGTTCGATTTCTAAAGGTCTGCAATTAACCTTTAAGTAACAGGTCTCGTGGGACATGGACTGGTTCCTGGGATCCTTTGTATTTTTGGTCCACCGTACACACATAGCACACGAACTGTCGCACTGAATTTGTCGCCACATCAGTGTGACCATGATTTTTTAGCACGACTGCACGTCAAATGATCATGCATCGTGACCAGTACTAAACGAAACCAAGAGACCAGATGATTTAAGCATATATGTTAAGTTTAAGCTATAATTTTGTGAAAGAAGCCTTATTCACTAGACATAAATCTAAGTTATTTCAAAACATGCAGTTGGTTGCAACGAGCGAAAGAACATAGAAAAACATTTTGGCTCTTACTTTTTACACTAGGTCAGGCACGGGGAAACAGTCATAACTAATGTATTCAAATACTTAAAATTCTATGCTTTTTAACTTTCAAGAAAATTAGTAGGTTAAAGAGCATTGAACATGATAATGATATAATTATTATTTTTTGCTCACGATCAAAGGCCTAAATGCACAGGTCTAATGGATATAAAACTTTGACCTTGGACACTACCACAGTAACAATAGTAACGTTATATTGCAATGTGTGTTAGAAAACTATATATTATGCAGTAAACGCAATGTACTATTGTTAAACTATACACCTAATAGTTTCTTCCTGGGACACATGAAGATACAACTTACTACAAACATTGCCCATCATTTCATCATTCGTGTACAATACCAGGGACTTGAATATGTCCTGTGTTGACCTTTTCTTACATGCTCGCCGGAGTGAGTGAGTGAGTGAGTGAGTGAGTGAGTGAGTGAGTGAGTGAGTGAGTGAGTGAGTGAGTGAGTGAGTGAGTGAGTATTGTCTTCAACAGCGCTTGCCACTCTATTCCATATCAGGTACAGGAAATCAGTTTATTTGAAGGTGAATGGCTTTGCAACATCAGCTGAAATTGGCCATTTATGATAAAAAATCATTAAGTAAAAAATGTAAAAAAAATTGCCTCCCATACTAAAGGAAACTGTTCTAGACATGTCCTTCAAACGTATTCGCGCACCCGAACATGTGCATGGATGATGATGATTGATGGTGATGTGCTCACCAGAATCCACGAGCCAGCCGATCCACGTTGTCTGTATTATAGATATTATCTAGTCACGTTCAAATCTACCCACATAGGTTGTGTGGGAGATGCGGCGTGAAAAGGATTTCCAGGCGATTTTCCTGTTCCCTGAACACTAACCCTCTCCGCCTGTGCGTCTGCAGAACGTTACACGTGAACGTCACGTACGAACGCGCAATGCACATTAATTCTGCTGCAGTTGTTCCGAGGCTTGGCGGTGACGTCATGGTGACGTCATCCAAACTTTCGTGCATCAACTTGGCCAATTGTTAAGACCCGTAACGGTGGCGTCATAGTGACATCATCTAAACTCTCAAGCGTAGTAGCTGTTTGAAGTTAGTCTCTACCAGACTCCATAGGTCGCTGAATATACAAAAGAAATTGGCCAAATAGACAAGGAAGTTAGCCGGTCAAAGGAATACATGCCATGGAGTCTGTAGAATGTCGGTAGGATGGAAGGTAATAAAACCAGGGGCATTTTCGCCGGATAGCTTTAAAGAGCACTTGCACAATTGCAGATAGATGTGCAAAAATTATGTGTGACAGGTCGTTCAGTGTAACATAACCAGCTGCTGCCACGCTACATACGTGCCTGAGAAGCTGGTGTGTTAGTCGAAGTGCGGATGTACTGGCTATACAGGTAGAGATACAGATAATGAGCTCATTTCCTCAAGAAAGGCAAGTATCCTTGCAGTTAACAGAAATCAATTGAAGTACGGGTGATTGACAAACAGACTGACGGCTTAGTTTTGGAAATGTAACCTTCTCGCGAACTGACCGTCCAAATTCCACGACCCATACCCTCATAGAAAGGCCTGGTAGAGGCTACCTTGAAGTGCCGTCGCCAGAGAACGTGCTTGGGTTGATAAAGCAGGTATCTATAAACGTTCTTGTGAACCTAAGGATGAGTCACCCAGGTCCATTAAGATGCAGAACAATTTGCGTTGATCAGCCATTGCTCGTGATCTGGAATACAAACGACCTAAACATTTACGTTCAGCTAGCCTCCATAGCAGGCACTCTGAGCCTTTTTCAAGCGTTTTGATACACTTTTGCTGGCCATATCTTTTTGTACTGGGCCCTTTGTGCTGCCGGCACACACAGAGCCTGCTGTGGAGGCTACGTTCAGCAAGGTTTCCATCATCAAACTGGATGCCTCTAATTAACATATGACGTCGTCAAAGTAGAGCGCACTAAAGATATGAAAAAAAGAAATGGATTTGTCAACCGAGACTGCATTCTATTATACAGATACATGGACGAACACACACGGAAATTGAATAGTTCGGTCAGGTAAAGTTGACGTCATAGGTTGGTTGGTTGGCATGGTAACGGACCCACCGAATAGCGCGAAATTCCCAGGCATACCGTGTAACTGCGCTTGTAAATGGTTGAATTGCAAATAGGGCATTGCCGCCTATTTACTGCAAAGGACATTAACGTTATAGCTTTCCTTTTGCTGTGTAAGCACCACTGATATTGGGGAACAAGACTTCTGGGAAGTTCATAAAACTTTGTAGCTGCCCCTAAGGACCCACCGTTACGAGTTACCAGGCTCAAGTTGTGTCATTTATCTCGAAAATTTTGATCCAAGGATCATCTCGCATTCGAGGCGCATCAAATGATGACGTCAGTCAGAAACCGGGGCAATGATTGCAGGAAGCGATTCGGTCAGTGGCCGCAAGGACAAAGTTTCTAATCTCCAAGCAGATCCTACGGTAGCAGAAGATAGTATCCAGAGGCATGAAGCCAGCCTAGAAGTGTGTTTGGCTACTCCAAGCAGATCCTACGGTAGCATAAGATAGTATCAAAAGCTGCCAGAGGAGTGAAGCCGGCTTAGGAGTATGTTTGGCTACTCCAAGCAGATTCTGCGGTAGCATAAGATGGTATCAAATGAGGACTGAAACCGTCCTAGGAGTGCCTTTGGCTACCGGCTACCATAGGATTTGTTTGGAGATTACAAAGTTGCAAGGCGTAGCGTTTGCCACGTTCAAGACGGACGGAGCAACTGAAGATCAACGAGGAAGATGACTGAGAGAACAACTTACGGAGCAACCATGAATCAAGTGGGCGTTCGTGTTAGGCAGTGACGTCATTTTCAGACGACTTACAGACCCTTCATGCTTAGACATAAATCCACAGCTGACGTCGAAATCCGCCACAATTTGTCAGCTGCCATCTGTAAATGTTTTCAAAGGAAGAGTACTTTAAACTTTTATCGTGTGGTACGATCGAGGCGTTGATGAACTACCTTACACGTAAGAGAAGGGCTGATGAATGAGCCATCACTGTTAGAGCCCGTCTCTGCTGTTCTCCAAGCAGTTACGGTTTACCGTCTGGGCAATTTTAGTAGTGGCAGAGGGAGACAGACCATACTCATAGAAATCGCGGGCATTACAAAATTACCCCTGGCCGTATCTGCTTGGAGGATATGTCTCTAGTCGCTACAGCAAGTTCCACCGTATGTTTCCCGCCTTAAATTTTAATTTCCGGCCAAATATTGCCTTTGTCAGGCATTTGAACCATGCACGCCTTCGGGCGTTGTATTAGAAGACCAAAGGGTTGCATGCAGACGACCCATAGTCCTCGTGAAGACCAGTACAAGTGTTCTGGCATCAAGGGAAATTCAGTATTTTGTTTTGACTTTAGCAGCAGCAGATGGTGGATGAGCGGCAAAGTGGACGGGACAGTTCGGATGAACTAATACCGGACAAACACACCCTTCCAAGAACCTTATCCCCTTATGTAGAGCGCTAATCAGTTGGAGGGATTAACCAATAAATACACATTGCTAATCTATTAACCCTCTGATGACTCGGGACTGTGATAAACAGGAAGGGGTATGGGAAGTAGACGTCATCTCAATGGCCGTTGATTGTGGACTGATTGACATGATTCTTCATATGTGGGGCACCAGACTCACAGGCGCTCGTTTAGTCAAACCTTGATGTAAAACACTATTGTCTGCGATGGCAGTAGGGTCGTTGAACTCAAGTGCACGAATAGTATGCAGTACGGTTCAAAAGGTACACACAATCACAAGCTTAAAGGAATAACGTCACATGTTGTTACTCGGGGTTTAATAGGGACCGAGATGCTTCTTCTTCTTAGTGTTTAGGTGACCACCATAATCTTGTTGATGTTTCTGCCACACTTAACAGAGGTGCTGGTATACGTACAGAAGGTTGTCTGTTGTAGCTTCAGGTAATGGTATGCCTTGGGGTCTACTGTAACTGTTAGTGTAGATCTGCCACCTTATCCCTGAAGGATTCCAGGGATGGGGCAGTAACCATCTCTGCAGGAAGATCTCAGACACAGTTTGCCGAAAGAAGGACATCTGTACTGTGTTCTGCGTAGAGGAATATTATATGATTTGCACTTCCATAACGATGCAAGTGAAGGCGGGGGCTAGGTAAATGCAACTTTTTTTCGGGACGACGTTTGCGAAACTTTTTACCCCCACACGTAGTGTGGCAGTTACCTACAATACTTTGCTCACCGCCACCTATGAAATAAATACGGTAATGCAAATCATGCAGACAATTTTTTAAGATAATCATTATTGAAAATATAAACCACAGTCCATCAATTTGATATGGATATGCTACGGTATACCCTGTTTTGAAGAAAAAAACAATATCATAGGTAACCCCGTGGATAAACGTGAACTAGCGTTACTTGATTTCTACCATTTTTACAATAGAGGTCGTAGAGTGTTCGATTCATCCCCTGTAACCTCCTTTCTTCTATCTATTACTCACAGGGATTAAAAAAATGAGGTGGGAGTACATTTTACTTAACAAGTCTTTGTCCAAAAATGTTCTTCTTCAACGACTGACTTAAACCTACCAGGGAATGTATTTTAGTACTGCCACAAGCGTCAGAGACGGTAGTAACCAAACCATTCCTGGGTGAAGTATGCACGTGCGTAGGTTTGCGTGTATCCAGCAAACACATCGCGGCCCCCCTCCCGACTAACGTGTGGGTAACAATCCGTTTGGTACACAGTCTGTAGTAGGGTTGGAACGACTTGTCAAATACGTGACGTCACGTGACCATCGGAGGACAGGGCCTTCCAAGAAATGTAACTTAAGAGAGGACCCGCATAAAGGTAAAAGGAGCATTTTTATAGCGCTGTGTCTAAGTTTACACAAGAGTTCAAATAATTAGAAAATATTACAAATATCATTTTAAGAATGCAGTGACTTGGAGTCAGCCTGACCAATCACACAACTCATAACTGAGCTTGGTCCCGTTTTCATGGTGTTCAAACAAAGAAATTGATTTCCTTGCTTGTTGGGTATATATTGATGTTTTCCCCAGTCGTCGCTGAAATTAAGAGTTGGCCTTGATAATGCTGATCAGCTTTCTAATCATCCTCCGCAGAGACCAACCATCTGAAATCGTTAACAATCAGAGCATTGTACGCAATCATCAATAAAACAGTATTAATCTAAGTCGGTAAAAAATCTATCTACCGCATTCAGCTTGTTCTAGCCTTCTCCCGTGCTAGTTAGGTGACGCACAGGTTGGCATTGGGAACTCATTTCCATGTCCCTGGGGATGAACTGTCTGATTATTTCACTGTTTTGACTGTTCTGCAAGCCCGGAGAAGGTTATCAGATACGTGGCGCCGCTCTATCCTTGTAACATTGTTAGCCGCTGGAAAATGCAATTCTTCTCTTGGAAGTACATGTAGTTTCACTAAATAACTTAACCCGATATTTGACTTAATTTTTGTGTACTGTCTCTTAAGAAGATTAACTTTATGACACACACCACCTGGCAGCTTCCTCAGAAACTGTTTTGCCAAGCACTGCTTTGCGAACTTTGCTTTGAACAAAAGAACAATATCTAACCTTCATGTGGTATTGTTTAGCCACTTCTTCGTCGTCATGTTTAAACTTAATGCAAAATGTTTTCAGAATGATAACTATGTGAATCTATCTTATCTTGGATAACTGACAAGCGACGACAACCTACTGTACTTTATTCTACTTTGCTCTGCTGTAAAATGCAGTCGAACGCTGTACATTCAAGAAAAGAAAACAATCCATATTACTTGATGATAGCTTTAAGCTGTGTGATGATTCAAACACCAGTTTTGCTAGCGCCATTATTGCTCTAATGCACATCATATCAGACTCGATTAAGGTGGCTTTAGATGCTTAGAGAGACCGAATAGTAAAGTGCAAGCTATGGTCCCCTTAACGGCATAAAGCACAATATGGCCAGCTATAGCTGCAAAGTTTAAGTTGAAGGATCACAAGTTGCTGCACATTGAAGTGTGCGCCTTGGACATCATCCAAGTTATTTCGATCAGGCGTGCCTCCAGCATATCTTATCACATAACCGCATTTATCTTCCAGACTAGCTATTGATGGACGGAGCTGGGGGTTATCAGTCGGCCGGCTATCCACACTTTCGAGGTTACCGACCTGCTGGAGGCCTAATGCCCTAATACACAGGATTAACGACTGTTGTGGTTCTGTGCAGGGTTCAAGTCTTTCTCTGTTACGGTCGTTGAACCCAAGTGTTCTTGGAGCACTGTGATATACCATCTTGCAAAGAAAGTTATCTCGAGAATCTAATATATTATATCTTCCAATGAACTGCTTGGATGTAGCATTTTTTTGCGAATACAGATATGCCATGTACCCATTAGGGAACGGTAAGAGGATATTGTAGGGTATTTCATTCTCACTACACGGGCAAATTTGTTGTCAGTTAAGCTCTTGTTAAAAAGTGTGATACAAAAAACGAGTATTGAATGTTGCAAAACAGGCGCAAAACCCCGAAAATGAGACGAATCATTACATCTGCTTGAAGATTAGGTTTCCTTTCTTGTATTACCAGGAACCCAGACTGTTGAGAGGGCGTGAACAGGACAGCTCCTCGGTGCCAGGGCCAACATGCTCCAAAGGAAACTTTGCCTCAGTCCCTGTCCGGGAAAGGCACTAGGGCTATTCCGTGTTATTCAGGCAAAATGCGAAGGGGTTGGCAAGGCGGGTGAGAAGCTTGCAGTGCCGAGGAAAACCCAGCAGAGAGCACGGGAGAGACTGGTGACCCAGTCTGGGTGACAGACTGTTTCCAGAGCCTACACAAGCCGACTTCTCGGCACTGGGGCAAACGTGCTCCCAAGGTTTTTCTTCAAGATTGAGTCGATGCTTTATTTAGCCACACATATCCAACTGGTTGAAGAATCTGCAAAGCACAATTATTTTGATATCACTAATCTTTGATATCGTTCCATTGAAACTCCTACTGCTACTTACTTCATTTTGGATCATCCATTGACTCCCCAGATAACGTTAGATGACGTTAGTAACGTTGAAAAGAGGCAAGGCATGGCGCTGCAACGTGAGCTACGAGAGCTCGCAGGTCCTCCGGAAATGTTACAAGCTTCTCAAGAGGTTCCGTGAAGCTTCTTATTCTAAACGTTTGTCGTGGAATAATAGGTTTCTGCTTTAATGGGATTGGGAAAGTATCACTTCTTAAGTGCACTTTCTCAGAGCGACCGGCTATCGCTGGGATAATCTAGGAACACATAATCATCGTGGAGTGTTGAGAACTTGAGCTGTATACGTGTAGAAGAGAGACAATATCGACATACGGCGGCCTTATAGGGATACACAGGGTACTTACAGAGTTGTTCAAGGGCTCTCAAAATGGCGGATAGGCGTCATTTGCAATCGCACGCACTTCACCGTGGAAATCCATCGCTCACTAATGC
This sequence comes from Branchiostoma floridae x Branchiostoma belcheri, assembly GCA_019207045.1. Lineage (NCBI taxonomy): Eukaryota > Metazoa > Chordata > Leptocardii > Amphioxiformes > Branchiostomatidae > Branchiostoma > Branchiostoma floridae x Branchiostoma belcheri. Next base: position 7,484,441 of record CM033028.1, read on the forward strand.
TTTGAACCTCTTCGTGTATCAGCATCCTGTACATTATAAGTACAGAACTGCCGCTTCCAGAAGCCATGATTCTGATAAGAAGAACCAAAGAAATTTAAAGGTTCAGACTTATAAGACGATTACTCTCTAACGTTGGACTGCGGATCAACCCAGAAAAATGCATGTCTCCTAACTTTTTCATTTTTCATTTCTAATCTTTCCATTCGCGTCTTACTCGCATATGCTATATTCTTCATTTCATTGGACAACCCTACCCCTTCCATTTTCAAGACTTGGTTGTGGTGTCCTCTGGCAGTGCGTCTCGCTTTGCCAACTTGGCCAACTATCTACTGTCTACTCTCATGACAAACGAAGGCACTTTGCAGCGTCACCCAGCGGACCACCAAATACTCCACCTGTCCGGTATGGGTATGGATAGTGTTTTCTCATTTGAAAGCAAGGAACCTGTGTTATTGCTGGATGCTGCTGCTCAAGATCATTTAGTACTTGTTCAAGTTATTCTTGCAAATACAATAAATCCATACATTCAGTACGAATATCGTACTTGACACACAGTTCCACTGTTGTCCGCTAGAGAGAGCTAGATTTCTCAAGCACCTGTTGTGTTCAACTGGTGTGCTGTACCATGAACGTAAATAGTAAATCAACTGGAATGGTGCGTTACGCACGGCAGGGTAGCCTATGCAAACTTAATACTACTTTCGGACACATGATACCTACACCACTCTACCACATACTCTATTTCTTTTAGCAAAGTGAAGATATTTTGACACACGTTTCAAGCAAAAGCAGCTAGAAGTATGGCGACTTCAGCTAGAGGTATATATGCGGCAGAACGAACAAATATTAAGATGTAGAAGTCCATAAAAAACACCAACTCGTTTTACGTCGGTGGAGATTTACAATAAAATCTATATGACTATAAAAGAGAAGCAGAACAGAAATCACAACACCTTAAGTGTCGATAATTAATCATAAGTCAATCAAACTTCCTCTCTGTGGGTATGACACCAAATATGACGGATAGAGCGCATTCTATACTTGTTGATCTTGATAACAGAAGATGAATTGTTGTTCTTCCCTACTTATCCAGCGAACCTTGAGGATCTAAGTTTTACCCAGGTCGGGCGCTTCGCTGTTTATTTTATTTTAAACAAAGCGTGATCGGAACTGGAAGTCAACACCTGTGCACAGACGCACTGACCCAGCTCAGAGTACAGTGTGTCCTCGGTGTTTTCTTACTGTTATCGCGTTTAGAATGTTCCGCCCCAGCACCAATAAATACACGCGTACGTGTTTCATTTCCGTGTGAGAGAAATATGCCTGGCGTACTGTGTAGTTAACATTTGAATTTGTCTATCTTCTGAGTAATTCACTCTTTAAAGTTTATGAGTCGTAACTCACACACCTCTGTCCCGACGCCTCCTTATCCTAACGTCGTAGGTGTGACCCCAGAATACGACACAGAAAATTTGGGTTTGATGCCAGGTGTCAGCGATTGCATTTTTAAAATCTAATTTCTTTGTTTTTTTCCACATAACCTGTGACAGCCGTTAGAAGTACTACCCATTTTTAAAGACCGGACTGTAAGGTTCGATCCACTCACACGGATAAACCCGCATTCTGCAAGGTGTGTCTCTAATCAAATACGGGACCTCCTTATTTTCTAGTCTCACCAGAGACAACATTCTGCTAAAGTGGATTTAGAGATGTTCTGGATTTTACACTGACCATAAACAGCATGGAAATGATTACATGAATATGGTTAATGTTACATCTACGATGATAGAACATAGAATACTCACTCTAATTGTAAGTAGACGCCTGTCATAGCAGAGATATGTCGTCCTCGATGTAAATCGTAAGCGAATCACCAGCGAAGATGGCAGTAGGATGAAACCTTCCGGTCACTATAGTCGCTCAGCAGGTGTACGTGTGTGACACGTCGTGGCGGAGCGTAGAGGTCCTACAACATTTGTCGTTTACGACAGCGAGTTGAGTGTATTCTTAAGACAGTCGTGCGTTTGTCGTACGAAATTCTGCAGTCTTGTTATGGTCGTCGTAGACTCTTGTCCACGGTCTGTACTGTCGTGTACTGGCTGAAAATCCTACCACAAGAAATCGCTGGTATGACTAAGCGTGTAATAGATAACTAGTTTTTCTAGTAGAGGAATGCGGCACAAGGCGCCCCGGGCGGGGAATCATACCTAGTTTGTGAACAACCCGTATTGAAGACCGCTTCCGCTGGTTTAGTGGAATTTTCTATATGGGATGCGGGTGTATCGGGTTCGCCGGTGTGTCCTCGGTGACGGTGTTTAAAGAAGGATGGATCTCACGGAAACTTGATATCTTCTTACTAACCAGAGACCTGCAGATAAGGACAGGTGGCTGCAATGTATGTTCTCCTGTTTCAGACTATCATCACTTGTTCGCACGCCTTGTGTATACCAGTCATTTCGTACCTCTTTAAGGAGAACGCGTGTGTTAAGACAGGCGTCTGAACACACGCAGTACGGGATTAGATAGATCTGACCAAGGACGTTATATAGAAGATCTGACAGAAGTTATTTCGACAGGCAAGCATCCTTTTTATGTAGATTTGGTGCCAAGGACAATTGACCCCCCTTCGTCACTTTAGCGTAAAATTGTCGTCAAGTAATTGCATGTGAAACACTGAAAAATAAACGATGGGTACTTTGTGGAGGATGTGAGCCATGATAACTACATCCGAGAATCTACACAGAACAAAGCAAGACTAGCTGAATACTGTATGTGTGTGTGTGTGTGTGTGTGTGTGTGTGTGCGAGCATGCGTGCGCGCTTGTGTGTTGACAGAAGTTGAAACCTTTTTCTGACGCTTTAGACCAAGTTATAAGTCATAAGGACAGACACTGGGAGGAAAAGTACTGACGCAACGATTGAATTATGGGTATCAACGATGAATAAGAACACCGGAATGAAAATCAGTGGTTATGGGACAAAGCTGGTTAGGAACACACCCAAAACACTGCTTCATCGCTTGAAGGTTTGAAACAAACTTCCTGTCGAGCACTTAAGTCTAAAAACTGATCCCTTGTAGCCACAGGAAACGTTGATAAACTGGTGAGCTCAGTGACTAGTGTCATCTAGCGGCAAACGGCAATATTACAGACATAAAGTACTTGGGAGAAGCATTCTGTATTAGGAATTTAGGGATTCACCTGTAATCGGTGCTCTCGATATGGAATCCACTGCAAATTGGCCAACATTACAGCATAAACATCCTATGTGTCATGTGATGTTTTGTATATTTTCTCCCTATTAAACCCTCCTGGTTCTTTCTTGTATGCTTTCCAAAATAGTTCTCAGCAGCCCAAGGCTCTTTTTTTACATCTTTCCCCTCATACAAAAAAATCAGTATAAAGTTTGAAAATATTCCACTTTTCCAAGAAGGGTCACTTTTACTATTTAAACTTTTATAAAACGGACGTTATAGACCTCAGAAGAACCTAAACAATTTTAGCACCTACAAAAATGTTAAGCAAGACAAACATGTTGACACACAGTTCAGTGACCTCACCACAAAGTTTACATCCAAAAACACTTTCAGGAAAATAACACAGTCATGGTGTTTGGACACTTTTATTACACAAGTTTTACAATGTGTCAGCTTAACCTGGAACTTAATTGGTGTGCAATAAAGGTCAACGACCAGGGCATTTGATAATGGCACTTAACTTTTAGTGGCTCAGACACCACAAGTCTTTGCCAACCTTAAGGTCGTTCTGATGTAAATCATGGCATGGTATGGTGTTGGATCAAAGTTTTAGCTCTGCGCTATACAGTATATATGATTTTGACAGTATATTTGACTAATATCTGGAAACTCTTTGTGGAAAAATATCCAATGTCAGCAGTTATTTCCATTTTCTTGCACAAAATACAATTAAGTTTTGCCATATTTGGTAGCTAAGCACACTTTTTACAGTTATTTTCTGATTGGCTGACAGCCGGCTACGGCCACACCCCAATAGCCACTCAGACCAAGTCCAGCTGGTTTGGCAAAAGTAAATCCTGGCCTAATGTCTACTAGTTTTAAAGGCCACAGGACGGCTCTGCGTGAGAGAATGGTATATCCTACTGAGCATTTCATTGGCTTTCTTTGTCATCTGACCACTCATCCTGCACAGGAGACAAGTGTCCAAACTTGTGGGTGATGTTGCTGCAGACTGTGGTGCTATAAACTCCTTTTCCACTGAATTCTAATCTGTTCAGGTTCTTTGTTGATTGCCTTGACTCCAAGAGTGTCCCTGATGTTTGTAGATCCTGTTCCTTTTCCAAGTCAGGTGGGTCAGGGTAAAGACCATCACCTGTGAAAGAAAAGCCACTGTTACTCCTGGACTAAACAACTAGAAGATGTGCCAAAATAGGTGGGTAGGTGGTCTGTAGTTAGGGTTGTTGACTTAGAATAATCTCAGGGTTCTGGGACCAAATCCCTAACAGGGCTCAATGTTGTGTGGAAAGGCACTCTTAACCTATTTCCTCATTCAACTAAGGTGAAAATGAGCAACTAGCATCAGCTACTAAGGGACATCCTCTCAGATGGTACCTAAAACCTGCTGTGGCCCTGTGTTTGAGGAAACCTACACCTCGAGCATGTTTAGAATCCTATCGGAAGTTATCAAGTAAGGGTAAAGACTAGGGGTCCATTCTGGTACTAGTAGATCAAACCTTCCAGTACAGTCTTACACAGCTTGTACAAAACTGGTTTGTTTTACCTAAAGGCAGCCTACCAGTTATGCAAAACAAACAATCCTATAGCCTGTGTTACACAATCTCTCACTGACTGAGGCATTATATGGGACGGTGAATGTTTGCCAACAGGCCACTTAAAATAGGCCACTACAGCCTGTCTATTGGAGTGTATGACAGCACCTTTAATGTTTAATATAATCCTAAATAAGTATACACAGCGGGTCCACCAATGCAACCAAAATTAAGTGCACAGCTTTGGGTGCACAAAGTGAGCAAGCACCTAGCCTCTACCAGGCTCCATGGATTGCTGGACAAATAGTAGAAATTGGCCAAATACTAGTAGAGGGAATAGTATGCTCTAGGGGAGTTGGCCTACCATAGGATCCAATACTTGTAGTAGGCAAGACACTGTGTCACCTATTGTTGCCTATGGTTGGCTAACTCCCCTAGCATACTAGCAACATTCCCTCTATTTGGTCAATTTCTACTATTTATCCAGCGATCTGCGGAGCCTGGTAGAAGCTTATAAGCACCCAGTATTTCCAGCTCTGATACTACACATGTAGTACTAAATATACCAGTCTAGGATGGACATGGTGACTAGTGCATGACCAACTCCAACTCTACAAAGGCAAAGTTCTTACCAGGTAACACAGTCATGCCTCCATCGCTAACAATGATCCTCACAGGTAACCACCTCTCACAACCCTCCAGCCCTCTCTCCTGGCTGAAGCGGTGCAGCTCGTCGAGACGGGGTAACTGGAACATGCGGGAGAGCTCGTACACTTGTGGAGGCGGGATCCAGTGTTCCTCTCTGCGGAACTTCTGAAGAATCTCTGATGGACTCAACCACTGATGAAGAAAACAATCTTAATATAAGACAACATTGATTCATTTTCTCTGTTCTTCTGTTTGTGAAGTAAAATAATGAAAAAGGCTGGCAAGATGAAAATGAAACAGAAATCAAAGGAGGTCATATAACGTTAACCTCCTTGAGACATGCTATAATGATACATTTTGTACATTCCAGACATGAGTCACAAAGTCAGCATTCTAGGCTGGTTAGAGTGTCTCTCTGTTTGTGCCTTTGAAGTGTCTTTGATGAAGAGTTCAAGTGCAAGTTCAAGAGGAGCAGTTCCAAATGGAGTGTTACTCCAACCCGACTGTTGAACTCTATCTAGCTGGGGCAACGATCGCATGGAGAAAAACATTCTCTGCGATGAATGTTTTTCTCCATGCGATCGTTGCCCTAGCTAAACTCTATCCTACTTTACTCTTTTATCGATGAGTTGTTACAACAATCTATGGACCAATTAGTGTCTCGTTTACTTTGTGTAATATCAAACTTATACAAAGATATGTAGGTTGTGTTGCACACATGTGATTGGTCAGTTCCTAGTCACATCATATTGATCAAATAAACAATTCTCAAGATGCAATGTGATTGGTCTGATCCTAACCAATCAAAGAGGATATAAATGTGCTACTCCATTTTCAAACACTCACCTGTGCCTTCACCATCTCCCTCTTATCGTGTGTAGTCTGTGGTATTCTGTCCAGGCAGCACATGTAGAAAATAGTGTCATATCTTCTCCTAAAGTTGGCTGTCGGTGTCAGCCAGTTGGACCATTCGTACAGGGACCAAACATCGGGAACACATCTGTGCTCCTGACACAACCTGAGAAATTCCTGGCCGTCTGAGTCTACCCGTGTCCTCCATTCGTCTAGAGAAGATTGAGACAAGGTTGTGTTGTTGTCGGGAACATTCCACGGACGGGTTAAGAGGATACCAGACTCCTCAAAAGTCTCGCGGATCGCGCAGATTCTGTACCCCACATCGTTTGGGACCAGGGAAGCTTGCTTGGCTGTCAGCATGGGCGACCTGCCCTGTACGTTTCTTATACCGGTCAGAGAATCAAAGTTCCCCAACCCTGAGTTATCAAAGATGTCCATCCAATCGTTGGAAAAGTCTGAATCATCTACAATACCGCCTGGGAAGACTTTTGCGTTCGGCATGAAACCGCTTTTCCCGCTTCTCTGCAGCATGAGGACGCGGTAGTCAAATCGACTCGGAACGTCGTCTGCTATCCGAGCCATGGCACCGTTTCTCGCTCCTGCAGTCAGAATTAAGGTGGCTGCTTCTCGCCAATACTTTGAAAGAGGCCTGAAGGTCATCTTGATTTATAAAGTATGGCTTATAACTATCCTAAATCCTCTTTAAACATGGAGAAACTTTGACAAAAGATGCTCTTTCCGAAGACTCCCGGGTCACCAGCTGGTCTGAAAGGTCAAAGAAACTGCATTGTGGGTAAACCAGACTGTCTCATCAGTGACGTAGGGGTGTTTGAGTTTTAACCGTGTAATGAATATAGGTACATCCTTGGTACATGCAATTACTTTAGTATGTCACTTGGACAATGATTTACTGGCTCAATTCAATGACCACATACTCATGACGTTAATGCTATTGTTGTTGTTTTTTCGAATCAAGGTGCGTTCACGCACAGTCAATATTCCAATTTAGTATGTGATTGTCCGATCTGTACTAAAAATAACTAACCTGTAACAGGCTTTTATAATATATATATATATTATAATTATAACATGATAAAAATATCAACACAGTAATGTAGTAGCCAGCCAGAGAGTGAGTCCTACATGCAGAGAAAGTGTTGAAGTTGAATACCATTTCTTCATGACATGCCCAACGTATAACGATGAAAAAAATTAAATTAATGCAGATAACGTTAATCAAGTGTAACGTTAAGGCTACACTACCCAAAACATGTAGAGAGACGTTTAACGTACTTACATCATGTCCCGACATATGTACTAGTATATCGTACATCTAGGACAATAAACAGATAATATAACTCCAAGCAAAAAGAAAACATAGAATATATGCCTCATGAATATCAATCTAACATTATATAACTGTGTAGTGGGAACCGTTCATTGTGACTTCTATCATTATTGTATCGTCATAGCTTAGAATCTTTGTGTAGATAGCGCTAGATTTATGTAGCTAGACAGTAGTCATACAGTACTTTTCCTTACATTGTACATGCCTAAAATTAGACTTTGACTTCTGATTCAACCCTTGCAATGGACTTTGCTTCGTTAAGGCCAAAATGTCACATTTGCTTGGCTGTGACGCAAGCAAGTCTGGAGAGAAAAATGGGGTGTTCCCTGGACGTAAGTTCTTGATTCTTCCCACAATTTGGCCAAAACTATGGACTTTCTTCACTAACGTTATTTCCTTTATTAAAACACTAGGTGGAGATTATACAGTGTTCATTAAACGGTCAGCCTAAACAGCTCAAACGACCTTAAACAACCTCGAACGGCTCTAATATGCAGTGTACATGGGGCAACGACCTTGTGTCAGGCACTCTGGATTCATTTAGAAAACGCAGCAACAAGTCTTAAGTATTTACCAGTTGTTTCAAGTTAGTCCGCTGGTTTCAGATTCAAAGCACTTTCTGGCTGCCATATTGGATCGTCTGTGCAAGGACGTTATATCACATGATATAACGTCCTTGGTCTGTGTTAGGTGTCTGCATGGGAAAGTTCTCGATGCCATCTTGCTCTTAATCACGCATTCCTTTTAGTATTTGATTGTAAATCATATTCTATTCACTTCAACTGATTGTTGCTAAAATGAATAGAAATACACAGATAGATAGATGTACTCGCAGAAACTTCGATCTAGACCTGGAAACCGGCGGACTAAGTCGAAGTATTATATTAACTGATAAATATTTAGGACTTGTTGCGTTACTAGTAAATTCATAAACAATGTATCCAGAGCGCCACACAAGGTCGTTGCCCCACGTACACATTAGAGCCGTTTGAGGTTATTTGAGGTCGTTTGATGTGTTTAGGCAGACCTCGGTTCAATAAAAGCGATTGATATATAGTGGGATTGTAAAGATTGCAACTTTCGCTCTGGAGGGAGCGAGTCTTTAGATGTAAGCTGACCCTGTGATGCCAGTTTTGGCACACTTAATTCCAAGGCCCGCGGTTAGGGCTTGTAGCATGTAGTACGTGGTCACAGTAGTTGGAGAAATCGAAATGCATGAAAACCCGTACAGTTTACCATGAGATGATCGGATATCAAGCAGGGCATGTTGCAAATACTTCGACCATTATTCAGTAAACAAGGCCAATTTTAACTAGAGATAAATATGTGTACTGTCACACATACACACAGGGTCGCTTTTAAGTGTAATTTATGCCAGGTGAAATTCTAGCTAGGTAATGATAAAAGGCAGGTGTGAACATATACAGGCCCACCTAAACAGTCCCTTCTGCAATAAGAAATGGACTAGCCCCGCCAGAACAACCCCCTTCATTCAGCAAGTTCTAAGTACTTGAGACACACGTACGTACACTCGAGGTGCAAGGGACGCTCGACCAAACAGAAAACAGTGCACGTAATAAAGCTTGCCTTATTTTACTGCCTGGATAAATTATGCAGATGATCGTCAAAATTTGCATAATTAACATGTTGCTACATTCCTCTCTACTTTAAGGAACATATGGTATGAATATCAAAAGTGTAACGGCTTTTTATAATTTTGAAATTGATATGCAAATTATTGCCTCATTTGCATAAATTTCACATCTCATGGTAATCTTAATGATAACAATTAGATTTGACGAAAATATTAAACACCTACCATTTAACAGTAAGGCTGCATTGGTAATTTTCATTTGCTGAAATTATGATAATGAGCTCCCTCAAAGATACGCTACCTAGCAATTATAGCAATTATCTATTCAAATGGAATAACAACATATATTCTGTCAAATCAGAAAAATAAGTCATCTTTGTCCTTACGTATTGATAGCCCTTTAGTCTTGACCAAACGTTATTTAATATCATTTTGACACAATTTGACAAACCCACAAACCAAAGTGCACAAAAGTCTAGCCCCTTTATATAGCTTGACATCATGATGGTTAGATAATCGAAGCTTGTGAATAAGTAATAGAGATGTAATGAATAAATAATAGAGTAATGGATAAGTAATAGAGTGTGACGTCACTGGAAACAGAACAGTCCATTGGTCACTGATTGTGACGTGAAAATTCAACATGGCGGCACCCATGGATTGTCAAAATTCAACATGGCGGCACCCATGGATGGCTAAGGAAACAATACAGGGATTCGCTACGCGACCCTGTAACAATAACATAGTGTACCATCGTAGGGACACATTGCAAATGTTAGTTGAACTCTAGTGACAGTCTAATCACCATAGCTTATGCCCTCAGGTGACCTGTTGTGTTCCAACCCGGTACTCTTTGGCGGTTCTTCTTTTGGGAGTCATCACCCACTTCTTCACCCTGCGTTCAAACTTCAGTATCGTCGTTGTTGCCATGGTGAAATATTCTCCCAAACACATAGACAAAAGCTCCGGAGAACATGAGTGTTACGTTAACACGTCACATGATAAATACACAGAAGTACACGAAAACATGGCGGCTGCGTTGTCAGGATCCAAAGGCTACAATGAGACAAACGTAGTGTGGCAGGAAAATTCTACAGAACATACAAGTCAGGTAAGTTGTTGTTGCTGATGCCATTTTGATTAGCATATTATGGCAAATAGATGACCCTCTACCCCTTAGTGTATCTACTGAGGGTTTTCTTTCTTGAATCAATATATTCAATAGTGTTGATTTGGTATAATTAAATATGCCATACCAATCGTGAACAAATCTTTTCTATTTTGGAAATTCAAAGTATGCATTTCATCATCCCATTTCTAAAGCAATTATTTCTGAAGCTTTTTTTATTGCATTATGATCATCATCACCATCATGGGCTCGGAAGACAAAAGTTCGACGGACATCATCATCATCATCATCATTTTTTTTCGTTCTTGTATTCATCACACTTATTGCTAATTTTGAAGACAAGTGACTACTGTCGTTTTCAGGACAAGTTTTCCTGGGGCCCCATTACCCAAGGCCGCATCCTCGGCGCCTACTCGTATGGCCATGTCTTCAGTCAGGTGATGGGAGGGTTCCTGGAGGCCAGGTTTGGAGGGAAGAAAGTTCTCGGGCTGAGCATGCTGCTCTCCTCCGTCTTAACTCTATTCACACCAGTTGCTGCTTTTTCCGGAGAATGGTGGCTGTTCATTGTTCGGGTCCTTGTTGGCTTCGTGCAGGTACTTAGTACAAGATGTACTTTGCTTTCTCTAAACGTAAAATAAGTCGGACGAATGATACAGTTAGTTTGCTGTTTTCCAGGTTATGAAACAGAAAACGCAACAGAATACGGTTGACCTGTAGATAAGTAGGTAGTTTAAAGAGCGTCCTTCAATAAAATATCCATTGTCCCAGCGAAAAAGGGACGTTCGGTAGCACCTTGTTATGTCAATCACTACTCACGTTATCTAAAATTTACAAACCAAACACAACTAAAACTAGGCAAATATATGTTGACCTAAATTCCACGTCACCATTAAATGGCACTAAAACATGAACTTTTTCACGATGGTGATAAATACGTATTATTTCCTCTCTTCAGGGAGTGGTATACCCAAGTACGTTTGGCATGCTGTCCAGATGGGCCCCGCCAGCGGAGAGAAGCAGTCTTCTCACTATCGCCTCTCTCGGTAAATTGACAAGTAAAAATTCGATATAACTGTCTACAGATATAAATTTCTAGCCTTACATTGTCCGAAAAAAAACAACATCAGAGACGATGTTCGGGCACCGTTTGTCACCTTCCTCAGGGCAATACTAACTGGTTACATTTCGCACTGCAGCTAACAATGCCGTCCCAAACGTGAAGTATTATGTCATAGGTAGGCGGTATCAAACGTTAAAGTATTGTTATTCAGCTGCATGCAGTGTGGAACAGAACTAGTCCGCGCTGCCCAGAAGAAGACAATAGACCGTCACCGAGACGTCGGCTGTGGCGTACATATATCCAGTGATATCAACCTGATGTAATTACTCATGGCTGCCATGTATTGTAAGCTGTAGATTAGCAAACACATACCCCGCTTTCTTATTGACCAAAAGTGCAGACACCAGCTAGCAAATAAGACATTATATATCACAGAAGTTTCTGTTATTCTCAAAATATCTGTACAAGAAGATGATATTTCAAAGGTACAGTTACTTACGATACAGTAACGTTGGTGTAACATTTCTTTCTTTTGTCCAGGGGAAACTTTTGGAGTCTTTATTGGATTCTCTTTAACAGCGTATCTCATTGTGCAGTGTGGATGGGCAGTAACCTTGTACATCACCGGTAGGTCAAGTTAATGAGTTAATATCTCAGTTAGCATCCCCAAAACTTTGTAAGTTTGCATACTTTATGTATTACAAAAGTTACCATGTTGAAGACATATAAGGAACAAACTCCACAAAAGTATGATTGACATAATAGCTATGATTTTTTCCGTTTTGTCAGATTGGAATATCTAGCTTTTGATAAGGGCAGTGTATTAAACGGATTTGAGCCAATTATGCATCCACGTTTATGTATTGTATATTATCATACTTAAGCATGTACTTGTAGTCCTAATGCCAATTGTCAGGTCTTACTTGTCAGGTTTCTGCGTTTTATGACCCATGCTTACTATTAAACTGCACAGATCATACAAACCATTACCTTATGTTATTCATAAATTTGCGATATTCGCATGTTCTGATTCCCATATCATGCCAGACATTGATCTTTGTTGTCTAGGTGCTGTCGGCTTAGCGTTTTGCTGTTTGTGGTGTTTCTTAGCATTTGACTCCCCTGCCGAACATCCAACCATATCTTTGGACGAAAGAACGTATATCGAGCTCAATTTAGAGGACACGAAAAAGGTGAGCCTTGCATGCATTAATCTCTTAGCTTCGGAAATGTGGTTACTGATCATTGTATTGCTATCTTTGTACTTCTAACTTCTTTCCCTGCCAAGAAAACATTTCCCGAGATAACGTCATCTACTCTACGCTGGTTAGGGCACGAAAGACGTATGAAGGATGGAAGAGTGTACCGTATGACCGTGTATGGTCAGATTACATCTCGGGATCCAGACAAGTACATATAGGTTTGGCTCTTACAACAGAGACCTGACACCATGTAACATCTCTTCACGCAATGATGGAAGGCGCAGACTTAGCACAGAGCTATTGGTAACGGTTCCATGTTCGAGGAGGTGCATCAAGCTGGGGAGGGACTAGCGACCTCTCCTTGTAAAAATATACTGTGCTACCTATCTATATCTAACGTTATATACACCTTTGCACTATCATATCTGATTCTAACGAAAATGCGTTTTTTTGCAAGGGGAGAGACATTCCGTGGCTCAAGATGTTGTCATCACCACACCTGTGGGTACTGATCTATATCCACTGTACGGATAGCTGGGGATTTTACATGATACTTATCTGCCTACCTTTGTACATGGATACAATACTCAACTTCGACATTAATGCGGTACGTAGTACTTTCTGTTAAGTCACCAGCTCATACATGTACTAGCATACTCAATTTCCATGAGCATGGAAGTACTCTTGAATATTGAAAATTTTGGTACTGTTTTAAAACAGTTCATTTTGTGCATGTCGTAGTCTGCACAAGACTGACTGACTGCAGAAGCAGGATTACATCTTGAGTTTTCAATCACAGACCCATAAGGGCCATTAATGATAAAAAATGGGATTGGCCGTTCATAAGCCCATATTTGTCACTGTAACATTGTGCCACTGGCTAGCCAACAGCAGTGATTTATTGGTTTTAATGACCGGTTCTCGCTACGCTCGGTGGTTTATTCGCTGGTTATAGGAAACGAACATGTCATCAAGTGCGCACCTCTGAGATTAATCAAACATAATCAGGCGGTGAAAACTCTACATCATCCATCCAAACATACTTAGACTGCAGCACTACAATTTTTTCAACCGTTTTTCTGATTCGGTTTAAAAAAGCATCAACATATTTTTACCATTCAGGCTCAGAAATATATGTGCCAATCACGTTGTGTAGTACCTGTCATAAGATGCACTAGTTTAAATGGTGTGCATGGTCTTGTTTTAACATATTATCATAGACTGCTTTTCTGTACATCTGACAGAATGGTGGTTTGTCTGCGGTGCCGTACCTGGCTCTGATGGCGACGAGGATTCTGTCAAGTCTCACGATCGATGCGCTCATCAAGCAATCACGTTTTCAGAAGGTCAACATTAGGAAGGCGTGTGTTTTAGGTAAGGAAATTATCATCTCAACAGAAGGAAATACCTTTTAGTTTTACCAGATTGACCTACCCCTAGGTATTCGTCAGGTATTGTGATTCACAAAATGCTGACTCAAGGTGAGTGAGTTGGTCAGGGGACACATATTTTCTGACCACCGACAAGATGATGGTTAGCGAATTTTAATTTTGTCTTGAATCTTTTTAAAGATCTTGATCTTGATACTGCAGGTGCAAGAACTTTCACGTTGAAGTAAGCGAAGTTTAGGGAGGGATATTTTCAAATACAGCTAAGACTTAATCTAATTGCATCGTCCAATATGGGGCCGACTTGACTGGCCATTTATAGAAGTTACGTGGTAATACTTTCAAACTTCTCCTTAACTTGTTTAGTAACATGTGTTTTGAAACATGCTGTTGATAATAACGTCACTCAGCATTTATAGCCCACCCCTTATTTCGTAGCTCATCGACAACTGTTTCCAAAAGTGTTTTGGCCGATCTCTTGACACAAACAGTTACAAGAATAACTGGGAATTTATAATGTGACTCGACAGGTCTGGTTGGTGTTGCCGCCTGCCTAGTTGTTGTTGGACACGTGAGATGCGATGCTACAGCAGCTATCGCCCTCCTGTGCCTGGCCATGGCCATGAGAGGGTTGATGGTACCGGGATTCTATCCCAGCTACACCGACCTCACGTTGGGATTCTCTGGCGTGGCGTTTGGAGTCAGCAACAGTGTATCAAACTGCACAGGATTCATCGTGCCCCTGGTGGTGGGGGTTCTTACCGATGGGAATGTGAGTCTGCAGCTGATCTACATTGTAGAAAGGGAAACAATTACTATGACCAGGGCCGGACTTGGAAGTCCCGTTGGAATCAACAAACATTTGAACTTGTGCCCAATGACAAAATGCTATCGTGTAAAAATGATAATGTGAAAATTATCTTAATTTTAGATTAAGAATTATCTTAATATTAGATTAGAAGTTATCTTAATCTTGAATTAAAAACTTATCTTAATCTTAAATTAGAAATTATCTTAAATTTGATATTTTTTATCTGAAAGTATCTATCTAACGTTACATAAAATAGGTACAGGTGTAATCAGATTTCACAGAGAAACTCACTGTATAAGTAGCTTTCAGTCGTGATATTGGCAAGAAACCTAAATATAGAAATGCTCTTTTTCCTACTTTTGAACATTTCATTTTTATGTCTGAATCTATATTATCTTATCCAATAGCAAACGATATCAGCCTGGCAGAAAGTGTTCTACATCGGCTCCGCTATCTCCGTTTCCGGATCCGCCATGGCTCTACTGTTCCTCCGGACGGATCCGGTCTCCTGGGCGCGGGACTCGGATGGAGACAACCTGTCCCAGCCAGCACGGGACAACTTGATGAGCGACGTGGAAGAGAGTGAAAGGACAGACGTTGAGGCTGTGTTTCTTTACGAATCTACAGTTTGAAATGAAAAGTGACCATCGGTGCCTTAGCTGCTATATTGCCTTCTTTGTATCGTTGATATACAAAACTTCAAGCGGGGCCAATAGATCAGCGAAGGCCGGCAATCAGTGACCCAGTACAAAAAGAAATGGCCAGCAAAAGTGTACTGTGAGCCAAAAAAAGGCCCCAGAGAGCCTGCTATGGAGGCTACAAGTATGGTCAAGATTTTGGCACATTACATACTATCGGGATCGGGCAAACACAGATTAATCATGGTATAAAAAGTAAATGCTCACGAGTTACGCCAAAAAACTGTTTCTTTATTAGAACAAAAGCCAGTGCACATATTTGTCGGTGGTTCTACAACGAAGCTGTAAATTACGCCAAATAGCAAATATTCAAGCAACTAGATATGATTTTGGAAACAGTCAGACGTTTCAGATAACATCCGTTATCTTTCGCCAGTGACACTGAGATCCTGTTGGTGAGCAGGTTTTATATCGCTACTATGAATTAATATGCAAAGGAGATGAGACAATTTCTAGGAGTCACTTTTAGCCGTCATTTAGTAGTCATTTTAGTTGGATAATTTTCTGGCAGAAGTTTTTTTTTGGTATGTTCTATTTTTACAAGGGCGTGATTTTGGAACAGTCAGGTTTTGCATGTGGGAACAGCGCGGGAATGAAACAAGTCGCGTTTGCTCAGAAATGTTGCCTTTCTAGTTGGTACTTGCATTCGTTTTGCAAAGCATCACAGCATTTCCAGATAAGCGACCAAACCTGTTGTGTTATCAGGGTCATAAGATACGTGGGCATCGTCGTGGGGGGTTGTTCAATAGTTCAGTGATCTTTGCTCTTTGCACCACTTAACCTAACATGATCACTTATACAGATTGCAAACTTAAGATGTAATTTAAGCTTTATCAGGCGGAAAATGATTGTTTTAATTATACTTGTTGATGCTAAACGTCATGTTAGATTTGTGACGTCATCATTCTTGGGCTTAGGACAACAAGGCGGAACATAAAGTGATTCAAGTGTCGGCGACATCAAAAGGAAGTGCATCACAACTTTTACGGTGGCTCGCATGCAAATATTTACAGGCTGTTGGCCAATCGCAAGAGAGCAGTGGTCGCCGGGGTGTTAACCTAAAAATCAGACTCCACACAGCGGATGGGACATTTGTTAAATGGTGAGTACTTCTCCCTCTTGTGCTCTGGAGATGATGAACTTCGATGAGGAAGTTGAGACGTAGATACAATCCGCTATTTCCTCAGGACTAGCTGTCCCTCTTTCTCGCGTCGTCATCTTGTATCTTTGGCAAACCGGCAACAGTGATACATCCAATGATGACAGACTTCTATAAACGCCTCCTGCCGAGTCTGAGTCCCAGGTTGTGTAGCTACCGGCCCGGGTACAAATACAGCTGCGCGGGGGCCGTCTCCAGAAGTGCGTAACATCCTGCCGAGAGTGTGACAAGGAATGCGTCATCGAAGACGTCTGTCTCTTTCTCACCACATGACTCCTTAAGTTATCATTTAGCCTTTTAAGGTGCCTGGTAGCCCTTTCGCAGTTTCAGAGGATATATAGGAAATCACTGTTAGGCGTTCTGGGGACCCTGAGTCAACCTAGGACACAGCAAAGTTATCACCGTTAGAATTGTAGCTGTCTGACTTTGACATTAGGTGAGTAGCAATTCTTTTCACACTTTGAAAAAATGAAAAAAAGTAAGCGAATAGAAATTCTTTTTTTTTTCAAAAAGTTGTCTGCTTTATGGTTGGTTGGTTTTTGACTGTAATGTTAGGATATGTTGTAAGGCGCTAATTGTAAGAGTCCACCACGTGGCATGCCTCTTGTTTCAGTGGACAGCAAGTCAGAGCGATTTTCTGTGATTCCGTCCTTCGTATCTTTCGTAGACTTGTTTTAGTCCGAATCATTTGTTACAGTTGCAATGTTACAACTAGATTTAGACCGCATGGCCACGAAAGAATGATTTTCGAAGCGGAGCAACTCCGCATAGCTTCCTTTTTTGCCATGTATGGTGCCAATGCAGCCTCGTTTTCCACCCTAAAGGCCCGCTTGCATGGCTTAGCCTTTGTTGCAGTCTCCCTTCGACGGTTTTCTGTAAGTTACCATTGTCTTATCACAACCCGCGAGGATGAAATAAGAAATGAAATTTAATACGGCAGCGTTAAAGAAAGCATTGGGAGAGAGTCTTCAACTGAAGCTAGGCAAGGCTTTGTCCGAGCAAAATGGGCCGTAGTCGCGCCTCTTGAATATGGGGTAACGTTGCGAGGAAACGTTTTTACAGTATAACAGTGATGTCAAGTGCTTTGCGTAAGGGAACTTAACCTAAAGTGTTTTATTGTCACCCACGTGTTATTAAGGCCAAACTGACCTGATTAAACGGATGAAATCCACGCGTGCACCAATTTTGTCCGTTCCCCTTCCCACAAAGATTCTGTGACTGTAAATTATACTAAGAAGCAGCAAAGTGGGCAGATATTTACCGTGAATGGAAAAAAATATCGTCAAATTGATTCTAATGTGCGACGTCTTCAAAAGTTGAAGAAGAAAATGAAAACCAGTGAAAATTAGAAAGGACAATGATACAAAGTATACGGTTTGGTATACCAAGGAGTTAAACAGTTGTTCCCTTTTTAACCCCCTTGTATACGGGTATACCATGTTCTGTGAATACAGTCACTTAGAATTCATAATCAAGGCAACGTTTTTCCTTTTTTTTCTCGCTTGCATCAGTTTTGGAGTGCTCGGAGGATGTCATCCATATAATCACATCAGTGTGAACTGATACAGTTTTAGGCGATAGCTAAGTGTTTACTTTTCCCACATTATGCAGGGTATGTTATGTGTTTCGTGGCTGTAAATAACTCAAGATGACTCATAAATACACATATTTAGCGGCACTTTCGATTGATGTGGGTCCAAAATAAAGAAATCTTTATGGGGGTGCAATTTACCTCGTTTACAACATGTACACATTGAGTCACATTTACCTGGTGTTTGGGACGCACCCTAAATATTGGAAAGAGTGGCTAACTAATCATCAAAGACCGAACGGTGTCAAACATAGATCTTGTGGCAATATCCTGGTAGTTATTCGGATGTGAGTGACTCATACCTTTGACTTTCGTTACTATGTTTTTCTGTACTCGACAACCCAAAGTTACTACATGTCTTGTTGCCTTTGCCATATACACGGGATACTAAAAGTTGCGTGAACAAACAACACATAAATTCGACTTGGTAGAAGGTAGAAGGGGGTTGATAACCTACTATTCGACTTACTGGCTGACCTTGGACGGAAATCAAGTCGAGGTCATTTGCATATTGACAGGTTTTGACCTGGCCAAAACATATCATCAGGATGTATATGCAATGATGCAATACCTTAATAATACAATATACTACACTTAACGTACTTCATTGCCAAATAAAACGAATTTTTATCTGACGAATGAAAAGACTATGATTTACAGAAAATAAGTCCTTAGAAAATGTTTACCTTCAATTCAAACTTTAAAAAAAAGACTTACTTCCATGTAGAGCTACATCTAGTCTAGGAAACAAAGTGTTGTTCAGCTCATTGTCGAGCCCACGGCCACACCCGCGGACACACCCATTCTTTGGCAAGATTTCCCTCGGCCCTGTGATTGCCTTGACCTGCTTACTCAGCCTGTTTCCTTCCACACCTAAAAATCATGACAACCAAGAGCTTTGCCTATATCACACAACATTACAAACTATCTGCCCTTCTGATGCTAAGAAAATATATTGAAGCTAGTAAATTTATCTTTAAAATATTTTTAAAGAAAAATAATCAGGAATTACATTTGTCCCACAGTGTGCTACAGGTCGACATGACCTGATATTTTTGCCAAGCTTGCATTTTTTTATATATCGCAAAGGCGTGTGACCTTTTCACCTCTATGAAAGTGTTTCATAAGTTGTTGTTCCTAAACACGTGATGTTTACGCTGCCCGTTGGTCACCTGGTGGCGTGAATAGTTGTAAACAAACGTCTGTCCTTCAGCCCTTGCAAAGCTCAAACCTCCGAATCAACATCACGTGTCGCTATACCAAATCACGCGAGATCAAGGATACAACCAAGTCGTCTCATCAGAGATTTGAAGGACATGATTCTTGTAGTTTATTGCAGTTTAATACTCAATATAAATAGATATAATTCTTACAAAATATTATGATTCAGATGAACCCTTAAACGTTTATGCCCCAGTCAACCACGACACCATCTGGCAGAAAAAAAAAGTTAAGAAAGACAGAACGACAATTTGCCATGAAGAATTGTATTCCTATAACCCAGTCCTCAGGAATTAGACGACAATATCGTCTATGTCAAAATTCTAATGGTAAACTTTTATCTAATAACAACGGACTTCGTAACAACGGGTAACATATAACGTTGCATGTACTAGAAACAGCATCATTCTTAAAGACATAAAAGGCATGTGTGCGTTTGAAAGACCCATTGGAAAACTGTACTGAAGACGCTTGCGTAACGTGTGTCCCTATTTTGAGAGTTTGACGTGCCAATTATAGACTAAAGGTTAAGAATACCACAGGTAACATCGTTTAAAGAATGTTATATAAAGACTCCTCTGAGAGATTCTGAGTCCGGAGTCCAGAGTTGATGACCGGTCGATCGACCTCTCCTGTCAACAGAAAAGAGGACAGATATGTGCTGCGTCTTCCCGGCGAAACACGAGCCAATCAACAGCGTTGTTACAGATTGTTGGCGCGCAAAGTCCGCCACGTGTTCCCTGCGTGAACAAAAGTTACCATGTTTTTAAATGCATTATCGGTGCCAATAATCACTGAGGCTAAACTTAGCGTCAGGGTATTTGTTTTTTCATAGATAAGTCACTTCTGCCAGTCCTTACCTTAGTCTAAGGCCTATCGACCTTCGGGAGCGGACAAAAGCGAACAAGGCTGGACAAGGTTACCTTCGCAGGGGCTTCCAGCAGGACAGGCTTTTATGGGGGTGGGTCCGGGGGTGTTTCAACGTTGGCCAAGGTTCTTTATAATGCAGGGAAAGGGACTTTGCCGTAGAAGGGAGTTTGTTGTGAAAGGTTATTAGCTTTATCTAGAGTTATTACCTCAGCGACAAAGTCCCTTTCCCGGCATTAGCTAACGTTTAAAATCGCGAATTCCCTCCTTATTCGAGAAAGACAAGAAAACAAATATAACGTTAACAAAGCATTCTTTACCTTATTTAGTCGTTGGTCTTTGGTCGTTCAGCGGTCGACCTCTTACACATCAAAACGCGACAGGTTCGCTGGGAACTTAGACCAGAAAGTTTACACATTATCTTCAATGATCCAGTTGAACCAAACATGGAAACTTTTATTCTTCCTTTACAGTTTACGACATGGATCGCCTGAGGATGATGTACCTGTGTGTTTGTGTTTGCGTTGTGACATCCCTGCTGGCGGATGCAGCTCCGATCCAGGGTCCAACCATCCAAGATGTCACCATCCAGGGTTCTACCATCAAGGAACCCACGGTCCAGGACCCTGTGAAGATGGACCTGCTGTTTATCGTGGATAGCAGTGATGGCGTCGGACAGAGACAGTTCCACAGGTTCAAACGGAGCATGAAGGTGAGGAGAAACAACGTGCTCTAACTTTCCCGTGGTCTAAACCTGATGTATAGTTTATACGTGCTAAGCATATGATAAACATAAATAAATTAATGAATAGATAAATACATTTGTCCCTTTACTGTCTATTGATAAACCGAAAATAGACTATTGACGTGCAGCAATCACAATTCTTGCTTAAGCTTTGACGAGAATGACGTGATTTGTCTTAAAACTCCATTCTTGAACTCAATCTCAATGATTTCATACCATATCACGTGACTATATGGCATCGTTCATCATATCTTATATTGACATTGTTGAGAATACTCAGCAATGTCTTTGGTGACAGTTTACCAGAGGACATTCTTCCAGAAACATTGAGACAATCTGAAAGAAGCTAACGAAGCAATCTCAACTATATGTTATGTTCCTCGGTAATATAACAGTATTACGTCAATTTCAGACGACAGTGCGCAATTTCCCCGCCGCCATCGACAAGGACAACGTGCGGGTCGCCATGATCATGTTCTCAGACAAGGCCGAGACTCGCGTGGTCTTCCATCTGGACGACATGTATGACAAGGAGGAGATAATAAACGCCATTGGAAATGCCAAATACACAGGTAAGAAGAAAAAAAAAACAATAACAAAACAACATCAAACGAGGACTACTTGATGAACAGGAAGATTTGATTCAATCAGGGAAGTAGGCTTTTTATCCCTTCTCGCTTCAATTTGTCCCTAATAGAACAAACTCAAGCAGACAAGCAGATCCTACGGTAGCACAATATAGTATCAAATGCTGGTAAAGGAGTGTAACCGTTCCAGGAGTGTGCATTGACTACTGGAGGTAGCTACATTTGTACAGAAGCATTGACCTCTATTACGGATGTAACTTTAAGAGCTGCTTGGGGATTAGAATACAAAAATGTAGCTAGTCTTGTTACCAAATGAATCTTAAAAGCACTCATGCGATTTAGGGTTCTGGTAATTTCTTTACATCGAGCTACTTTAACAAGTGTGGCAATTGTTTGCGTTCATCCCAGGGAATCCAGGCAGAATGATGGGCCAGGCTCTGGGTTTAGCCAAGGAAAAGGTTTTCCACCAGGAGCGTGGCTCGCGGGAGGACGCGCACCAGCTCGTGTTCCTCATGACAACCGGGCCCAGTGACGACCCGAAGGAGGTACAACAACAAGCGGCAGAACTGCTCAACAACGGTGAGAAAAATGTTTTAGGGTCAGCCTGAGGTTAAAACCATCGATTTTAGTTTCCTTTCTATGTTTCCCATAGGGAAAACATATTGCTTTTGCTGGTGTATTCTTCCAAGGCGGTTGAAAAAAGACGTCTTTTTCTAACCTCCTTGATTATTCTAAGTCTTCTTCTGCCATAGGGGTTCAATGGCTGCAGCCATGAAATACTACATGTGTATGTTAGCATACTTATTTATGTGGGTCTAGCCTTAAAATGGCTATATTACATATTTATCACAAAAATGCACAAGAGGAAATTGACACATACACATATTCCATTGTATGCCAACAAGTTTCACAAAATATATTCATCAATGCAGTACGTAATTTAATCAAACCAGTTGCATAAGTTTTTTTGTGACGCCTCAGGGGTGAGCCTGAGGTTAAGTATTGGGTGCAAGTGATTTGAAAAATTACTGGGAGAAAACGTCCTGCATTTTCTCTGTAACGTTGCCTTCTATTCATACTTTTTTGTTTTCCAACAGGAGTGGAACTCTTTGCCACTGGGATAGCCATCGACTCACCCATTGACAAGGAGGAGTTGCTGAAAATCGTGTCAGATCCGCCTGAAACCCACCTGTACATCCTGCAAGCCGGCCGTTGAACACCATCTTTTGCCAGCACGCAGTTCGGACTGGGAACATGCTGGAACACGATGAAAGACAGTCGCACAATTTGTGGCTTTTGTATGGACACACCACTGCCATGCTACATCCCCACTAGGCCTAGGCATTATTTACAGTCTAACTACTACCCTATCCATTCTGGAACCTTCTACAGTACCAGCCTCCTTCTCAGACTTCTGAAGCAGTGGTCTTTATTATATTTTTGGGAGTGCTTAATTTGTAATTTTCAACATGGGCTACGGTTCTTTAAGCCAGGAAAGGGGGTGTCACTACTAGTGCACCTTTTCTGGTATAACCTTTTAATAGCCCAAGTTAAAAATTGCAAATCAGCACTCCTCCTTGAATAATAAACTCCATCACTCCAGAAATCTGGGAAGGAGGCGACTACAGTACAATGCTTGTGACATTTTACCATGTAAGTAAATGTTTGAACCATCAAATGTATGAATAAACCTATGCTTTGATGTATGTGCGGTCACATCTTAAGAGTTGTGGAGGGAGTCTAAAGTTTTTTTAATCCCTTTCAGCAAGTTTAATCCATATTCACCATACATCTACATATAAAACCTGTTATATGTTTATCCCTTTCTTTTTTTTAAATCCCAAAATTGAAATGAAATTCTGTACACGTAGGCTGGCTGATAGGTGTTACTATGTATATTACTGTTATTACCAGTATTACAAGTATATTCATGTGGCAACTTAAGTCACATCGATATCACTAAACACACGAAACATTAAATGCACATTCCAATTTTTCACTTTTATATGGTTTGGATAAAACAATACAGTATTATGCATATGCACATTCAAAGCTTTTTTAGAGAGGTACAAAAGGTTAGTTAAAGGTATTAGAAATGCACCTCTGACCAATTTTGAGCCGTTACTCTAGCCTGCGTACCATCCGATTTATACCAGGGCTCCTTACACTCACTACCCTAAAAACATATTTTTTTTTAAGGTAGTAAGGAGCCCTGGTAGAAATCGGATGGTACCAAGGCTACCTTTACACTACTAGTACCTTTCGAATGAATGTTTTAACAACTGATGTTCAGTAATGTGATTGGCACATTTAATGTGACAGAAAAAATAGTTAAAGATTGCCATAATAGTACATTTATCTTTCTGGAAATTGTATTGTTGCTGAAGTTTGTATTTATCTGATACACATTACTTACTCAGTATATACTTTTCTACGCTTAAACTTATACCCATTTTTATACCATTCTTTTTATACATTAAACAGACAAACGTGGCACAAAAATATGACTTATTTTCATTTTCTGTGTGATGTGTAAATGTTAAATGAGCCCCAATTTTTTTTTTACAAAATTTCTTGTACAATACTGTGCACTTAATGGCATGTTGAAGAAAGGAGCACAAGCTTGCAGTTCTCAAATAGTGGAAAAATTTATTCCATTGACTTGACATGACATAATGCTGTACAGATACCTGTATGACAGACCTCTGCAGACTTAAAAGCAGTCAGGTGACAGAAGTGGCATCAATTGCATTAAATTTTTGGTCTGTATCTAGATGCTTCCTGGTATCAGGTTTAAAAAGACAGTGAAACTAGAGCAAAGTGTTGCTGCAAAAATATTTCCTTGGTTAGATATTACTGTTAACAGTTGAAGTTCTCTGTGTGCCTGTCCAGCTTAGAGCCCAGTCACATTCTGATATGGATAATCTAATGACAGCAAATTTAGTATGTTCATAGGGCATTGTGCATGTGTCATATGTGTTGCTAATTACAGAGCAAAAGAGATTGTACCAGCAGTCACTATGGAGGATGAACAGAAAATGTCGCCCTGCTAACAATCAGTTCTGTCATAGCCTTGCTGAAAATTGTATGACAAAAAAAACCCCAAATTAAACCACCGAATGTTGACAAATGCTGGATATAGAGCCACAGTATGAAGCAGCTTTAGCACAGCTGAAGTGCAGCGAACTTGGTCCTAAACACTTTGCCATTTTTGAATAATAATTGAAGAAATAACAAGTCTAAAGCCCTCTTAAGTAAGACTGCCAACTGTACAAGCTTTCAACCAGTGACCATTGCAAGCTACCATTCCCAGGGGTATGTACAATATTTACAGAAAATTTTCTAGTTTTCTTAACAAAAATTTATCTCACAATTCTTGAACATAGAAGTATTTGCAACTTTCATGACTCAAGGAATTTTACAAGTTTGAAGGGATTGGGGAGGTAGTGACACATGTTTTTCCTTGGGAAAAAGTGTCTGTATGCTGGTAACTTCTACTTCTACAGGTAACTTCTACTTCTACAGGCAACTTCTGCAAAGGAAATGAACCAGTCAAAAGAAAAAATTAATACACCATGCAGATTATAACTTCAAGGAATATATCTTGGAAAAAAGAACTTGTGAATTTTGTTGGAGACAGAAAGAATTTTCATTGTTTTGGTTTCAGGCAAAAGCAGAAAAAATTTGGTAAGTTTTTCTTCATTATTAATGACGACACTAAGAAAATAAACATAGAGGGCTAACGTGAGGAACATTCAATGTTCAAATAATAATAAATAACATTCATACCTAAAAAAAGGCTTAAATAAAGTACCACCGATATCAAGATCAGATATCAAATATTCAAGTCAATGTTTGAACTTAAATAGCACACATGTACATATATTTGTAGACCAACACAGTTGAAATGTAGAGGCAGTATCTACCAGTATATCATTTATTCTGTAGGTGTATGCTCCCGGGCAAAGAACAGTAAGTCAAAATAACAATAATACACATCCTCAAATATAAACATAACCACAACCTTCCAAGCGATGTCTAAAAAACTAAAGCCTATGTACAAAATATGTTTACCCTACACTACAGGTTTAACTATGTTGATAAACGTGGGTCGTTTTAACCTGGGTTTTCTTCTCTTTGGCTTTGACCTACTTTTATGTATATGTACAGCAAAAAATACTACTACTAGAGTCAACCCTGCCAGTGCGAAGACTGGCATGGATTGTATAGAGTTGTGTGGGTGGCTGGGAACGCCAGGTTGGATGTCCCACCCCACACCGTCCGACACGATGTGCTGTATGCCAGGCTGGCGACGAACAACGTTCGGTACCGGCGGTTCCATCAGGTCAATGGACAACAGCTTTTGGTGCATGTAAAGGTTTCTGTGGAAAGACAGAGTAAAATGTTTAAAAGACCCGAACGATCAAGCTTCCAAGTATGTTTGCTTTATCAGTTTTAGGATTTTGTCAAGATATGGTGAGACTTAATTTTTGACTGTAATCTTTTCTTACACCTCTTCTCAAATACCTATCCCTCCCATACGGCAGTGACTGTCTAACACACCTTGATCTGATGACTATGTGCTCAATCTTGATTGACAGTCAATGGGATCTCCTGGTTTTAAAACGATTCAACGAAAGACAGAGAAATAGAGAGAGAGGGAGAGGAACAGAGGTTGAGACAGATTTGGAGAGAAAAATAAAGGAAGAGAGAGATGAGGCAAAGACCTTATGTGAGGATGAAGGTTCAAACACTATGGTACTTGCAGGACTGACAAGCTTTATAAAAAATGTACAGGCTACCAGGATCACCAACTAGATATCCTTGATTGTTCTGAACATCACAACAACATGGTTGCTCCATTGGGTAATTGCATCAAATATCAATATTAAGGCACTATTCAAATACAATTCAATCTCTACAACTGGATAAAAACGGATATTTACTGTTGTCTGACCATAGGAACATGATTTACATTTGTGTAACCTTTTGCATATGATCCTAACGATTTAGTGGTTAAACCAGTTTTTCTAGTTAGCTGTACTGGCATTGAATTGTTCTGACTAGTTCATTCTGCTTTTGCTGAAGAAGAGTGATGGATGTCACTCGAAACGTCCGGAAGTAAATATCCGTTTTTATCCAGTTGTAGAGATTGAATTGTATTTGAATATTGCTTACCTGGATGTCTAACCTTCATAAACGTAATATTAAGGCACTGTTTTGTACAACTTGCTGTAAGACTTACGAAGGTGCTGATTTGTTGAGGGGTTCCCCTTTAGCCCAGGACAGGTGCGGACAGGCAGGTAGGGGACGTGTCTGGCCAGCCAGACTGGATTCCAGCACCTTGGAGTACCTGGCAAGGTGGTTACCTGGGGAGAGCAATACCATTGTCATCATTGTCTTACATTACAAGCTGAGAACAGACATTCATGACATGTATAAAATTAATTTTCTAGTCATAGTTTCTATTCATACATGTAGTAAGTGAAATCAACCATAATATGATATTTCGTAAATAAATATGCAATATCACTGTCTTAAATGAACATGTGCTGGTAAAGCTTTTTTAACACCTGACTAGCATGTATTTATTGGTACCACAAAAAAATGGGGGCCATGTGCTAGTGTCTGTCAGTGTCCATGATGGAATATTTTTGTATTGCTGCCAAAATCCCACAAGAATTGGTATGGCACAGATATGAGATATAGGTACCTGTGTAGGCAAGACACACTGATCTTGTGAGAGCTTGCCTTATGTACAATACTGGGTAATGTCACACAACACCAAACTTGAACACATACTCAACATATGAGTAGAGGGATGCATACCTTCCATTCTTTCTGGTAACTCCATGTTCATGATAGAGAAAGGCGATCCTTGTTGCTCGAACACTGGAGGCATGTGGTTGTGAGATGTGTACTGTAGGAGGGCGTCCAGCAGCCAGAAACAGTCTGGGCAGGACAAGGGAAATGTTAGCAAACAATCCATTCTTAAAAATAATAATAACAAGTAGTAACACTTCCATTCATTGTAGTTAACATTGAAGTAATTTCTGGAGTTCCCAATAAAACATTAACATCAGAACATTACAACACGACATGTGATGCATGTCTACAAAAATGTAAATATGAACCTTCCAAAAATACATAAGTCCAACACGTCCTGTAACATAAATTCATTCAAGTTCAAGGTGACTTAACTTAATTTTGTGGGCGGGGGGAAGGAGGTCCTTACAGAGTTTTAAGTTCACAATGGGTCAGCAGAATTTGTTATTGACAGAAAAATCTGTTTTGTTCTTGGGGTGATGATTCAAGAATCACTGGAAAAAAATATAAACAAAAAGCAGTGCAAGCATATAAGACATATCAGGCTATCAACAGGAATAAGTCTTCAATGCCACTTTCTTCAGCTTTTTTTGGCGACAACTCAGGAGGCAGCCTGTGGGTACTGTTATGGTTTTGGGTTTACCTTTCTATGGTTTTGGGTTTACCTTTCTGTAGATGGCTGTTGTCCAGACAGTTGGAGTCCCCGTACAGTGCCACCCTGCCTGCCTCCTCCCCTGTCATCTGGTACAGCCCCAGGATGGGCACCGTGTCCACAGTCTGGGACTCCTGCTTCAGAACCTCATTACCTGGGAAAGTCACATCAACAAAAAATTGAACATTTCATACCTCTGAGACTTTTTATGAATCTTTTATTGTCATAGCCCTAGTTATCACAGATGTCATTGATCCTCCCCTTCCCATAAAGGGTCATTTCTCGGGGATAGCCAACCAGCGTGGGACCGCATGGCGCAATCGGCAGCACATTTAACTCAGGTCCAGAAGGTCCTGAGTTCGAGCCCTGCCATGTCACCAATCTTGTGCCCTGGGGAAAGGCACTTTAAACGACTTTCCTCACTTCACTCAAGTGAAAAATGAGTATATAGGCTACAAAGGTCTTCAGCAAGTTGAAGTTGGTAGCCTCAAAAACGAAAGAAGAAGAAGAAGCCGTCCATGGACTATACCACAATAGTTTAAGTGATGGCCTGTAATGCATTGAAACAAACAGTCTAGAGGGCTTTAAGTTTACAGGGATTTGATTTCTCAGCAGGTACAAAATTGAGTTTTCAAGGTCATTTTATGCAACAATTGTTGTTGCAGTCAGATGACAGATCCACAAACATTTCCCCTTTTGCAATAAAAACAAGCTCACCTTGGTCCTTCAGAGTCTGTGTAATCATGATTCCATCTTCAGGGAATTTTGCAATACTGGATCCTGATGCATAATACACTGGGGACAGAGAAACAAGACATGATTCCAGTCTAATTCTGGCAAGGTATTTTAGTCTTAATTGGGAAAGTCCGAGTCAATTTCCCTGTTGAAGGAAATTGTCAGAATAAGGCTCCCCTCTACATTGCTGAGCACCCTTCCACACTCACACTGACGAAAATTGGACTTGTGTGAAACTGAATTGGAATATAATGCTGGATTTAAAAAACAAAGCACACAATATGCATAAGAAATTTCTTCTTTATCTATGAAAGTTTTTTGGCCGCTCAATATGCTTATACATGCTGATGAATACAGATGTACAGTACATAACTCACTGTCGTGATCGCCCAGTGTAAAGTCTCCCTCGTAGACCTGGTCACTGAAGGCCATGTTCCAAGGGTACATCAGGTCATTCAGGGCAGGGACGTTAGCCCCTCCTGTGTCCGGCATCCACCATTGTCTGCAGAACAAGATTCAAAGAAACATTGATAAACATGTACACATGTACATGTACATGTGTAACAGTAGAAAGAAACATTGACACACATGTACATGGTTAATAGTATAAACATGGCATGATGCTCTGAATAGCACCTCCAAGATGAAAGTTCATGTGGCCTTCATAGTCTTTTTGTGCGCATTTGATACCATTGACCATGGAAAGCCCTTGTGTAGCTTGGCAAGGATGGGCATAAGACGAAAACCTCTGATCATGTATCTCAAGTTACCTGAATGGCTGTAAGCAAATGGGGAGGAAGTATTTCGTAGTCAGGGCCACTTGTTTGTTGTTGGTCAAGGTTGTAATATAGATGAGGAAGGTCATACAGTAGAAGATGTAATCAATAATTTGCTTTTTAATTTTATTCAGTATGTATGAAGGCATATCACATTGTAAAATAAGACCGATAAGTAATTAATGATACCTTTGTCCAATACAGAAATACTGGTGAATGTACATTGTGGCTTTTTCCCTCCAATGCCTATCAACATAAACATCTTAGGCCCACTTTACATTACGTTTTTCGCGTTAGCGGGACTGGCGTTAGCGGGGCTGCGTTAGCGGGAGCCCCGTGTAAAGAGAGTTCCCGTTAACGTAGTCCCGCTATCGTCAAATTTTCTCCCGTCCACTCCGAAGCGTACGGCCGTAGGCTCAGCGGGAGTCCCCGTCAACGCCAAACTGCGTATAAAGCGAACACGTCGGGCTCGCCTTAGCGGGAGTCAGGGTTTAGACGTTTAGCATAAAGCGCGCGCTTATTAGCATATGGCGCGAAAATGGAGGGTACAGATTTGCAAAACATTGGAGGAAAATTGCCAGCAGCGATCATGTTCATAACGCTGGGTAAGAATACAGTGATAAGAAAACAGTCTCCCGATAGTTACTTTTTTATATACTAGTAGAATGAATGTCAACCCAAAAATCAACCCGAACTACGCAGAAAAAATAGTTTTCACGGCCTGCCTTTTCCGTAATGGCCACCTACGCAGGCTCTTACGTCAATCGGGTCTGCAGTCAACCTTCAAAGCAGGCGGGATGTCAGCGAAAAATAGTCTCATTTCTCACATTTTTGGACGACCTACTTTTGCACAATTTTCGTGGAAGACCTGTAAAAAAATATACAAGTTCGATTCCGAATATTTTCTCCTGCAATACATCGTTACGTTGTACCGAAACCAGAAGCCGCTATCTCTGCAAATTTTGTATGAAGTACATGTAATCACATTACGCGTCTCCGATTGGCCGTTGCTATGACAGTGGTGGCCGTTGCTATGACATTGGTGGGGAAATTCCCGCCACATGAACTGCTGGCAGCGTGCGAGGTAGTTATTATACCTGCAGGAATTATGCGTATATTCACGGTTATTTCAGTACGTAGCCATAATTTAGCAGGTCATCACTGAAAGAAAGGGATCTTCTATCAAACAGTTCGCTTTGAAAGGGTTTTTATGTGCTTTTTTATCGAAAATTTTGTGGTTGAAGTTACCGGAAGTGTCAGCGAAACAACAACGTAGTCAGGGACTTGTATCCTCATGCAAGTCACGTATTTGAATTTTCAATCACTTGGTAGCGGTACGCAAACAAGAAATTAACGTTTGTTCAATATAACAACGTGCAGCTAAAAAGAACTGCGATCTTTACGGGTAGACTTTCACCAAGATTTTACATTCCACCGCGCACCGCGGGTGTCCTGTCAGATTTCCGGGCGGTGTGTCTAAAGAGGTGCCGATAGCGGCGTCCCGATAACGGGAAATTTACCGCTAACGCGAAAAGCGTAATGTAAAGTGGGCCTTAAACATCTTGTTCTTTCTAAATACATAGCTGCAGTTCCACTACAATCTCAAAGGTGGCACTGCTGCACAACTCCTCACCTTGTGTTCTCATCGTAGAATTTGACCTTCTTCATGACGGAAACATTGTACCAGTCAGCGATAACGATCACCGACAGCCCGTTGTCTATATCTCTCTTCAACTTGGAGATCTCCTCCGGGAAAAACTCTTCCTCACTGTCTACTATGAGTAGGGTTCCTGAAAGATGATGGAAATTCTTCTTGAGTGGAAATCCAGTGAATATCTTTTATACTAGAAGCAACATCTGCATTAGATTAATCCAAGGAAACAACCTCAAAGTACTTGCAACTTTGATGTAAAAAGTACAGTCTGGCAATGGAAACAAAACTTACTTTGACGAAATCCATGGTGTGTATCATATTTTGACAATAACACTCGACGTTGAAAATTCTACTGTGTGTAGTCTAGTCAATTTTGGACCTGTTCCTTAATCCAATTTGATTACAAAAAGTGTGAACACCGCTTCTGTGAATGTGAATAGTTTGATCAGGGTTCTGTGAATAGCTTGATCAGGGTGGTGAATGAATAGATAACAGAAATCTTCAATCACACGTTTTTGAAGAGCTGATGTTTCAAGGACCATCTGTCATCTTTAGTGAACCAATCAATCTTGCCCTGATGAAGTAGACAGATGGTCATTGAAACATTGGCTCTTATAAAGCATGTAATTGTAAAAAAATGAAATGCTGTTCACCACTTGGCAGCTTTCCAATTGTTAGACAGCAGGAGGATGGCAATGATAAGTAGTTACCATATTGATTGGCATCAAAACATGTGAGCGGAGCCCCCAGGATCTCCACGTAGTACCCAGCATTCCGCAGGTGTTGGTACGTGTCCTTGAAGTTGGTGTGGGGGTGATCACCATTCCTGCAAGGTCATATCATGTTAATGTGGTGTCCTATGATTGGCTGATTCCTGTTCCTACTACTTAATAAGGAAATGATCTGTCATTGGCCCATACTATGCTAATAAGAAAATGGTTTTCTATGATTGGCCAAATTTCTATCTGTATTATGAATATAAGGAAATAATGTCTTTTTTATCAACTCACTCCAAGCCAAATTATGACAATGAGGAGACTTTACTGTTAGGAAACTGTACTGTAAGTTCATTTACTTTTGCGGTGGTTTTATTATTAAATTTGCAGTAGGAGGAGGTTTTCACTGTGTTTCCGTTAGACTACTGTCTTAATTTATCACAAACATTTCCCTTTTTACAGTACTGTACACTGTACTGTTCCCTGATAGTGATGCTTGACTACTGGTTAGCATGTCCTCAAGATTGGAACAAATTCTAAACATTCCAACAATTGATCACAGCATAGTGGTAGTCACAAATGTAGCTGACTAATCTCCACAGATCCCATATTGTGACTCACCAATCCAGTGACTTTCTTACTGGAGAAAAAATTAGGTTAGGGATTTGGATTTAATGACCAGACCCTTAAAATTAGGTCTAACAAAATCCTGTATCAGAAGGTTTCTGGATTTATCAAATCATCTACATAGTGGTAGTCATAAATATAGAAGATTACTCTGTACAGATCCCAGATCGTGACCCACCAATCTAGCAACTTGTTTACTGGAGAAAAATTAGGTTAGGGATTTGGATTTAATGACCAGGCTCTTAACACAAGGTTTAACAAAATCCAGCACCAAAAGGTTTTGGGATTCATCAAATCATCTACAAATGCATCAGAGTGGTAGTCACAAACATAAGAAATTACTCTGTACAGATCCCAGATCGTGACTCACCAATCCAGCGGGTCGTTCTTCATGCGGAGGTTGTCCCGAGGGAAGTACCCAGGAGGGTACCGCAGGTTGTGGTACTGGTCCCACAGGACTCGTTTACTGGAGAATAAATTAACTAGGTTAGGGATTCGGATTTGATGACCAGCCCTTAACACTAGGTTTAACAAAGTCCTACATGTAGATCAGAAAGTGTCTGGATTTTTAAAATGATTGAATTTTTTCACAGGATTCATTTATTGGAGAAAAAAATTAGGTTAGGGATTCGGATTTAATGACCAGACCTTAACACTAGGTTTGACAAAGTCTTTTAACTACATGTACATCAGAAAGCTTCTGGATTCATCAAATCATTGAACTTTTTCTGTCAGCATTAGATAGTGGTGAAAACTCCAAAGTTTACCAATTTAATGTATGTTGTATACCATCTTTTACACATCTTATACATTTTGAAATCAACACATACCTTCTTGGCGGGGTTGGCACTACTTTCACCCGGACTGGTAGTTTGACAGTTGAGGTTCTTTCCTCCTTCTCTCCCTCCTGAAAATAAACAAGACTTTCTCAGATCACAACTTGGTTTGGGGATGAACAACAAAAAATGAAAACTTGAATAATCTTTCCTACCATCAACTGCAACACACAAGGATTATCCACACAAGCCTGAATGAACAAAGCAATTATCTTAAAAAACATCTAATTTATCTTGAAAACTTCACATTGTCAATTCATGTTTAGTTTGTTTGGCTACAGGCACACTGGATGGTCCAGACCTGTACCTAAACAATGTGACAGATTCATAATAAAAAGGTGGTTGAACTCTAACCTCAGGAGGCGATGACACAGTAAGTGTGACCTGGCCCTGAGCTATCCCGTCCCACTTGGCAGCCTTCTTGGCAGCAGTGATGGACACAGCCAGATAGCCTGACCACGGCCACAGGACATTGGAGTAGGAGAACGCAACCTGGGATGGGCACAGGTCAGTATATAGTGACAAGGCGACTATACGACCAACACATTTTTCACTAAAACAAATGCTATGATCATCATCGTACCAACTGCCCTATGTTAACTCTCTTTTGCACTGATTGGCTATCTGCATTTCTCCATGGTGCTGATTGGCTGTCACTCCCTGGTGCTGATTGACTGTCACTATCCATGGTGCTGATTTGTGATTGGCTGTCACTCTCCATGGTGCTGATTGGCTGTCACTCTCCATGGTGCTGATTGGCCAACAATGACTTAGCATGGTGCTCATTGCTTGGACACAGCTTGCTTTGATACTGCCAGGCCAATAGGAATGACTGTCTAGTAACACTCTGCAAGTTGTCCAAGTTTCTGATTGGATGTCACTCTCCATGGTGCTAATTGTATGATTGTTACTCTCCATGGTGCTGATTGGCTAAAAGTAGCTCAACATGATGCCAATTGGTGAGACGCTGATACTGATCAGCCAATAGGAATTAGCTATAGTGCTGTCTTTGAAAGAGATAAAATCCTACCGATATCAATTAGATGAGTTACTCATTTTACGTTATCAACTGAAACAAGCATGCTACAAATGCCTTCAAATCTTACCCAAACTTAATCAAACCATATTGTCATTTACCAACACAGATGAACTTTCATGTTACACCTTAAAGTCTTGTTACTCCATTCTAATCTGATCTTAATCTGCACATTATATGTCACATCCTACATGTAGATGGACACACACCTCTATATAGTCTCCGTTTTGTGGTGTATATGGCTGCCAGATGGGTTTGTCCACTATTCTCCCTGTTACTCCCATGCCGTTCAATATTGTCACCTGCATTGGATACAATCAACATTGTCAAACACAAAGTGAAAACAGTATAAATTGACTTGTAGGAAGAATCATTACGACTATATACTAGTATAAAACTTAAGCAATAGAAAATACATTTTTGTCTGAATATTGTTAGATAATAGCTGTACTTGAAAATAGTCAGTCAAGGCTCAGAGGTAATGGCACTCTCATTTAAATGTTGTAATGCCAGTGGTCTTGTGATCATGACATCTAGCAGATGGTACAGGTACTGCAAACAGAACTACACAGATCCATTGCACCACAATGACAGCTGACTTTTCTAGCTGTAATACCAACATGGTATTCTAGGAAAGGAGAAACATTATGTAACAGTTAAAGTTGTGCCACTTTTACGAACCTTTAATCTTTCTGTAAATGCCAAATGGTCGGTGGCTGTCTGGTATGTTTTGTGACAGAAAGCATGGAACTAGAAAGTAACACTCCCTATCCAGGAGAGACTGCGACCGCACTGCAACTAATGACTGACAGATTTGACGGACTGCTTATCGTACTTCATAGATTTAGAACAAATTCTTTTGACAGTTCTATATTTTTTATCTCCTTTAAAGTTAACCATGCTTTTACCTCTTATATCATATTTCAATTATAAAACCAAGGGTCTGATACAAATCCGACCTTGATCACTGTACAGTCGCTCGGCAATCACCATGTAGTGGAAAGGGGGCCTAAGAGATGACTGCGAGCACTCACATTTTTTCTTTTTCTTTTATTGAGCAAACAAACACAAATGAATACGGACAAGATGGCAGTGCACTCAAGTTAGGACAACTCACATTGACGATGGTTGGCATGCCTCCATAGTAGATGGGCTGAGTACAGTATGGCCACATGTACGGACAGTCTGTCAGATCGATGTAGCTGGGGCTCAGACTGGTGAAGAAACCACAGAAGTCACCGGTTAGAATGTGAGCAATACATGTATTACTCTACACAGACAGACAATGCATTACTTAGAGATGGAGTCTGGAGTGCAAAATAAACTTGACATGTTTATTGTACATTGTACATTTACACTGTACTGTACTGTATGTGCTATCTTGGGTTGGAGATTTAACCAACTGCAACCATCACATAAAATGCTTTGATAAAAGGCCACATAAACCAATCTTATTTGATTGTTATATTTTTTGCACGAATTGGAGAAAAACGTTGAACACTTTCATGATAGCTACAACACATCGTCTTTCTACATTCGAGGCATGCTGTCATATGCTGTGCAAGCATTGTTGCGTACGTCGTATATTTCCATTTCATTGCTGGGCAACAGGCCCAAATCAATGCACAAAACTAGGTTTATCTGACCCAGATAACCAGAAATAAGTACATTATTGATAGCTGGAAGGGATACAGAACACTGAAAGCGTCCTTCCCAAACCCAGCAGTACGTACCTAGCCTGGGGTTTGTAGCTGTTCAGGACCTGGTACGCTTTCAACAGGTCCAGCTTGCCATGTCCTGTCAAACAAGCACAGCAGCTCCATCATTCAACAGTGCAAACTGAGGAACTGAAAGCTAATTTCAGAACTGTCAAACAGCCTATCATAAGATAAAAAGTTATAGTCTACTTTGATTGAAAATCGCAACTCAAAATGGTCGGGATCATGCCCTTACGTGTATCTGCACATCAAGCAGTGAAGTAAAAACTGAACCAACTGCTGACAACAATAACACAAAGGCCTTGTTATTCTGAGACACTGGCTGGCATATGCGAGAAGATAAGAAAAGTATTTTAACTGATCATTGGATCCACTATCAACTACTATTCTTTAGAAAAAAATACATGTACATGTACTATGAAACAGTATAATTGTGTTCTCGCATCTTAGATAATGCTGACAATAACTTTATTGCTCAACAATAAGATACAATGTATGGAAACTACTACCTGACGATAATTATAGGAAACTAGTCTACTCTTCAAGAAACTTTACAGCGTGGGACAAGACTATATGCTGGTACAGTTGGACTAGAGTGGAATTTCTACAGAATTTTTACAGTATGAGATAAGATACAGTCAAACCTGCCCAAGCGACCACCTCTTCTCAGTGACCACCTGGCCATTACGACTTCTTTTTCTCGGTCCCGAAAATTTTCCCCATTGACGTAAGCATTAACCGACCTTTAATCAACGACCACCTGGCCACTGCGACCGCCCAAAATTGGGACCGCACAGGACCAAATCCCTGCCCATAACAGCTGCGTCATTACAAAATCTTGAGGTGTCACCTATTTTCGATGATAACTGGCGCGATTTTGTGCTGAATTTGGCCAGTTTGCGTTGGATTTTGACTTCCATTACGATGTTATGTTCATAATAAAGATGGCGGTGGATGCACGAGGGTCGGTCTATTGTAATGTATGTGAGGAAATTATGCTGTATGAAAATCTGAATTTAGTTGTTACATTATTTTTTTTAATCCTTATTATTATAAAGTGAACAAATAGCCACATACTTTTCCAAGAAAAATCTGAGTACCTCATACCGAAAGATCTGTGTGAGTGCTTTTTTTCCAACAAATTACTGACCATTACTGTACATTCACCCGTGAATGTACAACAGAAACCATTTATACTATGCATCGGGCATGTTGTGAATCGATACTCTTCTCAGCGACCACCTGTCCAAATTGACCGCTTTTGGCGGTCCCCCGGGTGGTCGTCTTGGGCACGTTTGACTGTATATGCATGATATTTGGTAGGATTTCTACTTGTTGAATGTTGGTCCATCCAGCGTTGTAAGGGGTGGGCTCCCACTGACCAATGTACCTATGCAACAGCTCGGGTTAACGTGTTGCGCTAGATACATTGCCCGTGGAAAACCACCAGGGTTTCTCCTCCTGTCACAGCCACAGCTAGAGCACCAAGATGTCAAGTGGAGGTGAGGAATTCTTCTCAATGGATTCTTCTCATTACTAGTACACGTGATGGTGATTTGTGTAAAGTACAAGGGTGACTAAATGAAGATTTCTCGAGACCTACTTCCAGTTAATGCAGCCAGCTCAAGTTGCAGATGAATAATAATAATACATGTCTCCATGGGTCACATTGTTTTTCATTTCTGTCCATTTTGTTGAGGAAAATCAATTGCTACTTAACTACATATTGCCATTAACCTATGTGAATTACTGACTACTGAGTAGTTAACTAGTGCATCTACACTCTTTTTTTTTATGAAAGAATAATGTTGCTAACCGTGAAACTTTGTTCTGACACAACAAGTCTAGGGGAAGGGTGGAACAGCAGGACATGCACTTAACACATCCAGCTAATACTAAAATGAATTATGCGAACTTCTATCTCCTATCTATCTCCTACCATACCAATTAACAACTACATCTGCCAACAGTGAACTAATTAGCTCAACAGTTGGAATACAGAGCAAACATACACCAGTTTGTCTTGCTGACAAGACTGCAGAGAGGTTCGAGGAAAGTCCTTACCTTGCTCAAACATGTTGACTCCCGGTAGACGACGGGCGGATGCCATTAGCGCCTGCTTCATGCTGGCTGGGTTCACCATGGGAATACGATGGATCACCGCGCTGGAACGGCACAGAGTGAGCGACATCACACACAAACGTCCGTGTAGGTAGGCCTCTATTTTGAACTATTCTTACTTAAACATAAATAAATTGCCGTGATGAAACGACATGGGGCAAGCAATATTACATCCACACACACACACATCCACATAGGCCTCCATTTTCAACCATAATCATTATCTTTACATAAATTACTGTGCAGAAATGACACAGAACAAGCAACATTATGCCCTCCCCCACACATTCATGTGCACATAGACCTCCCTTTTGAATAATTCTCATTAGTTTCATGAATCACATCAAAGATAGAGAAACACATGATCATTTCTCCTTCATTCCTTCAAGTAATCAAGCACGAAGTACTGTTCATTCATTCATGGCTCTTTCCCCGTCGTCGAGGATTCGTGGGAAGTTCTGGATGGTCTGCAGGCCCTACGAAGTACTGTAGATCTACGAAGTACTGTAGATCCTTTGTAAAACAGTAAAACGCTTCAGAGTGTACTCTCCCGCTATCAAATTGCAACATCTATTGTATATATTATGTAGACAAGAAGGGCATGAAAATTTTGCAAGCATCAAACTGTGACACAAAAGGCAAATAGTTGACATTTCAAAGCTTCACACTCCCGGACCCTTCTACAACGAATCCTCACAACTGTGCCCACAGAGATGCCTTCAATGTTACCCAAACGCTGGAGAACACGCTGAGTGCAGCTTTAATTGTGGGGAGAGGAGAAATCACTAGGGTAACAGTGCATTACAGTCCGCCTGACTACTTGTCAATGTGGTGCAAATAGGGAGATAATGGAAGCAAATGGAAGGGCCATTAAAATGAGAAGGCGGCGAGAGGCATGGAATAATTTTGGTTAGTTTGGCGTGTTTTGTCATGCATTTTAGTGGAGGAAAAGAGAATAGGACTTAAGATACACACGTACATGAGAAAATAGGGTGCGCATGCAGCAATCGTGGTGCGGCATAAACTATCATATATTACATATCAATCATAAAACAGCCTGAAAAAAAACCCGGCGGGTTTGCTAGGATCAGTCCAGTAACTCGAAACGCTACATTTTTCCTACCTATAGTATATGTATTGAATCAGACACTTACCTGGCCAGTAGGGTGACAGCGCCAGCCACCACAGGTGAGGCCACACTGGTGCCAGACAAGGTGCGGCAGCCACTCCTACAGGTGACACAACAGGTAACACCTCAGGTTAGATCACATTTATTACTATTCATTCTTATCTTCTGGTATACTACCATGTATATTACCAGCTCTGGAAAGAACAAGAAACTGTCAAGTACCAGTGTTATCAATCAAGGACTGTTTTTTTCCTAGGCCTTAGTATAGTGGAGTTTAAAGTCCTTGTCACCAAGTATGGGGTGGGTGGAGGTTGGTCACCAAAAACCTGCTTGGAAATATATACTAATGACTCTACAATAACAGCCTTCTTTACCAAAGCTTTATTGACGGGACAGTGACTTGTGTATGGTTGACTATAAACTACAAAATAGGGATACATGATAAATCTTAAAATTCTACTACAATATACATATGCAGGACCAAGTCCAAGTCACCCACAGGCTTGGTCACCCATTGCCATGTTGGAAATCTCACAAAGTTTCATCATCACAAACTTCAGAATCTATGAACTGCCTAACAGTCGCTCATCCCACCCATGGAGGAACACATCAGCCTCCATGCCCTTTGCAAGCCCAGGGGAAGTAGGATGGGATTGTTGGAAGTCAGCCAAATCCAGACTTGCTCTCAGCCACTCCTCCCAGCGAATGCCCTTGGTTGATTGGTTGAGCCCTAGGGGGACTAGTCTGGGAGTGAGGCTCCATTGCGAGGTGTTTGCGTAGCCTTGCTGAAGTCAATACCGTGCTCATGTTCAATGCCAACATGGATGACCTGCCATTTTCAGAAGCACTTACGATCTACTAGAATGTATCTGAAATTTACCAAAAATGCTTTAGACGAATTCTGTTCGATTGTACGGACTTAAAGAACCTAAGCTTTCAGAGAAGCTCCCTATCCATCAAGGCTTGTGTCAGGATACAGAGACTGTGGCAGCTCTATCCAGTGTTTTCTGGGATAAGGTCGATCAGACTATTGTCCGGGAGAGGTCAGCCAATTGACCCCGCAGCATTTAGGCAAGATGGAAGATCAGCTGGGACACTGGGGACCGTTTTCTCGTCACGGCAGAGAGCACAGCCATTAACCAACCAATAACCGCTGCTGCTACGCACAACTGGCCATGAGACAAGGCAGTCTACAGCACATAGATTTGTGGTAATGTCCAGTAGATACAATGTAAGCCTCTCGTGGAACTAACAAAAATGACATTTGTTTACATTGTGTAAACATTATGCATGTTGTGAGCTGCATTTTCTCTCATAATGCACTTAAGATATGTGACATTACAAACACTAGTTCTTTGAAGTTCTTTCACTTGGTCACATATCTAACCAGATCATTTACACTTAAGGAGAGTGGTGTTTCCTGTGCGGGATATGCCACATACTGTTGCTGACTTATTTTGTTTATCCATTGGAACAAACAGATGCAGTCAGGCACAGCAAACCGCCTTACCTATTGTATATGTATACAAAACACTTGAGCATTAAACCCAAATGACAATCTCTGGCCTTGTCTAATAATGTATAAGAGGACTTCATATTCAAAAAGCCAAGGAAATCCAAACCTGACACCATCAAATGCAATCACTGTCACCAACCGTGTAACCATCCACTTAATTTACTGCAAGGTTTCCCATCAAGTCCGGGTCCAACGTCAAGAACACCTACCGACTGACTGCACCTATTAACGTCTCCACATTCGTGCATTAGATTGAGACTTTCTTCCTACATATCCGACTGCCCGGGAGGATTATGGGGCTTATCTCTTTGAAAGAGCAGCTGATCTACGGGGATCCTAAATCCAATGTTTTCAACCCCCCACTTATGAAGAGGTCAGAAGGACACTTGCACAGCATCCATCACCCTGTCAAACCTCCTCATGCAAGAATAGCATGTCAACTCCACATTCAACCTCCCAACAACGCGCTCCAAAGTCCAAATGCCCTTGCCATTCTCCTCTCTTTCCAAATAGAAAATCGACAAAGTACAATAGATGATTTCTATTATAGTTAATCTCATATATAAGTGGAAAGACTGCCATATATAAAATGGGGTCAAACAAAAACAGCAATATGGTGGCCTTTGACCTCTACCCACAACCCCCTGGGGCTTATATGGAAGTGTACATTAACCTATAAAACAGGCTTTTAGAAGTTTTTAGAGGACTGCCATAAATCAGGCACTGTTTGTCCCTGACATGGACACCTTGTCAATATGTTAGGGAAAAATGTATCAGTATCAAGTCTGATGCATCATTTGTCCTGGACATGCTATTTGTGGGTGTCAGGCTGCTTTTGGCATCAGGAAGAAATGGGTGAGATTTTGGTGCAGTTGATTTTGGAACTGCAGGGGCAATTTTGTTACAAATTTCAAAGAGGATAAATGAAGAAAGGAAAGGCTATTTCCATGATTTTTAGCATACAGCAGTGTAGACAAAGATATAACAAAAATGAAACATTATGCAAATTAGGAATTAATTTGCATCATTAATGAGAAAAACCCAAAATTTCCATAAGGAGGAACTTTTTTTTTTTAATTTTTGTCCCTAACATGCTATGGCTATGATTTTTTAGTGGAAGACTGTTTTTAATGTCAGGAAGAAGATTTTAGAAGAACACGTAGTGTAGGTCTGGAGCCCTTAGCAGCTTGTTCAGGCAGTACTAGTCTTTTACATCTTGAAGTCAAGAATGCAAGATGTGTGACCTAAGAACTTGCCCTTTGCTATATAAATGTGGCAAAGGAACAAAACATTGCCAGGTCACCTTAAAAAGAATGGCCACCATTTGGAACACAAGTGCTGCACAGGCTATAACGAGGTATTTCAATGGCCTTCAGCAATTAGCATGGCCTCCCACTGGGTTAGCCCTAATCCATACAAAACCTTTACAGGATTTTCATAGTCCATAGCTAGATGCTGGGTCGACCAAAGGGGATGCAGTTTTCTCCAAGGTTGATCCCCTGGCTGGGTGAGAAAAAGCTAGTGCCAAATCCTTGCTAATCCCCGCATATGTCGTAAGGGTCGATTTCTGACATGGAAACATTAGTAGTCTTTGTGTCTGGAACATAATGGACACTACGAGGGAGCTAGCTATTCCTAAAACAAGCAGGGCTTGAATACTGCAATTAAACATAATGCTTAATATTTTTGAGCTTGCTGAATTGCAAGTTGCTTACATCTTTTACTTCAATCAGGGAATTTTTCTGTGGATTGCTGGGGGCATTTTGGGTAACGGGGGGTTGAGATAGTGTTAGCTGATTCACAATTATACCTGCTAAGGTTGGCATTTTCTCGGGGCTATCTGTCCCACTCATTGTTTGGGAATCCATGTCATTAATTCTCATTGTGAAATCTGTCATTTTAAGCTTAGGAAAACAACACATTTTCATCAATTTCACGCCATGAGGTTCAGATTTTTCAGACATGTAGATAAGGTGAAAGAAAGAAATATTGTCCATCTCAATAAATAAACTTCAGTCCCTGCAGTACAGAGGGACAGGTCCTGGAGACAGCACTGCATTTTTTTCACAAATTTGCATTGGCTACTGGAATAGGCAGCATGGAGAGGGTTTATGTACAAATGTCAAGATGCTTCCATTTTTATCAAAGTACAGTCAGATGCAATGTAATATTTGTAGTTGCTTAGAATACAAATATTGTTGAGTCAATATTTCATTCAACTTCCCAATCCCTTTCTTCGCCAAAATGTCAATGGTAAGCTGTATTTACCCCCTCCCACCTCCCACAATGGCTGGATCTATCAGAACAGTTTGAATGTCACGATCAACAAGCAGAAGAAAGGCTTTT
This sequence comes from Branchiostoma floridae x Branchiostoma belcheri, assembly GCA_019207045.1. Taxonomy (NCBI): domain Eukaryota; kingdom Metazoa; phylum Chordata; class Leptocardii; order Amphioxiformes; family Branchiostomatidae; genus Branchiostoma; species Branchiostoma floridae x Branchiostoma belcheri. The sequence goes on from CM033028.1 coordinate 7,527,777, forward strand.
CTTCTTCATGAAATTTCCATATTGCTCACGAAATGAAATACCTTTCTAACATGACATTTTGCTGAAATGTTTTCCCAGTGAAAACACAAACAAACCCTGGAAATATTATTTAGACAAACATAACGCTCGCGTATAATGCCATGTTGGCTTGCCTTTTTGCATACATGAACATCATACATGTATGTATGCTCGAGGTCTACTTGTACATGGAAAACTACTATGGAAAACCTGCATTTGAGGTACATTATTTGTAACTACTACGGGCCCCCGAAAGTGGTTGGCATTCATGTCTTATCTGTCATGTCTCATGCTGACCATATTTCTATGGAGGGACAAGAGAGTCCATATCCTGGTACAGTATAGCAGACAATTCAGATACCTCGTGCAGATATCGTTACATATACATGCACTGGAAGTTACCAGCATATTTGACATGAGCATATACGCCATTGCTACATGAAATGTTGCCAAATACCAAATGCTGCACATATGCAGCATAGCAATAAAATGGAGATACAAAGCAAAAAACTACTTTTATAATACTTCAGTAACTGAGAATATGGGGGAGGGGAGGGGTAGTATCCTTGCAAACACTTTGATCTGACTTGAGCTCGCAGCACCTACAAAACACCAAACGCGTACATACATAGGTTTTGATCTGACTTGTACTGATACCTACAAAACATGAAAAGCGTACGTACTTGAGTCCGGATCCCCTGACCCCTGAGCCATAGGTGACGATATCCGGCTTGACTCTGCCGTAACCTCCCGGCAGCTCCTACAGTCGGGAGGACAAACATACAACATGTTACGGACATCCTGATGCGTGCGGCGGGCACGAGCGCCCACAGCTATAGCAGGGGGCAGCTCCACGGGTCAGCCTGCTGCATTTGCCTTGACCTGGGCACAGAGAGAGGCTCGTTAGCACCTGCTGGCGGGGCAGGTCGGAGGCTTTCTGTGCCCCGGATTTGTGCCCTTTGAGCAGCAGCCTGTTGCATCACCACCTGCCAGCACTGGGCCTACCGAGGCCTGCCCCATGCATATTAAATCGCATACATTATAGCCATTACGGCGATCAAAGGAAAATACATCAAAGTCTGCAAGTCTTTTAACCTCTGATTAGGACCTTTGGCTGCGCGCATATTAGAGAAAATTTGATTTTAATGGTGCGCGTGTGTTGGCTGGAAGTCATAACATGGCGTGATTTTAACTACATCTGGCATCATATTTCATAAACTATAATACATTATGTGTATACAGTCAAACCCTTGCCCTTTTCTAACTAAGTAGTATCTATGTACAATGTATGTCTACGGAATATAGGTCCATTGTATATGAATACATATACCTACAGAGAGGAGTAACAAAATCAAAATGTACAGTAAGGAACCTACATGTAAAAAGAAAAAAAAACTGCAACATCTATTTGTAGCTCACTAACTTACCCTGTCAAGCTACATAATAATAACCTTCCCACTTGGATCGTTTTAGACCACGATTTCCCAATTTCTTCTTTACAAATGTTTCTTTAAATAGGCTACATCACTAATACTAGTAATATGGAGACCACAAATGGCAGATTTTGATTTGACACATTCAATAGGTGTGAAATACAGCTCATTAACTTTGCATAATGAAACTGTTCAGATGTAGAAACGTTGAACGCTGTAACAAACCAAAGCAACAGCATCCACCTTCTGCACCATCAATTCCAGCATCAAGGCTGGCAGCCCCACCAGGCTTCAGCTGGGAAACCCCCTTTCAATTTTGCCCATTGGTGTAGAAGTAACTGCCCTGTAGACCATCCCCTTCTGGGCCCGAGGCAGTCGGCATTAATTAGCAGAAACTAATTGGACACCCACAGCTGACTGCACCCCCTAATGAATCCTCGCCATTCAGATCTCTGCCTTCTCGCCGCCATGCGCGGCCCTGCAAACAGCTTTCATATGTATCAAAGAGTTTTTCCCTTTGTTGCATTACTACATTGAGAAGTGCATGGAAGTGTTTTTTTTCCCTTCTTAGCCATCACGAGTCAGAAATTTTGAAAGGATTTTAGCAAAAAGCCAAGGTTAGACTGATTAGGTTTAAAAGATTTAGTCAATTATTCTACATCTACGTTTAGCATTATTTGGTCTGACATGATTGTATATTGAGCCATACATATCTAATTATAGACATAGTATGTCTGTAATTGTACAATTTAAGGGATCTCCCTAAGAATGGAACAATGGTAACAACCCTCATTGCTGTAATCTCAGCGTATTGATTTACAAAAATGGGGTTTTCCAGAAATTGTTTTTCTTGAGAATGCAATTTTAGGTTAACTGGCCTCCATTTGTATTTGAAAAAGCTAAGGCAAAATGCTAGATCTTCCATCCTCAGGAGGTTGGAGGGCAATGTCCTAACCTCCTTTGCAAATTTAGACCTTTGAGGTGCAGTTGTCATTTGTCTTTTGGGGAAGCACTGATTTGTGATTTTCAACATAGGCCAGGTTCTCAAATGCCCATGTAGCTCGATGCCGCATGCTTCTAGGTGTATGGCATTGCAAATCATGGCTCAAGTTGAACAACACAGAATAGAGGTCCCTAAAAAAGAAACACTGACCACAACTAAAATGGTCTGGTAAGAAGGCTAGCAGTGGCCCTTCCTGGATCCTAGCACTAACGTACTCTAAATTTTACCCCTACCACCATCGTACTTTACATTTTACCCAAAGCACCATAATTGTACTTTAAATTTTACCCCTAGCAGCATCGCAAGTTCTAAATTTTACCCCTAGCACCATCACACTCTAGATTTTACCCCTAGCAGCATAGTATTTAAAATTTTATCCCAAGCACTATCATACTCTAAATTTTACCCTAAGTTCCATACTGCACTCTAAATTTTACCCCTAGCACCATTGCACTCTAAATTTTACCCCAAGCACCATCCTACTCTGAATTTTACCCCAGCAACATCATACCCTAAATTCTAATCCTAGCACCATCATTCACTAAAATTACCCCTAGTACCATCATACTTCAAATTTTATCCCTAGCACCATCATTCACTAAATCTTACCCCTAGCACCATCATAATCTACATTTCACCCCTAGCACCATCATAATTCAAATTTTACACCCAAAGCAACAACATACTCTAAATTTACCCCTAGCACTATCATTACCCAAATTTTACCCCTAGCACTATCACACTCCAAATTTTACCTCTAGTAACATCATCGTTTAAATCTTACTCCCAGCACCATCATACTTTAAATTTTACCCATAGCACAATCATACTCTAAATTGTCCCCTAGCACCATCATAATCTAAATTTTACCCCTAGCACCATTACACCACATTAAATTCCTGGGGACATCAGTGCACGCCTTTGGTACACCTTTTTTCATGTCTGGAAAGCTGTCCTGTCGCAACAGTTGGCCATCTTTGAAACCATCTAAGATTATAATATACAATGCATCTTACCCAGGTGGTCATTCCCCGAGATGAAAACCTGGCAATCTTGTCCTCAAAGTCGATTCCACCCACCCCAATAACGTCCATCTGATCCGCCGGGTTGTTCAGGGTCCTGTGGCGTACAAGGACACATAATAAACAAGTTAGTCTTACTACGACACAGTTAATTGCTTACGTGTAAATTAACGGCTGAATTGCAATCATTGGCTGGTGACTGATGTGCATACAAAGCATGTACTCCCGATAGCTTGGGGAAATATTTCATGGGCAGTATTTTTATTTCCCTGGTGGCGGGAAGAGCAGCGTGATGACGGCATGTTTGACAAGACTTTGGGACACCCACAGATCCGTGAAGCACTCACGGATACAACATTAGTGAGCATACTACAGATGAATTATTGAAAAAAAAGTACAGGTACAGTGTTCTTGGGATTTGCTTCTATCAATTTGCTGTCAAGAGCAATTGGAAATTGGAAAACTCCAGATGTAAAATATGTTCTGGTCTGTAATTACCAGAGGAATACAATAATGCAAATCGAGAATTTATCCAGTAACTGTTGCTTGATTTACTTTGTATTAAGACCATGTTGATTCCATTATATTATATGGATTACATTTCATCCGTAAATGAATCACAAAGAATGGGATGTGAACAAAAAAGTGTTCAAAGTCATACAAAAGGCCACAACATTTCAATTTCTTGGTTCTCTGATTTAAAAAAACAACAAATAACTGCACAACTAGGAGATTAACATGAAACAGAGCTTGAGGACCAGGAGTACGTTTTTGCCCTGGTGCATTTATAAGAGAGCAATATAGTCGGACATGGGAAAGAAACGAACCAAATCCAATCAGCCCATACTACCCTGTGTGGGACCCAACAAGCTACAAGTGGCTCGCCACCTGCTCAACACTTCACACTGTTACAAGTCTCTCGAGTAGCCTGCTAATTCATCCTGATGACTTTTTAACACACCTGATCAAATCTCAGGCAATAGGCAATCAGGTTTTAGTTGAGTAGCTCCATCAGTCAGTGCCGTATCATTACAAACAGGTCACAAAATTAACCAACTGCATCTGTTGTCCATCTCTGTTTAATGGTTGCTTTAAGAACAAGTCTTATTCATCTATTCATAACAGAATCGTTGATTTGAAATGCCATTTCTTCAATGATGTACAAGTATAGACAAATAGAAGGGTCATGTGGTGCAATCAGCAGGGTGTTCGATTCACAATTCAGAGGTTCTGGGTTCGAATCCGTTGATGTGTCATCGATCTTGTGCCCTTGGGAAAGACTCTTTATACGAATTTTCTCACTTCACTCAGATGAAAACGAGTACCTAGCTTTGGTTAGGGCTGTTCCTCGGATAGGACATTAAATGAGGGTCCAGCGTTTGAGGAAAGCCACACCTCAATCACGTTTAAGAACCCAGGGCACTTATCGAGAAGAGTAGGGGTCCCCCAGTGTCAGTGGATCAAATATACATGTATCTGTCCGGATATGCAGCTTTTACTGTTCAGTACAAACCTGGTGTGTTAATGTAAAATAAAGTAACATACATTCGCATAATTCCACCAGGTGCCATTATACCGCCACCTCAAAAAACGTTGTTATAGAGGCCTTCTCAAGATTGTCTTCAACACCAAAATATCTGAATTGTATTACATTTACGATATTTAAAAATTCGGTATTCAAGACAATCTTGGGAAAACCTCTATACTACCGTTTTTTTCACGTGGCGGTATTATGGCACCTGGTGGAATTATGATAGTAGATGTTACATGTATTGCACGAAACTCAAAACAGTTAACACATAAGAAAACACAAAACTGAATAAAAATTGACAGTAATAACAGATGAAGTAATAATAATTGCACCATAATTATCATTCCAGTATAAAGAAAAGCATATCAAAGAAAACTGATCAACTTCGACAAATGTCCAACAGTTTTTTTTAAATTTTGCCTACTCTTCTAGGCAAATTTCTTTTAGATTTATTTAGACTCATCTAACAGTGACAACTGCGTCTAATCAACTATGCTACTTTTGGAAGACTGATACATACTTTTAATTAACTAAGCTGTGTTCGTAATCTTATCATTGGTTTGCCTAGCTGAACTTGCTTCAGAAGAGGGCAATAGCATAGGAAACATGCAGACCCCTTAGATACCCTGAGCAACAAGGTGGGGAAGGCAATTTAGAGAGGGATGTGATCTGAATGTTGATTGGCTGTAAAATTTCCTTGATGCCAGGTTTTCAATAAGTTCCACCAATCAATATGGTGCTTTCTCGTGTGTGTCGATCATGGATGGACCCTGTTGCCTTGCATAAACTGTATCACCTCTACACAGGGAGTCATGGAAACTGTTGGGTGATATTACTATTCAACGGATATTCTTAGAAATACATTAGATAACAAAATTAATCAATGTCAGACATGACTACTAGTACTGTTACTGTCATTTTTGTGCCATCAAAGATACAATGTACATAATTCTGCTTTTGCACACAATAACATCTAGAACTATGAGACATCATTACTACAATAATCATGATAATTATAAGCATGATTATTAGTAAAATAGGCAAAAATAAGTGTCTAGTCCTCCAAGCCACCCATGTTTTTTTATAAGCAAGCCAAATTTTCTTTCCTTTAAGATAGTACTGTAAAAGAGGAAATGTTTGCCGTGATTTCATGACTATGGTTTTCAAGGTGACCTTTTCATCGCAAACATAAAAGTACCACAACAATTTTTGTTATGTCTATTGCCCGCCTACCCCCTAGCTTCAACTGAAAACTTAAAACCACTGCCAACGCTCAATTTTCTCGCTAGCGCAAACGTATATTTCCCCTTTAACAGTACACGTCAAATTTTCTCCTTCCCCTTATGAAACAGTGCGTGTCTCATCTTCAGTATACTTCCCTACCGCCGACATTACCAAATCATTCTGAGCAAGTAGGCAGGACAAAGGCGCCATTACCAATATTACCCCTACCAGACAACCCATTTGGGGAGATGTAGAGTGCATATCTGGGGGCAGGGTGTGTGTGTGTGCACTAACGCTCACACCTTCTCGTTTCAAATTAAAGATGGCAGCCACAATACACACCCCAAGCCTCACCTTTTGCTTTGGCAGATTCAAGGGTCACAATTCATTCTCCCTAATCCGGGCCAAATTAAGTTACATCCCTTTGAAGGATTTCTAAGGTTTTACCGATGCAGCCGGCTCAATGGTATTAGCGAGGCGCTATTAGAATGACAATGTCCGACTCAGATACAATTTCCACTGCCCAGCTGAGAGCTGGTGCTGTGCCAAATGAAATGCCTGGCGTATTTTCTTTATTGTAGATTAGATGGGGATCCTCTGTTCCTCACTAAATGGAGTCAGTCTTTTGACACATGATTTAAAACAATACTGGAAGCCTTTGGGTTGCCTGGTGACCCATCAAGAGGTGTGAGTGGGGAAGGAAAATGCAAAGAGAGAATTTTTTTACAAACTGAGGGGAATACCATAGAAAAGTAATAAAAAAGATGATATATATCGGTGCTCGAAATGCTTTATCAGCCAGTCTACCAAGGTGGCAACCTGAGTCAAAAGCCATGTTGCGCCACTAACATTTCAGGTTGCCCACTTCCAAGTTATTACTTTCTTCAAATCAGCTACTTATCAATAATTTTTTCTTCCAGCTACATGTAACTAACTGACTGTATGTTTTATCTTTTTTTCCTTTTTCCTATGTGAAATTCTATGCCTTTTCATCCTTGCAACTGAGATATGATCTGTATAAAAAATGAAAAAAAAAAGAACTTTTCTCATGCAGACTAGAGATTTATAGAGTTGAATCTAAGTTACGTGGGTGGGTTATAAAAAGTAGAATGTACCAGTTTCGTTTTATCGAGATGATAAATAATTCCTTTTATTCCTATGTGAATATTATGCACTTGCAACTGAGATATGATATGAGTTGCAATCCAACTTTTTAGACATGCAGTGTCTGAATACTAGTAACTGCCAAAATTATTGGTCCTATACATATATTTTACCTAACTAAAGCCATAGAGGTATAACTATACATTTTCCAAACAACAAGCAGAGATGTACTTTAAATGATTCAAAAAGATATGAAATAATTCTCCCCAGTAAGTATCTTCTTGAATATATTACATTTAAATGTACCAAACCACAGGAAAAAAAAATCCTTGTGGCAAAACCAGCTGCAATCATACAGGTACATGTGATAGCTCCTGTTACAGCCGCAGGTGGTGAACCACCACAGGCCTGCGGTACCAGTTATCCCTAATGGAAAAGTAAAGTGGTACCGGCAACCAAAGGCCCCTCAATCCAACATCACCAATATCAATGAGCATCCAATTACAGTCATCCACTCCTCGAAAATCCTTCCAGCAAAAAAAAAAAAAAAGGAGGCCAACTATTTTAGGATGAGAGCTTTTCATCATTCAGTAAAATGGTTAACAAGTGCATTTTGTACATATGAAATGAAATTTATCGCAAGCAACAGTGTAAAAATTAAGTTTATGCCACCTCACTATGCAGATTTCACTCCTTACCCATAGTGCTTTGCAACCCTTCCAGTCCCAGACAACATTAACAGTAATGACGACATATGGCAACAGTGAGAGATGTGTATAATGGAAATCGTACAAATTTAGATCAAAGATCCTGCCACATCATGTACTGACAGGAGTAAGGGTTCATCCAGGTGTGTGCTGGCAAAATTTTGTCTCAGTTCAAAAGGCATTCAGATTTTACTACGTTGGGTGAAAGGTTGACGACCTCTCCTCAATTGTTTTACAAATATTTGCCAGTGACACAGGGCTGTTTCCAGCTTTTATTTTTTTCTATCCCACTCTTTGTGAGGGAAAACAAAGCTAAGCTTACACATTTCCATTTCATCAATTTCATGTTATGAAGTTCAGGTTTGGGATTTTTTAAAGTGTTCAACAAGTATATTTCCATCCAGGTATGTCGGAACTGGTCCTGGAGACAGCCTTGCCGTTACAGCTAGGAAAGTTGTCCCACTAAAGAAGAAACAAGGACGGTGTCTTACCCATACAGTGGTCCATCGTTGCCAATGGCTGAGACCATGATGACTTTGTTGGCCGTGAGCTCCCAGACTTTGTCCACAAACGGATGGTCCATGAAGTCAGGCCCGCCGATACTGAGGTTCAACACGTTGATCTTCTTCAGTATGGCATAGTTGAAGGCATCGAGGAACCATGACGTATAGGAGACCTGGGGAGAGGGATAATGAACAGACAATGAATGATGATGATGATCCACTGTGTTTTGCAGCTCAGTATGGCTGTTAAAATAACTTCTGGCTACAATTAGTCTTTCCTCCTTTCATTCCACCCTGTCTTCTTCCCTATGAAGTGCCGTAGCTCTCTGGGTTTCTTTGCAGTTCTGAGATTTACCAACCCTTTGTTTTTGAGATCTGTCCTCAGGAACACTTAGTAGGTTTGTGCAATGTCTTCCTTTTCTTGCCCTTTACATATACCTGCTGCATCCCACTATGGCAAAGAGTGAAAGACTATGCATTTTGTGCAGGAGTGTGAATGGTTAATGAATGATGAATGAACCTAATTGGTGTAATGTACAATGTATGGCAACAATTATCCACCAACAATACTGCAAGTCAAAGCATTCATATTCACAGTATGTGTGTAACATTATGGTCATGCATGGATGATTTCGTCTCAGATCTAGAATGAAATAAATGAAACTGACCTACATGTAGGTAGGCAGATATAGGAATTAGACATGATTTGATAACGATACATGGAAAATGTCCGTCTGCAAACCAGACATACAAAGAAGATACAATTTTCATCATGTGACTCCAAAAACATGAACATGATTGACAGGAATGTGCAATTCTAAAGTTCACATTGCTTTTCCTCATAGCTTATGCCATATTTCATACATCTTGAGATGAAACGAGGATGTTACTCTTAGGCCACACCGATTTAATTTCTTGGTTCACGGATTCGCTCGCTCCTATTTTTTGGGGAAAAAAATAAAAATAAAAATTACCACTCAGCAAATTTTCACCATTAATGAAACCATTCACCAACTTTCTGGTGTAGCAAATTGGCCTTTATATTATAAGCTCCTTAAAGTGTGGGTACAGGTGCTGTTACTGTACAAAAATAGTGTTTTTGTACTTTTTTCAAGCTGAAAACTTTTTTTCTTTATGTTTTGGATCAGCCGTTACCTTTACCCCAACCATTTTACAATTTTTATTTTCATTTTTATTTCGCCCTTTCGCTCCATATTTTTTATGAAAAAATCCGTGAACCAAGAAATTAAATTGGTGTGGCCTTATAGCCTTCTGGTAAGGTCTAAAGGTGTTAATGGTCTGATTATGCAAACATTTCCCTTGAAGCAAGCTCAACTATGTACATCTAGTTACAAACTTTGCTCTGTTAAAAAATAGCTTCAGAGACTAACATAGCATTATGGACAATCTTGCTTGCCATCATTATGGCTATTCTTATTACAGGTACACTCCATTGACCTTGCCATGAGCGAGAGAGCCTTGGGTAGCATTATTACCTATAAATATCCACTATCTTTCGAAACAGTTAAGTTGTAACTGTAAATGTGACTGTAAAAGTTACAGTCTAACCACCCTAAATAATCCGGAACATAATTTTTAAAAATACGAATCATACATATATATAATATATATAGAGAGAGGGAACAGCAACAATGAAAATAACCGACAGTAAAATGACAGTAAAAAATCAAAATGACTGATTTTCAACAATTTCAAATTTGACCAGAATTTTTCTTCATTCAATAAAGGGTGAAGCACCCCCACCTCTCTTTTTTTTCTCTCTCTTTCTCTAAACACACACACACACACACACACACACACACACACACACACACACATACACACACTCTCTCTCTCTCTGTATAAACAAACACACACACACAGACACACACACACAGACACACACACACACACACTCTCTATCTCTTTATCTCTATCTATTGCTGTTTCTTAAGATTCTGCTCCAAATTCAAATGTGCGTCAAGGCAGATTAACACTGATAATGGCTGCTCAACCGAGCTCAAAGTCAATTCCCCATGTTGGGACTTTTCTCTGTGTGATGCGTTACTTACTTAGTTCGCATGAAAGATGCATTTTGCCAGACGATGTATCTACTCCTAATCCCTACAGACAGCCCAATAGGAATTATCATGTTCATCAAATGGTAATATCTGAGGCTGTCACATACATCAATGTCCCATTACCTTCCCTGCAACTCCCTAGCCAATCAATTAACAGTGATTCAAAGGCAACTGACAGGTTCTTCCAGGCAAAGATGCAGAATTAACTCGAATTTCAAAGCTGGCTTCCTGCTCAGAGCTAAGCTACGTTCTCTTGTTCTCACCTCGTGGCACTGACACCACTAGTCCCTCACATGACTGTCATACAAGGTTGTACTTGCAGTTAACACAGAGACAGTGAACCGAATCTGCATTTACAAATAAAGGCCCGCCCTCACTCACAAAGACATCTCATGTATATGTACACAGATGGTTAAAAATGGCAAGGGAATTGCATGCCATAATCATACAGGGTTGCAAATTCAACTTGTTTCATTAAGAGGGCTTAAAGTGGATGTATATAGCAGCATGCCTGGTTTCTCTTTCCATTGGCAAGTATAGCTAGCCTGGGTACCATCCGGATAGTAGTTCGCTCCTATGTTCACTTCTGCTATCCGTCTGGAGACGTGCGCATTCAAACCGTTTGGTGGTGACGCCAGTTGATGAGCGAATCAAGGAATGGGTTCTAGAGCACTCGTTCGATGACAACAGGCCCTCTCGCAATCAGCGTCTGCGTCCAAAATTTGGACGATTCCAGACGTTGAGATGGTCCGCGTTCCCAGACGGAAACACAGAGAAGCGACTGTATATAGTGTATAATGAATGTCAGAGCTAGAAGCGACTGTATAGTATATAATGAACGTCGGAGCGAACTACTTTCCGGATGGTACCCAGGCTAAAGTATAGCCAAGACTGCATGGAAAAATGACATCACCTCAGGTTGTTGAGAGACCAAAATTGGATTTGTGTCAACCATTATTTTATAATTGGAATAAGACACAGTGTGTAAAAGTATGATATTAAAGACAAAATAAAACAAAAAAATATAGAAAAAATAATTTTCGTCAAATAGTCTATCATGCCATCAACAGTCCTAGCCTCTGATGGACATAAGTAATAAGAACATAGTAAAAATACTATTGGGCCATTGGATACCTCCTTAGAAGTAAAAATCTGTGATTTGATGTGAAAAGAAATCAGCCAAAAAAGTTCAAAATTTATGTAGTCAAACGTGGAATTAGCAACCACTTAAGGGACCTAGGAAAAATAGTTGCTAAGGATAGATGGTTGCTCAGACAGGACAGGGTGGGGTTGACTATGACGTGTAATGTAAAAATGGACGGGACTGTTTTAATGTGGCTTGTGACTGGAGGTGGCTGCATGACCAGGTTTGACTGTATCTCCTACAAAAATCAGGGAATATGTAGACTGTAGAACCGAAGCTTTTAACTTACAGGAAGACCTATGATGGCTGGTACACCACCTACCTGGGCTGTCTCCAGAATAAATTTATCTCTCTCGGGACAGAAAGTTGCTTGTTGGAAGAGACAAAAATGTCAACTGGCTGGCCAACATGAACTTCAGGACACGAAATTGATAAAAATGTATTTTCGTTAGCTTAGAATGACAGATTTAAAAAACAAATCAACAGTGTGGACTCTAAAACAATGACTGGGACTGACAGAAATTTAAGGCAGAAAACAGCCTTGAATAGGACACAACCCCTGTTTCGACCATAAATCACTTTGTCACATAAAAGGGTGCACGATTGCTCAATGAAGTGTTGAGCAAGTGAATTGCTGCCTAACCTATCCGTGTGCTATATTCATGTAATTATCTGCCGTGGAGACGTACGGCACGGCTTTATCAGGGCCGACACTCCATCATTACCCCCTGCAAAACGGGCCTTAGTACGGGGGCATATTATCACCTTGTACGGAATGATCGCGCCATTTCCCTCTATCTACTAAATTCTGCCGTGTCATAATGGCGGGAATGCCGATTTAATGATGGCACGACCTGGCCTATCAATGGCAGTGCTCAAGTCAACCGTGCCGCAATTGCACTTATTGCTCGTTACGGGTGGGTAGCCTGCGCCCATCAACCCAATAACGGTGGCGAGTGTGCGCTGTTCGTCACGGCTTACTTGATATCGAGACATAAAGTTGGACAAAAAAGCAATGACGAGCTGCGTTGAGGTTGAATATATCATATTGTTAAATGGGTATTATCATAAAAAATAAGTAAAAAATAGTAATGCACTTGCTGGCTATGAAAATAAAAGTAGCAGCTGACCTATTCTACTTTTACATGGGTAGAATAGGGCAATTTATACAGGCAACTTTGCAGCTTTGAATTCTTATCCAAATCAGCTGTTAAAAAAAGAAAGGTATAAATTTTACAAAATATTTCTGAACCTGCCTGACAGTTTTGTTTAATTCAGTTTTTGTTACTAAAAATGTCTTTTGCATTGTATTCACCAGAAGAGGACAAGGAAGAGAGATTGGAGAACATAATATAGATAGATTGTACAATACTGCAGTCTTTTTCCATAGAAGCACCAAATCTATTACAACCCAACACCATTATGATCTTGCCCCCATTTCTAGTGTCTTACAGAGGCAGGCCTGTATTGCTCTCTATAGTTTTTTGTTCACTGCTGTTCTACTCAGTTATTTGTTTCCTATAATCTATTCACTACAATAGCAGGAGAAGAAAGTGAGGAAAATTAATGTTGTGTTTCTGATTGCGTCCCAGAAACAAATAGGGTTGGTAGGTAGTGATTCCCTTTTTTCCCTCTATCTTTAGATTCTGCCAAAGTGATACAACAAGTTTAGTTATATATATAAAACTGAGATGCGTGAGGACACTGGTATTTTCAACAGGCAGGTGTCAACGTAAATGGGACATAGGTTTGGTGGGTTTTTCATATCATTTTTTTCCATTGCAACATATACTAGAAATAGTCATCACTCAGACGTCTGATCAAAAATTTTATGTCTTTTGCCAGCAGTCGACACCTTAAATAAGGCTAGGGTCGGCAAATATTCATTGGTGTTGGTTGGATAACCAAGAAAAAACACAATTTTCTTCTTAGGCCTACATGTAAGTCTGAGCTAAGAAGATTGCCTCACATTATGGGTGAGTTATCACAATGTTACACTCACAGGAACTTCTGAAACTCCAAGATGGCTGCCAAGGAGAGATGAGGCATGGTTGGACAAGCTCATTCAACAGGCTGCGTCTGCTTACCGGTGCGTCAAATGAAGCAGATTTATGGCCGTTCGACCGCACACCGTTATCGCCAATTAGGCGGGAAAGGCAGCATTATTTATTTGACGATCCGTCATTTCCACCCAGTCAGAGAGAGCCAGTGTCTCCAACTGATTATTGCCAGGTGAACTGGAATTCTGGGTCATTTCAAAAGTCAAAGTCTCACATTCTGTACTGTCATTGGTTCTCAGAGGAAAAAAAGGACTAGATTTGTAAACTAACATGGTCATTATGTGCCACAAAAAAAGACAGTAAATTGATAAGCATCACTTAAGTGAATGCAAACCATCTACATGTGCATGCATATGCATGAACAACTTTGCAAGACAAGGTATGAATAAAATTAGTGTTGATACAAGAAGTACACTATGATTTTTCCACAGCAAAAAAGAACAAAAAAATTTAAGAAAGAAGACGGTTGTTACGATGTCAGTTCGAAAGTTTGGAGACGATCCCTACAAAGACTAGATCCCTTTCCACCCAGGAGTGAAATACATCATTAAAACATATCATGTGTGCACATTGAAAGGAAGGCTATAGAAAGTAAACGACCACATACCAAGTGTAAGCAGGAAATGCTATTATGTTCTCTAGCCCCTTCTGAGTCTAATCTATTGGGGAAGCCGGCTGCTGAGCATGTCTCAAATGCTGACAGAAATGGATCAATTCCTGCACTGCCCTTATCGCTGCCATCTCCTGTCCAACCAACTTACCTACCAGCCTTGCAATCAATTTCGCTGTACTACAAAGGCTCCTCCATTTCCATAGACGACTAGTAGAGACGTGATAATGTGGGCAGATAGTATCGTTTTGGCTACCAGAATTCATAACCAGTTTCCATGGGTAGCCAACATGACAGCGGCATGTATTCAAATAGACAAATATATATACGGTAGGGACATATAAGGGCAAAGATGCCTCCTCTTAATATTTGGCTACGACATCGTCTACAATAACATCTGTAAACTATCCTTTATTTGGACTAACCAGAACAGGCGGCGCCTCTCTTCAATAGGGTAACATGAGTATGTGTCTGTGGACTTTAATATCAGTAGTTAGAGGCATGGTAGATACAGACAGAGGTCTTTTAAAAAATTTGCTCTACCTAATGCATCTGATTGACATGCAATGGGACAAGAGAAGCTCGTTGGATTGAAACTTGCCAATCGGCCTGAAAGCTCTCTGTAACCCCTAATTGCCTCACCTTTTGATGTTTCCCTTTAACAGGATTACATTAAGCCGCTGTGGCATTTCAGACCATCTTCATGGCCCAAATCACTGGGTCTTGGAACTGGGTACATCATTCTCCGAACACGAGTCAGCATGTGTTAAAAATATCCCAGAAACGTCTGGACTGAGGCGACTGGAATATTTGCTGTTTTGTGTGGACTTAGATGTTATTCTTATGCACATTCTGTAATTTTAAACTTGTTCAATTGCAAGTAAAATAGTGATGAACCATTCTTTCATTTCAGGTTCAAGATGTTGCCTTCCTACTAAATCTCAGCCTTTTCTGGAATGATTCAGCCAGCATATTTCATACATTTCCCATTGAAAAAATTATCATTGACACCATTCATTAACAGAAAAAATTGATCAAACTTTGTCCTTTATTGCTATCCCTCCACCTCCTCTCTCCCCCGAAAAAAACATTTTTGCTCACAATTTTCCTACTACCTTTTGCAGGGCAAGACATCGCTGTCACTCATGTACATGTAAAAGTAGTATGGAGGAAATGTATGCTGACAAGATTATAAACAAACATAGACAAATCATTATCAATTTCTTCACACATTTTGTTGTCTTCTATATCATTTTTTGTTTGTTCTTACAAACAGCTTGGCTCAGTGCCAGAAATGTGACTTTGTAACATGTTAACAGTACAAACCAAAAATGTATTAACAGGATTACATGTACGCTTTCTTGTAGGACAAAAATAACTCAGAATACCCAGACATCCTAGAGTAATGTCTCGTATCCTAGCTAAGGAGTTGGATCTTACCTGGTTGTTGGTGAAGACTCGAAAGATGTGCAAGTCTGCATCTGGTGAGAAGCCTTGGCATTCCTTGGAACTGGCGATGACCCCCGCCACAAAAGTCCCATGGCCCAAACCTACAGGTGGAAAGAAAATGGCGAGAAACAAGTCAGATGCAGGTCAAAAGGTGCACTATAAAATGTCTACCAAGATGTGCCGTCAAAGCAAATTTTATCTTGAAAATGTAGCATAATTTCTGTCAAAAAAAGTAGTCAGTGGTAGCTTAGCAATAGGCTAACATATCCACACTAAATAACTGCATTCATGACCTCTAATGGAATCCAGAGGCTACAACAATTGGACTACGATGACAACATAGGCAAATTAAACCGTCGAGTGAGAAAAAAATGGCAACCTCGATGCACAAACAACACGGTGCTTTCCCGAGAAGAACTTGTCACCTCTGGGAGCAGCTATGCAGACACTTGAAGGGCCCGTCTCCAGAAATCGCACTAATTGGTCTGTACCATTTTGAGGGGCCCCAGGGCAATACCAATCCCCCGGCTCGTAGCAACCTCAGCTGTATGTATTAACAAGAGGCTAGCGGTGGCAACAGGAGGAGGAACTGTAGCTCTTCGTGTAAAAGAAATGCCGCAACATTACCGGACTAAACCAAGCGGGGTTAATGGGCTACGAGCCGTTATCTAGCTTTACTTTCCATTGGTCAAATGCCATGTCTGAAAATCATAAGCCGTAAAAAGCAACTGTCCTGGTTTGTTTGTCAGCGGATTCGCTCCTAGACTGCTAATGCCTCTGCGTCGGTAATGTTGCCGTATCTAAGTGGAGCTGGCAGATCTGAGCTCTGTGCATGCACATAACAGCTTATGGGAGTATACAAAAGGTAATGCATTTACCTGGAGGATCGCCAACAGTAGAGGGCACAAGCACAAGGGTTTCAGCACCACGGAAAGGACCAACAGTGACAAAATAGTGGCAACGACGAGATCTAAACAACCCGCACAAGGAGGTGCTCTTTCTTACTACAAGAGAGTCGGGTACGGAATGGGGTTCAGTCCTCCGTAATGCTGAAATGGCGCCATGTGCAATGACCTACACAACACCCTGTTGCATGGCTTCCCCAGTAATGAGCATACATGCAGAGGATGTGGTCATTAATATTCAGAACCTTCCCATTCGCTCACCCTGGGATGACTACATTACGTACATGTATCTTCTCATAGACTGGGCAAGATCTGTTATACAACATACAACCTACTCTCTAAAACCTTTCAGTATCACGGATGCAACTGTCATAATTCTGTCTTCATTTAATGTGCATGCGGCTCAAACAAAGCAAAATTGACCTGAGCTACTGATCGTAAAAGGCTTTGAGGAGTTGTGACAAAACAGGTCTAGTTGCAGAGATACAAATAACAAAATTATCAGTTGACAGCTATATGAATTAGCTTAGACGCATACACGGTTCAAGCATAATATACAGAAGAGTCAAAACACACGTACATGTATCCAAATGGAGAGACTACAGCCAAGAGAGTGCTTTTACCGGGGATTCTGGGGCAGGCAGTTAGCCAGGCGACCTTTGACCCTTCCCCACTTCACAGCAGGATTGCCAGTAGGGTTCTGAGTCCCTGCGGGGGGGAAGCTAATCAGCACAACCAATCAACATGCGTGCACGCCGCACGCCCCGTGCTCGTATTACCTATGAACTCCCAGGAAAGGGTAATGGAGGCAGGAATCATACACGACTGGCAAACTTCATGCTTTTAACATTGTCGGAGGCAGGGTTGTTCCCAAGGTTCTTGAACAAATAGGACATTTGGGTCAAGTAATCTACAGAGAAACTTTATATTGATGTAATGGGATGAGATTGGAGCCAGGTTAAAAGGGTGACGAGACACCTAAATCCCGCGGTATGTTGACTTATGGATACACCTCGGAAGTGCGAGCCGGGGCCCACATCAGCTGTTGATACTGCAAACACGTCCAGCCTGGCATAATTGTCTGTGTCGGCGACTCGAATCCACACGCACCTCACACACAAGCTGTCACTATCAAGCAATTTCATCTGATCTGGGACCAGGAGAGTGCCGCCTCTCCTGCATAAACAATGGCGTTGTAGATCATCTGGTGTAGTGCCTGCTGGGTTTCTCCCCTCCAGGACACCGCCGCCTACAAAATCACTATCCCCATCTCATGACGGATGGCCACACGGTCCCCGGATTGTCATTACCTGCTTTTCCGTAACAACTTTGGGGTGCTGAAAGGCTCTGTTTCACACGCGCATCTTCGGGCGCTAAAATACAGGGTTTGCGGCGAAAACGATGTCTGATGGGCAGGGAGAGCTAATATTTGACACCGTCAGCGAGTTTTCTTCCCCTGACCTTCACAGCTGCGAGGAAAGATAAGCGGAGAGGCAGAAATGGTATGCAGAGCATCGGCCGCGCTTGTCGCCATGCATTAGAATCATGCCTCCCCTGCTTTCTAGGCATCCCACACCACTCTTCATTGATTAAAGCCGTGGGATTCCGGCGGTCCACTGACGAACGTTTCAAAGTAGCCAAGCAGAATTCGTCAACTAAAGGTCTTTAATATAGATTCTGGTACATACATACATATGCATACTTCACCTTTTAGCCAGTCATAAACTAGAACCGAGAAGACAGAATACTCTGCCACATGACAACTAATAATAGGTAGTAACTGAGGATATACTGTATATATAGCTGTGATATACTTATAGGGGAGAGTCATACGATACAACATGAACCAAGACAATATGAGCACAAGCAATATCACCCTATACATAGAGCTGTTGTTAGCAGTTCTATACATATATCATATGTATCAATCTGATGAAAAAAGAGTATTTTTAGGACATACATGACAATAGATTCCGTTGTTGTTGGCAAGCAGTTCTAGGCTAATTTTGAATTCCATTGAGAACTAGAATTGAAAGGACACATAGTAGGTGATTGCCCTCCAGTTTGAACTGACTTGGCAGTGGTAATAACATGGGTAGAAAGGACAACTGGCTAAACTACCATTCCCAACTTGTGTGCTAAAGCTAAATGGCAGACATATCGCTGTGATATCATAATACTATTGTATACGTAACAGTGGCCGTTACAAGTCTTTGTCAAGGAACAGATTCTTCCAACACAACACAGATGAAATTTCAAGCCATAGACTCATGAAGTGGATAAGAGCTATCTTTCACCCAAAAATGAACGTAGCTTGGCCAGAACAGGAGACATCGAAAACAATAATACTGCTGCAGTACCATAAGAAGCCTCTAGGGGACCCAGTATCTCATCAATTTGAGGTCTCACCAAGACCTACCCACATACCAAATATGAAGACAATCCATCAAGGCCATATTGAGGTCATGCTGAGATATCATACACATCATGTTGAGACACACAGACAGACACATGGACGCCACTGTAATGATAACCTTCTAGTGAAGACAACAACAGTCTATCTCTACACAGTAACAACTTGCGAACATGTCAGCCCAGTCAGCTAAATTTACCAGGGTATGCAGAGATGTACATCTCACGCAAGCACGCCAAGGTGACAGTCTCATCTCCGATATTGCCTGATTGCGTCCTCGGCTTGAACATGGGTCTAATCAATAGGGTGATGCTTGCTGTACAGCCGGGATTCAATTGGAACACCCTTCTTTAATTGCCCTATATAATAAAGACCGCAACTGGTGACTAGGCATGAATGTTAAGAAGGAAGCTCAAGTTGAAGGGCAGACTTTCAGAGAGTCTGTCTCTGTCAACCTCTTTGATTCAGTTATTTATAAGATTTGTTGCCTTTTTTTGTTGCATCCAACCCTAAGTTCTCCTTATAGCTATGCAAATCTATCAAAATACACTGCTGTCTCCTGAACCCGTATGCATAAGTATGATATTAATATCATGTCATGTTTTTTTTAGATATCTTGTTTACATGAATTAATCTGCAGGCACAGACATCATAGACAGCTATATGGAATGACAAGCAGGACTGGTAGACATCACGATACGGGGAGGAGGGCAGCGACATAATGTCTGTCTGGTATATACTTGGATCATATGGTTAGATATAGTTTTGTTATACGTCAAGTGAATGTTCAACTTGAGTGCTTATTGATATTCCATTCATGGCCCCTAAATTTGAACACAACTAATATTTTCTTAACACAGATGACAATTACTGAAAACTTCCATTCCAAATTGATTGATTATACAACCTACTTACATACACAATGCACGAGGCCTTGACTTTTTACTACTAGATTGAGTTCTTCAATTCACAGAAACTCCGAGAGCAATTACGCCACTTGTGGGTAGACTGAAAACATAGATGACATCTTATCTGGGTCTAAATGGCCCACAATCTGCTATCCAGGAGTTCCATTACCTTCTGGGTGCATTATGCAGTGTCGCCACCTTTCGAGGGGCCACATATCAAAGGAAGTCATTCCGCTAATGTAGTCACCCTGCATGGGAATGAATTGACAACTGCCTACTTCCTCAACACCTTCCACTGCCTGTTCAAACAAGCCAAGATTGCATTCCTTTCCGACAAACCATCGATTTCTTGCCACAGACCAATTAACAAAGTGATCCGACATCGGGATTACCCTTCATTTCCTCGCGTTCTGTCCTTTCCTGCGATTGGTTGGCGACGGGCAATCCTGCCTGATGCGAAAGTTCTGCACGGTTCCCAATTAGTCAAGTTGCCAGGCACACCGACATCTGACATGTATATACATTGAACAAAGCAAATACAGGTATTCATCAATTGGAGTTGTGTGTTTGCCAGACACAGTCTCTTTATATGCATGTGATTTCCAGATACCACTTAAGGCATGCCAACTTCTCTTATCTTCTGCTAACGGTGGAGTAATTTGGCTGTCATCTATGTGGGACTGGTATAACCAATTCCACTTAATGCAATAGACAAGGGACTGACAATTAACGGCAATTTGGGAGACCATTTCAATTCATCTACTGACCACGTTTGTACACGGAGGAGGTACTTGTCAAAAGCAATAAACATGAAACAGAAATTTTGCTGGGATTACAAATGTATATATGTTGGACCAGGACCAGAATGTTTTCTGAACTTCTTAGCTAGGCCTTTGGACAGGTATGATTCTCATTTACATCTTCATTTACATTTCCCACCAGGACCTGCTAGAGGCGAATGAGAAGGCTGCGGCATGGCTGCAGTACTGACGCAGAACGGTATGATGATGATATGAAAGACACACTTGGAAGTACTTGTGAAGCAAAAATGATTTTTTTCCATTCTCAAGTGAAAGACAAATTTTGAAATAGTTTGCAAAAATCACTTTCACTGTTGTTAAAAATTAGGAGAAATTATATCTATTTGAGCTGGTGGCCAAGTGTATTGCAGAACTTCAGGTATTATTCAGACTAAAGAGAAGAAAATGTCCAGCTTTGTTTCATTTCAGGTCTTATTTAGAAAGTTTACTCGCTACCAAAGGCTAATTGCATGTACATGGGCATGAGAAACAAGTTGTAGAAATCTGATAAGGACAGTGACTGACATTACTGTATCCATTCAAATATTCAGCTATAACTAGACAAGTTGGATTTGGCATCTGTAGATGTAAAAAAAAGACCCACATTTTTGTGATGTTAATGTGCAGTAGAATAACAGGAGAAGAATAAGAGTAAGGCAAAACTTGGAATTCAGTGTTCATCTTCCTTTTATTGGGAAGTGGAGACATGTATGATACAATTTCAGCACATTCACTTGATCTTCAGCAACGGTGGTTTACCACAGAATGAATAACTTGTCCTGCTTGACTTCGATAGAAAAATATATGCTGAGTTGTCCTGAGTTGTTGGAATCATACTGTGCTTTGGGGCTAACAGTCAGGGATTCAATCCCCACCGGGGCTGTAAATGTTTAATCTTCTAACAACACACTTTATCCTCATTTGTTCCAGGTCACAGATGATGAGTCGAACGCTCTGGCTGTCTCACTTCTGCTTTATGTAAACTCGACTGAGCCTCTGCCGATAGGCCCACATCTGTCTACCTTACGGCTTAGCGAGGACTTCATCCGAACTTATGTAACGCTTTGGTACGCAAGAGGACTTCACATCAAAGTCTGAGCCTGGTTCTTTTCAGAGGCTGACGTCAGTGCACATCTATGTGTGATGAATAGTTCTATTCATTCAGCTAAACAAGAACTTCAAAATCAAATCCCAACATGTATTCAGGACTTTTATACATAACCTCTCTTTTAATCAATTTTAAAAGTACAGCATAAGTACAACTCTCCTTGCCAGGATGCCACAAAACCCTTCTAGAAAGCTGTCTGAAATAGCAGAAAACATCAAACTTTTCACTGCTCACTACTGAATGTGAAGTCCACAATGAAAAAATCGTTGCAAATCCAACGGTCGACCTTTTTGGCGCTGGTCGAACGGACGCTAATAGACCTGTCGATAAATGAGTGGCAAAGGGAGCTGGAGATTTATCTACTGAGTTACCCTTCCAAAACCAGAAAATGACTTCATCTGTCCAGGTTATGAATTGGCCAAATAAAGTACATTCTTCCTGGACCCAGGTCTCCTTGTCTACTCTCCACTGATTACGGTTTCCATATTGCGAAGGGATTTAGAAGGCCATAAATCCACCAGAGGAGGAAGACTACATTTCGGTTCACACAAAAATGGTTCACCTTGGGATATTGCCAATGCATTCATTTTTATTCCAGAGAGTTTGGTAGACTGCACAAGCGAGAAGTCAACTTCTTCCACATGTTGCTGACTGAGGTTCATTCACAGGAGCGCCGTTGTAGCTAGGGAAACGTTTTGAAATGAAGCTTCTTGTTGACAGTATTGATTTTTTTACGCGGAACATGGAGTAACAAGATTACAGGATAAGCAATCCTATCAAGCTTCCTTCCCATGGATAGATGGATCTGAGGAATTGGATCAAATTAACCCAAGTCTCCACCATAAATCTTGAACTGTTACAGAGTTCATTCCAGACTACTCTTCACAATGGAGGAGCTATGGAGATGGCTTCTGGCACTATTAACAAGGCTTAAGGCTGTCAGATGTTTCATTGGCACTGTTGTCTAAAAATATCACTATTTTTAGTGACTTTTCACAAGAATAACTGTCTCAAGTACTGTTCACAACTGTCACTATCCTTAGTACTATCACTGACCATAGTATGTTTCTTTATCCTTAGTACTTAGTGTCTCTACCTCTGTCCTTAGTACTGAATGTTGTTCCCAACTATCTTTGTCCTTGGTACAGAAGTTTGTCCACAAATATCACTGCCCACAGTACTAAATGTGTCCCCAACTATCACTGTCCTTAGTACTGAAAATTGTCCCCAACTACCACTGTCCTTAGTACTGAATGTTGTCCCCAACTATCACTGTCCTTAGTACTGAAAATTGTCCCCAAATATCACTGTCCTTAGTACTGAAAAGCTGTCCCCGAATGTCACTGTCCATAGTACTGAATGTTGTCCCCAACTATCACTGTCCTAAGTACTGAAAATTGTCCCCAACTATCACTGTCCACAGTACTGAATGTTGTCCCCAACTATCACTGTCCATAGTACTGAAAATTGTCCCCAACTATCACTGTCCATAGTACTGAATGTTGTCCCCAACTATCACTGTCCTAAGTACTGAAAATTGTCCCCAACTATCACTGTCCATAGTACTGAACGTTGTCCCCAACTATCACTGTCCTCAGTACTGAATGTTGTCCCCAACTATCACTGTCCTCAGTACCGAATGTTGTCCCCAACTATCACTGTCCTCAGTACTGGATGTTGTCCCCAACTATCACTGTCCTCAGTACTGAAAAGCTGTCCCCGAATGTCACTGTCCTAAGAACTGAATGTTGTCCCCAACTATCACTGTCCTAAGTACTGAAAATTGTCCCCAACTATCACTGTCCTTAGTACTGAAAGTTGTCCCCACCTATCACTGTCCTCAGTACTGAAAATTGTCCCCAACTATCACTGTCCATAGTACTGAACGTTGTCCCCAACTATCACTGTCCTCAGTACTGAATGTTGTCCCCAACTATCACTGTCCTCAGTACCGAATGTTGTCCCCAACTATCACTGTCCTCAGTACTGGATGTTGTCCCCAACTATCACTGTCCTCAGTACTGAAAAGCTGTCCCCGAATGTCACTGTCCTAAGTACTGAATGTTGTCCCCAACTATCACTGTCCTCAGTACTGAAAATTGTCCCCAACTATCACTGCCCATAGTACTGAATGTTGTCCCGAACTATCACTGTCCTTAGTACTGAAAGTTGTCACCACCTATTGCTATCTTAAGTACTAAAATGTTGTCCACAACTAAAACTGTCCTTAGTACTGTCCACAACTATCACTGACATTAGCACTGAATGTTAGTAGTCAATAACAATCACTGTCCACAGTACTGAAAGTTATCTACAACTACCAGCGTCCTTAGTACTATCTAAAACTATCATTGTCAGTACTGCTACTATCACTGTCCTTAGTGCTGAATGTTGTCCACAACTATCACTGTTCAGTCCTGTCAACAACTACCACTATCCTTCATACTGAATGTAAAACTATCCTTGTCCTTGACTAGAATTTAAATGTCATTCAAGTCAATGACCTAAATTATAGATATTACGAGGATTTTGATGTTGTTTACTTGACATCTTTTACGGAGAACTTGACTCTTTTTTTAACACCTGTAACATCTTTTTAGCATTTTTTTTCATCTTACAATAGATCAGTCATAGACTTCCCAATATATACAGACTTCCCACATAGAAGCAATGTACTACTGGAATATACATTTGCAAAATGTAACTTAAGGGGGTGCTTACAAGCACATACTCCCAGTTGGGACATGTTGCATTAGCTTACAGATAAAAGCATCGTTTCAACTGTGATTTACCTTTCATGGTTACATTACAAGCAATTTGCCTCCAGGCAAACATTCCAATAGCCTCTGAATATTGCTAAGGTTTTAAAAATGCCCTTTTATGCCTTTCGAAGTCAAATTAAGTTTAGTCTGCTACACAATAATATAGCAATATTCCAGTAACTTGCCTCTCTTTCCTTTTCCATTGTAATGCTGGCCACGGAAGAAAGGAACTGAGAAATGTCTTTATCAAAACTTTGAAATACTTATTTTTGAACAGCTCAAACATTTTCTGATGCTGAATAAGTGTCTTGCATAGCGCTATTATTTCTTAATCGCTTCTGTTATGTTAGGATCTTGAACAATACTCAATCACTAGAGGCATTTTCCCCCCCAGGCACAGATCCTGATCTTCCACCATTCATACCTGACCCATGTTAAGACCTTCATCTTCTCGCAGATCTTTCCCTAAGAAGGGATTTCAGAAAATGACTACAAGACTTCATTGTCGGTAAATCTCTTTCTTGAACGTTCCCGGGGGAGCTTCTCCCCCACCACCAGGCTCTATATTATCTCATTGTTGGAGACGTGGCTGCCTAGAGTCCTTCGCTATCTCCTTACTTGCATCCAGGGGCTGAGCTAACTCCTTGTGGGAGGGCAATTAAGTAGTGTAGCACGGCTCGGTAATCCCCCAGTCAGTCCTGCCGTACTTCTCGTCCACTTCTGTCGCCGCAGGATATGCATGCGAGGCGGAGATAAGCTTTCTCCAGGAGGCAGGCATGGCTACATTTCCCCCCACTCTAAAAGCACATTCAAGAGAAGGCTCCGAGGATCGACTCGGATCTGAGTTAAGGGAGAGAGAGGTACCTTACCGCCGTTCCGATACACTCGACATCCGCCTTGACCACCAAGCGAGAAGTTTTAAAACTCTCGAGCAAAACTGTGTTCAGATGTTTCAGTTGAGGGCAGTAATACTGCAAGTCAGATGACCTGTACAACTGCTTAGCCTTCTTTACGAAAGACTAATATACAGCAGTGGTGTAACCTCTCATAAGCTTCAACTGTGAATTATTGCACAAGATGGCTGTAAAGTAAACTTGGCAACACAACCATAACTCAAGGTTTTCTAAGTACTGCCAGCTATTTATGATGTAAGTAAGAGGCTTCTGTACCTTCCCACAGATGTATGAAGAGTCCATTCTGCCCTGGAAATATGCCAGTATCTTGGGGGCACATTCCAACAGACCTACCGTGACCTTTCTACGTTCAAAAGTTTATGAAACATGGGTCCCTCCAGGCACTCAAGACATTTTCCTTTCTCCATAAAATATCTCGGACACAAACTTGAATGAAGGGGCTCTAAAACGCTGTCAAGATGCCTTTAGACAGCACTTGTGATGGAGTGGATCACGATGTAAAGAAAGCGATACTGTTACAATCCTGATGCTACTGATTCATGTCAACTTTCAAGTTTATCTACAAAGAAACATGCAACAAAGACCCCCTTTACAACACATGATCACATTCTAAAAGAGCTGCACAAATAAAATAGACCATAAACCATGTGTTTCCCTTTGAATCGCATGCAATATTCCCTAAATGGTTCCCATTTCAAGATGTCAACTTTTGCTGATGTAAATCTACGCTGAAAAGAATGTCGTTTTGCTGCTTTAGTTGTAAAGATATGCAGAAACAAAGTGCCTCTGTCAAAGCTGATTTATATGCAGCATTTAACTGAGTGGATTTGATTGTGTCAGTGGATTAAAGAGAACTATAAATGAAGCAGTCACATGAAAAGCAACTTGCTTTTACGACAACTCCTTCAATACATCAGTGTCAAGATGGAAAATACATTATCAGTAGCTTTCTTTGCCTATTCTGCCTCCATAGTTGATAACTACATCTAAAATATAATCGCATACATGGAGGGGAACGGGAGGTCTAACATTGAGAACAAATAGCAGAAAACTTAAGTTCAGTATGAATTCTACAAGATATGGCCTCAATTAGAAATATCTGGAGTCGGTTTCCAATAGATCTCTTTATTAAGTCATTTAACTTGTGATTTCAGGTATTAAATAAAGGAGAGTTCTTATTGGTTCTGAGTCACCTGGTTCTTGTAATGACATGAAAACGTTGTTGAAACAGGCATTCGGAAGTTTGAACCTGTTATACTGTTGCTAAGAAATACTTGATTCCCAAAATAATACAGAAGGAAGGACCAAGCTTTTAAATGGGGACTCAGGGGCCAGACTGTACTGAATGAAGGCCATTGCAGGAGAGAACCAGCGCTAGAATAGATTGGACTCCGGGCTTGTTGGGAGCATGTTCACAGTTAGCAATTGTAATAGTCAAGTAATTTGACTGTACCATGAAAACAAGAAGCGAGTTCCACAAGTTTCCTCTTCTATTAGCATGAAAGCTCATCTGTGTTGATGTAGTACATATTGAAGATTTTCCACTGTCTTACAACACCAACAATAGCTTACCTCGAAGAAGAAGGTCGACGGAAGTGCGACTGAAAATTCGAGGTAAGCTATTTTTGGTCTTGTAAGACAGTGGAAAATCTTCAATAAGTTTCCTCTTTGTTTGCAAAGCCTGTATTTCAATGGTCATTCCCAGTGCAGAGCGGAGGCAATGAAAGGATGAGGCTGTCAAGAATTGATAGTGCCAAGGGCCATACAAATTCATCCCAAGATCTAATAAAATGGACATGTAGGAGGCAATAAAAGATCATCTGTACATCGGACCGTACGGCATGATTGATGTGGACCTTATGGGCATTCCCTACGCTAGGGCTCCCCACGGCAGGTCACGGGGTTCGATGAGTGGCCTTGTGTTGGGATGGATTTTTATCTATCCATGCAGACGGACCGAGAATCCACAAGTACTATCTGTAATCCTTGACAATTGTCTTAAGAAAGCTGTCAAGAAAATGAACACTCTGATTATGATGAGTGCACATTCTTGATTAAAATAGAAGACCTTATTGTAGGCCAGTAAAGGCCAACACTTTTGACGAATCCAATGTTGGAGACACACCTCTATGACCAGTTGAACTTTCCAGCGCACAAGCATGTGTAACATATGCAGGAACTTGCCCAAACAACAGGCCCTTAAGACTTGTAGGACCCAGTGGAATTCAAGACGGACCCGAGCAAACAGCATTTCCAATAAACTCCCGTTCTGAACAGACATCAGTCTTGGTCCGGGGGGCAGTTTCTCCGTCCCCGGCCACCGGAGATGAGGCATGGCACCATAAATGCTTAACCGGCAAATCAATGGCGACACAAAATGGTCGCCTGTGGCAAAAGCTGCTTTTACCGCACCAATTAGAGGCTGTTCTATATGGCTGGGGAAACGTGTCCCCTGCAAGCGGTTGTCTGAGGGAAACATGAAGCATTCCTTCATAAGTCTTGAAATAATCTATCTCAGCCGTACCAAGAGTGGAAAAAGCTTGTGTCCACCTTTCACAAATACCGAGGGTAGCATAAAATTTTCATCCTCAAAGTCAAGCAGTCCTTCAATGACCTTCAGTTTTTAGCAAACTTTCTATCCAAGTGCCATATCATAATGGTGGGTTGACTCTGTTGCCTGTTTTTATTTCGGAAAAACTTCTAATTGCTGGCGAACTTCCGTTTTCATTTGGGACAAATATCTATCCGTATTATTTCTTAAAAACCTGCTTTCATTTCTGACAAACATCTATCCGTTTTTATTTCTGACAAACTTCTATCCTGTTTTCATTTTTGACAAGGTAAAAACCTTTCTTGTTTCTGAGAAATATTGATGCATGCCTTTTTTTTCATTTCTGAGCAACTGTGATGTCTGTTTCTTCTCAAAGTTAAACATAAAATCTACACCAAGTGAAGGCAAACTCACCATCGTTGAGGGTTTTCTCGTTGGTCCAGTTTGTTCGGTCCTTCAAGTTACGGAAGTGTGGGTGGTTCTCGCTAAGCCCCGTGTCGAACACCGCCACCTTGATGCCACTCCCTAATAAAACAACATCAATATAAACTTACGGCAGTGGCAGGACTAAGGGGCATGTTCGGGCATGACGTACCCACTATACACTAGTCAGGGATAGGAGGAACCCCTTACATCCTTGGTCTTCCTTGGAGATGGATACTCCAAATAACAAGCTGCATCTGCTGGCGCCGCCTTACAAGTGACATGCAGTTCTTATTCCTGTGGGACTTAGTGCGCCAGTAGACGAGAGGGTGGAGAAGGAAGTGCACATCCCTCCTCCACCTTAAAAAGCCAATTGCAGGCCAGGGAAACAGGTTGCCTAACCCACGACAGCGAGTAACTGTCTGCCTGCCATTCTCTCCCAAGACAGATGGATGCCAACCAAACATGTATATACATACCCGAACATCAAATTCTGTATCTATGACAAATCCAAGTATCAATATAGATTTGGAATCATACAATTTCTCTCCAAAAGAATTTTGGCCAGCCAACGAGTCACATCAACAACTTATAATTTTTTGTGCAGTTACTAAACTTTACTTGCAGCACCTCAATGTTCCTGGTGGTATTTGCAGGTGAACAATTTTATCATTTATCATTCAATAAACAACTTACAATTTAGTCTCCAGCTTTCTGAACCCATCTATCTTGTATCTTTTATGGAATTTGAAGGTCAAGTGTGACCAATATCAGGCAGCTCTAATGGTTGACAAGCTACAGGAGTTCATTACTGGTGGCCTTGTTCTTTTCTCTCTTGGAGCATGACCTGCTTTGCTGAAGAAACTACAACCGCTTCTACCACAATCCTTTTCACCACATGGTGTGAGGGTGACTGGTTACTGCAATTTGTCTTGAGGAGACGCACACAGAAGCTGACAAGGCGGGCCTCCATAAGTCCACTTACCGGCGAACCCCATGGCCCACAGTAGGTCGGCCTGCAGCACGTGGGTCACCTGACGCGGCACCGTGCGCAGCAAACGACGGCTGGTGTGGCGGCCCGTGGAATGCCAGAATGCCGATCCCTGGGAAAACATACATCATACTGTCATTAGTGGTATTCAAGGCATTCGTTAGCGACGCGCAGGATTAGCGGCAAACTCTGTCACACCAGCAAGTTCTGCAACACTTGCAGGCAGAACAATATCAACAGAAAGGACTACAACAACATGCTGCAGTGACCCTACTTCTCTGTTCTGAGATCTGCAAACCAATAATTGTGGATTATTTTTTTCTCACACACACACATGTACATTGTGCCAAAATTTAAAAGCAAAGACACAAGTTGTCTAGACAAAAACAGCAGTTATAATTCCCAAGCACATTCAGGTTAATGCATAACACTCAGGTAGTAATGTCTATTACAGGTAGAAACATGCTTATTCCCCTAAGAACATGGAAAGCAATGCATATTTTCATGGAGTCAAAAAGTTCTCACATTTGAAGTTCTTTTCCCTCAAGTGCACTTCTAGCACAGTTAGGCAAACTTTACATACTGGCATATAAGCAAAATTCACATGTGACTCCAGTGCTAAAATGAACTTCTCAACACATGCTTAGATGCATTTTCCATGCTTTCTTAGCAGGCTCTACAAGTCAGGCTATTTTGTCTGTTTGGCTATTTTGGCCACATAAAATCTAGCACAACAGAACTGATAAAAAGCCTGCTTTAATGAGCCTGCTAAGGGGCTTTATTTTCTCCCAGAGAGGATTTGTAATGCTCTATCTACATGCTTTGTGAAGACGTTCTACAAAACAGTTAGTACATTGTAAAAAACCAAAAACTTGATTCAACCAAAGAACAACCAGAAACAACAGCGTCTCCCAATTTGATACCTTCTTTACTGTCACTTTATTCTTAGATCCCTTCCCGACAGCCCTGTTTGTCTTAGACTTGGGTTTTATAAGTTCAGGTAGTGGGCGTAGCGGGATCTTCCTCCTAGCTTGACCCTTGCGTCTATGGAGAACTGGGTCTAGGACTTTCTTCCTGGACTGTAAGTTTCAGAAATAATATGTCATGGTATTCTTATCAGTGTAGGTGCATGCTCCTTATGTTGTAATATTTCTATGTTTAAATGTATGCAAAATGTCTAAACCAAGATTTACCAAATGAGGTTAACAGTGTGTCTGGAATGGTTAACAAAGTCTTCTACAATGTCCAGGTAAAAAAAACAACAACACACAATTGAAAATACGCTAGTTAAACAGGACTGGTATAATCATGTGCGGACACTCGGGTTGCCCTAATACACTTGCAACGCTAAAAACAAAAAAAATACTAAACATGTTAACTCCAACTCTTACATGTCTACAAATAAGTATTCATTGCTGAGCAGATGATAGAGTAGAAGGCACCAATTCCATCAAAGCTTATCCCTGCTGTCTTAGTCTGTAACAGAAATACACTTGTAATCATGCCCTTAACGATGTGCCACTACATCTCTACCTCCATCAATAGTTTCAACAGGAGGCACATAGCAATGATACATACACTGTAGCTGCAATGCAAAGTGAACAAGTCATTTTTGCCCTAAAGAAGATGACAGACTGTCATTGACATTTCAGCTCATGAAAAAAAATTGTGGCTGTGAATAAAGACCCTATCTGTCATACAATAAGCAACATCCAACTTTTATTTTTAGAGTCTTCCCGGTTTGTCCCCAGTGACACATGAATCAAAAGAAAGATTTTACATATAGGAATCGTTTGTGTAACATAAAAACGTATGCATCAATTTTGGCTGGTGCTTTATTCCCCTGTCCTTGTCGGAGAAACATCTGTTTTCAAACTAAGTCTTTTGAAAGCGCCATAACTTTTAATAGCGGCAGAGAGCCAAGGCAAATCTGAACATTTGTCTACGGAGCATTTTAGAGGGTTTTTGTTCGTACAAGTAACCATAGAGACTGGAGTCCTCGAAAGGTTGACGAGATAAAATCAGTTGTATGAAGAAGACGGCTGGTAATGGGTATTCCCTATCCTCCTGAGATGCCATGAAATACTGCTACATTTCACATCTTGGACCGGGCGCTCCTCCTCAGAGGCCAGTTATCATTAAGTACATCCAGGAACTTGCTCGTAGCGTGTAGCGACATCTTACGCCAAATCCTGGCCCGATCTGCCGCCGTCTGCATATGGTTCCAAATCCATTTGCGCCAGATCAAGGGTAGCAAGGTCACAAATAGCATCTTGTATGTACCGATCTATGATCTCATTTATGTTGCAACATTTACCAGTACCGATATGGACAGAAGTAAGGAGTCCTATGGCCTAGGAAAATTAATGATGTGTTTCTGATAACGGTCCTGCAAGAATTAGGGTCCGCAGGTAGGGGCTGTCTTTTTTTTCTTTCTTTTCATCGATTTTGACAGAAGTGATCCTAAAAATACAGATTAACTATGAAAAAGTGAAATGCATTGGGGTAACAGTATTTTCAATTCAATATCATAAATGAAATGAAATGAAATATTGTAGTTACTCAGCTATACATTGTACAAGCACAAATTTATTGATTAACTGAACAATGTTTATTAAGTGTTCAAAGTAAAATTTATGAGGTATTGTTTTGAATATCATCACTCGGATGTTATGTCCCAATTTGTATACCCCTCGTCGGCGGTCCGCAGTTCTGACTCCTACATTTGTCTATTGGAAGGCAATATCACTACCAGGAAAATTGCTAACACTTAATAAAACTTTTCTTTCTTATTAGTTCACTTTCTTACAACGTTGGTTATTCAGCCCCAGATTTACAATGTACTTCACCCTGTCTAGAGCAATGCCTGCCAAGTTCCATATGATACGCTATTCCTCACCCTGCACTATCAGTCCAACAGGCTTTTGGGGCTATCATTAGGAGGCTTTGAGCTGCTGCGAGCGAGGATATCTCACCCTGGCAGAAAGCTCTTCCTCTGA
The DNA here is from genome assembly GCA_019207045.1 of Branchiostoma floridae x Branchiostoma belcheri. NCBI lineage: Eukaryota > Metazoa > Chordata > Leptocardii > Amphioxiformes > Branchiostomatidae > Branchiostoma > Branchiostoma floridae x Branchiostoma belcheri. The sequence continues at coordinate 7,560,440 of CM033028.1, forward strand.
CAGTTTTTTCTCACAGCTGTGGTAAACCAAATCAGCCCTTTCTACCACCCCTCCCCTGGCCACTGGTATACTGCTGAAGAATTGTATCTTCCCATGCCTCCCTACCCATTGCAGTAATAAAAGTGTCTTAGTCCCGCTGCTAGATTTATTTCATTACCACTGGTTGCTAAAGGAAGTCGGTATTACATTCGACACTAAGTCCCCAGGAAGTTTGCTTCCCTCTGAAATAATGTTACCCTGGCAGGTTGTAACCTTATTCAGCATTATTGAAACTACCCCTTCCCTATTTTGCTTCACTACTGATGAATGGTTTGCCGTACAAATCTAAATGTTCACCATAAACGAAGAGCATAAGTTTCTTCTTTATTTCAGGGGCTCCCTACCAGAGGATCAGTTGGAAAATAATGGACAATAAATGACTTTCTTACTGACAGCGAAATAAAGAAAGCAGCTGTGCCAAATGTCATCATTTCAAAAAGTAAGTGCTCTGCATTCTTCTATTGCCTTTTGACCTTTTACTTGAGACAATCTTTACAAACCTTTGAAGACCTTTAGAGTTAACAACATGGACAACTCCACTGAAATATGGAACAACCTTCTGGCCTCCTCTATAATGTTCTTATACCCAGCTTCCAGCTTCCATACACTGTTCAACATTGACGGATTGGGTTTAAACTTTTTCCCTCTCACGCAGCAAACTTCCGTCAATTGACGGAAAGACGGACAATGATCAGTGCATACAATTTTTGACTGTGGGTGCACCTGAAAATGTTGCATACGGTAAAGCAAAGGTAGCATTGTATACTTGTACTTTATACAGTATACTGGTACAGTCCTGCGATTTTTCAAGACCTACATGGTACATGTATATATGCAACATTGGATATCTACGGCTACTATTAAGTCAATTCAAATAGAGCAAGCTACTTGTACAAATAGGTCTTCCACAAGTCTGGTAAAGTGATAACAAATTCAATAATTCATCATACCCAGCAATGACTTGTACTTTTGAGGCTTATGCTCGGTGTTAATGAAAGCAACTTGTATGTAAAACGGCTGTCGTTTTTTCACTAGATTGAGGTATGGACCTGAACAATCTGGCAATAGAAGATGGAAATCATACATCTCTTCCGTATCCCCAGTGACACACTCAGAGCATTGCCTTTTCACATCCCACATTTATATTCATAGAAATGTCAGTTTTCCGGCTCTGCGACCCGGAAAAGCAATCTCCGTACGTCTTACAATTTGAAATGCAATAAACACAACGATCAGTCTTCTTCATCGTTGTACTGCGGTATATATCAACTTTGTCAACAGCGGTGATTTACCAATACGCTTATACTTGTTATCATAGTAGTTACGTTGGCATCTTCTTTGTATGCATGCAATCTGTAGATTAGAAAGATATCCCAGCACATTGACTAAGATTTTGTAAATGACAAGAATCTGTAGTCACAAGCATGGATCTCTTTCCAGCAGTTTTGAAATTCAGAAATTCTGAAAAAGAAACTTGAAGTCACAAATAAATATCATTTGCTACAAAGATAGCTGTATAAGATATAGCTTGCGTCACAAAGACTTTGTTCTTGATACATCAGAAGTAACGTAACAGTGTAAAAGGGTGGGAGCAGGTGCAATCCGTCTTCTGGCAATCCATTGTTTGTGTTGCATCCTGGCGACCTAAATCCCTCTCTTTCACAGCAAATGTTATTTAAGAAAGCCGTAATATCAGAGGTAATCATGTTACATTTAGCAGCATGGCGCAGCTGAGGGTAAATATCTGTGAGGTGCTGCAGGAGAAAATCAGCTTTGAAAACAAATTAATGACCAAAATAGCCAACGTGCACAACAACTACAGTCACGCCACGTACCACAGTCAATGGATAGCTTCTTGTGAACAGCTTCTGGATATTCAGCACCAAGGCCAAAACTCATGTCATTAAAAAAGAATCAACAAAGATTTTTTTTCAGGAGGTACAGAACTGTTTTCTAATGACCCTTCCATTCCCTAGTACTCTTAAATGGTACAATAGAAGTGTTGCACCTTGTGTTTTCCTGACGTTGTCACATTTTGCAAATCCGTAGGTAATTTCCCCTTTGAATTAGCCCATTGACTGAATACAAAGAAATCTAACATCAAACACTGTCATTATCTTGCGTTCTGTTTCCACACGTAAATCTCTCCTACGTCATTACATGTTGCTGTGTTCTTCCCTTTTCTAAGAAGCAGCAGCTATGATTTCCTGCCTGAAGTAAAACCTAATAATGCCGAGCACAAAGGTGGATCCAATTTGCATGGCCCGCGGATATGTTTAACATCTGTTATTGACAGGATCCTGCCAATTATGGCTGTGCAGAACAGATCTGTGCCCTGTAGGCACATCAAAGGGTGGCAGACGGGACACTGATTGCAGCTGAGCTCCAGGATTTTGTCGTATCAGCCTTTGTAATATAAATCAGGCCCATAATGACTGATATTTTCTGGCTCTGTGTAGAAGCAAGAGTTCTTGCTTGTGCTACCAAATGGAGCGCACCAACAACTTAAGCTGTTCATAAAATGTCATAATTTCTATACTCATGGCTGCATATCATGATATAGTTTTTTGCCTGTGTACGGGTACCCTGCTCCAATATGAGCCAATTTTATTTTTACTACCTCCCTCCAAGGGCAAAAAAATGACGGACTCTAAATCAACATCTTACAACAAAGTAGCTTTGTTTCATATACCCAGATGTTTGCATTTGTCCACACATCGGCCACCTGAGCCCTTATTCGTCATATGTAGCAGCATTGTGAAGTGGGATACCTACAGAATGTTATTGTTTCTTTAATGTATTTTAGACACAACAAGCTTAAAGATTGTATTTCTAATCATGCTTTTCATGGCTGAGAAGATAGAAATGATTTTTTTTATGCCATGGTTTCAATGGATTGCATTGTAGAACAATTATAGTGAAGTGTTTAAAATACGGCTAAATGCAAGTATTCCTGATGTCTACCTGCACCCAACCTGTACTGCCCTATGATAAAACCAGCTTTGACAGTAACCAAATCTTGCAGTGAATTCCTCTCAAACCTGTTTCACAGCTGCAGATTACAAGATACTAATAGAAACATCTTCAATACATTGCCTTTTTTGAATGGAATAAAAAGGAAAGGAAATGAATGGTGTAGGTAAGACTTGTCTGGTGGATATAACTCTGCATGTCCTTAGTCCTGTAATTCAAATACGGTATTATGTAGCTGTAATGGGAGGAATGGCGGGTCAATAGCTGTGTGCACAGGATAAGAAATGCTACTGACTTAAACAAAGAACACCATCCATCAACACAGGTGTACAAAGAAAACAGGAAATTAGACCAGGGGTAGTTTCCATAAACAAATTTCTTACATGAAATTTATCTATGGAAACCTTAAGATGAGGGTGAAAACTTCCCTTATTCAAACCTTCCTGTGTTATGCTCCCCCGGGAAAATTCTGAAATCTAAACCCTCTGATACACTATTTCCTTTATTTTGAGGGGCAAATTTTGCCGGTAGATTCAGCTTGGATCAACTAATATATTTACATGCCAATTTTTTTGCCAGTCACAGAGGACAGAACGGGCAAAATGTTTTTCTGTTCCTAGCAGTAAATTTTCACCAAAGGTCAGTTGGACGAATGGTGGCTAGAACCCTGAAATACACATAAACACAAGAACATGACCAGACTGCAAAGACAGATACTCACATAGGCCAGGCTGGTCCTCTTGAGAGGCCGTGAAGACTGCCATGTCTGCGCCCAGCAGGGGGTTCCCTTGTCTGCACATGGCTCCAGGTTCTCGTCAGGCAGCTCGGTGGTGTATTCTGGAAAACACGGGCGGAATGAGGTTAACCTTTTGGGTCTTTACCTTTAAAAGTTGGTCCTTCGGGTTTGCTCGATTGGCAACTGGTAAGGCTTAAGTGAGATCGCGTGGCGCAATCGGTAGCGCGCTGGGCTCAGGCCCAAAAGGTCCCGATTCTGAATCCTGCCATGTCACTGATCTTGTGCCCTTGGGAAAGGCACTCAACAAGACTGTCCCCACTTTACTCAGGTGAAAGTACCTAGCCTTGGCTAGGGCCGTCCCTCTGATAGGACGTAACATGGAAGCCCCGTGCTTGGGGAGAGCCACACCCCACGCATGTCACCTCGTAAGAGGCGGCATTACCCGACACAAGGGGCCAGTTCCTAGCCTAAGCACATACAAACCGGGACCGGGCTGTGCAGATTTTGTTAGGGAAAAAGAATGATATAAAAGTCACCAAAATACACAAAATGTCATCATAAGATTCATGGGCACAATTTGTGTATACTTGTCGGTATACATTTCTTTAATTTTTTGTTTCTTTAAACATACCAGCCAGGCCTTGGTTTAGAAAAGTGACCTAAGCCTAAGGCTGACTCTTTCTATTCCAGGAGTATCATATCCTTAAACTGTGTCAGTTTGTCCAAAACAAGTACACCGTAACAGTCTAACAATCCTTTCTTTAATAGATAAACAAGTGAAACAATACTTCCAATTCTCCTAGCATCCTATTACACCACTTTTGCCGACCATGCTGCCATTCTGTCCGCAATATTCACGTAACTGCAGATCCTCAAGATAAACTGGCACAAATTCTGATTACAATACCTCCGTTTTCACAGAGGTAATAGCCCAACAACTTACTGCATACAATTACAAGCACCACGGAACTGATGCATCTAGATGATCATTGAAAGTAACAACTTTGCAGCACATAATTTCCGGTTATTTAAATGTACCATGAACTGCAGCAGCATCTTCAACATCTCCAATCAAAATGAGGCCCTGATTTTCTTTTCCTTCCTGCTTCCTTCCTTCCTTAGAACTTCCTTTTCTGTAGGCAAAGATGTGTTGATTACAGCCATTAGGTGTGAAGATGGTACAGAAGAAGGTAGACACGATGTCTCCAAGACCCCCCTCCTCACAATACAACAGTCTGAGATCCTATCTGTTCCATCCCCTAAATCTCTTTTACACGTCCCTCTTGGTGGACACCTTAACTTCATGTTAAGCCTGCAGTTCAACTGTGCCAGAAATGATTGTGTTATCTAAGTTCTATATACTGCACCATCGCTCTTGATGTTGCCTACAACGATGTATCTGAAAGTGCCGATCATCTCTTGTCGGCCATTTTGAAATGTAACTTCAGCATCAAAAGCTCCAAAGACCTGCAACCCTGCCAATAATGTTGCCAGAATATCTTGGTTGGTCTGGTTTTTCAAGCTTTGCATTGACAAGAATGCCCATGAATTCACATACATGTCTCACTGGTCTAAGATGTGATTTGTTTGTTTGTCTCATTTTCCCAGTAATTTTGTGAAAATCTTTTTGGAATCTTTTAGAATTGTAAAGCCAGGGTCACACTGTTAACAGCTTTGAGCCGAGTTTGATGATTGCCTCAAGGTAGCAGAATTTCAAAGTCTCCAGAGAGAGCATATTTTTCGTACTGTTATATGGTGCAAGGTTCAGCAATCTGTGAACATTGGTCAGCCTCTGTATCTATAAATTGCATAGAGATCAAGAGAACATGGGCTGTATTGCTATCAAATATGTCCATTTAGAGCTTGTTGAATCATCGAGCGAGCTATTTCCCTGCTGCGTAACGTTCACTTTCGTACAATATGCAACAGCATTAGTCGCCAGAAGAACAGTCTCCCATCACAGCTGTAATTTATAGCACTGCTTGAAATGATCAAGTGTTTTATCCTTCTGTCAGGCAGTGGATTTTATCAGCACTTTCTTCTTAATGTGAAAGGACACTACCAGACTGTACTAATATTGGATAACCTTTACCAAAGTGGCAGTAACGCCGGTAGTGTTGTGGGCTCCTGTGGACAGAGTGCTGCAGCATACGGAGTGACCTATCCAGGTATTTTCATGTAAATGCTGTACACATAACCTTTTCAACCTCTACAAGAACAGGATGGGTGAACACACAAACATGGTAATACTGTATAAAGGGACTTGTGTTGGTACACATGTACATGAAAGAGGTGGAAAATATCTATCTTATGGAAAATACCACTGACAAACCATTTCTGCTATTTGTAAGGACTCACTACTTGAAACGTTTTGTTTCATATGGATTTAGTGAACAGTAAACTTCTCTTGTTAGCAGGCTAAAAACATTATTTGATGTAATATAACTGTTGAATAAAAATGTGTTGCTACTAGAAAACATCTATGTGAGTGGTAATAAAATACAACTATACAAGCTACTAGTATGATGTATTTCACCTTAATTCTTCAGTATTTCCCACCAGGTATAGTGACACCACTGCTTTAAATTCAGTGTTCAATCATACATAATGGCATTTTCTTGTCAAATGCTTTTGATTGATGGGAACAAAAAACTTGAAGACATACATAAAAAAAAGGCCTGAATCCATTTTGTGCTACCATGCAGTAATCCAGTCTACTTTGGTGATTTCCTCCAAGTTTAAGGTTACCTCTTCAACCGTTACCTAGGGCTGGTATTTCATCACTTTTGTGGGATTGTCAGCTTAGTTTACTCCACTGCTTTCTTTATCTTTAGCCACAGACCTTGACAGAAAAAGTCAAAGTTGTCAAAATACGTTAGATCACAGAGTAAGGGGCTCAGAGAGATCTTCCCACTTCCTACAAGGTCCAAATCCAAAATGGAGGACGGTATTAATTACATGTCAGTGAGACATATATCAGGAAGATGCTGTAAGTCACTGTCCTCTAATGCATATGTCTACAGCTGTCAGGTTATTAAGTGTCTTCAAGTATACAGTCCCCTGGCAGATGAAGATTACCATGGCTGTCAGCAATAGCTGAAGTTGAACTATGCAACAAGTTTGAATGATAGGTTGACAGTTTAGCTGTCTTGGTACGTATAATCCAATCTGAATCAATATGTTTTTAAGCTTTCTGGAACATTTGATATAGTTGCTGCTTATCATGTCACTTGTCCTTTCTGCTCAAAGAAACATCATAGAAGCATAAACTTTTGTAACTATTCCCTTTTTTCCATCTTTTGTTGATTTCCAAGTACATCTTAGTATAATTCAAGATCACAAAGTCATGATTAAACTAAATATCTTCAAAACATTGTTGTTTTTGGAAGCAACCATTTTCCACAAGTCATGATAAAAAAAGACCAGGGACTGCATTACCTGCCAATGTCCTCAATACAAAAGAAGGAAACAAGTAATTCAAAAGTCTCTGAAATATCCCTATGCTTTGTCCATCTTACCAATGCGATATTAGGTACAACATATAACAGCTCTGTACTACAGTAAGCGCAAGCCTTAAAGATCAGACTGAGGGGCCTTCATCAACCCACAACTGGGCATACCCCTACTAGTATTAGTGAGCAGGGTGGGTCTTTAACTTGGCCATGGTCTAGCTTTCCACCAACACATCACCTCTGGCTTAAGTCCCTTCCTAAGTACATGGAGTGACAGTGCTGGGACTCGAACTCCCGACCCTCAAGTCCAGGACTTCTCGTTCCTAAAACGAAGCAAGAAATCCCTACCCTAGTCTCCTTCAGCAGGCTGACCACCACAATCTCCCTCTCCCTTGCTGATCAGTAATTCCTATTAAATCCTGGAAGGGCTGAAATTCCCCAGGGCACAACTCAGCGGGATAACGGCTTGCACTCAGGCGATTCTGCATTAAGCCCCGAAAAACCTCGGAGTAGTTTGACCTCTGGTATAAGACATAAGATAACACTTGAATGCCAGAGGTTCCTTACATGTATGTATTTCATGCGGCAAAGCACGCCTTAAAACAACACCGTCGGGTGAGAGGTTGCACGGTGGTCTTGTGATTAGGGTTGACTCAGAATCTAACAGTTCTGGGTTCGAATCCAAAGCAGTCACCAATGTTGTGTCCTTGGGAAAGGCAATGAATATACACCCATTTCCTCAGGTGAACCTAGTTTCCATTAGGGACGTCCTCTTGGATTTGACGTACAGCCAGCGGTCCCAAGGAGTGCCACACCTTGAGCATGTTAAAGCGCCTACCACACACTGAATCAAAAAGAATTGGAGTCCATCAAGGGCTCTAGCCAGCGTCCGTATTTGTATCAAAAACGGAACTCTGCTGCGTGTGACCAAAAATTTTAATCTTCTTGATGGAAAAAGAGTGTGGGTAAGGATTTAAGAAACAACAACACGGAATCTGATTAGCAAGTTAACAAACACCAAAACCTCATACTATCATAGAAGGAAATTTGAAATAAAATCTCGGTTTGAATTTTGTTTTTTTCTTTATCAACATCTACTTGTTCACAACAACATGGGCCGCAATATTGTTGTTAGCCCCCAAATTTGACCAATCCCGTGGCAGACATAGTCAATTAATTTTTGGAAGGATTTTTCCGTCAATGGTAATTGGGCAGGTGGAAAAAAAAATTGAGCTGGCCCTGGGTCCATCCTAGTATGGGCTGTGAGTGGATTAGACATCACAGTCCTTCTCTGGTATCAAAACAAACAGGACAAGGAGACTTAGTAACCAGGTACAAGGCTATTACAGTCCAGTCTTACACAGCCAGCACTTACTGTACAATCCTTAAGGCAACTTACCAGTTATGTGAAACAAACTCTGCAAGCATCAAGTTGCTTTGTGGTCAAAATTAAATCTACAAGTGACAAATCTGCACTCAACCACACCACTGTCGTGGGGGGTAAAAAAATCACAAGCTATTTGATACAGCTGTCAGAAAATGTACACGGGTGTACATTCCACAGCAACTTGGAAGGCAAATCAGGACCAAGGACATGTCTTATATTCTGAGTAGAACAACATGTATGTTTAACACAATTGTAGGCATCTTTGCACCATACAAAAGGGCGTCACATGTAACAGGTGATGAAATGGAATGAGGTAAGACCACCGCAGGTTGGAAGTAGTATTAGACGTCTAGACATAGATAGAGTGTAAATCCTTGGTGTAAAGACTATTTTAGAATTTTCTTTGCCTGTCAGTGGCGTTTCAAGTAGTTCTAATTATTGGTGCCTATGTTGGTTACATGAAAGGTGCCTCGGGTATAAGGTTCAGTTTGAACTTGGTATTTGCACTGCTTTTATAACAAAGGTTACAAACCAAAGTGAGATAATTGATGGATCATTGAATGATATTTCAAATTTGCATTCCTTTAGTTGACCAAAATGAATTTTTCCAAATACAAATCAGTACAAATTGATACTTTCTCCATTCAATTCAACTTATTCTTTTGAAGCAGATAAATAATACCCTTGCGAAAACAGACGACCAACATAACATTTGATGTTAATTCATGTTCTGGACTTCAAGAATTCACTCTAAAAACCTCTTTTAAAGGAATTTCACATATTTAAGTTTTTTTCATTTAAAGTGATCTGATGGATGACATCGTTTGGGCAACCGAAAATGGATTGGAAACTGCATGTATTTGCTTATTTTGCAGCTTCTTTTGCATGCTTTTAAGCATGGTCTCAAAATATCGGGGTGAACAGATGAAAATTGATGAGCACACAAATGTCATTCATATAATCATGCCAGTCAAACTAATAAATAAATGAATAAATAAAGTCAGTCTGGTGCTACTCCTAATTTTACATTCCCTTGGACTTTTACAATACCATCCTGTGCTTGACCAGGCTGCATTTTCTCTAAAATCTGACGAACCTATTCCCTAATCCATCAGTTTCTCTCTCTAAAGAAATGAAGTATCATCAACAGTATCTTTTCCAACCCATTGATTTCAAGGCCAGAATAATAATCACCTGCGCAACAAATCATGGTAGGTAAAAACGCTATACGGAACATTAGGGCTGTGTCTGTAATAACCAATACTCTCCTTGGACCCACCTTAAGAACACTTAAGCACAAAGTTGACAGTCGCTGTCTTAAGTGGCAGCGACGGTGAATATTTCATGACAATTTTAAGGTTCTGATATTCAGCGGGGACGTGATAAATGATACGGCACACTCCAACCCATTTAACGGGGTTGGATGTGAGAAGAGCTCTGGGCTGAAATGATCTACCAACAAGCTCAGTGCTCAAAATTTTTTTTTTCAGGCAATGTGAGTCAAAAGCCAGGTTGCGTCATCAACATTTTAGGTTGCTGCAGTTCCAAGGCACTACTTTCTTCAAAACAGCTAATTATCCATTATCTTTTCTTCCAGTTACATGTAACTTCTTACTGTATGTGATATCTAATCAAGATTTGAAGAAATAAATACAAAATCTTATGCACATAGGTGGGGGGGGACAGTGGTGTTCTAACTGCAAAATTTCAGGCTGTGCACTGCACTGCCCTAACTTGATTTAAAATCAAGTATGGCCAAGCAAAATCATCATCATATCGTTCCGTGCCAGTACTGCAGCTATGCCAAGCAAAATGGGGTTGCCTTTACAAGTGTGCAAGTGGGTATTTCCAGCACTAGCTATTCCTGCTGAGCAGAATGGCCGCCCTGTCCTTAAATCTGGGGCATGGTCGTGGCACTTGATACTGGCACATTAACTTCAAAACTAATATTCACTTGCAAAAAGTATGAGAATAATAACAGAACAATACCCTATTTTCTAAATGACTGATTGCTTCAAAGTACAATTCATGATACAAGTAGTTCCAAATTTTGGATAGGTGGTAATAAAGTGCATTATAAGGTGTGGATGTAGGTGTGTGTGTGTTTGTGTGTGTGTGTGTATTTGCTTGTGTGTGTGTGTGTGTGTGTGTGTGTGTGCTTGTCTGTGTTTGTATTTGACAAAACATTTGATATGCATAAACTCACAATAGATGTGTGAGTTTATGCATACATGTATCACCATTCGCCTCCTGGTTTCTAAAAACTTATCAGGAAGTCTAGACACAAGAGATGAATTTCATCATCATGCCTAAATAGCAAAAGCACCACATAACCTTTGACCTTTAAGGTGACCTCTGACCAGGACCATGCCTGATTATTCCAGACAGAATCTGATTACTTGACAGACTACAGTATAAACACTGATGAGATGAAAATCAGACACATTGATGAGGGGTGGCACTGAGGACAGCCTGTAGCTTCCCATTCCAGCTGCAGTTGTCCATCTGTTACCGCTCAGATGGCCTCACCTACAAGTCCATCAGAAGGCCATTCCACCCACGTACGGTCCATCACAAGACATCCTTACTTCTCACCGAGATTACCTGCCTAAGGAGGGTACTTTCTGCTCCGCCGTTGACAGATGTTCCTCTTGAAGCATCAACATCAGTTTCGGCAACAAGGATTGACCTCTGACCCAAACTGGTTCTGCATTTTCCATATAAACCCTTAATGGACATGATATGTTTTTTTGGAAACGTCAAGATACTTAAAAGATATACTTTCCTGAAACGTGAACACTTGGAGATGTGAAGAATTGCCCTTCAAAACTTAATGTCTTTGAGTCATGATTTCAATACCATACAGGGGTTTGTATCCTTCAGCATTAGTGAGATAATTCCAACTGCTGTATTGTGTCAAGGGAGAAATCTTCTGATATACATATGATTTTTGATATGGAAAGTGACAGTGAAAGAAGCACAGTTTGTACTGAATGGAGTGGTCCAGGAATATTTTGTCGTACTGGGCAACTGTGCCATAGCAACGGACACCACATCAAGAGGCATAGGATTTCTAAAAAAAATCATACCAAGTGAAAATACCATCCATAGAACTGACTTAAGATAACCTACTATCTTTCTATGTTCCTCCTAGAACATGAAAGCATAAAACATGTCTTCAAGCAGATAATAACAATTATGGCATCTGGGCCATGTCTGACCATAAACTCATCATGCCAATTTTCCAGGCAATCAATCAGGTAGGCTATAAAAATATAGCTTAGCTACAACTGGAGCAATTAAAAAAGAAAGAAAGAATCAAGAGTAAAAGATACAGTATTCCATGTTAAGATACTGATTCATTATTTCTCGTGGTGACATGATTTTGTGGTAGATGGGCAAAGGAGTTTTTTTTTTGCTGCAATTTTTGTAGTAAAAATAAAGATGGAAATACATTTTCTTGCTGTCATGATTTTGCAAACATTTTAAGACCTAAAGTGACTGTAATATACATCACATATTTCATTACTATTTTTATTTCCATTTTTGCTGTCACTTAAAACTGAAGCAAGACACAAAGATGGATGGCTGAATCCAAAAACTGCCTTTGAAAAACACCAAAGAAACAACGTACACGGTAAGACACTTAGAGAATGGGCAGACTTGACAGGATCTTAGAACCAGATTTAGACACAATGCTCATGACTGGAAAGCCTATCTGGAAAAGATGTAAGATGCAGGAGCTACACAACTTCATAGTGCATTCCGCCCTGCATGCGTGGCAATATTATTTTCTTCTACCATCTTTGCATTTGATGTAATAATTGTTTCGTTTTCCTGGCAACTGTTCAAATCCAAAAGGTGCGTCTAACCCCCTGGTTATGTGCCAATGTCCTAATAGCAACATGATCATGAGATCCATCATCAGGACTACTGCACAAACTCGGCCCCATTAAGATTCCATCATGTTGTGAAGTCACTATCTTACTGCTGCACTATCTGGTCGTACCATCGCACTATAAAAATGTATGCCCGGAACGTGAAGTTTGCACGATTACTCTGACATGTGCAATCTTCAGGGCTCGAAATTCAATTTTGGGATTAGGTGCACTGGTGCACCCAGCTTAAAAAATTGGGTGCACCAAAAATTTTTTGGGTGCACCACTTAAAATTTAAGTAGAAAAACCTAGTAACAAAACATAGTTACATGCTATCAAATTCTTAAACAAGTACCATGACAGACATTTTTATTATCTTCTTAACACTTAGATGTCAAGAATATGATATATACTAGTATACTTTGATATCTTTACATACATAAACCTAAGAAAATATTTGGGTGCACCCTGTGCACCCACAGAAAATAATTGGGTGCACAGTTCCAATTTTGGGTGCCCCTGGGTGCACATGCACCCAGTATTTCGAGCCCTGCATGTACAATCTTTGAGTCTATTATTCAAAGCAGAACCTGGACAGAAGTAACGGCTGTTCTCACCCTCTTTTATCTCACTATAAAGGCCTTTGTATCGGCGAACTGAAAGAGAAGGTCTTACTAGGGGCAATAACAGATACGAGCTGCCTAATGTCCTACCAGCGATAGAGATATGGAAGGGAGAGAGAATCACTGCTGACTCTATCATACAGGTCTCAAAAATGCAGCTATCACATATCAATGTCAGAATATTTCTCTTAATCAAGAGGGTATTGACTTATCTCCATAATATATGATCAAAATCTAATAATTACGAGATGCTGATGACCATAGCATGTCCAGTACAGTAACTTCTGTGATGAATTAATATGTAAATGATCCGTGGATATACATGTAGATGCCAGGCTCATTATTTCCCAATTTACATTGATATGAATATGATATTTCCACTTAACACTACCACATCATATCGGTTTATCACACAAATTACATACTTATTTTCTATTTTGCAAAGTTACAATATCCGTCCAGAAGAAATTACCACTAGCAATAAACTTGTTCATCTTTCCAACTGCATAAGGTACATGGTGCCTTCACCTTTGACATATTACCCATGATGCATTTCACTGTGCATATGCCGTTGGAACCATGAGCAGGCTTATTGTTCAAATTTACTAATTTATCAGATAAATGCATATACTGTAACCATAAAAGCTTGAGACCAGACAGAAATACTTGTAAATCTGAAAGCGCATCATAAAATTGTCTTGTTGTACTAGTCACGATAAAACCGTTATTTTTCATCAACTTGCATGCTCATGCCAGCTACATTCTCTAATTGTATGAAACAGCAATGAGACAAGGAGCCACAAAATTCATGTTTTAGGTAATAATGTTTGACAATCCAACTTTATTAACCATAAGACAGCAGTCCTCCTTTGTCCCACATGTTCACTGTGCTTGACTAGAAACAAGAAAAATTCAATCGGGGGTACACAGGGTGGGTTCTACTATGCAATGTCTCTCCATTTGTCCAGCATTCCTCATGCAAACTTACTGTTATTGTATGCCATTAAAAACTCACTTGACCTGGCGACTGCAACCAATAATGGTACCCAGTGCTCACATGATGATGCCAACCCGACGGGACCATTTTCTCCCGACTAAGAGACTTAATGCATCCTTGGCTGCACGCTGACTTCGTCCCCACCTGTTGGCCAAATAATGAGATGCTGCCCTATACGTTTTCACCGCTACCTTATTATTCCCAGTCATAACTGACATATTAGTACCCTCACTTAGACAAGCCCTATAAAACTTTCTTACAGGCTGTGTGTAAATCAAAGCTATGGCAGCAGTTGGCTAATTGCATTGGGTGATGCGTAGGTCCCAGCACACTCAAGGTACGGGGGGATTCATGTTTCAAAGGGTGTACCATCATTTGAAAAATAAATAATGATTGAGTATATGCATTCTGCTGCTCAGTGAAGAAAAAAAAGGAATCTGATTTGATTTGGTAATGCTGGGGTCAAATTTCCAAACCAGCACCTGGACAGGCAGTTTGTAGGAACGAGAAATAAGATATAAAAGACAACCTAACAGTAACACACAAAACATGAAAAACAGTCATATTTTGCTTGTATTTCTTGATACCCAGGAATAGTTTTATTTTTTTGTTCTGAAATATGACCCTAGCATTATTGCTAGAGGTGGTCAGATGCTGATTTAGGGTCATTTTTTGGAAGCGACCAGAAGAATGTGTCTAAATGAGAAGAAATCTTTTCAAATACTTTAGTATTCATTTGGTTGTTAATAATAGTTGATTGATGATAATATATTATACACAGTGTAGCGTCATAGTAACAGTGTTATCCAGAATATAAGATGGAACAAGTGTTGCAATCTGATTTTAAAAAATCATATTATCGTACGGTACGAGTGGGTCTTACGATTTAACACACCTGGTTCTCTGACGAGTGAGTTACCGACTTGAAGTACCTCAAAATTATGGGAAAAGTTACGAGGGGCTGGAAGATGAAGGTGCCGCACTAAAATCAATCTCCAGGCGGATTACTCTAACTCTTACCCCGCAGTCAAGGGTTGAGAACCTAATTTAGGGAAGGCGTACCGGAGGTGAGCTGTTCTCAGGACTTCATCAGTTGGTCCTCGTTCTCATCAATGGAAGAAAGCGGGCTGTTACAGAGGTCACCCAGTTTGGCTGGTGAGTTCATTCATATACAATACCCACCCAAAATACCTAGCCTTGGAGGAGGGTCCAAGGGAGCGAAGCAGACTGGATAGATGTTTACTAAGACATGATGCATTAATCAACGAAATTCAGATTTTTCTATAATTAACGGAAACTCTAGCATCCCCCCTCTTTCCCTAAGATCTCATCCCCCTTCTTTCCCTTTGCCAAAAATGGAAAATTCAGACCGTCCATTATCATCAGTCCACAGACACATCTTCAAATGTACCATATACTAACCAAAATTTGACCTTCAAAAGCTGTTGTCAAATTTTGCTATGACTCCACACAACCCCCCTTGCTTATCCCCATGCATTGCCCTCACTTAAAAAAAATATCCCTGAAAACACTTCTCTCTAGTTCCTGGCAAGGAGGAGTACAAAGGTACATTTGGATGCTGAAATACTGACATGCAATGTACATGTACAACTACAAGATCAAGATCTGACAAAGCAACATCAGAACCGTTATACTTGCAGGATATACCACTAAAAAATCACACCAGAACACAAGATATCAAAGCGGTAGTTCTGTAGCAATACAGTAGAAAGACGCCAGGAAGCCCGGTATCAAAATTTTCCTCATCTCTACTTTCCTCATTTCCTCTTTCCTATCAAAGGCATCTATCCACAGCTTCTCGATTTATGCTCTCTACATACAGCACTGAAAATATAACCTTGGCAAAGTAAATACCCGGTATGTCATTTGTAAGCAGCTGTAGTGTCACACTAACTTGTAGAAGATACATCACATCACTCACCTTAATCTCAGCCAAAGTAAAATATGTGCTGAGGACAGTCTACATCACATGTGCCCATGCATCTATCTGTCATCCGACTCGTCTTGCCCAGAAGGTAATAATTACACCTACCAGGGAAAAATCCGCCGACGTGGCAGTTTCCTCGGCAGGTAAGGATTATGGACTCCAAAATTGCGGGAGGCGGATACATGTGTGGAAGTACAAGTAACTGTAATTAGAATTGGAACAGAGCTGTGTCCTACCATGGATGCTGCACACGTAGTGGGGCTCAAAACACCCCCTGGATGTGCAGGTTAGGGCAGGTAACACTGGAGCTGTGCAGGTATATCTTATACATTTTAGTACGTCTGCCTGGCCTGCACCAAACTTGCAGCAGTTCATGACACATGTAAAACAAGCCTACCATACTAGCAGCAGTTACTTCTGGCAAGGAATAAAAGGTAAAGCAGGCCACCTCTGTGGGCAAAGCATGACACTTTTTGTTAGCTAGAAGCGCAATGGGACTTCACTATGACTTCCATATTTAGCCAAGCACACTGGTTCACCCCTACTCTTCTTGACAAGTGTGTTGGGTTCTTTTACATGCTAAGGTTTGACACCATAAACTTCCTCAAACACAAGGCCCCTAGCATCATATCCCCCTCCAACAGGGCGATGTGACTCTTTTCCAGTCGTGTACAGACTCGGTCATGAATGTAGCATTTAAAAATTGCAGCATTTAATCCTTCACAGAAGCAATGTGCTGATAACGTAAGATACTACCGGAACATACAAAGAACTATTATGACAAGAAACATTGTTTTTTTTGTTGGAAAAAGAAAATTTAGTGGGGCAGGTAAAACTTATCTTGTGCAGGGGATTCTTGTTACATGTACTAGTGCAGGTTTGCAGAGAAATAAAAATATTTTGAGCCCTAAAATTGAATCAACCTAAAAAAAATGTATCAAATGAACTCTGTGCTTAATGATATATTCATGGCAACAAATGACACAAATACGATCATCAAATTTTGAAATATGTCCTCAAGGGATGCCAAGAGTGTAGTCTAATAATGCTAAAATATTACGCTTTCTAACAAAATTAAAATCTGTTACTGATGTTATAATTAGCTGTCATATATGAAGCTTTCAGAAAATACAATTTTGTCCTTCAATATGAGACAATTACAAAGGCATCGCAGGGACGTCTTATTAACGGGCAGAAAGTTTGGGCAATCATGTACAAGTATCGTGTACGCTATAAACACAACGACAATAGCAAGTAAAGAAATAAAGGTTTAAGTACAAAAAATGTGTGACCATGTGTGTATGATTATCCATTTAAGACAACTAAAATAAGCTACATAAAATAATGTCAGCTATACTTTTTCCATGAGTACAAGTACCGTGGTAATAAATCAATAAAGACTATTAATGAGGAGGCCATAAAACATAGAGCTCTACATTCGTGTTACATTGAGTTGTACTTGTAGATGACATCCTTTGGCGGGGGACTTCGTACAAACACGTTTACTTTGGCACAATACTTTTCAAGTAGCGAAATCACTAACCTCAATATAGTATCATTATACATTTGTACCACACAAATAAATGTCATTTAAACATACATACAGAAGTAGACATTAACAACTACATGTACTGGTTAGCAATAACTGTGAGTTGTGGATTCATACTCTAAGTCAAATTTAATGACATACATTCGATACCATTTATTGTACATCCTCTTAGGATTTGTACAGGATGGTTCCATGTAAAGTAGCAGTTACCAACCACCTTGCACATATATGACAATTCTTTTTTTTCAACCATTCTCAGATCCCCCGTAGGTTTCAAAACACAGGCCATCATGAGTTGTAACATATCATATATAGATAATTGTAATAATGTCGAGCTTCTGTACCACTACAGTATACATGCTGCGCAGTAGATAAGAATAATGACACAGAATGTCATGATAGAACAACAGGCTTTAAAAACATCCATACAACGTTCAAGTACAAAGATGAACATGGACTCTCATGTAGAGAGGTAGCATTCTTCAACAGATACAGCACAAATAGACCCCACATACATTGTGTAAATACCGGTAACAACAGAAGTACCGATGAGCCACATCTCCCAGTAAGACCTGATGCGGCTCCACAGCTCGTAGATAACAAAGTGTCGTCTGTGGCTGACTAACAAGATTGGTGGGCTCACCTTGCCTGGAATCCTTCCTGTAGACAGCATCATTAATCAGGGAACCGGCACGGATGGGCCTTTCTTTTTATGAGGATTTCAGAAGCAGCCAACGGCCTGCAAAGTGTATCTGTGGACAGCCTCCGACACACAAGACACACCACCTTCCTCTTTCAAAGCTACCACCTAAGCCCCCTTATACATATACAAATGGAACGGGCTAGCCAATGTCCCATTGGATGGATCAGGACGGAGGGGAGAAGTGATGGGTAAATACCCGGGCTTGGTTATCTTGTTGCAGCACACCATTATTTACCCATGCCGGGGACCGTAATCACATGCTCATATTTAATGTGGCGGGGACGAAACGATCATTTGCCAAGGGACAGGCGTGCATTTAGGCTGGATGGCAGGTTGTACCCTGGGGGCTGTGCCATACCATTACCACCCCGGCATTATGCGCCTCACGTTCATTACGAAACCTTGCTCGCCAACCCGCACACATTACCCCCGTGCAGCCGATATTACATCCCCGACCCTTTGGCATTTAGCAATGTCATCTGTTACACCCCGTTCTCCATCCACCGGCCGTACCGCGAGGTGTGGCCGGGACACTGAATTATACAGTGCTACAGTGGGGGCAATCAGGGATCAGGGATTTCGTCCAGTGTCCACTCCTTCCCGATATTAGGCCGCGAACAGGTGGCAAATTTGGCACGTTGTGCGGAGTCGATAATCTTCACCGTCCTCCCCGGACGGCACATCTTCGCGTCAGACGTGATCACGGTCTCCGGTTGATCACCATTTATTTGCAAGCGAATGACCCGACTTATGTAGATACACGGCTATCATCTAATTCACAAACAGTGAGTAATTGCGCGTCGGCAGATGCGCGTATGTCACCAGCACCCCATGGCGGACTGTGTGCCAAACGATGGGGACGTGCGAGCCCACCAACACATTACCCAGCAAGCCGTCCGCATCGGCACAACAAGATATATGGCAGCTGTAACTGCCGCTATTTTTCGGACACATGCAATTGGCTGTTAAGGGATCCGTGTCCAGTCTCCTATGTCACATCCCACCATGCGACTGTCCACCCATTTAACAACTTCCCATCAAATCGTCCTGCAAATTCGAGGCGGTAGTGATAAAACGGGGGGACACTTACCGATCCTTTTCAGCGTCCTCCTCACCCGACGTTGTGGAGTCACCCGTTTGACGTTGGGGTGGTCCTCCAGCGCGTCCCGTCCGGCCTGGGCCCGCTCTCGCAGCTGCAGAAGATAAATGTCAGAAAGCAATCACTTTAATGCGCGGCCTGATTTATACAAATCTCAGACTAGCTCACCACTTGATCATGTCTTGGGCATTCGGAAGGCAGGATCAAAACTGGGAGAGATAATGTTTTATTAACAAGTGTGTGCTGATGTACGTGAAAGCTACACAACCATCCCACCAGATTGGGTCACCAGCAGGGTCACAGTGCAGGAACAATACAACCCCCCCCCCCTCCAAAAAAAATGGACTGTAATAAATTTAATCAAATTAACACAGCAATATTGATCCATGGCAATCACGCTGGCAGGCACCTTGGCAGGCGTATCGATTGAGTGTACCCTGACCGTGGTGTCTCCGATTCATCCTATGGAAACGCAGCAAGTCCGACTGTAACATACGGTCTGTCTCCATTTCTGTAATGGCTCGGACTATTGATGGCCGACGCCACTACCGCAAGAGCTATGTGGCTTTTGTGAAGACATATCACACCTTAGCCACACATCATGACAAAGAGCAAGCTACTCAAAACTTTACCAATTAACAGCACTTGGAGGAGCCCTCTCAGTGGTCAAGGTCGCCCGCTTCCCTTTGGCAATGAGCACATGGAATATCATCCATGGGAATATTAAATCCTATTTGCATAAGTGACCCTTGACAACCTTTGTGTCCGAGAAATGGATCGGTATCGATCCGTCCTCCAGCTTTCTCATCCAATCTTACTGCGTAACACTTGAGTCCGAATTGCCCCCAAATGAATACCTCAGTGTGCTTTGCCAAACAGCAGGGGCAGTCCATTCCACCGTGCCGCCTTGATTACTGGTGGGTTCTAAGAGTTGTGTATGCAGGACGCATCTCTGTGATAGAGGTAGCAAATGTAGGAGAGATAAAGGGGGCCATGTGACTGGGTTGGACAGATGGACAAAGGGATTACCTATCCATGAGATGGCACCAGCAATCCAGTCTAATTGAATTACCTCCTGTCACGACAATTAATCTGGGGTACAAATAGGTGCCAGCTCCACTTCTAATGAAAGACTAACGGCTAAGTCTCCGCCGAAGCAGCAGCACCATCAAGTGCAGTTGATAGTAGCGCCAAGAAAAACTATGGAAAGATGAATCCTGCCCAGTCCATCCCACCCAGCTGCCCTGTCAACACTCCTGCCATGCTTGGTAAATCAGCAGCCGGAGATGCCCCTGTGTAACACCACGACGCATCTCTCTCTTAGACTGCCCGTCTCCAGGATGACTCTTCTTGCACATTTTACGCATGCCTCCCCTGCCTGGCTTGGCACTTTACGACTACGTAGGTGCCAGGGGCTCATTTTTGAGTCCGAGCCAGATGCAAAGGGGCTTATCTCTGATGACAAGATCCTCACTTTCTATCTCGGTAAAGCTTCATCGTTTGTCACTCCCAGAAGTACAGGCATAACATTTTTACCGTGAAAAGTTAAATCCTGTGGGGCTGATATTTGTTCTCCCTGCATCTTTATGTATGTGTAACTTGCACCAGTCAACAGGTAGGAGAAAATCCTTCTAAGTTCCATTACAAAAATCATATAACCAAATATGAATAAAGAAATTATACCTGTGTACCTTTGCCATTACTATTAGAATAGAAGAAACCTTTGACCTTTTCTAGTTTCACCTGTACTCATTATTGAAATCTGACGGCTCGGCCTTAGAGCTTGAAGCCCAGCTGATGTGGCTGACTTTAAAGGAAAATTCTATGTAACCGTGAGAAATCCTGCCAGATTCTGCCAGACATACATTTTACTATTTTTAGAGCAGCCTACATGTAGTGTATGGTGCTTATCATGCAGATGTGTCACTTGCCTTTCTACAAAGCCTGGGTAATTTCAAAATACTGTATATTATAACACTATTCTATTATTATATTGTACTATTTAAATATTTCTACTCTGTTTAGTTGATTTATTAAGTTCTTTTCTATGTGGATTTAAAATATTCACTGAATTTTGTTGTATTAGTGTGTTATGATTGTATCAGTCCTATGGTGGCCTTGAAAAGGTGACCTTGACAAAGAACACCTATTCCACCGTACAATCAAATGTTACATGGAAAAGCACTATAATCTAAATTAAGTAAACACCTAGAGCATAGCTGCTTGTGTTCTACGCTGCACAGCTTGGGAGAGAGATCTATTCAGCCTACGTCGTCATATAAGGACGATGCTAGGAGGGCCTAGAAATATGTTGTGACAAGGGTGAGTACCGCTACAGAAAATTCAGGTACAGGTCTGGTTTAGATCCAGAGGATCAGGTTCAGACCTAAACCTGGACCTGATTGCCAGTAGTACAAAATCTTGTAATAATCTTGGAAGTTGTGAGGTGAAAAGTAGCTTTCATTCTTTATTCTAGTTCCTCTTTAGCTTCACCAGATGGCTTAAAACTTCTTTAAAAGTTGTCAGGTAGCTAATGCTATCCCCGAGGGCTGGCTCACTGCGTAACACCTTCATTTCTAATTTGCTTAATAACGATGCATATGTTCCTGACAGACTAATGACACGTTTAGACAGCAGGCATTCAAGCATACCAAACAGCACTAACAATGTATGTGAGCACTTATAAGTTATATCATCAACAAGCAAATATAAGCTGCATTTTCCTACTAAAGACAATGTCGGTATTACCCTATTTAACTTTTTTGCTATTAAAATCAACAAAAAGAATCATACAGTAAACTAGCTGACAAATAAAGGATAACAGCTGAAGATGACAAAAAAGCCTATAGAAAACACCGGTAAGTCTAGAGTATGAATCCAACTGCATGTAGCTATAGGATAGAAATAAAAACAACCATTAAAAAATTAAACAAGCTGCAAGGGAGTCAAAACCTACACCAATTTTTTCTGACATCAAAAGATAGATTTTACTTGAAGATACTGGGTGATCGGCTGAAGAACTGTCCAAGGCTATGGAGGATAGGGAAGGATGGAGGAAGAGAGTCCTGGCCATCCGTGCAACCAGCACGCTCGGATGATGATGATGATGAAAAAATAAAAATGTTTAAGACAATAGATACACAAAACCGGAAGTTGTGCTGCAGTACCACGAACAGCTGCCAGGAGGTCCATACTTGACCGTCAACTTTGTCTTTCCAATACCCACCCACCCACCTACCAAATATGACCACAATCCACCCAGATCATCTTGTCTTATGCTGCCCACATCAATACGGAAATACAGACACACTCACACAGATAGACTCAACAAAAACAACACTTCCATTTTTCATGGAGGTACACGTAATACTAGAAAAGGAGGTAATGCGTGTCTTTGTTCTTTTATGACTTGTAAACATTGATGCGTCCTCTACTCTAAAAGCAACGACATTCATTTTTTAAGCAAATCTGAAGGCTGTGTATACTTACAGCTACACGCTGCTGCCAAAGCCTTATTAAATGTCATCCATCTTAACCGGCTTGAAAAAGGGTAAACAATATGCTATCCAACAGCCATTAGCAGCGGGACTGACATTTGTACTGTTGTTACAAAGGTCACAAGATGCAGATAGATGTGCCTCTTTAGTGTTGTCTGTCAGAAAAAGCTTTCATACACACACAGCCATTAATATACATTTATCCATACACTGAAATCTTATTTGCAACAGAAATCTTTTTGCAACTGACATCTTATTTGTTTGTTTGAACCTTTGTTTATTCATGAAAGATGTAATCAGCCCGCAGGCATCTTTTCATGTAGGTAATGAGGGAAAAGGTAAGGGCGAGACAAAATATATAACAGAGGTATGTAGTACAGTTTACATCATTTAAAGTCCTCATGTCACCTGACCTAATCCCATCCTCATCAAGAGGGCAAAGATACCTTTATATCAAAATTTGTTGCAGTACATTTACTTGTACATGTGTATGTCTCCCTGCCTCTCATATTTGCATGCATGGCCTGTTTGAGGAGAGATGGTTTTCCCACAATTAAAAATCATAACAGCCTAAAAACTACCGGTATATGATGAGAATTGGCATACATAATACATCAGCAAAAACTGTTTATGTACTCATGTCATGATTGATGATGATACATCATTCCTAAAAAAAAAAAAAACAAGAATCACTAGTATTGTACCTGAAAAAAAAAGGAAAACATCTGGCCGGGGAGGTTCTAAGGGTGGTAATATTGGAGACGAATTACCCCGGCAAGGTAGCCTGATTATTGCTTCTTGTCTGATATCTCCTAGCACACACCTGTTCCCAGACCTGCAGGAGCACTCCACACAGGACAGTGAAGGATCTACTACACAGCGACAAGACGGATAATTTGTCAGCTCGCTGCCGTTCATTGTTCAGTAAAAAAAACCTCCAACGTCGCTTTCATGAGCGGGACAATGGGACAAGCTACACCCCGCGGTGAGCTGACGCTCCTTTTCCTCGCGCAGAAGCCCTGCGAGGAAGGAGATATCAAAGTCGTCCATTACCAGCTTTCCCGTTGATGTATGGACGCGCTGATATCTATGATCTAAACGTCCCCCCGCCGTCCCCCTAGCCATGTCTCAATAGTAATACCCGCCTGCAGGCCACAGCCTAACATTTCCCTTCCCTTGTAATGTAATGCCTTCTTTTCATCCTTCGCTGGCTCTTCCTTCCACACGCCACTCTCCACACTTTCCCACCTGAATTGTGCCCACATTGTCCTTTTATTAAAACACATAAAAACCAAGGTGAAACAAAAACAAGGATGCGAGATTTTAGCGGCAGTCTGGTGGGAGTTGGTATCATTAGTTTTCTGTCATTGTTGCTCGGTAATGGGATTGGGTATGCTGACTTATCCCCGGACACACATTAAGAATCTAGTGCTCACACCTACTTAATACCACCTCAGGTGCCAGCTACGCCTCTAAAGAACCTGCACAAAATCAATCAAAACCTGTGGAAAGAGCTTCGGCACATCGTAGAGCAGGAAAAGGGCCATAAAATCTGCTTCCTCCTGGCAGTTAACAGTACAAACATACTAAGAAGTACATACATGTACAGTTGTACATTTCACTGGCACCACAAAGTTCAAACCATACATGACCAACTTTCTCTTCATGTTGTACGGCCAATATATAAAAAATGCATTCTTTTGTAACACAAAAAAAAATTAGAAAAAGATGAAAAATGCATAATTGCGAAAATATCAACGACCAAAAACAGTAACTCCCCATGTTTAAGTAGGCACTTCCATTGACCCCTTGACCTGGAATATCTATCAGTATCATGTCTGATAAATGACTAGTTCTACCACCTCTGAACTCTATATCCTGTCGACCCCCACAAGTCTGACTTTTGCTGTGACACCATCTTCTCACTTGCTTCGAGCCACTCTTCTGTTGGTGTATTCAAACTGAAAACACACAACATAAGCAACCAGACTTACCAATAAAATCCCGCTGTATATGGAAGCAAAAATGAGCTGGAATCCCACTGTTTGGATACGACAGCACATGATGATGTATTACTGTCAATGAGTTCATCGACTTATCATTGTATCCCAAGTGTTAATATGATGTCATATGTATCCCAAGTGTTAATATGATGTCATGTGTACAATCATTATAGTCATCACCCCACAATTAGCCTAAACCAAGTGTGACATGTCAAAAGTGATCTCACATAAAACATATCAGACAATATTGTGGGAATTAAGTTTTATGGCAAAATCATTCAACTTAACTGACCATTAAGTAAGCGGCACAAATGTGAAATGCCAAGACAGTCAAGGGATCCATTATCTCTCATTTAAATACTGTATCAGAATAATTTATTAGAGCATCAGAACAAGACTGTGAAAAATTACATGACGTGAATTTATGTCCTATATCATATGCCTGGATTGTTAGCCAATACGCATTGCACACTGTCTTCAGTGAGTCTGAAAACCTTAGAGATTGTGATTGAAACAAGTATCGTATTAAGTAACAAAATGGAAATGTCGCCACTACTAACAGGCATGACGAATTAATTCACAACTGAAAAGTGTGCACTTGAACTTGAACTTCTATGATTTCAAGATTTATAGAAACTTGTTCATTAGAATTAGGGAAAGAAACATGATGAACTGGGAGTTGTTGTACACATTGACATGTATGCTAAATGATAATGTACATGATAATATATGTGCAGTCTTCTATATACCTAGTGTATTTTCACATGGCTGCCAGATGCTTCGCTGCTAATTTGAATCTCCTTCCCGTCTTTAAAAACCTTTATGATTCTTGTCAACCAACCAGATTCATGTAGCCAGCTTTAACCCCACAGCAAGATCTTTAGAAAAATCATGTCCCATGTCTTTTGACAACATGATACAACAAAGACATTCAAACCTGACATGACAGTTATAAATTGTATCTTTTATTCTAGTCCTGATATCACGACTGACATGTACTTTATCGCTAGAAAGCTTTCAAACACACGACATGAAAAATCGCAACATAACTACATTAGCAATTCAGGATCCTGTCTAAATGGGTCCAATGAGAACATTGGTGTGATACCCTTGGGGGATCAAATTTATCAGTGCACTTCCACAAGTCCTTCCAGTCATGTACATTTGTGTGGCAGCTATGATATGTAAATAAATACTCCTCCTCTGAGGCATTGTACGTGTAGGTGCAGGGCTCGATATTCCTTTTAGTGAATAAGTGCACTGAGGTGTGTAACCCAAAAAAGGTGCACAGAACACATTTGGGGTGCAAAGTCAACATGAAATAAGGTAGAATGTCAGCAGAACCTAGAAATGTTTTTATTCCAAAGGTTCCAATAAATCCAAATCTTTTACTTCAAAGTAATACAACAAAGGTTTCACCATTTTTTTTAAATTTTGACACATAAATAAAGGTAAAATCAGGGCTGTCTCCAGGACCTAGCCAAGCCTTTCATGCTGGGACGTAAGTTTCCTTTTTGGGACAGAAAAAGAATTCATCGGATGATCCCAAATCCGAACTTAATTACATAAAACTGATGAAAATGTATATTCCTAACCTCAAAATAACATAACATAATATGTAGCAACAAAAAATAACAACCTGGGCTCCCAAACAGTAACTGGGGTGGGATGGGAAAAAAATCCAAAGCTGCAGACAGCCCTGGGTGAAATACTCTCATCTGCTTCCTCATCATCATCTATGAGTATGAAGACCCCCTGCTTCTTTCCCATAATCCTTTGCACTGAGCGTCTCCAAATATAATGGATGGACTTGACATTTGCACAACAGGAATAACCATGATCGCAGTCCCCTCAGATACGCTGCATGATGGATTCTCGTATTTTCCCCCATAATAAACAAGGACGTGCACCTGCAACTCCTCGTGTGCGAATAGCGGGTGCAAATGAAGCTAATTTGTACTCTCAAATGATGGATTATTACCGCGAGTGTTAGTACGAAGGATTTGTGTTTCGTCAATTGGTAAGAAAGATTGCTGACTATTTGGCTTGGATTCACATAAAATACATGGACTGAACCTAAAAACATACAAAATTGCCTTTTTTATATACTATACAAATGTATAAAGACTCTCTATCTATCTATCTATCTACATGAATACATACATATAGACATGAATATCAATATTATTTTTTTCTTTATGCTATTTTATTTTGTCTGTCATAGAATGGAGTTTACATGGCCAAATGGCGATGGGACATAAAATAACTCCCAACTATATACATCTGTTGAGATTTACCTCCTTGCAATTACTGAAAAGGTTTCCACTTTTATGTGGAAACGTTCTTGAATCTTGGCCAAATAGATGGTGGGCCCCAGTACATGAAGGAATGCTTCAAACTAAATGTACGCTTTATCTTAGAATCACACAATTCATCTCACTTGTGGCTTGAAATGATATGTGTACAATACCAGATCAAAAAACCTCAACCACTTAACAAATCTTATCAGAAATAAATATTACACTAGTTCACATTATTCAGCTACAAATGTTAGTTACACTGAACGACCTTTGCATATCTAGCTGCAAGCTTTGTTTAAAGCTTGCAGCTGAGGATACTTCTTCTGGACATTTGTACTTAGTGGCAACGAGTTCCTCTGTACAACAGTCCTTGGAAAAAAATTTGAACACTTTAATCTTTGGTTGATAGTTAACTCTGGTACTTGGAGGAATGGATATTTCTTGTACTTTCTGAACCGGTATCTAGAAACTTAGTACATGTATTTGGTACGTCTACCAGTTTATTAGTCATTTTGTACATCATGCGTAGTGTGGACATTTTTCTTTTGTCCTGGAGTGACATCCACTGTAGGATTGTTTTCATTTCTGTGACACTAGCACCCTTTTCCCCGACATGAATTCATGAGAGAGAGGCAAAAGAACACATGTAGCTTAACCATGAACCACAAAAGGGTAATGTGTGGCCCAGCTGCAGGCAAACAGCATTTATATGTACAATCAATACCCTCCCTGTGTCATAACTTCTTCATACTAAAGCAATACAAGAACCATCAGTATTCAAGAGACTTCTTCAACTTTACAAGTGCTTTTTTCTGTATGGAGAGAGAAAGGTCAAGACAAGGACAAATTCACTAAAACTTTGTCCTCTTCGCTATGTGTAGAGATGATGTGACATCATTCTGCAAATAAGTATTCTTGAATTTGTTGGTTGCAGTCATTACCAAAACTGCTAGGAGGCATTGTTGACTGCAGGCAACAGTTCCTGTATCTTCTGTATGCAGTACATGCATTTGTTAAATTCCTTTGGTGGGAAAGACGTTTATCTACATTAAGTAAGTGTCTATTTGTATAAAAGTCACTGTAAGTGCAGGGGAATGTGTGTAATCTTTGAAAGGTCAAGTTGCTTTAAAGTTCAGCAACTATCTAAACTACTACAATCCTAGCTTTAAGATTTCTTCTGTATACATCAATAATACAAACAACTTCAACATTCAGAGGCAATAACCTTAGCAAAAAGAAGTTTGCACTTTAAAAATATGAAATACTTAAAGCTGGTATCTCACTCAAGTTGTGACCTTGCTGAGGCCAAATTATTTTACAGTAGGATCAGAGAATTTCATTGTTAACAAAAAAATAAAATCTTCTCAATCTTATTTTACTCTTTATGTGTTTTGTTGCCTTTTAGTCATGCTTGTGCATTTGCATGATATTTTCATTATCAAGTCAACAGTTACAAATCCAGCCTAGGTAGAATTGACGATGCCAATGTGCAGTGAGATGCCAGATTTACTAACCTTCTGTTAAACAAATGTGAATAAGGAAAAAATGTCAAGATGTAAAATACCAATACAAACTTACCAGCACAACCTCAAAGTCACTGGGATAGTCGCTAGCTGGGTTGTTCCGTGGTACGATCTGCCAGGATGGAACCTCTGCTTCCCGTAACGCTGCTTGGATGAAGTTCTTGCGGGCAGTTGTTGTGAAATAGCCATTGAAGGTCACGATGTATTCTGTGGATGAGGTAAAGATTACCACATGTTACAAAGGATGTAGTTTCATTATTGCTGCAGTACAAATTTCCCCATATTAGAGACACAGTATCATTCGTTTTCTTGACCCCTACCAACATACCATATATCAATAAGATCCATACATAACTTCTTTAGTTATGCTGTTCGTGCACACAGACACATACATGCGCACACACTCACCTACACCCCACCCTCACATACACACAGAAAAATACTGAAAACATAACCTTCTTGGCAAAGACGATTTAAGTATACAGCTTTTTTCTAGTTCTAGCCATTACAGACCACACCTTACGTCTAACTGATTTACTTCCTTTGCAATTTCAAAATGAAATCAAATTGCTGGAAAAACTTCAGTCTGGTATGTTTCTATCCCCTGAAACATTATGTGCAGATTTACAACAGACTCTTTCAAATTAGCTTTTAAATCTGAGAACTGGCAGACTAAACTGTCAGGGGCTATCCTCGAAAATTGTACCCCAACATATATTAATCAGGTCTTCTATTTCTAATGCAACAGTTTGTATGCTCCAAATATCACAAATACTTGCCCTGTCTTTGGTCAAAGGTCAGTTGTAGTTGACTGACTGAAATTCTAACAGGGGCTCAGAAAGACATCCCTACATACCCCATCCTAATGTCCTTGACACTAGGTGGACCGAACTGTCAGGAGTAGGAATTGAACCCATGAGTCTAGGTTACATATTTAGTCTCACAAATACTAGTAATGCTAAGTGAAATTTCTCAGAATTTCCATACCTTACCAGACTATTATATGTATAAACAGTATAATAAACCAATTTCTTTTTCTCACAAGAAACTATTCCACGCAGTTTACATTATAGACTACAAAATGTAAATGTTTATGCTGCATACTAGGAGCAACACAGAGTCTTCCCAAGGGGAAACTGGTACCAAATGAAGCCACACCTCACAAAGAGGATGTGATAGGGGACAAGAGGATTCTGGATTTCTTCAAAATTTGTGAAGTATCAGGAATCACCAGGACTAAATCTGTCGATACAGAACTGAATCTATTGCTACATGCTACGAGTCAAAAGTCATGAAAATTTCTTTCTCTCTTTTTCAGCTATCCTGTTTCAAAGTTCACAACTAGTACAAAAAAAATTGCTCCTGCAGTTCCAAGGAAACCAGCTATAGGAAATGTCTTCCTGAGCATCATATGCCCTATAATACAGTACTAGCCTGTGTATTATTAGTAGCCTATGTATTAGCCTGGTCCCGACCTCCAGTCGCTGATGTATGCATGTACAGTACTTCCTCAGTTCCTGTCCGTGGGCTAAAGATACCCATTGCTCATGACGAAAGTGTCACAACTGTATACTGTCATCAGTCTGAAGAAGGCCTAAGTGTCTTCACTTTTGCTTTGGGTAAGAACATTATCATATAAATATTAATAATTTTCTTCTGCCATGATATGCCCCAAATAATGGCATCATGTAAAGGTCATAATATACATGTAGTAATTGTGATGTATATCAAGTGTGACACACCATCTCAAATGGAGTTTCAATTGGCATATATCATATATTTAATACCATATTTTCCTTAGCTCAGAGTGTTAACACTTACAACACATACATGTAACCTTACCTTACTATCAAGCAACTTCTCCTCAACAAAGTATAAATTCATGTTACGAAATGAGCTCATCATTGTACAGAAACTTCATCCCTTTTATCATTACCTCATGTTGTGACATATAATTTGCTATGAATATACCATACATATAATGAAGGTGGAATTCCTATCATACTTATGAATTCCTGTGCCAAGATTATGGAATTTTCAAGGCCAGTCATTTCAAAATGACAGGCAATCATACATGTAGTTTCCTTGAGACCATGATATTAAAAGGGGGAATTAGATTTAATGGCAAAGTTTGTCGTGCACTCACTTTGAGAAAGTTTGACTCAAAATTACATGTACGTCATTCAACGTGCACACAATTTGCACACAAATTACATTTCCTCACTTCCCAAATCCACTGGGGTGAACAAAAGTAAGAACAAGTCAGAGAAGTTAAAGCAAGTCATCTTGTCGACCTGACATGATAAAAACCCACCAGATTTAATTTAGATTTCAGTAAATGTGGTACTTTTAAGTCTTAGGTCAACAACTGCTTGCTACCTACTGGTATCTGTGCTCTTCTAGAAGGTAAATATATTCTAGAAAGACAAATAAGCGAGAGAGGTTTTCTGACTGTAGTAGAAATCTCATGGTACCAAATATTTAGAGACATGACCTTGTGACAAGATTTCAGTGAAGTATTTATAGTATTTCTTAATGTTCCATAGCCCAAGACATCACACAAAAAGTTAGTGATCCTTCCCAAATCCCAGCTACTATCTCCATCCTTTAGTAGTTGGCTGACAAGGTGTACATGGACTATACTATTTTCAGTTATTAGCATAATGATGCAATACCTGAAAATATCAAAATTGTCACATTACTTTCGGACCTCAATAATGGGACCCAAAAAACACTACAAGTCCAATGAAAGGATCTTGAGTTCTAGGTGCAAACAAACATACGATTACAAAGCCAGTACCACATTGGAGCTAAACCCCTGTCCCAGAGAATGAGAGATAACTGTTTTGAAAGATTTTCATCTACATGGGCCATGATGGGGTAATAATGTAGTTGTGCTTACAACACCGTCAGACTTCTCTGATTCCCAGAGTAACAATGACCTGTGCCAGCATGTCTGTCATCAACAAAAAAAAAGGTTTCCTAAAAGAAGCATCCCTTAGTCTTAGAGCATACATTTAATGGAGGTCTCATGTCTAACTTTGAGGAGAGCCACAATTCGAAAGGAACAATGGAACAATGATGAGGCAAAAAGGATGGTGACCTTCTGTTCAACCAGAGAAGTTTCCTACAAACTATATATCTGTACGCATAGATCCCAAGCGACAGATTATGCCAGGCGAGAGAAGGCATATACCTACTATGGTTACCCATTTTGGGCCCCAAACACCCTTGATACCCTAGCATAGTCTAGTCTAGTCCCATATGCGTTTCAAACAAAGAAACACTATTCACAAATACCATCTAATTCTTCCCAATCACAGGAGTCTATCCATACATGTCCAACCTGTACCTAACTAACACGAGAGACCTTTGACCCAACAGTGGACACTGAAGTTCTATAGCCTGGTTGACAGACTGTTTTCAGGGGCTATATATAATGCAAGCCAGTTCTCAGGGGCTGAGGTAAAATTTCAAGGCGGTATGGTGGCCCTAGAGCCAAGGAGATGGCCAGTGTAGGCCCTGGAAACAGTCTGGCATCCAGGCTATTACGAATGGTCTATTGACCTCCATGCCCCAAAATGGGAATGATTCATTGTTACAGACTGTGAAGTTTTCAAAACACTACTGCATTAGCAGGGCTCGTGACTGCGACTAGATTTGGTCGCAATGCGACCGTAATTTTAATAATGCGCCTATTCTTTAAATGATGGTCGCACGGCGCGCCAATATAAAAATGAGCAACGCCCTTATTTTCCCCCGAAAACTTCGCTCAAAGTTCAAAATTCGCCGATTTCAGCCTTCACCGAGCCGCCATTTTGCTTCTAACTCAAGTCTCGCGCAAGTCTCGCAGTAACTCACATCTCGCGAATCGCGAGAGTCGCACCCCATTGGCCATTTCGGCGTGACGTAGCTCGCCCGGGCGCCATTATTGGTGGAATATCTGATATCCCCGCTGTGATCGCGGGAAAAATCACGCAGGAACGCTTCAAAAGCGTGTAACTTTGACGAAAACTCATCGAATGCCTAAAGTCCTTGGTGATAAGTACATGTATAGGATTCTTTTGGAGGTTTTTTTTGCTTGTTTGTCGGTGGAATGCGGGAAAAACAACAGCTAATGTGACGATGACAAACTGGGGAGGGGGGCGGTTCGGTCTCGGCACTGAAGTCGTAGAAAATGTTAAACGGAGGTCGCGATTTTTTCACGGTTCCTTCAGATATTACTTTTGTTGCAGTCTTTATTTTCAAAAGACTGATAAATAGATGTTGTTTGTTGGGAAAAGTTCGATTGATTTGCCCTTCGAACACATCTTTTCTGCTACATTTTTTCAACTGAAAATATGAATTGTTTGTACACAGATTTTTCTATATAAGTTAACACTGAATGACTGATGTTACAGGCTACAAGTAAACCTCTAATTTTCCAGTGCATCCATTTTCAGCTATGTTCTTAACAAAGTAGAAGAGATACAAAAGAAATACAAGATGTACCTGACAGTCCTGGCTACACTTTCTCCTCTGTTGGTTTGCAGATTTTCTTGTAGACTTCTTTAGTTTGTTGTTGTTGTATATGTAACAGTCAAGTTTCACCCTTAGCAGTAAGGTTAATTTACCCTTCCTGATTGTGTGTATTAACTTATGAAACATTATAAAAATCATATATTGTAAGGAATTAGTGTTGTATTACTTGAAAGTGATCTCATGTATTCTCTTGTTTCTTGTTTGGTTACTGGGTAACTATATATAATATATAACACCCCTAATTAATTCTTTAAGCCATACCCACCTCTAGTCAAAAACATTGATTACCGGTATTGGAGTAATATTTTGTATGGCTTCAGACGTTTGCTTGTGCTCCCAACCTTTCATAGTGGTGCTCCTAACTTTTTGCTGGCGCTCCTAAGTTTTAGGAGTTAGGAGCGCCATGCTCCTAGGTCAAAAAGTTAGTCTGGAGCCCTGATTAGAAACATGTCATCATGATATATACACAAACTCCTCTCTTACAAATACAATAATACAGTCAGTATGCTACAAATTCTTTCACAGGACAGAAGAATTTCACCTCAGAACTTACCACTATTCGTATTACTAATAGAGTAGCATCACAATTCCAACCTGCATGCCCTGGCTTACAAATCAACAGGAATGTGGGAGAAGAGATTGCTGGAAACGTGGAAACTATAACCACACCCAGTACAGTATGTGCTACTGTAGTGAACTGTCTGAGTGGGAGACATGTGTTATTGCTTGTGAGACTGATATCTGATAGGTGCTCCCCTCCCATGAACTCAGGGATGCCAGTGGGATGGGAAGGCCCCCCTGCTGCTAGGGTTCAAGGGTCAAATCCTTCGTATTGCTTCCTAGTAGAGGCACAGCGTTGGGAGTAGACCGTGATTTCTAGGGCTATAGTATTAAGAAATTCACAAACTTAATTCAGGGAACTATGAGATATCCACATTCATGTTATGTACATACATACTGTCATTCATGGAAAAATAGAAACATAGATAAAAACATTGGCCAACAAAAAAATCAATAACAATATTCCAATTTCAACTTTTTTCAAGTCATCAGAAAAAAAGAAAAAGTGAGTAACTTCAAGTAACTGAAGGTGGATTTGTAGTGCACTTTCTCTGACTGTATATACATAGTTGGATTTCTCGCCATCCCTGTCCTGGCCCCTATATTGTAAAATTAAATCCTGCAGGAGTGTTCCATTTAGGAAGTCTGGCTATTACAGAGTGTTGGCTATTGTTCAGATCCAGATGTACAAATGTCCTGAGTCACCGCCAACATTACGCAATCCAAGACCCATGGATATGTGTGTCAGATTTATAAATAAAGCAGGGTTAACAATAACCACCTGCAACCTCCTATTAAATTGGCAGAAGAAAAGTTGTGAAAATGTAAATAATTTAAGATTCAGCTTATCAAAAATTTGGGATGCAGTTCTTTGGGACAGACTGTGAAAGAAGATGTTTTGCTAGCTTCCCTGTAGTTTTCAGAGAAAAAAAAAACCAATCCTGACTGCCTACCACATTCAGCAGTTCAACCAATGATAGCATGGCAATTATACTAATAGCATGGCAACGTGTGTGCCTGCTACATGTCAAATATTTGCATTTTCATATTCTTATTTTGCATTTCCTCATTTTGACGGAGGCATGCAGGGCTATGGGACCAGTCCAATTAACTTGAATTTCACCACACCAGAAACAGCTCTGTAAGGCCATGTCATACACTACAAGAAGCAGCACTGATCCACAATCCTTTGCTATTGTGTTCATCACAAAAGCCTGTGAATACAAACTCAAGTAGACATGACATCATCCATAGTGGCCATCCAGTGGCACATCTGTTCTTTCAACACAATTCTTCTACTTGTCTTCATTTCCGCCAGCATTTTGCCAACTCTGTGCATATTGCCAACACCTGTGCTTGGCTCTCATTCACCACTCTCTCTTTAACTCATATAAATACACACATATAGACATACACCCTTTCCCACAGATGAGTAAGAAACTTAAATAAACACACAGACACAAACGTGGAAGTATGTATATCTTGTTGGGGTTCAACTCTACAAGTACTGGTATCATCATGTATAAACAGACCATACTGTAAATTCAACCTGTTAGGCCACCCCAATTTAATTTCTTGGTTCACGGATTCGCTCGCTCCTATTTTTTGGAAAAAAAAATAAAAATAAAAATTACCACTCAGCAAATTTTCACCATTAATGAAGCCATTCACCAACTTTCTGGTGTAGCAAATTGGCCTTTATATTCAATTATAAGCTCCTTAAAGTGTGGGTACAGGTACTGTTACTGTACAATAATAGTGTTTTTGTACTTTTTTCAAGCTGAAAACTTTTTTCTTTATGTTTTGGATTAGTCGTTACTTTTACCCCAACCATTTTACAATTTTCATTTTTATTTCGCCCTCTCGCTCCATATTTTTTATGAAAAAATCCCTGAACCAAGAAATTAAATTGGTGTGGCCTTATGGTGCGGGAAAATTTTGAAATCTAATAACCTCTGAAACGCCATTTTCTGTATTTTGAGTGGCAAATTTTGCAGGTATAGTAGACTCAGCTTGGGTCAATGGCATACGTGCTGAATTTCTGAAGATCTTTGCAAAATTTTTTCATGCCAATTTTTGTCCATCACAGAGGACGGAATAAGCAAACTTTTGTGTGTCCCAAGCTGAAAAAATTCCATTGAAGGATGGAAGGATGAACGCTACCTAGAACCCTGGTACAGTACCTTAGTAATGAAATACACCTACCATGCTCCACCACCCCAGTCTTGAAGCCTATCTCCACCTTCTCCAGCGCCGTCACGTTCCCGCACTGCCGCGGCGGGATGAACGGGAACGGCACCTCCGGCATCACGGTCACCGGCACCAGGCGGTCACTGGTCATCTGCACCTGTTGACCAATCAGCAGCCAGGACAGCACCACCAGCCGCCACGTGGTAAAGAGTCGACTCATGTTCCTCTAACGGTCCGTTTCAGATCCCGCGGGTGGTCAGTCCAACAGTCGATATCGTACAGGGTCAGCTCATTTGTTTTGTGTCTTTATACAGCTGACGTATATGGAGAAATATGCCGATAATTTGCTTGGATTTCTTTGGTTGACTAGGACCACTCCTGTCCTATATCATTCAAAATGAAAGAATCAATAGGGCAAAGTAACACTGCCAAATACAGTAATATCCTTCTTCAATATTTTTTCAATAAAAACAGACTTTATAGGGATTGTTTTGTAGCAAAATTTGACGATGGTATGCTCTAGATTTGGAGAGTGAGCAGTTGAGTATATAAAGCAACTTTGGTTCACAGTCATCCGAAGCAAAACGTGCAGGTGTGCTTATTTCTTCCGTGTGATCCGGTTCCTAGGAGGGGTGTCTTGGTACGAAACTGTGGGAGCACCATGATTCCACACCTGTAACAAGAACGACAATGCTGAAAAACAAACTGTGACATGCAACTAAATGACTGTTAGTGTTAAACTGCTATGACATTTTTTGCTTGCTAAGGATTTCCATTTATAAATTTTAACTTGTGAAGTAGTAGTAATGCTAAGACTTGCCAAGGCTTGCATTCTAAACTCTACTGTTATCTCTACTCTTTTCCGTAAGTGTGCTGGGTTCTTTCACATGCACTATTGCCAGCTTTACATACCCATCCAAAAGGGCCAATATGCAACAGCCATGCCGAATGATTCAATGAGGCTGAAATCACTGGATCCAAAGAATTTGCCCTATTCTACAAAGCTGCATGGTCACAATTCAGAACCTGTGACTCGGACCATTACAGTGTGCACTTGGCTGGAAAAACGAGATGTAGTGAAGCCTCACAAGTCACAACTTATTCAGCTATCAAAATAAACTCCATACTTCCAAGGTTGGGCGCTTTATCTTACTTGACTGTCCTCACGTACAAGTGTATGAAAGGAACCGCAGGTTACAATAGGTCAAACTATTAGTCCATGGGAGTGGAGCAGGACTAGATAGTGTTGACCTTTTGGAAGGAGAAATGCCACATTTTATTCCCGAGAGTTTATGTACTGTTATCCTCTTTAGACACCAGTGTATATGGCATTTTAGTAGCGCCACTTTTATATACATCCAATTAGTATAGGTTGGCAGTACTGGCATTCATGAAGCTTGGACTGCGGCACAGTGGGAAAGGCATAAGCCTCAAGCATCAACATTTTACAAGTGTGGACCACAAAGAACCCCACACACTTCTAGAGAAGATGTGTGACCCCAATTGCACTTCTTGCATTTGAAGAAAGCCGTGTACATGACAACATGTACTACAACCCACATCCTTGCATTTAAAACATTTTAACTATTACAAAATTCCTTCTCTGCCAACAATAAACCTTTCCGTGGTCAAGCACAAACAATATCTAAGTCAAATTCAGAACAGTATCAGAACTGCTGGAGGTTGTTTCTATGACCAAAACCCTCTTAGGAATTTGTGGAATGTTATAAGGGATGGAACTTATGGACTTGCTAGTCGAGTTGTTATACTGCATGGGCTACCATTTACTTACTGTAACTCAGTGTAAGTGTAACAGCTTCTACTATACTTTACAGGGAATCTTTACCACACATATCCATTTTAGCTTGTAATGACACTGGTTTACAGTTGCCCTCCACCCCCTTTTGGAAGTGCACGAGGTCCAGTAGAGGGAGGGAGGTAACTGTAAATCAGCGTTGTTTTTTCCTCCCACACAAACAAAAAATCCTTCTTTTCAAGCATTTTGGAACAAACCACAATTCATCATTCATGTATAGCCTGTAGTGAGCTATCAGTATATAGATATGTACAATGTGTCTACAGCTATTCTTTGGGGGCCTGAAAAGGGTATGTTATATGGAAGTGTATCAGGGTTCTCTCATCAGCACTATTAAACATACATTGGACAAAACCATACCTAGCTTACTCCTTTCCTAACTAATTTCTGTTTGTTTATTTCTGTTTTAATATGATGATGGTGATAATGATGGTTAAGTTTCAGCATACGGCCTGGAGAAAACCAACATCAATACACACTTCATAGTCATACACACACAAATTATCTTTCACAGACAAGTATCATCCTTTATCTGAACTACACAAAAAATCATTCAACACATTATTACCAAAACATTTCAGTTCCAATTAGTTTTTACAATCAATTCCTACCCAATGTGACTCAAAAATTCATGATGATTAGCTGCTGCCTCCAAAGAAGTCTCAAACCCCTCAGTAATGTGCATAACAACCTCAGATCTAGACTATAGTCTAGACATTTATATTATTATAAATGCACTTGAAGTGTTTGTACGTTCCTAAAAATGCAATTAGCCTTTGGGCCTGAGCTTGCAAATAAATAAATACAGTACCAGGATACAGTAGTACCCTGCAGCTCCTGGGATTAGCTGTAAAGCAAATTTATTATACTACCTGTTAGCTCCCCCCCCCCCCCCCCCCAAAAAAAAACACCATGGCCCTAAAAATATCCATCCAGCAGTATCTAATTTGGCAACCCATCTGTCCAAAGAAGTAATCATAATAAGACAGACACAGGGTACTAGAGCCTCTGAGCCTCACATGAGCAGAGGTAGGAATCGTGAGCTAACTGAAACCCTTTGAGATGCGGTGGGTGGTCACTCACTGAATCGTGATGCGTTCCTCTTGCTTCGGTGCCTCCGAATCTACAAACCCTCCATAATCTATTTCATCTTCAGCAGTAGCCCTGATGTGGATTCTTTTATCCATGGTGCATTGACTTGGTATGTTGCTTGTAACCAGCTTGGCATTCTCTGATTGGTTCAAATTGACCTGGAGGTCACCAAAGGCCTCTAAGACTTCCAGATGTGCAAGGGAATCCTTCAGCCCATTTTGTAAAGAGCTCTACTGGTCCATAATGCTACTGAATACATTGCCGTACTGTTCTGATAAAACTGGGATAAAACTAGGACTCACCTTGAATTAAAGTGGGCCATTTTACCAGAAAAGGTTATTATCGATAAACCTCGCTCAGAGAGAGCTTTCTTCCATACAACCCTCCTCCAAGCAGGCAGACTCTCTGTTCACAAAAGGTCACACTGTAAATCCACTTACGTTTGCAAGGCAGGAAATCCAATCTATCATCACTGGACTTGTATGAGAAAAACACCTTGTACAATGTCCGAAAAAATCTACAAAGTCTTGCCTATGACTCTAATTTGATTTGTAGTTGCAAGCAATAACCAGAAAGCAAAAGAATTCTTGTAAATAATTTTCCAAAGGCAGATCGAGACACATTTACAGTACACTGGCTCTACCTTGTACAAATATTCAAAGGTCCCAGAGGTAGGGAAAATTCACATGCAGGGATTGACAAATGTCACATACCTTTTGGTAGCAGGGGAGATTCATGTGGATAAACCAACACAAGCTTAACCTTTGGAAATAACTTGAAGAAGCACAATTTCTACATGAAAATGAAAGTGTTTATTGATATATATCTCCTTCTTTTTCATGTGGATGAATATAATGGCTTGTGAAAGTGCAGCATAGCCTGTCAGAGTCAGTATAGAGACATACTGTATACACTATACATGTGCTGTAATGCTGTTTGCATACAATTCCTGATAAAAGGTGACCTACCTTTGGAGGGAATTAGAAATATCTCCTTCCAGAATTTGATTCTCCTCCTTCCACCACGCCAAATATTTCCAATTTATAGGTGGATTGTGCGGCCACATTTGGGGCCGTGCTCTCCGGTTTCTGTTAATGTGAACCACATGGAGACACTGAAGTGCAGGACTTGTTGCATGGCCCCTCCACATGACCCCAGCTGGGAAACCAGTCTGTGCCTGTGGTGGGTGGGACTGGGAACCTAGGAGGCTACCTATGGGGGTTTGGGGAGCATTGCTCAAGCTGCACAGCATGTGCCTTTTCTCATCAGATATTTTCCACATCACAGCGTGGATCTTCCCAGCTGGAGGGCTGAGCTACGAATTTCGGGAAATCAAAATAGATACTCTAGAAGGGCATACAACATTCTCTATTGGGACGCACGAAGATGATATCATTTCATGAGTAGATTTAATAAATATGAGGGCAGCAAATACAGTTATTGAGATGTCTGCAATGTATTGACAATTCCAAACCTAACAGTAACAGTATTACCTTGTAAATTAAAGGAACCACTTCTGGTTGCATCCCAGCTTCCTAGTAATAGACCTTCCTCAGGTTTATTTTCTAATAAAGAAAATCCCATATTCATAAAATTCTTAATAACAACCTGCCTTCTTCTATTTGGGAATCATCGTCTAAGAAATGGCAGAGC
This sequence comes from Branchiostoma floridae x Branchiostoma belcheri, assembly GCA_019207045.1. Classification (NCBI taxonomy): domain Eukaryota; kingdom Metazoa; phylum Chordata; class Leptocardii; order Amphioxiformes; family Branchiostomatidae; genus Branchiostoma; species Branchiostoma floridae x Branchiostoma belcheri. The sequence continues at coordinate 7,600,980 of CM033028.1, forward strand.
CAGCGCTGAGTGGTGTTGTTCAATGGGCCGTTTCAGCATAGAATGAGAAAAGTAATCGAAAGTCAATGCTGAATTTAACGCTTCATTGAGCTGTGCAAGCTATAAGGCTATAATAGCCATTTGATACCATGTTTTTCATTATGAAATTGTTACATTCTGTCACCTTATTGCCACATCGTTATTATTTTATAACTAGGATACTTCCATCTTGAACAGATGAACAGATGCCAATATCATCATATCACCTGGATGATCTAATCATGGAACAATTATCCCAGGTAGAGCTTTCACGAATCAGACCATAATTTTTGTCCAGTAATCTAGTAGCATGTTATACTTAAAACTTTTGCTTTTTTTGGGAGGGGAAAGATAATTTCACAGGAGGAGGAAAGGTGGTTTCGGTAGTGTTTTAAGTTTGTGGTTGAAACAATTAAATTAACATAAAAGAGATCTTAGCCAGTTTGGCTCAAAGAAGAGCTGCTCTTTCAACAGGCAACAAATTGAAACTTTGAAAGATAAAAAAGGATGAATTTCATAATTTCTAAGCTATTGTAAATTACTGATGTCATCTCTACCTTAATGCTTTCAACTGTTACAGTAACCCCTAAATTCATGCACCAGGTAGTGTTACATCAAATGGGGAACAATATCTTGCCAACTTTGGGACAATGCATCTACAATGTACCTGCCAAGCAAGATGGACAAAAAAGTCAATGCTCAATACAATCTAGAATAAAAAGAAACAGACCTCTTCCCAATCAAAGTTTACAGTGCCCTGTTTTCAAACTGTTCCGTGAGACACAGCCAAAACACACAGTAGGCAACCATCAGGAATAACAAAGCCACCACTTCATATCAATCTAACTTCAAAGTCCGCCACGCTACAAACACTTCTGTCCAAGACAAACCAGCCCCATGCTGCTGCCCACTTCCTACGCAATGTCAAGTTCAAATGGTTCCACCAGACACAGTCTCATCACTCAAGTACATGTACATGGTTTCTTTCTAATTTGGTAGGCACAAATTGAACTGGTTTTGCAGTCAAGTTATGATAGAAAAAAATGATATGGATAAATGTGTATCATGAGCCACAGTTTTACCTGTAATATATTTTTGGGTGGTGGAAGCTCCACAGCATCCATTGTTATGATAAACTTTGTTTGCATTATTTCCAAAAGACAAACCCTGAAATAAACTTATTAACATCACATTGAAGCTCACTAAGGACTTGGTGTTTTCTAGTGTATTGATATAGAAATCATCATTGTATCGATTGCCTATTTGGTATACTACTATTATGGTAATAGGTAGTTATACAGGCTATGCAGATACAGACATTGATTTGCTGGTGTTTTGGCCTGATGTTGGTGCCACAAATGAATGTAGGTTGCATTTCTAGTGGCCTACTGGAAGTTTCACATTCAAATTTCCTACTGAAAAAGCTGAAATGGCAACAGTACGGCTTCAGCAATGTGTTGCTGAAACTTCTCCAAAAAGTTGTAAGCAAGACAATGACATGTTCAAGGGCATGCTCTGTCTTGCAAAATTCCATAACTGAAGTGTACTAACACTAGTATGGTTGTTTCAAAATTATGCAAACTAAAAGCACCGCAAAACTCTCTCTTCCATGCAACGTCCAAAGTCCAACAAAATAAAGTTCCATAAACATTAATTGATTACTTTAAATCAAAACTTTAAAGCAGATGTACCTAGCCTTCTCCCGTTACATTTAGAGTACCCACAGACATGGCGTGCTTCCTTGAAACACTTCAGCAAAACTCAAGCACAAGTCACCAAGAATAAATACCTCGGAGAATGACATTGACAAATAACTTTACCTGTGACCAGCAGCACGGTTTTTCTAAAGGCAAGTCTACTGTCACTAACCTACTCGAAGCCTTGGATGTTTGGACTGAAGCGCTAAGTCACGGTCTACCCGTTGACGTTATTTTTCTGGACTATGCAAAAGCCTTCGATACAGTGCCACACATGCGTCTATTGAAGAAGATCGAGTCCCTAGGAATTAAGGGTGCATTACTTGGCTGGATCAAGAATTTCCTCACATGCAGAAGGCAGAGAGTCTCAGTAAATGGGGTCACATCAAGTTGGAAACCAGTAACCAGCGGCGTTCCACAAGGAAGCGTACTGGGACCACTCTTATTTACGATCTTTATCAGCGATATACAAATCCAGCTACACAACTTCGTTTCCCTATTCGCTGACGACACTAAGATCTACGCAGCATGCTACAACTGTGTGAGTGACAACCATTCGAGGTGCTTACAAGCAGATCTAGACACTCTTCACATGTGGTCAGTCAACATGCAAATGAGGTTTCATCCAGACAAATGCAAATCAATGCACATGGGGAAGGGAAATCAAGGACATAAATACAGTCTGGCAGACGCAGAAGGAGTAGTACACATCCTGAAAGATACAAGGGAGGAAAAGGACCTAGGTGTTCTAATCGACAACAAATTGAGCTTCAGTTCACACACGCAGACTCAAGTAACAAAGGCAAACAGAGTACTTGGAGTTATAAAACACACGTTTAAATATCTCGACATGGAAACATTCCTACTACTCTACAAAAGCCTGGTGAGACCGCATTTAGAGTACGCAACTGTGATTTGGAGTCCTAAAACCAAGAGAGACTGTGATTTAGTTGAAAGGGTCCAGAGAAGAGCCACACGTATAGTGGAATCTATCTCACACCTCCCGTACTCAGAGAGGCTCAAAGCGTTACAGCTTCCTACCCTTCTCTTCCGGCGACAAGTGCAGATATGATTATGATGTACAAAATTGCACATGGGATGGTGAGCTTGAGGACGGATAGTCATTGCAACATATGCGACAGGGCGATGTTCATTCCTAGCTACGCCATAAACACCAGAGGTCATCCTTACAAGTACCAAATACAAGACGCCAGAGGACCTAGAACAAACTTTTTCCCTTCAAGATGTACACCCACATGGAATGGTCTCTCTGTGAGAACTGTAACAAGCAGTACCGTCAACACTTTTAAAGGAAGACTGAAGGAGGAATGGAAGCACCACCCAAACCAGTTTGAGTACACATTCTCCTATTAACCACATGAGTCATGAAGGAAGGAAGGAAGGAAGGAAGGAAGGAAGGAAGGAAGGAAGGAAGGAAGAAAGAAAGGAAGGAAGGAAGGAAGTAAGAAGGAAGGAATTGAATGAAGGAAGGAAGCTCAACCCTGCGCCATCTACATTCCGATTCTACCAGCCTCATTACCCGACTAGGGTACCTACCGGCTGGATGCAAGGTGAATATGCAAGGTGAATAATTGAAACATAAGCCAAGTACTAGTACTAGTAAGTACCTACTGGTTGTGAAAGAGAATTCTCCTAAATCCTATATTCTACAGACCTGATGAAAATTATTTTCGGAACCAAGAATGACATTCGACTTATAACTGAGCCAAGAGAAACACAGCACCAAGAGACTATGTCTAACCAAATACTAGTAAATAGACATAAACAAGGACAACAACATTGATTCATACCAAGGATCATATAAGTACATGTAATAAAATACAATTGATTTCAATCATCATACCCGTTGACTTCTATGAATGTGTACTTCAGAGTATATCATTATATGCCCATAAAAATTAATATGAAGCCTATAATTTAGTTGTTTCATCTAGAAGGTCAAGTGATAGTTGAGGTGAGGTGAGTTGTTCACACGTTTACTGCGGGCATGTTTGGCTTAAATTGAAATTTCCAAGCAGACATCGTATGAAAATGACGGATGTTGACGAGACAAAGTCGTTGCTGCTTCATATTATTCCGATAAACATCATACCATCAGTACAAAAAATGAGTCAAAAGTTTCTACCTAACATTTACTGTATACCATGCAAAGTTTTGCGCCACAACAACAACAATATCGTTCGGGCACGCACAATTATCAACACGTCAATGTAGACAGACTATAACCATAGAAGTTACAACAATATAAAACCACAACATGTTCCTGTACTGATGCTTGTTTATATATTCCAATACGGATGTTTATGGAAATTTTTGCAAGCCATGTGCAACAAAAGCCTCCATAAAATTTTCCACAAACCTACCGGATTTTCGCCAATTTTCACATCTTTAGATGATCGCACACCCGACTGGTTACTTCAGAAAAGCGTCCACTTGTCGCTGGTGTTATAATTGAGATGAAAAGTTGTTATTTAGAGGTAAAAAAGACGTGATAAACTTGATCTTTCGCAAGGACGGAGTCTAGTAATTCTGACACGCCATCTTGAGAAATGCATTGTGGGGCTGGTTATTGACCCTTGACCTGTAGGCATGGCTGTGGCGTCTGCTAGCTGATTGGGATTTGTAAAATTTCATGATTTCTATGTTTTGTGATTGTTTATAACAGCCTGTTACAATTTCGTTTGAATATTTGGATGATTCAAGAGGATCAGCAAATGTAGATGTTGCACTTTATTACCAAGCGGCATCCGGGATCTAAAAATAAAGGTATAAGTTTCACCACCCAAACGCCCCCCTCCCCACTGTGTGATTGGCATGTAGAAGCAAATGGTCCCTACTGCATATCTGGCTTTTATGTGAGTATTACTATTGAATTATGAACAATATGCGTTTTCTAACTCCGAGAGAATGAATGAGGTTTTTAGAATGTCAAAATATGAATACTGTACCTACAAAATACCTGGATATACTGTAAGAGGGGAAAATTTATGTTGTTCACATCACAGGGATTTAATTTCGCAGTAGGGTTGAATTAAGGTGATAGGCTGACATAAGACAGAACAAAAGATTTGCAGTGGTTTAAAGTTCGTGGTGAAAACGTTACAGCAAAAACTGTGAACATAAAACCATGCGAATATGTCACCCTTTACTTTAACTGTTTAATTTGCTGCTCCAACCAAGTCCTTGCTCCAACTGATAGGATCACACAGACACATGAGAGCCTGCAGAGGAGGACAGCCTTCCCACTGATCTTTGCACATGAAGAAACAGCCATCATCACTCCAACAGATCCCGACTGTACCTGACACATTCTGTGTAGAAGTATGGCGACTAGTCTTCCAGCAAACAGCTTAATGGACAGTCCTTCAGAGGGTGAGGAGGACTTTGAGGATTGTTTGGAAGAACTTGCAATTGTCCCTACTGAAGCTGTGAACACAAGTGAAACAGACTCAAGAACTGCAATAAAGCCTCTGGAGGAGACCAAGAGTGAGGAAGAGGTTGGATGGATTGTTTATTTGGACAAAAATTGAAATGCAAAATATTTGTGATTGTTCTGATTTTGACCATTTGTATTGTACAATGGGTGAACTACTTTGAGGTATAACACGTCGCCCTATTGGATAGAAAAAGAAGTTGTTTATAAATCAGTGCATCATAGTTACTTTTTGCAGCACAAGCATGTATCAGCCTAGGCGCCGGCTCTAATAGCTCTCCCACACGCTCTCTGTATATGTGCAGGTCCAGTCATTTTTGAAGTAGGACCAACAGAGAGAATACTAAAGCTAAAAAGGCTGGCACCCAGGCTTATAAGCATATAAAATAAGTATGTATTGCTGGGGACAGCCCTGTGCTAGGATACTCCTATATTCCAACACCCCTACGTTAGGGTTGTCTGAAAAGTAGTAGTGGCAAAACCTTATTTTTCTCTATGAACATTTCGGCAAAGTCGTGTCGAGTCAGGAGTTGCATTGGAGAACACATCCTTATCATGATAATTACGCCAAAATATGACAAGGGGAGTTCTTAGGTTTAGATAGTTCCTATCAGCATGAAACAGATTGCCTAATGATGATATAACCGTAGGAGGATGTTAAAAAAAATGCAATGATTGTTTGATTTGCTTTATATGGCCTGGCATCCTACAGGATCCTTTGGCGAGATGTATACCCCCCTCCCACAACAGTGTGATGATCTGGTCCCTGGAAGAAGCCCTGCAGCACCAAGTGGAACAGATAGGAGTCTCTGCATGTGGAGCCACTGCAGTCATTAATGTGTTGGTGAGTTCTCAGGTTCAGAGCAAGCCACACTGTAAATGTCAGCTATTGTGTCAATCAATAATGAAGACAGACACTTGCTCACTATATACTTTTTGTTGTCCATAACGTCCCCCAACTTGCAAGTGTGTGCATTTCAAAGTGAATGGAAATCCTTTTGTTTGTTTGTTTGTATGTTTTGTTTTGCATATATTAAGTACATTAGCTAAGGACTGTAAGGTTTGATCCACTCACACCAAAATGAACTGTGGTGTGGCTTGGGCCCTCCAGCTTCATGTCCCATCTGAGAAGCCATCATCATCTACGTGTATGTAGCGTGTTGGACACACCCGATCCCTTGATCTCATAAGTTAAAGCAACGTGCAGTCCAATAATGATAAGGTGCTGAATATGCAAAATACTAATTTGCATGATTTAAGTGCATTTGTAACTGAACTGTAACCAAAATTGTGGAATGCATGGTTATATTTAATCAGTTCATTGCATATTTTTCTACTTCAGTCAGCACTTGGCATCCCATGTAACCCTGATGTTGTAGACCAGGCTGTTGACACTCGCCTACGAGAGGAGGAGGCCCCCCTCCCACAGTACCTCTTCTCAAGAAGTGTGGCTGGTACAGTGCACCAGGTACGTATTGCTGGTTACAACTTTGTTGAAGCATGGGATCATTATGGAAGCATTGTATTTATTAGTGTCACTTGTCAATTGGCACATAACAACTTCTGAACAGAAAATGTTTATAACTTATTTTCTTGGACCTTGGACAATTTGAGCATGATGATTGAAAATTTTCAGCCAGTGATACAGGGCTTTAGCCAGCTCGATTTTTTTTTCCGTCAGCCAATTACAATTGTCGCGAAAACCGCGAAAATTGATTAGAAGGACTGAACTGAGACCTTGAAAAACGGGTTTTAATGAGATTATCGTATGCGAAAGGGCGCCGACACACATTGTCAACAATCATAACAATAGCAAAACAAACAGTGTGTGGCTTTTACGGCCGTGGACGGCGTCCCCAAGCCGCCTGTAGCTTCCACCAAGGATTTTTGTCCGTCAAGGTTGACGGATTGGTTTTAAAATTTTTCCGTCAGACGCAGCAAATTTCCGTCAATTGACGGAAAAACGGACGCTGGCTAAACCCCTGCAGTGATAATTGCAGCCAGTTTGGAATCTTGCAAAATGGCTTGCCTAATGCATCCTCTTGATGATTAACATCAAATCCGACTCAAGCCAAACCAAACTAAACAGTGCTTAATCATTGTGACTACATACCATTGCAGGATATCATATTGTTTGCCTTGTTTGCTTGAAACTTTTAACATCTCCTTCTTGATTTTGTTCAGGACTTGATTAAGGGAATGTCAGCAGTTACTGATGGAAGGGTTGTGGGAAGGTTCTTTGACTTCCATCCAGACAGAGAGGTGAATCTGGTACAGTGGCTTGGGCACTGGATTGAAAAAGGTCTGTTGTTCTGTTTTTGTATGAGAAAGAAATTGATGATAAATAGACATTCATAACAATATATGGATAATGACTTATAATTACTCTTACCAGTGGGTTCTGTTTTGAGTATCATTGGTGTTTTGGGGATGGCTCAGTTGGGTATCAAATTATCTGCAACCTACCAAGTGCAAGCCATTTTACTTTGTGATTTGACCATTTTCAATATTTATTCTAGGTGCAGTGCCCATAGCCACCATGAACATGCAGCAAGGTATCGCCCCAGGTGAGCCTATGCCAGATGCCTGGCATCACCAGATGATTTTTGGGATTGGTCCAGAGGGTGTCCACATGGTCAATCCTCTCATCACAGAAAAGGTACAGTTATATCGATACTATCAACTATACTATCAACTGGTGATATTTAAGTGCTAGTAGTTGTACTACTGATGACAAAGGATGTCCCTGTGGCTCAGGCTTTCACAGTTGAGCTCCTGGTTCCAGTTAGTTGGTAACTTAGAGACCCTTGTTCAGGTCAGGACATCTCCATGGGGGGAGTAAAATGGCGGTCCTGTGTTCCGCATGGTCTTTTTAGCGAATGCCCACAAACGCCCACTCTAGAGAAGTCCTCGCTGCACGAATCTCATTTTTTTTGCTTGGAATATGTCCACGTTGTGCTACCATGTATTAATCCTGAGTTTCAAGTCAATCCATCCACCCGAAGTGACATAAATCAAAGTTTTCGATTCTCGATGGTCTTTTTAGCGAACGCCCAGCAAAATGTCTTTTTAGCGAATGCCCACTATATCCACAAAAATATCGGCCGTCGCGCAACGACACCTAAACCTACAGCCACAAACATGTTCAAGATGGTGTCCCATTGACGTGTACGGAGTTTCCGTGCTTTACAAGCATTTTAAGTCCCTGTTTTTGGTCAAAATGCACGGCGCCGATACTGCCATACATTAACAATGGCAATTCAAAAGGACTGTTGTAGCATAGCTTATCATACAACCATTTTATGTGTCAACCCCTTCCAAACTTTAAAAATATTTAGGAAGTGAAATGAAATACAATTTTGTATTTGAAATAAGTTTGTACACACTGTAACAGATACTAATCTAATCAAATCCTCATTGTAGCAATGTTTCTGTGACAAATAAAGATAAGAAAAGTCCAGTTTGGTGAAGAGTCATTATTATAATGTAAATAGTATTGTTAATAATAAATAGCTATGTTTTTCTAGTATTGGTTACCTGCCCCTAGTCAGGTTTATAACACTGTACACTAATGTGTCTGAGCCTTTTGTACATTAATTGGGCACTGAGGAGAATCAATATCCATATTTGCACTAAGTTCCTCAAACCTGGGTAATTATAGCACAGAAAAAAGGACCACAATGTAAATATCAGTCAGATGATAGCACTATGAATTGAAAATCTTGTTCAGAATTCACTCTAAAATGGTTGTATGATAAGCTATGCTACAACAGTCCCTCCCGCGATACTTATAGACCAGTCCCGCAAGGAGGTCACATGACTAGTGCCCGCCATTTTGAATTGCCATTGTTAATGTATGGCTGTATCGGCGCCGTGCATTTTGACCAAAAACAGGGACTTAAAATGCTTGTAAAGCACGGAAACTCCGTACACGTCAATGGGACACCATCTTGAACATGTTTGTGGCGGTAGGTTTAGGTGTCGTTTCGCGACTGCCGATATTTTTGTGGATATAGTGGGCAGTGGGCATTCGCTAAAAAGACATTTTGCTGGGCGTTCGCTAAAAAGACCATCGAGAATCGAAAACTTTGATTTATGTCACTTCGGGTGGATGGATTGACTTGAAACTCAGGATTACTACATGGGAGCACAACGTGGACATATTCCAAGCGAAAAAAATGAGATTCGTGCAGTGCGGACTTCTCTAGAGTGGGCGTTTGTGGGCATTCGCTAAAAAGACCCTCCCCCTGTGTTCAAGGAGATGTCTCGAGCACATTTAAAGGTCTAGCAACTCCTCCCTGTAAGAATATACCCTGCTACAGAAGCAGCAAGGACCCATGTGCCACTAGGCACTACAAGGGTTACAACAAGAACAAGTACCGAATATACAAATGTACCGGTTCTTTATTACATCCAACCATAATACATATTTTATTAAAGAACGGACGCTAAACCGGAGGAGAGAGAGAGAGAGAGATTAAAGACGTCAGGACAGATAAAAGAAGAACATGGATGCTACAATCCTGAATGAAGTGAGCTGTGTTCTTGTTCACTCCTTGTAGCTGGAGCTGTTCCAGCACCACATCTGTAGTGAGTCTGTGCTGCTGATCCGTCAGGCAGACGTGGTGACTAGGTGTAGCGGAGCTGACCTGAACCTGCTAGAGAGGGGCGGGGACGCCAGGTGGAGCAACAGGTGGCAGGACATGCGGGTCGCAGGTAACTCTCCTGTACTTTTCAATTACTTGTATACAGTAGAAGCCAGATAATTGCACAACGGATAATCACACACTTCTGTTAATTGCATGAAATTCCCAAATCCTGTGGTGGCGTGGTCCAGCTTGATAACTTCGCTTTGTTGCACCATTCGGATAATTGCACGAAATGCAATGGCAAATTGGGTGTGCAATTAAAGGGTCGCGGTACTTCCCCGGGCTCGACAAGAAAACGGTGCGAAGTTCAACTGTTGTGGAAACGCTAATCTATGATGGACTAACGTAAAACAAGTAAAAACTGGACTTTTTGATGTATTTAAAATATTGCAGAATGCTTTACAAAAAAAGGTTTAGGCCCCCTTTAAGCGGCTTCTACTGTATATGTTATGAAATACAGTACACCTTTTTCAAGTGGCGGACGTGCAGACATGATAGATCGAAAACGAGGACAATGTGTCAAACAGAAGCTTGTCCATCATAACTAGGAATTCAACCTGTGATAGCATGGCAGTTAGAAAATTGACATTGACATCAGAGAATGGCTGGATGCCCATCAAACATTAGCATTATAATTTATTGTGTTTTTATTTTGCATCTCTATGCTACTCTAAATTGCTACCTCACTTCTGTGCATAACACTACTTACAATATTCATAATTTGATCTTATATTTACAAACTAAGTGTAGTTTGGGAGAAAAACTGAATTGGAGCTGATTCTATAAATAACTTTTAATAACTTTTGTTTGCTTCATTGACCTCATTTTCATTCTGTCATGTCCTCCGCGTGAAAAAGGTGTATACAGAATTGTGACAGTGTTACACATTAGTAGATTACACACTTCCTTTGTCATGTTTTCCCTTCTCTCCTTTGTAGAACAATGTATGGAGATGATGATGGAAACCCTACTGGCCTACAAGGGAGACATCCAGCCAGCTCAGATGACCAGAACACATGTCAGGATCCCAGCAGCATACAGGTCCGGCATCACTCTCTTCATGAAGAGGGACACCCCCAAATATTTGGAAATGTTGGACTCTCCCGGGCTCGCTCTAAAGCAGATGCAAATTAGAGCATGAGGTGCTGCCTGGATCTGCCATTTGCAGAAAGAACAATTTGAAACAATTTTTGCAAAATATTAATTGTTGACCCATAATTGGGTGCATTTACCATTTGCATCACAGGGATGCATTTTGGTATTTTTTTACCTGGTTACATTAACTTGTACAGAAGCTTTGTTTTTGGTGTGTCTGTTATCTTCTTGTGTGCATGTAAGTTACTTGATATTTATCCAATGTCAGTAGAGAGGTAGGAAGGGAGTGGGAAGATGGAGTCATTGCAGATATGACGGGTCATGGGTTTAAGATAACTTTCCTGGGACATATCGTTTTTGGTCTGTCTTGCGTTTTCATAATTAAACATTTTTTATTTGCTAGTCACAACCATAGATTGATTGGAGGTGATCAACGGACACATGTTAAGAAAAAGCCTTATTTGCATAATACAATTAAACAAGTCATATGGGAACTTGAGATCTTCAAACTCGTTACTATTGTAAATGCTTGTTTATATTCTTAAATTAAATTGTACTGAACAGGTAGCCATTTTTACTTGTCTAATTTGTACCACTTTTTATTATGTTGGCAGGGGGGTTGGACAAACCCTTTCACACACAATTAGAGGTACCCAACAAGAATGATCAATGCATCCTCCCTTGACTCTGTTATTGACAATCTCCTTTTTTTTTACTTTGAAATACTCTCTAAAACGCAGGGAACTTTCAGAGGGTTAGAAGTTAGAAAGCTTGTGCCTGCAGCACTCATCTCGCACCTTCAAGTCTAGAAAAATCCACCACAGAACCAAAGAAAATACTGGATATGGGCATGCAGTCTGAGGTTCTCAACATATCCAAGTCCATGTGTTTGTTTTGTCATTCCAGGTATGCCATGAAGATCATGGCATTAGATAGACAGTGACCAGAATGTGTAAACAACCTTGACTGAAAGTTCTGTTATCGTACAAGCAGCGCTAGCAAGACCATGCTGACTTGATTTTATGGGTCTATCCCACTGTCTATCAAATCATACAGCTTGGTCACATGCCGCTTGTACCCACCTTTTGAACAGTATTGTACAAAACTGGTGCATTATACCTTGAGGCAGTATACCAGTTATGCGAAACAAACAAAACAATGTAACAAAAAGACTTATTGAAAAGTGCACCTGTTGCTTAGGTTTTACAAAGACAGAAAAGGTTGAGAACATTTGAAATATGTAGGTCACAAGGATAAGCTTCGTTTTCCTGTCTTGTCCAAATGTGTTTGGACCAGATCTATCTGTCCACCACAACACCCTTGAAAAAAAGGCAACAATGCAAATTCATACCTTTTTTGCATGTTACTTTATTGTTAGAGATACTACCTTACAATAAATCCCTTCCATGCTCTGCAAGTTTCCAAGCTTGTCTTACAACTTCCTTCTACTTCTTTTCTAGGCTTGGTGCTGGTTGAGCTGCAGTACAATTGACAAACTAACATCTAAAGTCCTGTGTTTCAGCAGTAAAAACCTTGAAATGTGTCCCTTCAAGTTGTAGGAACTCCATGCATTATCCCTGTACTGTAACTACACAATCACTGTAAGGAACATCAAAGAAATATATCTGAAAGTACATAAGTATAAGGCGAGTGCTGTACAAAGGTAAATCTTTCCTAAGCCTTTGCTTGTTAAGGAATTAGCTGCTCTTTGATTCCCAGTGCAATCCTTTTTATCTAACTTACTTCAGGCTACATAATACTGGAATGCATATACAAAAGCCCTGTTAATACATCAAGACTGATTCAGCATGGAGACATTGGATACTATTGATTGGGCTTGATTTTGCAGAAGTTTATCTGAACCTTGCAGATTTTTGGCGACACTCTCAGAGAGGAAGCCATTTTTTTATCCAATGTTTCCAGCCTTACCATGTCAACCTGTACAAGCCGTGAACAGATAGATGCATAGAACTTCTGCTATTCGGGTTAAACCATTACTGGAATGGTGGGGTTCAAAACCTCCTAACAACACTACATGTGCCATGGGTGAGAAGGGGGAACATTTCCTCTCTCTATAGGAATCAATGATTTATCCCTACGTCTGGCACCTAAGGAATGCTTGCTTATTATAACTACAATAAACATCATATCAAGTCAATCAATGAATCAAAAACAAAAATAAGAAAAACATTATCAAAAATATTGAAATAAATGCCATATAACACTTGTGCAAGAATGACGCGTTATGTTCTCAGAAATACACCTATAATTTCTGTGCAGATAAAAACAACTCAAATACTAATTATTATGTCATAGATCATAGAGTCAATTTTGGGGTCAAAACTTTTTGAGATTTAAATCAAGTCAATAATGTCTATAGCAAAGCCCTTCATTGATGAATATGTGGAAGATTGATTTCCTACATAATGTTACAATTTTAAAACTTTATATCCATGCACAAAATAAAGCGCTTACCAACAAGCTTTTTATCTGTCCTCTGATCCTTCTCAACCTACCGACTGCCAAGCACCTTTGACCCTTTGCTGACGTCACCCTTCCATTCTGGATGTGTGACTTAGGTGTTGGATCATTTCAACTTGAGAAGGATCAGAGGACTGATCGAAAGCTTGTTTGTAAGCGGCGAACTAAGCGCTTTATTTTGTGCACGGATATAAAGACTTAAAATTGTAACATAATGTTGACTACCGTCACAGATGAACTTATGTTCATGATTTCCTACATGATGAGTGTGAAAAAATCAAAATTGATATTCTTTTTGTTCCTAAAAAATAGGCAGTACACTCAGTACACAGTTTTGCAAATGTAAGGCACATCAATTTGTGTCTGACTCTAACTTTATGAAAAAACAACAAAAATATGGCTGGAAAACAGAACAAAAAATTTTGCTCTTTTTTTGCTATTCTAAAAAATGGCAACAATATGGCTTTAAAAATTTTATCCAATCATCTTGTAATAGCACCAGTCTCCTTTGCAACTGTTGAAACTTGTTGAGCCTGACTGGCAGATGGAACCCTCTCTGTAGAGATGGTAGCGGTGCCCTGTAGCTGTGCCTTGTTCACACATTCATGGGCTCTTTTTCTGGGTTGTCACCCTCGTGGGTTTTGCCTGTGATGAAAGAGAGAGAGAAAGTTGTGCATTTGTTCAAATCTATATATATTTTCGAATCTGTCCAACATCTGGTCAATTGATTTTTTTCAGATTACAAGAAAAAATGGTACCTACCCCTACTAAACACATGACGAATAAGGCTCTGTGTAGTACTGTTTTTAAATGCAATATAAACGGCACTTTTGGACCCACCTGACTTGACCACCTTGATGCTTCCGTCTGGCTGTTGCACAGCGCGCATGCCTGGCCTCAGAGCAGTGGCCCTCGTACCATCATACACCACGATAGCAGGGGCCTGGAATTAGGAACAACCCACACATCAATCAACTGTGTACATACAATCAGCTCTTTTCATTCAATGGCCTCATCTTTTTTCGAACGGTGTGATCAGATAGCCTGGTATCCAAACCTATTATGGCTCCCAAGTCTCAAATATGAAATATTCTCAAGTCTCAAAATATGAATTTGCGGAGAGGACAGAAGAGACTCTGAGACTTGGGAGCCATAATAGGTCTGGATACCAGGCTAGTGATCAGATTCCCACAATCCATTAACACATTCTTTTAAAAGTTGTGCTGACCAAAATATCTGGAAACACAAACACACACACGCACACACTCAGACATACACACACATACACATGGAACAATACCTCTATTTTTCATTTGCATGTGCAATTGTGTGGAGTCTGTTTCCAACCACATTTGTGGAGCACTTTGTGAAGGCACACTACAAAAGGTTTAATTGTTTGCGCATGTTTACCTCGTGTCCATGGTAGCCAGCACACAGTCCTGAGCAGCTGACGATGGACATGATCATGCACAACAGGAACTCGATGATGGCCAGCACGATGATAACGATGAGCAGGGCTGCCTGACTGTCCTACAATTATGGAGGAGAGATAGAAGGGACATTCATGTCTCACGAATGTCTCACAGGCTTGAGATAAAGTACAAATGTACAGCAGTGTCAGAAGGAGCTATGTCAGTCATCTGAAAGTGTTTAGAATTTAGGGGTTTTGTTGACATCATAATGATTTGATAATAGTGTCATTCCATGTTGAAGGGGGACAGCCCTATAATATTACCTTTATGGGGTTATGGTTAGGGGTAGGGGTAGAGGTAGCATTAGGTTAGGGTTAGGATTAGGGTTAGGGGATGTCAGGGCTTAGGAGCATCAGAAAATAGGGGGGTGTCAGAATTAACATAGGCAGCTAGGGCTGTTGGTCTAACCAGGACTACCCCTGCAGGGAGCTGATGTGTGTCACAGACAGACAAAAGATGTACTCTAACATGGCATTAATGACTTCATCAATATCTTAATCCTTATAGATAGATTTGGTCACCACAGTTATTCAATGTTCCTCCAAATGAGATACCTTCCAGGTCTTGTACGGCGGGGGAGCGGCTGTGTTGTTAGCCGCAGCGGTGGGGATGACGTAGTCCACGATCCTGATGTAGTCATCACGTGACGTGTCCAGGGTGCTGTCAATCACTCCCAACACCCAGGTGACAAGCGTGAGCACCATGGCCAGCAGGCTGCAGGTCAGGAAACCTGTGATCTACAGGTGTAATAAAACCCATTAATATATTTACCAGCTTGGTACATAGATGATTTACAGACAAAATAAGACCATGTTCATTCCAGGAATCGCCCAGCCACAGGATTGGTCCCAATTCAAACTGTCGAATCCTTCTGAGGTGGATTCGTTGCCCTACAAGACACAAAGACAGCCCTAGTATGAGAGACTTCAGTCCCTTGAGGGAATTCAGCCCCTCTTCCTAATTTAGACAGTATAAGAAAACTTTTCAATGGCTTAGCGAGAAAACAGTAGATATAAAAATCCTGTGTCAACTCAGTTGCTCTAGTCTGTCTCAACCACAAGGCACATTTAAAACAATAAATCAAAGATTTAATATCTAGATGAAATATTCAGTGAAATAAATTAGATTTTGTGAATTACTTAATGCCATAGCCATTGCTATCACAGGTCAATGTTAGTGATCCTCCTTTTCCCTTCTTCCCTTCACCAATCTCAGCTATCTCCTTCCCATACCACACTACTTTCAAGATGGCGGTTTCGTCAGTGCCGCAGTACCTTAACATACTGCTAAAGGGCCCAAAATCGCCACATTTCTTTAGAACCAAATAAACTACTCACATGCCAAAATTAATAACGTTACAAATCCATCAAAGGATTTTGAGTTATGGGCAAACACACAAACACAACCAAAAACAGTAACGTTACTCCTGTAGGGGGTGAACCTCCTTGCCCAAGATAACTTCAACATGTGCTGTCTCACCTTACATCCATTGGAGGGTTCCCTGGCACTCGCGAAGGCCAGAGCTCCAGCAGCAATGACCTGTTAAAAAGAAACAGATCAACCGTTACCATAGCAACTTTACCCGTCAATATTCATTATACTTCTTGTTGCACAAGCACAAGAAGTTAGATTTGTCATCATTCTGTTGACAAAAATTTAAGGAACAGGTTCCCATTGACCTTTTCCCATGGTGATTTTTTTGCGTTACATTTCGATTCAGTCCTGTACGATCTACTGGGTCAGCGGCAAGTTGATCAAATAAATCAATGGAAATCTTTAGGATCATAGTTTTATGAATTTGATCCGTTGATGCTTGATAGAATGCTTGATAGAATGGAATTTTATTTTCCATCATTGCACATGCATATGGCTGACATCCAAGAAATTACTGCACCCATCATTCTCCGACGCCCCTACGCGAGGACGCACCCATGTTCCCGACCCCATGCCCCTATGTTCAATTCTCCAAGCAGAGGTTTCGGACGGGGGAGGGGGGATAGTAGTAGCCGCGATTTTTTTTACCGCTGCCTCCCTTAGCTGCTGGCAAGGCCACAACAAGCATCCCCTACCGAAACCTCAACAAGAATTGTAATACCTATGTTCCGACGCCAATGCTACGTTCAGAGGCCCCAATATTATGGTTTAAGGGCTAGGGGATCCGATGTCAAATCATAGGGGTGTAACCGCCGTGGCAACCTTCCAAACTTTTGCCTCAATGTATTTAGGTCATTGTGGAGTGGGTCAAAGACCTAGAGAGTGCAGTAACGTTATAACGTTATATCTTCATTGCTTCGCTCCTGTGACATAGGGGCGTCCGAAAATAGGGGCGTCCGAACACAGAGCAGATGCACACCCGTATTATCAAAATCCAACTCGAAACACAACACAACGGGAAACCATTTATGATTTATTCATCGGATTGAAAGTCGAAGTGAAGCTTCAAATATTGATATGATTGAATAAAGAATGTTAGTGCAATTTTCTTCCCGCCGCCAGGAAAGGCCCAACCCCGCCCTTGTATACAATTTGTCACCAATTTTATATACAATTTAGACATCAAATGTCTGAAGGAACTCCGTACTCTCCAAGCAGAGTTTATGCTCCGGCTTTATTGTGTCCTTTTAAGCGTGTTCGCAGGGCTTTATATTTTGTCAGCTTTTATTTATAACAAGAAAAACTCTGAAAATATGTCAAAAAGAAACCAAAGCCCCTAGCTCTCCTTATATTGAGTTATGAGGGAACTTTGTAACAAATCTCTCGTGGCAGTGCCGGAATGATTGTCATGTCACGTTCGACCTTCGCAATGTAGTAGCAGCTCTTCCCGCCCTCACAAACTTGTCATTCCTGTACCAACCCTTCAGCCTACAAAATGTAACCATAACACGCCAGAACCAATCATTTGTCACGCAATTAAACCAGTTAAAGTCCCTTCCAGACCTGACCGACGCGACCCCTCTGGAATTTTCCTTGGTCGGTGGCCAAGAAGACCCTTTAATACTGTCTGCCCACGGTTTCTGGCATCTCACACACTTGGCATTCGGGTCAAGTACAACATTTTTATCGAGTCATGTGAAAGTGGGGAGGCTTTTGTTAGGGTACCCCTAAAATGGAGTGGTACATGCCGGGCTCGTAAACTAGGTGTGAGTCATGTGGATTATTTCACAGAGAACGTAGGGGTGGCTCCAAACTAATAGTGACACTTTCTATAAAATTACGTATGTGAGTCATGTGAAAGGAAGGGAGTGTTGGCCACTGATATGGCTGACACAAAAAAGACACACCTACATAAAATTCTCATGGCATCTGAAGGACGTTTGAAAGAGAACATGCACTGACCGGATATAGTGATACACAAGTAGTACAAGTTTTGACAATCGAAAATCAGTCTCGTCTACTTTCTCTGTGCTATGGTTTCATGGTCTAAAATTTCATAATCAGACAGAAACATGATTTTATAGCATATGTTTTTCTTGAGAAGTATGCTTTTGCATACAAAATTGATAGAATAAGGTCATCCCTCTCATATGTGCAGGATCCAGACATAACCTCTGCATCATTTATACAGGCCATGCAATGGGACAATGGGGATAGTCCAATGTCTGTTACATGAGAGGGACTTGGCATATATACCGTCTTTTAGAGGTTTACGGAGAAGAGATGTTATGCTTTCCGACGTTTAGAATTGTATTGTCTCCAGTACAATTGGTGTGCTCGTTTGACAAAATTATACAGTGCCACCTGGTATTTTTGTCAGCGCTGTTGAAGGCTCCAGACATATCTTGCCTCGGGGGATCTGTCTTTGAACGTTAGACTGGTGTTTTGTCTGTTAGCCGGGTTGTAAATCGTGGCATTAACTGCAGTTACCTGCCAACAACGGAGTGATCTCTGGGACCCAGGGGCATAGAAAACGTGTGAACCTCCTTGGCATCATGTAAGGCGCATCACCATTGGACGGGACACTGGTGCGATCATAGAGCAGTAACAAATGGCCATCACCTTTAGTGAGATAAACAGTCGTCACGTTCTCACCTGTCTGCCCTCAGGTAAAAATACACGTCATACAGGTGGGGTCATTTGCTAATGTGATGTACGAAGGACGCGGGGCCCGGGGGCAGGTTGTTCGGTTGGAAGGGTTTGGAAGTAGGCTGAGTACCATCCAATTTCTAGCTACCGGGGCTCCTCACACTCGCTACCCTAACAAATAGCCTGGGTACCATCCTATTTCTTAGCCTGGCATCCAGCCGTATCATAGCTCCCGAGTCTCTTCTGTCCTCTCCGCAAATACAAGAGGATAGAAGAGACTCTGGAGCTAAAATACCGATTTCTACCGGGGCTCCTTACACTCGCTACCTGTATTTTCTACCGGGGATCTTGACACTGTAGCGAGTGTAAGGAGCCCCGGTAGAAATCGAATGGTACCGAGGCTAGTTCGGAAGAAGCATTTGGACTACCATGCATTGTTACCAATGTACTATTACAGTAACAGTGCACGTGGTACCTAAAATACCGACGTGTATCTCATGTAGAAGACGAGCTATGTGAGAAGATATCCTGGTCAAGTAGCAAGCATCCGTACATGAATGGACAAGTTTCCTTTGCGAAACACGCACGTATACATTCACACACGCGCACGCGCATCAAGTTGACACACACATGCACACAGTCAGTCCATTCTAACTTTTTTTTTACCTTCTTTTCATTTTTAACCTATGATCTCTACTGTCTGATTTTCCAGCGCGTCGCTTCCCTCCCAGGTTACGGCACCACTAAGGCATGCACAGTTAGATCCATACCGTCTGCCAACAATGCGCACCTAAATAGCGAACGTAATTACACATAAACGCACTGCCGACCTTTTACAATACAACTGCTTCTAACTGTTTGTCATGTAATTTGTTCACGTGTAAACTTGGGATATGCTTATGTTTTGCATCCCAAACTTGAACACACAGCACTTACCTGTTTTAATCATACATACAAGACATATCGTAAATCTTACCATAACACTGCTCCAGATGGGGGCTCCGACAACCGCCGTCAGGGGTGCACAGTATCCATAGCACACCGCCAGGCCAACAATGCCCGTCAGCAGGCTGACACAGCCGAGCAGGACCAGCAGAATCCCCAGGCACCACGCCGCGCGCACGTTGTACCCCATCCTTTTCTTGAGACGTCTTCTAGATGCACGAATCTACACTGAGAGCTGGAAATGGTCCTGAGAAGAGAATGACTTGGGTTTAATACCAGGGAGGACTTGTAAATGGGCGATGAGTTGGCGTGTCGTCCACAATGCCCAATAGAAAAGAACGGTAGTTCACAGGCTCGGGTAAAAGCTCCGAACACGCTGGGTGGTTACACCCATCCGCCCGCGGGCTATAACAGACTGGAGGGCACGCCCATCCGGTCATGCACCACCCCGCCCCCATCTTATCGCCAAGCAGACGTTGGGGGAAGGAGATCGTGCTGTGAAACGGAAAATGTTATGGGTGGTTTTATGAAAGAGGTTTTCACGGTTATCCCTTTACTGCGAACTCAAACCATTGCGAACACTTCCCCTTTAAAATAAAACTATTCCTGGTAGTTTTAACCACCGCGAACAGTCCCTTTTCTATCTACCGCGAATTCAAATCCCCCGTAAACATTCCCCTTTTACTGTATCACTATCCATCTTGTCTCTCAGAGGTGGTGACTCAGAAGGGCGAGACAAGTTGATGACGATCTGCCATCCTAACATCTGCTTGGAGATTAGCTCATTTCGCCCACAGCAGGCTGAAATTTGGATACGTTTCACAATTCTTTCATTCATGTATCACTTTTTGTGTCGCTCTTGTAAGGAGTTATTGAACAGTGTTACGGTTATCAAACTAAACGTTTGGGACATTACCATCCCAGTATTTGCTGATGCAGCGAAGAGTCGCTGATTGTTTTGTATGTTAGAGTTTAGAGGCCCGGCCGGCCAAGCCGCCTACGCCAACTACTCCGTAAATCCGAGGATTAAATGTGTTTTTCAGCTCCCCTCCGTGTTCTTTTAATGCGTGATGCAAATGTACAATGGCGGGTACAAAGCACGCCTTGTCCCATCTGCCATGTGACATTTACAGGAGAGTTGGTTGAACTTCTCGCAAGGTCGGACTAGGTGGAAGACGGTGGGCTAATCCATTGCTGCTGCACGGGGGTGCTGCACAGTACTCTCCAAGAAGAGGTTAGACTCCGACTGGTTTTTGACGTCTTTTGAGGCGTTTTCTTAGGAGTTTTAACTTAACAGGTTTCCATTATGTCCACTAGCCAAACAGAAAGAAAACTTGATAAACTACAAAGCCCGACGAAAACGCCTAAGATGCAGAATAATAACAAAACAAGAAGAAATAATGCTTCTACTAAATTCTAGCCCCATAGAATGACATGGGATGGCAATATAAAATCTAAAAAAAATACCTTTTAACAGATAATCCAAATCATTTTGCTCAAAAATCTTATTTAGAAAACGGTGCCCCAATTTCTTTTCTTGGGTACCAGTTCAGCTACCATTGAAGACAATTGAAATAGCTACTTTTGAAGACCATTGAAATCTTCATATTGGCCCCCTTGTCAACCGTGACAGGCATGTCTTGGGAAGTAATTATCAGTCTCGAGATCTCCCGAGCGTTAAGACAGTCTCGCCTTTTACGAAGCAAATAACTCATTTCGGTGCCAACTATACCAACTCCAAATCGCAGCAGCTGCCAATGTTGTGAACTTCCCAAACATAACAGTTACACTTGTTAGTCTTACAATGATTTTGGACAAATAGATAAAGTTACACGGCACTTCACTGCTGAACATGTCATGCAGGAGCCGTAAACATTAAACCCCAACTAGCTTCATAGTGTTTTGTTTCCCTTTACAAAAATAAACACCCCGCTGCTGCAGTGGTCCAGTCCGTCTTGCGTCATAAATTAGTTAGCGATGTTACGTCTGACAGAGCTGTCATTCAAGGCACTGACTTGACCTTTGGGTCTTGGTTTGTAATCAGTCGTTGGTATGCACCGAAAAGGACGAAAACAACCCATCAAATGAGCTCAGGATTCGATTCCCGTACATATTGCGCTTGACTTTGAGATGTGTATGAATTTTGACGTGAAACAGTTACAAGAAGGTTGGAATTTTAATCGAAGTAATGAGGCACAAAGCCAACAGGCGTTTCCACCACCAGCGGGGTCAGGGGTTATCTGTGAGAGTTGGAAACACAACACGGATCTGGGGAGGAATTCAAACCATGTTCTTCTACACATTGTATACAGTGGTGCCTTACCTCTATGTTATCATTTCTAACCATAACAGAGAGAGGGTTACCAGATGGGGAAAATGGTCTCCAAGTTAAGATGAGAGAGCGTATAGTTTTCTTTCTGCACCATCCCAACATCTGCTTGGAGAAGGGAATAGATGTCTGGTGATACTGTAAAATGGAAAATGTTTGTAGCGATTCAATTTTGTAGTAGGGAGAAAAGGGAGTGTTCGCTGTTGAAAACAATGCGGTAGACTGGCAGGACAAAGATTTCCGCGGTGGTTGAAGTTCGCTATGAAGAGGTCGTCGCCAAAACCGCGAACAAAGGACCGAAAGATAACAAAAGTACATGTACTTATTTTAAGTCGATCAACTTTAGTATAAATACCAGTAGTAGACTTAACATTTCCAGAAAACGAGACAGTTTTTATGTGTACACATTTGCAATGTATAATCAGCGAAGATAATTTACAGCACAGCTGTGTATCAGCTCGTAGCGGCCTGTAGTAACTGTTTATATTTTCCAGCCCCGCTGATAGTTTTGACAGCATTATGTAAATCAGGTGGCTGGAGATAACATTAGGGCATGCAGTCCACTACGAAAACATCTGGAAATACTGCGCGTATAGAGCTCATTATAAACAGTTCTTGTAACATACTTACAGAATAGAGTAGAGTAAAACGTTACCAGCGAAGCATTACAGTTACAAATCCTCGCAAAGGGAGATTATTTGTTTTACAAAAGTCGCTGACACAGTTTTGGTCCATTTGAATTCGAACTTGCAAGTCACCTTGAATCAATCAAATCAAGAAGTGTCTCCAGATGTTATGTCCACAGGAGAGCCAGAGATCTGTCTAGATATTCACAAATTTGTCTTGACAAACGGGTCTGTAAGAATCATGGTAACTAATATCTACCATCAGTTCAACACAAACGCGCAGTTTACAAAAATCGTAGTGATAATCAGGTCACGAGGCTGGCAGTAGTGTGGTGCCACACCCATTTGGTCACGATCAACCCTGGAGCAACATCCCAAGAACGTGATATGTTGCAAATCTAGGGATCCCGGGGGGAAAGATGCCAACCGCGATAAGAAAATATAACACTGTTTTCGCCAAGCCAACTTTGATTTCAGGCTTGGTTAGAAAATGTCTCATTTCATTAAGGCAAGCAGCAGTCGGCCAAGTGTTTTTCTCAACAAAATCCTCTGGATAACAAAGATAATTTTTTTTTCATTCACAGCCATACGTTTTTTTTAAAAGTCTGTAGTAATCTCGAAGCCTGGATGTTATCCTAGTGTTATAGATGGATTACCAGAGCGCTCACTTACCTCATTCGCAGACTTCTAACTGTAAACAGCCATACCAGCGCTGGCTATTATCTATTCCATTTATTGGGTGAGCACTGATTCAAAATCGGCTGAAGTTCTGTAATGCCGGGAGGGGTAGGTTTTTGAAGAGAACCTTCGCCGATGTTGAAAAGCGCGAATCAGCGCTCCCTACACAAAATAAAAGCCAGCGCTGCTACAGAAGTCTGTGAACAGGCTGGTAGTCTCCTGTAGCTTGGTATCCAGTCGTAATATAGCTCCCGAGTCTCTTGCGAAGAGGAGAAGAGACTCGGGAGCTATAATACGGCTGGATACCAGGCTAAGTCTCCTGGACCACACCCATCCCAGGTCAGCCTACTGATCACCCCGTGTTTTACGACATGTCATGGAGGCGAGGATGAACTTCCTGGCCGCTCACGGTGACGGGAAACATGCGCGGCTCCACCTTTCACAAAATCTCAGGATATTGAAAGACTGTTTCCAGACTCTACAAGTTGTCCCAAGCAGCTAACCGCGGCAAACCAAATTTTGGACCGCAGCCGCAGCCGTAACTCCAAACAAACAGCCTGACGGCTTCAACTCCAAGCTTGGAAACTACAACAGGGACAGCATCGTGCTATGGCAGACGATATTTTCTTTTCGCTGGTCTGCAAAATTCGGCTTGACGGCATTTCCCAAGCGACAATCAAGTCAAGTTGTGTTATAGAACGATCGATGCTTATTGGAAATACGTGGAATCTGTGCTAAACAGCGCATAAGCGATAGCTATCTCCATAAACCCACTCTTGTACTTGTAGTAGTTGTATTTCTAACTGTTAGCAATGTGTGTAGGTGGGAAGAGTATTGTGTTTACACAAGCAAGAGTAAATGTCAAAGTCATCGAGTGCAAGAGTAGCGTAGGTTGAGAAAAACAACAAATGATTCTTACTTACAGAATGAGGAGGTCCGGAGGGTCGGCATGCACAAATCAAGAGGGGCACGCCTAGTTTGGGGCAGGGGACGTCGAAAACAGACCTGGCCAGAAAAACGCGCGGTATTTAGTGCATGCAATGGGGACCATGTGTCCACTAGGGGTCAAACTAGGGCGGTCTGACAGATACCACCTGTGTACGGGAGGCACAAGAACATGGGGGACAACTCACCGGTAGGACGGCTTAAATCTTTCCGCTCCTTCCTTGGAAAAAGACAACACACTGTGGTAGATCAAACCCCGGGCGAATGGCGGGTGTCAGACGCGGTCTCTCTCTCTCGCCTCCTTCCCCAGTTGGTTGTTATGAGAACCACATGACGTGGTGGCGCGTGGTAGCTGCCGAGAAATCGGGCTGCTGATACCATTTGCCTCCTGGGCCCCAGGGCTCTGCACGGGGTTATTGGACCGCCTTGTACCCGCAACGGGGGCCTCCGTCGGGGTCAATGTCGATTCTATAGTAAACCAATCGGTCGGCGATCGCAGACGCTTTATTGTGATTTAGACCACACATGGCAGGGATTGCCTGAATGCCAGCGGTAATACAATTTACCTGCAATTCAACTAGAGAATCATCCACCAATAAGTATAATTGCAAGACGACCTCTACAATGAGGTCAACCTCGACCTTCTCAAGTGGTTGTTTAGGTGGTTAAGGAAGTAAAGAACAGAGTGCGAGTATCGTATTTGCCGAAAAGAAGAATGTTGGAAAGTCTTGTGAAGAATTTTAAAGTCCGTCCGACACGGTCAGCTAAATGTAGGTCAGGGTCGAGCCGCTTTTTTCAACAATGACCTTCAGCATACTGAACATGTTTCAGCATACTGCACATGGCGTTCGTGGTGTCCTGGATATCTCGAGGGCACATCTGCACGACTGTAAATGCAGAAATTTTCGCGGTGATTTAAGTTCGCGGTTTTCGCGTTGCCAATTCACATTTTTCCATGGTGCTACCACGAACTTAAAACCGTACAGAACAGTACTTTTCCCGCTTCCGCGAAATTAAATCCCCGCGAACTTGCATTTACAGCATTCTCCAAGCAGATGTTGGGTAGCGGTGTGTGTGTGTGTGTGCGTGTGTGTGTGTGTGTGTACGACGTGTGTGTGTGTCTGTGTGTGTGTCTGTCTGTCTGTCTGTGTGTTTGTGTGTGAACACGACAGTTCGAAGTTTGTTTTTTGATATGTCTGTAAAATTGAAGTGCCAGATAGCGCAGGGAGTGGGTATGGGCCATTATACGTTTAGCGTAATTTTCCTGTAATTCGTTCAGCGTAATTTACGATGGATGGGAAAACGGTCGTCGTCAAGTGACGGTCGACCACAAGTTTGCCTGTGCGTGATCAACATCGCAGCGCAGAACAAACCCGTACTGATACTAAGCACCATCCATGCCACACAGAGGCAAGCAATCAGACCGTCCCCTGGTACTGAACACCACCAGCACCGCATACAATCTGTCTCTGGTACTGAACACCACCAGCACCACACAGAGGCAAACAATAAGGCCTTTTCCTGGTACTGAACACCATCAACACCACACAGAGGCAAACAGACTGGTACTGAACGACATCCCTACACACAGGCAAACAGACCTGTCCCCGGTACTGAACGCCATCCACAACACAAACAGGCAAACAAAATTGTCCATGGTATTGAACACCACCAACATTCATTACACACAGGCAAACAGACCTACCCCTGGTGCTGAACATCATACATTCCACACAGGCAAACAAACAGGCCTTTCCCTTGTGCTGGACACACCTGCACCACACACAGACAAACAGGCCAGGTACTGAACACCATCCACACTACAGACAGGCAAACAGGCCTGTGTCTGGTACTGAACACTATTCACATACAAATAGATTTGTCCTTGGTACTGAACATTATTCACACACACACACACACACAAACAGATTTGTCCTTGGTACTGAACACCATTCACACACTCAGACAAACGGACCTGTCCTTGGCGCTGAATACCGTCACCAGCATAGCCGTTTTTCAATGGTTGCGGGACAAGTCTTATTCAATAATTTTTGTTTGGTTACATGGTTTTGTGCCAAACTGCAGTCACCTTTAGTGCAGGCGTTCTCAGTCTCAAAAGAGCCAAATGTTGATGCTTTTTCATGTTGTCAGCCAACTCACTTGATGACAATCAGATCAGTGCTTGATTAGCCACTACTGTGATATTGTCTAGTTCCCCCGTTGGCACGTGAGGGAAACAGCCTGAAACGAACTATATCATGCCTACAACAATACCAAGTCAATAAAACGGCAAGCCACACTGAGTATGACATCCTCTGAGCAACGAAAAATCAATGCTAGGGTGCGAAAAAAATTGAGGAGCAAAATAGAAATACTTTGTCTTCATTATGAAGCATAAGTGGTCACTTCAAATGACGTTGAAAGACTATCTTTTTCCTGACATTTTTTTTTTGCAATATACGGCGCATATATCCTCATTTTGCAACTTCTTTGCTCGGTTTACAGTTTGGTCGCAACCTTTCTTTTATTTACAGACGGCGATGCCCTAGCGCCGCGTCAGAACTAAACGGAGGTCATGCGAAAAGCCCTGCAGTAGATAAAACATCACTGTCCATGAGGGTCGACAGGACTTGTGTTTGACACCAGAGGTGTTTACAACTTGCGGATAGAGCAGTCGAGGGGTCAGGCGTTGGAATGCCGCCCTGAGTCAGAGGTCAGCAGGATGATTAGAGAAACATGGGCGATTCTAGGAGCCAAGAA
This sequence comes from Branchiostoma floridae x Branchiostoma belcheri, assembly GCA_019207045.1. Taxonomy (NCBI): domain Eukaryota; kingdom Metazoa; phylum Chordata; class Leptocardii; order Amphioxiformes; family Branchiostomatidae; genus Branchiostoma; species Branchiostoma floridae x Branchiostoma belcheri. The sequence continues at coordinate 7,628,152 of CM033028.1, forward strand.
TGTCTCAAGTCACAGCAAAGAAAATTGCACGTGTCAATGTTAGTTTCAGAGGGAGAGGGTACCATGGACTGCGCCTAGCCTGCGTTTACACAATCTCTCGCTGGCTGGGGTTAATGACCCCCTCCCCGAGGGCCGGCCGCTAGGAGCGTGATTTTAGTCAGGCTAGGACTGCGCCCAACATTGGACTTTGTGGTAACAACGTAGTTGAACGTACAATGTCTCTCTCTTTCCCTCATTGGCACTTCTACTCGGCTGATTACTTTGAATGAACTTAATTGCTCGACAATCGTGCTCTACAAGGCTATTAATCTAATCTATCCTACAATCATAATTGCAAAATATTATCAATATCTGAAAATGGGTTACTATACAGGCATGTATGAATGATATCGTCTCGCCTTTGGTATGAAGAATAAAACGTACGCCATTGATTAAAACAAATAGACATGTAGACTATTGGTTGATCTTTTTAGGTCAACTGAAGACAGTTTTCGTTTGCATGGTTAAGAATCGCAAAGGGAGAAACTTCGACATTTAAAAATTTACAGTACAGTGCACAAGGAAGTAACAAAATAGAATATTTGTGACTTAGGGCTATAATCTACAAAATATGTGAAAATGAGTTTGTCCTCTCCTTCGCTTTTCAGGCCAACTTTTATTTGAAGTTCAGCGGAGTTCATCAGAACTGCAGCCGACGCACAGTAGTAGGCAGGAATAGTATTCATGCGGGAATTTACGACGGAACAAACATCGTAATCAAAAGTCTCCAACTGACGCACATCACGCACATGTATTCCTCAGCCATTCAGCAGATTGTAGGTCACTGTAATCTGCCTCGCTGACGTGAACTTGAGAATTTCTAAAACCTTATCATGTGCTGTGACACACATCTTTATACGATTACCGAACTTCTATTCATGGAAGTCTACGCAAATAAATACTGTGTTCTTTGACCTTGTTCATAAAATGCTTAGTTTAAATGGTGTTTTCATGATCGACGCTGAGTAGAAGTCCTTGATGAGTCGATGTAGGTTAGACATCAAGGTAATAACTAATAAGATACGCCAAAAAGTAGTTACTCAAGCAACTGGATATGTTTTTTTTTTCAAAACCACATCCAGTTGCCTGAGTAACTACTTTTTGGCGATGTCCTTGATGGGTAATAGAGCCTCCTGGCGTGTGGCATAAGATTGTATAGCGTACGTTTCCACCCAAATCTCGTGCCCCCTGTTCGGCAAAAAGGCTGACAAAAACGTCTGAATTATGGGTGTTTTAAACAGTTTAGGCAAAAATGCACGTTTCCAACCAAATCTCGTGTCCCCTGTAACAGTGTTCGACAGAAAGGCTGACAAAAACGTCTGAATTATGGGTGTTTTGAACAGTTTAAATGGACCAAATGGACATTGCAGAGGCCCTGTAGAGTCGGTGTGATATCAGAAAGCCGTGTGGTATGTTCGTAAGCTTACAGGTAGATGGTCATTTTACGGGAGGCCATTAGCCAAGAAATACTATATACAAATGTACTATAACGTTGATAATATTATACTGACATTCCATTGCTGAAGAGTTTGATTCGATTTATTAGACAGCATAAAACATACAAGCGCTAACATTGACTCTCATATTCCACCAGATGGCATAATACGATCACATGAGAAAAAATATGTGAATTTAAAGAGAGACGGGATATATCAATGCAGGATCAGTAATTCTTAGGCATATACACTTGAGATATCTAGCTACTCAAGACAATCTTGAGAAGGAAGGCCACAATGAATTTGTTGTCTTTTACTTGGTGGTATTATGGCAACTGGAAGATCAATGCTACCCAACAAAGACTATTACAAGGGGTTAGCAATGGTAACTGAGCGATTAGGATTAGCAGTGTGCAACAATTGATGAGGAAGAAATAAAAGCATATACAAGTATAAGACTTGGGTAATGTTACCATATATAGTTTTTACAGTTAAACAGTTAGTCATACAGATTAAGCAAGGCAAAGACAGGCTGGTTTCACTAACCTAGCTTATGGTCAACATTGGTTGTTATCTATTGTTTGTATTTGATCAAAACTGTTTACATTTCTGTTTCAATTTGATGCCCATACTGGCCTGTTGTTGATCCATAACTTTCACAAACTTGCTAGCGATTTATGCATTCTCTGTCAGAAAGTGAGCTTGACAATTGAGACAATGTCTGTCACACAACTAACTAGTTTGTTCCTTAGGACACACCAAATTGTTTTCCCGGTTTTCAGATTCTCCCTCTTCTTCCATACTATTGTTTCACTTTATATATCTGCAATTAGCCCTTCTGCATGAACTTAAGTAACTAGCACATGTGAATCGACCCCAACTGCTCATGTATTATTATTTGCACCAACAGTTTAAGAAACTTCTTGACTTCCTAGTTGTTACAGTAACTGTTTATCCATTCATCTTTACATAAAAAAGTTCAACATAATACAGTATTAGTGTTCTTCTCATAAATGTTAGTGTATGTTGATATTTTAATACTGAAATAGAAATAGAACAGGTGTTATTGCACCTTTAATTGGTCCATGTCTTTCAATCATCTTCTATACTATTGCTTTTCTTTACGTGCAATTAGCCCTTGGGCATGAATTTGCAACAACAAGCACATATATTTGTTACAAGTAAAATGTATATAGCTAAAAGCAGAGTTCAAATCAAGTTATTCTTAGCATGTTTCGGACACTCTGATTTCATTCCCCGTTCCCACCTGTATATTTGAAGAACCTGTGATGTTGATGTATGTTGCCTGACCTCCTTTGGTGCTATGGACTGACTCAACATCAGTAGCTGATTGTTTATCTGTTACAGATGGAGGGTACACAAGACGTATATCTACTGTCTCAGATGCACTACATCTTCGGCATCTCAAACTATGGATCCCAAGGGGACGTCTTTGCCTCAACAAATCACCCGGAAAGTAGTGGGCCTGCTCTCCTGTCACATCTTCTTTCTTCAGGCAGTGGCAGCAGCCAATCCAGAAAGTGTAGGGAAGACCTGGCCACTCTTTCAGCAGGCTTCGAAGCACTCCATACACCTTCAAGAGGTCCTCCCATGCGTTGTCCACGTGGTCCATCGGAAACCTAGTCGCCATCGTGATGGTTGCGTTGTTCTCTTTGTTGACTTCACGTCTTACATGTAGTGGGAAGTCACCAAACGAGGCAAGTATTCCATTTGCCCAGTCTAGACGGTTCCCAATGTGTGGGTCTATCTGTGCACAGAACCTCTCGTACAGGCCCCAGGGTGTGAACCCTCTCATAACACAGAGAATGGTGAGCTGGTCCTGCTTCTCCGGACACACAGGGAACCACTTCTCATGGACATCAACAGGCATCTCAGTACAGAGAAGCCAGGTGAACTGATACATGCTGGAACTCTCCACCCTGTAGGCCCTGGCAATGGAGCCTGCTCCACTCATCGGGACTGGGTAACAGATGCCGAATCTCTCCAGAAGCTTCACGACGATGTCCATGTTGTTCGGCGGCTGCTTCATCCCCTTCAGCAGATGGTGCAGGGTGTCTATGGACATCAGGCCAGATCGCAGCAGGTCCTCCTGAAGCTGCCTCTGCTGGATGTGGTCCACCTTCAGGCTGCTGATGTTCCTGATCATCGTGTCGGTGTTGTGGTGATACAGCTGCTTCAGGATGTCTGTCAGCCTCGCTGGGTTCTGGAACACCACGTTCTTCAGGTCTGGGATGTCGTTGAAGTACAACACAACTCCTCTCTTGTGGAGATAGGCAATGGCTGGATGAAGTCGGTCCGCACTCAGTCCCACTTCCCGTCCCAATGTCTCCACCTCTTCCCAGGTGAGCCACAGAGTTGGTTTCTTCCTTTCAGCCAAAAGCCGCTGCTCCAGTCTCACCCATGTTTCCGGCAAAACACGACACAAAGCTGGAAAAACATCCTTGTTGAGGGCCAATGACACCAGCTCTTTCTTGAGATCTTCAATCCCTTTGAGAGGGTCGGCTGAGCTGACTTGTGCCACGCACCACTGCAGCTTTGGCTGGCTTTCTAGCATAACTCGGAGCTTGTGATACCGTTTGAGCATTCGTTCTCTGGTGACACCATGCAATGGGTGACCAACCTCAATGATGCTGGAATCACCGATGACATCTTCGATGGTCTTCATCTGATCCTGGATGATCTGATCTTGCTTCTTCTTATCTCTGTGAAGCTGGTCACAGATGTCTTCACATTTCCACCTGACGTCCTTTGGTGAGCAGCGGTCAACGTGAGTGCCGACCAGACGGACGACTGCACCCGGAGTGTGCGCATTCAGAGCCTTGGCCCACTTCCCAACCAACTCTTCAAACTCAGCTGGCTTGTACTGCTCCAAGTTGACTGTCAGGACATTCATGGCCAACGGGGACAGAAAGAATTGGTGTACAAAGTCGTACACCTTGTGTCCCCCGAAATCATACACCTCCAACTGGAGGTCTTTATCAGCCTGCCACAGTTTCACATCCATGCAGTGGGTCCTGTCTTCTTCTTTGGTTAACCTGGACCTCTCCTCCATCAGGGCATGGCAAAGGCTTGTCTTTCCTGCAAACGGACTCCCCAGCAGCACCATCTTCATCTTAGGCTGCACGACAGCCCGACACCTCTGCAGCTCCTCTTGATACTTCAGTATGGCTTGAATCCCCTGTTCACAAACCTCGTACGGTGGCTGCACCAAGGGGTTATTGGTGGTGCTGAGGTACTTGAGTGACAAAGCTAGCTGACCAAATGTGTCTGGAAGCTCCTGGATGCAGTTGTCCATTACAGACAGCCACTCCAGTTTTGATAGGTTACACATTGTTTTAGGCACAGATGCAATCTTATTTTCCCCTGCATCAATCCTTTTGATTACCTTTAATCTGTCGATGGCTTCGGGAAGATGTCTTAACTTATTCATGGCCACTTCTAGTACCTGTAGGCTGTCTCCAACATCTAAGACGATAGCTGGAACTTCTTCAAACTGGTTCTGACTGAGGTAGAGATTCATTAAGTTTTGCAACTGACCAAAACTTTCAGGCAACTCCTTAAGATGGTTTCTGTGCACATCAAATGACTTCAGGAGTGACAGACTGCCAATAGTACTAGGCAATGAATGTAACATATTCCCAAATACAAGCAAGGTTTCCATCTTTCTAAATATACTTATCTGCTCTGGGAGACTATCAATGTTGTTGTCTGCTAAAGACAACTCTTCTAACTCTGACAAAGCAAACAGTTCTGAGGGAAATGCTGATAAGCAATTGTTATCCAAATAAAGCCTTGTCAGGCAACCAAGTCTTGTAAAGTTTGATGGAAGCACCACGAGCCTGTTTCTGCTGAGAAACAAGTGTTCAACCTCTTCTTTCTCCAACACGTCATCTGGAATGCGGGAGAGACTGCGATCTGTCAGTCTAACTGCCTTGACATTTCCAGCTGCAGTAGAACCCTAGGAAAATACAGATTTACATTATGATTAAAAACTAATGACGAAGCAATGTTAGAAATGACAGCTGACATTAACAGCCACCATTTTTTGTGTCAAAAATCTTACCTGTGTAGTTTGCTTCCATCAGGTAAATGTTGGTACTAAATTGCTTCATTTTACAATCAACTAGAAAGCTGTATCCTTCTCCTCTATGGCATCATAATGTAAGGTGATGCCTGAGATAGCTTTGCTTTCAAAAATGTACAGTATATGCTGCAGACAGTTCATTAAACTGTCTATTGTACTGAAATATTCTACTGTTGGGACAGTATTCTTTTTCATCAAATTTCCAATCATACCACAGAATAAATATTGCATTGACAAATTGGATGATCATATAAACAAAACAAGCAAGCAAACAAACAAGCAGTTGGGTGTATTACCTGTTTACCGCCATATTCCTCCAACAACTTCACCACGTCCAGGTGAAGTCTCTCTTTGGCATGGTCAGTAGCAGTCATGCCCACCTGATGCACAGGAAACAAGAACAAATGTGAGTAAAAATCACAAACAAGTATCAAATTCATCTCTTTTGCCACTATGGGGTTCTATTAGTTTCTCAATTTAAAAAAATCTCAACAGTTATGCAATGAGATCCTAATTTGCATTATTTATATTCCTCTCTTCTCAGTTATATATCATATGCCACATGTTTCAGAGTCCCATCATGGAATTGGAATGCAGTAGATGTATACAATATCCTCATTAATTATGCAAATTACTACTGAACATGCATTATTAGCACCTGATTGCCTCAATCTTTACTTTAACTATCTACAAATTATAACAATCCACTGACCCCTTCTTGAGTTATTGTCTTTCAAAAACTTTTACACACTGTTTTTGCATAGTTATACAGTCTTACAGTATATTTTTGTTTGATAGGATGTGACCTGTTTTCCATGTTGCTAAAATTTCCATTTAGTCTACATGTAACTGTTGGGCAGTGTGGTACATTTTTATCACTTTTTTGTTTCCTAAAAGCTAAATGATCTTCCTATCATTTCCTCCTTTGGTAGGATGGCAGAAATATTAATGGTAATAGCCATGACTGGTAAACAATATACACTTACCTTGTCAACAACCTCCAGGTCCACTCCAGTCTTCAGGAGGAGGCTCAGAATCTCCAGATGCCCTGCTTTAGCAGCCAGGTGCAGAGGTGTGTAACCTTCCTGGAAGGAAATCCAGGAAAACAGTACAGTACATCATGACACACAGGGAAACAATTCTGATCTCTTAAAATGTACATTTAAACTTTAAAGTGTCATTCTCAAACAAAAGTTTGCAGTTCCAAAACGTTTGCTCTTTGTATGTACATGTATAATGATGCTCATATTTTACACCAATATGTCTTAATTAAATCAACCAACCCAGTTTTGCTTGTTCTTGTCAGCACCATATTTGGACAGCAGAGCCTGAACCACATCAAACTTGTTGTACCACACAGCACGGTGGAGAGGACTGCACCCAACCTACAGACAGATATCAGGGGACAGGAATTCTCCAGGAAATTGGTTTTGAACAATAAGGCATGGGGGAATGTGCATGTCGTTAGCTGTGAGCATGCATGTGTACACGGACAATAACATGTGCCTGTGTGTATGCATTTTAGTGCCTATGTGTATGTGTGTGTATATGTGTGTGAGTATACATGTGTGTGTGTATGTGTTTGTGCATGAGTATGTTTGTGGGCATGTGAGTCGCTGTCTGTAGGTGTGTATGTGTACATGTGTGCATATTTGTGTCTGAGTATGTGTATGTACGTGTGTGTGTATGAATTACTCATATCTCATCATACATTGATTTTCTATATACTAACACTTCTGTTTAAAAATGGGTGTTCCATATCCTGCCATAAACTGTAGAAATAGAATATCATGTCTTGCTATCAGATCAAATAATAACCAACAACCTTCAACCTAAATGTTTGCCAGTGATCAATCTTTATTGAATTCAAAGTTGGTTGGCTGAAACTTGAAGGAGAATTTCATCCTTATGATAAACTTTAAGATACTAGCATCAAAAGAAAAGTAATGCTAGGTCACCTTTACCCATGAGGTAACCTACATCCGTTGTTAATAAAAACAGGGTACTGAGGGACACCATTTACGTAGTCCATGAAGGGTGGTTTCAAACTTCAATATTTTTAAAATACTTGCTGGTAGAAACCACTGTCACTCGACATCCCAAAATACCAAGTTTCTAAAAGCAATGGATATAGGTTACTCTGCAGAATAAGGTGACCCAGCATTAAATCTTGAGTAATATGGATAATCATCAGTAGCTTCTCCCATACCTCATCTTCACTGTCAACTTGAGCTCCAGCATTGATCAGTAGGTCAATGACCCCGAGGTCGGCCACCGCTGCAGCACAGTGTAGGGGTGTGAACTCGTGGGCCCTTTTCTATCAAGTTGGGAAGCATGAGAAATTCCATTATTAAAAAGGGATATAGGGTGATCACATAGCCCTTTAGGGGCCATATTTTTACCTCCCCAACCCAAATTTTTACACCTGAGTGGAGTAAGGAAAGTCATGTTAAGCGCCTTTCCCAAAGACACAACTTCAAGCTCAAAATGCTAGGAATGAAACCTCTTGATTTCATGTTCACTAGCCTAGCAATTCGGCCATTCAATGCAAAAGTCTTTTCATCATAACACTTCACATAGTCAGTTAACCTTACTGGCCAGCAGGCTGATGTGAGGTTTTTATCTATAAACAAAGGTTCAAACAAACAACAACAAATACTGTGACCATTCTGAGAACACAGCAATGTGTTCCTAGCCTGGTTACCATCCTATTTCTACCAGGCTCCTTGCACTTGCTGCCCTATTTTTTTTAGCACCAGTAGGAATAGGACGGTACCCAGGCTTGCCTGTCCCATCAGACTCACCAGATCAGGCAGCTTACACTCACACCTGCCATCCACATCCTCACCCTCCTGCACCAGCTGGCTCACTCTGCGCTGGTCACCCTTAATAACTGCAGCATGGAGGGGCTGAAAGGGAGAATGAATTCATATGATTTGTAGATCCATATAGCCTGCCAAAAATCGCGCCCCTAACGGCCGGCCCTACAATTGCCCCAGCCAGCGAGAGATTGTGTAAACACAGGCTATAGACGCATTTGACGTCATCTGCGCCATGTTGGATTACAGCATACTAGTGTAAACTACAGGAAGATGCTACTGCTTACTTCAATTGCCTGTCGACGTGGTCATCGGATGACAGTGTATACAAAGGTAGCGTCTGTCTTTGTTTCTGAAGTTCTTTCCATAATGCTTCAACAATATTTGCCAGATGTTGGGCTGCTACAAGCAAGAGTTAATCAGGCTAACAGTTACCCTCTGTCCAATCCAGATTTTGTTATACAAGGTACACGTACCCTCGTCTAATCCAGATTTTTTGTGCCTACCCAGATTACAGATTATTTTTACCCAACCCCATTGTCCAATTCAACCCCTTTCCGGCTTTCGGTCCCTTTCCACATACCCCATCGTTACTGGCTTATTATTGACGTCATAATAATTTGCATCCCCTGCCACAAATTATGTTGTGTATTCAAAGGGGACTCTCGGAACTCTAGGAAAATTTTCAAAGTAGGCCAGAGTACAGTTGTTTTGTCAGAACAAGGAGGTTAAAAAAGTCTTTTTATAACCTCCTTGGTCAGAAAGAGATCTGATGCCCCTGAAGCCTTGGTCAGAGAAATATACCGGAAGTCCCAGACTACAGCCGTCACACAAACTCCGGTCTACTGATCGGACTACGTCGCAACTGTGCGCCAGTTATCGGCCTAAATTTCTTTTCAACAACTTACTGACCTTCATTTATATAGGTTTCGGCGCTGATCCTGTTAACAGGGTACAGAGGAGTCCTCCTTCCGACTTGTTTCTTCATCAAAAGAAAAACGAAAGTTCTGGGAAAGCCCGGTCTTCATCATCATCCAAGAAAGGTCAGAGTTTACTGGGTCAGAGTTCACCGAGCACCACGTGTTGTGTGATGTATTATGATTTTTTTCATTGATTATGTAAATAAGGTCTTCATTTGCATAGATTTCAACAGGTGATCATCTCTAAAAACACGCGACTTCTTGATGAAACACAAGTACAAACGAACTCCGTGAGGTGTGATTCCGACGGATACCGCCCGGTGGCGTTATCCAGTCATGATGAAAGTTACAAATGTGCGTTTGCACATATTGATATCTACTAAATGTTTGGTGTTATTAGAAAATCATTTTTTTATTAGACAAAAACAATCATTTTCTACTATCTCGAGATAATTGGTATATATCAAGATGTGGTCTACGTTTCTAGCATTAATCATTATGTAAGTTTTTAATACTTGGAAAAAATAGTTAAGTTTCATTGAAGCGATATGTACATAACGTTAAGTGCTGTAATTTCTCTCTAAAATGATAAAAAGGGTCAATAACGCCAATAAAACTAATTGTATGTAGTCCAGTGGTTAGCGGCCCTGCCTCTGGAACAAGCCGTGAGTTTGATTCCGGTTGTGTCGCTCACCCGACATGTACGCTACAGGAAAGGGTTGCAGTCCGTAGGACGGGACTGTGCACGTGGTCCACTGTTTGATTGTGCTTGACGAAAAGAGCTAGGGGAATTTCCCCGGCACAATGAACGTGTAAATACTGTACATGGCGTCTATACTCTCTGTCACGACCAGTGGAAGACTAGCTCTTCAGTGCCTGAGATCACTTTCCTTTTTTCTTTGTCAGTAGACCGGGTTCACCGTTCAGTGAGCTACAATGGAGATCACGGTGTATTCTTCCTTCGCATGTCCATCTCCTTTGTGTGGGTCTCACCTGCCGTGAGAATTCAGGGTCTGACGTCGCTAAGCCGTGAGTGACATATCTGATCATATCTGGCCGAAGTGGCATTTACCGGTGTCCCTGGGCCGTATGAACGTTGGCACGCGAATCTTTGTGCATTTGATGACCTCAAAAAGCATTGTCCCATTACGTAATATACACGGGACTCCGGAAGATAAGCTTATGAAATGTTTGTGTTCATCAATGACCTTTGACAAAGTCAACTGTCGACAATAACTAGACGCAACAACCCTCGACCAGAAAGGTATCTCAGTTGCAATGTCTTACCAGGCATGTGCCACAGGAGTTGCTGTCTTGTAGTTATAAACCGTTCATCGCGGTTTCCTCTTGAATGCACCCATCAGAATTTTGTCCATTGTATGCGATTGCTTTTCCGACACAACATTTTAGGAATTATAGGTAGACTACCTGTCTTATATATGCGAACGCCACATTATTCGATAAGTTCCATCAAAGTGCTTTAATAAGGTATTTTTTACATGTCCTTGGGGGACATACTAGTCACGCGATCCCTTTCTTGTTAATTACATTGATGGCCCCTGATCCATGCCCGTACCAGTATTTTGCTTGGAATGGTGTTCTTTCGCAGATGAACGGGGACATGCGGGCGTCGAAGGAGCAGGGGGTCCAGGGATATGCCTTCACCCCGAATGTAATGGAGTTTGCTGCGTTTTGGGGAAGATTTCAAAGTTAACATCGGAGGCTGTCCTGTCAAGACTGTTACATTGATCACTCTTTTCGGGTACCTGGGTGGGGGGGGGGGGGGTTGTCCTCTGAACCTCCCTCCCACCTCCCACGGGCAAGTGATCAAGTTTGCTTCTGTGTTTATCAGTCGCGTGATGCCAGGTAGGACACAGCAAAGCACTGAATGGTTGTTTGGGGTGAAAGACGATATCAATGTAGCCTGATTAAATCTCGCTTATAGCAGTCCGCCAAACATCCGCCGGCCTCCCGCGGGGAGGGGCCAGTTACAGCCCTGGACAGCGAAGTTTGTGTTACACAGACTAATATCAATGTAGGCAGTGGTCATGAAGACCAGTACACCCATGCATTTTGTGTTAAGCCCATTGAAATCTTTGTGTGGTTGACAAGGACAACCTATTGTCGACGTCACGGGTAACGTTATATCTTTGACCGAGCGAACGAGCTATATATATATAACGTTATAAATATCCTGTAACCTGAGGGTACCGACCCCCTGCCGCCATTTCAAGTGCATTACGTACCTGACGCAGCTAAGAGGTACGTCTTGCAGGATGGAAAATAAAAGCAAATGCACTTTACCAAATTATCATTTATGCAACATCAATGTTATTCCTTTCTGTAACATTTAAGCAAGAAAGTAAGTAGGCAAGAAAGTAATATTTCAGCTTCTGATGTCCGACCCAAGCCTCTTCTTTCAGAGAGAAAATCTAGTGAACCTAGTAGCGTGCATAGTCTAGTGGGTAGTGGCCCTGTCTCTGTACCAAGTAGCGGCCACCCGCACCCCCACCCGACATGCACGCTACTGAGAATAGTCGCGGGACGTTAAGCCGCGGTCCGCTGTTTATTCTGCTTGTACACCGGAACTCTGTAATTTGTAAATTTGTACTCGGAAAATTCCTCTAGATCTTTTCTTTATGTAGAAAAGATCTAGAGGAATTTTCCGAGTACAAATTTGAATACTGTATATAACGTCTGTCACGACTAGTGGAAGAGAAGCTCTTCAGAGAGCTAAACTGGTTCGAGAACCTTCGCATGTCCGTCCTTAGTCTCCAAGCAGACCCTGCGGTGCCTTAGAAATAGCATCAAAGCTGGCAAGGGATTTAGTATAGCTCCGGTGCCCGTTTGACTCCCTTTGGCAGGCTACATGTATCTCCCTTTGGCCGGCTATACTCCTTTGCCAGCTTTGATACTATCTCTTTAGGCACCGTAGGGTCTGCTTTGTGTGGGTCGTACCGGCCGTACCCGCCGTGAGAAGCCGATTGGTCTGACGTCACTATTTCTAGCGAAGTGGCATTTACGTGTCCCTTGGTCGTATTAACGTCGACACGCGATTTTTTGCGCTGTTCCTTGTTTAACCGTTATTGGCCTCAGAAAGCATTGTCTCAGAACGTAATGTACATACACGGGACTTCGGGAGATCAGCTTGTTAACGTACTAGTCACGCGATTCCTTTCTTGTTCCTTTAATACCCCGTTGGCCCTTGATCCATGCTAGTATTTTGTTTGGAAGGGTGTTCTTTCGCAGATGAATGGGGACATGCGAGCGTCGAAGGCACAAGCCTTATAGAGGGTCAGGGATATGCCCTCCCCCCGAATGTAATGGAAATTCCTGCGTTTTGGGGAAGATTTCAAAGTTAACATAGGAGGCTGTCCTGTCCTGTCCGGGGGGGTGGGGGTGGGGGGGGGGTTGAACCTGTGTTTATCAGTCGCGTAATGCCAGGTAGGCCACAACAAAGCACTGAATGATTGTGTTGGGTGAAAGACGATCAACGTAGGCAGTGGCCCAGAAGACTGGCACGCCCTTCAATTTTGCGTTAAGCCCAGTGAAATGTTTGTGTGGTTGACAAGGGCAACCTATTGTCGCAGGTAATATTATATCTATGACCGAGCGGACAAGCTATCCTGTGACCTAGGGTACCGGCCGGCCCCTGCCACCATTTCAAGTGCATTGTGTACCTGACGCAGCTCAGGAGAGTAGCCATCTCGCCAAACACCTTAAAGTTTATATCCTACACTATGTGGACCACAGTCGCCTTGCTTGTCTTTGTTGCTGTGTCTGGAGTGACAGCGGCCACATCAGGAGTGACGTTTACCAACAATGCCTACCTGGATGAGGCCATGAACGTTTTCCTACAGGTAAGTACACAGACCAGCCTCTTTGAAATTGAACAGATCACATCATTAGCCAGACACTAACTGACACCAGTAGATAAAAGGATGTAATCTTGAACCAGCTTTAATAGCTTACCAATTGGACGTAACAGGCGGTATGTACGACACATTACAGATTCATTCATTGTGCGGAGAAATTTCTCTAGGTCTTTGAGACAATCATATTGAATAGTGGAGTACGCTTTAAATGTCCGTCCGTACGCGTCCCAATGATTACAACCTTTGCCAGCTGCATTTCAGATAATGCAGAGTTCTAGTATTATCAACCTTAAGTTGCTCGTAAATCTTTGTTTCAGCCTGCGTTGCCTTGGCGAAAAAACAACCCATAGTAATCGAGTTAAACTTTTCATTCCATTAGTGTAAGGTATCACTTGCATATCAGATTCGTGCTCAGTCTGAGATCGGCCGCTTTACAGCTATTACTACCCTGGAAATCAGACTTTTACCCAGGGCCGACATGGTGTTTGGCAGCCAAGCTAAGACAGGTCTTCCAGAGGACCTTGAATAACCACTCTGGGAATTTGTCATGCGGGGAGAGTTTGCCAGTGTTCTGTGAGTTTTCGTTCGTGTTCTAGCCTAGCAAACTCTCCCCACATGACAAATCCCCGGAGTGCTTATCTAAGGTCCTCGGGAAGACCTGCCCGGGCTGCCGAATAGATTGCCCCGAAGTAAATGATTCATTCTCCTCGTGTTCAGTGGAGGAGGGATGAGACCACCGTCACCATGCAGCTGGAGGTACAGACCCGCGGGATGGTCGCCATCGGGTTCTCTCCGAACGGGAACATGCCTGGCTCGGACATCTTCGCCGGTTACGTCGGCGATGACGGACAGCCCTACTTCCATGTAAGTCATGTCTTACCCGGCAACAACTTCAATTTGACTGAGGCTATATAAAAGGTTCTAGCACCGTCAATAAGATTTTAGTACTATTGTATCCAAACGGGAACATGCCTGGCTCGGACATCTTCGCCGGCTACGTCGGCGATGACGGCCAGCCCTACTTCCATGTAAGTCATGTCTTTATCAGAAACAATTTCAATTTTGGCTATTGATAGGATAATAAAAGGTTCTAGCACCGTCAATAAGATGTTAGTACTATTGTATCGATCCCAACGGGAACATGCCTGGCTCAGACATCTTCACCTGTTACGTCGGCGATGACGGACAGCCCTACTTCCATGTAAGTCATGTCTTTATCAGGAACAATTTCAATGTGGCATAGACTATTGACAGGATAATAAAAGGTTCTAGCACCGTCAATAAGATTTAGTACTATTGTATCCAAACGGGATCGTGCCTGGCTCAGACATCTTCGCCGGTTACCTCGGCGATGACGGACAGCCTTACTTTCATGTAAGTCATGTCATCACCAGCAACAATGTCAATTAGGTGGCCATGGAGGCTATTGACGGGATAATAAAAGGTTCCAGCACCGTCAATAAGATTTCAATACTATTGTATCCAAACGGGAACATGCCTGGCTCAGACATCTTCGCCGGTTACGTCGGCGATGACGGACAGCCTTACTTTCATGTAAGCAATGTCTTTATCAGGAACAATTTCAATGTGGCCGAGGCTATTGGCAGGATGATAAAAGGTTCTAGCACCGTCAATAAGATTTTAGTATTATTGTATCCAAACGGGAACATGCCTGGCTCCGACTATTACGTCGGCGATGACGGAGAGCCCTACTTCCATGTGAGTCACGTCTTACCGGCCCGGCAACAACTTCAATTTGGCCGAGGCTATGTACTGACAGAATGTTCCTGTTAATAAAGACTTCTAGCATCGTCAATAAGATCTTGGTACTATTGGCATTATGTTCCTGTCAATAATCTATTCAATATTGGAAAAAAATGTTCCTGGCGATTAGATTTTTTGTAGGATGTTCCTGTTAGTAAGGATTTTCGCACTACTGACAAGATAATAAAAGTAGGAGGTTTGTTGAATAGAACGTTACTTTTATACGCATCATCCCTAAAAGAATAAGGGCCTTCGTACAATTACATAGGGGAGGGGCAAAACATTGAACATCAATTCTTAAAAGAACATTTACAGACTGGGAGAACCTGCTAAGAGGATCACAAAGGTGGCTTTCATTTAACAAGGCAGGTAGATGCATGCAACACTGATATAATTACACGTAGTATGTTTCAAAACAATCATGGCAGTATTGAAATTTAGTCTGTGACACAACCTTAATCCTGCTGATTCACGTCAACGGGTATTCAAACCCGACAGACGACACCACTGAAATAATTTCACAATTGTTGTACCTGTCCCATCTTGTGATGAATTAGAACAACGTTACATGATACGCAACAAAGACCAACAAAACTCTCCACATGAGGAACAGGATTGGTTACAGTTCCGTAAATCACCCTGATTGAGATGATCGTCATGCTTCTGCATTTCTGTTCTTTCGGCAGCTCAGTATAAAGCCAGTATAGTGTTTGCGTTCTTTACAATGAACTTTCAATGACTTTCTTTGCAAACCTCTGGGTCAATACAATAACTCGAATATCTCATATGTCACTTAAATAATAAGAGTTTTGTGACTTTCGTAATGCCCTAACCATAGACTTATCATATGCCTTATTATGATGCTCAACAAGTCCAAATCATATGGAAATAGCAGCGGAAACCTGGACTGGCACGCGGAAAACAATAGCCAATACCTCTTATAGCCAATGATATAATCAAGAGATCATGAGATAGGTAAAGATGCAAGGGAATGGAAAAGTTCCCAGACGTTCTGAATACATGTAAAGATCATAACTTGAAAGTTACGTTACGTCAGCGAATTGCTCGTTCCTTGAGAAAGACGGGTTGGACACCATCCCACACAGGGTTGACTCTCGTGGCAATGCCTTGCGATATCAAGCATTGCCGACAGAGTCAACAATGTGTGGGACGGTGGAGTTGGACAGTCGAGCATTTGCATAAGTCCAATTTTGTCTTGGCAATTACAATTTGACATTGATCCAGAATAAATATCGTGTTGTCGACCTAACATGATGTAACATCTCTATCATAGGATTTTTACGCAGAGGCACAGGAGCACCCAGTGTATGACGGGGACTCTAACCAGAACTACTATGACGTCCTGGCTACTGAGAACGACACGCACACCATCGTGTGCTTCACCAGGAGGATCGTACTCTGTGACTCCAATGACAAGACCGTGAACGTAAGTCTATGTGTGTGTGTGTGTGTGTGTGTGTGTGTGTGTGTGTGTGTGTGTGTGTGTGCGCGTGTGTGTGCGTGTGTGTGCGTGTGTGTGTGTGCGTGTGTGTATGTGTGGGGGGGGGGGTCTGTGTGCGTGCGTGTGTGTATGTATGTGTGTGTGCGTGCGTGTGTGTATATGTGTGTGTGTGTGTGTATATGTGTGTGTGTGTGTGTGTGTGTGTGTGTGTGTGTGTGTGTGTGTGTATGTGCCGCATCTTCAGTGGGACATACGCACAAGAGAGAAAGCTGGGAAGAGGCAATTGAGTGTGCGTCTTAAGCTAGTTGTTCTGGGGCTGGGTGGGGTGATTTGGAGCTTGTTATTACGTCAAAAGATATTTTGTCTGCCAACGCCAACATATCGTTTGTTCACTGTGGTCAATATGCTTTCAAGATTGTATCAAATGACATTCCGGACACTGTTCTTTCTGGGACAAAAGAAGGCGAATGAAGAAAGGGACGAATTGAGGATGTTTTGTTGATTTAAATCCTGAGATGCATGCCCTGTTCCTTCTGGTTGATCTTATTTTCCACGATGTATATGTTACTATTCAACATAATCTGAATAACGTCAAAGTCGTGTTGTGCTTGTCGTTAACTGTGTAGATTCATTACTTACATTTTGTCGAAAAGGTACACGAAGAATCTGTACTTTTGAATGTTTCACAAGTTCAAGTTACACATCTAGAATGTTTCATACCTTTGTTTTATACCTTTACACCGTGTGTAGAACGGGACCAACCGCGTGATCTGGGCCTGGCACGCGGATGACCCCACCGACGAGAGGTCGCTCCTGTACCACGGCGCCACCAACCGGGGGAGCCGCAGTCTCCAAATCCTCTACCCGCGGACCGAACAGGCGCTGCCTGACGATGTCCAAACCCTCGAGCTCTTGAACGTGAACGTACGTTAACAAATTGTTGTATGTAAAGTTTTTGTTTGCATGTCACTGTATGTACATTAATTGTTTTATTTTATTTTATTTGTGTAACGCATGGCCCCACTGCAAAGCAGTGTCAATCTCTGACCTGGGCAACCCTGGATATGAATGAATAAAATAAATAGATAAGATAAATCATAAGAGAACGCCCCTTGAAAACCACCCTAATGTTGCCATATGTTGCATGGATAAATAAACGAAAAAGAATGTGTCACTGACTAGCCCAAACTATCATTTAGGGAACCATCTAGGGACTCAGGAAGAAAGAGTGATGGGCAGACAATGTAAAGATGGAAGGATGATATTAGAGAATAGAGAGGCATTAAGTTATCTCTGAAAAAACAACAACAGAAAACCGAGTCTTCTTATTATGACGTATTTTGAAGATGTGTAAAAAATGCAAAGTTGATGTGACCGAATGATGATGACTATTCCCCAGTACTCCGTTCCGGGCAATCGGCACACCACCTACCTGTGCAGGGGGATCAAGATTCCGGACCTCGGCGGGAAGAAACATCTCATCAGGGTACGTCAGCAGACTGCATTGGGGACGTGTATGTATGTATGAGCGTGCGTGCGTTTATGTACATGTGCGTATGTATGAACCTGTTTCCGCGTGTTTGTGTGTGTGTGTCTGTGCGTGTGGTGGTGGGGGAGAGGGGGGGGGGGGGTGAATGAGAGTGGGTGCCCGTATGCGCGCGCGACGCGGTGTGTATATGTGTCTTTGTGTCTGTGTGTCTGTGTGTTGTGTGTGACATGAGGCTCCGGCGCGCGCGCGTGCACGTGAGTGTGAAATGAGAGTGGATGCCAGTGTATGTGTGTGCTTGCGTGTACGTGTGTGTACACGACATTGTAACTGTATCGTGTGGATCAGTGGCTGACGATGTTGGTTGACTCCGTAGTGGGAGCCGGTGATTCAGCCTGGGAACGAGGGTGCCGTGCATCACTTCGTGTTGTACACGTGCGGCCAGGAACCAGCTGATCTTGACGCGCACGATGGCCAAGAGGGCATCTGCTACTCCAACATGCCAGATGAATGGTACCACTGCACCATCACTCTACTGGCCTGGGCAATCGGCGGAACGGTGGGGACATCTTCAATTTTCATTTTGCATCATGGTTTTGTGGAAAGTCCGTTAAAAAGGGTGACGGATGAACCAGCAATTTCATTCTATGTTTGATTGAACAGGAAAGCCGTTCCAGTCTTTAACTGTTAACGCTGATATTCACTAGCTGCATGATCATAGCTTCTCTTTCCTTTGTTCAGGGCTTCAACCTACCACAGAACGCCGGGATCTCTATCGGCGATACGAATGATCCTAAATTCCTCATGTTGGAAACACATTACGACAACCCTGACATGAGGGACGGTAAGTCGGACTCTACAGTCGATAGCTTGAGTCTGTGCATGCAGATAGTGAAAGCAATGAGAAAATACTGCACAATGTTTGTACATGCACGTAAGGTAAAAGTATATCTGTGGTAGTCGGAGATGTAGTCATGAAGCTCATCTGTACATGTAAATGTCACAATGTATGTGATTATTGTTACTTTTCAATAAAACTTTTTTTTTTTAAATTCATCTCGCTACGGATGCGCAGTTGGAACGATGGAGCATAGAAAATTTTCTTTGGCGATATTAAAATTCAAGGATAAGTTGAAAGATACTCGTCTCTGTAGACATATTCTTTGGAATTGGACTGGATACGAGTAGTAAATTTTTGTACATTTTTATGAAGAAAAAACAGGAGTACAAGAAAGAAAAAGTATTCACCAAATGTATGTCCTGAGACTGTATGTACATTATTTTCATTTGAGACATCTGTTTCATCCTAGATATCGTGGACAGTTCCGGACTGCGGCTCTACCTTACCTCCACATTGCGAACGAACGAAGTTGGTGTGCTGCAGGTGGCAGTTGAAGTGAGACAGTCCCAGAAAATTCCGCCAGGAAGCGCTTCTCACACCACCGTGGCTCACTGTTATTCGGAATGCTTGCAGCAGGTGAATTTCTCAATATGTCAGCCATACGTTCCTAATATCCTGGTCATAATTTTTGTTCGTCTCTGTATGCTTTAATTTTATATACCTCCATGAAAAGGGGATTCTGTGTGTTTGTGATCTGTCACATTTAATTTAGCTGCAGACGTTATTTGTTTGTTTATTGGCTTGGCTATTCAACACTCACAGTCAGTGTTTCCCAACTGACTAGCCTCTGGCTACTACAAAGGGTTGGACGTTATTGAAAGCTATCCATTGAGTATGTTCAACCTGTAATTGATAACAACAGATGACAGCATCCTTCTTATAACCCAGGGAATGGAGGATGTTTCGGCGAGTGCTCTGAACGTCTTTGCCGCGTTTCCACACGCACATTTGGCCGGCAGGACTGTCAATATCCGACATGTCCGCGGTGCAAATGAGCTGCAGGAGATATTCAAGGATGAATTCTACGACTTCAACTACCAGGAAACCGTCCCACTCGAGGAAACAAGACAAGTACTGCCGGTATGTTGCTTGGTGCCTTTTCTTTCAAGAAATGGTGGCATAAACATAAACATTTGAATGACTCTTCTAATGGATGCTTCAATCAATTCCAAATATGACCCTCTATAGATCTATTTCACACCGGACTAACAAATCCAAATGCTGCTTGTTGTTTATTCTTGTACCAGTATTCGTCTTTGTCAATTTTAATCTTAATTTTCCACAGGGGGTGTTGAATATATATTTGCTTGTTAAAGTGCATTATCTCTGTGTCCTGTACCTTCTCGTGTAGAATGATGAAAAAATAATAGTATCGTGGAAATGAGTCAGGTCTTAAGACAGATGCTCAGTTTTGCAGTAAACATTTTTATCCATGTTATCATAATGTCTCATAATGTTTTGCTTGTACATTGGCGTTGGCAGGCTTGGTCACTGGCACATGTTTGCTTGTTTCTTGTTTCTCAGGGAGACAGCATCTTGATGGAGTGCACATACGACACAACGGACAGAAGCGACGTCACTTACGTAAGTAATATTAACGCGACTATTTCTACTAAGACCATGTCCACATACGTATACGTCGTGCGACCGTCGTGAGATCGCAAGCTGAAGGCATTCTTGAAACAGAAAAAAAAGTTTGACACAGATCCATTTTGGTTGCCGTGTTGTCGCTCAGCGATGATGTCCGATGGAAGGGGGATTTAAGTTCATCATCCACGTTTTGCTTCAGTTTTAGTTAATGTTAATGTTCTGTTTTTGAATACTGTATTTTTTCCTGTGTTCAGGGAGGTCTGGCTACTGCGAACGAGATGTGCATTGCTTGGCTTCTGTATTACCCCAAAATGGCACTGACTCGGTGTGAAAGCTGGCCCATGTCAGACTGGTACCTGACAAGTCTGTCCGCCACATCCACAGAATACAGGTAAATCCCAAATCGGTCCAGGTATGAATGAGACTAGAACTCACGACAAAACGTGGAAGCTTGGGGCTGAGCAGCTTTCAGACGGCTTTGGCCGGCTGAGGTCACAAGGGATGTCACCTGACATGAAGGTCACGGTTGTGGATTGGTGGGAAATGGTGGTGGCGGCCTTGGTCACAGTTTGAATTGGCGTGCCTACTACGTTCGAAAAAAAACAACGTTTTTTTCCGCTAAACATTCTGACAGACAGACAGAAGTTCAAGTGTAGAGCCAACGCCCACCTCAGTGATGCACCTCAATGTCGATCAGCGTCCTGTCAAGTACAACCCAGCTGCTAAGAAAAAAAGCTGACTAATGCTGTAAAACTTGAGCGCTCTTTACACTAGCGTTTTCACCTTTGCCAAAGTCGTCTCAGAAAACGCTAAATTCAAGACGCGATATTTGGCGAAGTAGATCCATTCGGGGCGACGACAGTATCCAAAAAGTGCTTAACAGTATTCAATTGGCAGTATCCTTGAGCTGTCAAGCCCTTTAGGTGCTGTCTTTGCCCCCAATGGATTGAAAGATCTGCTTAGAGAATACATATTTTGACCATGTTTACTCCCGTCTTTAATTGTCTATCTCTCCTTTATCATCACACAGTGCGGACAAGCAAGACTTTATCGCCACTGCCCCGGCCAACTTGGTGAATCTGACCGCTGATGAAATCCTCAGTTCGGGCGTGACTTGGACGGACGAGTTACGGGCAGCATTCCAGGTCAGTGATGCGTTCGACTGATGTACAATGTACTTCGAAAAGTGCGGAGTAGAGCGTAAGGAAAAGCTGTCAAAAACGAAATTGTTAGGACCTTATAAATCCGTTAAATATTCAGAGTTTCTGGTACATGTTGTTTTTGATATCGTGGCTCAAAAATTCAATCATGCAAAACTTGTTTTGATTAACATTACTAACAGTAACATTGATCGGTTCCTGCCACACTTTAGTGAATGTGACTAACATATGGGAAATAGAACTATGAAACACACACAAAAAGACGTACGGATAACGATACCTCCCCGTGACACGATGGCCTCTTCCATTGACCCTATGACCTGGCATGTCTCTATGCTGTCAGATAAATTGACCTCCACTTTCTGTCACTCTCACAGCTCTGACCTTTTCCCTTGACTTAATTCGGAAATAACTTTGGAAACACAGACAGACAAATATACAAACTCAATATCACCTAAACAATAATTTATTATCTATTTGTTTGACTGTGCAGCTGTACAATACTTACGTAAACGGAGATACTAGTAACGAGAATGATTTGCTTGCCTGAGGACAAAATAAGTCAATGAACATTGATGCTCTTTATACATTGTGCATCCAAGGAGCTTTTATCCTTGGTGCATCTTACATCGGTTTTATTCGTTTCTAGTGTAATGAAGTCTTAAACATCTATCTAACAATCTAACCTTATGTGTGTTGTGATGTGTTTAAGTTTATGTCTTGTTGTTTTCAAAAGCGCGGAGAAACACAGGCCGCGAGGTTTGAGCTGTGCGCGGACAATTCCAACAACATAGTACACGGGGATGGCACGGTCAGTAAAGCTCCTCTCTACTGAAGTATCATACTTGTTTAGACATAGGACTTACGTTCAAACACGAATAAAGTATATGTCCGTACATTCAACCAACCTTCTTCATAATAAAGGATGTAAGTTTTTC
This sequence comes from Branchiostoma floridae x Branchiostoma belcheri, assembly GCA_019207045.1. Taxonomy (NCBI): domain Eukaryota; kingdom Metazoa; phylum Chordata; class Leptocardii; order Amphioxiformes; family Branchiostomatidae; genus Branchiostoma; species Branchiostoma floridae x Branchiostoma belcheri. The sequence continues at coordinate 7,650,647 of CM033028.1, forward strand.
GTCCAGACGAAATTATCAATTTATGTAAATATATTCATAACTAAGAATATTAATGTTTTTATGACTTTTATACATGCAAATATGTTCATAACTGATAGTTAACGATACAAAATGTTGATTAGTACAAATTTATTCTTTCGGAATTAAGCAATCACATTTTAAACAGGGCTTTAAAGTTTAGCCCCACTAATGATAAAGTTACATTTCACACACTTTTGACGTCACGTTTTTGAAAAAAAAGTGAGAGGGCCATGTAACGTTATCCCCGTGAAGGCACGAGGTTCGTTTGCAAATTCTGGGCGCCTACTTTAGTCTTTACCTCTGTTGGAACGAATATTCTAAGTCTGAACATAAATGACTGGGATCAATTTTTACCCTGTCAATGCTCTAATATTTGCTTTATTCTCTGTTTGCATGAGAAAATTAAACCTCCTAAATTATACTGAATCTAATTCTAATGAAGTTTCTTTCCATTCTGTGTGCATTCTCAGCGCCCTGCGCCTCCCGTGATCGAGTTCCCCTGGGTGTCGGCAGACGAGTGCTCAGGTGGGGACGCTGCCGCTGCCAACATTGCCGCCAACCTGCTGATGCTTGTCATGGCCTACATCATCATGAAAGTCATGTGAATGTTCTGAACTTCAGTTCATCTGACTATTGGTGCCAACAGTCTTTGTAACTTACAGCTCTCACTCACTCACTCACTCACTCACTCACTCACTCACTCACTCACTCACTCACTCACTCACTCACTCACTCACTCACTCACTCACTCACTCACTCACTCACTCACTCACTCGCTCTATTCAATTGTTGCCAGAAAACACATACTTTCTCTTTACTTCTTCCTCCTTGACTCTTGAACGTTTCTAACATTTGCTTCCGCACCATAACTCCATGTTACAGGTGAACTAATTGTGCACCTGGTTCATATTCCCTGTTGGCATATTGGGCTGCTTCAGAAGTCAAATGGTCACATCTGTGGCCTCACGGTTTGAGTTTATATTTGCAGTGGATTGCATCGATTTGGGTTCAATGTTTTTGTATGACTTCAGAGATTTACGTAGATGATAAAGTAGTATACTCGTGTGTAGTCTAGTGGTTAGTGACCCTGCCGCTGGACCAGAAGGACGTGAGTTTGTATCTTGTCTGTTAGTTGCTCATCCGACACACACGCTACTGGAAAGGGTTGCAGTCCTTAGGGCGGGACGCTAAGCCATGGACCACTGTTAATGTATCTGTCTAAGACAGCTAGGGGAATTTTCCCACTATAGTTAACATGTATATATTGTAAATAACGCCACAAACTATAGAAAAGTAGCTCATTGAGCTTGAGGTTGTTGAGCTTAACTTGAACTTTAGATCAGAAGTGCCATGATTCAATGAGCAAGTTGGAAACAAGGATGTTGCTGAGGCTTTTGCATATGGATTTACATGTTAATCGCGACTGAGTTTGATTCGTCCTTTGCATACGTACTTAAATATTTAAGTATTTGGGGAAACAATTGCCCTTTTTGCAATCAGAGTAGGATGTCTTTGACTATGTATGTCTAGTTCTTAGGTAATAGTCTTGTATCTATTGTACGTATGTGTTACAATGAGTAAATGCTGTAGTGTTTATACATTCTCTCAATTGTCTGTTTCTGTGTCCATGTGGTGAAAGATAATTACTTTTCTGAAACGTCAAAGTATGGACCAACGACCACGGATCCATGGTATTGGAATAATTTGAATAATGTAACGACATATTGCAATCAATTTTAATATTTTTTTCTACATAAACAGATGCGTAAAACTTGCATGTAGCACACGGGAATGCAATTAAAATTTTACAATGAAGTATGATAGATTTTCTTTCACTCTATCTAGCCCCCCAAGTGTCATTGATATCTACGGTCACTTTTTATGTTGTCAGCAAATAAGAAACGTTAGCTCGTTTGGGCGTGATGTACCATGTAACGCCATTCAATACAAAAAGCAATAACACTGCTTCAAATACATTTCAAGCCTCCACGCAGAACGCCTCCTCTGATGTGTACGTATCAATCAAGGCTTCTCCCCGCCATTTTGATGCTCTGTCAGTTTCATGTCGAAGCCAGAGATGATGACGTTGAGGACCGTGATGACAACTATCATGACTGTCACGGCGTTGTTTAGGAAGTGCAGAGCTCGACTAGACTTCGTACTGTTGTGTTCTTCCACCTGAAGAAAGAAAATAAAGGTTAAAACCCGTATGGAAATCTGTACCAGGAGGGATTGACAAGTCAGGAGCCCGCGAATATGAAGGCACGCTACGCTCAGTGGTTTATTCGGTTGGTAGAAACCGAGTATGCTTTAGGTTATAACACAGTTAGAAGAACAGGCAGCAGCCTGAAATGAGCTTTGTGATTTGAGTAGACACATTATTTCCTGAGGGGTTTTGACATAGGAAAAGCAAAGAGCTAACCTACAAGAATCTTTGATTGTTAAAATAGTTTTGCTGAAGTCGAAATGGGGTTATCCGGTGTTTTGTTGCCTACTATTTCTGCTTTTGTTATCGCATAAAAAGAAAAGGGAATGTTATTTTCTAGTTGAAACGTTAATTACTTACCGCCTCGATGTTTTGTGTGTACAAGTATCCCAAGATGGCGGCCACGATCAGCTGTATGCCGATGGAAACTCCCAGGAACGACAGCAGCACGGTGTAGAACTGGTCGTCTGGGCGCTGAGGAGGGGAAGAGCAAAGGTTTGGCAGCCTGACTAAATCAAGCATCCAACAACCCTTCCATTGAAGCCCCTTGGCCGTTTACAGCTTTTAAGCTCTAAATATCAGATGGGCATCTTTAAAAAGATACCCATATGATATTTAGAGAAAAATCTCTGTTAAATGGCGTCATCACGCCTCATTGAAAGTTAAAAAATCTCGAGATTTTTTTGATAATCGTGAGATTTTTCGAAACAATCTTGAGGTTTTTCACAACAATAGATCATAGATCTTTCGGAGAGTCTGAAGATTCTTTGAAATTATCCCAAGATTTTTTTCCATACATCTGAAGATCTGGGACTTTGTTGGTCTACGATGTGTTCTGACATGGACTAACTCTTATTGCCAGACTGACAGAACTGTTTGTTCTACATTTTCCTCAAACTACATAAAGAGAAATACAAGAAAGGCCAGTTAATTGCACAACGGATTAACGCACACTTCTGTTAACTGCACGGAATCCTAAAATCCCAAACGGGTGCGGTCTAGCTGGAAAGCTTCTCATTAATGCACCAGCCGAATAATTGCAAGAAATACGCTGAGGAATAGGCTGTGCATTTAAACGGCTTCTGCTGTATCGTTACCTGCAGTAGGTACTTCAGCTGTGCGACGTTAGACGTGAGCAGTGCCAGGTCCAGCATGGACTGGGCGATGGTTTTCCTTCCGTCGTACCGACTCGGCTCTTTGATCATGCACCGGCACTCCCCCCGGGAATGGCCTGCACTAGAGCCGTTTGACTCCATCTTTGAAAGTTCCGCCGAAGGCTTGTCGTATTTAGATGGCTGCGGGTGTAACGATAAAATACGTATTCTTTTTGATAAGAATTATAGAGAAAACGCATTACACTCTGTCTATAGACCTAGAACAGAAATATGGCCATGTGACAGATGACGAAATGTTTACATACAACGAAATGATATGTGAGTTCGGATGACGTGACATGTTGTAAGAAGAGAGAAGCATGTAAACTATATACAAATAAAAATAAGAAAGCGTAATTTTCCCATTATTCTTTTTGTATCCAATTTACCGTATTTAGCCCCAGTGGGGTACGGGCATGCAATTAACTTTATTGTCATTGTCAATAACAAATACATATATGCCATCAATGGACACCACAAGCATGCCCCAGGATAAGGTTATAGAATATAATTTAATTAAGTAGAATATTACATAGTTTGTCTGAAACTCTCTCACTCTCTCTTTACATAAAAGTTCAAATAGTCAGTATGTGTCCTTGAGCGCAGCGAGGCCACCAAGCCACGTTTAATTAATGGCGGTGTGGGTCCTTGGTCGCACATACCCGAGTAGAACAAACATTCGCTTCACTGTGCCAAGGCCTGGGGAAAATGATGTTGTGTTTCTGATTACAGTCCCAAAGAAACCAGGGAAGTTAGGGATTCTCTCTTACTGTCAACTGTCCAACATTCTGGTCATTGGTGGGATGAGGTACATGCCGTACACGTTATCTGTTTCATAGAGTATCAAAAACGACATGGTCCATGCCGGCGGTCAAAAAAAGGTCTTCAATCTCATTGAAGAAGGCTAGGGTCCGCAGGTTTTGGCAGGGTCGGTCGGGAAAACGGAAACACAACATTTTTGCCTAGCCCTAAGTAAATAGGCCCTTCACAGAGTAAACTATCCTACTGAGTACGGCTGCACCAATGCAAGCAGTCAGTCTTACATGTGGAGGTCTTTAAACTTAAAATTTCTTCTCGTGTGTAAGTCCTATAGAAAAACAAGGCAGTCTTGGAATATGTTTTAAAAGATAGATTTCTTCGGATTTTAGAATGTAGGCAGCAAGATTTTCTCCGTCATAAATCCATTTTCAACATAGAAGGGGTGCGTTCTTGCCAATTTTCTCTCTTTTTGCCTTCAAGATAGAACACAGTGGAGTCGAAGGCAATTGGTCGCAAAAACAGTCATCACAGTTTATCTGAAATCACGTGCATAGCATAGTCAGTCTGTAGTCACCAGGCACCAGGACTCAGACATATTCACAACATCAATTAAACCCCATCATTTTCAGCCGCTCTTACGTTTTGAAACTGTGCTGTTCAGACAAACTTACCTTCTAAGATAGCAACCAAATGTACCCAGCTTAACTTTACAAGTGAAGAAATGGTAAACAGCTCACCATTTTTACGTTCGTTACGTCCTTTTAGAGTAAGAGGAACGCCCGGTTGACTGAGGCCGATGACGGGACGTCTGGGACAAAATTTTGCCGCCTGGTCGTCAGTAAACACTGCAACAGCCAGCACCGCCAGGGGAATGTACACGGGTGTCTCGTCCAACCACCGGGCAGTGTTGTGTCACGTGGATCAGTTTTACTGGCTTATCAAAACGTATTTAGTGAACTGACCAAACTGCATGTCCCGACCGACTAACCAACCAACCGACTAACCAACCAACCAACCAACCAACCGACCGACCGACCGACCGACCAACCAACCAACCAACCAACCAACCAACCAACCAACCAACCAACCAACCAACCAACCAACCAACCAACCAACCAACCAACCAACCAACCAACCAACCAACCAACCAACCAACCAACCAGGCAACCAAACAAGCAAACAACCAACCAATTGCAACAGGCAACCAACCAACATACAAACATACACACAAACATACAAACATACATACATACATACATACATACATACATACATACATACATACATACACACATACATACATACATACATATATACAAACTATCGCACATTCAAGTAAATGTATTTTATCTCATAGAACAAAATGTTGACACTATGAAGTTCGATGTAAACATATTTTATTTAGGGTCTTTCATAGATTCTGAAAACATATAACGTTATGTTAGCTAGGCACAGCCTAGAATAAAGCAAAAGAATACATATTTCACACGGTAACATTGTAGGTTCACAAATATTTCATGCTTATGACATTACTTCATCTCTAGATAAATAAATAAATACTTTTGAGGAATGTTTCCTGAATGAATAAATCAGATATAAATATCTATAACAGATTCATTAGAAAGTTTGATAAATAGATTATTACATACAAGCAGCATTGGAGGAACCATTAATCCTTTTCAAATTAGATAAAACCATTTCCTTAAAGATATCGCCGTCACAAAATATACATATATGTTCCTAATATATATAAATACATTCCACTTATGCCTTTTCAAGACAAAGTACTAGTATGTTACATAGAAGTCACTGTGACTTAACATTGAAACATGTACTACTATATTTTTTACATCAAATTTACTACTGTTTGAGGAAATGTACAAACCGGAAGCTGTTCCTTAAGTCATTTCCTGTTCGTTAATTTCAAAGTGTCTTTCGTTTCGTTTTATAGTCGGACTTCCTCATGCGGGAAGGGAGGGTCTATGGCGTAATAGCCACGCTTTCGTGACTCACGTGAGTACAGGGATATTCGAACGTCCTAGACTAGGTTGATCCAATTAGCTTTACGAATGGGAACAATGCATACAATTCTTCTCGCCTCCGTGTACTGTACAAAATGTCTATTTCTTTGCAATTTGAAATCGAAATTAGCAGCTACATTTCCTAGTTCAACGGTCAAAAGCGCCACCTATAATGTTTCCTTGCATTACAGTCTTAAAAGCGTATTGCTACTTGACCATGAGGCCTGATCATGATCTTTGCGTCTGATTGAATACGTCTGATTTTCTTACCACATCAAATAATGTGTATACTACAGCCATTTTTCGACTTTTCTATCATAACATAATGATGCCTTTCTTGGCTAAGCAAAGTAGCGAACTTACAATGCTGGTACTACAAATAAGTTACTAGTAAAACGTTACTTTCAAAAACACAAGTTGGTCCGACACGGACCTTACCTTAGCCAAACATGGTTTGGTGGTCTGAAACAACGAGATATCGCATATCTGTTGTGTTTTTACAGAGGCTCTACGGCCACACAGGCGTTGGGCACGGTGAGGTGCACGCACTTGTAGCGGTAGGTGTTGTCGGCGCCGCCACACTCTTCACGGACCAGCACGGGTTTGGTGTAGGTCACGCTGTCACAGACCATGGTCCAGTTGAATTCACCGTTTTGGCCGGGAAACGTCGACTGGCACCGAGCGTAGGCGATGTCGGTCGGGAATCTGTTAGGGTTGGAGTCGACGATGACCTGCCAGGGACAGTAGGCCCGCTGAGACAGGTCGTTCTCGGCCGGCTGCAGACAGGTGCCGCTTTCGCACGGGTTCGTTCCCGACGACAGTTCCTTCGTCTCAGGGTTGTTTGCCGAGGAGCAGTCGGTGAGAAGCTGGCTGAGTTGGGCGGCGGAGGGCTCACTACAGCCCGACCGTCCTTCGGCTCCCGCATCGGTACCGTCGGTCGGGTAGGTGTCCGTTGTGGGGATGGCGACACCACTGACAAGGACGCCGCCTAGCGCCAAGAAGGAAAACAGGGCCTGCAGACAAACATCGAGAATAAAGATTACTTTTCATGAAAATGTACCATCAAAATTTTCATAGAACTTGGCGAAAGAACTTTAATTAGAAGGACATATACATCAGACTGCGCAGTACGAAAGGTGACCATATACCCAGGCCACCTTCTCAATTACGCTAGCCGAGTAAAGTTTTGGCCAATGAATAAAACAAAAGTTTGAGAGTGCTGAAATTATGCCTCAAATCTGAAACACACCACAAAGAGACAAACTTTAAAAATCGTTTGTGTTTTGGCCTGGTTAAGGTAGACGTAATCGCGGTCTACTAGCACCTCGCACTAGATACCCCGGTCTAACACTCTGCTTGGAGTATGGCCCGCTACCAAAAAAGTTGGCAACCGATCTCTAATTGAACACAAGTTGCCAACTTTTGTTAACGGGCCATATGGCCCAAAGGGTTATCGTCTAGCTAGCATGACCCAATCAAGATTCTCAGCCCTTTCAAAGGTCGAAGAGGCCCAGTAAGCCACCGACATCTAGTATTGTTTTCTGTATGTCTGTTTGGTTGGAACACATAATGAAAACAGCACAAAATAGAAAACCCGATAAAAACGCATAAAACACGTCAAAAACAGGTGGAGAATAACCCCTAAATCTGTTTGGTTATTGGAGAGTAGGTGGGAACGGCAACCAGGCTAGTTCGGTGAGTGCACTATACTTACCATGATAAAACTCGCCATGAGGATTTTCTTGCAGACAGTAGAGCGCGATTTGTCCTGAGAAGGAATGACTTGTATCGGTGACAGGTGGTTCGGAAGATTCCTGAGTAGAGTAATCGGCAAAGTAGTAGTCTTCTGTGCTGCCAGCCTTTCCGAGAGTGGGTGTTGGTATGATCTGAGACACCACCATCCTCACTGGCTTTTTATACACAATTTGGAGGAAACACTGTTGGAAAATCTTCTTTGATTGTAAGAATACGAGGATGATGAAAATAGGCTATTTTTGCCGGTTGACCACAGCGTCTTGGCGGCCGCTTGCTTTGGGAATCCCCATGAGTAAATATTACAACACCAAACAACCGCGCCCGCAACTTCCGGATCCGGTCGGCCGGAACGGAGAGAGCAGTTCCGTGTTTGGCGTCAACCACCTGCGATTTAAGAAGAGTTACAATTTCTGTCATAAAATGTAAGAACAAAACAAAACAAAATCAGTGTTTCAGATTAGTGATATCGGTTACTGAGTTTTTTCCCTGTGTGTTACATTACATCTTCTATTGCATACATATCTTTGGCCGGTCCCTTATTTTACATACAATAGTGTGAATGAACAAAAAAGTGTATCCAAACAGATGTTACGGTGGACAAGTTTTCTGACCAGACAATTTCTCTGACAGTCATTTTCCGCAAAGGATAGAAAGCATTGCAATTGTCTACTCCAACATCTGCTTGGAGATTATGACTAATGAATTCTGCATTAAGAAGCACAGTATTTCATCTAGATGCTGTAATGATGTGACCCTTAAGGCAGGGTTAGTCATTTCCGTCACGTGATGTCTAAGGCATGCCATTAGTTCTCTTTTGTCGTAGATCGTAGGTTTCAGGGGCAATCCTAGCCAGGGAGCACCCCTTTGAGTTTTATTTGGAAACTTTCCTCACTTCCGGAGCGGGGATTTCCCAGTACCGGGCACGTGATGTTCTGTGGGCAGTGAGCATGCAAAAAACACGTGTAGTGGTCTTGTTGGTTCTTCCCCCACTCTCCAAGCAGACGTGTGTGTGTGTGTGGGGGGGGGGGGGGGGGGGGGGCTAATCGTGACGTTTCTAAGTATCGTTTTCTATGATAACCCGCCTTTTTCACCTCCGGCAAGGAACCACAGCTCCAACGGGGATACCGTGTGTGTGATTTTGGTTGTGTGTGTGTGTTTATAACTCTAAATCATTTTGGTGGATTTGTTTATGGGTACTTATTAAGGTTCCTTTGCGATTTGGGGCCCACCGGTAGTATTCTTCTTAATACAGAAAAGGGCAGGTAGGAAAACGTAACTATTTAGCCTCCCACATTTACCAAGTTTACCAAATCGCCTTTGCCCTGAATTTTCCAAGGAAAGGTTGGATCGCCGACAGCAGTGGCCGGGATTTCTTATCGTTCCCTCAGGTGAGCGGTAAAAAAATCCCGGCCACTACTATCTGATTCTATCTCGCCAATCCAACCTCTGCTTGGAGAATACTTCAACGTTAACATGACGATATTTCATTCTCTTTACCCTTCTCGTTCCTTCGAGTCTGACATTTCCCCGGCAGGTTTACTTTACTTATTCATGTCACGGGTTCTGTGCTTGGGTCTAAGATTTCAAGTGTATTGTTCCTCACTGGGCCTGTGTATTGTATCTATAGAATAGCCGTGTCACAAAGTATGGTCAGGAATGGGGAAATTCTTTTGGACAGGGTCACGCGGGGGTGTGACGGACATCGTGGCCAGGAGAAGGAGCCCGGACAACAACTTTTCTCAGAAGAGGAAACGCAAACAATTAAAGGAAAGGAAAAAAAAAACGAGGACTGTGTAGGGAAGAACATGTCTGATATACAGAACAACGTGTCTGATACGGTATGCTGGTGGTTTTCACATATCTTTTTAAAGACTTCCTTGCACAACAAGAAGTCACACACACGCACACAATTGCAATGATAGCACTCTAGCATCGTTTGTTCAGAGTGTTAACCACGTACGGCAAGCAAGAGGAGACCTACAAACAGTCGCCGCAGTTAGTCCTGTGCGTCTGACTGTTTGCAAGTGTTCCGACTGCTATTGAATTACGCTTATGTGCCATAGTCCGTATAGAATGACTGCAGTAGCCGGAGTCCATTGTAGTAAAGATTGGAAGTTTGGCAATAAGAAAATGGGAATAAGAAAACAGCACGTGATAAGACCCCTCCCCTCGCAAAAAACTTTCCACAGCCATCATTTCATGTGACTGACCTCAATCAACAGAACTTCCCCATAGCTTGTGCAAATATTTTCACCACGCCTTAATTAACTTCCTCTGACGACATAACATCACGGCATGTGCGTGTGGCTTGGAGCACCTGTTCCTGACAGGACAGGAGGGGAATCCCCGCCACGGGTAGGGCTTGTCCCGCAGGCAAGGTGATACCAAGAATTACATGAAGGAAATCAAGATTAATTTACTCGGGTCGGAGATTAAAATTTACGTCTTTCAATCCGTACGTACGTACTATGACGTCAAAAGCTCTTCGCCTACGTTGACAATTCCATTCCAATGGTTCTATTGGCGGGAACGAGGAAATATATACATTTGTATTCAATCAATCAATCAATCAACCAATCTTTATTGCACAACTATTGTAACTTAGACAATGCATGGCAAGTTCTAAAGCAGTACATGTACAAAACATCAAGACTAATACTCACGCGATTATTATCCCGGCATATAACATGTATTCCTTAAGGCGAAGGAGTCTAGTTCTTTCTTACTGAGGCCATCCCGTGAAAAACGTGAGAGGTGGCGAAGCCTTACTACACTAAATAGGTATAAAACGGCAGTAAGCTTTGCCTTATTGGGAGCGACCTTTCATCCAAACAATGTTATCTTGTATAAAGCGTCTGTTTGCCTAGTCAAAAACAATGGCAAACATGGCCTCCGTTCTTGTCCCCGTCGGACATTCAACAACCACGCGTAGTTTTCTGATAGACAGGTTTTCGTGACGGTATTTATCTGAAATTACGGCGTAGTAGTTGAACTAAAAAATGCCAGGGGTTATAGCAGAGGCCCGTAGTTTGCATGCGTTTGTCTGTAACTTATGTATAGCTAAGTATTATTCAATTATAGTATATCATATAACCGGAAACGACGAACGAGCAACTAGTCTACATACCTGTTCCGGCACATGAACATGCAGAATAGCACGTCTCCGCTAAATTAATTGTGAGATCACTATTTCGGAGACACCTTGTTTTAATGAGTGGATATCTAGAATGAACGGCGAATTCTGTAACGTTAACGCGTATGTAACTCCATATTCAAGTAGAGGTACTTTTATCAGGGTACGAAATACGGAGTCATTTGTGTCTTAATATCATACAATACATAAGGGCAGACAAAGTTATGAAACGTTTTGTATATATAATTTCCTCCACCAAGAAGGTTTCATATTCGATAGTGGTTCAGTAGCATAGCACAAGAAGCTAAATTGCTGGATTGTTACGAAATCTTACTGCATTTGGTATTTGATACGTATTCACCGTGTGAAGAAATGGCGAGATTCTAGGCCCCTGCCGCCGTCTTTGGTACTGCAGCGTAACTGCACGTTTTATGTGTAACGTTAGGTGTCGTGTCGACATGACATAGGCTCCTGGCTCCCGGGAATCAAACCCGAGCCTGTCAGTTCACAACTCAGCGTCGCTAAACCGCTACGCCAAAAGGTCCGGACCATTTTGGAATGGCCAGTTGGTAGTGCTTGAGCCCCACAGTTACACTTGTCTTTGGCATGGTTGAGTTTGATTTACATGTGATCATATTCATTAACTTCTTATATAAGGTCATACAGTATAGGCGGGACATGTTTAGACTAGTCTAAGTTTGGGGAAATTTAGGCCACAGCAAGCACATTCTATGGATGACATTCGTTCATGTTCAACTGATTTTTCTCTTCCGAAGATGATGGGCGAGAAAGTACTAGTACCAGAATGGGAAATTATATCTTGTGGTATACCGGAAGCTTTCATTGTAAAGTTACTTAGTTCAAGTGACATTACGATCTCGGGGAGACTAGAAACCACTCGGCGGTGGGCGAGACTGATGATGTACACTAAATCCCTTCGCCCTCTCCATAAACCTTAGTTTATTTAGTTTTTTTTTTAAATCCAGGAAAGTACACATCGCCTACTGGCGTTTTTCAATGCCTCCTGGGGGGTCGCGGAGACCCAAACATTAAATAACACAAAATCATAACAACTGATCAAAATGAAATCAAAGATCAACTTAATTAACTAACCGATTCGTTCATAAGTCATCAGCTATTTACAATACAAACAACTCAAGATAACTTAGTATAATAATAGTTATAATGAAACGTAAGGAGATTACGAAACGTGGAATTTGCATATCAATGTGTCGCTGGTCGGGCAGTGTTTGTTACAAAGTTGATTTGCAAATGAAAAATAACAGAAAAGAACATAAAAGTCAGTCTTAGCATCAAAACATAGTACAGAAATCAAACAAAAGTATGAGTATGGAAAAGCTTTCTTTCTATACCTTATTCGTGATGGCCTTAGCAGAAAGTGAGCAATATCGGAAGGACAATAAAAACACATTCATTGAACTTCACAAATGCATCAATAGTTATTTTTAGATGTCAAGCGAAAACTAAAGTGCACCCATGCAAAATGAAGACTCCGCGATTACCAAAACTGCAATAAAATCAATGATCAGAAGAGGTCGCCTCTGCACGAGATCCCCTCCATTTCACATGGTTGCTTCCTCGGTTCAAAGGTTAGGATTACGTCACGTCTCGATAACAAGTTCGAAGATCATTGAATATGATGTATGGGCACGTGAGCGGCCGTGTGTCCTATTTACCTGCCAAACTCTGACTTTTCTTTCCATATATCCATAATCAATCTACGGTATCGGTGATCAGACCTTACAGGCGACCATGGAGGTCCAGAAAAGACGGTGAAAAGGGACCTTTCCGGCGGGAACCCGCGGCGAAAACGACCCGTCTTTCCTCTCACGCAACCGCCAGTAAACGATCAAGGTTTGTTGTTCTTTTGGCTTCTTGGCGACTAGTGGGCCCTTTATCTCTCCCTGTCAACACTCTGGAGTCTGGTTGTTAATTCTCTAGCCCCATGTGATGATTTCTACTCTAATTTAGACTCTTATGTCAGTAAATAAATGTTACAAAGATCTTTTAGGATAAAATTTACCATAAAATTCCTACAGAGCAACGCTCGCTCGGTAACGAGCATGCGTTGCTCAAGCTTCAAGTCCAAATGAACTTCACCTTTCATACCGGATTCAGGGGTTATGTTTACAATAGTACAGGAAGCTAGGTAGTCAGCGATCCATATAGACTTCTACGATAAACTCTCAAATTTGTTCTTTTCTTACTTCTTTTGCCAGATTTTAGGTGAGGTTGTACATGAATATTTTTGGTGCTTCATTGTGCAGGGAAAGCCACAAGGAAGACTCCAACCCCCCACCGGCCACATCCACCATATGGTCTGAATTTTGCGCTTGAAGTTATCAAAGAAGACTTCTGTTCAACATGCAACCCGCTGGGATAAGGAGGCAAGACAGCCCACACAGAACTGTGGAGGGTTGGCGGACAAGTGACCCCCCCTCCTCCAGGTCATCCCCCCTCCCCACCTCCCCATACCCCCCTACACCGGACTCCCCTGAAGTAGAGACAGATGATCACAACAATGGAGACAGCGAGGTTGAACCAGAAGTTGCAGTTGACGCGGTTTCCATCGTGGAGTCGGAAGGCACGGACAGAACTCCTTCCCCCTCTGACTTGGAGGGTCGTCCACCGACCGCGGCAAGCAGCATGCTGGACTGCTCGGAAACGAGCTCACAACACGAGTTCTCATACCACACCCATCAGATACAGACCTCACCTTTATCCGAGGAGTTTGAGGGACTGAGAGTTCCCATCATAGGGTATGAAATCATGGAGCAGCGGGCAAGATATACAGTAAGTTTTTAATTTATTATTAGAAACAACTGAAAAAGGGGAAATGTTTGCAGGGATTAAAATTTGAAGCACTCAGGGAGAAAATGGAGTGTTTTCGATGGTTTTAAGGTGGCAGTTTTACTATAAAAGGGGAAAGGATCGCAAAACATTTCCCCCTTTTACAGTAACTACTCACTACCAAATTACCAATCTTCCTTAATGATAATAATATTGGGTGTATTTGCAGCCATAGTGTGAGTAATGATGCTGATTAATGTGGTTGAGGCACCTCCTCAAGCACTTGACCCCCGTTTTACGTCCCTCCTGGAAGCTGATTTCGTGGAAAGCTTTGTGAAGCTACAGCATCTGGTCGTCCTTGGTTGGTCTCCCATCCAAGAACTGACCAGACTACAGGTTGCTTAACTTCTGAGATAATCAGGACTGAGGTGTATCCAACGCGCCACAAGGCCGTAGCAGCTTTAGTATTGTCCAACACCTTTCAGGTTTAGCTCCAGTCAGTTTGACAGTAAATGTAATTGACCGCTTATTAATGGTAACAATAAATCTATCTCTATTCTAGTTACTTTACGCACTTTCTCTAGTTGGCAACCTGTTCATGTGTATTCTGCATAACTGGTTAATTGCCACTAGATAACACACCAGTTTTATTTATTCATTTATTAATCTTTCAGGGTAGTCCCTACAGTTTTGATAAAACTGATTTCCAAGGGAGCCCAAATCAACATAATGAACATAAACATAACAATAATCGTATAACAGAAAACGTGACTAATCAAACATAAGGATAATAACTTAAATGCGATTAACTCAATATAACAAATAACAACTCAGTTTTGAACAGTGAGAACATGATGAGTGACACATTTCATCGGCAAAAATCCATGAGTAAAGATCATAAAGAAATAATTGAATAATCAGTCAATTTGAAAAAAAAAGAACTATGCCCAAAGGGCCCAAACACATCTCTAGAAATTGGACAATAATGGAATTTTGTGCATAATAACAGAAAGAAGGATTTTTTCTGTCAATTGGAATTCTGGAGGACAGTCAAGCAAAATCAAGCTGGCTAGAGCCCCGATCCAGGGTTGAAATTCTGCTGACTACCATTTTCTAGCCTGATTAAATCCTGCTTATAGTTATACTATATATGTTATAGCAGTCCACCTAACATCCGGCCGGCAGAGTTTGCGTTACAGTAACTTACACAGTTGAGTTACAGCCCTGGACAGCTATTTGTGTCTACTTACCATTTTCTAACTCCTTCATTCATCTAGATTATGGTTAAATGACTAAAAGCAGAAAGGAATAGTTCTCTATTTAACTTTCATTGTACAGTTTGTCTTAGCAAGACTCCATGGGTATTGAAGGCCTAAGTTTCCCTGACTTGAACAAACAGTGTAGGCATTCTGCTCCTACTATTACATCACTTTGTAGACACAACAATAAATGCACTGTAAGATGTAATTGTTCCGCCATCTTTGCCAAATCACCAAGGACTTAGAAAGTGTCACAGATAGGGTAAACAGCAATGGGAAATGTACATTTTTGGACAAAGCTTTCACAGACTGTTTATTTTGCAGGGCCTCAGAGGAATTTGTGTTTGACAAAGGTCAATAATGTTAAGCTTAGAAAATGTTATTCTGTTACATCTGTATTGGGTCCATTGTTAGCCAAACCATGTTGGAATTTTTTGAATGGTTCTTTGAACTTGAGTTACCCCAAAGGCCTTGAAGGATCAATCATTTCTATTTGTTAGACAAATTCAAGTTTAGTTTCAGGATATATGTATTTACCTTTGCCAAGAAGGTTATGTTTTTGGTGCTTTTTTGAACTGCATAGCTCATGGAGCTGTGGATGGATCCTTATGATGGCTGCACTGTGGTGGTGATTTTTGATTGGTAGATATCTCTTGAAGAAAATAAGTTTGGTTTGGGCCCCCTGGCAGCTTGTTTTGAACTGTTGGGACTGATTTTGTTTTATACTTTTAATATGTTGCTTCCTACTTCCATATTGCGTAATGTCATAGACCTGGCTTAACACCTGGTTACGTAATTATGTACACAGAGACATTAGAATTTATAAAGGTTGCCGACCTTAACATGTTGGACATTGTTCCCCATCACATGGGAAAATCACCTGACAGTGACAGAACAAGAGGGAGGGAATTGATTTATCCAGCTGTGCACAGTTTATATGGAATATTCTGTTCCTTAATTCATTACTTGCTTTCATTGTAAAGAAATCATAGATAACTCAAGAGATTTTTGAAAATATGTGTTGGCCACTGTTTAGGCATACTACGCAGTTTTTTGCGCTCAAATTTGAAATATTCTAGAATTAAGAAATATCAGATTTACTACTACTTTTTGTCACTTTTTGACACTTTTGTGTCATTATTTCACGTTTGCAACGTAAAGGATTAGCCTACAAACATTCCGCTCTAGGCACCCTGTAACCTTGTGTCCCCCCAAGTTAGACCCTCCAGGTCTTGCTTGCCACCGGTAGGTCCCCCGGGGTGGGGTAATCAGTTAGCACATGCATGGCAGACTGCAGATAAAGAACACAATGGAGATCTTCTTTGGAAACACCTATATCTAATCATTCTAAAATAGCATATAATCATGAACTTATTAGTCTATTTTGTAGGATATCAACAAGCTAAGGTCATATTCCCTTCAAAACTGCAAGAAACCTTGTACAGAAAGCTAGTCTACTGTACTCAGAGGAACTGTCAACTGGCCCCCCACTGGGAAGCCAGGCTGATAAGCAAGAAACAACAACACACAGAGGCAGTAACCAGCCTGTGCCCATCTGTTTCTTGGAAGATCACAATTTTTATACATCATAATGTGGTGCATTGATGTCGCAGCATCTCTCCATGAATATTGGTATGCAATGCTATAGGGTTGATTGAGCTAACAATGTAAAGAAAAAGTAGGAAAAGCTACTTTTTGTTTTGTTCAAAAATCCCGTAGTATGCCTTTTGGCTTGACTTTGTGGTTAGATTTGTAAATTTTCTGCTTTGTTCTGTCAGGTCTTTTCTTCTGTCAACACGTGTCAGCTGTTTTTGACTGTCTATTGATTGAACTAAAAGGAAAAGTAGGGTCGGGTTAATAGTCTCCATATACAGACAGGAGGGTGTGTATGTGTTTCTTCATGTTTCTTTTCAATTCACTGTTAACTGTAGCCAGTCCTTTCTTACTCAACATTAAGCATTACCCGTGAATTATTTTAAGCATGATTTATGATAGCTTTTATTCTTGGTACCATTTTATTGACACATTGACTGTATGGTAATGTCGAAACCAGGTTGACAACAAGGGTCACAGCAGGACATCTGTTTGTGTCAGTTTTGCCAGATACCCCTTGCATCCAATGAAAAAATTCAGTCAACTTGTTCCCAAACCTTCTGCGAGAAGAATTCGTCTCAACATTTACTGGTACTGGCCTTCCTTCTGGGCCCTCTTACATTTATATTGTCAGGATCTCCCCAAGCAGACCCTCAGACAGGTGTGTCTGACATGTGGAAATTTCAGTGTCAGCTGGGACAATGTTCCTTTAGTACCACTACATTTTGTGTACCCGAATGTGGCTGGTACCATTTTGAAAGGCATGAGGTGTTTAGTTTAGTTTGGTATGAAGTAAGAAAACTTTTGGAGTGCAGTTATATATGGTATGGTGTACATTAGGTTTGTCTTTTGTACCATTACTCTCATGGATGAAGCATATAAGACAAAAAGGATATAGGGTTAAATGGTTATCTACTTTGACCAATGACCTTAAGATCACAAAAGTCTTCCATACTTAATTTGCCATGGCAAGCCTCTGTTTTGTCATGAGTTTGAGATTTTTAAGAAATGGGACCTGTTCTTGGAATTAAAAGATGTTATCTCAGACATGACATGTTATCACAGAATATTGATTATTACATGATTGGCTGTGAGGGCACAGCCTTACACTCCCGATGGGCCAGGTTTTCGCTGTCTCCTGCATTATTTAGGACCCAGATTGAAACAAGGCATGTTACTTTGTTATGTATGTTAGTATGGATTTGTGCAAGGGGATAAAGAGCCTGAAATTTCTTCTTAA
The DNA here is from genome assembly GCA_019207045.1 of Branchiostoma floridae x Branchiostoma belcheri. NCBI lineage: Eukaryota > Metazoa > Chordata > Leptocardii > Amphioxiformes > Branchiostomatidae > Branchiostoma > Branchiostoma floridae x Branchiostoma belcheri. Next base: position 7,668,599 of record CM033028.1, read on the forward strand.
GAATTTCTCTTTTCTTGTCTTTGTATTTTGTAACATTTGTATTTTTTAACATTTTGTCAAATTATTTTTGATGTTTCGAGCCAAAGGAATACAAATAAGACCACTCCGAGTCGGAAACGAGAAATTCTGGTCTATGTGGAAAGGTGGTCACTATTGACAGGATCCTTTTTCAAATTAAAAAAAAATATATTCTAATAAACTTTTTTGGTGGTCACATTGGCCAACTGTTATGCTAAGGATAGTCGCGCTTGACTTAACATTTTTAGGTGTGGAAACATGCCAATCACACATTCACTACTTCTTTCAAGATGCCCAATTTTACAACAGGTAATACTAATAGTAGAATATATAATTACAATTGTTGTAGACCTCTGGGAATACATGTAGTGTTGTCAGTTATGCTGGCAATGTTCTAGTAAATGTTAGTAAGTTTTGCCATGCCAATATATAGGTTTAGAAATTACCTCTTAAAGTGAACAAGTAAGATACTAATGATCATTAAGAATGAGCTACAAACAGATACAGCTGTCTGTACTATGACCCTTATAATTACTCCATTGTGGTTAGCCATGTTGTCGGGCTTGGTGTGATTTGTATAGGTATGTTTGAGTTGCTAATGACAGTGATTATTGGACAGGTGCCCAACTACCCATTGCTGGATATACCGAAAAAGGGAAATGTTTGCCAGGATTGTATTTTGCAGTGGGGAAAAATTGGAGCATTTGTGGTGGTTTTGAAAAAAAATGAAGGTTGATGAGTTGGAAGACTAGATGTACCTCACCCATTGCATAAAGCTGAGAAGCCATTTTCCAGACAACCAGAATGCCATAAAACCTGTCTTCAGTGATTGATAGCCAGTAGTTAATGAAAGATGAGGAGAACAAACCAGTGGAAAATTGCTTCCAGCTACAGTGAGTGGAGATACATGTACAAACAAACAAACATGTACGTTAACAATTATGAAAATAGTGGCAAGCTTTTATGTTGTACTAAATCCTTGAAATAACCAGTTTAAATGTTTGGTATAGAAAAATCCTTTAAATGTTTGGTATAAAAAAAGATTTCTCTTTTCTTTTAATTTGCATCATTAATCATGATAAGTGTCAACTTGATGGTTTGATGACAGTTATCAACCAGTACTGTATACCTTGTCTAAAAAGGAAAGGCACAAAAAGGCATGGCAGAAGACATACCGGGTATTCGCTTGTCATGAGTTTCATGGTGGAGATGTCACCAAAAAAATAAAACCATTATGAAAGTTTCACGATTTACTGTGACCTCCTGTTCTGCAAAAGTACATCAATGTTGTTTTTCCACAAACCCCCTCCTTCTCAGTCCATAATGGTTTGATCTTAGCTCAATCTTGTGAGAGTCACACTAGCTTTTTGAAGGCACCCTTTGACCCCAGCTAAATCAATATAGTACTTGATTGCTACAAATTCTCATGTATCTAGCCATTTGGAACCAATTCAATATTGGTTTCAGGTTGGGGGAGGGGGTATTTACTCCTAAGACTTAGTGACGTCATGAAAATTTAACAGCTTAGTTTCCAATGAAGATACAAGTAGCAAAACATTTTACTTCAAAAGCATTTGTGTTCGAAGTCAAGTGCATTTTTTTTCACAATTGGTAAATGTGTATTCTCTGGCTATTAGTATTATCTATACATGTATGTAGGCATATAGAAGCAAGGCGTTGGACTTTGATGAAAAAAGTCATATTCACAGACCTGGGGCCATCATTTGTTTCTTTGTTTGTTTCAACAAACCTTGCCGTATCATGTTTAACTTTTGCGCCTTCTGTTTACAGCTTTTCAAGATCCATGTGCAAGTTGAAGCTGACGAGGGCTGGTTCGTCTTCAGGAGATACTCGGACTTTCAGAGGTTGAATGAGAAGGTGGGTGTGAAAGGAAGATGGTCCAAGAATATCTTGTTATGTATTAAACAGGACCATCCTGGTAGAACTGTTAGACTTATATCATAACAACTAGAATTTCCACACTAACGCTGTTAGTAAAATGTCTTCTTTTCTCTTGCTAAAGCCACACAGATCATATGGATGACATCTGCTCAGATATCAATTTCCGTCTGTTTCCCTTCTGTTAATTGTACAAAGAAGCAGCAAATGTATGACATAACTTGTTCAAAAAACGTCTTCCAAAATCAAAGAAGATGTACATGTAAAAAAGAAAAGTAAAGAACACATTGCTTTGGCCTTTGTGTTCTGCCTTTTTTTGCTTTTTTTGCAAAACGTTTTTTTTTTTGCACGCCTGCATACGCTTTGGGTTGCTCAGAGGATCATCCATAGGATCAAAGCAGTGTGGCCTTATGTTTATACATTTTTTTTTGTATTCTTATCTTTTATTCTTAATCTTATCCATCTTTTTTTCAGTCATAGCTAAAAATTTGAATTCAGTACTTGCAAAATAGTGAGCAAACAAATGAGGTTATAAGGTTCCCACACAAGCATTTTACAGGGCCTGTTTTCAATGCAATATGTTTGCATGATATGAAGAAAGATAGCTTTTGAGAAAGCTGCTTCTTTTTGTCTATTGTTTTGTGGTAACAGTTTTTTTAATAGCACTTACTTAAGGTGTAAGGTGTCTTAGTATATTGACCACTTTGTTTTTGCATGTCCACAGTTACACATATTGATTGTTGAATTGTAATGCACCTGATTTATGACTTGGTTTATTTTTGCATGTCTACCTGAATGTTCCTGGATGTGACTGCACTGTCAATGCACTACGTATGCCCCCCTCCCCACAGCTGAAGGCACGTTTTCCAGGCTACAGGTTTGGTCTTAGTGACGACGAGGAAAACAACGACGGAGTCGTGGGAAAGGTGCCTACCCAGCATGCCTTGCATGACCTCACAGCATATGTGATGTAGCTCTTGTTGCATGTACAACCATTGCTAATCTATAGTATACTATATACAATTTTTTTTCTTTCTTTTTCCTCAGTTCTTAGGTTTGACAAGTTGCTTTGCTCGCTGTCTAGAAAAGCAAGAATGGCTCCTCCTTCATCATTTGGTTGTGGCTCACTGCATTAGATTATCAACCCACTTTTCTTTCCCTAGGCCTAGGAAATGAATGTTGTGTTTCCTAACCAACCTGAGCAAGTGCCTGTTGACCATAGTCCTTTTTTAGGGGTCATCCGCCAGCAAAGGGCTTTGATCTGTTTTCAATATAAAAAGCGATATAACAGACCCATGTAACCTTGGTCCTCTTTATGTTGACCCTTGATGCATTTCAGTTTTACACTTAAACTGTGTTGAACCACCTCAGCCGAAACAGAAATAGAGAAAATCTAACTTAAGAAAAAGAAGATAATCCCTACATTCTACCTACTGGCCCTAATTTTTCAGTACCATATAATCAGAAACACAACCTTACTTTTCCTAGGCCTAGCTTTGTACATGTTTCTGTTAAAGTCGGTGTTGACCAATTAATGAACTGACGCTGTGGTGCAAGCCAGAAAACAGATGCTGCCAGGCGCTATCCAAACACACTGCAGTTGTGCTAACTGAGTGCTAGACGTTCAGCGGGTCCCACGGACTTTGTACTAATCATACGTGTTTGCCTCTTTGCATTGCCCAGTGGAATACTAGCCTGGTATTCACCATCATGTCACATATGTGCTGTTTGATACTGGTGTTCTGGACTTGTCCATATTTACAGACTCCCATGGATATCCATAAAATGATTTGACCATGCTTTGTGTATACATGTGCCACTGTCGAAAATTGGAATACCAGATTCAGCCGTTGAAATTGATGTTCTTACCATTTTTGTTTGGGGACACCAACTTTTTTCAACTCTGGGGAAAAATGTGTTTTCTCAAGTGGGTAGGACTAGAAAGAAAATGTATGTGTATTCTGCATGACCTTCAGAGCCCATCCTTCCGCAAATATATCCGAAGGCCGTGGATTCAAAAGCTAGGTGTGACAGTTTGTTCAGTGTAAAATAACCAGCTGCTGTCGCGCCACGTGCCTGCAAAGCTGGTGTGTTGCACCAAAGGGCTGTTACACCAGCTATACAGATACAGATACAGATTGATGAATTCCACTGCTGTGATATTCATCACTATGAATGATGAACTCCACAGCTGTGAAATTCATTGATGTTGTGATGAACTCAAATTGCCCTCCTGGTTTTTACTATCCGGCTGGTACCTGGAACTGTGTGGTATTCTCTGTGTTGTGATCTGCTAGCCCTATCTAAGAACCCATTGGGCCGACAGAGGACAATATGAATGGATACCAGGCTAGTAGAATACTGCATTTCCTTAAACATAGTTGTGACTTACATACTAACTGACTTGCAAGGATTAAGGCATTACTTACTAATCTTCACATGCATTAACTTTTATTTTTGAAGTATCCTAGCCTAAGTATCATCCTTGGTCAAATCACTGCTTGAAAATGCACATCTTTTTACACACAGCCAGCCATGTCTTAGATGCTAGTTTCTTTAACAAGATGGCATACTTTTGTTTTAACGTTAGGCCACAGCAAGTACCAGTAGCCAATATATTTGTGCTCAAACTTTTTCCTGATTTGAAATTTAAAAAAATGAAGAAATCTGTGGTCTTACCATAGGGATATTTGATGACAAGGATTGTACTTAGGCTACCTAGTCTATTTTAAGGTGGTGTTCATTTCTTTGTGTTGTCCTATAAGCTCTGCAAAGTGCTTTTTTTTCTAACCTTTGTTTTTACATTTCCATTTTACACCCATATCTAATTGCAGACCAAGCTTTACTGAGCAAAATTAATGATTTTTGACCTATTCTTTAACACAGGTTGTCAGTGGTGAAGGGGTTCAAATAGGCTGGTCCTTAACCCTACTTCTGCTTGGTGATTGGTGATTTCAAGGGGCATTGGATATGTACTTGTCCTCACACTGAAACAAGGGCACATCATTTTGATTGCACCCCTTGTTTCTTGATGAGGCTAAGAACTCATTGAATGCCCCTTATACACTTCTTCAAGCCTTTTCCCTACTGAAGAAACGAATTGTAAATGCCAGACACTACAGACAAAACAGGAAATAACAACAGAAACCAGATGCAAAGTATGTTAACTATTCCTCGGTTACTGACCATTACAGCAGGGCTTTCTCAGGCTTTAAATTTTTTCCATCCCACTCATTGTGGGGGTTGAAGGAGAACATGCCCCCTGCACTCACAAAATTATAAGGGTGGAGGTGGTATCTGGCATGCCTGCCTGTCAAATTTTGGAAACCAAAACCCTCTGAAATGCTACTTAAGGCATTTTCACAAACAAATTTTCGTGTGAGTAATATTGGCCTGCGATTAGCACATGAAAACGATGCACTTAATTTGATTCAAATGGAATTTGCAAGCCCATGTTGTTAATTTTCATGGTTGAATTGGGCATTTCAAGCTTACAAAAGTATATCTTTATGTCTTGAAGTTCAGATTTTTTGGACTAACCAGTTGAATCTTGTACAACCTAACCTGAGGGACAGGTCCTGGAGACAGCCCTGTTTTTCATGGACATTACAAACTTTTAGGTAAGTGTTAAAACATTTGTAACACTTGTTTTGTCCACTGTAGCTGAGAAACCTGTTCCCGACCTTCCGCCTGGCCCTCCCACCCAAACGTTGGTTCAAGGACAACTTTGACCCTACCTTCCTTGAGGACAGAATTCTGGGATTGCAGGCCTTTGTCAATAATGTCATTGGGCATGTTGATATTGTTGACAGGTAAGTGTATGCCTTTAATGTATCTTCCTTAGTGTATAATGTCAATTTGCTCAATCCTGCTTAATAAATTTCTCATCAAGCCAGAAGCCTTATTACCACTGGGAATTGGATGGAGGTTCACTTTTGACAGGGTACTGCTTTTGGTTGTATTTGTGTGTTTGTACTGATAACTCAAGATGCTTTTGATAGATTTGTAGAGTGGGTAGTTACAATGTAGTTAGAGAGAAGGGAAATGATATGAACATTTTGAAGACACAAAAGTACATGACTTTGTTAAACTTAAAGTGCCAGCGAAATTAAATTTCCTCTATCATCCTGTAAAAATTTGGTCTTTTCTAAAATTGTCTACAGAATCTTTAAATCAATTATTCTACTGTGCCCTCTTTTGGGGGCAAATTAGCTTGATGTCACAGAAACAACTCCCTCATTGGCTAATATGACTAGGAGCCCTTTTTTGACGTTTCCTTCGACTGGCACTTTGTTGCATATCAGTTCAATCTGATGTTCTGCTCTGTTTTCACAGCGACCCTGTGCGAGAGTTCTTCTGTCTGGACGACCCCCCTGACCCTCTGGACAGACTGGAGGAGAGTAGGGTATGTTCTGTGAGCCAGGATATCAGAGTCCTGCACACGTACTAGGAGTAATGCTGTGTGATGTAATTCCGACCCTAATCAACGTGTGGCGCTCTTGCACATGCAGTAACTTCTATTGCTTCACTGCAAATGCAATCATTCATGGAAGAAGAATTTAAACACAAACTGCACTATGGCACTGCACTTTTCTTTGCTTTGCTCATCAAAAAAAGAATTGCCAAGCTGAAAATCCAGTTATTTTCTGCTTGCTTTGAGCACAAACAATCATTGAGCCATAGAGCCTACTCATACATAATTACATGTAACTCTTAATCCAATAAATGACACGCCAAATGAGTAAAACTGCACACCGTGTGATTGCTAATGTTGATCAAAACCATTGACTTTGCTTTGGAATGTGATTCTATCAAGTTCTTTTGTAAGTTCACAGTGCCAATTGGAGGAAAAGTTTAACATGGAGCTTATTTCACAATGCTCCCAAGAATTCAGTAAATTTGACTTTGTCTCTTTTATTTGATACAAATCCATCACATCTTTGGCCCAAATTAAGATCATTTGGCCAAAAAGTGTCTGTACGTATCAAAAAGAGCTATAGGGTGTTTGTAAGTGACATTACAACTGCCTTACTGGTTGGTCTATCCATAGTCACATGGATGCAAACACCCTGTAGAGTGGTCGATGTAACCTAAACTGTATCACTTCCTGAACTAGGGTCTGAATTTCAACACCAGGCGTAGCTTCTCTGATTCTGTGGAAATACAAGTTGCCCCTCTCCAGGTATTACATGTGCACATGTGTGCACAACATCATGCACTTGTTTGACTTCCAGTAGTACATAGACAGTAACCTCACATGTGTGCTATTTAGATCCTGTGTGTGTTTTAGTGTAGTTGTAAATTACTGTAAATGCATTTAAGTTCGCGGGGATTTAATTTCGCGGTAGCGGAAAAATGAACTTTTCGCGGTGGTTTTAATTTCGCGGTAGCACCATAAACTGTTATCTCTTACTGTTATGGATAAATGTTCGCGGTGGTTTTAAATTCGCGGTGAAGCGGCCGCCGCGAAAACCGCGAACATTAATCCACCGCGAACATTTCTGCATTTACAGTACTTGTAGCCAGTCTCCACTTGAATAACCTCCAACCTGTATTCTTATTTTGCATGAATGTTTTATTTCCAGGTTTGAAATTCATTTTTGGGAATAGGTACACTGGTGTAGCTAATCCAAAAATGTGTCCAGATAGAATTTGGATGCACAACATGAAATTAAGTAATCAGCAAAACTTAAGTAACTTGCGTGTCAAATTCTATATCTACCTTCAAAATTTAAAGAAGCTATACAACAAAGGCCTGTATCTTTGCTGACACGTAAATCATGCCAGGGATATTATTTTATCTTTATTACCTTTATATATGTAATCAGTACCGTTAAATTTGTACTCCTCGCAAATATTTAGGTACACCAGTGCTCCCACAGTCATGAATTACATGTACATGTAGATACACAACACAAATGGTTGTGGTTTGGTTAACAAAAGTGAATATGCACCCAGTTCATGTATTTCCAGTCCTGATTTCAGATGATTCAACATCCTTAACAACAACCAATTACAGCCATGAAAAGGTTATAGGACTACCTTAACTTTTACCTCTAGGCATCTTACCACAGGAGGTTTTTGTACGTACTGAAACAGCCCTAAAGTTTCCCTTTGTGCCTCCCCTGTCCAGGCCCTGTGTGAATCTCTGGAGGAGTGTGTGTACAACTTAAGAAGGGAAGTACTGGAGAAAAACCATGAAGTAGAATCCCTGAAGGCCGAGCTGGCTCGGAGTAAAGCACGGCAGGAGGAACTGGAAAGGCGACTAGGGTGAGCCTATATTCCAATGTTTTTTCTTAACTTATAATAAGTTTCTGTGTGGTGCGGCCGTGGTGCGTTGATAGATGCGCCCCCTTGATCTCGGAAGCTAAACAAACCACACTACCAGTGGACTAGCCCCCTATGTGTGGCCCAGGGCTTTGAAGTGGAGATTGGCATCAGGCCCGATGCAACTTGTGATCAAAGAGGTTGACCCCCTTGTTCTGATGTATGGGCAACTTTAGCTTAGGTTTAGCTTGCGTTTCTGTTTTTGGCACTGCCTCTGAGATGGAGCCTTTGATTTTTCTTCATTAGCCATTAGTTGTTTTTTAACACAGCACATCTTTTTATTGTGCACACATGGCTGCTTCATTTTTGCTTTGGTCTAAATGGCTAGCAAATCTTTGTTGATTATAACAAGCAGCTTTTATCTTATAACATAATGATTTGTTCTCTGTCCCAGGTTGGGTGGACAAAGCCACTCTCCAGCCCAGGGTAGTGAGGGCAGTCTTGCAGAGGCAGATTTCCCATCAGCCATCGAGGCGGACCAGGGCCAGATCCAGGACCAGGCAGCCAACAACACCAGCAGTGTGACAATAGGCAGCCAGCAGTCAAGTGAGGACAGATTGGTGTCTAAAAGGTGGGTAACTTGGGTACTGGACTACAATTCATGTCAGTTGTCTTCTTCTATTGTATATGTAGTACTGTCCCAACATACTGGTACTTTGATTTCAAATACATATCACATGTGTTTTTTTTTAGTCAATAAATGCATTCAGGCCTTGTTTCCAACAACCAAGAACAAAGTTGTAATTATTGACAGGAAATGACAAGTTTAAGAGAATTACTGTATATAGGCTTGAATAGTACAAGTAGCAAAGATTATCAACATCAAGCAATACTGGCAGTTATTTAGGGATGATGGGGTTGTGTTTATGAAAAGATGAAAAAATAAGACGGGCCAACTTACAGATAAAATGAAACTTATCAACCAGCCTGTTGAAAAATATGACAAGGTTTGAAACCTAGCCTGGCTAAATCAAGCTTCTAGCATCCCTTCCACTGGTCAGACCTTTTGGGTAGGAATCAGTCCCTGACAGAAAGAGATTGTATAACACAGGCTTGGTTTCATCAATGCTCACAATTTGCACTGTAGCTTCTTTTAAGAAAGGATAGAATGAGAATAAAAGCAGAAAGACAATTTTAGATTTAGAAAGTCCACATTTACAACAAAAATACAGGATGTGTCCAAAGGGGAGAAAGAAATATGTCAAACATGCAATATCCTGTTTGCATGATGAAAGCGCTGTATATATAAGATTTGTCTGAAAAGCGAAAAAGAAGAATAGATAAAAAAACGTCTGAGGTGAGACACAAACCCTCATCCTGTAGTGTGATAGATGTTTGCACTTCTGGCTGAGCTACTGGTGCCTGCATGATGTAATGGCGATTTTTTAAGATCATATATAGTGCACATTTCATGGCGTCATCAGCCGTTCTGAGTTTTGATTGGCTAAAGTTGGAAGAAAGCAGCCAGTAGGCCAGCAAAAGCAATAAGTTTTTCTATGGAAACTAATGATGGATACTGGTAAAATTGTCTCTTATACAGAAGGACTCTTGAGGACAGGTACGTCTCTGTGTATTTACATCTTGTACTTCTAACCTCCATATGGGCCCTCTTCCCTTCATACCACCTTCTTCAACTGAATAGCAGTGGTCACCTTTCCTTCACCCACCCCCTTCACGGTTCTTATGGGGCCGATACTGAGCACTTTATCCACGCTCACATACAATGTATGGCTCGTCGTTTTCAGATCAGAACTACCCTCTCCTCTGAGCCCGATCGAAAAGTTTGGCTCCACCTTCCGCGGAATGTTCTCCAACTTCTTGAAATCCCCAACAACGACAAACGCACCGGAGCCTTCCGCTGAAGTCAGGTGGAAGAGGGGGGCAGTGAGCCGCGTTCAAATCTCACCGTCAGAACAAGGTCCTCTCACAATACTCCCTCTGTCTCTGTAACAGGCATGATGAGACGTTGTTGTGGTGGCTGGTCCTTGGTAGGAGCTATGGGGCCTTGGGTGTGGGCTAACTGGATAGCACAGCATGGTGGATTTGTGTGTGCTTTGGTTCTTTCACTAACTCCTGTTGTCTTTCAGGTTTTGTTGTTTTGCATGCAGTTGCCGTTTTTCCCAGACTTGGTTGTTGTGTGTGGTGCGCCGTTTGGTTCCGTGCTGCTCTGCAAATGACATGTCCTCTCAGGCCCCCTACGGTCTTATTAATGACTGTTACAGCAAAGAACAGTGCCTGTATAGCTTCATTTGTTAAACACAAAGCCTCCATAATCATACCACAGTTGCAAAGTCAGTGATTCTGTGAAAAATGCTTCTGCCCCTGTGGTGTCGCCAAAAAAGACTTTAATGTAGTTTGGAGCACTTCATTCGAATCATCAATATTTTTTTCTGTCTCTCTTCAGTGGGGTCCTGACATCTCCAGACACTTCTGCAAACGCAACCCCCGACATCTGGAATGACAGTGACTCCTCCCTCGCCCAGAACTTGCCCAAATTTCACTCCACACCTGTCATTTCACCTGCACACCTGAAGAAGGACGCAGCTGCTATCAGGATCCAGGTGCAATCTGCCTCGCCGCCGCTGCAAAGGGCACAGGTCAAGTGAAGGACCCCAGAGGCTGTTCGTTGTTTTCAGCGTTTTGTTTCCGAGAGAGGTGGCTTAAAACTGCAACTAGAAACCAAAAGCAATGTCATATCTGTTTAAAGCCACACTCTGTTTACCAAGAATGTGTATGCAAATGTATGTCCTTTTTAAAAATTTTGAAAAAAAAAAATTATTTTATTCATATTTGTTTTCCACTTCCACAGCTACCACGTTGTTAATTAAAGACTAAATGTTTCATCATGTGAAAATCATATAGTTTTCCTTGAGATTCAGTGTAAACGGAAAGATGGGATCAAATACTATTAAAAAAATACTATTACTACTATTACAACAATTTGATGAAACTAACTGATTAGTTGGGATGTACTTCGAATTTGAATATATTGACAACCTGTTGAAGCCACTTTAAATGCCCAGGCAATGTTAGTGAAGTCTAGTCCTTATGCTGGGCATGCAATACACAGCCTTTTGTTGCTTGCAAGCTATTCAGGAAATGAGGAAGCAAATATGACAGCCAGTATATGATTGTGTCATATTCAGGATAGACACAAGAGAGGTCACAGATATGTAATTCTTTTACTGCTTTATAACGTTTCATATATATATATATTATCATTATCAATTATTGCAGAAACGAGCCATAGATTTAAAAAATGATGTCATTTACACCCCTTTTCCACCAGATGAGGGGTGGTATGGTGGCCATAGTTTTATATTTAAAAGACAACAAAACACACAGAATGTAAAAGAAAATTATTAAACTATGAAATCTGTTGAGCAATCTGTGGAATTGATGCTCAATGCACAGATGCATCATCTAGTGAAAAGGGGGTTGAATTAGTAATATTCAGAATTTCCAGTCTCTAAAGTTGGGACAACAGTTAACAGCAGTACACTTTCCCATGACAAATGGACAACACAATCATGATGAGAAAATAGCATTTTATTGCTTGATACTGTAGTTTTGGATGACAGCCTTGTGAATTAGGAAATTGATTTCTTGTGTATCTGCTGGTATGTTCTGTACATAATGTTACTGTTCTTGCTGCTCTATTTTTTTGGAATTCTGCAGTAGACGTAGGTGATTTAGATGACTATTAGAGTATACATTTTTGCATGACTTCTTTTAATAGTGGTATTCAAACCAGGAAAATCTTTGGAAGACTTAGATTGCCCAATGAAGATTTCCTTCAACTTTTTTGTTGTAGATAAAATGTAGACCCATTTGTGTAGATGCTACTTCATATGAAATATTGTATGACACGTTAAAGCCGCACAAATAGAGAAAAAAACAGATGCCTGTTTTAAACATGAAAGCTGAAAGGTCACAACTATACATTATTTTCAGACTGAGAAAGGTGGTGGACTTTTTATCAGGCATTTATTATATAAACATACTTTTAAGCCATGTGGAAAGTATCAGTCATTACTGTAAGACAACTAATCATGTGAGATTTAAGACAATGGTTTTAGATAATGTATCAACAAAAGTGAATCATGACTGCTTAAACATTGATCTCATTGAGTGCATAATGCATGTCTAATTCTCACTGTAACTGTGACACTTGTACACTTGAGAAGTTAATTCTTGTTCAAGGTGCTACACACTACATTCAGATGTTTTGTGATTGAACATTGTTCAGTTTCATGATTTGATGTGCAAAAAAGAAGACCACAGGTCAGAGATAAATTGTAACAAAATGTAACACTGAATTTAATTCATGTATTACAATATGAGAAACGGGCAGTATGTCAGACAAGAACACGCTACACAGTGGACTGCAAATTGTAGCTTTGTTGTAGTGAAATGTCCAACAGTTCTTGACAGCATACGATATGCTGAGATATAGGTAGTAAGTGTTGGCCAAGACTATTGACAGGATGTTCCTTCCAATTAGAATTCTTTTACACTATGTCTCTGCCAATAAGAAGTCTTTGGGTACTATTGACAGGATATTCCTTGTGAATAACACCTTGTGATCCTGTCAACCCTATCCCTAACGATTATTCCGTGAAAAAGTGCAAAACAAAGGCTTGATATAAAAACACATTCCTGAGCAAGAATGATTCACAAGAGTATTAACAATGGATGTTAAAAAACACAGTGACTGGGATCAAACCCTCAACCTTTTGCAGACTAGGCAAATCATTGTAACGACTGAGCCATTGCACCTATTTTTTGAATGGATGTTTACCAATTCAAAAGTATTTCTGTGTTTCCTGTCAATAAGACTTTTTGCACTATTAACAGGATGCTTCTGTCAATAGCCATGCCCGTAACTGACCATAGAATACAATATTGTGAGATGATAGCTCATTGTATAAGTGCAGCCTAGCCTTCAATACTTTGTGATACATTTGTATTCTGATGTTGTCAGTATGCTGCATAGTATATAGAGGATATTACATGGTAGAGCACATATCACTACAAAATAATTCTGAGGTGTTTTATATGTGCAAGAATGTACAAATCGCTGAGTATCATACACCAGTGTAAAATTTCCATGCAATATAACTTTTGATGTTTTGTGCCTAGGTGCTGGTACATTTGTACATGGTATCACAATTCAAAGGACAGATGGAATAGCAAAGTGTAATAAGCATGTACACAAATCTGACTGCACATGTGCAGGTCAGATGTGAAGCCCTCTGACTTGTAAACAGTTGTTGTCTCGACCATGCTTTATACAGCCATGATGGCTTATGTTGGTCAGTTTGTATAACAATGTCCAGACATGTTTTATTTCAGTGCCTTCACCTTTGACCTCTGCATGTGCAGTTTGATCCATGAACATGCTTGTACAAACAGATTGCACTGTTGTGCAATACCATTGTGCTGCATCTGGTGGTAAATCTGAACTCGAGCTGTAGATAAGCTTCTGGCAAAGCAGGCTTGTCTATGGTAATGTACATGTATTTGCCACGTTTAGTAGTGACAGTGACAGAAACTTGATGTTGTACTAGAAACTTAACACCAACCTCAATTCAGGAGGATAATCATGACTGAATATCTTTGGTACACGCAATGTTCTTGGTCAATAAATCATAGCAACTGTGTCTCTCTTGTCTGTAGAATTATTTCTGGTCACGTTCTTACCTCTCAAAGGCCACATATATATCATCGTCAAAGTCTCTTGCATCTGTACACACATATGTGTACATCACCCTGGAGAAACTAAATATACCTTCCAACATTGAGAGAGAGAGTTGGGACTTACCCAAATTTTCGGCTGACCAGACTGTGGCATTGGTGATGAATGACCGCAGCAATGGGTTGTACACATTTGACTAAGTCTGAAACCTACCATAGACACTTGTATATCAGTGTTGGTAAGGTAAAGTTAAGTTTCTCCATAATGTCCTATACCAACATAGATGCAGTTTCATACTACATGTATCATACATACATCAATACATGTGATAATATTTGTGCTGCTGCTATCTATGCTTCTTGTCCTGTTCTGTTCCTCCTGTTTGTGCTGTGCCACTTCCTCTGTGTATGAACAGCAGACCAACAACAATGCAGGATGCTCCCACATACCACAGCAGGGAAAGGGCCTCATGGAATAGCACCCTACCTAGAAGACCCTACAGGACAAATGGGAAGAGATATTTCTTTCCATAAATACATGTACATAAGGCATGAAACACTTAACATCACATAGATCTTTAGCACCTCTGCTTAAATGGTCAATTTAGTGCTAGCCAGTGGTCTCAAATACATATACATGTAGTAAGACAACAGAGTCATCTACCACTATGATGACTTGATACATATTCTGCCAAAAGAATGTCTCTTCACATTATGCTTCTTTACATGATGGTAGATGACATTGAAAAACTTACTGAGAAGAAGAAGTTTGCAGCAGTGTTGGTGACTGTGGCCTCCACCGAGGACTTGCAGGTTGCCAGTGCCTTGGTGAAAAACACCCACATCACAGCATTCAACACGAACACCATCCCGAAACAGCAAACTCGAAAATATGTCAGGACCTGAATTGGGTGATAGAAATCATTAGTGTGAGAGCGGTATTACATGTATTTACATTAAACTTATCAATAAGTAGACTTGAAACAAGAGGCTAGTAGAAACAGTCTCCTGGCTCCGGGATTTGAACCCTGTTACTCACAGGGCCGGCATGTGAACCAATGTAAGAAAAGAGTAGAAACAGTCTCCTACAGAGTCCTAGCTCTCGGGATTCAGGCTGCCAGATCACAAATCCAACCGCTAAACCGTTACGCCAAAAGGGACAGTTCCATTTGGCAATGTCAGTTTGGCGGTGCATGAACCCCACTGTTACAGACTGAGCAACAAGATATTTCTGTAGACTGTGGATTGTTGAATTCCACGGCCTCAGTTTACATCGCTATACTGAGTAATGACTGAATATGGAGTTAATCAGAATCCCCTGACAGGTGTCAATCAACATCAACAACTTACCAACTCGCACAGGTGTCAATCAACATCAACAACTTACCAACTCACAGACAGCCTCTGACCCATCCCCCTGCTCGTGCTGGAGCAGTGATGATACCTGATACACGAGCACCTGGCAGGTCGCAGCTGCCTCCTCTGTTGCCATGGCAACCTTGGCGCACACGGATGCCAGAGCTGCAAACAGTCCCGCACACAGGGCAAGGCTGATTCCCAGCATCCTTCAGTGTTCTACCTAACAGGTGAGGCTGGCCCTGTGATTCGAACCAGGTACGGAGGTTACTAGTAGGCAAGAGCTATCTACACTTTAGAAAGCCACTACGAGGAGGATTCATCAAACTTTACCTTCGTTTTCCTAACCAATATACCGCATACCAAATATCTTACACAAGTTATGCTGACAACAAACAAACAAACAAACACAGCAACAGACAATTGGGACCTAAAACATAAAGTTATAACGTTATTCATACCTAAATTTGGGGGAACATTCTTGGTGAAATCTTTTTCATAGAAGGACACGCTCTCCACATCATTCAGTCAAAAGCTTAGTATTCCAGTCTGTACCATTGAGGTAACTATTAAAGCTTGGTTGAGTAAGGAGGGTTTTTTCACCACCTTGCTTTGAGGACACCCTCCTGAGTAGTGAACAAAGACACTTTGCCCTGTCAATCAAACTCTGCCTCCTCTGCCATTCACCTCAAACCTAGCTAGGATCAAACCATTGTGATATGGGAACAAAAACAATGATTGCAAAGCAATCTGAAATAAATGACAATGTAGAAGTATCAATGGATTGTTAAAGTCTAAGCAAAATAGTTTGATACTTGCCATGAAAGTTTGTGGGAAAAATATTTCTCTGTCACAATAAATGTTATACAAGAAAGTGGACTGTGCCAACGGAAGTTCAGAGGTCATTTCCAAAATGGCGGAAATTGAAATAAGCGTGCGTTCGTACGTGAAACTCGTACTTCACGCGGCTAAATACCCGCACTGCGCCGTCAACGGCGTGCTTCTGGCTGACAGGAAGAGATACAAGGACGACAAGATCGTGTCCATAGTGGAATGTGTGCCGCTTTTCCACCTAGCGCTGGGTTTGGCGCCCATGTTGGAGGTCGCTTTGTCACAGGTTCGTATGGTTCTTGCATATGTACGAGTGGGAGGGGGGCCCCTTCTGTGACATCTGTTCGGTGAAATGTCTGTTACTATGGGTACTGGTACAGAAAATTCAGGCCCAGGCTCAATCCAGGTCAATAGGATTAGGTCCAGGTCTGGATCTGAAGCTGGACCTGATATTTATAGTAGTAAGTGCAACTGTGCAAGGCATTTAGTAATGTTACAGGTCTTTACGAGTGCTGCAAAATATGATGATGAAATTGTATATTGAAATGATATACTAGTAGTTAATTTCAATAAACAAATTAGTTCATTGACGAGTAACCTCAAAATGAAACTTAGCTCCAAAAAAGATAGAATTGCACCCCTTTGAGTTTCTAACCAATCACATCACATAATTGTTCATTTCTTAATCGGTCCAAATCACAACGGTCAACTGATTTCTTTTCCATTCATTTCTTTTAAAACCAGTCCAACAAGAAGTACCAATAGAAGTACCTACCCACACCTGTTACTAAAACTAACAACTAATGTTATGTTTCCAGATTGATGCATACTGTGAGCAGAACAAGCTGATCATTGCAGGGTACTACCAAGCTAATGAACATGTCAAGGACTCCAGGTAAAGGGGAAGTAGATATTTATGGGAATTGCTGCAGATTAGGAACATTGAACCTGAAGAAAAATTTGCCATGGCAGAGTTAACAAAAATGAACACATGGTCCAGATGTTTGTGTCTCAGTGTGTGACCTTCACCTTTGCATGTGCAGCCAGATCCATGAACATGCTTATTGTTGAACCCCCTTAAAAGTTCTTGCTTGTACATGTAAGGTTTCTTCTGGTATAGGGTCATGAAACAAGGATGTTATGTAAATAATGGTCTTGAATCAACCACACGGAGATGCTATTGCTTTATCCAAGGACGTATATAACTTCCTTACTTTATCCGATTGACCACCAACATAGATGCAAGAGGATTCAGATTATAATTGCTTTGACGTCATTTGCAGCTTGGACGTCAATGAGAAGCCAGTTTTTGTGTAATCAGAGAACAGAAATATTCTTAGACTTTAAACTAGTGAAACATCCATCAGCTAACATTGTATTCTATGTGTTCCTTTGTTGCAGCCCCAATGCTGTGACACACAAAATCATGGATAGAATATGTGACAACTTCAGTGATGCATCATTATATATGGTAAGTGGTTTGACCCTCATAGCTGCTGAATACAGACTTGTTGCCTAATTATATCAGGCCTAGGAGTAGGAATATTATCGTTGCCTTGCGTTTCCTATTCTGGTCCTGAAAAAAATTAGGATTCATTGGTACGTAGGAATTCTTTTCTTTTTTTGTAGACTTCGGTAAAATGCTGTTTGCAGTTTTATGTGAGTGCCTGCTGTCAATATAAAGGGCATTTAGGTTTGGTTGGTCAGTTTACATCCCCTTTTCTATCGGAACAGAAATGAGGAAAACATGTTGGAAAACGATTTAATCAGAAGAGAACTACATCTGACCCCCAAAGATAGAGTCAGCATTTTTGTGTGTGACCAGAAACACAAGATATTTTTGCTAGGCCCATATTCCACCCACCACTGGACCACTCCACTCCAGGGAGTCATTTTATGCCATGACAGCTGTTTCTTTGATAAGTACCGGCATTAGGTGGCATATAGCTGTGCTTGGCTAAGTCTAGAACTCCAGGACAGATGTTAGCTTGGAATCTATGCCTTTTCCATCTGTCTTGATGTTAATGTATTCATCATTAACAGGGCTCAACATACGGGGTGCATGTGCACCCAGGTGCACCCAAAATTGGAGCTGTGCACCCAATTATTATCTGTGGGTGCACAGGATGCACCCAAATATTTTCTTAGGTTTATGTATGTAAAGATATCAAACTATACTAATTATTACTAAATATTCATCATATTCTTGACATCTAAGTGTTAGAAAGATAATAAAAATGTCTGTCATGGTACTTAAGAATTTGATAGCTTGTAATTAAGTTTTATTATTAGGCTATTATTAAATTTTTTTGGTGGACCCAATTTTTTAAGCTGGGTGCACCAGTGCACCTAATCCCAAAAATGAATTTCATATATATATAATATATGAAGGATGATGTTCTCTCGACGATATGATAAAAAGAAGAAGCAATGTAAAGTGTAGTTGTTTCAAATTTACAGTCTAGTTATTTTATTATTACATTTATCCCCAGTTGGGCATGACCAAGCAATTAACTTTTTTGTCAATGTGATTAATGTTATATGAATACACTTCCTAGGTTGACAACAGTAAAATGACTCCTGACATGGAGGATGCTGTGTTCAGAATCTATGCTTTTCAAGATGGCAAATTCAAGGAGAGAAATCCAGATAGGTCAGTTCATTTTCTTCATGTGTAAAAAAATGTAGCCTTTTGACTGTAACCTGGAATCCAGTCTACTGCTGGCTGGGCCTACCGTACTTAGTGCAGGCTTTGTACGGGGCCAGGGAAGCTCCCAGCCGCTTAGGTAACCGGCCACACCCGGTAGAATTTTCACGGGGTTAGACTTAGCCCAGTGGGAGTTAATTTGCCAGGGAGTTAATTTGCCCGCCAGCTGGCGGGCAAATTAACTCCCTAGCCCCGTACAAAGCCTGCACTAAGTACGGTAGGCCCAGCCAGCAGTAGACTGGATTCCAGGTTATTTGACTGTAGAGGCAGTGTCTAGGGCACTGTATTGGAAAGGGGAGGCATTCCTCTCTTTCCACCACCTTTTACCTCCCAACCAACATCAGGTACTCATTTTTACACATGAGTGGAAACATATTAAGTGCCTTTCCCAAGGAAAGTCCATCCACATCCTATGAAAGGGCACATTATTAGATACAATGTTATTGTCTGCATGAAGTGACTTTATGCATCTTAGGTATACAATCTCTTGGCCAAACAAGTAGCAGTCAAGAAACCTCGTCGTAAGATAAAAATGTTGACATTTTCCTGCTAAAATGTACATTACAGCATAACGTTAGAAGAGCAGTGTCTATCGGCTGCATCTGGACTCCTGAACCAGAAAGTTTTTAGGAACCTGGTGGACTTCGACAACCACCTGGACGACATCACACAAGACTGGCTCAACAACCACCTCAACGAGGTTATAGGTAGGGTTTGTTTGTTTGTCTGTTTGTTTGTGGTTGTTTTTTATTTCTGGACACATCTATTTATATCAGTACTATTAGATCAGTATTTTTCTAGTAGTAGTATTTGGTTTAAGTTTGAATATTTTTACTGGCCTTCAAACAACAAAGTCACAATCAAGGATGCACTGAATAATGGAAGATATGTTTGTTAAACCTTGCTTTTCACTTGGTACATGTAGTTGTACACCTTTATACGTCACATGTCAATTAATTTTGCATACATTCCTTTGTGTTATACAATCTTTGTTTGTCATAACTTTCGTTATTGTACTGATTGATATCTTCGAGGTGATTTTTATTTTCCAAATTCCAAATGTATTTTTTTTACATTCTAAGTGGCCAATGGTTTGTGACCGTTTTATTTTTCAGAAATCCATAGCTGGTAGCTGTACCACAACAGAAGCAGACACAAGAAGTGAACACCAGAAATTTGTTTGTCTGTAGTGTGTTTTATGAAAAATGCACAAAGCACTTTGTCAAATGTACAAATCTTCAAAACCCAGTCTTTTTTATGCAAACCAGCTAAACGCTGATGGGGAGAAATTATGTTTCTGGCTTTTTCTACCCATGATACTATCACTTTAAAGCAATAAATGGGGATATCCTAGTTCTGTCAAGAAGACTTAATTGATAGCTGGTGAGCTACTCTTTTCCTTGACTTAAGCCTTTCACGTCATCTTCTCCCATTGCCACAGCTTGATGCAACCATCTTGATTATCCTGCTTTTTGACTCAAAGTGGTTGGCCAGTTTGCATAAAAAGACTGTGTTTTCCATAAGATCTGTATGTTTTGCTTATTTTTCATAAGATTTGAACTGAATTGAAACTCATAAGATTTTCAATGAGATTATAGCTGTTCAGTACCACACTCTGATGGAAACATGTTGGTATAAAAACCACTACAGTCGTGTTACACTTTTATACAGAACTTCTGCTACTCAAATACATACTTCTCAAATGAAATGGTGCAACTGTTATTCAATAGTAACCATTCACATTTGTTGTAGGTGATGGTTTGAAGTCGTAGGATTGAACAAACCACAGAAATGGATCTAAGACAGCCTTTGTATGACATGAGTATGGCTATCCTAAGAGTGCAATTAGTTTCCAATTGTACGACGATTATACAACGCATGTGACCATAGGCCAATGACTATAAAAATGATATAAGTATTAATATGTTCTAGTATCAACTAGCAATCCATTAGTTTGTGACACGTTATGGTTGTAGAAAAAAATGTTGATATTAAAGAAGGCTTTTTCTACCTATATGATGAAGTAGCATATAAACTGAATAAATGAAGATGATCCAATGGAAGTTAATTAACTTACAAACTTTTATACCCTTATTTCTGTACACAAAGTGAAGCACTAAACAACAAGCTTTTGATCAGTCCTTTGGGACATTTCAACTTGAAAAGAATTAGAGGACTGGTCAAAAGCGTGTTGGTGAGAGCTTTGCTTAGTGTGTGAAAATAGCCTATAAAATCTTTACAAAAGGAATGCAGATTCAGAATGTGTATGGCATGTTTAAAAACGTTGTAATGATCAGTTATTTTGTTAGATGATTTCCTAACAAAATGAGATTATGTTTTGATGGTATGATATAGCAATGTTGAATGTCCTAAATATGTGTCGTATTTGAGTATGTATCATATTTATTGTCAATTATTTCTCTTCTATACATTGTATATTCGATTCTTTACTGTTGACTGGGAAAAAGGAGAGACAAAGGGATGGGAAGACACACAAGATTTTTCACCTCCTGGGTCTAGGAAAAGCCTGACCTACAATTAAGCATGAAAAAAACAAACAGATTCTAGCTTTTTTTTCAACCACTGGCAAGGAACATCAAATTTTTCAGTGATGAAATTCATAAAAGACTTCCTGTATTTTACACGCTTTAACCGGTCTTAAAAAGCTTTTAACAGTTATCACATCTCTTTCGTAGACTGAGTTCTATCCTATCTCTTAAATGTTCATCCTCATCTTTCCTAAAGCCTTATCCTGCAAGGCTTTTCCCTCTTCTTTCACATCTTCAGGGTCTAATACGAAAATATGGTATTTAGAATATGATGAAACAATGAAAATTTTGTTTACATTTGTACAGTAAGGGACACTTGAATTGCCTAATCATATATCTGCTGTGTACAGACTGAGACAAAATTGTTGATATTAAACGGCACTGATGTGTATGGCCCATGATGTTTTATTTCCTTATTTCGTTGGCTGATACATACAAAACATATTGAACATCCAAGGTTGGCGAACTATTGTTATTGCATTGGCTATGGCTAACTGGGACCATTCAAGAATTACATCTCGGGTCTGTATCCACGGCAGACAATTGAATACAAACACATTCATCAAAGTACTTCCCAAAAAGTGGTTTAATCAAAATAAGATCTGTTCAGGTACAAAGAATTTCTGTTCATAGATTTCCATCCAGTTGTTCTTAAGGCTCAGAGGTAATATTCTACAGGGAACACTATAGACTTATTACAATATACATTGTATAAAAGGAACATGCGCTTTCATTTCTGTAAAAACACATGTCATATCCACAGTTTTAAACCATTTTCTCTTCTGTGTTCTTGGATACATAATTATGATAGATATACGGTAAGATATCTATCATTTGATAAAATCTAAGCTGAATCTAATATTACTAGGATTTCCTTCACTCGTCATAGAATACTGGTTCATACAGTTTCTTTCTATTCATGGAAGAAGTGAATTTAAAAAAATGACAAGTGGATAGCTCTCACCAGAGCTTTGAATAGTCGATCCTGTTCTTAGTACCCATTCTCACATTTAAATAGATTCATCTTATTCCATGTATTCAAAGAGTGAGGACATATTTTATTGTCCTTAACAATATAATATTTTTTGTTGTTGCCAGGCAGCTTGCATCAAACAATTACAGTTTCACACCATGAAAGTCTTTACCAGGCTGTGAACCTGTTAATTTAACAATAATTAATTTTACGCCTTTCATAAATTTCTTAGTAAGGCAGTGATGTTATCCTTTTGGATCATACAGTCCATAACAAGCTTATCAATTGTATCAATTGCATTGCTATGTACACACTCCATTGAGAAAATATTGCATCCATCAATTGAAATCAATATAAAATATGTGATGAGCTTATCATTTGATGAGCTTAACAATTACCTTTGTGACAATGACCCAAAATATATACATAATATATTCAACGATGACATTTGTAAATCTGTTCTGAAAAGAGTTACATGTATTTGTGAATCTGGCCTGCAATGTTCACATTCTTGATTAAAATACAGCCACATATACATGATTTCATGAATGACACCTACATCCTAAAAAGACCCTGTTCCTCCTTTTAAAAGATTGGTATGTGCTCCGAAACATCATGTATATCTCGTAGTAACAGGTTTTTGGAAATCGAGAAGTTGTTATGAGTCATCATCAAATGTGACCCCTTCCTAAAACTACTCACAAATGGAGGAATACATGTATATTGAATTTCATGATTATTGGAAATGAGCACATGTCATTGTGACACAGGATAAAGTTTTACCCTCAAATATCAGTCCAGAGGAAGAGTGTCACTCACATCATTAAGTCTATGTGGCCTAAAAGCAAGTCTTAAGAAGTTGTTTGAGACATCTTGTAGTATCTACTGCCTGGTCAGAGGCTGTGCGATTGAGGCCAGCTCCCGAGCGACCCACCCCGGCCAGTGTTCCACACTCGTGCCCGTGCTCCGGATTCTCTCGTACAGCGTCTGGACAGAAGTAAAAAAACAAACTAATTATAAAATCTCTTTGACGAAGCAAAAGGCATTGGATTTGTAGGAAACAAGATGGTTGAAATCTAAACACAATATTAAATTTTGAATAGAGTCAATAATAAGACATTTGAACTTACTTAATTCATTAGCAGGATAAGCTAGGACTGGGAAATCTAACATTTCTCTCTGATCTAAATTTGCTGTCTACAAAACATTTTCTATTACAACAGACATGCGAGGCCTTTTTTATCACTCAGATATAACACAAAAAATCTTATGACCCATGCCAACGGTCACAGAAAATATTTGAGTAGGCAGGCTTTTGCTAGGGTCGATCAGGTAACTGGCCTTAATGGATATGTTTTTGTTAACATATAAAGGAGTCTCAGATAGCTGGTAGTTTTTGCTGATCAATGTGTGTCAGCTATGCATTTTTATAACCTGTGGTTTGAGTTAATGTGTGTTAGTTAGTGATAACTAACCTGAGGTTTGAGCTGGTTTAGGTGTGTTAGTTAATGATAACTAACCTGAGGTTTGAGCTGGTTTAGGTGTGTTAGTTAATGATAACTAACCTGAGGTTTGAGCTGGTTAATGTGTGTTAGTTAATGATAACTAACCTGTGGTTGAGCTGGTTGATGTGTGTTAGTTAATGATAACTAACTTACTTACTTATCTGTGGTTCAATCTGGTTAATGTGTGTTAATTATAACTAACCTGTGGTTTGAATTAGTTAATGTGTGTTAGTTAATGATAACTAACCTGCGGTTGAGCTGGTTTATATGTGTTAGTTAGTGATAACTAACCTGTGGTTTGAGCTGGTTTATGTGCGTTGTCCTGTAACCTTGTGCAGACATGTTCAGCTTCACACCAATCACCAGGGAGTAGAAGTACCTCTGCAAAAGCAATAAAAACAAACTCAATTCCATATATTTTTCCTAATGAAATATAGAACCTCTAGACACAACTTTAGATGGAGTATCAACCTGACATTTGAAGTTAACTTTAGATTTGTATTGGCTGACAATAAATCTAGTTAGACAAAAAAACAATGTACTTTCACAGAGGCTACCCCATGCACCACGTGTGAAGTCAGCACATCGTGCTCTATGGAATGTATTGTACTGTGTTGAACCCAGAAAGACTTAGTTCATCATATCCAAAGTCCAAAATCAAATTCAGTTGCTTGAGTAATTGCTAATTGGCGTTTCTTATTACCTGGATGTCTAACCTTCATCGACGTAGCTTAGTTCATCATGCTACTAAACCCAGGTTAAGGAATGAGGAAATGAATTACGACAGCACATCGTTCTCAATGAAATATATTGTACAGTACTGTTTTGAATGCACAAAGTCAGCTACTAACCCATGTTTTGAGTGTAGGAATGAAATACTACTTAACCCAAGTTTTGAATGAGGGAATGAAAGACGAAATATGAAAGGAAAGAACCCACCTCCTCTGCACTGTTGCAGTAGTGCTGCAGGTCATTATGCTACTTAAACCCTAGGTTTTTGAATGAGGGAATGAAAAACAGAAAATGAAAGGAAAAGCACCCACCTCCTCCGCACTGTTGCAGTAGTACTGCAGGTCATTATGCTACTTAAACCCTAGGTTTTTGAATGAGGGAATGAAAAACAGAAAATGAAAGGAAAGCACCCACCTCCTCTGCACTGTTGCAGTAGTGCTGCAGGTCGGTGACCTGTCTCTGCAGCTCGTGCATGTGAGCATCTCTCCCCTGGACGTCCTCCGTGTACCGCAGCCGCAGGTGGCTCAGGTTCGCCTTCAGCTGCTCAACCTCTGTGTTCCTGGCCTGGTGGTACAGGTGGGGAGAAAGGCAACAAGTGTGAACCAAGACACAATACGCCAAAAAGCAGTTACTCAAGATATGATATTGGAAATGCTCAGACGTTTCAGATAGCATCCACTATCTTTCGTCAGTGACACAGTCAAACGTCTGACCATTTCCAAAACGATCTCCAGTTGCTTGAGCAACTCAGCTTTTGGGCATATCCTATTACATGGGCATTGGATATCTAACTTAAATCGACAATGCACAGTTGGGAGGGGAAAAACAAATGTGAACCATAGTTACAGCAGGTGGAGAGAAGATCATAAATGTGAACAAGGACACAATTTTTAAAAACGGGTGGGGAGGAGGGTAACGAATGTTAACCAGGACACAACAGTTAGAACAGGTGGGGGGGGGGGGGAACAAATGTGAACAAGGACCAAATAACTAGAACAGGTAGGCAACAAATGGTAATCTGAGGACACAATAGTTAAAGCATTTGAGGATTTGGCCACAAATGTCAAGAAGGACACAATAGGTAATACAGATGGGGAGAGGGGGCCCACCAATGCTTTGAATGGTGAAATTTATTGTAGAAACACCCCAAGTTTGTCGTGAATGTTAATGTGTATACATACCCTTAACTGGTGTTCTGTTCTGCTCAAATCTGCTTTCAGATCTTCAACTTCTTTCTGGTAGGACTTCACATGGACAAAAAAAAGGCATTTACATTTTCATACTGAATCAGTAAAGGACAATTCTCTAATCCTTGCTTACATGTTGATGACCCACATAGAGTATCAAAGTTAGCATTGCTTGAGTCACAGTTTCCTTCAACTTTATTTTCGTACATTTTAAAAGAAACAGTACTCCTTCAGAACTACACTTAAAAAAAATAATGAAACATATCTCACCTCCATAGCATCACGATGCATCTTCAGCATCTGCTGCTTGCCATCACCCAAACTCTAGAACAAGGAGAGAGACAGTACATCATAAAGTTAGATATTCAGACTGAATTGATACAACATTACTAATAGTATAATACTTCATACTCAAAGTAACCCTTTTCTTCATGTTTTTTTTTACCAAATCTAACAGTCCATGAATCATAAAATCACTATGATTTAACTTTTTGTTAGTTGCCAAGAAATATTAACCTATGAATCCCAAATACTAGACTCTAAATTAGATTTGATAAAGTAAGAATACAGCAAATGTTCAGCAATGCTACAGGTGGTATTACCTGTTTGAGGTTCTTGGCCTGTTCAGGTATGGCGTCCTGTGCCTTCAGTTCGAAGCTCCTCCCACCGACCGTCACCTCCACGTTAGGCAGCTCACTGAAGGCTACCAGCAGGTGGCCCACCTTCTGATCCACCTCCTGGTACTGGGCTTCAAACTCCAGCATCTGTACAGTAGCAAACAGTCAACATTTCACTGGACTCTTCCCATCTTTCACATCAGATTCTATTTCAGCTGTAGGTATGAACCTTAAATATATTTTATATAGTAAGGATGTACTCAAATGTAACATCAGGTACAGGCACAGGGACTTAGCCTGGGTACCAACCTCTGTAGTAACCGCTGGCTTAACCTTTTTACTTGCTATCCATGAGAGTCTGGTCCTGCTGTCATCCACAACAGTTTTAAACTATGTTATGTAATGGGCCAATCAAGCTTTGCAGGGCCTCATTTGATTGGATGATCTGAGAGACCCCCATTTCTCAAGTGACATCGTTGTTTCAGCTAGATTCAGCTCACGTTTACAGAAGACAGTACCAGCTAGGCTTATAGTAGGTACTGATACAGACCAGACATGCCAATTTGTTTTGACAAGATGACAAAATGTCATCCCCCCTCACCTGCTGTTTCAGCTTGGTATCTCTGCGCTGCGTCTCCAGTTCCTGAGCTGCGGCTGCAGCGGCTCTCTCAGCCTCGATCTCGTACCGCAGCTGCTGCAGCTCCTCCGACACCTGCTGCTCCCTCTCCTGGGCCTGGGACAGCTGCTGCTGCAGACCCTAGCAATGGAAAACATCATTGTTGCTGTGAGTCCAAGGTTTAATATTGGACACAATGGTTGCTTAGCCTAAATTGAATCTCGCTGATGGCAGCCCACCCAACATCCACCAGTTACAGCCCCGGACAGCAGAATTTGTGTTACACAGACTAATGGTTGCTGTGATTCCAAGGTTTATCACTGGTAACAATGGTTGCTGTAATTTTCCAAAGTTTAGCAGAAAGAATGAGCGCTCCATGCCATATTGTTTCAGTTATCGGTAATTGATAGTCTTGTACACTGATTGACAGAGTAAAAGAATGACCAAAAGTATACAAAATTTAACAATTTGCCTGGACTAAAAACTTATGCTAGGGTCCAATTTCCAATCCAGGGCCTAGTACCCGGCCTACCATAATGTACCAAAATAACCAAATAGCCTAACTTCTGCATATTCATTGACATAAACTATAATTTTTTTCGTTTTCGTACAAAGCCCGACCAGGCCCTGGGTAGGAAATGTGACCCTAGCGTAAGAGGTACAGTAGGAGGGGCAAGGAGGTGGTTGCCCTATGTTCCAGAGAAACAACCATAACAACACAATGCAAGGCAGAGCAGCGCATGTTTACAGTTTGAGGCGTTTGTGGTGAGAGTTGACCATGAAAACAGCAAACATAAAACGACTGCAAATATTCCATGATTCATATTCTGGTTAATCCACATTTACCCTGATCTGCTCGTCCACTCCCCTCTGGTGATGCTGTTGCCATGACGACACCTGGACCGTGCTGTCCCCCTCTGCCCTGACGTGAGCCAGTTCTGCCCTCATGGCCTCCACCTCGGCCTCAAGGTCACGGTTATGCTGCTTCAAGGACACCACTGTGTCCTCAAGTGAACTGCAGTACAGCTGGAACAACAAATCAAAGTAGACTTTGGGCATGTTTTCTTGCCTTTATCTGTGAGCTGTAGAAAGCTCACAGAAACAGAAAAGATCACCATTAATTGCAATTGCCCCCTTGAATGTTTAGCATTGTCGTCAAATTATTCCTCAAGCATAATTGGTTGCTTTGATTTTACGTGGCATATTATTTGTTATGAACGTCATTGACAAATTGTTATATCGTGTACTGACTGGACATATTCTTAACAGGCTGACTTATTGTATGTTATTCTGTATCTACTTTTTGTTGTTGTTTATATCTTACCATACAAAAGTCACTGTATGTTTTGTCGTGTCAATAAAGCTTGCTATAAAGCTGAGTTGTTGAGTCTGATGGCTTGATGAAAGAATAGAGTTAATGAGTCTTTTGTGCAGGCTGTTGGGATTGTGATACTGATAGAGTTATTTCTGAAGGTAACCCTATGGCTATTGTCCTTGTTGCTGGAGCGAGATCATGAAGAGGGTCACTGGTTCTGCTCATGTTACGACAGGTCATTAGATGTGACATAACCATTTGCTATGATGCCTGTAAGGCGCTCCAACTGGTTGACTACAGCTTACAGTAACAGTTTACCTGGCTGGCCTCGAGATCCTCATGCGGCTCAGGGGGGTTGTCCAGTCTGAAGAACATGCGGACTGGGAGGCTGTACATGTGGGTTAAAAAACAACACAAAATGAACGGTGAGAAAACTTTCCATGTTCGTAAACCAGAAGGAATACAGGAGTCAATTTACAGAAATTCATCCACATACAAATTTTGTGTCTTCAGAACAGTATTGCTCATGAAACTAAGAACTCTGACTGATAATGTAAGGTAAACCTTCAAAGCCAAGGCAAAAAATAACAGAAGATAACAGACACACTGGATGGAAGACACTATCTAGATAGTAAAATTTGTTATGTACAGAGATATGGTGGATATAGACTGAGTGAGGTTTGGGACTAGATCCTATTACCACAATACCACCCACTGGCACAGCGGCAAGGTCTGAGTAGTATATTCTTGAAGAAGATAGCTGAGGTGGTTTATAGCTGGTTACTGAAGTGTCAGCTGAGTAAATGTTTTGAGGTTGTGTTCTACCTGTAACTTGTAAGCTATATAAAGAATATGACAGCCATCTGACCTTTTTGCCATCTCCCTCTGCCCCAGGAGGTTCCTGATGAAGTCATTCAGGCCTCTCTGCCTCTGCTGGATGAATGCTGGGAGGTGGGAGGGATGGAGAAAACATGTTTACGAGGTAAACATGTTTGCTGACAATTACGCTTATAAGGGATCGAAACGGAAAGCCAACCTTGCCCTTCATTTTCCCAAAGACCCAAAAAATATCTGTATTCATCACAATCTACCCACACCAAACATATGGATACACAAACAAAAGACAGAAACAAGAAAAAAAACATTTCTTCATGTAGGTGAAAGGAGAAATTCTGGGAACATTGCTGTTCAAGGCGGAATCTGAAGGTAGTGCAAACCATTCCTAAAATTTACTGATGATTTTCAACGTTTCACATGTATATCAATTCATACTCATTGATTAGTCTTCAGAAATTTGTCACAATCAAAATCTAAATCTAATTCTGATCTTGCACATTATGGCAGTCACTGCTATTCATATTTCGAAGTTAGCAACTTAAAAATTCACTGTATAAAAGACTAACATACAATTGATTATGCAAGTTAAGTGAATTCATTACTTAGGGTGCCTGCAAGATTGGTATTGTAACCAGATACCAAGAAACTTTGGGTCTAATTTAAAAGTTGCGTCATACACCTAATCTATTGCTAAGCAATTCATGACCTTTGAACGCTCATGCCAATAGTAAAGATACCAACAGGTGACTTGGTAGGCATGTGACCTATTTATTTGGCTGTGCAAAGGCCAGAGTTCGAATGATATGAACAATTCACAACATTGGACCATTTCTTTACTTCACATGTTCACACTAGACTGACTAAATCATGCTGCTAGCAGCCTGCTAGCAGCGTAGGCTATTGATATGCTTCTACAGCCTTGGCAAAAAACAACAACAAAAAACATTCAGAGTACAATAGATGTAAGGTATTCAACTTGTAGTTTAAGCATACCTGGATCAAAGTTGTCTCTGAAGAATCTCTTTGGTGGCAGGTTTAAGTGAAGGGCTGGGAAAATTCTCTGTAACTGCAGCAACGAACAGGAATGATCAACAATACACACTACAGGTACCTGATGTACATTTTAAAGAGGCTTTTTATTGATGACATCAATAGTTAACTGTATCACCCAAGGTGGATCAGAGCAGCCAAAGGCTAGAGGCAACACGACCCACAGGAGGACGGGACAGAGAGCCATGTGGGATACACTGTGTTGACTATACAGTAGAAGCCAGTTAATTGCACATCGGATTAACGCACACTTCTGTTAACTGCACGGAAACCCAGAATCCCAAACCGATGAGGTCCAGCTAGATAACTTCGCATTATTGCACCAGCCGGATAATTGCACCAAATTCACTGGCAAATAGGCCGTGCAATTAAGCCGCTTCTACTGTATATTTTTTCTTATCAAACCCACCCGAGGGTGTTTTAATTTTTTGATTGTGAATAAAAATAGTGAAAAAAAAACTTTTCCTACTTTAACAGTGGGGTTAAAGCACCACCAACTAACCAGTTTAACTGTTTTGGACCTTTTAGCTTAGCGGTTAGTGCATTGAAGTCAACGCACTTACCACTTAAGGCTAAAAGGAACTGGTCAGTTGGTGGCACTTTAACCACATTGTCACATTACTTAAGTGGTTTACTTTGGGTCATACCTTTTTGTTGAGCAGCAGAAAGTCCTTGTATCTTCTGAGGACAACCCATTTCCTCGTGTCTCCGTGTTGAACCTCTACTTTGTACAGCTGGTATTATTCAAGGAAAGATTTAGTTAACGTTACCAATTGGAAATAAATGATTAATAATGTTTTTACTGCCACTAATTAAATTCACACGCTTTTGAATTTGATCTAACATACTGTTATGCAAATTATACAGTAACTCTATTTACTTTTTTTCAACAAAGTCAAAGTCTAATTTGAATTCAAACGTCATGTTTAAAGAGCCCAATGTTTAACGTTAACATTATAATAAACACACATGACCACGAACTTGGACTCAAGTTCACAAGTTGGCAACAGGAGTTTTCGTCCCCAACACCTACTGTAACTCTCTGCTGCGACTCTAACGTCTCTTTCCCGACAATAGCAGCCTCCAGCTGGACTCCTCCCGACTCGGAGCCGCTCACAGACCCGCTGGACACCACGCTGGCGTTCAGACTCTCGGGTACCGTCCATGCCCCGGCCTTCTTCGGCGTCGAAGTCCGCCTAAAAGTTATCACCGTCCTGTCCCTGCCCTCCCCTTCCCCCGGCCCGGAAAGCTGGGCGCTACTCACGCTATCGGTGTCTGTCATCTTCACATCACATTGCACAACTTGACTCTGGTTAAAAACCTTGCATCGTACGGGAAAGTTGGACGTGACTTTCCCACTCTTTTTACTTCCGCACACCCGCCGCCATGTTTGGGAAACTGAACAACTCGTGTCACGTGATCAGCAAGGTGCGTGCAAACAAAGAAACTTTGTTTTCTGAGCACAGGTGAATAACCTGCACTGTCTTTGGTGTCTTCGATATTCTTTTCCGTCCGTTACGCGTAGTTGAAAAAAATACCCTGGAATTTAAAACTGTCAACTAAAACAAACAAATCGATAATCAATATCTCAACCCATATTCTAAACATCACAAGAGTGCAGACCAAACCTCCGTTATGAGAGAATGAAAGAAGCCAAAATATCATGTGTAACGTTATCATTGTTTTAGAAACCATGTTTTAGAAGTCCTATCACTATGTTTAATGTATTAACCTTATGACTTTTGTAATTGAAATTTAAATGCCTGTACTTAGCGCGATAGGACAATGGAGGCTATCATTCTTTCATTCAAAGATGCTTCATGTAACGTAAACGCTAACATTTTACCCATCAGTAGCTGTCTTCTACAAACGTGTTAAAGTTATCTGTGTCAGCCTGCACGTCAGGCACTTATTTGCTTGTATTATGACACTGTTTTGCAGGGAAATGGCTAACGTAGCGAACAGTTACTAGTAACGGTTACTTCACAACAGGATGCAGTTGGAAGGAAATTGTTTTAATAAACTGGACTTGTTATTAGATTGTTGATTGAATTTTGATTTGATAATTTGCGGCGAAAGTACAAGTCTTCAAATAACTTTTTCTTTTTCAACATAGGCAAAAAACAAACGATGGGTGATGACCTTGGTGCTGATTACCGCATCGGCTCGGTAGAGCCGCAAATATTGCCTGTGGTTCCGAAGTAACCTGCCAGGTGGCGCTTCTGTACTGCAGTCCAGTTTGACATCATTGTCACATTATATTGAATGTGCATGTTATACTTATTGCTCTCTTCTCCTCGAGAGGATGCACATGCAGTTCTCTTCATATGTTAAGGTTATATCCACAGTTTGGGATCCACCAGAGTCATGTGTGTTAGGGTGTTGAAAGAAAGGGTAAAGTAGCAACTGTAAGGGTGATTTGGTGTGCAATCTAAATGAAAGGAAGAACAAGACACTTAATTGATGCCTTATATTTTAAAATAAAACAGGCATTACAACAAACACAAAAACAAACAAAGTATTGGCACTTTCATGGACCAACTATGCTGACAACTATGTGATGAAATAAAGTTACATCCATCTGGCAACATGATATAGCTGGAATGTTATTTCTTTTGGCACAAACACAACACATACCACTTCAAAACATCAAGCCTAACTCTCTTTGTAACATTATATGTTGACACAGAGATGATACCAGAGCTTGAGTCTGCTTGACCATAAATGACTGTTTGACACAAGAATTTGTACATTTTTTAAAGAAAACCTACAAATATGCCAGAGCTGACATCTGTTTGGAGATTAGGCCTAGAAAATCAATGCTGCATTTCACATCCGGTTCTGAATTTAAAAAAAAAAGAAGATTTGGGCCGAAGGTGACCTAAAAAAGACTGGTATCTGCGAAGATACTAGTAAATTCAACACCATTTTCTTATTTATATATAGATAGACACTGTACAAGCACACTTTTCAGCAGAAATGAGGAGAACATGCATGTTAAAAATGATTCTATAACATATAACTCATATGTCAGAATGAGAATTCCATGTACCTAAACAGCAGTTGACTTAATGAAAAATCTAAAAATACAAAAGATTTAAAAATTAGGAAACAAACTAAGGCCAAATTTGGCAGATTTTTGCCAGGGTTGGTCAGATACCCAGAAACACAACATTTTTTTCAAGGCCTCAGGAATTCTCACCATAGCCAAGTTCTGCCAGCTGCTGTAAGCGTCTAGACTCGTATGTCAGCAAATATGTACATACTTGCACTTTACAATATCAATTATTGCTTTTACAGCTTGGGTATTCACCAGACAAACAACGTCTGGTAAATACTTTATAACCAGCTTTGTACATGAAATGACCTCTGGTCCAGATGACATGAATTACATATATTACATGTCAATGAGAATGAAAACACACAGGCTGGTGTAAAAGAATGTTCTCCTAGTACCGGTAATGTGCTAGCTGCCCTGCCCTATCATATGCCCAAAAGGGACTGTTTGAATCGTCAGCATTCCATATTGGGTTTAGTCACTTAATCATGTAAAGCAGGTGTCTCACTGTACTGTGCCAAGTTGCGCTCCAGCTGTTTTTATAATGTTTTTTTTTAGTCGTTTTTATCAGGCTTTCTATTTTGTATTTTGTCTTGCTGTGTCAAAACCTGATTGGCTGGCGTACTTCAAGAAAAATGACAAAATAGAAAGCCCGATAAAAACGGCTAAAAAAACGTTAAAAAAAACAGCTGGAGCCTAACCTCTGCTTGGAGAGTAGGGAAAAAATTGCAAAAACTTTGTAAATTTGTGCCAATTATCTCTTCAAGTCACACTAACGTGTGATGCATGGGCACGTTAAGGCCAGATGAGCATGTTATTAGAACATACAAATTAGAAACGAATGTGCAATGATTACAAGTGCAATTTCAGGCATCACATTTCACAAATGTCTGGTGCACCTGCCACAATCTGTCACAGTATAGTGAGATACTTGCCTATGGTAAATCATAAAAATTGCAAAATGATAATTCAAACAGATAGCTTTTTGTACTTACATTTGGAGGCAAACTTTAAACAATCTGGAATGCTTTAATATACACATCAAGTTTTGCTTTCTTGTGAAGCTTCAGTAGCTACTTGAGTAGTGACAGTGTTCCCACCTTATTCTTTGTCCCAATATGTCTACAGAAAAAGTCCTATCTGAATGTTCCCAATGTCACACATATGAACAACAGGCCAGGCCTTTTAACAATAGAGGAATATTCAGTCTTCACATTAAGAAAAAAACTCTGTGTAAGAAGAAATATCATACTTATCAAAACAGGATTCAATTATGATCTTCCTATTGTTTGTTACCAAGTTTGACAGCATGAATTCTATATATAGTTACTGAAGAATATACATCAATACAAAAAGGAGTTCCTCATTCATTATACTTATGTCACTGTACAGAGAAATTTTCAAAGGTGATTTTTTGCTCTTATTTGACACTGCCATTAAAAGAGTAAAAAAGATTTGGCCACCACAAAAATTTGTCCTTTTCACTTATGACAATTGGCACAACTCATAGTTATCTTGTTCCATGATTTCTCTGCTCTTGCACATAATCTACTGTACAAGGTCTCTTCGACAAGATGCAGTAACGTAATTTGATACCTAGTGGCCTTACTGATCAGCCCAGCTGATTGGATGCTTACTATTGATACAATTAAAAACTAATGATGTCATGTCTGCTTTGCAGACCAATCACAGCCTACTCTCCTTCTGTCCATAATTTCTACTCAAGCTGATTGGATGATGTTGAAGACAGTAGTTCCAAAGTGATGATGTCATGTCTGCCCTGTAGACCAATCACAACCCTCTCTCCATCAGCCAGGATTTGACAGCAGCTGATTGGTTGGTCCGGAGTCAGGACGGCTAAGCACTGACCTGGGAAACACAAGGTCATCATGTACTCCAGTGAAAACATCTAACCTAACACTCAAGATTTCAGCACCAGAGACAGTTGCTCATAGAAGGAGGATGTTTCTCAAGAAGTCACTTTGGAAGACTATTTCTATTTAAGTGAGCCTGGATATATGAGCAAACTGACATCACTCTATCTCATTCAAACGTTTTGATGAGATCTGCAAAAACTGATATCTATTATTACCAATTCACAAAATTGGCTGGAATATGTTTAAAAAATAAACCGCTTATTTTGAAACAACAGTATGTATGTGCACAAGCTTGTTCCCAACAATCTTCCAACAAATATGAATAAGATAGATAGATAAATAAAAGTAAAAATTAATTGCTCCACAATGTACCTTTCACAATGTCCCAGACCCTGATGCTGAGGTCATGGTGTGAAGGGTCAAATGTCAGACACCTCCTGCCCTCATCAGCCAGCTGTAGGGTGTTAACAGGGTGGGTGTGGCCATCCAGAACATGTCTGGGGAGAACGCATGATTTGATAACAGTTAAACTGATTTTCTATCAACAGTTCAGTAGGAATGTTTCTATTAATTGTTGTCCTTATATGCACCAATGCCTTTCATGGCAACAAGATAAGAATCACAGCCTATCACACACAACATTCATGGACTCACCTACAGGCCCCACACTTGCACCAGCCCATTCTCACAGCCTAACACACACAACACTCATGGACTCACCTACAGGCCCCACACTTGCACCAGCCCATTCTCACAGCCTAACACACACAACACTCATGTACTCACCTACAAGTCCCACACCTGCACCAGCCCATTCTCACAGCCTAACACACACAGCACTCATGTACTCACCTATAGGCCCCACACCTGCACCCGCCCATTCTCACAGCCTAACACACACAGCACTCATGTCCTCACCTACAGGGCCCACACCTGCACCAGACCATTCTCACAGCCTAACACACACAGCACTCATGTACTCACCTACAAGTCCCACACCTGCACCA
Organism: Branchiostoma floridae x Branchiostoma belcheri; assembly: GCA_019207045.1. Classification (NCBI taxonomy): domain Eukaryota; kingdom Metazoa; phylum Chordata; class Leptocardii; order Amphioxiformes; family Branchiostomatidae; genus Branchiostoma; species Branchiostoma floridae x Branchiostoma belcheri. The sequence goes on from CM033028.1 coordinate 7,704,757, forward strand.
GCCCATTCTCACAGCCTAACACACACAGCACTCATGTACTCACCTATAGGCCCCACACCTGCACCCGCCCATTCTCACAGCCTAACACACACAGCACTCATGTACTCACCTACAAGTCCCACACCTGCACCAGCCCATTCTCACAGCCTAACACACACAGCACTCTTGTGCTCACCTACAGGCCCCACACCTAGACCAGCCCATTCTCACAGCCTAACACACACAGCACTCATGTCCTCACCTACAGGGCCCACACCTGCACCAGACCATTCTCACAGCCTAACACACACAGCACTCATGTACTCACCTACAAGTCCCACACCTGCACCAGCCCATTCTCACAGCCTAACACACACAGCACTCATGTACTCACCTATAGGCCCCACACCTGCACCCGCCCATTCTCACAGCCTAACACACACAGCGCTCATGGACTCACCTACAGGCACCAGTCTGTAGGTCCCACACCTGCACCAGCCCATTCTCACAGCCCAACACAGCACTCATGGACTCTTCGGACAGTGCCAGGCTGACCACAGGTGTCCCAGGCTTCAGCTTCTTGAACAGCTGTCCAGTCTTCAGGTCATACACGATGACCAGACATACGTCTGGGTCTATCAGCTCCTATGAAACATACATGATAGTTTTCAAGTTTTCATCATATAGAGATATCACCCCCAGCTGCCACTATATGTATTTGATGTAAACATACCTCTGGACATGCTAGGAAATACTAGGGAGTATTGAAGATTGCATTGGAAGAAATGAAAAGAATAGAAAACTTCAATTTTGAACTTGTTCTATCAGAAATATGATATATGGTAATAGTATCACTTACCAAGTTGGCTACAGTCAAGGCTACCACACACCTGTTGCTCCTAAACTACAAGTACATGTACCAAGCTAGTATCACCGTTACAGCTACACTCATGGCTACCTCACTAGTTTCACTTCTACATGAACAATCACCATTCCAAATGACAAGCTATCTCATTTTTGGTACTTTCTTGCCACATTAACCATTCCTGGAGGGGAACAGGATTTCTCGATCTTGTTTTATTAAATCAGGTAAAAATCAATGTATGCACTAAAATTCAATTGTTGTATGGCCTGATCTTACCTTACAACAAGAGGCCACATATTTGCCATTGTTTGTGATGGCCGACAGCCTGGCGTTGAACTCGTGTCCCATGATCCTCAGGTCGTGCACCAGTTTGCGGTTGATGAGGTCCCAGACGAGCAGCGGGCTGGGCTTCTGCGTCTCATCCCCGCACACGACAGTCTCTCCGTTAGAGCTGATCAGCAAACTGTTCAAGAAACGGTCCTGTGGGTGGCATTGAAGGGGATGTTTAGGTTTGGCTGGAGATAGAGCCTGGAGTAGAGATGTGTACCTGTACCCAGTACTGATACAATGAATGTAGATATACAAACTGTTCAAGAAGCAGTCCTGTGGGTGGTATTGAAGGGGATGATTAGGCTTCCTGTACACCATGGAAAATTAGCAGCATTCCACCATCCCAACTGGAGTAAATGGCTGGTGATAGAACAGCCTAGAGTAGAGATGTGTACCTTTACCCAATACCGATAGTTGTAACGTTACCTGATGTTACATTTAGGCACACATTCCTAGCCTAGAGAGATATACCAAGGCTATCTCTTGAGAAATTATTTGAGAGGCTAAATATGATAAATGCTATACATATACATGCAAATCTTATGATCTCTCAACCAGTGTTAGAAAAACAGGTCATGAATCCGTGCTAGTTTTGGTGCATAGTTAAACACTCCCATGCAACAAACACTACGAACAACTGCACTAACATACATAAAGGTAGTTGCTGAAATGTACTAGGATAGTCTAAAACATTACTACGCACCTCTCCGGCCTTGAACGTGGACACCACATCTCCGCTGGTCACGTTGATGACGTTGACGTACATCCGGTTACGAGAGAGCGCGACAACGTGGTCGCTGTCGTGTATGCCAAAGTACGGCATGGTGGCATTCATGATGCCTTTCAAGGTCGTCTCCAGCTTGCCGGCTTCAAGGTCATACACCTGCAGCTGTCGGTTGCATAGAACAACAATATGGCGGGCGTTGATGCAGCACACCTGGCGCGGCTGGTCCACACCTGGGATCACCTGTACAGGTGTCTGCGTGTGCACGTCCCACAGTCGGATCTCACCGGTCTCCACTGAAACGGAGATCACATGATCTGGGTCGTCTTTGACCACAAACAGCCCTGTCAGGAAATCACAATCTGTTTCACTCTCTGGTTCCACACTGTTCCCTACTTCTCCCTCTACCCTTTCAGACAGGATTCTTTTCCTGCTCTTTTCCGACGAGCTGCCAGGTGGCGCCACTTGCTTCAGGAACACCTTGGAAGTGGTGAACTGCCTGTTGGCAGAGCTGCTTGCACTTTTGAACATATTGCACATCGCTGGAAACCTGTCTTTCGCAGATTTCATGACATCCACCAACCTCTCCACCACGTGAACGCAGAACTGTCGGCCGTCGTAGCTCAGCGCCGCTGCTGACTCCTGCAGTACAGCACTCAACAGACAGAGGTCCCCATTATCTGGGTCGGCACGGGCTGCCATGTTGACATCACTAACAATTTGAATTGCGTTCCCAGCAACAAGCGCTTTTTGCAGCCAATCGAACTTCAGGAAATACTCCGCGATTGCTCTGTGATGTCCTTCAGTTTGGAATGTATGATAAGGCAACTCAACGAGCCCCCAGTGTGTGTGTAAACCAGCCTCTTGTTCTGTAGCTACCATTCTGCTACAGAACTCCTTCATGTGAACATGTGCAGTTCTGACATCATCTTTTGTTCCCAAGTACCTTCTGACAATGATGTCAGCAATAGAGTGTGACCTCCATGTTCTAAACACCAAGCTCTCTTGCACCCTGGTGTTCAAGAGTGGAGTTAGGTCCCTCAGCAGCCTCAGAACAGCACTCTGTGGCACACCATGTAACTCTATTCCCTTGTTCAACCTCAGAATCTCCGAATTCTGCAGTAGCAGTCCAAACAGAGCAGACTCGAAGAGTCCGTGCCTTGCCACGGTGACATACCTGGCCACAGCAGATACCAGCTCTGCGCCATGTTTCACCTCAAGCCTGTCCAACATGCAGTTCACCAGACCAGCAACATCTTGTGGTAACGATGAGTCAACGTCGTCACTTCTCCATACTGTACATAGCTGGGCTGCAGTACTTGCATACAGAGGAAGGGGGCACTTCTCGATAGCTGCCTGGAATGTGTCGCGCTGGTTGGGGGATAAAGTTCTCTGGTTGTTCTTGAGAAGCTGGTTGGCGATGGCCATGCACTCGTCGGGAGGCAGGGTAGACATCTCCATGAAACAGTCTGGTGGCAAACTCTGCAAGTAAACATGGAATAAAGAACAACATCAAAACAAGATGTAATGGATGATAAATTGAAGAGTCTAAAACTGTTCCCTTTAAATTTCTAATGACTTTGGCTGTGTATGTTACAACAGAACTGAAGCACCCATGATGCAGAGGGGAATTTTTGAAATGACACTAAATTTACATTTACATCCAGTATCATTGAATTTTAGTACAATGTCATGTACTGAATTTAAGAGCTCTTGTGTAGTTATCTGATTTACTAGACTTCCAGTTTTCTATTCACGTCTAAACACACTTGCTACACTATAATGATGATAATGAATACTACATGGAACAATTTTCATGGAGGAAAGCATTTTCGTGGAGGTAAAAGCCTACAAACCTTCAAGAAAGGAGCTGTTTCCGTGTCAGTGGTCTTGACGATTAGCACCATACTGACGTTGGGAGGCAGGGAGGTCGGAAGCCACACCAGAGATGTGCCCCCCTCCCCACCCTGAAGCTGACCCTCCAGAAGCAGCAGCAAGGGTCTGTCTGATGTAGCTCTGCTCAAGAAATACTGAAAGTCTTGCACAAGACTGTCCATTTCCTGTGGGAACAATAAAATACAATAAACACATTGATAAGACAACATTAAAAAACATACGATTATAATAAAAACATACTTTTTATTTCACTGATGAAGAACGACGGACGTCGTTCGAAACGTCTGAATTAAATTTGATATTGTCCAGAAGAAGAGATTGAACATCATCTATTTATTACTTTCCTGGATGTCTAATCTTCACAAACGTACACCAATAGTTGTACTGCATGAAATGTGCAAAAACGATATGTTTCCCTTAACTGTAAATGCACAACACCTACCATTTGTATCTTCCTGGTGCTGGGCCCATACAGTAACCTCAGCTGTTCACACAGGCCCCAGAGCAGCTGCTCCTCGCTGGAATGGCTGGTTCCCGGTCTAACAGCCCTGTACACACACACTGTCTGCTCAGTCTGCCACTCAGGCACCAGTTCCACTATCTTAGCTACCAGTGCCGACTTGCCGCACCCATCCGCACCATGGATGACCAATGGGAGAGTGTTCTCTGCACGCAGGTGAGACCCTATTGCGTTCAGGAGCTTGTCGTGCCAGTGGAATGTGGGAGAAGTTGTGCGGCAGAAGTCTGCCTGGTGTTGTAACTCAAGACTCAGAGTTTTGCCAAATCCTGTAAGAAAAGCAGAAGGCTAAATTTGAGGGTTTTATTTTGAGTTTCTTGTATGTCTTATTTCATCATAGTTTATCAACTATTAAGGTCTATCAACTATACATATGTTCATTAATCGCTTCATGGTGAATGTGCATGACTAGTACTATCATATGGAACATGTATAACTGCAAAAACTCAAGCAGACAGAACTAAAATTTCTTGCCTGAAAATTCGCGGCCTCTTCCATTGTTATGTCTGATTAACGAGTAATTCTACCATCGCTGATCTGATATACACTTCCTGATACTATGACCTTTGCGGCCAGCTTCCCACTCTCCAGCTATTAGTTATTCAAACAACTGCAAACACACACACCAAAAACATAGACACTGTACAAGGAGTCAGTGATAAGGTATGAAACAGTATAATGTTACTGACGTGGCCTGTGGTCCTGTTCCTCTCCCTGTGCCTCTGTAACAGCCCTGTCCACCATTGCTATCAGGTCAGCCTGACACCTGGTCTGTAGACAGTCCAGGTACTCCTGATGGGCAGGGTTAGCTTGGGGGTCGATCCCTCCACCTTCCCAGGGGATGTTGTTAGCCATACAGGTTGCCTGAGGGAATTACAGAGTCAACATATGAAAGCAAACATGAAATGTTTCAAACCCAGGGCTCAAAATACCACCTGCATATGCAGGTTAGTGCAGGTAAAATTGGAACTGTGCAGGTATTTCTGGTGTCTACCTGCACCTAACCTGCACTGGTCCATGTACTCGGTTTTATACATAAATGTCCTAAGATATTGGTGTATGTGGATTGTTACTAGCTGCATTGACTGTTACCACATATTAAGAATAAAAGAAATATAAAAATGATTCCTCAACAATTTTAGTATGATCCATACTTCTTAAATTCTAGAGTAGTGCAGGTAAAATTTGTTTGGTTCAGGTAATTTGCAATGTTACCTGCACCAGTGCAGGTATGCAGAAAAAAGTATTGTGAGCCCTGAAACCATATCATGTCCCAGCCTGACATTTCATTTCCTAGGGGTGAAATACAAATATACATTTCATTTCTTTATTTGCCAAGAACATTGCCCAAACTGTTCACCCCCAATAACACTCCTTGCATTAAAATTTTCCTTTTTCTTTCCTATCATCCCTTACAATGATCATGCCTGGTTTGTTCAACAAAAGAGCCAACAACAACAAGTACAAGCCTGGTGACAACCCTAAGGCTGGATTAAAAGGCTTCTTTACAATTAAAATCTGATCCAAAGTCACAATGTAGTAAATGGGGCTCTTTATGAACCTAGCAGTGTCAGCTTTGAAAGTCTGCAGCCGGTTACTTGTATCAGAGTATTTCTATCGGAGATCACTTGAGGCACGGTGGAAACCATTTTCTGAAGATCAGGGATCTCTGTACTCACTCACCTCAGACAGTTGAGATGTTGTTCTCTCCACCAGACCCTCCAGCCTCTGCTGCGCAGCTGTGTTCACGGCGCCCCCTGGCAGGATGTCGAGGAAGTGCGGTGCCAGAGTGTCGGCCAGGTGGGCCTCCAGCTCCAGCAGCCGGCGGGTGAACCAGGTCACCTGACCGGCCTGGAGTCTGGGGTGGCTGAAGGCACTGCACAGCTGGTGGTCCAAAGCTGCATAAGGAAAAGTGAAACATTGCTTTAAACACACCAGCTACATTGTTCTGCCAGTTAATTCTAGTGATGCTGAAGAAGAGTGACGGATGTCACTCAAAACCTCCAGAAGAAAATCTCCGTTTTTAATCCAGTTGTAGAAATTGAATTGTATCTGAATATTGTTTACCTGGATGTCCAACCTTCATAAACACACTATGGATGAATAGTGTGGATGCTTTATTTGCATAAAACCCATATAAACTATAAACCTACATAAAGTGAGTGCTCAATGGGTACCTCTAATGGCTTGTGTGGGTGTAGCCATGTGTTATCCTGCCTGTCTACAACATTACACTAAAGGCAAACCACTGACTTCGAATTCTCCAAATTTCCTGTTACACCGGTTATGTCTTAAATTTTGTCACATTCTGCCATTCTACATCACAAAACTGCGGACACACACAAAGACAAATAAACAAACAAAAACACCAACAGATTGCTCCTGCTGAGAAAGGCTATGTTTGTACCAAATCACCATGGCAACTGCAACATCTTGAGTGACCAACCTGACTTCAGGAGGTTTGACTTCTCATCAAGCCTCTCCTCCAAGATTATCAGAAGCTGGTCTTGAACAGTCAACCAATCAGAGCTCTTTAACTTTCCCTCCTCACATCTGATTGGCTGTAACTTGTATGTGGGTGGGGCAGAGTTGTTGTCAAGGTGATAGTAGTTGCAGAGTGTCTCTTTATCCTCACTGTTGTCCATAGCTGCCAGTAGCTTGTCAAAGATCTCAGGTGGGATGCTTGTGGGACACATCAATCTGCCATACTTTTGGCCAAACAGAATCTGTTTAACAAGGCAGAAAAGATATGTTCCGTAAGAAACATGGTTTATTTAGAATTTTCGAAGGCATTAAGGAAAATCCTTATTCTTATAATGCATATGAAGCACACCATGTTTATTGCCACCAACTATGCTCATGAGAAACTTAAGGTTAATAAAAGAGGCTCATAGCCTGAGTACCACCCTCCATAGTGACCACTGGCTCAATACTTTTGCTTGCTAACCATGTACCATCCTCCATTAACCATGGTAGCAAGCAAAAGTATTGAGTAAAAAATTTTTCAAGCTCACGGTTAAGAGGACACTGAAAATTGCCAACGTAAAACCACCACAGACGTAAAATACATTTTACAGTACCTAGACTGTCCTAGTTTCAGTTAGAGACATCCCTTTGGATGGTACAGAGGGTTTGGGGATCAACCCTTAGAGTTCGATCTTATACAGCTTGAGCTAATTGTACAAACCTGGTGTGTCACAAGTAAAGCAGGTTTACTAGTTATGCAAAATGAACTTGAATGTTTGTACCATTAGTTGTGGTCCAATAGATGTCTCCATACACATGTCCATCTCCCTCAATGCAGCTTGCAGGAACTCGGGGTCGTTGACTTCCCTCTCGGACACGCCCTCATACATGTCCACCAGCTCAAACTGATATCCCAGCATGCCACAGTGATGTTTCAGTGCAGGGCTGACTCTTTCTCTCAGGACCGCTCTCTCTTGTATGGAATCTGACAAACAAACAAAAATGTTATAACAATTATTCTCATTCAAAAACAGTGGCTAGGGGGCTCAAAACTATAGCACTTTTTCATGGGCCTAAGAGCTAGGATGTCCAGAACATGAGATATGAAAACCAGAAGTTTTCTGAACAAAAAGACACTGCCATTAACTCTAAAGGCTTAAAACATGCTTCAGATGCCATAATCAGAATCCACATCTAATATAATGAAAGAAATGACAGTCACTGTAATACAACATTGCATGAATGTGAATAAGGGAGTCTTTAATAGCGCCAGTAGTTACTACTAGTAGCTGATATGGTATCAACAAATTTACCCACCTTCTGCACAGGAGACTATGTAAACCCTGATGAGTTTGGGCCTTAAGTTCACATCAGCATCAACTCTTCCGCACAACAGTTTCCTCTCATTCTCAGAAAAGTCTCTCAAATCAGGCAGAGCTGGCGGGGGTTTAGGAGGCCTTAGCTGTGTGGGCGGTGCAACAGCAGGTTGTTTGACACCTGCTGGTGCATCCTGGGATTGAGGCAGGCTGGTGGGATTTTGACCTGTTGCATCCTGGGATGTTTTGTGAGAGTCAGATTGCTTGCTTGTTGTTGCACCTTGGGAAGGTTGCTCGCGTGGTTGTGCGACAGTGACCTCTGTAGTCTGGATGTGACTGGTAATCTCCACCGTTGTGAGCGTCAGCCGTCGCACTATAGGGGGTGTTTCTTCTGCTTGGCTGGATTGCTGACAAAAAAATGGTAAAGTTCTTAACACAGGACAATAGCTTTTCCTATGGTGTAGGGAACTATATAGGAACATGATTGACATTTGAGTGACTTTTGCATATGATCCTTTGGGGGGTTCAACCAGTTATTCTAGTTAGCCGTATTGAATTGTTTTGCCAGTTGATTCTAGTGACAGTGAAGAAGAGTGTTTGATGTCACTCGGAACATCCGGAAGTAAGCTCGTTTTTTTTATCCAGTTGTAGAGATTGAATTGTATTTGAGCAAAGTTCGTTGATATTGAAACTAAAAAGTGATTACCGCAACCCAAAATTTCAGACCTATGTAAAGATATAGGAACTGTTACTGGACAAATTTATTTTTCTAAGATATTGGATTGATTATTAGAAAGAGGTCTTTTTAAACAGTAGGTCTTTGTGCACTAAATGAACCTCACAAATCACCTGTGACTCGGGCGGGAAAGGGTCATCTCCAGTGCCAAGGTCGTACAAGGTCACTGCCACACTGCTGGATGATGTAGCGCTGATGCGGTGTGGGCGCAGCCGTGGTCGCTGACCCACCTGGGGAGAGGCACCTGATGATGGAGCCCTAAAAAACACAACAAGTATCCTATTACACCACTTTACATGCTGTCACTATGCAAAATTCAAATTACTGTGGACTAGGAACCCAGAAGTCGACCAGGAACCCAGAAGTCGACCAGGAACCCAGAAGTCGACTTAAATGCATTTACAGTAGTCACTCCCCGTGGCCAGTTGGACACTAGCAAGGGGCACCTTCCAACCAGCTACACAGTACTTGTACTCCTGAGTAATAGTAACTGGCCGAGGAGTAACACAAGTTCACCTTTACCCATGGGGTTACCTATATCCGTTGTTTTTCAAAACAGCACATTTAGTGATATCAAGTCAACTGACGGTTGTTTCAAATTGTAATATTTTCAATACATAGCAGTTTGAACTCACATTTCGTCCGCATGATAGCCCTAAATACGCTGCTTTTGAAAACAACGGATTTAGGTTACCCCACGGATAACGGTAAACTAGCGTTACAATTGGCTGCCTAGGGATCCTGACGGGGGTTGCCTTCCACAAACGGTATGGAAGTAATCCCCCCATCATCCCAACAAAGGAACTAGCTCAGCACTAAAGATCATTTAATCAATAAACCAACTCGCATGCAGCAGGATGCAGCGGGGAATGGAATGTTATACCTGGCTATTTGGCTAATTGCTACTCTTTCCATCGACCTTGTAGAGGCTAGGTATTTGTAGCCATGTAATTTCGGTGGCAATATTTTTCTCCTGGTGATAGAATGTCACAACATCAGCAGGTGTTGTCAACTTTCCACAGCTAAAAGTTGATAAAGAGGGGGACGTGCTACATAAATATGCTTTTTCATAATGTAATGGGAAAACAGTAATTACATTTGCACTTCAATTAAGAGGACGCAATTTTCAGAACTGTCTGTGCGTGGGCTTGTGGACCACGTACATGTAACCTGAGAAGTTGGGATGGATCTATGACATATGAGAGGTGCTGGCAAAACAAAGGCAGGGCTAGAAAAACAACAGTTATTTGCTGCAAATATATGTATATAGTAATGTTGCATGAGAATATGATAAATGGTAAAAGAAGCTTATGATAAACTTGAAATTAAGGCCTTTTTTGTTTTTAAGCACACTCGTACTCGTGCCTTAGTGATCATCAGGACAACAGAGCGCTCCTTATTTAATCTGATATCTTTGCAAGACACGGAACACTATGTGATCAATGTCACGCTTTGACATTAACGTCTCTGTAGCTAATGATGCGTGCCATATCACTTTCATGGGGGGAATTAATTTTCAGACAGGGACCGACAGACTTATGCAACTTTGTGTTTCATATTACATATTTGTTTTGAAAAATAGTTGGCCCTGTCAAACATTTCAATCTTCATCTTGGCAGACAGTAACTTCTGATTCTATCCTGGCTTCCCAGAAGGCAAGACGCTGAGATATTACTTTCATTTTTTTATAATCTCCAAGGGCCAAGAGATGAGATGTTATTATCCCTGTAAGCGAGGGTGATTACAACGATCTGTTTCGCTGCACTGACGTCAGCACATTGTCATTCATTGACTCTATCCTTCAGAGCATCTCAAATATCCCATTAGACGGCCAAGTATTTTGTCAACTCCAATTTTGTATGTACCGCACAATTTCAAAAACAACCTGCCAGAATCACCAACCGCTACATGATTGCTACATGTATAATTGTCCAGCCTAGAGCAAAGGCATCAAAGTGATCAAACAGGAAAGATACAGCTTTAAACATTGGCAGATTGGTAAGGCTTAGGAAAAGTAATCTTGTGTTTCGGATTATGGTCCTGGAAAAATAGGATGGGTCAATGACCTCAATTTAGGACTCCTGAATGGCTTATAACTTGTTGACGATCAACTGTTATATATTAGAGCATGATAAAGTGGGGGCTATGGTATTACAAAATCTACAATCTCTTTGATCAACCCAATTACTGTTGGACATCAATCAAGCCCAGGAAAAATGTTGTATCCTGTTTCTGTCCAGAAAAAATCAGGGTCGGTAGGTAGGGACTATCTTTTTTTTTTTGGCTGGCCAAAGCTCTGGTGATACATATTACAAAAGAGTTGAACAAAGTAAACTGAAATGTATAAGGACACTTGTCTTTCAACTTTAATTTTGGGCATAAGGGATACATTTATCCTTCATTAGATGGGACAAGCAGGGTTTACTTCAATAGGAAGCTGGCTGAATAAAAATTCTAACTGGAAGGTATATGACTCCACTGCCCACTCCCCGAAAACGTCCAGGGTCGGCAAGTTTTTCTAGGGTAGGTAGGGAAACAGGAAACACATCATATTTTTCCTAGGCCTTAGCTTACTTAATAGTTTGTTACACTCTACATCTAACACATCTGCTGCAGTTCCTCCCCGTTGAGATGGTACGCTCCATGTAACCTCGGCAACAAGAAAAGATAGGGTTGCCATGGCGATGGGTCCCAACTGACGTCACCAACCCGCAGGAGAGTACGAAATGATAGCGGGATGAGGGATGGTACAGAGGCAGTATCACTGTGAAGCTCCTCTGGTGCGATGGCCTGTCATTTAGCAAATTGTTTTAGCTATCAGATGGTCCATTACCAAGATACCCCAGAGATAATCAGGCATTATTAGGCATGCTGATGGCATCTCTCCCCTGCTGGGTGGTAACATGGGGGAAGGCCTAGGAAAATTACTGTTATGTTTCTTTGAACAAATTAGTGTCGGCTTGCAGGGATTCCTTCCTTTTTTTCCTTTCTCTTTTTAGATTTTGGCCGAAGTGATCCAACAAATACAATGAACTGTATATATATGGCTGAAACGCATCAGGACAATGCTATTTTCAATACCATATTTCAACTGTGCACAGCATATGGGATGAAATCATAGTGTAGGGGACAAAAATCATAGCGTAGCAGGCCAAAATCATACTATAGGTTAGTTGCATATTGCAATGCACCAGGTGATAGCCCAGGGATGTTAAAAAATCAAAGATAAAAGTTAACAATATTTACATCACTAAGATTTAGATCGAAAATGATATGTCCCTTGCCACCAGTCAACAAAAAAAGGCTATTAAGATTTGGCAGGGTCAGTAGAATGACTAGAAATAAAATATTTTTCAAAGGCCAAAGGCAAGTTGTACTGTCAATTTTTGTTCACAGCCTCAAACATAGGACCTCAATTTTGTGGCACTGTGAAAATCAAGAAGTGCACTGTATCTCTGAGCGTACAGCTGAAATAATCATCTATAGTTGTGATGAAAATGCCTGCGCCATTTTGCAGTGGAGAAGTGATCGCAAAAAATGCCTACCTAAATGGGTTCTTTTAAATGCTAGAAATATTTCAAGGTCTACAGTATATGCCAGGTTCTCTTTGATGTTTCTTAATACGCTTTATGATGCTGTTAGCAATTTCTGGATGGAAACAACATGCGTGACTTGGGTTGACGTTGTGGGCTGTGCAGCTGTTACAGAATTAAGTCCACCCGTCTGATCACTTTGTTGTTAAGTGCTTTCAAATTGGTGCTTCACATGTACAACATGGCACTAAGAAGGCTTTATATTGTGGTTGGTTGGTTGGTTGTGTCTGAGGGTTGGTTGGTTGTATTTGTGGGTTAGCTGGTTGTGTTTGAGGATTGGTTGGTTGTGTTTGTGGGTTGGTTAGTAAGTTGTGTTTGTGGGTCGGTTGGTTGTGTTAAAGGGTTGGTTGGTTAGTTGTGTTTGTGGGTTGGTTGTGTTTGTGGGTTGGTTAGTTGTGTTTGTGGGTTGGTTGGTTGTGTTTGTGGGTCAGTTGGTTGTGTTCGTGGGTCGGTTGGTTGTGTTTGTGGGTTGGTTGGTTGTGTTTGTGGGTTGATTGGTTGTGTTTGAGGGTTGGTTGGTTGTGTTTGAGGGTTGGTTGGTTAGTTGTGTTTGTGGGTTGGTTGGTTTTGTTTGTGAGACGGTTGGTTGTGTTTGTAATAATTGGTGGTGTTTGTGCCTTGATATACATGTATTGTGATATATCGAATGTCAGTTTTTTTTACAGACAACCACCTGTTAATAGGCACCCTGGTGTCAGACCCCAGTATATTTCAGGTTTCAATTGAAGACTGCACACCTGAACTGTAGTCTCTCATAGCATATGGGAATAATTCAGAACCAAACTAACTGTAGCACCGTTTTGGGCCTTGTCGCACGAACAATGAAAGACCAGCTGACAACTGTAGAGGTGACTTTGATGACAAGAGAGCCTTGTTGAGGGTCAAGTGCTACTGCAACAATGAACAGAACTGATGCTGTTTTAACCGCCATATCCTTGATTTAGAAGAATAACAAATATTATTATGTCTTTTATATTTCTGACTTTATGCTTACAGGAAAAGAGAACTTCCATGAGAAAAAGATAGAAACATTTTAAAAGAATTCAATTTATAAATGCGTATCATATTGGACAATTTGATGGTGTCACTTGGAACACCTGAAGTAAAAGCTGCTGCTGCTGATGAATGGCTCATTAGGTTAAAAATCTTTTGCATCTTGTTGGCTGAATAATTCTGGATTATTTACAATACTATAGCTATATCCCGAAAAATGTACTTACCAGACTAGTCCAAGGAATTAGAACTTATTTTTACTTGTCAAAAATTATCTCTGGGAATAGAAATGTTCAACTTTAGTCTTTACACGAAATTGGCTAATACCAATGTTGCTGGCCATGGTACTGATAGCAACATGAAAATTAATAAAACAAACATCAACTTTGCAATAATCACTCTGAAAAACAGTGCATAAGAGGAAATAGATAACCTTGTACTGTTTTTGTAATTGTATTCTTGTAAACATTCATTTAGTTCTGGTAATTACCTTCAAACTTGGACATTATGGTCTACCAAACACCATGATTAATGACAGAATTTCTGCATCACTGGCAATGACTTACTGTAAACCTGACAACTTTCCTGGTGGTTTTATTTTTGAAGCTTTTGTGATACCCTCTCCACCATTATTTCATGACGCTGTGAATGTGCATTTCGAAAAGGTGGTGCATACTATGTTTGAGGTTATTGCATGGATAAATGGTAAAAGAACCCAGAATAAAGCAAGGTGGAGCTACACTTCGAAGAAGGTTTCAAAACATACACATTGGTATTGTTTTGGTGTTGTCTTACCAAAGGAACTGTGTAAACTTGACTTAAATTAGAGTTGCATTTGCATATAAACCTTATGAGTTACTGACTTTGACATGTTCAACTGTCTTCTCCAGTTGGATTTATGCAAATAACTTAAGGAAAATATAATAATAAATCTGCATTTCAAGGTCTGTTCGAAACTGACTGATAGGGGTACGTAATTTATTTGAGTTTTTCCATTTCACCTTTCAGTCCCACAGACCTGTCTGAGACTTGCCCTAAATCAGGGGTGCATATCTTAATTGGGGTGCACACTTTTATTCGAGAAAATACGGTAATGAATTTACAGTGCAGTAAAACTTTCAGTGAGGAAAACATTGGGCTTCTGAACTCCAAGTTGCTATGGTGACCCTGAAGTAAATGGACTCTCCAGAAAAGCCTAACAAAACAAGGCAGGACCAGAGCATTTGCACACAATAGTCGCCCTGTTAGCTGAATGCCACTGTTGACCTAGTGATAGGACGGCCATTCTCCAGCTTTGCACTCAAGCATCAAGTGTAGGGGGAAAACACAAGCCCGTTTCAACATAGTAAAGCTCAGTTGGACCGACAAGGCTAGAAAACTTGGCATGTCCCCAGTGTCATGACTGTTCTTGTTTGTCTTTGCACTGGGGTTTTCAGACAGCATTTAACTTTTAAAGATTTGGAAATGTGTCTAAGGCCACACCAATTTAATTTGTCCATTCACAGTTTAAAAAGAAATTAAAAAAGTATGTGGAACAGCCATGATGCTATGGTTTCATATGCTTAACTGGAAAAACATCATAAAAACAAAGCCCAAGGACCAGGTGTATGCCCTAATGCACTCAGGTTTATGGAGTGGACATGGGCATATTCGAGTTTTCCTCCCTGCCAATTGCAATTGCTTTTATGATGTTTGCTTGCTATATTTTCACTTTACAAAATCTGTGAACCAACAAATTAAATTGGACACAAATTTATCATTTTCAAAACTGGTAGAACTGTAATAATATTGATTAATTGGAAGTATTCTAAACCCTATGTGTGCAGTCCACTCCTATGATCTACTTTTCAATTATGCTCCCAACTTTTGCGTTCGTCTGGAACACCTGTTTGTAACTTGATGAGTTTAAAAATGTGTACGCCATTGGAGAACTTACAGTATACCAAAACCAGGTCAATACAAGCTTGGTTCTTAATGTTTATCTTCAAACTTTCGTGACAGCTTTAATTTTGAGCTTTTGCAGTGACCTCTCCACTCCACACCACAACTGTGTCTCCCTTGTATGACTACAGTGTTACAGAATCATTTCAGCAGTATATTAAAAACACAGCAAAACCCTCTATTTTTCCTCCTAGTTCAAAATAAAACCAAATTCAGTGTCATCGTGCTACTTGCAATAACCCTTACCTGAGGCCATCGTGTGAATCCTCGCCAAATTCCGTGCTCGGCACGGAGGAGCGAACAGAGCATCCGATCCCCATGGCATTGTCTTCACAAGGCTGTAAACACTCTACTCCTCCTGTTCACAAATCTGATCAAGTCCTGATCCAACAGTTGTGAGGATCTGCTGTGAAGTTCGCTGGGTGTGTTTGAGACTTGCTGACTACACCTGGCAGAAAAGAAAGGCACTTAGAGAAAATATACCAGGTGGTCTTGTAGGGTTGTTAAACTAAGAATCTAAAGGTCTTGGGTTTGGATCTCTGGCAGGCCCCAATATTGTACCTTTTGTAGTTATTTCCTCACTTCACTGAGAGGAAAAATGCAAAATGGTTGGGAATGTCCACTCAGATGAGATGTAAACCTGGAGGTCCAGTGCTTGAGGAGGAAAGCCGCACGTTAGAGATCACACAACACAGTAAGAAGAGAGTAGCAGACCTTTAACCCAGTGTGGGTGGATCAAACTTTACAGTCCAGTCTTACGCACCGATCTTTTCGTCTTAGGCAGAGGTCTTTTCCTGCTAACTTTACCGGTTATGCGAAACAAACAAATATTGATCGCCTTATATGGATTTAAAACTAGGAGACAACACAAGAAAGGACTGACATACAACAGCATGTACTGTTCACACGGAGAAGTTAAAGGCAAATAGGCCTATTGTCAGCTTAGCCTGAAGTACCTTAAAGCTTATTTACAACAGTAATACTAGATGGAACGTAGCAACTAGGGCAGAACTACGTCAGCACTAGACTATGTGATTTCACCCAGGGTTTTTTATGTTTGTCTCATTACATTTCTGGTCACGACCATCCACTAACAATTTGCACTTCTACTAAATTACTTCTACTACATGCTTGGGTGGGCACGGTTTGGATGAGGGAGGGTCTGAGATCCTGATTTGTAAAATATTCAATGCAACTAAAATAAAGGTCTGTTTGGGAAGAAAGACTAACATGCAACAAAAAGAATCTTGATGTCATAACATGACTGGGCAAGATTTGGACAAAGTAAAAAAAAAGAAAAAGGTATCCCAAAGTTGTCAGCTAAATGAGGGTTTCCAAGCCATTTTCTTTGAGGCATAGCTTGAGCAATTCTAATTACTGTTGATCGTAGCCAGACAAGGGCCTGCTTCAATTCAACGTTAAGTGTTGGTGGAATATTCTTCGTGAATAACAATAAGTGACTACGCACATTATTTCTTACCCTGAATTCATTGTTACGTATTAGGCCAGACCAAGTAAATTTTATGGATGACATCCTCTGTAGACTCCAAATCTAATCAGAGAGCAAAAAAACAATGTTGGGCAAAAAACCCTAAATATTTAGATTTTCAAAACGGACGACATACATGTTATTACAAGAATTGAAGGGACAAATCAGGGCCATGGAATCACAGCCAACAAGTCTATTATTTCTGTATTCAAGATATACAAAAAGTGACACTAGTGCATTAGACTGCATTGCTTATCACAGTCATGGCTACCACGTTGGTCCCACTTTTATTATTGAACTAGTTTCACTTGTACAACTATGGTCATGGCTAGTACATGTTCCTCACTTGTGTTACTTAGATACAAGTACAGTGAAGGCTACCAAGCTGGTGTGTTATGCCGAAGGGCGGTTACAGCTACAGCTACAGATACAGATACCACATGATATATTTTTCCATCTTGTTACTTATTCATAATGTTAACCATCTCTGGGGAAATTTTTTCCCTAAATCAGAAAAAAATTAAGGATCACGCTGGTGTCATATAAAAAACTTACTTGCTGTGGCCTTATTGATACAACAATTATAGTCCAACGCCAAATTGTACCAAATTCACAGCAAAGTGCCCTGTTGTTTAAGTGCTTACAGCCATGAATAAAATGGAATAATCTAATGAACTTATCCAAAAAACTTTTTCGAGAAAAAAATCAATTCTGAGTCATTCCTCCTGAATTTACCATTAAGCACTGCCATGATTCCCCCATGTAGGCCCTCTTAATGGATGAATCCCTCTACTTAGATGTAGCAGAGGGCTGGCAAGGTTAATGTTCAGCATTCTCAGTTTTTGACAACAGCATGTTTCACCTGTTATGCCTGGACTGCATGATGACAATGGATAAAGCAGAATTTAGCATTAAGCATTGCGAGGATCCCCCCAAGCAGACCCTCCTGCAAAGCTATATAGCAGGATACAGTCCACTACACTGATTGGTACATGTGAATTTACACTGGTGGATTAAATGGCAGCCTTGAATTGATCCTCAGAAGAATTGTATTGACAAGAATTGGTCTGGCAAGTGAGATGACGTTTTTTATAAAGTTATTTTTCTTTTTCGACTCAATGGTCACCTAGTAACAAAACCCGAAGGCCGCTACAAGGTTACGGGATATATATATATGAATAAGACTGAGCCAGTATCCCTTCTCCCTGAGTCATAATTGTGACCAGCATATAACTGCTCAGTAAAAACTTAGGGAAAAACAATATGCTGATTATTGAGGGTCTGCATGCCTCATTTTTCTTGTGTGAGGCTTAGCAAGCTATTTTGTCACCAATCACTGTTAATCAAAGCTAGCCCACTCTAATTCCTCATCAAATATTGTTGGCAAATCATCCTTTATTTGAAAAGAGCACAAAGGCTTTATGCTCTTTTGTACAGTTGAGTTTGAGTCACCAATAACCATTTATTGAAGCTGGCCCACTCTATAATTCATCAAACGTCGTTGGTAGATCATTCTTTATGCTTTTCTGTACAGTTGAGTTTTTCAGCCAGGTAGGAACTCAAGTTTCAAGTTTGCGCTGCTCCTCGATAGGCCACTTTTTAGTATGACGTAGTAGGGCGATGTATGACATTCTGAATTAACTAAGTGCAACTGGCAAATTCAATGTACAATTGTATTACATATAATCAATCGCAAGATTGCCCGAAAGTCATAACAGAGCATCCAGCTGTTCACGACTAGTTTTGCCAGGTGCCTCATGAATACAATATGGAGCAATCCAATTACATTGTTACCTAAATTGTTTGCAGTGACAATTAAGTCAAATTAACGTTAACCTCCTGACGTTAACCAGTCCTCCTGAATTTTTCATTCAATATTGCCTTCTCTTTTGAATTCACCATTGATAAGCATAGCCAGAATACCCCATGCAGACCCTCTTCCAACAACTGGCACAATTGAAGCTTTCAAAATTCAAAACATATCTTGTATGATATCATAATTGCCTACTACTGGTATTGCCTACACTATTGGAATCACACGAGCAAACATTGCAAATCATATTTTCAATTATGAAAAATCAAAAACTACAATCTCCTTTCATGTGCATGACAAGACACACGGTGTTCCTTTTATCTCTGGGGTTTACGTAAAAAGGTACAGGCATAGCAGCATGGCAACCTTTTGCGTTACACTATTGTAAATAGATATGACATGAAAAATAATATTATAATTTCTTCTTCTCCTGCTACTAGTATATTTTTCGACCTATTCGACCAAAGTGGTTTTATATCCTTGCTTCGAAGGATTCATAATCTGTGCACGATTTTGTAATTGTCTTTCAAAGCAGTTATGATTTAAACGTTTACCTTTTCCAAGGTATACGATCTGTTGTCTCGTATGAAGCCAGCGTGTGCACATGTGCACCCTTGTATCCGTGTCTGGAGCCACGCACCTGTTACCGTAAGCTGTGCACCTGTAGCTGTCCTGATTTCACCTGCATCACCTGCTCACGTCGCGCACCTTTCTGTGTCATTCTGAGAAACAATAACAAACCGCACCCGACCTGATACCTGGACAGACTATTCCACTTTCACTGGATAGGTAAGGAGATTAGATTTTCAAAAACTTTCACTTATGTAATCCAAATGCATAGATATCCTATATAGAATATTTGTATCAATTATTTCAGTACTATATTGCCATATAGCTACGAATCCATGTAAATCAATACTAGATTGCAAATATTATTACAATCTATTTTTACCCTCAAATAAAGTGTAATATTCGCAGCTGCGCATCGGCGTGTTTGAACGACCTTTGACCTGAGCGGGATTCTTCAGGACCTTCAAAGTTGTTTGTGTTTTTCTCCCCAAAATTTGATATTTTCTCCTGATCTAGGTGACTATTTCTGCTTGTGAAAGGTAAAAATCTAAATGTTTGTCAATAAGACCCGATCCAATTATGATTGTGTTATATAACAGCGATGATAGGGATGTTTTCGTGTACGATTTTTTCTGTTTGTTGGGGGAGGGGGGTGTTGTTTCCAATGGATACTTGGACACTTTGCAATACCTCCTATGTTAATCCATTTACTAGCTAACACGAATGACAAGGTAACGACGCAAATTTCGAAAAATATATTGTATTTTTTGCTGACTTCAGATGAGTTCCAGTCGTGCGGGAAGTAGAACAAACATGAACAGAAGACCGCCCTCAAGCAAGGACAACAACTCTAGACCTGGTACAGCAAAGGTAAGGTATTAAAATCATAGACAAATCGTAGAAAATAAAGTCACTGTATTTGGTCATTGTTTTTATACATTATCAGTTGAATCTACCTTATAACACTGCACAGCAATACTCACAAAATTATTTATGGATATGACTTTTTTGTGCTGTGCGGAGGTCTTGAAATATGCAATAACATTAAGCCTTCTCACATTAGTTAGGACGCATGTGCGTCGACAGGAATTCTAGGTGATATGTCCGTAAAGCACACAAAAAGTAAACAGTCCTTGTCTAGACCATTATTTCGATTTGCATAACAACGTCCAGACGGGTTTTGTTTACTTTTTGTGTGCCTTACCCTTTGACATATTACCTAGAATCCCTGTCGCCGCACATGCGTCCTAACTTAGGCTTATAGATATTATTATAGATAAGATAGAGAAGGCTTATAGATATTATTTTTCTAGACAACCCTTACCATGAGACCATCTTGCCACTACAGTAGTAATCATAAACAATAATTAACAATAAATGTTATTTATTTTTCTTCTAAATCATGATTCCGCAGAAGTCGTCCAGTGACCTGCTGAGTAAGGAGGAGGAGTACCTGCGTCTGAACGCGGAGCTGGAGGCACGGACGGCCACACTGGTGCAGGAGGCAGAGGAAGTACTGCGGGGACAGGACAGTCTGCTGTCCAGGGTGTCCACGATAGACCTGGACGATGACTTAGAGAACTATGGGTAAATCGTGGTTTTAGACCTATGGAGAAGCCAGTTAATTGCACAACAGATTACCGCACACTTCTGTTTATTGCACTGAATACCAAAGTCCCACAGCGGAGGAAAAACTGCGGGGACAGGACAGTCTGCTGTCCAGGGTCTCCACGATAGACCTGGACGATGACTTAGAAAACTATGGGTCAGTTGTTAGATAATAGGCCATGGTTTAGACCTATGGAGAAGCCAGTTAATTGCATAACAGATTACCGCACACTTCTGTTTATTGCGCTGAATCCCAAAGTCCCACAGTGGAGGAAATACTGAGGGGACAAGACAGTCTGCTGTCACAGGTGTCCACGATAGACCTGGACGATGACTTAGAGAACTATGGGTCAACTTTCAACTGTCAGGCTGTGGGTTTCAGTTCTACCAGTAAAGCCTAGGGGAAAATGTTTCCAACCAATCCTAGCAAAAACATGGTACAGGAGGCGGAGGAAGTACTGCAGGGACAGGACAGTCTGCTGTTCAGGGTGTCCACGATTGACCTGGACGATGACTTGGAAAACTATGGGTCGGTTGTTAACTGACAGGCTGTGGTTTTAGTTCTACCTAGGAAAAAATGTTTCCAGGCAGTCCTAGCAAAGCCATGCCATCCCAGGCCTTTTAGGGATGAGCTGGTGGCAAGGGACATAAAATGTTTGAGTAATGAAAACATTGTTGAATTCTATTGTCAGTACATTTTCTCCTCATTTCTGTGGTTCAATAGAAAACTATGCTTGTATTTCCGTTTTACATTCAAACAGTATTTTTGGCTGACAAGCCATGAAAGAGAATTTTTAAGGACCATAACCAGAAATAAAACGTTAATTTGCGAGACCTAACTGACAATCTTCTTTCTCACAGTAGATTAGTACTGCCAGTAACCGAGTAAGGATGCCATAGAGCTTTCAAAGTATTGTGTACTACATGTGTAGTTATATTTCAACAATGCCACAGGTATGGGTTGAACTATCTTGCTTTTCCTGATATTCCTTCTTCTCCTCCTCCTTCTGCTGTATAAGTACAACTGCACAACTCTGTTTCTTCATAGGAGAGAAACCTCACCAGACCCTGTGCATCTGAGTGTGGAGCCTGAAGATGAGCCAGTAGTCAGACCTAAAGTCAGACCAACATCCAACCATACCAAACAGAGGAACAAGTCAAGAGCCTCCAGGTACATGTAATTGTATATGATTTATTCTTGTTCTTAGCTGGATTTCCCCTTTCTAATATCCTTATGGCATTTATCCCAATCACCTCTCTCCTTGATTTTCAGACCCAGGTCCAAGGCAGAGCTTGCAGCTGAGGATGTAGCAGTGCCTGATGAGGTGTCAGACTTTTCCCTCACAGAGACCATCTCTAAACTGGAGGGTGACGTGGAGTCAGGCAGAACCCTGAATGACATGGACGATGTTCTACCTTCAGCAGCACAGGAGATGGGCTCAGGTCAGGTTCTTCTACATCTCTGATACCTAAACAATGCACATGTATTTGTGTCAGAGTTTTTTTTTAATAATGTCCTACGGTTTATGATTCTGATGAAGACTTTTGAATAAAAGGTCGAAACCGGTAAACCATTGTGTCTCAGCCGTCATCCTTCTGACACCTTATCGACAATGTCCTACAGTTTAATATTTGTCAAATGACCAAGTGGCTATGCCAGTGGACACTTTTCCCTCACAGAGACCATCTCTGGTTTGATTCCTAGCATTCTTTGCTAGACCTAATGTCCTTAGGAAGGTACTTTCCTCATTTCACCCAGGTGTAAAAATGGGTACCTGACTTTTGTCAGTGAGGTAAATGATGGCGGAAGGAGAAAAATGAGCTCTCCTACCAATACTATACCCTAGATACATATAGAATACAACACGGTGTATTCCATATCGCCCAAGGTATCAGCCCGACCCGCGGGATGGCTGAGACTGAGGGTGATGCGGAATACACCGTGTTGTATTTTATTTATGTCATACCCACCTGAGAAAACCCATATTTTGATGCGAAATGCGCCAGAAGTTGAACAAATTTGGTGCCCTCGAACAATAAGTGATGCAACAGCAATGTTCCAACGTCCGAATCAGGTATTCGAATTGCCCGACCCGCTCGAAACAGTTCGATTTATTGGAATGGAGCCTGTGTGATACGCCTTTCGAACCTGTGCGATACGGAAACGTACGGCCCGGTCCGGAACACCCGTATCGAACGTTTTCGCGTCACAGGTATGACATAAAGTGGATAACAACCTACAGCCTCAAAAAAGGCCATGGGACTACATTTACCTACCTTTAACTGCCTTGTAGCTTGCCAGTAAAACAGTATTGTAAGTTAGTGAACATTCATACTAAATTAAAAAAAAAAATTGTTTGATCTGTTTCAGAGGCCCAGATCAGGTTCCTGAAAGCCAAGCTGCGTGTGATGCAGGAGGAAGTGGACAGACTGGGGCATGAATGTACCAAGAGGGGAGATGAGAACTCTACACTGGTGACAAGAATCAAAGGTGAGGATGGTTGCAGCACTATGTCCTGACATCCCATAAACCTTAGCCAGACCTAGGGCTGTTGGAACACTTGCATTCACAACACAAGCTTAGACTGTCTCTGTTTACATGTACATTGTGATCAATAAAACAACATTTAATTGTATCTTTTAAGTCTCATTCACTTACAATTTAGGTTAAGTATGCAAATGGATAGTAGAAATTATTGATTCTAAGGTGTTGTATAATTTCAGACCTTGAGGAGGAGCGAGGACGACTGACCAGAACCACACAGACCCAGCAGTCACAGATGGAGAAGTTCAAGAAGCTGTCTGAAGACGCCAAGAAGAAGTCGGACGGTCTTGAGCAGCAACTGGCTTCACTCAGGAAGGTGAGGCAGGGGGAAGATGGGAATAGGATCTTGAGAAATTATAGAAGATGAAAGGTGTTTTAAGAATCTTCACAATGGAAGTTCTCAGGGAAAGTACCATCAAGTGTGTATTACTTAGGCGTAGGAAATTTCTGTTACATTTCCAATTGTGGTCTTGGAAAAATATGTCTGGATGGATTCTTTTTTGGATTTCAAACAAGCTGAGACAATGAATACAGTTCGATAATGTAAAATAATATGCATCAGGACACTGCTATTTTTAACATCATATTTTGATTACACAGATATACAAAGCACCACAATTTTCTAATCAAACAGAAGTGAGAATGTGTTGGAAAATGATGCTGTTTTTTCATCACCCAGATCACAAATGTAAAACGCTAGGGTTAGTAGGTTTTTGCTGGGGTTGGTCAGGTAACCAGAAATGCAATTTTGTCGTAGTCCTTTCTTGTGTGGATAGAGCTGAGTCTAAGCTACATTTCCCTGCCAGGAACTGGAGACGATGAAGCGTCAGCAGAAGCAGGCAGACACCAACCACAGCGCCACGGAGGTGCGCTTAAACAGGGCTCTGGAGGAGGCGGAGAAATACAAGCTGCAGCTACAGAAAGCCAAGTCATCTTCAAAGGTACCCATTTTCCCGAATAACAATAAGGTCTCAGAGATAACATACTAACTAAAGGTACTTGTAAGGTGCACCCAGAGGCACATCTCTACCATTGCTGTACAGATGCTTGTACATTTAGAGCTCATCTTGACAAAAGTTAACAACAAAGTTCAATGCATTTCAACTTTCCATTGATTTTTTTAAGGTTTGCTATTCATACCCGTACTAGGCCAGTCTTGCATGTACACTTCATTTGTGACTAGAAATAAGTGATTTCATCCATAACATAGCAAACGATGTACATTTGCATTCTACTGTAATGTAGATTTTATACTCTTGCAGTCATTACCAACAAGCTTCCGTCATTATCTAATGGTTGCAAGGCCAGCTTTTTAAGTATTTCTTGTTACCCCTTTCCTTGCACATAGGACACAACAGAGCAGGAGCGGAGGAGAGTGGATCAGCTGCAACAGGAGAACAAGCGGCTGGAGAAGCAGAAGAATGAGCTGATGGCCGGCTTCAAGAAACAGCTCAAACTCATTGACATACTCAAACGGCAAAAGGTCATTGTTTTGTGTTTTTTGTCTTATACATTGCTTTTACTTTAATAAAACACACCAGTTTTGTACAGTATCAATTATGTACGACCAGACTGTAAGGCTTGATCCACTCACATCTGGATGAACCCCTTATTGATTAGTGTGGTGGGTTACTTCAGGTGCTCGGTGTGTCACTCTCTTCAAACAGTGGACTCTCTGTCCCATCCCAAGAAGGCATTTTAACCTAGGCTAGTTTATTTTATAGAGATGACAACTTTGTGTTGTATTTGGAATGTTACGTTTTGCTTTTCTTATGTTACATATTACTATAACTGATATTGTGCATTTTCTCCCAACAGATGCATGTAGAAGCTGCAAAGATGCTCAGCTTTACAGAAGAAGAGTTCGTCAAGGCTCTGGAATGGGGAAACTAAATTTAGATGATGTAATAAAATCTGTACTGTATATATATGCAAAATGTAGAGTGATTTAAAAAACTTGTAAGTGGGGAAGTCTGTTGTTTTGTTTGTGATATTGCACGTGTAGTCATCCCAACAGTTGCCTTTGAATAAAGCTGCTGCAGGTATACATTTTGTAGAAATGTCTGGGTTCATATGTTGAATGTAATCAAGAACAGTTGTATTAAAGAGCAATTGGTGGCATAAGTGCTTTAACAAGATGGGGAACCTGGTATGGATAACAATAAAAACCAATACACAGAAATACATAATATGATAGATACAAAATCATTTATTGCTTACAATGTCTTCAAATACACATTCAATAAATCTAAACACGAACATTAATAATTAATAACAATTTAAAGAAAGTTTAAAGACATTCATTCTCATCACATTTATTCTATGCTTAAAACAATAAAAGACTAACTAATCTAAACGGCCTACAAGACTAAAGTGACCAACTAAGCCATAAACTAAAATGTCTTATCCTGTTCAAAGATTCTGTTCAGTGGACATAATTAGCACCATTGACACTCATTTTTCTGGACAGCATAAAAAGTTGTAAGAATTGACTTTAAAATCAATGGTTATTGAGACAAGATAGTGTCTAAAATTCCTGAGAGATTTGAACGAAAGTTTGATATGCAAAACCTGATAGGAGAGAACAAAACAAGACATAGCACTAGTATAGGGAAGGACAGAACAATTTGGATACTAATGATTCTAACTACATTCATGTTATTGTTTCTACATGTGTGAAGGGTATTATTCTAGTATGTTGTCAAGTGAGGTTGTATTCAATTTCAAGGCTAGATTTCATTCACTTGAATCAATTGTGGTTTCTTCTCTTTATGTACATGCAAGTAGTGTACCTACATACATATAACATGTAGTGCAAAAAGCCCTTTTATCAATAGATGGGCATACTTGACTTTCACTCTGACAATAGTACATGTCTTAATCATACTTAAGAACCTACTGACATTTCTCACTCCTTCTATACGTAAATTATCAGATTACAAAATGTACATTGACTGCCCTTCTCTGTGGCACAAATGGGACTTTGAAACAGGATCAAGTCTTGTTTCTAATTTGTTTGGCATCACCAAATAGAGACAGAAGGCGACAGGAAACAGGATCAATATATACAAATACATGTACCACCTCTTATAGAGTAGGAGGTAGCCAGTGTGCTGAGGTGTTTGACAGGCCAAGAGAAACGTGGCAGTGAGATCGGTTTATTCAGTAGCTACAGACTTGGACCGTACAGATTGTACCAGAGGTCTGGCTGTCATACGATGACATTGTGTGGACCAAAATGGTTGTTCTCCTTGTTATGGGAGTGACTGCTGGCGTCAGCCGACTTGTGCCGGGCACGGCCGCCTTCGGCTTCTCGCTGACTCAGCAGGTTGTTCTTCTGCCACAGCTGTTTTCTCAGCTTGCTGATTTCCTAGATGGAACATTTATATAGACTTAGTGTTAAAAAATATGTCACTCTCTAAGGCAAAGCCATCAAATGTCTACATGTATATCAGAATAAGAGAGCACTCAATAAGGCGACAGCAAGTAAATTTTGACATTATCTCTAAACTGCAAGAGTTGGACAGGGAGAACAAACTTTGTTGTTTTCCCTGAATTCAAGCAAAAAATCCATATATTCTCATCCATAGAAATTTGCTGTGGCTCAATTCCACCAAGTGAAGCTGTTATTCAAGTAAACTCACCTCCTTCAGTTCATTGTTCTCCTTCTTGATGGCTACGTGGAGCTGGATCTTCTGATGAGGGTTCTGGTGACCCACCAGTTTAGTGTTCTCCATGGACAGCTGTTCACATTTGGCCTCAACCTTCTTCAACTCCTAGTGGAAGATATTACAAAGTTCAAAGAGTACACATGCTGATAACTCTACTATTCAAGCTGGAGACAGCCCTGGTGCGGATAATCCTGAAAATTTGACTTGTCTGGCAATGCAATATGCTCTTGTACTGCCCCAATTGCCTGGTGCAAAAGTAAGCTTTTATAAATGTGTTTGATGTCTTCCCTCACAAAGTTTTGAATAAAAAGGTTAAATATTAAAAGGAAAAATAATCTAAAAGAAAATTTTTATAAGTTGTAACTTGACCCACCTTGCTAATCCTGCTCTTTTCTTCCATAATCTCTTCCAGATTTGATCTCAGGGACTCCTTTTCTTCAAAATGTCTCTCCTCGAGGGACTGCAACCTACATAATAGATTTTACATAAGTGGACAATTACAGATACAGTCAAACCTGGTCTACCGACCACCTGTGCATAACGACCCACTGTCCACTACGACCGCCGAAAAGCGGTCCCTTGAATTTTCCCATAGACGTAAGCATTAACATTTCTGTATATGACGACCACTGTCCATCGCGACCACGACCACCACTAAAGGCGACCGCACGTTACCTAAACACTGCCAAAACGACCGCGGCATGTGATTTTGTCACGCTACTTTAATGTTCACGGCGAAAAATGAGCGTAATTGCCACAAATTATTTACCGCTATGGCCCCTCGAGCCCTCCCATTCTCTTTACTTCTGGATCGGCACTTCACTCTACAAATTTTCGGTGGCTTCGTGATGAGAATCTCAGGCTAAAATGCCATTATATCCAGGGAGCAGACATGAAAGCGTTTAGTTTCACCAGGCTTTTCGAAGATAAACTAAAAAAACGCATTTTCTGTCATAATAAGACATCTGACTCGCTGTTCTTCCCGAGAAAATATACGTATTTTTTGTACAGCGCGGTTCAGAATCGCGGCGTCTGCAGGTCGGAAATACGCTCCTCTGATTGGTTGAAACCACCAAAACAACAACAACTGCATGTATAATGACGGGGAAACCCCGGCGATCTCGCGCTCTGATTGGTTGGAGCGGTGCATCATGGGAACTTTGCTGCCAGCTCGACGCCATCTTGTTTCAAAGACTTACTTTTTAAAACGCAAAAAAACGCTATTTTCCACGATTACGTAGCACCATCCTAGTTAAAAATGCATAATCCAAAGAACTTTCCGTGGAAACATGTGTTAATATGTGAATTTATGGTGTCTCTAGCGTAATTTTGGGGTTCGATGCAGCCGTAAAGTGTGCTGAGAGTTAGCGTGGGTTTCCAAAATATACCCCGAAAATAATGTCGCAGTTTTCACGTCACACAAAAACAAAACTCCCGCAAAGAAGAAGCCTGCAACATTTTCTGATCATAGCGATTACGTTTTGGGTAAAAATGTTCGTCGATGTGCACGATGTGCCGGCGTGCAGCCGCGTGATACCTCAGTTACAGAATATTTGTTGTCACATTAGGGCCGCGGTATGACGAATTACCACCGTTTTTCTTTTTCAAATCATTCTTATAATATATCTATTATAAATATCATTACAAATATAATACTTTTTAATACGAAGAATAACATAAGTATACGTAATTTTAGCATTATATAACATCGTGTTATCTTGTAAATAATAAGAAAGACAAATGCGTTTCATGCATAAATTATCGATGTTCTGACTTGTCAGTTTCTTTACTGCCGCCACGTTGTTTTCTATATAAAGACCACCTATGTATGAAGACCACTTTTGCTGGGTCCCTTGAGTGGTCTTCATATACAGGTTTGACTGTACTGTCATCAGCTTGTCTTGTTAAATTGTCCCATACCAAATCACACCAATTTATGGTTCATGATAATTTTTGTACTGTATGTATGTGATGTATAATTTTCTTCACTGTCTCTACATACCTGACAAGTTCTTCCGCCATCATTGCAGTGCTCTCATCCTGCTTGCTTTGCTGTTCCTTGAAATCATCAAGGCTGCAGGGAGGTAATTTCACATCATTAGCAATGAAAACAATACAAATGAGAAACTAGCTTCGGTTAAGGACATCCCCTATCCGATTATCAGCAAGGGTGTGTCAGCCTGATATACCATAATATTATAAGCATAAAAATATCACTGAGATAAGACCATTGAGATACTTGTACTTTAAGGCGATGAGTGCTTCAATAGCTAGAGTTGAAAGTAAAATAAACATTTACTCACTCTTGCTGCAGCTGCATTGTAAGCTGCACTGACTCCTCCTGTAATAAAAGTAAACAATACTTTTAGTAATCTCATTACATTACAGCCATAGCCGCTCAATATAGAAACATACAATTCTAAGAAGAGCTATCTACCACTGAAATATCGCCATAATAGCATGTCAAAAACATAAGATATCAAAACTGAACGTTCTGCTGCAGTGCAGGAGAAAATCACTAAGAGGCCCATTATCAAACTTAATCTGCGGTTTCCCGAACCCTAGGCTACCTATACACCAAATCTCATTAAGATCCATATTTTTTTAATGATTACAAGGTAGTTTGTGTGATCTTACCTTTGTCTTGGTGGCCTCTTCCAGTGCTGTTTTCTGACTAGCAATATTCCTCTTCAGGTTCTCCAACTCAAACTGGTACAGAGCATCCCTGAAGAAAAAAAAGCAAAGCTGCAAAAATGCTTCACTACATTTGCTACTCCATTGTCCTATGCTCAAAACAATGGCAGTTTTTAGTTTATAGCTTCATGTTGAGGGGTGAAGATGCTCTGTGGTCAAGGTTGAATGTTGTGCCCATGGGAGAGGCACATTTGGTTACTCCACACAGGTAAGATTGAGTAACTAGTTTCATTTAGGGACGTCCTGTGGGATGGTAAGTAAAGTCGGAGACCCAGTGTTTGAGGAGAACCAAATCTTTAACGATAAGATTATGTGAGTGGATTAAAAAGTGCCAAACCCACCTCTGCTCTGCTTCTTCCCTGTTGGCCTCCAGTTTATACTCCAGTCCCTGCAGTGTTGTAGCCAGTACATCCCTCTCTGCTTTCAGATTCTCTTTTTCACTCTAGGCAAAGATGAAGAAACATTCAACAATGTCATGAAAGTAGACAACAGAGTGTTCATTTCAAGCAGTGAAAGTTACTGTACAATCCTCTGTAAGCTTTCTGTTAAAGTTTGGTCAACGTTGCATCGAAATTTTGTCTGTTCAACCTACAATTAATACCTTTTCCGACACCACATCTGGACACCATACATGTAGCCTGGATATCATCCTTTAAACAACAACCTTATACAATATATTCTGTCACAGCGCTCACATAGGTGCAAACTATACCTTCAGGGCACTGATCTCTTCATTCTTCAGTTTGCGAGCTATCTCGTACTGGTCGACTTGTGCCATGACTGTGGCATTGTCGGTGCGTAACTTGTCTAGCTCCTCGTTCTGTCTGTCCATGAGAGCCTTCAGCTCTGTCCTCTCAGGCGACTCTGGAGATATCTTAGGATGCAAAAAAGAAACAAGCAACATTTACATCAGGAAAGCAAACAACAGAATGTTCATTTCAAGCAGCAAATTAAAGCAACAGCATATTCCTCTGTAAGGTTAGTAACTTACTATTGGGTGTTTGGTTAATGTCGGATCAAAATTTTGTCTGTGGCAATGTGAGATACCTTTCCAACACAACATTTGGAAACTAAAGGCCTTATATAAGCGAACATGTACATAAAAATGGCCCTGACGGCAAATGGAGCACTATCAAATTTCAATAAAAGCACAAACAATATCAATGTTAATGAATGCATCCGATTTAAAAACTATAAGACATTCTGCATGTATGAAGAACAACACTTTGCAATGAAAAATAGACAAACCTCAATGATGGCCTGCTGTTCCACCTCCCGGAGCTTCTCTTCAAACTGTCTTTTTGTGTCTCTGAGCTCGTTCTCTTTGTCAATCAGCTGGAGAAAAAGAAAATGTAGAAACATCTTGTTAAGAAACAAGAAAAAAGTCAAAGTTGATATTATCGACACATAAAAGTGTTTGATTGCAGGCTTTACAATGATAAACTTTTACCTGTTGGATAACTTTGGCTAAAATCTGCAATTTAAAAAAATCCCTACCAGCCTACCTATTTTTTTCAGGGCCATAATCAGAAATACAACATCACATTTCTCAGGCCTTACCACATTCTGTATCTCCAGCATCTTTCTTGTGGCCTCTTCAGCCTGGCTCTGAGAGGCAGCCAGCTGCTGGTTCTGTTTATCCAGTTCTTCTGTCAGCTGGGAATACTGCTCTGTGGTGTAAGACAGGTCCTCACGCAGCATGCTGATCTGTGGGGTAGATGCATCACTGAGTTAAAGATGGGTTCAGGAAATGGTAAACTTAAGAAACGACTACATGACACCACCTTTGCAGCAAGTGCTATCTGTAATCAAAAAGAGAAAGACCACAGCATTTCCAGGACAAAAGATACATAAATTGGCCATCCTGCAGTACCAAGGAGGCCCATGATTGACCATGATTTGTGTCTTCCCATATACCAAATAGCATTACAATACATCCAGAGGTTTATAAGTTATGATGACCACAAACATAAACAAAACAATTCCTCAATTTTTCACAAAGGTAATCAGAAATGTTAGATGGAACCAGTGCAACAGATCAGGGGGATATCATCCTATGAACACAATCTCATAAAAAGGTTGATAAAAAGTCTTTTGAAAAATGATACTTGTGGTACTGTCAAAGTGCTATCCCTTTCCCACCTCACACTCCTGCGAACTCTTCTCCCTCTCCACCTTCAGCTGGAGATCAGCCGTTTCCTCCTGCAGTGTTGCAATAGTCTGCAGCTGTTCCTCGCGGACTGCCTCCGCCGTCTGGATGGCCTGCTGACTCTCGACCAGCTCAGACTCCACAGTGGCCAGCTGGCTGGTCTTGTCGTGCACCTGCTGCCGTAGGTCCTGTACTGTGGACATCAGGCTGGCAAGGGCCTCCTGGGGAGGGGGGAAGACAGCAGGCAGAGATGAGCAATGACACTTTAAAACTAGAGATAATGGTAGGTATAGGTGCAATGGGTTGTTATGCACTATGTATAGGGCATGGTATTTATTGGAAGGTGGAGCCCATCTCTTTCCTTCTACTAACTTTTAACTCCTCAGATGATTTTATACCTGAATGGAAGAAAGTCGTCTTAACAGCCTTTTCCAAGGACACAAAGTCTAGCCATCTATGCCCATAATGGAACCTATGACCACTTAAAATTGTGTCCGCTAGCTTTGGCAATTCGATGCCACTTAAAACACTGTCATGATCACATCGAATTTCAGATGGTTTCCGTACAATGCAGACAACACCTTGACCTTGAACCTTACCTTATCCCCTGAAGCTTGCCGCTCCCCTTGTCTGTACACTCCCCTTGGCCTGGTCTAGTTCTCTCCTGACATTGCTCACTTAAGACACTGGCAAGCCCACATTGAACTTCAGATGGATTCCGTATGACCTTGAACTTTACCTTATCCTCAGCTTGCCGCTTCTGAAGTGTCTGTACACTCCCCTTGGCCTGCTCCAGTTCTGTCCTGACATCGCTCAGTTCCGACACCTTCTCCTGGTACTGAGTGACCAGCCCCTCGTGTTGAGCCTTCAGCGTGGCCAGGTCCTGGTTCACTCTGGTCAGCTCCTCCAGTTCAGTCATTTCTTCCACCAGCCGGGCCTGCAGGGTCTTGTTCTCAGCTTTCTGGTCCTCCAGCTGTTCTGTCAGGGACTGAAATAAAGGAGAAGATTTCTTAAGTCAAAATTTCTTAAAGACCCGAAATCTGAAATAACAAATTTGTGAAGTCCGAAAATTCTTCGCCTGCAGGTTTTTGTTCTCGGGTCTCTGGTCCTCTAGCTGTTCTGTCAGGGACTGAAATAAAGGAGCAACACATCAAAAGAAACAAACACACCAACTGACAATCATACCTGTTTTCATGAAAATAAAGGCTTACTTGTTTGTCCTGTTCCAGTTGTGTGCTAAGGCTCCTCTGCTGTTGCAGCAGCGCCCCCTCCTCCTTCTGCTGATGTTTGAGGAACTGCAGCTCCTGCTGCAGACTGTCCAGCATGTCCTGCAGCTGCATCTTCTCCTCCTCCACATGGTCCATGTCCTGCCGAGTTGTGGACAACTCTCCGCTCAGGCCCACAATCTGGAAATTATCAACAAGTAGCTCAAGGATTTTTTTTACAATTCAACAGTCAATTTAACAGTCTAAGATAAATCTGAAGTTATTACAGGGTTTGACAAGTCTACCAGCCCTATTGTCCCGGGCAAGTGAAAGTGCTGATCGGGCAAGTGAAAGTGCTGATCGGGCAAGCGCATGTCATACCTCACTTGCTCTATTGGGCAAGATTTTTCAGTGCGTGAGATTTTGATATACATTTCAAACTTTTCACAGTCATGACATCAAGCATCGGTCAACACAGAAAAATAGAGCGAATAATTAAAGAATTCCATTGCTGGAAGTGAAAACTACATAGAGTTAAGTCGTATAAATTTTGAGCAAGTGAAAGGTTGGTTCGGGCAAGAAAATTTTGTACAGTATGTAGTTGCCCAATAGAACAAGTGAATTTTAGAAAACTTGTCCATCCCTGAGTTATGAAAATGTATATGAAGATTACCTTGGCTTCAAATTCTGCCAACTTGGACAGGTGCTTGGACTGCAGTTCCTCTATTTTCTGCTTGTTGTCACTCAGCTCACGGTCAGCAGAAGACAGCACAAGGCGGAGGTCCGACACCTCACCGTTGAGCACTAGAGCAAGAAGAGTAGGGAAACAGATCTAAATCTACTGTCTACACCAGGGAACATATGTATAGTACCAGTACAGTACCATGAATGTCATTTAGGTCCCGGTTTAAAATACTAGAACATCAAAATACTACTGGTTCTGCAGGTTTACACTCAAATAACTTATCAAAGGTCACTAAACCCACTGGCAAGTGACTGTTTGCCTGTTCATCTGTCAAAAAATTGACAGGAGAATCCAAAAGAAAAGAAAAGAATAACTTGCCAACTTATTCCGTTACTAAGACCTTATTATTCCTGTCACAAAGATGAAAATTTAGCATTAGAAAAAGGTGAAAACATGGTAACTGAAATTAGCATCTCTTTTTGGGGATCCTGTCTAAAGCAAGAGTTCCTATATATAACTTGAAGTCTGAACCAAAGTGCTGTTAACTGTCTATCCATGGTTCTGTCATCAATGAAAACCACAGATTACCTCTGTACTGGTACCTGTATGCTGATGTTACATTTTGGTACACATCACTAGACAAGTGTACACTGTTTGCAAGACAATGACCTCCTTCCTGTTTCATACCATGCCTGTTTCAGTGACACCTACCTGTGTTACTGTCTGTTAACTCCTTGAGCTGCTCTTGGAGTTTTGCTTCTTTGGTGGTCAGTTCAGACAGTTTTGCCTCCTTGGTTGAAACAAGCTGAAGGAGAAGATTTGTTTCATTTACCATGTCCCAGGGAAGACCAAGAAGAAGATCATGCCCCATCAGAACAATTACGCACATCAAAATTTTTAAGTATGGAAACAAAGTAATAGACCAATGCTGACTGTCCATCACAATCATCAGATCAACCAATGATAGCATGGCAATTAGCATCTCCACCAATGAGACAGTGGCTGCATGTCTGTCAGATATTTCAAATTTTTACTATTATTTTCATTTTGCATTTCTATTGGGCTATGGGATTGGTCTACTGTGTGTTACAAACTCCTTTTGAGTCATCTCAAGAAATATGGTGGACAACATGTATGAAAGCTTCTCACCAGCAGCAAACTAGTTGTGAGTAACAGTTTAATTTCTTACATTCCTATATCTCATTTCATGTTTGGTTTGTTGACCTCAGATTAGCTGAAGTAAGTGCTGTAATTCCATACAAACCTGGTTCAACTGCTCCACCTGGTGTTCGTACTTGGAACTGCTTTGCTTCAGTTTCAGCAGTTCTGTCTCTCGTGCCTCCAGATCGCGAGTCAGGCTGTTGTTGACATCCTGATAAAAAACAACAACACATACTTATTAGGAAGTTTCCACTGGCAATCCTAGATACAAGAAATTAAAGAAAAAAAACAATTTCTCTCAAGAATATGGAGGTTGTCTCTCTCTCTAGGCCGGTATCACCAGGGTCCTGCTTTCTAGGATATCCTCAAGGGTTTTCTTCAAAACAAAAACAATGCATGCCCTGTACAATTCCTGGAATTCTTACAAACTGTACAGAATACTATAATATTAGGCTTGCTTCCTGAGAGCATTGCAAAAAAACTGGCAGCTTCTGACCTGCAGTTGTTTGATCTCATCATGCAAGGCCTCGGCACACTGCTGGATCATTTCCGGGGGAGGCAGCACATCATCGATGTCCTCGCCTTTCTCATCACCTGTCTCCCCCTCCAGGTCAAATGGTATAGGCTGTTGGACCACCCTGGTCCTCAGGTGGTACAGGGCCTTCTTACTGGGAGTCAGGTTCTGAGGGGTGGACAGGATAATCAGATTGGCAGTCAACTTTTACATGACATGAAGCATTACTCAGATCAGGGCTCTAGCCAGCGTCTGTTTTTGCGTCAATTGACGGAAATTTGCTGCGTGTGACGGAAATTTTTTTAAACCAATCCGTCAACCTTGACGGACAAAAATTCTTGGTGGAAGCTACAGGCGGCTTGGGGACGCTGTCCACAGTCAGAAGGCCACACACTGTTTGTTTTGCTATTGTTATGATTGTCGACTTAGTGTGTCGGCACCCTTTCGCATACGACAATCTCATTAAAAACCTGTTTTTCAAGGTCTCAGTTCTGTCTTTCTAAATTAATTTTCGCGGTTTTCGCGACAATGGGAATTGGCTGACGGAAAAAAATTTCGAGCTGGCTAAAGCCCTGACTCAGATGTTCAATTTCATTTAAAAAATCTGTCTAGCATCCCAAAGAAAATGTAAGACAGGGAAGTCTGAGACCCCTAAGGAGTTGCACATATACAAAACTGCATATAGAAGCAAAAATGATAACGCTCAGCACACAGTAGTAGCCATTCAGCTATCAATATTCTGTTGGTTGCAGCAGGGAGATGGTTATAAGCTAGCTACCATAGAAATTTTGCAATTATAAAATCCCTACAACAAGTGACCTAACCAAAGGCACAAAAACATCCATCACCAAAGTGTCAACGATATCTGGAAATCAGTAATAACTCTTTCCACAATATCTGTCAATTGGAACATGGAACATGATTATAAAAGAAAGCAATATGACCTTGAAACCTTTACTGACCTTGATGGTTTCCATGTGGATGTCGTTCATGGTTGTCCTGTTGATCCTGTTGCGGACCTGACAGGCCTCCAGAACCTTCTCCAGCTCCTGGGTGGAAGTCTTGTAGGAGGCCAGCTCAGACTCTAGCTCCAGCTTCTGTTTCTCCCAGGAGGCCTCCATCTGCTGAAGGTTCTCCTTCGTCTGCAAAAAAACAATTCCTTCAGTTATCCTGTTTGAAAGACTTAAGTAAAGATGGCCCAGCAATTCCAGAGATAGCTGCTAGGAGGCCTAAATTTACACTGCTTTTTTTCAACACCAAAAGCTACCTGCTTTAAAAAAAATCAAAACCCTAGCACGTCTAAGACAAAAGATACAGAAAACTAAGAAAGTTTTGCTGCAGTACAGAGAAAGACTATGATAATGTATATTAGTATTTCATTGTATCACGCATCATTTCATTACTATAGTTTGTTGAGCTCACTATGGTTGCAACACACTGCAAACATGTCCTCTGCATACTGCATTGTGCCAACAGTAAAACCAAAACACATTGAACGAACTTAAAACTATCTACAGTAAGCATCAATGGAAGACCCTTACCATATCCAACTCCTCCTGAAGTTTTTGCACCTTTGTCTTCAGTTTCTCCACTGTTGCCACAGCAACAGTCTCGGCGGCAAGTGGCGTGCTTGCAGCACTCAGGCTGGTTCTACGGTCCACCGCTGGAGCACCTCCTGAAAAACAAGATTCCAGCACTTATGTACCTTACTACCTCCCAGAGTATTAGTTTAGAATGGACTAGTTTACAATGGACTGAGACAAAAAATACACAGTGTGGCATATCTGAAACGGCGAACATGATAAAACTAGCAACCCTTCTTTACGGTATAAACTCCTTCAACACCTCATCAAGTACAACTTTTTTTACTACAACCCCTATACAAAATTATTCAAGTTTGATACAACTGGCTGTCATATTGTGAAAAGCTCTAAGTAGGTACTCCTAACGGCTTGACATTACTGCTATGCGTGTGAAGCCATGTGCCATCCTGGCAGTCAACACCACCACCACTGGACCTGTGCAAACCCTACTTCCACTTCTTCAAGTATAGTATTATACCACTTTTGCCTTACATGCTGCAACTCTACAGTCTCTACACAACTTTGGGCTTACATCAACACAAAGAAACACATCAACAATAACTCCATTTTCAGAAGGGTAACAAGTAACAGTAGCTACAAACATGCCCTGGTGTGCAATGGTGCAAATCAACCGGGTGGAGGCCTGGCAAACCTCTGTCTCATATCAGCTATACAGTGATTTACATCATTTACCCAGACTTCAGGAAGAGCAGTGATGTATCAACCAAACAAAGCAGTTAAGTTAAAGTTAAAGTTGCCCGTACATCAGTAACAGATGCGTAGGGGTGGCGCCCATCTCCATTTCTGTAGCCCTTGGGCCACACATGTGCAAGCCATTACAGCAAGGGGCTGGCCCGCTGGTAGTGATGTGTGTTTAACTTCCATACTCTTCCTCATTAGTGCTGAGTGCTAAGCAGAGAAAGCAGCATGTACCATTTTTAAAGCAGCACATTCTTTTAAATCATCATTCTTTTAAAACTAACCATCTTCCTTTGCCATGAGTTCCTTGAAGCTGTTCTCCAGCTCCATGACCTGCTGTGCGCTGTAGGCCTTATTACTCAGGTACTCAGGAGTGCGCATCTCCTTCAGTTTCTTCCTCAGGCCGTGGTTCTCCATGGCGAGGCGCGTGACCTCAGGATGATGGGACACCTGATCTTTCAGAAGCTCAATCTGAAAAGGCAAACATTAATAGTGTTTAAATTACCGTTCTTAGTGGCAAATGTTGACACGTACATGTGGACATTGGCAAACCAAATTCATGTGTGTTTTTGGCACACTATTGACAGATCAGCTGAACAGGTTCGGTGGGTGTCACCAATGGGGGTTTGCTCCATTTTCCCCATCAACCTCTGCTTGGAGAGTAAAACTTGGCACAGAAATGTGTGCCCAGTGCTGGCAAAAGGATCCCTTTGAAGACAAACATACATGTGTAGTAGAGAAAAACTTGCCCACCTCCTGACGAAGATCCACAATGATCTGGTCCTTTTCCGTGTCTCCCAGAGTTCCCGCCCCACTCTTCTCCAGCCGGCTGATGTGACTCTCTCGCAGCTTGATGATCATCTTACTGGACTGGACAAACTTCTCTTTCTTCTTACACAGGTCTTCAAGTTGATGGATCTTGTCTTCCTTTGCCTGCAAAACACATTCAGGTGCTGTGTCATTTAAAGCAAAAATGGCCCAAATCTACACCACTTTTTCCTCACATCAAAGCTAGCTTCATAACCATAAAGATCCTAACTACTGGTGGTCTACAATATGTGATATCAAAACTAAAAGGTTAAAGTACTTGGGAAAGCCGCGAGCCAGCCAAAAATCTTTTTATTATCAGTTTTTGTCACAACTCATAAAAATAATTCATTCACCTGTCGTTGAGTTATCATGGTGACCGACAGACAAATGCTGCCTAAATTACAAGAACACATTATGCGTATTCTACGATACAACTACAAAGAAGACATTACCGTATATTCTCGAATAAAGTACGCACCCCAATTAAAGTACGCACCCCTGATTTTGGACAAGTCTTAGACAGATCTTTGAGACTGAAAGGTAAAATGGAAAAACTCAAATAAAGTACGCACCCCTTCTCCACCAATTTTGAACAGACCTTTAACTGGATAAATTCAAATTTATGATGTTTTCCCCCGGTTATTTTGCATAAGATAACCTGGAGAATTGCCTACTGCAATTATAAAAATCACTGTGAACTGGTAGAAGAAATCAGGAAAAACCAGTTGTACAAGTCAAAGTCACTAACTCAAAAGGATTGTATGCAACTGCCAATCTTATGTAAATCATGTTTAGACAATTTCTTTGTTTCATGTTTAGACAACTACAAGACAACAACAATGTGCATGTTTTGAAAAATTACTAGAAGTGTAGCTCCACCTTGCTTTATTTTAGGCTTTTTTTACCATTTCTCTGTGCAGTGACCTCAAATAAAGTACGCACCCCAACTTTGGCAACAACTTGTAGCACCTTTTCAATTTTGAAAAGTTAAAAAAGTGCGTACTTTATTCGAGAATATACGGTACTAAATATTCCTAACTAAATTCATTTACCTTCTGTTCTTCTTCTGCCTGGTTTCTGAGGAACATTGCATCGCAGAACCATTTCTTGTACTTGCTGTCCACAGCACCGCCATTCCCCTCTGTAGTAGAAGAAGATATCCATATTAATTTAAAGACAGCAACAATTAGAAAATAGCTCTGGGTTAAAGTATAGAGATTCAAGTACAGTGAAACTTGTATAAGCGACCACGTCCGTAAAACGACCATCGGCCTATAACGACCGCATTTGGCCGGTCCCGATTTTTTCCCCCATAGACACAAGCATTAAGCAACGTGGCCAAAGCGACCACTTGTCTTCTGTGACCGCGACCACGCCGAATCCGGTCCGCCCGCGACCGAAATGTTGCCGAAGACGACCGCTTCATTTTCAAGTGTGTAGTGGCCTCAATTTTTGATGATATCTGGCGGGAAATCCGCTAAAATTGGCTTGTGTTTTGGCGACCAAAACATGCCGCAGACGACTGCGTCATTTTCAAGACTGTAGCGACTGTCGATATTTGATGATAACTCACGAGAAATAATCGCTAAAATTGGCTTATGTTTTGGCTACTAAAATGTTACCGAAACCACTGCGTCATTTTCAAGTGTATAGCAACATCGATTTTTGATTATAACTGCCGGGAAATTACGGTAAAATCTGTGTGTTTGGGTTCTGTTATCCAATGTTATCGCGCCGAGCGAAACATCAAACATGGCGCCCAAGAGGTCAAACGGTGTCATTGGGAAAGTCCACTGGAGTGTAGGTAGAAATGTTGCGTGCGTTGTTATTTTACTCTACATTAAACCTTACAAAATGAAAATTTATTCTCACAGATCTTGTTTGGAGTAAACGTAAGAGATATGGAATATGTTTATGACTTTAGAACACATTTCGTTACAGAATAAAATGTGTCTGTGTGTCTTTTTGAGAAACTGCTCACCCTTGCTTCTAGTGAAGCGTCCATTTGTCAACATGAGTCATGTTTACAAGCGTCGGTGGGTTTAAACTTGTTTTTCTCGGCAAATTTTCGCCTTCTTGGCAGCGTTGAGACTTTAAGACCCGCACCAGAAGTTAAACAAACTCACACACATTATTTTCATGGGTAACATCGTTGAAATGAACCATTTATTTTTCTGCCGTGCTACCGATTTGAAAGAAGGTTCCCGAATTGTCGGGCGTGTGCGCGCGTGCTTTTTGTTATGGCGGTAAGCTCCCCAACTTATTTCTGGCCCGTTGACTGTGATTCACAAAGTTTAGATAAGAAATTAGCGTTGTTAACACGAAAATCGTATTTTAAAACGCCCGTGGGGCGTCGGGTTCTCCACTGAAAACAGCGATGTTTTTGTAGCAATATGGACCATTGTCTTGACGGTGTCGCCCATTCACAAGTTTTTGACAGACAATACCGGCGGGGAAAATGACGCTGCTCGGCTCCAAAAAGCTACTAAAATTGGAAAGAAAAGCTCTAAATTTTGGAACATTTCAATTTTACTTCAGTTGGTATAACAATACTATTATGCATCTTAACCTTGCATGAATGCACGCTTGTCAATAGTTTAAAGGACATGTACAGGTTCGTGGAATTAAACTATTTTAAAGACCATTGTGTCTATCCTATCTAGTCAATTTTTCTTTCTTTGCATAAGAAGACCATGTGTCTAAAACGACCACTTTACACTGGTCCCCAGGGTGGTCATCTTAAACAAGTTTCACTGTATTGAGCATTGAGATTTCAAGTAGATTTTTTTCTCTCAATGCAGCAAGGCAGTTTTGTGAATAGGGTTGTCGACTTACAACCTATAGATTCTGGGTTCGAATTTAGTTTAATTTGGTTCGCGACATCTTCTTGGATACAACGTAAAATCAGAGGCCCTGTGTTTGTCAAGAGCCACATCTTCAACATGTTAAGGATCCCACAGATTGCACTTATCTGAAAGTGGTCCACCCAGATGGAATGGATCAAACCTTATTCATAGTCCAGTCTTATGCAGCTTTTACAAAACTGGTGTGTTCTGTCTTAAGACAGTTTAATAATCATGTCAAACAAACAAGGATATCATCTTACCTGCGACCCCAGACTGTGGCACACCCCCTGCTTTGTAGTCTGCCAGTTCTTCCTTGAGTTTCTTGATCTCAGCCTGTAGCTGTGATACGTTGCCGTGCAGGTCCTCATTGACAACCGCCTTGTTCTTGATCATCTTGGCCCGACGAGCAAAGTTCAGGGTTGACAAGGTTTCTCCAAAACACCTGAAAATACAATTATCAAAACTTACCACTGTACTGTATCACAAGGCCATTAAGGGGACTGATTCGAATCTAAGCATGGAAGACAAAGGACTTACATTAAAATAAAGTGCCAAAAATCTCAAAACTTGTGGCTCATCATTTTCTTGGCTCTAAGTCTAATCATCTAAAGTTGTCACATTGGATGGTTTGGTCTTTTTTCCATTCCACATAATATTTGGGAGCCTTAGTTTGGACAGAACTTTTTAAGAAGTTTTTGTGGAGGGATCCATACAGTGATACTGGTAGTATACCCAAGAAGAATCGAGTCAGTCCTCAGAGTGTTCTTTTAATTTATTAAACATTACCTCTCCTGTGATTCTGCAACATCTCAACATTTGAGGCATGCAACACATGAACCTAGGAGGACACAATTGCTTGCCTTTATGTAAGGCTTATGATATGTACCAGCTATAGCTGTTGTACCAAGTTTAATTGGTGGCTGGGAGCCCCTGTAATTAGATAAAAGTGCTCCCTTAAGTCTATCCTGCCACAAAAACAATTTGCTTTACGATGTCTTCGCTCTGTATGGCTCAAAATCATCATCATCATCATTATCATCATTGCCAAAAACAATGAAGTAACAATGTCCACTCTTTTGTGTTAAGTAGCCAATCCAAAAAACATAGCCTGAGGCAAAAACCGGGAAAGGTCACAACAATGCATGGGTCAGAGTGCAATCCTGACGCAAGATTCAGATAGAACTAGATTTGTTGATCAGGGCTGATTTTTTTAGCAAGGATATATAAGATTCGGCTATTGGGCAGTTAGATTGATTTTTTACTCTAGTACAGGTTAAATGGTGCATGTTTGCGGAATTTTACTGGCCAGGGGCAATCCAGGGGCAAACTGGGTAAATATGCTTCTGATAATGGCAGCTTCTTTTGTTTATTCATTATCAGAAAGTCCTCTTTGTCAAACAGTTGCCCATACCACATGACTGATATGCACCTTGTTCTGTTTATTTGTAACCCATTATATTGAGTGATTGCAACCTGACACCAGGTGACGCGTAACACAATAGGTCTTATTTACATACAGTGATGCAGCCATTGTTCACAGCTATTGACTGGAAAGTATAGGTGAGTCCCGTCATTTCCCAAAGCAAGTAACAACTTGTTGGTGTTTAGTGTGACTCTTGGGTTTTCAAGAGTTATAAGGTGAGTAAGCGTTCACAGATGCAGCATGGTCTAGGTATAGGAATCTATATGTATTGTGTCTGAAGGCAATGGGGAAATGTTCAAGCAGGTACAGTATGTATTATTGTTGTGACTTACACAAAACGTACCTGTATAAATTAACATAACTGCCAACTTTTTACCTGTGTACTAGTAAGTATTGCTAACAGACTAAATCTGTAAAGATAAAGATGTACATTACTACAAATTTAATCCCCTGTAGCAACTGCTGATTAACACAATTACTGTTGTGATATATTAACCTGTCATTAACATAGAGCCCAAATCGAATGTTGCTTGTATATAATTTGCACTTGCTATCCATGCACTGCCAAACCATATTCTTTCATGACAAATGTAAAAAAATTAAGATTGAAATAAATTTCAAATGAAGCCAATGTTAATAATCAAATAGCATTCATATCTAGCAGTTCATATATTCAGGGCTCCAGACTAACTTTTTGACCTAGGAGCATGGCGCTCCTAACTCCT
This sequence comes from Branchiostoma floridae x Branchiostoma belcheri, assembly GCA_019207045.1. Lineage (NCBI taxonomy): Eukaryota > Metazoa > Chordata > Leptocardii > Amphioxiformes > Branchiostomatidae > Branchiostoma > Branchiostoma floridae x Branchiostoma belcheri. The sequence continues at coordinate 7,748,303 of CM033028.1, forward strand.
AAAACTTAGGAGCGCCAGCAAAAAGTTAGGAGCACCACTATGAAAGGTTGGGAGCACAAGCAAACGTCTCAAGCCATACAAAATATTACTCCAATAATCAATGTTTTTGACTAGAGGTGGGTATGGTTTAAAGAATTAATTAGGGGTGTTATATATTATATATAGTTACCCAGTAACCAAACAAGAAACAAGAGAATACATGAGATCACTTTCAAGTAATATAACACTGATTCCTTACAATATATGATTTTTATAATGTTTCATAAGTTAATACACACAATCAGGAAGAGTAAATTAACCTTACTGCTAAAGGTGAAACTTGACTGTTACATATACAACAACAAACTAAAGAAGTCTACAAGAAAATCTGCAAACCAACAGAGGAGAAAGTGTAGCCAGGACTGTCAGGTACATCTTGTATTTCTTTTGTATCTCTTCTACTTTGTTAAGAACATAGCTGAAAATAGATGCACTGGAAAATTAGAGGTTTACTTGTAGCCTGTAACATCAGTGTTAACTTATATAGAAAAATCTGTGTACAAACAATTCATATTTTCAGTTGAAAAAATGTAGCAGAAAAGATGTGTTCGAAGGGCAAATCAATCGAACTTTTCCCAACAAACAACATCTATTTATCAGTCTTTTGAAAATAAAGACTGCAACAAAAGTAATATCTGAAGGAACCGTGAAAAAATCGCGACCTCCGTTCAACATTTTCTACGATTTCAATGCCGACACAGCCCCCCTCCCCAGTTTGGCATCGTCGCATTAGCTGTTGTTTTTCCCGCATTCCACCGACAAACAAGCAAAAAAAACCTCCAAAAGAATCCTATACATGTACTTATCACCAAGGACTTTATGCATTCGATGAGTTTTCGTCAAAGTTACACGCTTTTGAAGCTTTCCTGCGTGATTTTTCCCGCGATCACAGCGGGGATATCAGATATTCCACCAATAATGGCGGCCGGGCGAGCTACGTCACGCCGAAATGGCCAATGGGGTGCGACTCTCGCGATTCGCGAGATGTGAGTTACTGCGAGACTTGCGCGAGACTTGAGTTAGAATCAAAATGGCGGCTCGGTGAAGGGCCGAAATCGGCGAATTTTGAACTTTGAGCGAAGTTTTCGGGGGAAAATAAGGGCGTTGCTCATTTTTTTTATTGGCGCGCCGTGCGACCATCATTTAAAGAATAGGCGCATTATTAAAATTACGGTCGCATTGCGACCAAATCTAGTCGCAGTCACGAGCCATGCATATTATACATGTCAAGCTGCAAAATAATGTTTATTGAAACTGAGTGCTGTTAAAGCTGATAACAATCCAGCCCCTGGGGCTGACAACAAGCTTTTAATCCATTGAAACCAGTCTACTATCAGTACTACAGTACTACACGCATGGACAAATCAGTAGTAGGAAGGAAGGAGACTGACTAATACTGCAAACATTTTAACATTCTCTTCCTCTTCTGTTTTTGTGGTTTACAGGAGGAAAAACTCCATGAATTAAAAGAAAACGAGATCAAATATCATCAAGAAGATAAGTTGACGGCTTTAATAACAAGCAACAATGGCTCTTCAACCAAATCCAGTGTACCAGGCAGAACATGTCTTACCTGAAGTTGCCGTTCCAAAAGCAGAAAAAAGCAACAAGAAAAAGGCAGGAGACTCTAGCAGCAAGGATGTTGTGCAAGAACTGAACGAGGCTTTGATGCAAACGTCTATCACTGAGCACGGAAAACATCCCTTCAGATATGGCATCGCTTCCGTCAACTTCAAGGGAGACACAAAAGGCGCTGGGAATGCAAATTTACGCAAGCTTCTTCTCAGTCAGCTTCAGGGTCAGATGCACGTATCTATAGTTTTTGTGCAAGAGTGTCCATGGGCAGATGCCACAACTCAGCTTCAACTCGACAAAAAATTTTGCTACACAGGAGTTGCCAATGAAGCAGGGATCCTCTGGAATAGTGAACTATTTGAAGTGGAACGCTTAGACTCGTACAGACTGATCGGAGACAAATATCCAAATCTAATCCAACACCGCGGACGAACATGCATCTGCAAGTTCACACTTAAACCTGAGCCTGAAAGCCACACAGCAAGTAACAACATCGCCTTCGAGAGGACAGCAAACGTATCCGACTTCATAGCCATCTCCTGGCATGGACCGCACAAGTGCATTGATGCAGAAAAACAGATGATATTCCGAGACCTCCTTAACTTTGCTAAGACCCTTACAGAAGGCAAGAACGGCCAGACGGCATGCATAATCGGCGGGGACTTTAACTTCAGTATTGACAAGGCACACATGAATATTGACAGTTTCCACGGGTTAACCGTTGCTACTTCTTATGGATCAGAAACAATTGACTACTTCATATTTACCTCTGACTCAATCAATGTTCTGCATGCTGAGCAGTTATCTTTGAACTATGATCCAGGAAGTGTGTACACAACACAGGATAGAGACAGGGCCCGAGCAGAGGCCTGTAAAACTGCCTCCAACAAGATCATTGACCACAGCCCAATCTTTGCCGTGCTAGACCTTGGAAGCCCATCGCCATTTGCCTCTCCACGTAAGAGCAAAGGCAGCCAAAACTCAAGAAAGTGACTTCCAACAAGGGATCAGTAAAATCTGAAAGTTGCAGACTGTCCTCTAAAACCATAGTTTCACTTATTTGACAGTTTGAAATACTGTAAGTCCACTTACACAACATGTAATGATAGAGACAATTAAAGATGAAAAGTACATTGCAATTTACTTTTTACAGTCTAGAGATGTGTTCAAAGACACAGTGTCTTGGAATGCCCAGAATGTATTTATAGCACTGAGTAACTGTTAACAGTCATTATCTCAATGGTCAGCAGTGACCGGTGGGCACTCCTTGGACAGCTTTGATACTATCTTATGCCACTGGTAAACATGCCTGGAGATTTAACAGTCACAGATCTAGATACCATCATAGGAAAATGCTTCAAGGATATCTCTGCAAGTATCATAGATTACCACTCTTTACATATATGTAACTTGCAGTATAAATAATATCTATATAAAACCAACATCCATCTATTATGTAACGTCAAAATCAACAACATTTTCCTCGGGTCTATACTCAAAGATAGCAACTCACATTTTGTCGTAACTTTTTTAATATACTGTTATTCAGTCTAGTAAAAACATAATCCTGCTTATCTACTTACTTGGAGCCTGGATGAACATTGGCAATAATGTACGTCTTTGCATTGCCTCCAAGAGAATCCTGTGACAAAACAAATCACAAAAATATTCAGCTTCATCATTTACTTGCTAAGCAGCTGTGTCCTTGTATGTCACTACGAAATGTAGGACTAGGAGTTTCAGAAAAAAAAAATTTTTTGTAATATTTCATACCTATCTAAATATTGTTCCCTGCCATACAGTAGGTTACAACGTAGAACATGACTTACCCTAAGTAGGAATGAGAGTTTGGAGTCCCTGTATGGCACGTGGCGAGTCTTTCCGTGGGCGATGTCCACCAATGCCATGATGACGTTTCCCAGAGCACTGAGCGACTTGTTGATACTACCAGCTTCCTGTAAGTAAATAACAAATTCCACATAAAAATCAAAAGAAAACAAAACTGAAACACCTTCAATATCAAAACTCTCTCATAACATCTTCACAGGCATGCAGCACAGCATGGTATCACCTGACTGTTTACAATGAATGACAAGTCAAACCTCTAACTGTAAGACTTAGTGATATTTAGCTATCAAGTGAGGATGCCCCTACAGTGCTTAGTGGCAACGAGTTCCACTCTACAACAGCCCTAGGAAAACGAAAATATTATAAGACATCAATCCTGGGTTGATTATTTGGGCACTTGAGGACTTGAATTTTTTTATTCTGTGCTGGTTCATACGTTTTGGAGTCTTTTTCCACAAACCTTGAGTCGGACTCCAGCCGTGTGCGTGTCCTTCTGCCTCTCACTACCCGCCAGATCCACCAGATTCAGCTGGGAGCACCGGATGTTCATCACACCTCCTTTCTTCTCCTGAAATTAAAAAAAACAAAGATTTCATACTTACATCAAATATATCGAGTCTATGTGAATTTGTTGTTTTAATTATTTTATAATTGTGAATTTCTCACTAATTCTGCATTTTCCTGCCTTTTCTTCATGCAACTCTGGCCAAGCCAACGGTTGAACCTTCCTATCCTAGAGGAACAACTTTGGACCGGGCCAGGCCACTTTTCCCATCTTGCCACTCCGTGTTAACACCATCTTCTGCTTCTCATTCCATCACTCCTCTACAATAGTGAAATAACTGCAAACATTACAAACCAAACAAACACAGACATATTTACGGAAGTAAAAACAAGGGAGCTTTATGGCCGGAGGCTTTGAGAATGATGGACAAAACTACTTTGATCCAATGTTGGGAATTATGCAAGTGGCTTTTCTAATGGGTAGACAGTAACAGTACCTTGGATTCAATGGTCAGGGTGAAGACGGCGTGGCTCCTAGAGGACTCCCTGTTCATGGACGTGGAGGCAACTCTGCGGTTCACCCACCCTGCAGACAGGACCTGCAACAACAACTACTGTTGTAGCTTCTCACAGCAAAAATAATCCTGACACCCGAGTCATCCAACTTAATTATACCAATGACATCCACTTTGGCATGGATGCTAAATCGTCAAAGACTTCAAAAGCGTAAAATTCACTAGTTTTTGTAGATATTTACTTTCACAGTAAAGGAAGTCTCTGTGGTATTCGTGGGTTAATCAATAATACAGCTCCAAATTCATGGTGAAATGATTATGCAGTGGAGATGCACCATCACAAATATTTAAAGATTTACAGCAAGCATCCCATAGGTTGTTATCTTTCTTGCCTTGGTATGGTGGGAAGCGCTCTATCAAAACTGACAAAGAAACCATCTACGTGAAGTTGAACTTGCAGCTAAGTTTTCTTCCTTTACTGTTATCAGTACATTTCACACCTTTAAAACTGTTCTCCCTTTATATATTTAGTGCCCTGTATCTATATACCTGGTGGGCCTCAATTGCACTGGTGACGTTCTGTTCTATCAGTCCGTCGACAAACACCCCCTTCTTGATGTTCTCCCGCAGGTGCAGTCCTGTGGACGCCGTGTCCAGCAGGTCAAAGATCTGCTCGTTGTAGATCTCCAGGAATGAACACCTGGTTACGAACTCTACAGCATCACCGCGCTAAAAAAAACGGAAAATGAAGTCAAATCCTTTCATTTAAGAACATGGCCACTTAGACAATAGAGCACGACAATAGAACATGATAATCCATCCATAGCTTCTTGAGATATACTGCTAAACCACATACATACATACAAACACCATAAATAAAAGCATATAAATGCCTGCGCAAGTTAAAAAATAGCACAGAACAAGATCTTACCTTTTCTTGCTCCCTGCTAATCAAGTTGAACAGGTATTCAAAACTGCGGGGGATGACACCACGTAACTCATGACGAAAATCATCACCATCATCGAGGGGTCCTAGAAATGACAGGAAAAGAAGCAAGTCTTCCGTAAGCATTCGTGATTAACAGATTTATGTGATTGACAAGTCACAAGTCATGGATAACAAATTTAAAGTTGTTTTCAAACAGTTATTTCAGTGACTGTCTACCACATTGCTCAGACAGACAATACTATTACTAAGTCAGTATGTATGTATGCATGCATGAAATTAAAGGAAGTGCAGACGTACCCAACATGGTAAAAGTCTTCCCTGATCCAGTCTGTCCACTAAAGAAAACGGGAAGGAAGGTGTGACAAGGTAAAATATCTTAATGACAATGACAATAAGCTTATGTTTTAAAGACAATCGAGTCTTGGAATCTATGACATGAAACCTAGACATTTTTGCATTTGATATATGGAAAGATGAATCAGAATTATTGTACAGCGACAGCCGACAGCCATGAGCATCAAAACGATCTTAGCATTTTGGTCTGAGAAGGAAGCATGAACATCAGAAAAACTCTGCTTACTATGCAAATATTGTTCCATTGTAGCCACCAACACAGCTCTCAATTATTTTCTTCCCCACTGCACCAAAGACAGCTTCCTAGTTGGAATTAAAACAAATATGTGTCAGACATCAGTAAGACTGGCAAAATAACTTTCACAGGCCTATTTCCAAAATTCTACAGGTAATTATAAGGAGAACCATCTTCTGATGAGTGTGTTTGTGTGCATGAGTGTGTACTTGACTTTTTCTTTAACATTAGACAACACCTACTTCATGATATGTATGACAAGCATCCATTCTTGTCTGTTCAAAAAAAGTTTTCAACCACAATGTGAATCATACAAAGGGGTTGCAAAATAAGTAAATATCTGCAATGAAGTGAAAAAAATGTCAGAAACTTTGAGAAAGTTAGGATTAGTGACAGTCTATAGATTACTCCCTGACCTGGGTTGCGTTGATGTCAGCCACATGGTCAAAAGTGTATCTTCTGGGGTCAGGTTTACAGTCCATGACAATGACATTGGGAGCCTGCACGGCCAGACACATGCTCTGTTCGTAACTGTTGTCTGGTTCATCTGGAGGCCGCACGCGCACGTACACCTTGATAGAGTCTTCCTCCGTACTGTGTGGTTCATTAAATCACAAACATAAGTGCAGGAAATGACAAAATAATTCTATCCCAAAAATTCCCATCTTCTAGGCAGGGCTCAAAATACCCACTTACCGGTCCCTTGACTATATAATATATAAATACCCACTACCTTCTGAAAAAAATGAGGGTCTGCAAGGGGGGGGGGGGATCCTGGCAACATAATCTAACATCTGGCAACGCTTTAATAGTGGTAGTAGTAACGTCAGTAGTACATTTAACACTATAAGATGTTCCTTTAAAAAATTACATATCTAAGAGTGAACACTGATTTTGAAGTTTATATCATTTTACATGAGAAAAATTATATGACATGGAAACATGCCATACCTTGTCACTCCTGCCTTGCCATCTGTGGAGGAAAAACAGACATTTTTTACGGTACTGCACAGAATATTCTAAATCTTTGCAAACTAAAGTGTATTTATAATCTGCTGGTATGATGAACAGAGAAGTTACCCACTACAGTGTGGCTTCCAAGACTAGCTTTCTCAAATACAAGTAAATGTCAACTCAAGTGAAATATCCGCCATAATTTTGTCCACAAATTTTTGAACGAGCCGAAATCGCGAGACGTGTTTTTCTATCCAACTTACCTGTTGTCGGCGCCATAATTCGCCTCTTATACACCCCCTACTGCACACACACACTTTCACAAAGTCTTGGTTGAACTGTTGTCCAGCTAAAATGTAAAACAACAGAATTAAAGGACGTTAGAGACAACTGAAAAAGTAAATTTGCTTCTTCTAAAAACTTGAACAATGGCGGGTCGTCTAAGTGACTTAGTCATGTGATGAAATTCATGACTATGATTGGCCAGATTGAAATTTGAAATCTTATCACGTGATAACTTTAACCTCTGACACTAGAATCGCAGGTCAAATACCTTTGACCTCTGACCCAATGGTAGCGTCTTTTTAGTCCGTTCAGAATCTTTGCAGGGTTTTGGGCAATCTTTCGTTAATTTTAGGTAGCCATGGCTGGACGCGGACGCCATGGGGTATCATTTTCCAAACCTTCCGAACCGAGCTTCATCAAACAGTTCAAGGAACGCGTAGGATACAAGGAAGGACCAGACATCAACACAAAAGTGTGTAACGTTAACGTTAACCCCCCTCCCCCAATGATTTGCTTGTGATTTGTGCATCCACCTCTTCTCCTGCTCATTTTGCGAACTTTCCCATGAAATTATTTGATAAATTGATATTATACATTGCAGAGGTATTTGCTGATGTATGTGTTTCGCATAGTATTTGTTAAACTTTTGTTTTTCCTCTCAAACGACTTAACGTTACCTCGATTCTAATTTTCTCCCTGCAGCCCCTGTACTATCGTTATATCATAATATCTGCAAGGTGTTCTAGGCTGTGTCCTTTCGATGAATTTTTGTAAATTTTGGTATATGGGTAGTTATTGAGATCCAGAAGGAACATGGTTATTTCATATTTGGATCCCGCTAGGCGTATTTTCCGGTACTGTAGCATCAAAGCATGATACCCTCTTCCTGAAAGTAGTGTGGTATAACCCATGGACAGCTGGTCAGCCATCCTTACCAATGATCCCTCATTTTGTTTGAACCTTTATTTATTCATGAAAGCTCAAATTGGCCTGCAGGCCGCTTTTCATTGAGGTCATGAGGGAAGAGGCAAGGGTCAGACAAAGTATATAAGTAAGAGATTCATTTACATCGTTTAGAGTCCTTATAAGTCCTATAAGTCTATATACACAATTTTTACACTCATACAAAGAAAAAACTGCTACATGATTCAACTGAGGCAGCTGGGATTGAAGAAAGAAGGGAAGGACCAGATTGCTAACATCTGTGATGGCTTGCTATGTCATTAAAAACTTGAGATATTTTACCCGAGATGTGAGATCTTTGATTTCTTCTTTCAGAAAGCAGCAGAGAAACCACCAGATGAAGAGGAGGATGCAAGGGATGACAGAGATGATGAGAAGCCAACAGTAGTAGTGTTGGGGAAAGGAGACCTCACCCAGGAGGAGGCTGAAAAATGGGAAGAAGAAAAGGAAAAGAAAGATGAAGGTGAGATAAAAGTCTTGACAGGTGTGAGTCAAAAGTTGGTTTGTGCCCGTTAGTTGGTGTGTAGTTTAACTAGCACTCAACAGTGTATGTATGTGAGCAAGTTACAATACATGTAGGATGCGTAGTGATTGGTTGTTGAAACCCTGGCTGTTGTCGTTCAACCGACATGTACTGGGATGTTAAGCTGTGGTTTATGTTGTTCGAGTACTTGTCAAAAAGAGTATTACATGTCGGAATTTCTCCGTACATGCATACACTTCTCTGTACAATGAACCTGTAAATACTGTACCTAGCATGTCTCCTCCACCGCAACCAGTGGAAGAAAGGTATTGGTTCAAGATCACTTTTTTTAGATATGTCTAACACTATTATGTTAATCTTTTCCAGCAACAGCAATAGCTGAGGGCAAAATCACATTCAAGAAGCCAGTAAAGAGGTCGTCCGAGGACAAGTCAGACTTAAATGCCAGCACATCAAAGAAGAAGAAAGACGACAAACCTGACAAGAAGAGTAAAATGAAGAAAGTGAAGAATTCTAGTTTGTTATCTTTTGGAGACGATGAGGAAGAAGAGGATGGTTGATTGAAATACACTGATTCATCAATAATTGGTATTGCCATTGTAACGAAAGTTGTGTTCTGGAAGCATGAAGCTGCCAAACCATGTAAATATAAGTACATGTATGTTGACATTCTCTTAATGTTCTATTGATGTGCTTTGATAATAAAAATTAAAATAACCACCACTGTATCTTGTGTGGTTTGTTACAATGACTTCTTATAAATCTTGAACAAAAGATTTTCTAGGTTTCATTTTACTAAATCCTATTCATGCATGGTACCAAGGCGCTTCCCATAACTGCTAATTTATTAAAAAACACAACATGGTTTATTCCGTAACACCCAAGGTACCAGCCCAACCTTAGGTCGGAGCGCCCTAGAACCCAGTAGTGATGAAGAATATGTACCATAATGTATATTTGCCACTCTCTGGTCAACAATTAACGTTATAATAATAAACTAACATTCCTTAATTCGTGCATGAGCTATCAGTTACATGTTCCATGTACACATGCTTTAACTATTTTTATTTTTACTTGTATGTCTCTGATATGGGTCTTTATTTTTCCAAAAGTTCGAGAAGCAATAAGATCAACAAAAAACACACAAGAGAACCCCATCATTGTTACCATAATTCAATGTAGTCTTTATTTGCTTACAATAATCACCTAGAAAAGTCTGAGAGAAAGACTTTAGAACCTCTGATACGGAGGTCAGTATCCCTGCATTGATTGTTATCTAATTACACATGTAAAAGGTCTATACAGGCATATTTGCACCCTTCTTTACACAATTTTTGCACAACAATGTAGGATGCAAAATGTACAGATCCAACACTTTCGTCCAATGTTTCCATTGCAATAAGTCTAAAAATCTTTCTACTATACAAAGGTAAGGTACTTATCAGTGAATGTTTTCCTAACTATATAGTACTGCAGCCAGATAACTACTTAACAAGTGCACTGAATCAGTTTATTCTAACATTCTCTTTTGATTGTACAGCTACATGTAAAAAAACTTCCTTTGGCCAGATCATGTCAACCTATGAATGTCACCACCTTCATGTTTGAAATAGTCGCTGTTTGTGAAGGATATGGCATTCTGTCACATAGTGATACAATTGTAATAATGGCACGCTCCTCCAGAGTGCTGCCCCAAAAAATAAAAGTCACAGTTTGTTCAGAGTAGGCATCTTGGACTGCGGAATACAAGACCCATGTCTTTATTTTAGATATGCTACACTCGAACAATTAATTCATGAATTGATCTGGCCAATATAAGTAAAGAAGTCTCCATCTCTAGATCCGGGATATACCATAAAGAACATGTCATAACAATTACTGGGAATCAAAAAAAAGTTGTGGCAAGCATATCTACTAAATACCTAATGATACAGATGTAATACTTCTAAGTCGTGTGTATACTTAAATGTAATATGTGGCTATAGCTTGAGGCTTAAAAACAAGGGAGGGCTCCCTTGACACAAATATCTAGAAACCCTGAAACTGTTTCATTACTGTGTTGGTGAATAGCTTAGTCCCTATCAAGCTGAGGTAGACCAAGACCCAAGTATATGGGCAACACAGCTACGATAGAGGCCTACGGATACTGAAAAATCATTGCAAACTTCCAACACATACGTACATGCACATGGAAATGATTCAAAGGCTCAAAGTCAAAACCACAAATTTCCTATCAAAGCCATTTCTTTTACTCATAGAGCAACAGAATCAGTGTTTCAGATGCCTGTATTTTAAACATTCGCAGAAAAGCAAGGAATAAATCAATGTAACGCGCCACTATAGTTCGCCAATCGATGGAAGCAAAAAAAATCACATTCCACAAACTGATACACATACAACAAAGTTAATTACTGTAATACATGGACAATTAACTGCGACAAGCCAGACATACTGTCAGTAAACTTGGCCCCCTATGTTTGTGCTTTTGTGAGTGCTTTGAATTGGATTAAAAAAGGGGAATACAGTTCCAGGAAAGAGTTTGTTCTAATGTTTGTCATCTTGTGATCTGGATCTAAAAAGCACAATGGTCCCATTTCACATCTTATGTAACATAGGAATGCAGACAAAAACATATATCTAATCTCAAAAGAACAGGATGGCCAGAAGCACTTCGAAGGACACAAGTTACGTTAAATATCCTGTCACAGTGTACCAGTAATAATTCACAACTTGGCAGCTTTATCTCATAAGACGACCATTGCACGTTTGCTACGGGTTGGATGACATGTTCCCTGGAAAGACTGTGGCATGGGCGGGACGACAGAAGTTGCAGCTTTCCCTGTTTCCATGGCGATGGGAGCACCATTTCCGCCTTTCCCAGTCGCCATCATACAAGGTCCTTCAATCAGAGAGAGAACAAAGTGTGATTAAACAATTGCTGTAGTGTAGACTAGCTGGGTGCATGCTAAAGGCTAACTGCAGATCAGAGTTGTCTCCAGGACCTGTTCCTGTCCTGGGATGAAAATTTGCTTGTTGGTTTGGACAAAAAGTCATAATAAGCAACAGATGAAAATGTATATGTATTTTTGTAAGCTGAAAATGACATCTAACAGCAAAAAAAAAAAAAACATGGGCTCCCAAACAATGGGTGGGATGGAAAAAATTACGCTGGATACAGCCCAGCTCAAGATCATTATAAATTCCAGCAAATATACAAGTTTTCGCAAAGCTATAGAGCACTACTATATATAGAAAAGGCTTCATCTCTGGCTTTACGCTTTGAGGCTCTTTTACATGAGTTTTCCTTACCACATCGGGGGAGTTGGTGCGGGGGTTTGGGGGAAGACTGGCGTAGAAGCGGACATCCCTGTCGGTGTCCATCTTCAGGATTTCTATGGCATGCAGCAGGGTCTCGTGTTCTGGGTTCTGTTCACTGGAGAAATAGTCTGAAAAAAGAGACAAACAACATGAAATGATGATTACACATTTGTGGCGATATGAATGGCGTTGAATGGCTGAGTAGCTAGGCTAGTGGGCATGCAGGGCTCGAAATACTGGGTGCATGTGCACCCAAAATTAGAACAGTGCACCCAATTTTTTTCAGTGGGTGCACAGGGTGCACCCAAATATTTTCTTAGATTTATGTATGAAAAGATATCAAGTATACTAGTATACATCATATTCTTGACATCTAAGTGTTAGAAAGATAATAAAAATGTCTGTCATGGTACTTGTTTAATAATTTGAGAGCTTGTTACTAAGTTTTGTTATTATTTTTTCTGACATTCTACTTAGATTTAAGTGGTGCACCCAAAAAATTTTGGTGCACCCAAGTTTTTAAGCTGGGTGCACCAGTGCACCTAATCCCAAAAATGAATTTCGAGCCCTGGCATGAGATGGAGGGGTCACAAGTTCCATTCCTGACTAGATGTTGCGTTATCTCTTATCTAGACTTCCCGCATTTCACCCAGATGCAAAAATTGGCACCTAACTTCAGATGGGGAGGTAAAAGGCGGTAGAATGTGAGGGATGGGCTCCATGTTCCAATACCGTGTCCTCGACACAGTATATAAACAACCAAGTACACCTACCTTCAAGTAATATGAATTTCAAGTTCATGGGTCTACAATTAACTCTTCTCTTACATTAAGATAACTGTGCACTACTGACATACATTGTTGAGGAAAGCAAATTACTTAGATCAATTGAGTTGCTAAAGCATAGTGTCATTTAGTAGACCTCATCTGACAAATGACAGCTTGCACACTGACCTCTGGGGAGTACTGCCTGGGACAGCGTCTTCCCGAGGACTATCCTCACATTTGGCACCGGGTCAGAGGTCAAGGTCAGCAGACTGGGCAGCAGGTGGTGAGCGAACAGCGAGGGACGGATGGACTCATCTTCTAACAACACTGCACACAGGAAGGCAAACCTGGAAGGGGGGGAGGGGGGCAGAAATTATATCATAATACTTGTAGGTTTGAGTTTGAGTTTATTTAGATCCACTATTACAAAAAGAGGCTATTCTTCCTGTGGTCTATCCATATTTATATAGTACATTCATACTTACAAAGTACAATTAAAAACATATAGAGACATACAAAGTTACAGTAGGTAGCAAAATGGTCTTGAGGTTGGGGTTCTGGGTTTGAATGTGTAACGGACCATAATGCTACACCCTTGGAAAAGGCACTGAGGACCTATCTCACCACTCAACTCAAGCCAAAATGAGCGCCTAAGCTTTCTTTCATTAAGGTTGTCTCATCAGATGGTATGTAAAGCCTATGTTTGAGGCGAGTCACATTAAAGATCCCTGTACAGTTTTAAGAGTAGGGGTCCTTCCATGTGTGAGTGGATTAAACCTTGTAGTCCAGTCTAAAGCAGCTTGCACTCACTGTACAATACTGGTGTTTCAAACCTAGAGGTGGTTTACCAGTAGTGCGAAACAAAACGGTACATACGTCTGTCGGCGCTGCCATCTGCGGCTCTGTGCATAGTTGGTGATGAGGTCAGTCAGGAAGTGGAACACCAGGGCGTCGTCATGGTCCTCCTGCAGCTGCTTCGTCAGCACAGCCACCTGGACAGGTGAGGAGAACAACAGGTGGGTTAACAGGTGAACACAACAGGTAGGGAAACAGGTGGGTAAACAGGTGAACACAGCAGGTGGGTAAACAGGTGCAGAACATAGGTGTTTGGGGACGTTCTTATGATTCTCACCCAACTTTTCTACTGTCCAACTCCAGTCTTTGTCATCAAGTCATTGCTTCTGTGATGCCATCCAATGCAGATAGAAAATGTGACTTGCTAAGCAGTGTGCAGAAATTACAGTGCATAATAAGACATAATGTCACAGAGACGGTAGAATGCTAACCCCTTCACGAAGGCTGGGAACGTCCAACTTTTTGTGTTCAAAATTTCAGTTCAACTTTGCTTCCAAACAATTTTAGCCCACACAGATAAACTTTCAAGCTAACCACTGATTCTGTTCTAACATTTCATAGACATTTCATGTCCCCATAAAGACAGTAGACCTCATGTCTGTCATGCGAGACAGAGTTATCTGGAGGGACTTGTCATATTGTCATAGTGTCACCAGATGGATGACTGAACTGAACTGATGAAGAGCACTTACCAGTTTGTAAGCGATGAGCCTGACATCTGAGACCTTGTCCCCTGCTAGAGAGAGTGCCACTGGACACACATGCTCCGCCAGCTCGGACGCTGGGAACAGGTCACCTAGCTGCATCATTTGTCTGAAGGAAACATGGTAAACAATGTGTTAAACATACATCTGTCTAGAGGGTCATCAGCTATGAGAAACATTATAGATTTGGCCTTAGGTTCTAAGAATCTATTTTTGTTGATTTGGCCGTGTGCTTTACACAAGAAGCTAAATAAATAAATAAGCTGTGGACCAAATGTATCACACTAGAGCTAACTCCAAAAATCGTTACCATAGCAAGTCCAGAACACTAGATATCAAAACCAGAAATTCTGCTGCAGTACCAGAGGAAAACAGAGGTCACCAGGGGGCCCAGAACCTAATCCTTTCTGTTTTTGCAAACACCTAACAATATACTATATCAGAAATATCTTTTCATGCCTTCTGTAGTTAGGCTGTTAACAAACAGATGCAAATACACACAAACATAACCTACTTATCAAAGGTTGCTTCCTCATAGCTTAGCTTTAGTTCAAACCTTTTCACATGCTATGATTTTTACTTACTCTGCCAGTTCATATCTGAACCTCCAGTTCCGGTGGTTGTCTGTGTTCAGAAACTCAATCAGCCGTGCCAAATACTCCCTCCTCCTCTCTGGGAGCAGTCTCTGTAACAACAATAAGTGGTCTCATGGTTAGTGTTGTTGACTTGAATCTAAAGGCCCTGGGTTTGATTCCCTAGCATGCCTTAGTGTTGTACTCCTGGAAAAGGCCCTTAACACGTATTTCCTCCCTTGACTCAAGTGACAGTACCCAGCTTCTGTTAGGGACATCTCAGATAGGACGAGAAGCCAGTGGTCCCGTTTAGGGGGAGCCACACCATGAGCACTTCAAACAATCTACCACACTTATTGATAGGAGTAGAGGTGTGAGTGGATCAAAACTTACAATCTGGTCTTACGTAGCTTGTACTTGCTGTGCACAACAGGTGTATTATGTCTTTGGACAGTTTACCGGTTATGCAGAACAAACAAAAAGGCTCCCTTTTTCTCTAAAAACAACTGGCAATTTCAAACCACAGCGCTTGTGATAAACCACGGATGCACACGATTCACAACAACTCACCCTCAGAAAATCAGCCAGATGTTTTAGGACTCCGATACGAACTTCGTCCAAGTCCTTCAGGAAGCCGTCGAAGACGGGGATCAGGTCCTGGTCGGTCAGCTGAGCACCGAGGATGATTGCCAGTTCGTGGATAGAGAAGGCCAGGGTCCTGCGCACCTTCCACTGTGGAGAGGCAACAGAAAAGTGGGAATTGTTATTTTTCAGGCAAAGGAGATAATGAATCACTGTCGGTTTAAGTCTTTGTAGTAGGGAGACAGAAAAAAGGGATGAATGCTGGCAATAAGGTGGGTCTGCAGGGAGGGATGCTGGTAACGCTTAATGGTAAATCTTAAGAGGGCTGGCATAACTTGACGGTTAATTTATGTCATTTGCTTTAGCTTTAGAAGCCTTATTTCAGAAAGAAAGAAAAGGGACAGTTAAAAACAGCAACAAAAGTACACCATACAGATGTGCACTATACAGCGAGAATACAAGGGTTAGTGTGGGGCAAAGAAGTGTTATGCCGATGTTAACACTACTACTGAACACACATTACAGCTAAATACCAATACACCAGCAGAAAAGACAACCAGAGTTGACAAAAAGAGAACAGTTTGAGATAAACATATCTGTTTTGTTGTCTGTTAGACACAAAAAAATATGAGGCGGTGCAAACTTGCTGGCCCAAAATCAAGTACAGCATGCTGAAGGCTCTAAAAGGGAAAGACGGCAGGTCAACACTGAGGTCAGGTTTACCATGGTCATTTTCTGGGCGAGGCTCCTCCATGCAAAGGTGACTCTCTCAGCCCGTCCTGCACTACTGACGTCAAACATTCACAGAATCAGATCAAGCGGCATACTCACTGTACTCACTTGCATGTCATTGGCCAGTGTTTCGTACGTGTCCCGCAGGCAGTGCCAGTTGTCCCGCCCCAGCGTGAAGGCCACGCTCGGCAGGCTGTACGCGCAGTGGCGGGCGATCTCCTGGTCTACAGTCTGCGCCCGCGACGGGTCCGTCATCGACAGGTAATGGTCCAGTAGGGGCTGGGGGATGACATCCTGTGTGGGGGAGACAACACTTGCTCTGGAACGGCTGACTTTCTAACTAAGATGAACAGTATATGTTGGAAAGATAACTAATTGATTCTGTGTAGGGGAGACAACACTTGCTCTGGGACGGCTGACTTTCTAACTAAGTTTGTATCTGTTGGACAAATTCAAATTACTTGATTTGGCAAAAGTAACAGAGTACCAGTGTCGTCCAATTTGTTCACTACCTTTTAAAAAAACAAAGGAGGAACAGACTTTTAGATGTTTATTCTCTTCTTTCCCTGGACGCAAGCTCAATTTGACTTTCTTACTACGTTCAACTGCATCTGCTGGACAGTCTCATACATTCTTGACTTATTTTGTTCCCAAGTTTTTAGCTATCCCATCTGCAGTTCCAAAGACAGCTTCTTGAGTGCCTATGTTGCTTCTTCCAGAGCTACCCATCACTCAAAAATTGTAATCAAAGCTTGTACACAATTACCATCATATTATCATAAGTCCTGTAGCTATAAATGCAAGATACCAAATCTGGAAGTCCTGCTGCAGTACCAGTAGGAGGATGTTCAGGGGCCCATTTCTCTATTACTTTCTTCAAATCAGCTACTTATCCATTATCTTTTCTTCCAGTTACATGTAACTACTTATGTTTTATATCATCAAGAAATTAATACTAAAGCTTATGCATGTAGGTGGGGAAAAAAACAGTGTTACAACTGCAAAATGTCAGGTTGCACACTGCGCTACCTAGGTTTAAAATCAAGTTGCACCAAGTGAAATTGCCTTTGTAAGTCAGTATTTCGAGCACAGGTCTCAATAAAAAACTTTCTTGGCAAAGGTAATAAACAGAACCTGTTTTAAAACCTCTTTGTCTTGATCTAATAAAACTATTTTTACTGGTTATCTACAAAATAGTATGTTGCCAAGGAAACCCAACTGACCTGTTTCCTCAGGTTTTCCAGGTGAGCAGACAGGTGGTGCGGGCTGGTAGGGCTGGTGGCCGGGCTGGACGATGGGCTGGGGGGAGGGGTCACTTCCTGGGTGGACAACGCGGGCTGGAAGTGAAACAGGGGCGAACACAGAGGCCACTGTTAGGCCGCGCATGTCAATAACGCACGTGGTAAAGTACAACTGCAAATTAAAGGTAACTACTGTACGTAAGGAATAAGCCACAGGGTACTTCTGATGGTGATGCAGAATTTACTGCGTTGCATTCTCTTATGTTTACCCGCCAGAGGAACTGCCACATTTTAATGCGAAATGTGAAGAAAGTTGAAAAAAATTCCAACTGAATCTGGTATAGGAATTTTCACCAAGGCAAGTTCGAATCATTCGACAGAACCTTGAAAAGACCTGTGTGACATAATAAACCTGTCTGAAACACCCATATCAAATCTCATCACAGATGATATTGTCGCAATTTGTCTTTCCTGCTGTGCATTTGTTGGTCTATAACTGCCAAGCAAATAACATTTAAACTAACTATGTTGAAGAATTGTGCTAGGGTGGACCTACTGTCATTCAAGTAACTCATGGACTCAACAAATCTCCAAAAGGTGGCCATGAATGAAATCGTTGGTACCATAACCATCATTAGGTATATACACTCTGAGACAATAGAAACTTTGTGTTGAAACTACCTGTTGTGCATTGTTGAGCACAAGTATAGACAATCCAAGACAAGGGCAATAAAAACTTGGCAAATGGTCCTACCTGTTGTGCATTGTTGAGTACAGCAGGAGCCTGTTGTGTCCTGGTACCAGCCAGAACCTGGGAGGCATCGCTGACCTGGGCCACCTGGGGCATGCTGGGAGCTGTACTCAGCCTCTCCACGTTAGTCACCTCCACTTGTCTCCCTGTCAATCAAATTCAAACACAGCAAGGGTTAGCCAATGGACAGTTAGGGTCACTGAAGAACATATTTGATAGCAACATGATCATGTTTAGTGTCATATCGAGGAAAAAACTATAAGTAGCCTTTACTACTTTGTAATTACCTAATTTGTAGAAGTGAAATTTACATGATGATATTGAGTACTATCTATGTTAGGAACTACAAGTTGTAATAAAGGGCCAACTAGGGATCAATGATGGCACTGCAGCTTGGAATGGATGGAAGACAACTGTACTGTGTTTGCCTAATTAGCTGGTCTTCATTGGTCACAGGCAAGCCTAAATGTTACATGTACCTACATTTTTGCATTACATGAACATGCAATATACAGGAAAGGGTCAAATGAGAAAGGAGATGCACACATCACACAATGAAAGCCTTTAGACTCTGTTCATAACAGGATTCGCTAATCAGCATTCACCCTGGCACAGAGATTCACAAATCCTAGTATAAACAGGGTCAAAGGCACACAGAAAGGAAGCTTAGTGTCTAAAACAACTAGGAAGGAAAGTACACATGCCTTCACCTGTCAGGGTACTGACACTGAACGTCTGCCGGTTCGCCGGCTCCAGGTGGGTCTCAGCAACCGCCTGGCACACGGTTTCCACCTCATCGCTCCCCACCCGGCGCAGCTGGCTGGCGTCCAGGGCGTAGCACCGCTCGCGTGGCGCCTCCGCCGGCTCTAAACTACCCTGTTCTACCAAGTCCAAGTCCAACTCTATATCTGGCAGGGGAGCACGCCAGTATAAAAAGGAATTGAAGGCCTCGGCATCTTGCTGTTGAGCTTCTCCTTGAGATTCTTCTCCTACTACTTCTTCTCCCTTGGAATCTTCCTTACTAGCAGCATTGGTTGTGGAGCCAGTGCAGTTGTGGCCATCAAGGCATATTCCTTCGTCAGGGGAAAGTGTTTTTGTGGCGGAGGGGGGAAGGCTTTCTGTGGTTTTCCTCTCAGAAGCATCTTGCGTATCAGAGGAAGCTGTCGCACTCTCACTTTCACTATGGCTGCTGGTTTCCTTAGTAACTGATTCTACATCCTGACCTGAAACAGTTTCAGACTCTCTAGTCCTTGAATCATCACTACTAGAATCTATTTTTGGTTCCTCACGGGAAGGAGTAGAGCTGGGTTCTGTGGGCGAGGCTTCGGGCGGGGAGGAGGGGCTATCTAGGTCGCGGTCGCTGTCGGAGCCCTCGGACAGCCGGCCGCTGTCGTTATCACCGTTTTCACACTGCTCGAAATTCCTATCGTCTATGCTATCTGAACTGCTGTAAAGGATAACAAAAAGAAAACTTGAGAATCTACAAACATCAAACTTAGGTCTATTTCATATGGGATATGCTTATAGATATTGGCTTCTTTCTCTTTCTCTAGAAGTACTGTAAACCTTGTATAATGCCAATACAACATAACATGTTTTACTACAACTGCAATAAAAACAAACTCTGGGTGTAACCATTGTAATTACTTCCTGCCTGTTTTAAACATTGGACGAGTGCAAAACCAGACTTCCCATTCTCCAAGTATTCCATCAAACTTGAGTTAATGTGAAATACTGTAATGTGTAAGGCCAATCTGCATTGTATGTATTTCAAACCTGTGGAAACCTCAAGCAAAGACAAACAAACAATTTCCATTTTTATTCATGTAATGAAACAACCCAACACATCTCTTCTTGTCCAAAAAACCAAAACTCCGACAAGCCCAATAAAACATTTCCCAACCTTTCAGACGGTGTCTCTTGTTCCAGGATGATCTTCTGCTGGCTCTCCGCGACGTCCAGCATGAACCGCACCGACCCATCATCTGTCAGGAACAGCCCGGTCATCGCCGAGTCAGCAAACGTGGAGATGAACGGTCCTAGAGCCTGGAACGCTGCCATGCGGACCTGGATGGGAGGAGTACAAATCAACTTTGTTATCTTCTGTTTCCAGTGTTCTTTAGGGCTGTGAATTGGCCCAAATTCCCCCTGGATGGGAGGAGGGTAGTTGCAGTGCAAACAAGGCTGTCTCTGGACGGAAATCTGTTTGTCGACAAGGACAAAAATTTCACACATCCATCCCTGTGCAGGGACAAAAAATCTGGCCTCCACTACACGAGAAATACATTTTTGCCACAACTGTATGCCTTTGACCCTCCCCTCCCCAAATTATCAAAATACTGAGCGTGATGGACAAAATTCTCGACAGGAGACAGCCCTGAGTGCAAGAGTGAAGCCATGCATTACTGAACTTCATGCTGCACATGCACCACCACCAACCAAGTAGCTAACAAGCTGAACAAAAGCAGGTAATGTATGAGATGATGAGATCATCTGAAACAGTGCTTTTCTATGGTTGTGTGTTGGAGGCTTCAGTTCAAAATGTTAATATCTGTTTTATCTTGTTCACAAATAAAAAGACAAACAAGCAATAGTTATCAACTGCCGAAAGCTTAAAAGTAAGGTAATGTATGCATTTATCGATTCCTAGAACAGTACACTTAAACCATACGAGTAAAAGAGTATCAACAAAATCATCAACACATGTATTTCCAAAAAACAAATTCTTCACCAAAAAACAACACTTGAAAGTCTTTTTATGGTGATGTTTTACATTAGAAACAGTTTGGCAATCCCAGCATGGCAATAGACCGATTATCACAAATAGAACTTAAAAGTTTGACCAATGACAGCATGGCAATTTGAAGTTCTCCCAATGAGAGAGTGGCTGCATGTCTGTCATATATTTGCACTTTTATGGATGAAGCTATGAAATTGGTCTGTTTTGTTTGGAAAGTGAAGTGGAGAAAACCCAATGGCAACAGAAAAAGTCAATGGTAGCGCAGGCCAGGCCGGGTGGAGGGGAGGGGGGCGAACCATTGCTCAGTACTGGTGGCTATCTCCACGTCCACATCAACAGCGGATCAGAGCCCTGAAAATGTTGTCTCATCATCGCCAAGTCACACAAATTAACAAACAAGAAGGTGACGTGGTGAAAAGCTGATGTTGTGTAACGGTAAGAATTACATTAATGTTTTGAGAACCTAGACTGACATTTCTCCTATAAAATCCACAAGGAAGATGTCATATTCATCAATCATTAACTCCAAATATCCTGGGATAGCAAGAACCAAAAGGCTTCAATAACAAATTTTTTAACTGACAAATGCACAATTTAATGATGTTTTAGTTTTTTCATAACCTCTACTATGTATGTAGTATGAACAGATATGGACTGTGCATAACACTATCTTAAATGTACAGTTGTTAATTTTGAATGGATGGATCAATGGTTAATAAGGACATTCGTTCACATAAGCATGTCTCAACATTAGATGAGTTTGTTAACTTTTAACCGAAGCTGGTGTGTAATGCTGACGGCTATATAGATACAGATAACTTATGTATGCTTTTACTATACCTTGACCTATCATCATGCCCAAGACCTAATACATGCAAATTAAGAATAAATATAAGAAAGAAGCTATGATGTCACACTCACCCATCGTGATTGGTCGGTGATCAGATTAACAAAGCACGGCGCCAGGCTTTCTTTCCGCACCTCGGGTGTCACGGCGCACGACACCTGCATGAAGCACTCCGCACACGCTTTCCGCACCCCCCACACACCGTCCTCACACAGGAAGAAGAACTTGGGCAGCTGATAAGAAAATTAAGAAAACATAAAGAATGAATCGTCACAAAAGGGGCCACATTCTAGCAACATCTAGCAGTTTCTGGAAATATTACACAAGTGATAGTACTACCCACATTTTGGTTGTTTGTTTCACATACCATAGGACACAACAAACCAGTTTGGTACAGCAAGTACAAGCTGCATTATACCGGACTGTAAGGATCAATCCACTTACACTGGGAGGGACCCCTACTCTTTCACACTAGTGTGGTGGGTTCTTTAACATGATCTTTATCCGAAGCTAGGTATTCTTCGAGTGAGAAAATAGATGCTAAGTGCCTTTCCCAAGGACACAACATTGGAGCCCTGGATCAAACCTTTAGATTCTTAGTCACCAGTCCTAATCATAAGACCACCTTAGACCCACTTGCCCCCTTTGAACAAGAGGACAGAGCTGCAACTTAGTCTATAACAGCTATAAGTTGCAGGATGTTCTTTGTATACATGCTTGAGCAGGCCATGGCATGGAAAGGAACCTACCAAGAGTCTCTCTGTCAGCTCTGTGCCCACCACTCCACACATCTCACCAAAGTTGGCAGCACACACCTGCAAGGGGAAACCATCAACACATAAATGGATAAACCACTGACATTTTTCCTCCCTAGATACAGGTCATAACATAAGCTCTAAGTAGGTACACCCTGACACCCAAAACCCTTACATGCTACAACTCTGTGCCATATTCACGTAACTGTGGATGCACCAAGACAAACACAATGTTGAAAAGGCACATGCATGTACTTATACTGTACTGATTAACATATAAACCACGTTCCAGGCTCTAATGACGTATCAGATCTGCCAAAAAGCAGTTACTCAAGCAAAGTCTGGATATGATTTTGGAAACGGTCAGACATTTCAAATAGGCTATCTTCTTATCTGGATGTCTAACCTTCATCAACAGATGTATCAGATTAATCTCCAAGCAGATCCACGGTGGCATAACATAGTATCAAACCCACCGTTTGACTACCTTTTATCCGGCTATACGCCTTGGCCAGCCTTGATACTATCTTATGGCACCGTAGGATCTGCTTGGAGATTGATATCAGATCGTGTAAGCGTGGGACAATCTAAAAAAAAAAAAGAAGCAATCCTTACCTTGCGAATGTGGAACATGCGACCGTCTGTGCACATGTCCAGGAAAGGCTGAAGGAGCAGTCTCTCAGTGATGTCCTTTCCTAGCAGTGGCGCCATCTTGCACATCAGCTGCAAAGTGCAGACAGATACAGCTCTGAGCATGTGCTGAGTTTCTCAAGAGCTATTTTATCTAATCTTATACATTTTCAGGATGACATTAGTCAATACTACAAATGGTAACTTAGAAACTGCTTTTCCGGAAAGATCAACTGCAAAGTGCAGACAAAGCTCTGAGCACGTGCTGAGTTTCCCCAACAGCTATTTTACTCATCCTTCCAACTAATTTGTTCTCAGAATGACACTGGCCAAGGAGTACTCAATACTAGAAATGGTAACTTACGAACTGCTTTTAAATAAAGATCAAAAGTTACTTGGGCTGGTCTTTCCATTTTGATTCCAAACACCAGACAAATCAAAGTTTCTATGGCCAGTGTGGAACATCAGAGCTATTTCATCATATTTTTTAAAAGCCATGGTAAAAAATATAATATTTGGTAAAAGATTGCAACTTAGAACAGAAACAAAATTTTGGCCCAAATCTGTATGATAATATAGTAGGCTTCCTGGTAAGCCATATTCCATGGGAATTCCAACATTTTCCAAGGACATGTAACTGGTTAGTACAACTTCAAATGCATTCTTGTCCAAGAAAACGATAGGAAAAGACAAATGGTTAGCCTTTCATACACGCCTGTAAATCTAAAATATATCAGTAGAATGTACTACGTACATAGCTACACAGAAAAATATATATACACTGGACATTGCTATCAAAGTGAGGTATATGATTGTATAATGTTAGACTTTCAATAAAACATTCTATGAAATTTTGTAATGTTCAGTACAGATTTCAACATCAACACTTGTAAAAAAAAATGTAAAAAAGAAAATGTACTGAATAAAATGGTGAGCCAAAAATAAAGAAAGAAACACTAAGAAGGGCATTACACATCTTCAACCTGTGTCATTTAGATTCATCCTCCATTCTTTATTTGTTTGGCTTTTTGTTACATCTGCCATCTCTACTACAAGTTGGTTCCACCCTACATTATCAAGGTGCCCTAAACTAGGAATAGTTCCCTGAAGGAATAGGGAGTTGCTGACAATGACATTGTTAAAAGGAGAAAAACGCATCTAACTTTGTTAGTACATGTACTTCAAACCAAGTCTGGATGGAACAAATTCTACAACTACAAGAACGACTAACTCTCCCAGACAGAATGGTTTTCCGTCTGGATTAGGAAGAGGAGTGGCACAACCAACTCAACTCAACACAAGAAGTTCAGAAACTCAGCTTTGGTCGATCATAATGCCATGAACACTTTATCATTTGCATCATTAAATATATTATGCATCACTGGAAAGCTTGTTTACTGCCCTTGACAATAATATCCCATTACATTGGCATTAGTTATGAGAGTGCACCCATGGGTTGAACTTGAGTCCCAGGGTTCCTTATATGAGAAGGTTAAAGTAAGTGCAGATGTTTCCCTTGATCATATGTTTGTTGTTTTTATTGAGCTCTATCAATGAAGAGCTTGTATCTTTTCCCTCAAAATGACACCTCATTTGTCCTGTGTTTTGTGCAAGAAGCTCTAAGAGTATGGCTGATTCCATTGGGTACAGAAAGTGCCAGAATCCCTGCCAATGTCAGACACTGTGTTGATGGGGAATTTTGCCACTTTTGGTTGAAGACGCATCTATATAGTCAGTTCCGGTCTATGATAATGACAAAAGGGAAATAAACAAGCTTTCCAATTATATATAATGCTCTAAAATTGATAAAGTAACATCAGAGAAATGATTGACCAAATCTAAGGCCACACCAACTTAATTTGTTGGTTCACAGATTTTCAAATACTAAAAAAAATATGCTTACTGAAAAAAATAAAGCCTGAGGACCACGTTTTTGCCTTGGTATGCATCCAGTCATATTCAAGTTTCCTCCCTACACTCTAGTTTCATGATGTCTGATTGCTATTTTTCTTTTAAATCTGTGAACGAGCAAATTAAATAGGTGTGGCCTAAGCTTCCAAACATTTTTGCACTGAGTGTAGAAGAGGTTAGGCAAGTGAGCAGCAAAGCCAGTGGGGTACCATAGCAGCAGTCAGCATGTCCTCGCTAAGGTCCTGCCCGGTTCTCCGGCTGAAGTCATTGTAGTCAGAGCTCTGTTGGTGCAACGAGATTTTGAAAAACGTTGTCCATCAAATGTGGAAACAAAAATGAAAATGGAGAAAAAAGGAAAAAAATATGCAAGTAAAAATTTGAAGGTAATTTTTCTAGGACAGCTGAAGGGAGAGCTATGGTGAGTGTGCAAGCAGCGGAGAAGGAAAGAGCTACAAGCTACGCAAACATGTGGTCTGTATTAAAGGGTTGCATGTCTGCTGGAAAACCTAGATCTGGCACAAGTACGATAGACCATGCATGATGTCATTGCATGGTATGGCAAGGCCACAGCAAGTAAATTTCATAAGCAAATGACATCAGCATGCATTGAATTTTTACGCTTGAAAAAACAACAAAGTTTGTTCCCCTTGGGCAATGGTTAGCATGGCAAGGAAGTAGCAAAAATGGGAACAAATGTTGTGAGGTTGCCATGAATGTAGCTGAAGAAGTGAAACTAGTTCAGTAGTTGTTGAGATGACACTAGTGTGGTAGACTTGAGTGTAGCTGCCAACTACATGATACTGGGCTCTTGGTCTTTGCGCATTTCTTGGATACAGGAATAAGAGACTAGTGAATTAATGTGATAGAGGGGCACTATCACATTTGTTCTCTAGAAGACAGAGAAGTTGTTGCTAGAAAACTAGAAAAAAAAAGAGAGTCTCTCTCTACCAACCATAATTTTCTCAGGAATACAATTAAAAACACAACATTAATTTCCTAATCCTAAGCCTAAGAACTTCAAAATACAGCAGATGTGAGTGCAGAGTATTGTCTTACAGGCAGAAGGCACAGCGAGAGGAAATGACACCAGAACAGCTTGTGCCTTCCATATGATCAGCTCTGGAGCTGGTAGCCTGGCTGCCATGGTATCAGCTACCTTAGCTAATCACATAGAACTGCACAGAAGAGCAAGAGCTAGTCACATAGAACTGCACAGAACAGCGAGAGCTTGTCACATAGAACTGCAAAGAACAGCGAGAGCTTGTCACATAGAACTGCACAGAACAGCGAGAGCTTGTCACATAGAGCTGCACAACACAGCAATAGCTAGTCAGACAGAACTGCACAGAACAGCAAGGGCTCCTCACACATAACTGCACAGAACAGCAAGAGCTAGTCACATAGAGCTGCACAGAACAGTGAAAACTAGACTAAGTCACATAAAACTGCACAAACAGCAATAGCTAGTAACATATAACATCACAGAATAGCAAGGGCTAGACATATAGAACTGCACAGAAAAGCAAGAGATAGTCACATAGAACTTCACAGAACAGCTAGAGAGTCACATAGAACTTCACAGAACAGCAACAGCTACTAACAGAACTCCACAGAAGAACAAGAGATAATCACATAGAACTGCACAGAACAGCAAGAGCTAGTCATATAGAAATGCGCAGAAAACAAAGAGCTAGTCACAGAGAACTACACAGAACAGCAAAAAGAGCTAGTCAAAGACAACAGGCCTAACCATGTAGAACTGCAGAGAACAGTCTAGTCATATGGAGGGGATAACTGATCACATAGAACTATAAAGAACAGCAAGAGCACAGTAAAGAAGGGGAGCTGCACTGAATAGCAATAAATCTGACGAAAGTACAGAATGGCCTGGTAGGTAATTGTGAAATGTAGGAATTCAGCACAATGCATAAAAAACACAAAATATATTCTTTGTGATTTTTAAACACAAAGAAAGGACAAAGACAAAGAGGCCACAAAAGAAAGAGAAGAAAACAGTTCTGCACACAAGAATACCACTACAGAGCAATAACTAAGTGACAACATTTTTTTCTCAGCTGTTTCTAACATACAGCAAGAGACAGTACAAAAACTAACAGAATTGGGCATACACAGCAAAACTTACGGGTAGACAAAGACCAATAGTGGGCTTCCTCCTATAGTATGAATGTTGCCCCCCAAAAATCAGGGACTTGACAGCAATGTGACGACTCAAGGTTGAAATGTTCTCTTAGTAAAAAGACGGTTAAGGTGAGATGTTATGTAAGAGTATGGCAGGGCCCTCTAAGTCTTGTGTTCTGGACATTTCTTTCTTTCAACAGTTGCTAAACTGCCAACACCTTGTTGAAAGACAGGGAAATGGGATAAATTCATGATACAAATCTCACTACCCATGTCTTTCACAATGTGGTGGCAACTATAGCCATGAAGGCATCACTTGCACATTTGGAACTTTATTTTCATCTAAGTACAAGTGTTAGGTTTGACAGATTTAAAAATCATTCAAAAAAGGAATACAAAAAAAGAAAACCATAAAAGGGATACTAAATACATGCCCTTGAGAGTGTACCTTCCTTTTACAGACATAGCAAAATGCCTGATATTCAATAGACAGATCCCACAATGCAACTGTCTATCAAATTCAGCAGTTCAACCAATGATAGCATATCAATTAGCATTTGACCAAGGGGGACCTGCTGTATGTCCATAGATATTTGAATTTTCATGTTAATATTTTGCATTTCTACTTTTTGACACAGGTAGAACCTCAATATAGACAGAAAAGTAGTTTAATCTTCATTGTTTGTCCACCCCATTTGTATTCACTTACTTTTTGCAGGCAGGCATGAATTTGACATAAACTTTTACAATAATCAAACACTACTGTACAGAAAATGTTCCCACTGCTTGCCCACTGTTCTTCCATCGACAACTACAGTATGTTACTTAACTGTGTGAAGCCCAAGGGGTGCTGAGAACGAGTTATTGGAGGAAAATGTTGAGTACAGGACTGAAGAGGTGATTGTCGAGTCACAGATATACATGTAACTACTCATCTTCAATAGTAACCTTCAAGCTCAGACAGCCACAACAGCTCGAAGTGTGATCATAACAGGGACAACTATATCTTCTTTGCTCTCTTAATTGCTGTCATCCTACTTGTATCCATGGTTTCACTTTTATGCATTTTTCTGTAGAATCTCTCCCAAAAAAATTTTTCAGAAGACGAAAAGCTGTATCATTTCTTTTCATGTAAGTGAACAGAAAAACTTGAGTCTTGTAAATGTCACAAGAATAACTTGTAGCTTTTTCTACGTCCAATTCAAAATATGGTACTATATTAGAACTGATGTTAAAGCCCCTTATAGGTTTGTCCTGATTGAAAACCAAAAGTGAAAATAAAACCTGACATAAATTATGAAAGCTGCGGCCTAGGCTGTTGTGCTTGTCTGAGCTTGCTGATTTTGTAGAGTAAGTCCAGACACTTACAGCTACTGCTTCTGTCTTGTAATCATCGCCCATCTCTGGACCGATCAGTTCCAGCAACAGGGGAACCACTTGCTCTTCTACGTCACCTGGTAACACACATAGAAAGTCACCAACACATTCGTGAATAGTTTCATCAAGCTGGTAAACCACTGGTAAACAAAGTTCTTTGGACAAGTGTTCTTGCCAAGTCCATCACCACGGAAATTTAAAAAAAATTACAGTATCAGTGATTAGAAAAATGTTGAAGCGTAAGGGTATCATAATTAGTTAAAAATTCATCCATAAGTTACAAACATACGTGATACAAAAAAACTGGTATCCTCAGTTACAAAAGATATGTTCCAAAGGGAGATTGGAGATTTTAGTTCAGGCACAAGTTCACTTGATTATCCACATCCGATGTAAATTACGGTGTTAAACCAAATATATGTTGCAATGCCAAAAAAGGCTTTCAGCAAATTGTACAGTAGACAAACAGGGAATTGAATATACAATGCACAGCAATGTGGACGACACTACCAAACCTTGACCCTCTCCTAGCTACCAATAGTCTTACCCCTCTCCACCAGTTCTTGTTCCAGTAGCACCAGCAAGGCAGCTTGGGCAGTCTTCCGCACCTGGGGTCAGGCAAACAACAATGGAGCACATGTCTCTTCAGGCTAACGCTATGGACACCACACCACACACTGCACACAATAAGCCAGCTCACAGTCGGAACTGCACATGCACAAGGTCAAAGGTGAAGGCCCATAACTTGTAAACAGTTCTCATCTAGACCAAGCTTGATACATGTGTTTTGGATATAGGAGTTTTCTTTTACACAACGAGTTAATCTCACCTTAGCTGACGTTTCGATACCTTCAGATTTCTTCAGAGCTTCTAACTTGAGTTCTGCTTCTTGCCGCTTTATGTAGCCAGCGTAGGTGGCGCTTTTGCGGTGAACACAATCCCAAATGTGGCCGAGTTTGTACCCCCCCTCGTCATGGCTACATATAGCCGCGAGAAGCAGAACTCCAGATAGAAGCTCTGAGGAAGATGTCTGACAGGCATCGAAACAACAGCTAAGGTGAGATTGACTCGTTGTGTAAAAGAAAACTCCTATATCCTGTGATCTACCAACCTGATGAAATTATTTTTTGGATACATGTGTTTTGTTTATGAGCATTCACCATTCACATATTGCCCACGATTCATCACACTGCACATATACAACTCGAAGAATGTACCAGCTTATACCATGGTACGATATACAGATGTTTTCCGTAGAATTCTTTGTGGTTCTAAAAAAAATATTCGAAATAAAAATGAAAATTATGATCCAAAAACTAGACTGCAAAGCTGCTTTCTCTCAGAACCAGTCTCTGAGAGGTAACAAACAGGACACTTTACTAGGTGATGGGTTGTTGCTTGTCCTTATATATATGTAGACAAGAGCAAGTGATGCATGTTCAAAAAGGCTCTTCAGTCCAGATGAAAGCAGATATCCGGCCACAAACAGCTAAAGCACACACGCACGCAGGCCTGGCAGTCATAATCAAAAGAAGAAGTGGCCATTTTCTATCCAAGCTAGCTAGGAGAGCTGTTAGCAAGAGCAATCCTGGAGAGCTTACTGCACCAAGCCTTCATAAGACCCTACTGTGTAATGTGTAATGGTCTGGTATGGACATCTTTCATGCAGCCCCATTTACTATGTATCCCCTTTCTGCCACCAGAATGCCAGTGTAGCTAGCTTTGAATGCAGGCGCCGAGTATACAAGCAGAGCATTTTCGTTTTACTCCAAAGCCACCCGGTAACGTTACCACTTCCAAAGTATAAGCCAAGTTCACACTGCGCGACAGGATTAAAAAAACACCACACAACTGAAGCCTTCTTTCCGATCAGGCGGAAGAAAAAGCTGGGTCAAACGTTGTCACCACTTCCCAGGTAAAACGTTTACCAATGACTCCAACTAACACCCCAAGGCACTTCTGTAAAATCACTTCAACACAATGCTCTCAAACAGGTAAAAAAACAGCATTGCAAAGGCACAGATGGAACTGCAAATCACACCATGCCAAGCAAGCCTTTTTTCTGTTCTTTCTCAAAAGCGAATCCCAAATCTCTTTTTTTTTTTAAGGTAAGAAAAAGTCGGCCGTACCTCATGGAAACTCCATACCTGATTGTTGGTATCAGTCAGGTACTTGACGATGATGGGCAGTACGTACTGCGGCACCATGTCACCAACAAACTGCCGGTTCTCTTGGCAGAACATGGCAATGTGAGGCACTTGTTCCATCAGCTCTGCCCGCACCGTGGGCTCTACAGGACAGGGAAAATGTACAACAGAAATATTTAGCCATGTGTACCCTAATGCGTTATCAGGTACAAGTACAGGTAAAGGTACATAGCTTTAGGTATAATTCCTGAATTCCTGGTCTGCAATGATGACAGAATCATGAATAAAATGTTAACAGAGAGTTAAGTTAGTTAGACTCGGGTATCTTACATAGAGAACCAATGCTTTTCGGAGGATCTCAAATCATAGATGGTGCTGCCAAACAATATATTTTCTTCTTTGTGGTTGGAATAACACGTTTTTAGAATCAAAAAGTTATACACTTGAGTGTATATTTATTAGGATACAGTACTGATACATTAATGTTCCTGTAGTTTGGACCTGTACCTAAATAATTCTTACAGTACTGTACTTTGTACCTGTATAAATCCCAAGTTGTTTAAGTATAACCTTACATTACAAAGATACAGTAACAAGTTTGTTAATGAATAAGTAAAGTAACCGTCAAAAGCTTGCAGCTCTACATACCGACATCCTGCGAGAGTTGCACCATGGCCCGCATGACCGCCATGGTTCCATCCTGGTCACGGTAAACGCTCCGCAGCGTCTCCAACAAGCTCCGCGTAATCATTTGTCTGTAAAAACAAAAGAAAAACGAGGTATTGAAATAAGATGTACCTAGAAAAGCTGCCAGGGGGGCCAAAACCTGACCATTTTTTGATAGGACAAGACCTAGCCTGATTAAATCTCGCTTATAGCAGCCCGCCAAACATCCGCCGGCCCCGCGGGGAGGGGCCAGTTAGAGCCCTGGACAGCGGAGTTTGTGTTACACAGACTAGGACAAGACCTAACCACATACTAAAACAATGACAATCCATCCATAGCTTCTTGAGTTATGCTGTTTATCCACATACATACATGTACAAACTTATGTATGTGGATGAGCATAAACTAAAAACATAACCTTCTTTTCAAAGGCTTTTAAAAAATGAATACACTTCAGCAATATACACTTCAGTGAAGGAATCTTACTTGACTAAAATACTTCACACCAACTTCAGGTTTAGCAATGGCTAAAGAAAGGAAGGGGGAATCATCAAATGAAGAAAATGGACACAAATCAATACCGTGTCAAACCCTACCACCCTGCCTGGCCTTGGATTATATCACAGAAAATTCATCCTTTCTGATCTGGTTCAAAAGACTGCCTTCTGATAATGACTCTGGATATCCGATGATAATGTGATAGCAGTGCATGTACGACCATTAGAATACAGACAGCACTTTAACAATAGCCTTCCAAACGAGAGCTTTGACCTGTCCAGCAACTAGGCTACATCCGTCACCCTTCATTTCCATTCTGCCGCTTCAAAGTTGTCCTTACTGAAGACCTTGGATTGCAGTAGTACCGTGGATTGAATATCCAATATCGGAAAGGATAACAAGCACTGCCAGCTCTATTCTTCCAGGATTTCTGTAAAGTCTTACGGACCCAAAAACTGTCAGCAGATTTCTATGGCTCATAACATGCAATCTTAAGAATCTAGCCACGGGCTAAGTCTCTTTAAACAAACAAGCTTCCGAATAAATTCCTTTGTTCGCTTGTCAGAATTCCCCAACTTACCAATAAAGGGCCGATTCTTGGAGCACAGACTAGCTTCAGTGGCTACTTCACCTTCCTCTCAATAACCTTGGTCTGTAATTAAGTCTTAGGTCACAACATGCAGTCCAGGAGTCATTAGACAGTACTACACAGCAGGCTGCTAGATACTGGAAATGCAGGGTTGATAGTCAATAACAGCTGTCAGCTACCAGGCACTTGACCTTCATCCTGACCTTAGCTGGCAAATCACAGCTTTTATCAAGTTGTTCTGAGGGGCCAAACTAATTACAAGCCTTGTTAACAGTCAACAACATTGACAGAGAATATGATGTTTGTTTAAGTATGGAGAAAACTGGTTTACACTAATTGTTGTTTTTGAAAACTCATTAAAAAAAGTAACGGATACATAATATAACGAATCTGTTATAAGATGAAAGGAGATATAAGTGTAAAGTAAAATACTTCTTCTGTTCTTTTTAAATAATAACTCAGATTTAAACATGTGCCGCCATAATTTATCCCAGATAACAATCAGACTGTCTAGATATGATTCACTAGAGGAAAGCCCTGCAAATCTCGTTAGCTACTCTAATGTCCAAATTTGTTCCCTTCTAAAACTGCCAGATTATAACTTGAAACTACACCAGACACTGTGTATTTCGTATCACCTGAGGCAACAGCCAAACCCACAGGAGGGCTGGGACGGAGGATAATCATTACATAAAACTAGGGCACTTGCCTGCTCGAAATTTTTTTCCGTCAGCCAATTACAATTGTCGTGAATACCGCGAAAATTCATTTTCCCTATGACCCTACAAAGTAGTAAATGTTGCCATTGAGACCTTGAAAAACGGGTTTTAATGAAATTATCGTATGCGAAAGGACGCCGACACACATTGTCAACAATCATAACAATAGCAAAGCAAACAGTGTGTGGCTTTTACAGCCGTGGACGGCGTCCCCAAGCCGCCTGTAGCTTCCACCAAGGATTTTTGTCCGTCAAGGTTGACGGATTGGTTTTAAAATTTTTCCGTCAGACGCAGCAAATTTCCGTCAAATGACGGAAAAACGGACGCTGGCTAGAGCCCTGCACAAAACACACCTTTTCTCTGATCTCAATTAAGTATTCCTTGCAGATAGCAGGGCAGGAGGAACAACGTTTATCATATCGTTCACATTCAAGTGACAGCTCTGTTACCACGCCAATTTGACCTGCTCAAGGATCTCGAAAAGAAAGCTCTTCATAGCCAATAGGAGGATCATAGTGTAGTGCATACCATGAGACAGAGGTCAGCATCAATACAATATGCTCACACAAAGATGGATCATTGTTATCCCTAATAGTAATATCCAACTAAGGCCAAAGCAAGCAAATTTTATGGATAACATCTGTACACTCTAACTGTATGGATGACGTCCTCTGTAGACTCAGACTGTAGAATGCCAACATTTGCCTGGCATTTTTCAAATCTCCTAGCTGTAAAACAAGAAGGGCCAAGAACCACCTCCATCCCCCCAATTCGTAACTTTAATCTCTAATACCTTTCCATAACCATTATGCTAAGATGAAATCCTGGCTAGAACCCTACATTAATGTTTTACCCTCAGACAATTCCACAATGCAAGTAAAATTTATACATCAAAGTCACTATCAATCCTTCTTTTCGTCTTCAGAGGATTCTTAAGACACTTCCTTGCTTTAGGGCAGGATTCAAAGCAGCATATTGTGAAAACCAAATGTATGGTCGTACAGAAAAGCACTGTGATGTAATATTCCGCCAACACACAAATCACACACTCTCTTATGAATCATGCCCGAGGTAATCAAGAGATGGAAATTCATATCTACCGCTGAACTACGCAGGCGAAAGGTGACGGTACTTAGATGTGGTAACATGTGTCTAAGCCGATAACAGGTAGCCACAGTCCCAAATGAGTGCTAATACTTAATAGATAAAACCACAATCTGTCACAGACACTGAACAGCATATTGCCTTTCTTGATAAAATACATTCTGCCTTGACATCAAAACCAACATTTCTCAGAAAAGCATTGATGTAGACATACATATCAACTCTATGTTAACATCACTCTCCATTCTATCATAATTCTATCTTTTAATTTAATTCTTCTTATCATGTTATTGGGCCCAGATCCTCTTTATTAACAATCTAAACCACTACATTTTTATTATACTCAACACAATTTGATGAGAAACAGTTCAAAACAGAACAAAGAATTTAAGGAATTAACATCCAAACAATGCCATCAGTCTAGTTACATAGTATTCATTACTGGTTATTAAAGTTGAATCTAAAATACACTAACATTTTGGCACTGTAGTTTTATGAGGCATAATCAGCTGTACATCGATGAAGGTAATAAGATACATCAAAAAGCAGTTACTCAACCAACTGGATATGATTTTGGAAATGGTCAGACGTTTCAGACAACACCCTTTGTCTTTCGTCGGTGACACATAGTCAGCCCTGGTGCTCTAGCCCTGATACTTGTGCATGTAATACTTTGATGATTTTCCCTCACCTGTTAAAGATGCTGTCTGAGTTGATGTTCCTCTCTAGTTTGGCCAGCGGAGTCAGAAGTTCCTCGGGTTGGGAGTCAAACACAGACATGGTGGGGTCTTCATCCTCTACTTCATCATCGGGACATCCCTCATCAGGACCAGTCTCCTCGTCCCCATCATCCAACTCATCACCTACTGGAGGCAAAAGAGGGCTCACATCAATATCTCTTTTCTCATTATCTCAGGGAAGGGGTTTTGATATGCTTGTTACATTTCATAGTCATGGCATCGAGCATTGGTCAACACAGAAAAATAGAGACAATAATAAAAAATTCCATTTCTAGAAGTGAAAATGCATAGAAAAGTTACTTAAATTTTGGGCAAGTGAAAATTTGTTTCGGGCAAGTAGATTTTTTTATGTAGTTGCCCAATAGGACAAGTGAATTTTAGAAAACTTGTACAACCCTGGTATGTCTATTCGCACCTTTAAGTCAGGATCTTTCCAAGGGATCTGTATGAATTTTGGTAAGCAAGTAGTTACTGAGGTCTCGAAGGAAGCATAATGATTTTCAGCCCCCTAGCAGTATTTTCAGGTAGTGCGGTGTGATGACTAGCCCACCACTACCTACCCGTATCAGGGATCCCAGCAGCAGTATCATCAAATATAGGATACTACTGCTGCATCATTACAGGCAGACACCTCTGGACAGATGAGGAGCCATCCCAAACAAATGATCCCTTATGGGATGGAGATAGCCAAGATTGATCAAGGGAGAAAGGGGAGGATCACTAACATCTGTGATGGCTAGGGCTATGGAATTAACTCATTTAAGAGATTCTCAAAAAGTAAATCCCACAGCAAAAACACTGTGGCATTGAGCATAACAATGTCCGTTGGCCAACAAAATATCCAAGCTCTAGAGTTCAGTATATAGTGGAAGCCGTCTAATTGCACTCCCCATTTGCCATCACATTTTGTGCAATTATCAGGATGGTGCAACAAAGCAAAGTTATTCAGCTGGACCGCATCACTACGGGACTTTGGGATTCCATGCAATTAACAGAAGTGTGCAATTATCTGTTATGCAATTGACTGGCTCCTACTGCACTGCATTCACAAACTACAGACTGACATTGGACGTTCATTTGGGCAAAGCATATCCAATTCCATATTTCCTGGACCAAGTCCTGATCTGATAGATAAGGCATGGAGACACCCCTGCTGGCCCTAACCTCATAACAGTACCAAGGACAGACAGTCTAAAGTAATCCCTTTATTTCACCAGCGAATCAATGATCCTAGCAGAAACTCTATATCCACAGGATACAGATTACACCACATACCCTCATCATCTGTTATACAATAAGACAGCTTGACTAGACACTATTATATTGCGTTATAGTAACAATTCCTGTGCACAACTTCACAATATTAACAACTGTAACGCATACACGCATTATACACACTACAATAAAGGAGTTCTTTACAGGGTTGAAATGCACAAGCTGCAGCTGTGCCTGTGTTAAGAAATTTATTCTTCAGAAAGCAAAGTCAGGGAGGCTTATTTTCACTGCTAAGGGCCGAATACAATATAATTACAGCACAATGACAATGCTTTCATGAAAATGAGGCGAGGGAAAGACTATTCTTGCAACAAGAAATCAAGGAAAGCCACCACAGATATTAGTGACCCTCCCCTTCTCTTCTTCCCTTAACCAACCCCTCTAACTATCTTACTTGGTCTGTCCCTAACAATCCCTCTATGTCCAAGTCTACTGAGGGTTTTAAGTAACAATATACTCGACTGAAAACCCTCAGCTCCTAAAGGTACATCAGCCAGTTGCCATCTGTAAGGCTTAAGTAGAATTACAGTATGTGCTTACATCACAATATCTCCCTCCATTACAATGTACTCAACATGACTAAGTACCACTGAGACTCCCAACCCACTCATAAATCTGTCCATTTGTGGACAGAAAATGTTACTTAAAATAGGATCATTCCATCTATCATTCTTTGGGTAGGGGACACCTCTATTTCTTTATACAGAAATATATTGGATGGCACAACAAAAAATCACACTCCAAAATACAGGTATGTATTGAAATTCACCAAAGCAAAAAACTTAGTTGAAAACATTTTCGCTGTAAGTCATTGACTAAAGTAGAATGTCAGCAGCACCGAAGTTACCTCTTCTTGTCAGAACTTGAATCTGACATTAAAAATTTTGAATTTGTCAAGGTTTTATTATTATTCTGACATTTAAATGCCGAAAGTATATGGTATATACATGTGGACAATGGTACTTTTGATAGTTAAAGAAATATCCGGTGAACCTAGAGTCAAAACTTAGCACAGCTCCTATTTTGAGTGCACTAAAGTACGCCTGCACCCAGCATTTCAGACCCTGCATAAAAAATTACAAATCCAAACTATAGCAAAACGCATTTTCCTCCCGTCAGCTAACCTTGTAACAGACAAGCATGATACCGTTGCCATGACTACCGGGTTTCCATTAGCAAATCGTACGTCTTCCATCTCAGTAGCTGTCAGACGGCGGGATGAAACCTCAGATCCCCGGTCCATAAAAATGGCTCTGCTCCTCTATCTGATGTGGACAAGGGTGTTCACAGGGCATATACATGACCCAATCAATGCGCAAGGCAAAGGCAATGCTCTTTCTGCCTGTAAATTTTTGTGGGTATGCATGACAAAAATTCAAGATTATTTGTGAAGTGTAGTCTTTCCCTTCAATTCTACATAGCACAATATTTGTTATCGTGAATTCATTGTGAAGTGTTACTGACAAATCTTCATATCGCATAATCCAACACCAGATTGTCTGAAAGTCACAACAAAGTACACATTTGTTTCTGTGATTACAGCCTTCTTTTGACAGACTTTGGACAATGAGCTCTTCCCCAAAACCTTCTTTAAGAAAGGCCAATTTACCGTTTTGCATTGCTGGTCATCCTGAGTTTTCAAGTCCAGGATCCCCCCATGCAGACCCTCCTTTTTGTCTGTCAATTCATTAACTTGGCCTCAGTTTTAGTTGTGACGTAAGAAGTCAGCTATTTTGTAAAGGCACAAGCTACACCAAGGCATTTGGAGAACTTTTGATCAAAGAATGATCAGGTCATTCAACTTACAAAAAGTTAAATATTGAAAGACCAAACGTCATGGCCTGCATATATGTATAATTGCTGCTTATCAGTCATCTCTTTTGGTAACACTCAGAAATTTGAGCCTTAATCCAATTTTTCTATTCAAATAAAACAAATTTCTGATTGCTTGGACTTAAGTCAGGATAATTATAGTCCTGGGGGAGAGTGGATATCATCAGTCACGCAGAGAAGCACACTTCTGGGACTCCATAATCATATAAGACTGAAAATTAACTACAGGTCACACTTGTGTCTGATTATTGTTGCTTCAAACAGTTAGACATTTCCATCATAAACAAGTTATGATTCTTTTGTTGTGTTGATATCAACAGGACTTACATACAATAATACCACATTCGTAATTCAATCATGGTCATCAATGTAACATAAGAAGAACACCGCCAACCCCATACATTATATCGTATCATAAAGTGATACTGGATGAGTGCTAAAAAATAATATGTGGTTTAGACTCACTGAAATGTGAACTAAAACAAGACAAGAACATTGCTATCCTCATTCATTATGTCATAAAATAAAGTGAGACGGAATGAGTGCTAAACAAATTACGTAGTTCAGATTCACATACGATGCTTCTTTTTTTTTTAAAGTCTTCACATCGCCCGGGAGAAATTCTACATCAAGAAAACAAAAGAAATTCGTCACCCTTCGAACAACTCACTGATCTGTGAAATTGCCCTTGGCTGACTTAAGTTTTCCTAGAATCTCCCCTTGAATACGTAACAGAATGTTACTGTGATGCCCTCTACATGTCGTTACGATCTTACACAAGCCTGTCTGTATCTCGGGGCAGTCACTATCAGTCTAGAATGATGTAGCCATCGATGGTTACGTGTACGTTCCACTTCACAGTGGACTTCGTCTCCGAGTAATTTCAAACCTCAGTAGTCACTCTATCAGATTTTGAAAGTAATCTAAAGTGTCACACAAATTTCTGAATCAAATATCTTGACAAAAATTTTATTTCAATAACAAATGTATCACTTACGGTGATCTGAATAACAAATGTAATGGTGATCCTCAATAAACAAATAAATTAACAAGAATATGGATGCCATATCATAAAAAGAAAGCAATCTATAACCTGTATAACTAAAATATGATGTTGAAAATACCAGTGTCTGCCTGCACTTTCATTCTAAATTGTTAACTGTTAAATGTTCTGTTCGAAATTTAACAAAAAAGAACAAGAAAATCCTAAGCTCCTAAGCCTTTATTTTCAGGACAATAACGGTAAACACAACGTCAATTTTCCTAGACCTAAGACATGAAACACACTGCCCTTGTAAATGACTTTCCCAATGTAAAATGACCAGTGTTAAGTATTTCAGGACACATGCCTGCCCGCCACCCCCGCCACCCACACACAAGTCTCCCGTCAGCAGGACTGGCCAGCTACAGTACCTACGCAGCATCGCAAAATTAATTCACCTCAACACCACAGTTAAGCACTTGAATTCTAATCCTTGCATTGCGGGACTAATAAATGATGTTACACATTTCCTTCATTAATCTGCAATCATTGCTTCATGAAAAAAAAAAGAAACTTCATGACTCAACATATTAGGAGGAATCATTTGGAAATTTGTTCAGGAAATTTGTCAAGGCAGGTGTTGACGTTAAAACCCAGTTATCGTCTTGTTTGTTTGTTTGTGGCCCTGGACATTGCTCTGTTTACCACCTATTGCAAGTAGATAAACAACAATGCCCTGATCACTTGTGTACACAGTACATGCACACAGTAAACTAATTTTCAGACATCCCTTGTTGAATGATGCAGAAAAACAATGCGTCTATCATTATCAGTCTGCTGGTCCTTCACAGATACAGACGTTATCATTCAAAGTGCTAACGCCACACGAGTCTTCAACCATTTAGGTTTTTAAAAAACGCACTCTTTGACCTAGGCCCGACCTTGTCACATATTCAACTCTGTCCTGTGGTAAAAACATGAAGCAAACCTATCCAACCTACTCCTCAGTCCTCCCATCGTTTCACTGTTGACCTCACACATGTATGCTTCTACGCACGTACCGAGCTTAATGCCTGACAACATGTCCGACACCGTCGTTGCCGGGAAACTTCGCCATCTGTACTGACCTTGAGATGTGCTTCAAATGTGAGCCGAGTTAATTATCACACTAACGACCTCACCTCTGAATCGGACCCTGCCGGCATGGTACATGTAGGACATGATGTGTTCGCAGGGCACCTGTGTGACTGACTGCCTGCCTGGTCAACCCTGTCAGGCAACTTTTGGGACAGACCATCCCAGCCTGCAAGGCCCACCTTAATAGCTGCCCGAGGCGCTCAACTTTTAATGCCTGTATTATTTCACTTTCATCACTAAGTCTCTTACCAAGTTCTGGACAAATTCAACTACTCAGTGGTCAAAAAGTGCCTTTTTATCACCAGATTTTGGTGTGCATTCTAGAATTGAGATTGGGATTGGTTTTATAAAAAAACTTTTTATTTTCTACAAAATACCTTCATTGTCTATATTGTACAAATGAAGAAAAAATGTCAGATAACACTAACATCTACGTAATGTGTTTTAGACAGTCACCTAGAACTGTTAACTACAAACGCATACAGTGAGACTGAGTGGATATACACTACACATATGAACCTTAAATGCCAGTATCTATTATTAATGCATTGGCAAAGCCCTCCATTGTTTTTAGAGCATGCAGGAATAGTTAATAATTTATCGGTGGGGCAGCAACGTTTACAGCACAAATAATTGGATCTATCTGTGTCTGTACACATGACCTGTTTTGCATGCCAACTTCTTTAAAGGCCCATTATACAATACTGAATCTTAATCATTCTCATGAACAAAACATTCCTGTGAATGACATGTACAATCTCTATTCAGAGTGTTTGCGTCATATCTATTTTTCTGGTGCAAAACTGTGCAAAAACAACCTGCACAAGGTCCGCTGATTTTCCGAAACCATCCCAAAATAGACCTTCCTGGCATAAAGTTTGATAAACAACAACATGCTGAATATTGTTGGTCTAACTTACTACACAAAGAAATGGTAGGAAAATCGACCTTCTACATGTATATTTTCCTAATGTCAGATAATGGGGCTTTAGTTAACTACATGGTTACAAATTAGAATTCCATACAGCATGGATACCATGTGTAAGGACATGGTATGGTCTAAAGCGCCGTCTCAAAGCCACAAAGGTAATAATTTCAGTCAATTGTCAGCGGAAATCATCTAGCGCATGAAATGACGTCAGTCTTCTGATGGTATATAGTCCCCCCGCGCACATCAGCGTGGGTCTGCAGTGGCCAATGGTAAGAATGCAGCAGTTCGTGTCGTAAAGCTACCCTGAAGTCACCTGACTCGGATCTAAAAGATTCCACGCCGGCCCAGAAATGAAGTGCAAATGTGGGTACGGTGGGTACATGCACTGACTGCCAATTACTCTGTTAAATAACAGATCTTTGAGTGCAGAGAATAAAACACATTACAGTGGATATCTGTGCCAGTTATTGATGTCCCCCCCACAAAAAGAAAATCTGACATTTTTTTTCCTTTTTTTTATTATTTGAGGACAGACACATTAACGGATTAAGGACATGTTATAGCAAGGTTGAAAAAAATACACTGCTATAGCATTATTTCATTCCCATTTGTAACATTTGATTTCAAATCCTAAGTCGGTGCAAAAAGTATTCTCCATTTTCGTGAACATAATTTGCTTTTTTCTATTTTTGCATCAACGCACTGACACACTGACCTCTTTTTTCGTTAACATGGTCTAAACTACGGGCAGGCTGACATGTTTTCACGAATCAAATATGTTCCTGACAACAACTTATCATTCCAGTGTTGTCCTCTGACATTCTGAGGCTATAAATATACAAGGATGCCCCACATTTCCCCTGCCAGCATTGATGCCATAACTACATTAACCTATCCTCCATTCACACGTAGTCATCAGAATGTATTAGAACACCCCAGAGTGTATGTAGGAAGGGATAATCACGTCATCACACATGTGACTGTGACATGCTGTGTTGCCAAGTAGGTCATCCCCAGGTATATCATTACATGTTATCTCATCAACTCTGGAATCACCAGTCAGGACATATGGTGCAAGTATAATGAGCCCTGGAGCACTGCAGAAGAATGGGTAACAGTACATGTATATGGAGTAGATATGAAACCGGTATTTCTTGCCAGTCTGGTTAGAACAAAAAATCAGTGCATCAGTTTTTGAACCAATCAAAAAAATAGAGACAGTATTTGGTCATCTTCTCATTATGTTTCAGTTCTCAATTCAGCACTGTAACATGTGGGTCAATACCCTGGGGTTACAGCACAAGGGTCATGGAGGGCATGAACTTTGACCTGACCACCTGTCTATCCCCTCAGACAGGTGTATGAAGGAAGGGGGCCAGACATCCCCTGTCTCCTGCACTGGAGAAACTTGAGAGTTTCCTTCAAGGAAGTTCAAGTACAAAAACACTTCCCTGTTTTCCTACCACTGAAGCAAACATTTTTGCTCTGCCTTCTGACAGTCTACCTGGCCTTCATAGTAACCACTGAATCAATCTTTTTGCTGGCTATCCATGGTTAGCAAGCGAAAACATTGAGCCAACGGTTACTATATAAGAGGATGGTAACCGAGCTACCCTCTACCCCCTTTTGTAAACTATGAACTCAAAACCACCACAGACACTCCATTTTTCACTACTGCAAAATCAAATCCCTGCCAACATTTCTCCTTTCACAGTAACAAGGAGCCAACATGTGTATGTGTATGTACCATGGGATCAATGATGACAGTGTGCACTAATTAAATCCCCTAGACACCCTTCTGGCTATCAGCTATTATCAAGTTCTGGGAAGACTCAGTTTCAGTCCCATGTCTGGTCCTTCACTCAGTAATCACACTTGCACACTTAACTACTGAGGCCAAGCCAAAATAAGTTAAAGTCATACGGAACTCAACATTCCATTTTCGGAATAGGCGTGGCGCACTGGTGCACCTTATCTAAAACTTTGATGC
The DNA here is from genome assembly GCA_019207045.1 of Branchiostoma floridae x Branchiostoma belcheri. Taxonomy (NCBI): domain Eukaryota; kingdom Metazoa; phylum Chordata; class Leptocardii; order Amphioxiformes; family Branchiostomatidae; genus Branchiostoma; species Branchiostoma floridae x Branchiostoma belcheri. The sequence goes on from CM033028.1 coordinate 7,791,540, forward strand.
ACACAATAAAAACTGACATGTTAAGAAAGTCCCTTGACTTGACTTGAAAAGGGAACAGGAATAACTGCCTTCTCTTTGTCAACTTTCATAAACAAGTTTTTGTTGTCTCCTATGGTTCAGTCTATGCAGTGTTAGACAAGGTTTAAAAACTTCCCTTTCCCAGTTGCCCCATTGAGCAAGTATATAACAAAACTACTGTCACAAACCAACTTTTCACTCTCTCATTGACATGTTCCTAATCAATTTTACTGCAGCAAGGAGATCCTTTTATTACTCAGAATGAAAAGGCACTTCAAAGTTCAAGGCTGAGGCATGTTAACTGGACAAACATCTATCCATATCTACCCATGGTAAAACAGCACCCATGGAAAAGCTCAAAGGACCCTGTTTAGAAGTTATATCCACTCACATCCAATATCCAATTAACAAATCCTTCATCATCATGGTCAAGATTATATCTTTGATATAGAGGTCTTTGGTGGAATGGTATCCCACCTTGCCTCACAAAAATCCAGGTTTTGAGTCATTGCGGCTAAAAGCAAAGATATTGCAAGGATTCAGCTTTCAATCGAAATCCACAGAAGAAATGGATGTTGCCATGAAACTTTTATCGAACCGTCCTATTCAGCTCTGCATATGAACAGAGGCAGTTGCCCTCATTACCAGGGGTTTTAGCAATCTGCCCACCACCTGTGTTTGCCTACACTAGTGGGAAAGATTCTTCTTCGTGAAGACCAAAATCAAGCCAAGACTTTTACTCCCCAAATCTTCAAATGAAATCGAGTCTAACCTATCAACTGTACAGAACTGATAGGATAACACTGTCCTAGCAACTGTCTCTGTATGTCAAATGGAATGTATTGATCTGTGACCTTCATAAAGAGTCTGTATGCCTTTTTCCATCAGCCATAGCAAGTTATTTCAATTCTCTGCTAATCGTAGCTGGCCTACTCTAAATCTGACTCACATTAAATGTTGTAAGTAAATTATTCGTGAAGCGTGATTGATTGCTTTAACTCTACATAGCAAGTTATTAATCCTGAATATTGTCCAGAATGAATTGTAATGCATTACTTCTATTCTAAAAAATTATCACTACACCAAAGTCAAATGCTAGACTACCCAAAAGTCATGATAGGGTGCCCGGTGGTGTCGGTGTTGTTGCTGCCACTCTCCATTAACACAAAGGAAATCAAGACATTCCTGTAAACTTTTGCAAGAACAAGTTAATCAACAATGAAGCATGACAGCCTTCTAAAATTTACCATTAAGGACCTCCATCCCCCAGCACATCCTGCTTTATGTAATCTCCGACATCTTGGGGGCAAAATTGCCAGCCAATACAGTTCTACGGCCAATGTGTAACTTTATAAACAAATTATCGGTATCCAGGTGCATTTCAGTTTTATATTGTCACACAGTATTTGTTGGTTCCCTCCGGTTGAAATCTATTTTTTTTAAAAAGAGCGAGAATTCCACCTCCCAATTTTTTTTCAGGACCATAATCAGAAACACACCATTCATTTTACTAGGCCTAAGGGTTCTCCCAGCATCCATCCTTCCATTCCGCCACAAAATTTTGCTGCTTGGGGTGGACAAAAAGTTATCGCAACTGTTTGGTCCTCCTTGACAAACAATAATTGATCATCAATATTGTTTAGTTAGTAACTCTTACTGGGCCACAACACGTTAGTGAGTAACAAATCATCTATAAAAGTTCCAAAGAGAGAACAAAATACATACAAAACTTCACCCCAATATTTCAGCAGGAATTTTTTTTCATGAAAAACGACAAAAGGCAAAACCACCATTCACAATGCAATCATGGAATTAAGATAATGGATGAACATGTAAGTAAGCAACTTTACTACTAGCTGTTCTACAAACTTCCATTATACATACACAAACAAATACATACAAACTATCACACCTAGTATTCAACACATAAGGTAAAGACGAACATTTACACTGTAAGTAGGCCACTTTACCACTAACTGGTCTAGTCAGGTGCGCAACAAAATTATCCCTTCATCCACAATGCATGATGTAAAAAATACATACAAAGCTTCACCTAAAATTAGAATGGCATTCTTATGAAAAACAACAAAAGGCAAAATCACGAATCATGGATGAACATGTAGTACTAGTACTGTAAATGCATTTAAGTTCGCGGGGATTTAATTTCGCGGTAGCGGGAAAAGAGACTTTTCGCGGTGGATTTAAGTTCGCGGTAACACCATAGACTGAAGTCTAATACCATAACAGAAAAATGTTTGCGGTGGTTTTAAGTTCGCGGTGAAGTTGTCACCGCGAAAACCGCGAACATTAATCCACCGCGAACATTTCTGCCTTTACAGTATTTAAAGTAGGCCACTGTACCCCTAACTGTTCTAGTCAAGTGTGCAACAAACTTCCTTTCATTTAGAATTCCTACAAAAAAAGAAAATACATCCAAAACTTCATGCCAATATTTGAGCATGTAATTTTTCATTTAAAAAAATAAATATGGCAACATCACGATTTAGGAAGCGTAACTAAGAATGATGAACATGGAAGTAGACCACTTTACCCCCTGTTCTCACGTGTGCCCCCCTCCCCACTATGCTGAATAATGAAAATGGGGTCAAATATCATAACGACGTTTCCTCTTCTCTTACACATGCTAAAACTCCGGGTAAACTGCAGGTTCCAGACATACAATTTACAGGCGTTCTATGTCCATTTTCACCTTTGATCCAGTGTTTTAAATGTCTCGGGGTGAAGGAAAACTATGGCCTGAGGGCCTCACATGTTAAAAACGCCGTCTGACTTCCGGCGGTGAACATGCCGATTTGTGGCGGCCCAGTTTTCACTCAGAATGAAACTTTGCTACAACTCGTCCAGTTACACAACCCGGCCTTAGGTCATGTCATGAAACACAGTAACAGTGTTGTTGCACGAAATAGTACTGCTCGTGAGCTGTCTGAGGCCACCCTAGGTCACAGGATGGGGCAAAATGTCGATCGAAAAATGAATGACGCCGTACAAAAATCACACGGAGCTTGGACGAGCAAGTGTCGGAATTTTTTTCTGCCAAAAAGGCACCTCGAAATGAGTGGGTTTTTAGAACAATCCGGGCTTACCTTGGTACGAGAAGTCGTCTGTGTCCTCTTGAAGGAGCGTCAGATCTGTGAACGGTGACAGCAGGGGATGAGTCGTCATCTGAGGCACAGAAAATGCGACAGGAATGCAAAAATTGGGAAGAAAAAAGTGCAATACTCACCCGCCATCTTGTCTGAGGCATGTGACTTGTGCACTTCGCGCTGATTGGTCGACACCGCCTTGCACAAGGCGCAATATCTAAGAAGGTCCCTGATTGGTCAGTTTTTCAAAATTGGTCAGCCGGACTGAAAGTCACATGGTTCAAGCGCGCCCCTAGCGGAACTAGACTGCGTTGAACCTTTCCAGCGTCAGCGTCTAAGTAGATGTGTGGGCGTTTTAAGGTTTTTGATTGTGTTTTTTCGCTTTTTGATGTGTGTGATGTTGGCACCAAAAAGATATATAACTTGCCGTTCTAACATCGAAACACATATTTGAGAGGTAATTTTGCAGGTTCCAATCAATGGGCCATGAACTTGGATACTAACGTTACCGCCGCTTTTGGCAAAAATTGCTCTGTCTCTTAAAAACAACAACAAATAATGAAGGCTTCGGTCCCGTGTGTGTGTGGGGGGGGGGGGTCCTCAGGTGATAAAACACATTAAAGAATCCAACACACTTATCGATATAAGGTGATTTGATGAGTCAAGAGTAAGGGTCATTCGGTGTGCTTACAGGGCTATGCCATGAATGCGTTCTCTTGTCGCTATATATACAATGAGTATTCAACATCAATTATTTTGTGGAAATTTTGATTCTCCTATGTCAAATAATGTTACTTCTACGAAATAATACACTTTATTGTTCAAATAATGCGCCAATCCCTGTTTGAATTAAGTTTCCCGCAATTTTGGTTGGTAGTATCCTGCCAACAGATTCAGCGCTCTCTAGTGAAGTGTTTGAATAATGCAGCTTCTCACTTCCTAGGAGGCAATGAAGAAGAAGAAAAAAGGAAAGCGAGAGCAGGCAGGTGTCTAGATACCGGACGGGACATTTGGAGGCTGCATATCAGTACATTTTAGCCTCCAACAAACTCCCAGTGTGCTTCAAAAAGCTCTGTGTGAGGTTTGGACAATCATGACAGTCAGCTAAATCTTCTAGCAAATTCATGCAGGACAAGTCTTTTACAGACTACTAGTACATATGCGGCTTACATATTAGCTGATACTTCCTATTTTATTGCACTATAAGGGGAAAAAAAAGTTGCGTGTATCTTACATGCAGTGCCCTAAACAATGAAATGTGATGTGTACGATGTGAATTCATGAACGCTGGCCAAGTTACCTTTGATGTACTTTGATAATTAACCGCTAGAGGTCGCGAGGAGACCGCTGTAAGTTACCTCACACCTGGAGCCATCTGTTGACGTCCTCCACATGGCCCCTAGCAATGTCGCTCACTCTTGTTGTTGATGTTCAGGAAATAATCAGTGCCGAAATCAGGCAATTCCTGCAGCAGATAGAAAGGGCATTAAAACATCTGCCTTTATCCTTGCCTTCTGACCCGACGACCTGACGGCTGTTTGCACAGCTTAAGATTATCGGGACTTTCGGCGGGCGCGAAACGCAGATGGTGCCCGGCTTCACATCCACTCACAAGCCGCTGGATTTGAACTCACACCCCTGAACCGGGGAAAAAACAACAAAAAGCAACAGCAAAACGTCAGAGCTTAGGCTAAGTCCTCATTGTATCTAGCGTTTCCCGCCACCACCTCGTCCTAAATCTGAGGGAAAGCCAGACGGTTGCTGGGGTAACGCAGACGACAGGTGTGCAATTCTCACTCGCGCCTATCATCACCAGGGTAAGAACGTTTCACCGCCTTTAAGCCTGCTCCTTGTCGGGTCCGTAAAATATAGAGTTAGTCTTAAGGTTTTCCCGCTCTCGTGAGTCTCTTATATGTGCCATCTGGGGAAACGATCTGCTTCCATGACATTTGTAAGACTCTAGATACCAACGTTAAGCCGGGAAACCTCATGAATTGTAAGCTGTGAAGTTGTAAAGTGAAAGATAAGTGTGCTCAGAGTTAACGTTATGGTTAAGTTAGAAAGCAGACGTGCACTGCGCACGCCGAGATAGCTAAAGCGCCTTTTGTCAGTCGGGACTGTAGACACCCCAGGGCCTGACTGACCAGGAAAAGCTCGGGAAAATGGCATTCTTTCCATCATACGACGTCGTAGGTCGTTGTGCGATTTTGATATTGTACGATGTGCGACAGAAGAAACCACTGACCAGGATTTACGACAGCATTTTCTGAAACAAAACAGCTAAATTTTGCACGACACATGCATGGCTATCCCAAGAATCACTCAGTCTACAGTTGTACAATTGTACAGCAATCGTAGGACGAATCAAGACAATGATTCAAGAGATTATGATAAGATTCTACCTCGCATATTTGCTGTTGAGTGAACACAGTACAAAGTGTGCATGCCTAACATGTCCCTGACAACATTTGCGCGTTGCCGGACAAGTCGAACAGATGTTTACAGAGTGTAGCTCTTGCGCGCATTTTCGCCAGAAAGTCTACAGGATACAAACGTAATACACAACAATCCTAATCCGAAGATAGAATTGTTTTATAGCGTTTAATTCATTATTGCCAAGCTAGGGAAACCCACGATAAACCTTTTGGGTTTCTGGTTCCCCCGGCATATTTGTTCTCACCGTTTGTAATTTTATGATTTTTGTATTATGTGCAATGCAAATAAACAACAACCAGGTCTGTACATTGCTTCTTAATCTATAAGAAAGCTCAACAAGACCAATTCTAGAAATATACTGGTTCCCAAACTGAATTATCATTACATAGCACGCATAGAATAAACACAGACATGCATATACAAGAAACGTGACAGGAGAAGAGTTTTGAAAACTTCAGTCATAAACGACGAAACCTCGTGCGCATTGAGACGATGAGGGAAAAAAGCAAATGACAATACGCAAAACATCAGCACACTTGCTTGGGGACCAATGCAAATAATGCTTAATAGGTAGCAAAAATCTCATTTCTTCTGCTAATCGTTTCTACTAGCTGGTCCTTCGGGATGTGGAAATCAGTTCCCTTGGTAACTGTAAACAAATAAAGGTTAAGCCGTTAGTCCTGTATGATATTGTTCATCATACGCCTCTGATAGAAACATTTCGAAATCGCGCGTTCATTTTGACACAACATAAGCACATCAGTACAGTAGTATTTTTATTGTTATTTTCTCTCTTCTGTGTTTTTGTTCTTAATGTTGCATGCTTTTACAAGTGTCTCGTCCCTTACCATTACTAGTTTGTACTACAATGCATCGGTGACTTTATCAAGCTAGCGATAAATCAAACAAATGTATAACATCACATATAACATATAAACAGGCATGATATTAGCTAACACCAAATCATATTGTGATGACGTTGAAAAGAAGAAATGAACATGCGCATGAAGAAAAGGAACATGAACATGTCTCAATAACCAATGGCCCGACATTGTGACTTTCTCTGCTTAGAAATCCTTTGGGCAAACTATCTTTCGAGAGGATGTTAAAGTGAGACAGCGCACTGTTGTTTTTTATCTCCTCTGGTTACGTCAGTGTCTTCAAATGTCCCAGCCTAGTCTGCATCCTTGTACGTCAACACCTCGAGTATGGCGACCACGCCGTTTATTTTGTGCTGGTGCGTTAGAAAATATGGCGGGGTTTCAGGTATGGCGAGGTCGGACCCTTACAAACAACCTCCCGCCGTGAAAATGAACATTTAACCGGAGCCAGACACTCATTTTCCACGTGAGAATGATTATGAGTTAGAACTTGGACTCTTCCCTGCCGATATCAAAGCATTACTAGTGGCGCAAGTCCACACATAGGTATGTCTACTAAGCTTTGCTAACACAGGCCTCAATACTTCTACTGTGCGCGCGCACTTGACTTGTTTTAGTTCCTCCACGAGAAGCGGCTATCCAAACAGTTCCTCGGGAAGTGCTCGGAGAGCTGGCCCCAGACTTGTGGTTTTGTAAATTATGAAATCCCAGCTCCAAGGTTTTCATAATACCGGGGGGCGAAGTGGCTTGTGAGTTTTCAAAGTTGAATCGTTGACGTTACCGGCGGGGCGCAGGGCTTGGCGCGCGTTAATCCACCAAAATAGAATATTACCACTTGTCTGGTGATTTTGGACGAAATCTGGGGATTTGGGTGCGATTTCCGACGGAATGTTAGCATGAGCAACGTTTTGGAACTGTTTCAAGAAATAAAAAGGTACGCAAAGTGAGCTATCGTTGTAAAAAAAAAGACAACACTTCTGCGACTATCAAAAATGTGTGACTTTTTCAAAATGAAAGATATTTTACTGTTTCAACTATATACTAACTTGCGGCATTCATGTCAAAAAAAATTCTGAACGGCTGACACCTTTTCTGCCTTAAAAGTACTTCACTTCTGTCAGGTAAAAGTACCTGGGCTATATTACAGTTAACAGCCGGTGAAACATTGTTATATTCGTACACGTCAATCACAAACCATTTCCAATCGTCTACCTAGCCGGCCAACTGAGTATTCTAAGTTGCCATTTTTAGTTTTCGTTTAAAAGAATTGGAACATTTCTTCTACCTACAAGTGTAAAGGTATAAAACACCATAATTTTCCCGTCTTTGTGTCATATCTACATTGTCTGGCACTGTCTTAAGAGCCGGTCATATCCGTCTTCCGATCACCATAAGATCACACCTGTCTTGTTAACAAAACGGCTATCATATGTCCTTATGTGCGGAACATAATGTTTTTCACAACCTGGTAGAAGATTCTACGGCATCAATATCGTACGACGACCAACGACAAAAGCGCGCGCAGCCCCGACCGGGAGAGAACACACACACAGTTTACCCCCGTGATTTATAAACACGATAATTTTCTGCGCCAACATATCACACCGCTTCCTAAACGCTTCCTGTTTTCGGGGTAAATCTTTCCCCACGCAGGACAAACCCGGCCCGACCCGCGCAGTTTCCTTCGCAAGTGATACAGTTTGTGTTCCCATCACAACAGAACGCGATGTTTCGGCAATATGTAGTCAATGTTTGGATTTGTATATTATATGGTTTACTTTTAACACACCTTTTCCGGATCCACTAGAGGTTGCGACCACATACTGCAACCGCTGAGATTTACACGACGGATTTCAAAAATAATGAGCGACTTTTTTTTACAATTCTAGTGTTTTGTTGTCTGTGAATTCCCACTTTTACATCTTGCATTATGAAATAGAGGACCAAATCCGATTTGGTCACTGTATACGGTCTCGCAGCGGTCGCCATTTTATCAAAAGGAGGCGTGAGCAAGTGATGCAGTTCACGTTCTCAACACACAAGACGCTTTTTTTCTGGACAGATGTTTCTTTCACTACTGCATACTTTTCCAAAGCGTATACAAAACCTACTGCACGTAGTACTAGTATCTGTTTGAAATGACAAGATTAAAGATTCTAAGATTTTATAAGACGCCATAATGAGATGATAACGTATAGTGTGAAAATCATCAAATACTTTGGTGATATATCATCAACTTTGAAACTGTTTTTCCCAAGGAGCTGTGTGTGTAGTTGGACAGTGCGCTAACCAAACGTTCGGTGGAAGTAGTCAATATTATATCATTCCATCAAGCAATTGAATCAATCATTCAAAACGCTATTGTGCAATGTACAACAATAATTCAACAAATGCATGTAACAATGCGTGGCCAACCATTTAGAAATGGTTTAGACATTTATAACTGTACTTTTAACGTACTTCCGAAAGTTAAGATACTACATATAGTCACAACTGTATGGACGTCATGAACTCAACGCTCGTATGTATATTACAGTAAAAAGAATTGTTTGTCATTTTTCTTTTGCATGTGTTTGAATCATACACCAATAAACGTTCAACACGAAAACCTTCGTTTGATTATCTTGTTCTTTACTTGACAAATTTTCCACAAGACAAAGACAATATCCTGCAAATAACTCAAAGTGTCCTGAACATCCTCTCCTGGACAAAAACCTTAAGTAAACTTAATAAAACTTTTAATCTCAAGATTTCTACTGTCTGTTGAGCCCAGACGCGCGCCAGGAGTTCCGTCTATAATAGTTTTAGAGAAGAAAACACTGCTGTACAGTATGAAAATATTATTCCTCAGGGAAGCCCAGGCCCTACTGTGAGTAGGACGGTCTGTTGTACTAACAGTTTCCGTTAACGTGTTGTACAAACAATATTGGTACGGTTGAACACCACACACTTAGAACGTAATTAGTGTTGTTTAACCGCAGGGGTGCTTTATATAATATACAAACTGTACAATGAATGCACTTATTCTATCATTTTGTATGATCTTGTACTATGTTTGCGTTCTGCAAATTGGATAAGCAGGAACAAACAAAAAATTGATAAAGCACATAGTTACCAGTGGCCTTGCTTTGTAACTTGCCCTGTAGTTCTGGTTGTGATGTCTTTGTAGTGATTATGATAAACTATAAAGTTAGTTTTGATGTGAGAACAATTTGATATCCGTTCTTTTCTTTGATCTTCTAACTGTGCAAGCTGTTTTGAATGTTCCTAACCCATCTCGCCTTTAATTGTAGCTTGTTAGTTAGAAACATTTATGCTATCATATTCGTATTTCTTAACTTATTTCTCACTTGCTGTCAGAATGTGGAGAATTCGAAAATTCACACACAGAGATTGACCACCGACGCAGTGACTGGATTTGTCACAAAGACTCTTGAAATAAAAGCTCCCTGCTCCTAAAAGTGTTACCTCTACTGTAATGCGCCGTTGTATGGTACAAATGTATATCCTAACGCTTGGTTCCCTGTAGAGATAAATTTTCATTAGCAAACCAATCGTTATAGTGTTAGATACAGAACTATCACTAAGAAGTCGATTACACCGATTGAATGTAGTATGAAACATAAATACTATTAAAATAATTATGCTACAGGCACAAATTGTCTGGTCTTGGTTAATACAGTATACCCCACGATGCTGATATTACTCAAGCGGGTAGACTCAAAATCTGTACATGAAATTCAAAGCAATTAATAAAAAATACTTTGTTTCCTTGACAAACCTGTATACTGCGCGGATACTGAAAATGATATATTTATAATCGTCGGGATCGTCGGACGTAATTCTACTACCGGGCGTACGGTCTTCTCTGACATGAATTTCAAAGATATCTCCACACAATATTATTGAAATTGGTACGTAAATCTACGTATACTTTCATCTAACACTTTCACTTGGACACATATCAACCATTGCAACTGAATTTTCTTTATATAGGTAAATGTAATCTATTTTAGCAGTTGGTAACGACTACTTAGGCCAATGGAGAACGCGAAAATGTGAAATTCAGACTGGTAAAAATTCTCCGTTCTTTTTCTCACAGAATTCATTTTATCATTCTGCCCGTATTACTCTGTTTTAACTGTACTGGATCATAGATATAGGGAAGGAACAGCACATGATTGGTTTGTTTTGTACCAACAGGAAGCATATATATATAACGTTATACATACATATATGCAGACGACCTTGGCACAACGAGCCCTTATCCTAAAAACAATATTTGTGTTCGTGCTAAAACATATCAACAAAATGCTTCAAAACATCCTATTAACAAGGAAGATTAGCGGCAAAAGTATAGAAAGGCATATTCCCTTTTCCAGGTGAGAATATTAAGGCAGATCGAAACTGTGACGCTAAGATTTTATTGATTTTGAAACGATTTTGACGCTGTTGGCGCATTCTTTTTATTGTTACACCTTTGCTATCATAGACTTCAAGCAATTTTTTTAAACTCTCTGGATTAGTATACCCGTTATGATGCATTTAGCTAGAGGTAGTTCAGAAAAGTTAAACTTCTGCAATTTCTAAAAGATATTTGTCATAGAAGGACTGCTGTAGCCTGTGTAAATATGTCGACTTTCGCTCCTGTGAGGTAAGATAAACGGCGGCGGCCTACGTGGTCGGCATGTGTGGTCTGGTGGGCAACTCACGGTCAAGTTCGAACTTAAACCCCTACAACAACCTCACAGCTGTTTGGACTAGATAACCACGGGTGTTTATCAGATAAATTCTGTCATTTTGTCTGTGCAATATTTTTCTCAACCGATTAACCCTTTCTGGTGGATTTCCGTCAACTTGGCAACATGTTGGGCAACGGTATATCTCCGGTCTACAATATTTCTCACAAAATACAAAAATGTAGTACATGTATACCGGTATTTCCATCGAAAAAATACTCTAACGCAAAAAGCAATAGACATGGTGACGATTGTATACATCTCAACTGTTTACATCTGTGTATTTTGGCTCACAAGATAACAACACTCAAGGTCCTCATGTTCATAGATTTACCCATCCTCAAGGATGTAATGTTACAGGACATAAAATTTATCTTCGTAAGTACCATTTTCCTTTTTTTTTCTTCTTTTTTTTTTCTTTCCTGGAGTTTATTCCAGATATCGAGCCGGAAAAAATCAGAACGGTGCAAATTTACCAACATTCTTCTTATGAAATATGTTATATGATGACACGTTATAAGGTTAACAATCACTTTGCTCTTTTCAGATTACTATAGAAACGTTTGCGTTGCCACTTTATCTAACGTTACTTGTTTTTCCTACTTAGCTTGTTTGTTTGTTTTTTTAGCAAGGATAGAATGGGAGTGAGATTGTATCCATCAAACCCAAATTGCTTTTGAACTTTTTGATACATACTGAAGCCACCGCCCTGCGACCTAACTTGAATTTGACAGAGCGCTTGTCTAATTTCATAGATAAAAAACAAAACCTTTACTGTGTTTTGTTGTCGTTTCAGTCTTACTTTTACATGCTTCATGATATTCCAAGTATGAGGTCAAGGGTTACACATATACAATCCAGGTTGCAGTGAGGTCTCATTGCAATCACCACCGGGTGGAATGATAGCCTAACAGACGGTACAATGTTAGCTTCAGCATAAGGGTGTGCGCCTTTTCCCTTTCACAATGTAGAATTTGCCGCTGAATCATCATACTAACTCAAGCGGTGTCCTTTTCATGTACGGTTAGAATTTGATTTGCCACTTTTTAACACTTTTCAGAACATTCGCTGGTTATAAACTCTAAATGAAATGTTCCAGCTATTCCCGTTTTTTTTCGCATATCTTTAACGTTATCTATGGTACATTGTGTATGGTGTATACGTTTTGTACCCAACAGATATTAAAGTAGCCTACCGCAGACTTGGGTCTTGCCCGGTTCGTACCTACAAGCGAACAGGGCAACCCTGCGGCAATACATCACCAAATAGAACTATTAGATTGACAGCCACATTGGTGGCGGCTATCCCTGGTCGTGGCTAACCTGAGAGCAACTTGATGAAAGGACTATTCACTGGTCTAAATCGATTCTCCAAGCTCAAACATCCAGAGATATCGTCCCCTGTAAGTTAGCGAAAAGACAGAGGATTGTTTGTTCGAAATTCTGCTACTCTGAGCAATGATATTGTGTGGGAAATATCTCTTTGGAAAGCGAAGGAAGTGGGTTGTTCATGTATATTTCCTTTGGGGGAACAACATTGAGAAAATTGGCGGAAAAATTGCTAGAACCCACCTATCGACAGTCCTATCAATCAGATCTGGCAGCACGTCAGATTCGATTCGGTGATGTAATCAGGAAAGTTTGCACTTCAAATGTTAGTTCTATTTACAAACAATTTTGCGGAAATTCTGTCTCTTTGAAAAGCTAAGGGTTGTGAGGATTTTTCATGTTTATTTTCGAGAAGGGACAACATTCAGAAAATAGGCGGGGACATTGCTAAAACCCGCCTGTCGTCAGACGGTCTTGTCAGTCAGATTCGATTCGGTGAAGTAGCAGGAAAGTCTGCATTTCAAATGTTAGTGCTATGTACAATCTATTTTGTGGAATATCTGTCTCTTTGAAAAGCTTTGGATTTGCCATTTTTTTATTTCTATATTAAACGTTAAAGGGAGAACGTTCTGAAAATAGGCGGGTAAAATTGCTGGAACCCGCCTGTCGTCAGACGGTCCTGTCAGTCAGGTCTCGCGGGACTTCAGATTCGATTCGGTTTGGAGAAGTTGTTGGGAAAGTCTGTATTTCTAAATGTTAGTGCCCCGCCCGGTACGGAGTTATAGCGACCCTCGGCGAGACTTCAACCCACAGACAGGCCACCTCGTTTTCCTGTCTGGCGGGAAAAAAGCTTAAACCCTGACCTAAACTCAGACAATCGGACGATTCTTTTACCGAGCGGGCTGCTCGCTGACTCATCTATCGTGGAATCCGTGACATCTTTTTGGACAGAAAAAGATAGCACTCTGCCCAACAAGAAATACTCAAGCTTAACCACACTACCAGTCGTCAACTCATTGTGGTTATCCCTGTGCATTTTAGACGTTGTTATGATTTGTTATTTCTTAAAACACAAATTACTTGCTGACGTAGCGTTGTTGAGTAACAGTCAAACACCTGTTTTACGATTCCCGTTTCAAGGGAATCAAAATTAGAAAAGCAAGCGTTTTTCTGTCACCAAGTAGTTGGATACAGGAACTTGTCGATGATTTAGAATAGATCTCATATCCTCATATGAGTTTTTGAGGAACGTGGGGCGGGGATAGTGATTATGGATGAGGCAAGCAGTAGCTTTTGTTGGGTCAGACTCGACGTTAAGATTTTGACATGTCCTGTTTTCAGAATGTTGATTTTTCATGTACAAAATTTTGATAGTCTGAATTTCCAGTCTATCACTGGCAATACTGTTTCCGTGGCACGATTGTAGCACAGTTCCAGGACGTGTGCTATTTTTCTTCTTCTCTCCCAGCCCGAGCTCGAGCTCAGGTGTGGCAGCTGTGTTATGTAGCCCTGAACATCCCCGCCCGTTGTCAGGACCCACCTCGGCGCAAGGTGAATATATCAGCGCCGGTGGCACGACTGTTGACCTCGGGAAGGCGGGGTAATGGCCCTCGGTCCCACGGGGAGACATCCATTATCAGTAATATCACGTTTAGTGGTGGTCCGTGATGGCGATCCCAGGCCTTACCTCGCGAGAAGGCATAAAATGTCACCCGTGAAAACGGTCTCCGGTCTCCCGTCTGTCATCGGGGCCAGCTCTCCCAGAGCCTCCCGGCCCAAAATGTCACGTTTGGTTTCCAGACAGCCCGGCAAAATGCGATCCCCATATGTCTGCTACAGGCACGAGCCTCTTGTGCAGGGGAGGGCTGGGTTGTTTGTGATGTGGGATGGGGTACGTGTCTTCTTCAGTCGGCATTGGGCAATTATTCAAAGCTTTATGTGGTGATAAACTGCTCTCCGACTAAAAAAGAATAGGATCACTGTAATTTTCCACTAAATCAGTCCTCTTCTGATCCAATTGTTCTGGACACGTGACTCCATGCGCGTGTGACGTCAGCAATCGGTCAAAGGTTGTTGGAGGTCGGTATCGGCCCCCGTCCTCATGTGAACTTTCACGCTGGTTCAAAGGTTCATGAAATGCAAAAATGTCATATATCTTCTGCAAAAGCTTCAAAGACCAGGTGCAAACAAGTCATCACTAGGACGCCAAAGACACATTTTGTATGTACACTGCTCCTTTACTCATCACAGTTTTATCATCTCGAAATTTCGTTCTATAACTGTGAATCGTTATTAAAGGTGTGTAGATAATTTTAGACAATTAACGCAATGTCCTATTGGAAATGTAGCATTCTGTTTAACTTTCATATTCATTGTACTTGATAATATACTATTCCTTTATGCCCGAGTACAGAATTGTACCAAACTAATGATGGGTCGACTCTTTCACGATACCGGGATTCTGCTGGCTAGTGGTCAGTGGTATCGATGATAAGAATCCCCATTCAAAGCGTTTGGTCGTTACTGAGGAAAAAAGTTTTAATTGCACATGTAGCTGACCATATTTTGCCCGATACAGTTATAGGAAATATCTTTCATATATTGCCCCCAGAAAGTATAGAACATGGATCGCTACTAAAATAACTCACGGTCGGGGGCAAGGGGTGTTATCCACAGATTTTTGTAACATGCACACGACTATGTCATGGATGTGTCAAGAAATGTCACATCATATCATCGCAAGTCTGTCTCTTTATGGCCATTTAAAGACTTCCAGCAAATTTCCATCACTTGGTGATGGAACTTGGAACATCATGTTTGATCGACGTTAACCTGCTTTCAGAAGAGTTTCATATTCAGCACCCCATGGTGAGAATGTGGAGTTCTATATTTATTTTACTGACCCGGCTATTTTGACGAGGACACTCGGCCGCAAACTATGCAATGTAGCGTCTTATATTTCATACCAGGCATGGGTCCGCCCGTATATTGTCAAGAACGGACGTGTATTAACTATGCGGACTGCACCGTGTGTATCTAACCCTCCATTTTTGTACACTGACACTTGAATATTAAGGATAACAGTCAACACGCCGATTTGTTTGTGAAGGGCTAAAGAAAATATCCTCCTAAATTGTGCGACATATTTCTTTCAAAGGCTGAAAAATAGCACGTTAGTGGCCCGTCTGGGTGGTATAGGAGACCCTATGGCCGGGTCAGGACTGAGGGCACAACATTTCTACTAAACCAGACCGTATAATATCGTCCGATTATTACATTTACAGTCACTCGTAAGAAGTTCTTTAAATATCGAAACAGTAGAAGGATAAAACCGTTGTGCGTGTTTCATTGGAAAGCTACGTCCAGAAAAAAAGGCGACAATGGGTTGGCGATTACATCTTTAGTAGAACATTGAAAAATGAATTGCAATATGTTCCAATTTATATTTGTCAATTCATGTGTCTGAAAATTCTGAAGGATGAACCTGTGTCAGTGCTCAGTTGAAAGCATTTAGCTAATTTAATAAAAGTACAACACTGCATCGATGAAGGAAGAAGAGAACAAGACAAAATGCAAGAAATGGGACGACATGTTGAACTTGAAGAAAAAATCTCCAAATTCATAGAAGTGATATGATTGACATTCGGAAAAGCTAGGCAACGCAATAGAATTTCTTTTCATCGAAACAGTTGTTGAACAACTTAAAACAAAACGAAAGTCCGGGTGAAATATATTTTCTGTTGGATGTGGAAACGGGAATCCCTGGGTCCCGGGAGAGGTCGGCAATTCTCGGCTGCAGTTCGCGATCCGCGCATTCCTCGCGAGACTTCAGGTACCGCGACACGAGATCTGGGCTTCACCTGCTGAAATCCGATCCCAGCCACATTTTATTGCGCATGCCTGGCTTGACCTGCCCGGCTAAGTGCAATGGAAATAGAAAAACAGAAAAGCATTAGAGACTCCGTGGACAGAAGTAAAGGCACGTACCGTTAGCCATGATAGAACGTTACTGAATATATTGTCGGATAACAAGTCTAGCCGGAAGATTTAGCTGTCGCAAGGGTCGCTAATCTGCTTGTCAAGTTGGGCTAAATCCTGTCTGTGCAGTTCAGAGTTTACGGAAAACAACTCTCAACTGTCCACCAGCGCGTGACTTCGACAGACTGTCGCCACAACAGATAAAACCAACAACATAACCCGTAAAAATACAAGCAACGCTGGCTGGAGATATTTCTGTATAGTGCATGTATATCATTATAAACAAACATAGGCATTTAATTACAACAGGTTCCTCTACACTCGGTGGTATATTGAGGACATTGTCTTTCCTTTGATATTGTTAGCATGCGGTTTCATCCATGTTGAAAGTTGTTGGAAGTACAGGAAGAGCCAGGCAATAAAACTGGATTACTTGTAGAAACGGTGGTCCTCTCCTCTCTGCATGAACCCAGCACCTGCTGCTCCTGTGTCATCCGGGTCATAAAAATTGAAAAAGTACCCGGATTCTGCTCTCTGAGAGGTCCGCGGAGAATGTCAGCAGGCCTGACCCGTCCAGCTCGTGCCGTCACTCATTCATATTTATAGATTATTCTAAGAATATTTTGAAAGCCGCTGATGGCATGTCGAAATTGTATAAATCGTTGCGTCCTGACAGCTATTAAGAATACCAGTTTGTTGTTGTATCTGAGCTCGTAGCAATATGCCAATGATCTTCTTTCGATGACGGTTGGCCAGGATTACAAAATGATGCAGTAACTTTATAGTCCACATGTGTAACACGATTTTTTATATCTCCGAGACTTATATCTCCGAGACACGCAGTGGTACATTTGTTTCGGTCATTCACATCGGTCATTCACATCCAAACCGTGAAAATTGCAGGTCATTTAAGTTCACCATCCGCGCATGGACACTGATGCTTAACAATTCCTATCTGTTGCGAAATAAACACTTTTACACTTACATCATTAAGATGAACTTCACCACACACAATCATACTATTTGAAAAGTTAACGGTCACTATTAAAGAATGTCTAGTCTTTCCGGTGTTGTAGTACGTGCGTCGCAAGTACAACAGCCAGTACAAACGTCAACATGGAACATTTATTCACTTGTTCATTCCAACCCGGTGCATCTTACCATCGTAACAAGCAACATTCGCAAAGTTTGGGATCGCCTGTCGCTCTCCTATTTATCTATTTGCGGAAGGAGTCCACCCATATGACACCCATTGCTCTCCTCCGCTCTACCGCAGAGACGTTTCGGTTTGACGGATGAGCCACAAGTGCCCACGCGCCTGGCCCGAGCGGCGTGGCGGGGGTCGCCCTTACCGGGCAGGACAGGCCAAACTTGGCAGACGGGTCTCGTGTGGTGGCAGAATAATGAAGAAGAAGCGAAAAGTTCAGCCATACGCAGGAATGAAAACATCCACATGGGGCCGGAAAACGTACCATATTTAGCAAGCTGAAATCTGGATGATGAGGTCCATGTGGGTGCTATAATCTCCGAAATGATGTTCTTCAATCTTGTCTTCAAGTCTAGATTAAAGATTGTCGACTTTCAAAATTTTTGGGTTAAGGCCGAAGGCATACATATGGCGTAATACAAAAGAAATCCCAGAGTGCTGTTGCCCTTAACTTTGATGACATTGTTTGTTACCATGGAAGAACAGGACGCACACACTGACTGTATATAATTATTGAATAAGACCTCGGGAAAGAATTACCAATTGCAATAAACCTATTATCATATACAGAGGTTTTTTTTCTATTTACCCGTATTAATTTAGAAACCAAAAAAAAAAATAGTTTTCTCTATCACAAACCTGTAACTATGACCGCATCATAACTCAAACTTTATTTCATTTCTATTGCATGTTTTAAGAGGGCCAAGTTCGCCTGTTACACCGGGAGCTCTCCTAAACATGAACCGGTATGATGCGTATTTCACTGGCTTATCGCATAGAAAAAACTACAGAGAATGGATACTGTCCTGGAGTAGAACGATGTTTTTACATTGACTAAGAAAATTCCTTTTTTTCGCGTGGAGATATATTTTCATGTATTGGCCTAGGTAGACGGCAAACGCATCTTGAGAACCGGGAACGAGCTTCATCGTGACCTCGCTCTCTAAACACGCCTCTCGACCCCAGGGTAGCGCGGGCCGGGAACACGTGACACCCAGACAGTTGGCGCCGGGAATTCCCTTTCTGAGTTTCTCCCGGTCACCCTACACCGCTTCTGGGGGTCTTCCAGTGACGACTGCACCGCCAACTCACTCTTCATACAGCTCACAAACATGTGGCAAGGAATTACAAAGGAAACATACACAAGATTCTCTAAGCTAAGCCGTGTATCACATCAGATAAACTATCTCAAAATACGGTCTATTGATGTTGACGTGAACGTGAGCCAAAATCAAGTTGTGACAACAAGTGAGATCCTGTTGTCTGTTTTACAAGAATAGGAACTACAAAATAACATCTGATTTGGTCACATTGATGACATCCTCTGGGCACCCCAAAACTGAGGTAAAAACATTCGGAAAGAGGTTATGAAGGTCGAAGAAATGACTGAATATGATATAAACAATGGATTCAATAGATTCTTTTTCTTTCACATCACATCGCAAATACATTTCCAGCTTTGTTGCAATTAGCCACAAAATCATGTCAGCATGTTTTACATTATTAGAAAAAGAGGCATATACTTGCGCATTTGGAAGCTTTTTGTACAATTTGCACTATGGTCTCAAACGTTTTTGGGAACGGATCACGGATGGCATCCATATAATCAAGCCATTGCTGTCTTATCAATATCGCCGGAAACGCGTTATTCTACCGATATCACGATTCGATCATTGATTAATTCTTGTATTGATAGATGATTGTCTGTAAGTAGTGCTGTATGTGGGAACCATCACGCCTACTTTCGCCATAACCACGTTATCCTGCCATACGTGTTATCCGCAGGGAAGTGAGGATAGGGAAAACACACATGTCATTTGTCATGCAGATATTTCTCACTCAGGTCAGTCTGGTAAAGCGGATCAGAAAACTTGATGACCGCGGCTATCGGATTATTGCGTGTGATGTTTTATTTTGACTATTTGAGTAAAATCGCACAATTCCCTCAGTCATGTGGAATTTGTATTACTTCCCTGTCTAAAAAAAGAACCCGACTAGTCTGGATATAGCTAACGCTATTATTTGAATTAGTACTATTATCATGTCAATGACAATTGTCAAACATATGTTTCCTTTGCCAAATGTTTTCTTCTACCATATAACGTTATATGTATGTTTCCCAGACACCAACTTTCTATGAAACTAGGTTCAGTCAAACTGAACTCCGGGACAGAAATAGATAGATTATGGGCATTTCCCCCCACTATATCGTACCAAATATCATACATTATACATACAAAGTGAGACAGTTTTCGCACGTCTCTTGAATCTTTTGATTCAAAATGAAATCTCTTGATTAAAAAAAAAAGTTAACCACATGGGGTCAGCTTATGAACATTTACAAGTAGGACTTCTTCCCTTGAAATAGTAGGGCTTCGAATGGGAAACCATCGAGGCACATCCTTTGCCAAGTCGACGCTAATATGACATAAAATTAGAGTTGAGGTGTCCAGAGAGAACTGCCCCCGCAACCATTTCCCACAAAAGTCGCCATGACCTTGCGAAGTTATGTAATATGTGTGACCTGGCCGCCATGTTCGTGTGAAGCCATAGAGGTGACGTCATGTGGGGAGGGGCACTTTGCATTCGGGAACAAAAGTCAAGTGCATTGGGGATGTCATACGGATCATATTACGTATGACAGACTGTTTGATAGGCAACAAGAGAAACAGAAGTTATTGCGTTTTATTAGTGTCGCATTTTTTTAGACTAAAACTAGTAAAAGGACTTGAGCGAAATCGGAAATAATTCAACAAAAATTATTGCTAAGTATCTTTATCGTACTTATAGATGCTACTGATAGATTTCGTGCTACCTGCTAGTATATTATACTGTATTGACCATCATTCTAATAATTCATATATCCATCTCATCTCGAGCTCTTTCAGAACAAATTACTATGTTATTGTCTTCAGAACTTCAGGATGGTTGGGACAAAAATAAAATGCAGTGCACCATGCAGACCAAGCACCATCAGATAATTGGGAACAGTCGCCCAGTTGTCTCTGCCATAATGACCGTGGACAACAGCTGACTTGGGCGAAACACCGTCCTAAAAACGGCTGACTTTTCTGTGACGTATTGACTCCACATGTACCAAACTCCCGCATTCCTGACCCACTAATTACGTCATCTGACCCCTCCGTCCCTTCCTCCCCCCTCCCTCCATCTGTCCATACTAAGCAGCTGTGCGCGGCAGGACGGTAAAGCGATCTCCCGTCTTCTCCAAGATTTCGGCTCGTCTTTGTTTTCTTATGACCCGGGAGCGTGCGGCCTCCCCTCCCCCATCCCTCCCCTCAAATTGCCTCAATTTGGTCCCCTCTGAGATGCCTGCATCGCGAGTTTTTATTATGTTACACGGACAGATGTGGTGGTGGGAGGGGCAGGCCCCGGGGTTGTGTGTATCTAGACTTCACGTTGAGGAAATCTAGCGTCTAATCAACTTTTACCGCACAATTACGGCCAAATTTCAAACAGACTTGATTCAAACCAGAGCTATCTAGTCCAAAAGCACGAATACATCAAACAGCTAATAACCACACTGCTTGTTAATAGTCACAATGGTAAACACACTGTTTGGAACACTGTTTGTTAGCAAGTAATGGACACTGTTGTTGTTAGCGAGTCTTACATAAACTATAAACGGTTTGAACGATCGGAGACAATAACAACGAAATAGTCTGATTTTCTATCACTTTTATTTGATACTCCTCTCTCTTTGGTTTGGGTAGAAATGATCTTCGTTGCGTTCTTTATAAAGGTTTGATCTCTGAATGAACGAGTAAAATAAACTTTTCTGACCGTTTCTGTCATTGAAACTGGGGTTAAAGACCAAGAGCATGTGCGAAGAAGATGTAGCAAGGTCTAGACCTTCTTTTACGATCTGTGTGGCTTGTGGGCATGTCTGTTTTTGTGGGTGGGAAAATAAATATCTCACCATGTTGTGAGCAAACTTCCTGCTACCAAATGTGTAAATCGTATATCCCAAGCTCCTAAATATCTCTCGCGTTGTCGTGCGGAATTGACTCCGGAGTCTATAATTACGTGATTCGCACCAACTTGACGGTGCATAATACTCTATTATCGCCTTATCGACACATCGATACGGTAGTAAGGTCCGTCCGAACGGGGTGAGCTTGCAGGGGGTGGGGAACACCCGTGGGGCTGCCTGCCTCCCCTCCTGTGCCTCTGGCCAACACTCCTGCCTGTGCCGTTGAGACGGAACACATTGCTACAGGCCCGAGCACAAGTGTCGGCAACATGTTCGCTACATCTCCCATTTGTCGGCCGCAAGCCTCCCCC
Source organism: Branchiostoma floridae x Branchiostoma belcheri (assembly GCA_019207045.1). NCBI lineage: Eukaryota > Metazoa > Chordata > Leptocardii > Amphioxiformes > Branchiostomatidae > Branchiostoma > Branchiostoma floridae x Branchiostoma belcheri. The sequence continues at coordinate 7,813,533 of CM033028.1, forward strand.
GAAATTCCAGGGCGCGGGCAAACCCTCCCCTAGGATGGAACCGTTTTAGTTCAAGATCTTCTTTTGAGGTCGCTTATGGTTCCGAACGGCGCCGTTTCTGAATAACGACTTCCTGATGTTTTTCCGACGGTCGTTTGCTATCTCCCTACCCCATCACACCTCTGTCACTCAGACAGGATCATTCAGCGTGAGAAAAATTAATCCGACCGAGATACCAAACTCACACCAAGCGGGTCACCGGATTGAGACCCGACCCGACTCAGACCTTCCTAATTTTTCACAGACCGAATCTTTACAAAGCTAGACCTGTTTCCAAGAATTCTAGCAAGGAGGTTAAAAAGATATATTTTAACCTCCTTTGACGTTGTATATGGCCAACATGACCACGAATAAATTTTATCTAAGCGGTAGACCCTGGGACACAGGGCATGTTGGTCCTAGACTAGAGCCAAGGGCCTGGTCTGTGTAGGCTCATCAAAAACGTCTGGCATCAAGACTTTTTCAAAGCATGAATACTACTGCTCACCACACTCACTGAGTATCTTCTTGTATGCCCTGTTGTTAGATACGATCGAGTCTACTTTATATTCGTTATCGTGCTGTTTTTTCACAACATTTGCTTTCAAACAACAAACTTATTCATGTATAATCCTATCATTTCGCTCTGTTCTCTCCGTTCAGTTGACCCCGTTTCGCAAATGTATTATATGCGGCAATAGAGTGCTGTTTTGCCCATGAATGTATGTGTAAACAGGTACACTGATCGCGAGTGCTCATCATTGACTTCACGACTTCGCTTGCAATGTTTGGCAGTGTGAATAGGTTATACTTCTAGTAATACACAGACCAGCCCATCGACTCAAGGGCCATCATGCGCTCCAAGGATATTTTACCACACATACGCTACGTTAGACTTAGAGTCTTAGAGTCTATGATATTTGAGTTGGATGGTTGAAAACCTTTTCTCTAGTGTTCCTTAAATCATTCCTTCACACCTTCCATGCATCCGTCTGTTTTCTATCCACAAATTTTCAATTCCATAACTTTGTGAAGAAAGCAGAGAAAAGGAAACGACCCCACAAAAGTTGCTGTACGACAGTACGAAGTTCATCACAAAACCAGTTCAGACTCGAGAACACTCGGTGCAAGGAAGTGACTTGCGAGCCCCCTCAGAGGAACCGTTGCCACGGTAACGGGTTGAAAATGATGCTCCCTGTTGACGGGACCACCCTGAGTTCAAATGTGGAACACGTGCGGGTCCCGGGCAAGCTGCAAGCCGCGAACAGTCTCTCCATTCAGGAAACTCCCGTCCATCAAAGTATTAACAAGCCACAAATCGTCTTACCACGCGCAGTCAGCCACATCTGTTGGGCACAGGGACCCCTGTGTTGTGGAATCACCGTGAACTTCGCTCTTATCTTCGTTGGACTTGTGAATCTATCTAAATGAAAATATTATACAAGGTTTTCAAGTGCATGTGTACTGCCTAGGGTGGCTTAAAGCCTGATAAATGATAACCATCTTCACAGTGTTCAAATCTTCAAATAGGACTTCTGGCAAATTTTCTCGGCTGACATTTTAAAAAATCAATATTTTGGTTTTACACATACTATGTTATCACTATTCGTGAGAAAAAGAAACGCTTGTAGTGTAGCATATAGGTACAAACTAACCGCAAGTACGTGTATATAGTTACTTATCATCGCGATAATTGGCCGGCTCTAGACTTTCCTGTGAGAACGTGACCTCTAATGATGAGGTCAAGGGTAAGGGTGATGCACTTGGTCACGTAGTGGAACCCACCCTCCTCCCCCTTTGTTTTCCCTCCATACGAACTTGTCATCTGCCTCTTGTTGTCTTTGCACTTGTCCAGTCCGTCATTTGTGTGGATCTGGTGTATTGGTTGGTCGTGGTTTATTTATGTGCTGATGTAAGGTTTGATACAGACCGACGGCAACTGTTGTTCTTGGAGGCGTTCGTCCTCTCCTACTGCCGTGTGTCAACATGACGAGATGGCGATGGTGTTCGTGGTGGGGGAGGGGTGGAGGCATAGTCAGGCGCGCACACCCAGAAACTTTATCATTCATGGTCTCTACAATACTTCGGCTTGGCCGAATAGTAATAGGGGACTTTGGCCAAGTTAGGAATAAAAGTCTAGTAGGAGTTAATTGGCCTAGAAGTGAACTGAGCGGCGGATAGACTGTAAAAGACTAAATCCTATGCTAACTTATTTGTCCCCATTTGGCCAAATTCTTCTCTTTTTCATCCAGCTGACACGTCTGCTTGGAGACTAGAATTTCTTGTGTCCGGCTGATAGCTTTACGAGAAGGATGGGTGAGGTCATGATCAAAGCCGCAGGGCTGACATCAGTTAGCATTTTACCATCGCCAATATCGACCGAAGGAGGCCATGAGTATGAGTGTATGTGTAACAGTTACACAGCGAGTTCGAGAGAGGTCGTCCTAGGCCAGAGCAAGAGATGGTCGAAACAAATAAAAGTGTAAATGGTGAAGTAATCAGTTTAGTTCAGTTCAGTTCAGTGATAACCCGTGTAATTCCAAAATAAAAGATCATGTCTTGTGTGGACAGTGTTATCAATCGATGTGTATGATGATGTTACAGATATCTAGTCCTACCGGATGACGTTGTCAGCTAACGAGACACCGGAAGCTCGAGGGGGGTCTTTCAGGGGATTTTTCGAGCCCCTAACGTCCTGAAGACTTCCACCCCCTCCATGCGCACTCCCTGCGTTCCGAAACTACTAGTATCACTTGGATAAATTTTGACAAACTTGAATCACTTTTCTTCTCTTAAATTCACTTTCAAACAGATATGACTTTCCAGAACTTAGGGATTGAAAAATATCGGTCTAATGCGTATGTACAAGGAACAACTGTTCCGCCATACCTTCTACTGTTGGAGCGAGAATTGTTTTTTAAGAAATGCATAAATGTACATTTCCTACGACATTTCTGTTCTTACGTGTTCGACTACTGATTCCCTAGCAATAGTACTTTGTTCGTCTCCTTTTTTCATCATGATTGTGTTAGTCAGTGTTAATCAAAGCCATGCCGATCCCGGTATGTGTTTCTCCGTGTCTGTCACCGCCTTGCGGACACCTTTCACAGGGCGCATATAACTTTCTCTCGCCCTGGAAGCTGTGTGTGTGGCGTGCGGAGGAATCCCAGTGGTTCCGCTCAGAACCTTATCTTGTGGCGAAGACGACTCGCTTTTCACTCGTCTTGTAATCTTCTTAGAGGCAGACGGTCGCTTCTCATCACCTCAACGGATCTTTCTTCGAGTTATCGCGATAGCACTATGTTTTAGGCAGTTGGGTAGTCTAGAGTAGATTTGTAGAATAGAGTAGAGTTGTAGAGTAGAGTTAGAGTTGTAGAGTAGAGTTGTAGAGTTGTAGAGTTGTAGAGTAGAGTAGAGTAGAGTAGAGTAGAGTAGAGTAGAGTAGAGTAGAGTAGAGTAGAGTAGAGTAGAGTAGAGTAGAGTAGAGTAGAGTAGAGTAGAGTAGAGTAGAGTAGAGTAGAGTAGAGAGTAGTGTAGAGAAGAGTAGGGAAGAATAGAACATACGTAGAGTAGAGATCAGTAAAAAATAAAAGAGCAAAGAAGGGTAGAGCAGAGTAGACTTTGTTAATAGTTTTCCCTGTAAATCGTCTCTACTGTCACCGGCTTCTGTGCAGGGTTAAAAAGATCAGTACCACTATCATGATGAATTGCTCGGTCCGAACAGTTTGGGGTTGTCTGGAGAGGTGCCCCCCTCCCACCCCGCGCCATGTGTCCAAACGTGCTGAAAGCTGCCTGTCCAGTTTCCGTCCAAACCTGCTCTCAGTAAAGTCGGTCTTCAGACACCCAATCCCGCAGTTCAGATCGGCACATCCGTAAGGCTTCCTTCAAAGTCACCATCACAGCAAGTTCTCCCAGAAACCCGACACCGGTGGTCAGGAGTTTGTGACGTGAACATGAAAATGTCACAGACTCACTGATTCAGCTTTGTTGGCCGATTGTACTGGCTTTGGTAACTTTGGTTCTTATCTGATTACAATCTTTATGATCTGTGCTCGAGTGTAGGATATATTATACTAAGTCTCACTTAACATCAATTTTATTACTGACAAACGTGTTTAAAAGTAAGTGATATAAGGCCGCTGCAGAGCACAGGTTCCACGTAAACTTGTTAAAATTCATAGCTACAGGAAATTAGAATAATGTGTCTAAAGCAGGACAAATCCTCCCCCTCCCCCACGGATCTGCGGACAGGTGCACCAGGTTTGATATGTCATACCGTGAGCCTTGAACGCGGCAGGAAATTCCAACATGTGTCCAGGGGCGTTAAAATACACGCTTTCTGCTGATGGGCCCGAATGTGGTGTACTCGTTGTTTTGTGTGTCCCATCCTTGATAATCGCGAGTTGTAATGATTTGTTTACGGTTAGGTTGGGACAGGGAATTCTCGCATCTACTGTTGTGTTGACAAGTGTTTTACAACCATTGCTTACATCAATCGCACGTAACTTTGACAACACATGTTACGCGCGAGTCTCTATCATACTAGTAGTAAGATAGCATGAATGAATGAATGGATCAATGAATGGATGGACGAATGAATGAATGAATGAATTAATGAATGGACGAATGAACGAACGAATGAATGAATGAATGAATGAATGAATGAATGAATGAATGAATGAATGAATGAATGAATGAATGAATGAATGAATGAATGAATGAATGAATGAATGAATGAATGAATGAATGAATAGAGTAGAGTAGAGTAAAGTAGAGCAGACGAGCTGAGTAGACTAAAGTGCAGTATTGTACAGTACTTTGCCTGTCAGTTTCCCCACCAGTGACAGGTCACCATAGCACAGTGATTCTTCACGGTACCTACCCTGGCGACAGCAGGCCTGTGCCTCCTGCTCTCCCGTGTCTCTGCACCGCCCCGTGAAATGCGTACAGTCCCCGTGGCCTCCTTACGAAGGCAAGTGTGCGTCTGATGTTTCAGTGGACCGTCACCCCTCCTGACCTCTGCTTGGTCAGCGCATGATGGTCCTACTCAAACAAAAAGTGGAAACGTTGGTTTTTCATGTTCGCGGTTTTCGTGGTGACCTCATTCAACGCGAATTCAAAACCACCGCGAACATTTTTGTTTTGTCTTCTGCCCAACTACCCCCTTGTTTCAACACAAAAACTCCATCTTCTCCCCACCTAGAAATTTATCCCCGCGCACAATTTCCCCTTTTACAAACCCTGTCCATGTTAGATGGCTTCGGAAGGTCATGTGCTCAAAAGTTAACATTCTACATCTTCGTGCGCAACTTTTGGGCAGATTTCACCAATGTCACGGCTTGAAGTTTATTTTAATTACTATTCTGGACACTGTCTGAAAGCGTCATTGTTGCAATGACGTGAGACTGTCTGTTTATTCCGCTGACGTCTACGAGGCCTGAAAATAGTCACTGTCTGTTCCTGTCGTTTAAACAATGATTTGACGTAGTCAGGGACAAGGATGAAGATGAAACTTCGCGGTCAACTCGAGCTTCTCGCGAATTAACAAAAGTATGAAACCAGGACAAGCTGCTAAGAGGCTCAAACCTATGTTACTTCTCACCTTTGCCTTACACTATCCAATAAACTAAACTGACCCAGGCCTTATTGCTTTCTACCCGGAACGGCGACCTCTGACCCCCTGAAACCTGACAGAAATGTTGGATGGCTGCCGTGGCCCAGTCTGACCTTCCAATTACGCCGTAAAATTAGGAGAACTTGGAAGACAATCAGCACCTGGTGGCAAAGGTCTACTGACTGTTCATCGCCTTTTACTTTTGCTATTGCTCTGCTGCTTGTGTTATAGATGCATTCATCTAGAATCGTATATGCATATACACGTACTGTAATAGTATCTAATCTCCAAGCAGATGCAGGTATAGAGAACCTGGAGAGTCTTGACGTTTTCTGACATACTTGCATCATGGTACTATGGGGCTGGGATCACCCATGTAATGTTCATCCCAAAGTCTGCGATATTTTGCGGACAGAAGCATTTTCTTTACACAGATCGGCACACAGTGTACAACAAAAGGCTCAAAGTTTGCAACATGTTAAAAGAAAAATATACTCTAGATACTAGCTAAAAAGTAATTAAGTTAGTGAAGTTGTTTCCTGGAGGGGTATTTGCCATTTTGATAACCTTTCGTCTTCCGTAAAGAAGCTGCTCGATTCTTCAATAGATAAAGCAACTGTGAGTAGATGTTGATGTTCGGGGCTGTTTGAGCTCGTTTCTCATCGGCCATTACATCACAATGGCATCATAATGTAGAAAATGGGCAAAGACGCACAGACAGTTGCTCAAACCAAATATACGACTAGACAGACGCTTTCATGCAATGTTTGAGATAATTAGATTATGTCATTCCACACTTCCAGTCAACAGTTCCGTCTCACGTCCTACGACAATAGTTGCGCGTGATGTTTTATTGGACAAACCTGGGAATAAAAACTGCGACAAGATCTCCTGATGCCCCTGGGAACGGGAAGGTGACAGGCGTGCTCGTTCCCTGACCCCGTCCACTCGGCCATGAAATGCGCGATAAGGGCCCGCGACCACCTAGTCACGAGTAACCAAGGTGATTCGGTGTAGGTTTACCTGGGCGATTCTTTGATTGATGATTCACTTGCTACAGCCGTTGCAAAAGTATACAAAAACAGGCACAGCGTGCGTGACGTATGTTATAATTGTCTAGACACTTTCAAGTTCAACTTGAAGTGGACTTGAGTAAGTTCAACTTTAAGTGTACTTCAAGAGTCAATGGCTTTTTATATGTGATGTTTCAATCCATTACGACACTCAAGAAGAAGTGTGACGTTTCGGCAGGTAGAGGGTTCCCCTAGCTGGACCCCTCGATAGTTAGGCCCAGTCACCTACGTCAAACAATTGTCTTACGACCGAAAGAACAAAATTCGGCCGTCTTGTTACGGAAACGGCTGTCTTAGATCTTTGTCGGTGGTTGGTTTGGTCACAGCCTGCTTGAAACTTCTACGACTTCAAAATCGTACGACGGTCGACGGACGACAAATGTAACATCGCTGTTTAATAGAGGTTATTCTCGCTTGCAGGAGTACTCGCTGTACTTTTTTTTAAAATGAGTACAGCGAGTACTCCTGCAAGCACGCACTTTCCTTTGGGAATGAACAGATCCAACCCATCTCTCACTGGAAAACAAGGAACGACGTCTTCTAGGCAAAACGAAGAAACTACAGATCGCGCCTTTCTTTATAATGGTGCGTTAGGCTAGCACCATTCCAATTTCTGTATCTTCTGGAAGGTGACAACCCGATGGCGTGAGAGAAAACGCTCATTCACTCTGAGAACAAAGCTGTGAATGGGGAGATTTGAGCATCAACAGCCAACAAAAGTCACAGAAAGTCGGCCCAACACCTGTCTGACGTCAACAACACACGCCAACAAAAGTTTGGAAACGTCTGAGTCAAACGACAGGCACGTCAAGCCTCGCACTCCTCCTCTCTCTCCACCCCTCATTCTCTCATTCTCTCACTCTTAGACTTGGAATCACGCACCTTTCACACCTGTGGATGGCGAGGTCCTGAAGCTAAGTTTAGCAGCCTCGCTGTGTGTGTAGGAGTTTAATCTGTGCATTATGTCCGAGCAGCGAGGCAGCACACAGAATATTATGGCCGATGACGGACACTCGATCTCGTGCTAATTTAAAGGTGTTGGGCTTACCCCGTACAAAGACTCGATTCTGTGGCCGGTGGTAACGAGGGATTTTTGGGGTCGCCGGACCAGAAATGCGCCCCATCTGTGCGACCTACACGCACGTGTGCCACGGGAAACGTGTTTTTCTGGGAGGATTTCGCCTCACAAAATGAGAAAAGTGGTCTCCCCTATTGTCTAGTGACTTGCTGTCACTGATGCAAGCAGGATCGCTATCAGAAACGATTAGGCGTATGACTTCTGCATGAATGCACCCCCAAATGATTCACTGTAGTCGTAACTTCACACGGTATAAGCGAACGAGTAGATAAAGGTTCGCAAGTACACTTTGAATACGGATGTTGCACTTTTATATTACGCCTAGACTTTTGCGCTTTTCTGTGTCAGTCTCTAGCTTGACTTGCCACCACCTTTCCCGCTTTGGCACTATTCAGTCATACTGAAACAGAGCTGTCACAAGAAGTGGTGCAACATTTAAAACGTCAGTCCTAATTGAAGATACATGCAGTAACTGCCGCACAACATTTCATGTGTGGATTTTCTGAAGTAGTTCGATTATCTTCGGGCTTTTCAAAGTTTTTTGTTTGTGCCATACTGAGTACTACTCCTAGCTTTCTAACGAACGACATGTGACACGCTACAATAAAATCGTAGTATCGTAAGATAATAGTCATAATATTTTTCCCAGATACAGGTGATGGATTTAGAGGACAAAATCAAGGTTAGACGTCCGGGAGTAATAAACTCTCTCAAGTTTGATGCACACGTCTTTTCCGTCACGGTGTAAAAACCTTACGAAAACGCACTACCTTTTGCCGTTATATGTCGCCATAAAAGTCTCAGATTGATAGAACCAACCGCCTACTCTCCAAGCAGAAGTTGGTGTGGAAGATTGCACTCCCCGCTAAGTGCGGACAGAGAACCGCAGATATGACAAAAAGGTCACAATCTTCCGCCCCACCAACCTCTGCTTGGAGTGTACCAGTCACTGACAATTATCTTTTAACAGCCTTTTCTGTAACAAGACATTTTGACTTTGTACGACATATGCGCGACTATTCTCGCGAATATCCTCAGTTTGTGATCGCACGACGATCGCTTGACGATCGCACGACTTACGACGAACGGTGATCGGGTCCTCATCCACACACCATCCCGCGCGAAAACTAGACACCGGGCCCCACGTGTGCCCCTGCCGATCCGTAACAGTCACCTGCATGGATCTCACTACCTTTCACAAGAATGAATGTGAAAAACCTCTGGCCGCCGCTTTGATCAAGTATTCTACACGGGAAATTGAAAAGCAGCGAGCATGACGGGGTAGCATGTACCGGTCTTTGAGCGGGCCGTCCCGCCATTGTTACCTGGAGGACGGGTAGAAACGTAGCGCCGCCAGGTGTTCCTTACCTGCTGCAGGTATAGCTTTCAGGTGCGTCATGCATAAAAGGTGTCTCAGGCTGTGGTGCGTGAAACGTCGCTTCCGAACCGCCTTGACCCGTTACCGGGAAAGTTTGGTAACTTTCGGAGAGGGAGGGGAGGTGGATTTATGGGGTTGGGTGTATTTGTGGATTCTGTCAGCGCCCGTAGCGCCGCCACCAGTTTAAGGTTCAAAAGAAAGCTATCATCTGTCGGCGACAATATCACAGCGCATAGACCTAAACAGCGGCTTCGGAATATTTGCTCATGTACTCCAGGCATGTGTGCGGAACTGGCTAAAGTTTGTGGAGGGTTTTCGGGAGCGGGGATGTAGCCGCCAGGGTCTGTCGTCGGACGGACTTGTGTATTGGGCAGGAAGGCGACACCGGGACCGAGTTTTGAGCAATTGGGTGTGTTATATACTCCACGGCCAAATGTTCTGCAGTGAGAGGGTTTGCAAGCATGAAGCATAAAATAAAGTAGATACGTAAAATGTAGGGACGGTAGTGATGATATTTCGGGGGTCCGTCGTCGCGGCAGACGCGCACAGAACATGTTGTAGGTGTCGCGTGGGCGTCATTCCAACGGTGTCATCCTGGAGTGGGGCCATGTCGGGCGGGCTATCAGCATTACGCGGTTCAGTGCAGGTGCGGTAACCCGATAGCCATGCTGTCAACCCCGGAGAGAGGGCCGTGTCAATCACGGCCCGGCCCGCGGGCCCCCTATCACCTTCCCCCGCCGGCCGGCAACCCACCTCGCGCAAACAAACACACAATTGTGACCGAGCTGTTCGCCCCGCCAGCAGACACAGCTCGCTGTTGTAAGTCCGGACCTCTGCGTTATTTATCCAACACGGACCAAATGAAAATGTGCCACTCAACCGTACATCGCTTGTAGACCGACCCCGGACGGGCGACGGGCAGGGATGGGGGACACGCGTTCGTCACTCAAAAACGCGGGAGTTCGCGAAAAAAATGCCGTAGGAAATTGAGAAGCTCCCCTGACGCATAATGCGAAACAGCTGGTACATGGCAGGAGAGCAGGAAGGCAGCGAAAGCCTCGGTCAGAAAGAGGGCGTTATTTTCCTCTCGTCACTCGTCTAACAATGACCTCAATTTGTAGGTTGTTCTCATGTCGCAACGCTGGGCGCTCATCAGCCCTCCAGGCTGTTTAGATTATAGCGAGAAGATTACGGCCAAAAGTGTTTAATCAAGAGTGCTAAGTCCTCTTCAGCGCATTGAAGTAATCTGTTTAGAGGCATTTGACAAGAGGTGGAAAGCAGACGGTGGGGGAAGGGTTGCACGTGAGGGCCACGGCACCCCCCTCACAGCAGGACACTTTAACAAAAGTTACTTCCCAATTATGGTGTTGTTGACTTTGGTGTTGAAATGAACTAAAAAAACGCCAATTAATTTATTCGCTCGTCAAACTAAGGAAGGCCTGACACTCACATCTTTATTATACGTCAACCTATGTGTGTGGTCACCCGATACAAGGGGGGCAAGACGGGCTCTCATTGGTCGAAAGATACGGAGGGGCGGAGCTAGCCGTCCCTTATAAGGCCTCTGCCCACAACAAGGGGAAACCATAGTTTATGTTGACCATTTGTCTTGCCTAGTGAGTCAATACGTGATATTCGGTGGTGAGGTCGGTCGACCAGTGTGTGTTATAGACCCGCTCCACTCGAAACTCTCGCTATAACCGTCCCGTTTTCTCCATGATGCAGTGTGAGACCATGCAGCCGGCGAGGTATCCACCCACCCAGGTCGGACCCGGGTCGCTCGGCGTCGTGTCCTCGCTGTTCGGGGACCAGAGCTCGTACTACCGCCAGCCCCTCAGCAGCTACTCGGGAGTATCCGGCGGCATGCCTGTCGGGATGTATGCCCACGAGCAGTACGGGAGCGTGGCGAGACCGTCGCCTTACGGGCCTGCCTACGCCAGCCACCACCACACCAGCAAGGACATGGTGAAGCCGCCGTACTCCTACATCGCTCTCATCGCCATGGCCATCCAGAACGCTCCCGACAAGAAGGTAACTCTGAACGGGATTTATCAATTTATCATGGACAGATTTCCGTACTACCGAGAGAACAAGCAGGGATGGCAGAACTCCATCCGACACAACCTATCTCTGAACGAGTGCTTCATCAAGGTACCCAGAGACGACAAGAAGCCAGGCAAGGGTAGCTACTGGAGTCTGGACCCAGACTCTTACAACATGTTCGACAACGGTAGCTACCTGCGCCGTCGCAGGCGGTTCAAGAAGGCCGACGCCGTCAAGGAGAGGGAAGACAAGGTGAAGAAAGACACCGATCGCCAGCAGCAGCAGCTCAAGCAGCAGCAAGAGGTGGCAGACGCCAAGGCGGCAGCTGAGGCAGCGGCAGCATCGGCAGAAGCGAAGGTGAAAGTAGAACCCGACGACGCCCGTCTGCACAACCAGACCCCGACCCGCCACGTCCCCCTTCCGCCCGACCCGCTGCAAGAGGCCGTGCCGTGCCAGCACTCCTCGGCACAGGTGCCGGGGTTCTCCGTGGACAACATCATGACACCGTCTCCGAGTGGCACGGACATCAGCACGGCCTCCCTGATGTCTCGCCCGTCCTCCCACTCCCAGCTCCTGTCTCCGCAGGCCCTGGCTTCCTACCCGCGCTCCCAACCGCAACACACTCTCGCCACGGCCAGCTCTACCCTCAACTACCACTGCTCCGTCAGCGGACAGCCCAACCCTGACATCTACGGCCAACACATGTCCATCGCCCCAACCCCTCCTGACCATCACACCGTCCAGGATTTAACAACCACCACACAAGATTCCACCCGTCTGCAGAACACCGGACTTTTGACTGTAGCACCACAGGCAAGGCAGCAAACACAGACTCTGGCCGTGCCGTCCCGCCCGAGCTCATGGTACGTGGGGCAGGGAGGAGAACTCGCGACCGGTCAGTGTCAGGGGACCACCACCGCCGTTTCGACGGGCACCACCTTCCCGAACGTCCGGGAAATGTTCGAGACCAACCGCCTGCTGCCGGGGGGACACCCAACGGGCTCGGCGGCGACACCTGCGACTGTGTCCGGCGACCAAAGCTGTCAGCTCTCCGGTGTCTTCACAACCCACTCCGCGGGCGTCTACAGACACACGGGTCCATACTCAACCTACGACCGCAGCCAGTTTTGATTCGTAAGGACTGTAGATTATGTATAGTTTATGTAGTTATGAAAGAGAGACTTGTGCCTTGTACAGATCATATAGTTTATATGCCACAGAAATCCCGGGCCAAATTGAAGCTGACCCGCTTTTTTGTAAGTGTGCAGAGAGTTTGAAATTGCCAAGTTGTCACGGCAAATCAAGGGAACAATGTGGAACGTATGGTTTCCCTCCCCTTCTGTGTTCTTGTTAGTTCCGTCAAGAACGATTCATCCTCATACTTGTGTGTTTGTGGACATTGTTCCATTATCAAAAGTCGTCCAATCCCAGATTTGTTTGATGTGTAGTTGGAGTGGGCTTTAGGTGTGTATATTTAGCGGATTGCTTGTTGACTGAACGTGTAGAGTGTGTATTGATTAGCCCATAGTGATTCGGGTTGTCAGTTTATACAAGATTCTGGCCACAAAACTGCAAGAAAAACTACTGTTTCTCACAGATTATAACACTTCTAGGGCTTCTCACTGTAATGACAATCAGATGTGATTTCCTGTTTTCTTACAAATAATTGTGAGGGAGCGTCGTTCACACGGTCGTACAAAGCGGTTTATTGCGGGTCCGGGTGGGAGAGACGGTCTTTCGGCAGCACTTGTTAAGTCGTCACCGCGCGATTGGGGGACGGTTTACACAAATCTCTGCCCCCGTCGCCGATAAAAACGTCCTAACCACTTCCACACTGTGCTCATCAGATGTGAAGGAGGTGTCTTGTAAAAGAGATGAAGCCAAAAGATAGGACAGGTCCTCCCAAACCGTGACCGATCCACAGACTCTCCAGTCTGGCCAGGCCTAATCTCCCACCCTAATCCGCTCACGCTTTTAAATCTCGAACCCATGAATACGTATTACGGGCAATTGGAGAGCCAGATCAAATCTTGTTACTACTCCATCGTCGATGACAAGTTAAGAACAAGTTGTGAAATAGTTCACAGTAAACCGTCACTAGGGAAAATTGTCAGCCCATGTCATTGTAGGGATTCCCACGGAAAAAAGACTTATGATGTATGTATGATGTAGTGTTGTAAGATTCTCAAAAAGGCGTTTTGCGAAAATGCTTTCAATGTACCAAAGACTTGTGCTCTAGTCGGTGAGGCGCAGACCTTGCAAGTTATAAAACTCTCGTCGCTTCTACTTTAATTTATTGAGATTTTATTATTGTTGAGAGAGGAAAGTTAAAAGTACAGTATGTGATGATGTAGATTTCGAGAGAGAAAATGATTATAGTTCTGTAGCGTTACGTTCGAGTTAGGAAGAACGCAGTTCATGGCTTTTATGTTGCATTCTTTTTTACCTGAAGAAAGGAGAAGAAAAGGTTCATAGTTCTTCCATTTCACTTTGTTACGTTTTTTTCACCCATGTTTGTTTTTGCATAACGACAGTTGGACCCATTGTTTAGGGAGCTGTAGCGAGTAATGTCTATTTGCTAATTGGACCAATGCTAGATCCGTAAAATGTTACTTGACTATTCAGCTTCAACATGCCGACTCATGTCCTTTGCAAATAAAATCGTCTGTATCTTCTTTCAAGAATCGTACAACACCGTGTCGTGCCGTCCTCTTTGCCTTGTCTACCGTCTCTCTGTGTTTCCCGGTGGTAGTGGAATGTGGCCCAGTGTTAGGTGTAGGGACATAAAAGCTGCCACCCATTCACCCAGCATACCGCCTCGCATTCCCGCCTTCCTCACCGACTCCGGGACCGACGCAAATCGCCCTGAAAATAGTGCCCCCGCCATGCATGCATGAGCCCATATAGCTTTCCGCCGCACAACCGTGTCGCAACAACGGCAACAGGCCTGTGACTCAAAGCTGCCAGTCTCAGAAAGCAGCCCTATGTACATATACAACCAGAAACTGCAGTAGTTTTAATTCCGTGTAATTTCTCAACTGCGAAACAAACGCTAGCAAAGATTATAAGCGTCACGCGTGGCTGTGAAGATGTTTAACGTGTCCGTTTAATACTGAAGACATATAAAGGTGAAAGAGCACTAAAACCATCAATGTTCTTCACATCGCTCTAGTCCCAGACAAGACTTCACTAACTGTTGACGGCTAAATTAGGTCCTTACCCTGCTCAATTAATTACCGGAGAGCAGACCAACGTATTGCTCATTTGTTGAACCAATTACCGCTACTGGGGTGGGTGTGTGGGGCCATTACTGAGGTAACGACATGGAAAGGTACAAAATCTAGCGCAGGACTTGAGGAAATGTCTAAGGTATACTGTTAATATTCAATAATACATGAGTCTAAGGGCCACAGATAGCGGGAACTTAAGTAGCTGACGGGTTTTTGTTAGTAGTCAGATACATTTGCTTTAGCTAACTGTCTAGTAAATTTTATTAAATATCTTAGCAACCTTCACACCTTGCTTGAAACCATAAAAGAAAACGCGTTATTATAGGTCTATCACGAATTTAATGTACTAAAAGACTTTGTACCAACGTCAGATAATAACTTTGACCACAGTTTCTGTTCTGATGGTAGCTTTACCGACAGATTGTATTCGTAGTTGGTTGTCCAGCCAAATCTTGGCGTAGGAAAGAAAGGAGAGATTCCGAGGTTCCAAAAGATTAGGGTCTGGCGTTGATATAACTCAGGAATATATTTTGTGATAAGGATTATGAATAACTCCCATATCAATACAGTATGAATCAGTGAAAACGAGTGATATGATTTATGTGTTATATGGTTAAGTTGGTAGGATACGTGGCTGCATGTTTCCGAACGTATGTGTTTGTATGTGGCACATCGTGATGTGTGTTAGGTATGATTCAGCAACCCAAACAGGATAGTTGGTTGGCGCCGTCCTAACCATTAGGCAAATTAATCAGCTTATTTTTAGGGGTTAATCAACCTATTTTAGGGTCGCACGAGTCATTTCTAAGAAGTAGTTATATTTAATATTGTTTGTCTATCTTTTGTGCAAGTTCTGAAGTACCATATTATGACGTGAAGTAGTATTGCCCGTGTTTTACCGTAGCTAGGGCCGTTCACGATGTGTCTCCCCACGCTGACATATCCATGACCCGACCCAACATGATGCTATATTACCTTGTCATGTCATGTCATCGGTAGTCACTTAAAAAGTTACCACAAGCGCCCGGTTTTGACAGGAAAGATTTGCATATCTCGCAGGATTGTAAACACACCCGCCGAATTTCATATGGGTATATATTCACTGTGCGCAGCCCGGATTACGATGTCCTGAACACCCACAGAACCGGGCTTAAAATATCACGTTGCATATTCATACCCACTAGAGATCTAATTCACATGTTATCCATGTTTTACCTCGCTTCTAATCCACGCTTTCTCATGACTACGTCAGGCGGGGATTAGGGAGTTCAATTGGGAGCAGAATTCTGGATTGATCCGCTGCTGAATTAAGAGTGGGACGGACCCGTTTGTTTCCATTCTTCACTAGCGACAGGCAAAAATAGCATCTCGCTGCTTTTAATATCCCGGATGTTGTGGGCCCAGAGGAGGAAAAAGTGCGAAGTGTGGCTATTTTCCCTCAATTATCGCCCAGTGATAAATATTTATAAAAATTCGTAGGGCTTGGGGTCAGGAAAAATATGTTAACGTTGTTGTTGTGTTTGCCGTACAAGTTAAATAGATTCCTTCCTACCCTGCACATTGTGTTTTGTAAAAACGTGATAGATCTATGTGTTGCCATTCCGTTTCCATTATAGTTTATTTCCAATCTTGTTGTTCAGCCATATTGTCATTCTTAATATCCAGAATCTCCAAATACATCATCTTAGTTGTTTGTGAGGGGGATATGTTTATCTTGCTACTGTATATGTACATGCTTGGGAAATGCAACTTTGCATTGATAAAGTACATCGTATTAACCCTAACATGCATTCATTACATAATTCATACTAACTGTTATGGTGTGATATTTTTCACCAGTGTACCTATACCTTAGTCAGATTCATAAAGGGCAGTAATGATATGATTTTATGCACATGGAGGCTAGCTTTCTCCTGTGAGGTTTAAAAACATCTGACTTGGATCAACCGTTGAAAAACGTGCTAATCTCCCTCATTTACATACCAGACTATCGCTCCAAATCTAGAACGACTTATAAATACATAAATCCTTCTAGATTGGAGATATGCCTTCTCCTTATATCATGCAAGCTCATGTAGCAATGTGGAGGAAGATTTGTAAGTTTTACAAAGAAAGATATCAAACTTCCCTCAAGCTGACAAGGGAAAACGGACCTACCTGTTAGATATTACTTAAAGAAAATAAACTGCCGACGTTGCACCACGTTTGCGTGTCAAAACTTAAAACCACACTTAAAATTAATAGCTCCGAGTTACTTCTAGCTTCGATTCCGTTACGTTGAGTCAAATAACAAGCAAATATTTAGAATGTAACACTAGCTTTGCTCATAATAATAGGCGAGGTGGCAGCGGCCCTTAGCAACATAAAGCAGAAGTACATTAGAGGCGAAGATCGTGTTCATGATTTGACGGGAAAATATCTTTTACAAGTTTGTGGTTTCAAGTTCATTTGAAGTTGATACGCCGTGAACGGCGGCGATTGTTGGCGAGAGAAAGAAGGAAACATGTCATTCATTTCCACAGAGGATCCTGTAGTGGATCTCACTACATCAAAGTTTTCATTGAAGTTAGCGGTGTGTTAAAAGATAAGATTATCAATCATATTGTTGTGATGACAAAAACAGCGGGGTTGAGATGTAAGCACATACCTTGCAGTTAATGTTCCTATGTATTCAGTTCCGTACACTTTACCGCAGTTTTAAAACTTTTTTTTTAACTGCCGTATGTGAACAATCTATGTCCACATGTACAGTTAGATATGTTGTATGTCTTTGTTTGGTTCGTATTTTACCGTTTCTGTCCTAGTAAATCGTGATTTGGTCCTTCCTTGTGCACGTGGTAAGATTTAAAGTGCATGTAACGATTGTGGTGTATGAAAATATACACGGAGAATCTGCTTATGCTAGCGGTGACACGGACTTGAACCACAATATATTACTGGGCAGGCAGTGCTTCAATTGTGTACTGCATAAAATGTTGTATAATGTCTGACTGAAGATCCATTTGAACAATACAGGAGAAAATTATCTACGTTTTTTTTTAGTTGGGCATTTTTGTTAGGATGGTTTCCTCAGGGTTTGTAATGTACTTGGAATGCTGCAAAACCGCCATATTCCAAAATGTGGTCTTGCTTTATTTGAAGAATCCGTATCTCCCACCTAACTTCCATTCATTTTTAGCCATGTATGTAGCGTTGCTTTCTTAGTTTCTGTTTATCGCATTGTCATCTTTCCTTTCCCTGCGTCAGAACCCCTCGACAGGAAACTCTCAGTTTCTCTCTAGCTGCTTTTGTAAATACCCGTTTTGATTGGGTAATTACATGTTTCGGGAAGTCACCTGGCACGGTATGTTGTGTACCTCCGCTTCCGAGCCCAGATGACATTTCCTCATCTATTGTTAGCGCCAGGGACAGGTAGTTGTTAGTTCTACGTTATATTCAGAACGTTAAGGAAGAGCTAAATGCGTCAGCACTTGCCCACGTGCACCGCACCCCCTGTTTACTGTAACGGGTAGAAAAGATACCTGTACACACGGCCTTGGGTACCGGCAGGTACACCTGGACATTGTTGCTACCTGTCCCCTTTTCTACCTGCTCCTACGCAGGTGTTCACAAAGACTTCGCTCACGATTAGACATCCTTCTGGTATGTTTGTACGTCTCTAAAGTGGAGAGGAATCCCGGCGAATGCCATCCTCCTAGTGAGAAAGTTAGAGTGTGGTGTTTACTCCAATGTTCGGAAGTGCCACCTGTACACATCGCAATCAGGGTGCACTTCCGCGGCCGGGCTCGGGTTTCCCGCCCCTTTGTTCCCGCCAGGCAGACTGAGGCCGGGCGGTGTTGGCTGGAAACATGGACGGCCATTCAGGGTTGTGTTGTGGGGCGGGGAGGGTGATGATTCACTGTCTTCGGCGTTATCGCCGCCATCGTTATTTGTGGTGGCTCGAGCTCTGAAGTGGAGAGATAAGAATAGAGAATGGAGGAAATCCGCTTCTGTTACGGTCTTCTTTTCACCTGGGAAAAGTTCGCCACGCTTGTCAACTGCACAGAAGTGTCGAGATGGTCTGTGCTTCTTCCACGTTATGTATATATGCCATAACAGTTATATATCTTTACGACTATCTTAAACAGTTAAGTGATTGGAAATCTCAAGAAATTTCCTAATCTCAAATAATCTAAATGCTGATTTTAAGATTTAAGGTCACAGACTTGTCCACTGAATCAAGGACGTTATGCATAACATGTCAGAATCGTTTGCCGCACACGTGGTCACCAAAAATATACTTTATATGTTTTGGAAATATTTCTCGGTGTTGTGTACTATTACTGTTGCTGCCGATTTTAGCACAAGATTTCTATCTGACAGAGAGAAACACAGCCATTCGACGCGGATATGATAGGGGCTATGGCACGGTCGGTCAGTACAGCAAAGCAGTGTAATGACCGGGGGACAGATAGAGAGATAGCGGCACGCCTTGGAGCAAAGCAAGCGGCCGCTAGATCACAAATGTAGTATACTTTGCTATAAACTACAAACGTATAGGCTATAGTACAACAGGGGACGACAGTTAATATTTCAAACAGCTTTTGGTTACAGTGTATACTCACGGAATAAAAGTTGGTGTTGCGGTTTCAATAGGAGCCCCCTCCCACCCCAAAACCTAGAGCATTATCTCCCACCCTTCACATAACACTAAAGCTAAACAATACCACTACCCCTGAACCTTAAACACCAGTCGTAATCCGTCCTTATGTACGCAGTGCACAATGCACCGTGCCATTTGCCAGCTTTATACCCCCGCTGTTGAAAGGGCCGCTACAGATAGCAGGTGTCAGGACCAACCGGTTCTGAGCCCCAACCCGGATCCAGCCTGTGGTAACATGGGCACGGTTGACGGGCCATGTCAAATATCGGCAGGACACGCTAGGCTGTACAGATAGGGGAGATAGTAACAGGGGGGAAGGGGTGGTCTAGGGGGTCTCTAGAATACCAACGGTGCGGTTAAACTCGTCGTAGGTTGTCGTACGATTTTGGTGTCGTAGGGTTTTTCAATAGGCTGTGACAGAACCAACCGCAGACTAGGATCTAAGACTGTCATTTCCGTAACATGACAGCTGAAGTTCGTACGACTCATGCACGACTACCCCAAGAATGTCCTCAGTTTGTGATCGCACGACAAATGTGACTAGGCTACTATAATTATCAGAATGCATCGCAGTGTAATGTTGGAGATTTGGGGCGAATTTTGTTTTCAGATTTAATCATTCATTCTGTCTGGCTATTCTGTCTTCAGAAATGTCACCTTTTTTCGAAAAAAGAAGAAATTTTCCGACTTTCAAACCAATTGATATTCATAGTTATAAACACCACAGATCTAAGTAGTGCTCGAATCAAAGCGAAAACTCAAGGTCATGCTGGAAAACAAGTTCCCAAATTCACAACGCATTTGCATTTGCAACTGTACTTGCACATGACGCACGAAAGAACCGTTTAGCCCTTGACATTTTGATAGTCATGATGCACAAATGACCTACAGGTGCTCCTTTGAATCACATTATTCGCTGTAACCATTATCGAGAATCCCTCTCGACATGTTCAATATCAACTACATTTCATTGACTCTTAACGTTATATATATATTCCGTCTAAATACCACAGTGTCCATTTCTCCGGATTAAGTCCTAGCCGTACATGTGTTGGGCTCCTGCGTTATTTGACACATTCACATCTTTCTATTCTCGTCTATCCTTCTACTATGGAGTTATCCATTAAGTCAGCTCGTGGTCTAAAGATAATAGATCATTTTATATCCTGTGCATTATCAAGTAGCTTTAAGTTATAGTGCTTATTCTTTAATTACTAGTATATAAACTTCTTTATTATTGTAATAAGCTATTACGTTATTAACGTTACGTTCATATTAGTCTTGACGTTTTGTAAATCGGTAATAGGACTTGAAGTATGTTGTACCCGTTACAATCGGTGTGCAATGAAGATTGATGGATCATACTTGGAATCTTCATGGCGTCATAAGATTTAGCCTTTGACCTCTTAGCCCATCAATCAGGTGTATCTACGAGACAAGTCAATCACTTGCTATACTGTTTATATCATTAGTGATTTAGTTGGAAGATTTTAACAGATATTTTACCTTGTGCGGAGTCTATTCTTACATCCAAATGTTTTTGGCGTGTCTTCCTGTCTATGTGTGTTTCCGGATGTTTGTGGTCATCATAGCCTGGGTGGATTGTAATTGTGATATTCGGTATGTGGGTAGGTGTTGCAAAGATGAAGGTCAAAGCCGACTTCGGTCCCTCTGGTGTGTGAACTTGGTACTGCAGCAGGACTTCCGGTGTTTGTATCTTATGTCCTGGACATGCTATGGTCACGATTGTCTGGTGGTACATTGCTTGTTGGTGTGTGAGTTTGTTTGGGTAGGAAGACGGCCGCAAAGGTCAGTCTTGTCAGAGTGACAAGAAGTACAGGTCAGAGTTGGTAAAACTAGTAGATACTGGAGTATCTTATAATATTATTTGTACTTGTCCGTATAGATAGTGTGTCATAGTTTACTTCATAATATACTTAGATATCAAGGAAAGAAAGCCATGTTTACGTCGAACGTGATTCGGATACACCAATAAAATCAATCAAATTGTCAATTGTTCAATCTATCAAATCTGTCAAGCTAACCATATAACATTATAATCGTACAAAATGTATCAGTGCGAAACAGCATATGCCAAGCCCTGAGTACGTTGAACTACAAATACAATAGATGGATTTCGTCCCAGAAATCGATAAACCATATCACTATGATCAAAGACGGAGCTTATCTCAAAGCCATACCAAACCATACATAGAAGAATCCGGATACAACCATACAAAATTAACGTCAAATATGTCATAAATGTGTAAATATCAAAGTTCAAATGGACAACAGGATGGCAGCATGAAAGTCAATATTATAAAAGACCAGGGAATAAAAATGTTATTCACCGGGATTGTTTACAGGCAATACTAAAGGGTTAATGCCCCGGCCCGAGGTGTATATGGTGAGATAATCCCTGGTCAGGTGCGATAACCACCGAATAAACCACCGAGTGAGCGTAGCGAACGAGGTGGTTTATGAGGTGGTTATCGCACCTGACCAGGGATTATATCACCATATACACCGAGGATAAGGCGGGGCATTAACGTTATTATCATATAGCCTACACAAACTGACCCATTTAAGCAACAAATTCCTTTATAATACATACATCCTTTATTCAAGACTTCCAAGGCTTGACATAATGACAAATTCCCTTCTGCTGGGACAAGTGTGTTGCTATTCAATCCTAAGTTATAGTTGTACATATTCAATAAATTTGAAGGAATGTGAACAGTAATAATGTTTGGATTAACTCTAACATGGACTGCACACTGTACAAAGCATTCCTTTCTGCTGACGCATGACGCCGTAACACGTAGATTCAGGCCAGGCAGGTGGGTATCGCTCCCCTGATTGGTCAGAATGAATCGACACCGTCACCGGTGTCGATTTGCATCGACACTGGTGCCGGTGTCGATGCAAATCGACACCGGTGCCGGTGTCGATTCATTCTGACCAATCAGGGGAGCGATACCCACCTGCCTGGCCTGAATCTACGTGTTACGGCGTCATAACCAACGTGGAACGGGGCCTTCTGATTGGTCCGCGGCGCCTGGCTATATGATAATATCTGTTGTTGACTAACAACAACTTATAAACGTAACAGGCACACCTGATTGCGGGGGGTTTTACATTGCAAATGTTGCATTCCGATATCTAACGTTTAAATGTACACCGAAAAAAAAACAGTGTAAGAAAGAACGTGACTTTTTCTCCTGTAGGGTCAATATGAACACAAAGGTTTTCTCGGGAAAAGGACAGTTAAGTAGGTAAATATTCGAGGCAAACATCTCACAAATTGGCGGGAATGTTCGTCAACATGTCAACCTGGCGTTGGCCTGGAACCAGTCCATTTTTTTGGGCCTCGCACCGAAGTTCGTGTACTCAGTGTAGCATAATGATAGCAGACAAAGTAGTATGGAAAGGAATGATTTATTCAATAAATTATTGAAGTACTAAATGTACGAATTTTGTGCTGTGCTTGCTAGCAATGGGTAGGTAGCGCCCAATGGCTCGCTCAGCTTTTCCGAATATTCAAAAGCGGTGGTTCTTGTAAATAATTATTGTAATTAAATCAAAATTGTGTTGCCCTAGGAACTAGTTGAACATGTGAACAGCACTTATTCCTAGATGAATGTATTCCTTTACTTGATACTTGCATTTATCAATTACCGATAGAAAAAGACAGTCCAATTTTCTTATGTCTCCAGTTCCCCTATCTTCAATTGAAGGTAATTCCGAAACACCGGAAAAAGATAGAAAGGTGTTTCCTGTGCATCGTAGATCGTTCCAGTTTGGGGTTCATAGCGGAAGTTATAGCGCTCTTACAGCTGATGGCACGGGTAGATAGTCGGCTCCACGACTGTGTGGATGTTATAGGCGAGATTGGACAACTATCGGGAGTCCTTTAGTTCTTTTATCCTGGATTGGAATATCGCTGCGTCGGCAAATACCGCGCGTCAACCCGACTCGGAGGTGCCTTCGTTCATGCGCACCCAAACTTTGGGTTTGTTGACAATATCACGCTGACTACTTTTTTTTTGGTAATGGTAAACCATGATCTAAGTCATTAGCATTTTATAGTTAGCCTTTTTTACTACATGTATCTAATGGTGATGTACTGTGGTTGCTATACATGTAGTTTAGGCCTCTATAGTATGCTACTAGTACCTACTTTTGCTGTACTGGGGCTGTTGTAACTTGCCCTCTATGGATCTCTAGCGCTTTATCTAATAGTGCTGTACTGTGGCTACTAAAGACTTTAATACCTACTGCTGTAATTCGGTGCTATAGGCCTTTTTACTATCTAATAATAGTGCTGCACTGTGACTGCTATGTAGTTTTACTAACTATTGGTGCTGTATTTTGGCCACTATAGTTTGGCCATCTTTACTACATGATAATGCTCTACAGTGGTTGCTATAGTTTATGCCTGGCTACTCCTTCTTTACTAGCCTGTGGAACGTAACACTTGGCGATTATTCCGGCTTGACTCCGGAGTCTATAATGGAGCTTTGGGGGAAGTTTGTGTGGGTTTCTGGGCGCCCAGACGGATTGGCGGGAAATACTCCGTAAGACGAGTTCACGCCTTAATGTGTCGGCTGGTGTCCTGCCAGGGTCGGCTGAGGGAGGCATGGGTAATAAAAATGTCTCATGTAGTACTTGTTCCCTCCACACGCTCCAGATAGTGTGATTTTGTTCCATTACGTGCAGCAGTTTCTGAAGAGGCTTGTAGTTTCTGAAGAGTAGTTTGAAGAAGTTTGTTTTCTCCGAGAAGGGGGAAGGCTCTTCTCCTGTGGCAGTGTTCCGGGTAATGTTTGTGTGTTCGTGAGAGAACTCTAGATTCTGGTGATGGGTTGATATGAATTTTATTTGATGTGTTGGTAATCATCGAGGTCCCATAGAAACACTGCGAGTTTGGGTGCTAGTTTTGATTACAAGAGACAAGTGTACAGTGTTCTAATATTCCCTACACTACTCGTTCAGACGTAGACTCGTTACTGAACTATCGAAAGAAACATTAATCACATAAAGTGAGTCGGAAAATGGGGAGAAACGTAGTATAATATGAATACACTACACTCCATTTTTCAAACGGAACTTGCGGACCCTGCCTTGTACTTCAAGCAGCTCAAACAGAAATGAATGACCAAACGAATGCCCGAGAGATGTATCTAGAAAGACACCTTACTAGAAAGTAATATGATAGATTTTTAGTAACATTCTTTTAGGACTAGTACATCAACATCTCTAGTATTAACAATAACGTTAAGCATAAAGTGCTCTATGGACGTTTTGTTATCCCTTAAAATTTTCGTACATTCCAAACTTCGTCTCCTACACACGCAAGCCCAAGACGCTTATCATCTTTCTAATCTCAAAGTCATTAAGGGTAAGACACTGCCTGTAATGTATCCCCGCTTCTTGCAGCAGAAGCTAGCGCCCAGATTTGGGAGAGGTTGAGAGGTGAAGAACACGTATTAAACCGGACAAATGAGGCCACCTTACCGCACGCTTACACAGAGGGGGTCTGCGGTAATGAAGAAAGATAAAGTAAACGTCTTTTACCCATGATTTGAGTTTCCCCGTTTCTATGGTCCATTTTGCGCGTTAATTTGTTTCCTTGGTCACGCTTTGGATTGGACTTTGACAACATTTCTGGTCAATGTCAGACTATTTTCTTTCTTCAATTGCGATCTAATTTGTGATGTTCACTCGTATAATCACATATTGATTATCTTAAGAATAGGCGTAACTTGTAGTACACAGCCAGCAATACACTGGATAGACTGTTAGCCTCAGTTTGTGGGTCTTTAGGACTTACAACCTTTCCTGTTTCTGGTGCGGTGTCAGGAAGGGTGCTGACGGCTGGGGATTGAGTCTATAGTTCACCGTCTCAAGTACAGAAACTTGATCGAGGTGTCAATTAGAAATAAAAAAACGGCCTGTCATTGTCAAACCTGCGCTCTCAGCACCCGAGCTGGAGAAGCCATTAACCGAAGAGACTGCGTCAAAATAACTTTATGAAAGTCTAAATAATTCTTATCTCGGCACTTATCCAGGCATGGCCACGCGAGCCTTTAACCAGACAAATGATCACAAATTTGCGGTTAATCCTTGGAGTGTCTGCAACCCACGCAAAACACGGCCAGAAATTATTACATTAGAAGTTCTAGTCCCGAATTTCGCCAGTGGATGGAACGTTCGCGATTGGGGGCTGGGTGCAGCGTTGGTGGTAATGTCAAGGGTTAGGCACCAAAAATTCAGACAACTTCAAGTTTGTTAAACAGATAGAAGCTTATGTATGTGAAACGTCGTGCAGGGGGAGTTTATATGAAGGTGGAAATATCTCGAGTGTCCCCGCCGATTTCTTGGATGTAAGGAAAACCGAGGTGTAGCGCGCCAGAGGGCGGGACCCCCTGATCCCGGCTCTGCCCAGGAATGGCCACAAAACCCGCGGAAACCTGGCAAAAATGCGGGAAATGTGGCTAAGTTACAAGTGCATTACTCACAGAGGGGCTAAGTGTAGGTAGATATGACGGGAATCTGTTTCATAACATCGTGGAGACTTTTAAGGGCTTGATGGTTAAGACGGAATATCGTCACCCTCAAAAGCAAACACTTTCAGAACAATCCATCCATATAAATGATGAGAGAACGGTAAGCTACAGCAATCATTTTATCTGAGTTAGAATAGATAAGCTGGCGACAGTATTTTTGATTATGAAACACGTTTGAAGCAGTGTTTGTAAAAGAAGACATTAATAGCAACACCGACCGTCAGTTGGCAATGAGGCTGCCGAGGACGCGATGGATGGCTGGATATAGCGTAACTGTAATTTTCAGAATACGCCCCAATCGTTTCTACTGTGGTACATCCGAAATGTAATAGTGAAAAAATTAAATACAGTTTAAACTTTACATCTTGGCATCTTGTAATAATCTTGGAATTGTCCTAGGTCGTCGCACGATTTTGATGTCGTGGTATTTTCAACTTCAATCTGATGAGACTGGTCGAGACTGAAGCAACCACTGACAAGAATGTCAGACAGCTTTCTCTGAAACATGACTGTTGAATTTCGTTCGACAAATATACGACTATTCCAAGAATGCGCACAGTTAGCAATCGTACGACGATCGTACGACGTATGTGACTGAGCCCTTCATGAATTCAGTAATAACAAGAACAGAACATGTCCACAAGAACATCCACTAGAACATGATATTGTGGGCCGAACACGCCGGTGGCCTCCTGCCCATGTAACTAGACCCACGGTCCCGCCAAGGGACATAGGCAGGGGCGGGCTACAACTTCATCCGCAAAATTACGGGAAAATTGGAGACCAGCCTCTCCAAACATCTCCGGTTGTAGTTCAAACATACAGGAAAACACGGCCTCGAGCTGCGGTAGCCGCGGCGGATAGCTGGGATAGCCCGGCTGTAGGCACGAGGCTGGCCGCTCGCCACTGCAGACGCACACAGTTTATTATTTTATCTTTGTCGTATTCACCACGGTGTTACCGCTGTCGAAAGGTTGAGTTTTAGAGAGCTAAATAGGCATCCTACAATATGAAGTACGTACAGTACCTTGATATTTGTCATACATCTACATGTATTACCGAACGTACTGCTACAGGTTCCTTTCTATATGAAGAACTTAATATCCATTATTATCATTTACTTAGTATGAGTTCCTATAATAAGGTACTGTATATAGTACCTGCGTGAATTATACCTCTGATCATATTCAGTGGTCACGGGAAAGTTTGACATTCGCCGTCTTCTAGCTCCGTCATGTGCTGTCCCCAGATTACGACTCTTTCCAGAACTTTCTTCGAGATAGAGGACTTGAGTTTTCATATTAGACAGTTCAGAACAACTGTAGAGATTTTTCAAGGACCAGGTCATGTACCTTTGGTCTACTTTAGGTGCGGCCAAATATTCGATCATATTCGTCTCGTACGATTTTGATGCCATTTTCAAGCAGGCTGTGGCAAAACCAGACGCAGCCAAGGATCCAGACAGTCTTTTCCGTACTGACACGTCGAGAGTTGAATTGTGTACGAAACCTGCACGATCATCCCCGAGATCATCAAACCCGAGATCATCGTTGAAGAGGTTCATCAGTCTCGTATAAGTAAGTCAATAAAATAATCGATATTATAATCAAGGTGTACTGAGCAGACGCCGAAAATTTGGAGGTACGCGTTGTACGTGTATTCAAGAGCCACTGATAGAAGAATTATTCTATGATTTCTATTCCCCAAGATTGCTCTGATTGCCCTCAGTTTGCGATCATGCGACGATTGTATGTACGACGTCGACTTCTGAGGTCGTGCAGTGAAAATCGTGTACCCTAACAGCTCTACTGCCTCTAGGTCCTCTAGCCTAGCTGTGGCCTGATTTCAGGCTTCTCACCGCTGTTACCCGGGCATGGAGGGTTAGATCGCTCGGGAACAACATTACTGAAGAGGGGAAATATTTTGTTAGCCATTGGATAGGTTACATAGTGAACGCGTCCAAACAGAAAGGGAAGGGGTCAGACGGGGACGGAGAAAGTGTGCAGGGTTTATCGTCCTGATCACATCATAGCACGGCAACGTGCGAAAATGCGGCCGGGGGAACAATATAACGTCTAAAACAACAAATATTGGAATACTCGGCCGTTCGCGTACGGCTTTGCCCGTCATGTATTTCCTCCGGTGCCCGGCTTATGTTTCAGCTGCCAGGGCTAGCGTTGGGACAGTTCCGGAGGGACACTGCGGTCGCCGAGAACACACATGCTTTTTTCCTAGATGTAGAAAAAACGTGTGTGCTCCTTGCGCCAACAGCCTGCCCACTTTCACATAAACGCCACAATCTCAACGCTGAGAGGAAAGTTTGTGGCAGAGCCGGGCCCTGGGGAGGGTAAGTAGAGAACATCTGCGAAAGTGTTTAACCCGGGGAAGGCCCGAGGGGAGGGCTGCACGACATCAATAACTGCGGAGGATCGGGCCGGTCTGCCCGGGGTGGGCCACCCAGCGTCTCGGTGACAGGTCAGGCTGACAGGAGACACGCACAGCACACGGACAGCCGGGAAGAAGGGACGTGATGCTGGCGGTACACAATAACAATATAGAGGACTATATCAATAATATGTAAGATTGCACAACTACATTGGGCCCGGGATGGGTAGAGGATATTTGGAGCAGCAAGAGGAGTTGGGAGGGAAATGTTGGAGCGAAACACCTGGTGCCTAGGGAGGAGTGGGGAGAGAAAGATTGGAGTAGAACACCTGAAATGTGGGAAAGATGGGACAACTGGAACAGATGGGGGAGTGGGGAGATTGAAGTAGAACACTTTTGGTACATACAGGGGAGTGGGGAGGGAAAATGAACCATGTGTTACTCAGCACCAAGAGACCACGTCTAGCGAAATAATAGACGTAAAACGAGGACAACAACAAGGGAAAATGGGTTACCTGGAACAGACAGGGGGTCGGGAGGGGAAGACGGGGCTGGAACACCTGATACAGACCTGTCGTCAACACTTTCGCACTGGGGACAGGGACAAACAACACCGCAACACTGGTGGGAACAGAACACCTGATATAGGCAGGTGCTACGTGCAGATGTTAAAAACGCAGATACAGGTGATGACTAGGAATGTATATTTAGGTAACTAGATTTAACAACAAACTATTTCACGGTCTTCAACTTGATTTCGCGAGAAGAAACTTGGAATACACTCGAGTGACAAGATCTGCTAAGAGACTTGTGAACTTGTGTGAATCAACGTTATCGACCAATTAACGTTAAGTAATTCACAGATATGGTTAGGGGTGGGCATAAGGTAAAGACCGTTTATAAAAGGTGTCATCAATAACAGATAACAGGCTGACAGATACTACTGCCATCACATCGCAAGGAGGGAGAACGGAAGAACATCGCCTAGAAGAATATAAAAGGTTCAAAGTCTGCGAATACAGACGCACGCTACAGGTATGGTGAAGATGGTCACTGGCAGCTGAGCAGGTACGACATTACAGTATGTTCTCAGTGCTATCTATTCCTATACTTATCATTTATCTACAAAGCTAATATGATAGCGAATACCCATATTGTTTTACTTTTATGCATGTATGCGTGTGTGTGTGTGTGTGCGTGAGTGCATGTTGAAGCTTCATATCGTAAACAGCAACAGTAATACAGCAATGTGGTCTTTTGAGAGAATTCTGTGATGTACATTAAATTACAAAATATTAAAGTAGTAAAAATTAGTAAAACTAACTTAAGAATTTTTATCAGACTTCTCTCCCCAAGTCCAACCATTCCACTGGTTGTCTCCGTGACCAGCGTGCCTGCATTTAGAGCGGACACAGAACTGCAGAAGGTCGCGTATCAGGCTGGAAAGCCACCGGACCGGAGATGGGAGAAGGCCGTGGACGTTTTAGGGGGATCTGGTAGGATATATGGCTATTCACATGGGCGTGCTGAGCTGGACATGTGTCTTTGTGAGCAGACTTCTCGTTATCCGGCCCACCCACAGCTACAGGGACAGGTCGGGAGAACCGGGTGGGGAAAAACCATTACTGGGGGAAGACACGGGACCGACTTGTTAGATACAGCCGTTACTGTAGATCGTGAAATGTTCGCAGTGGGTTTATTTTGCAGCATACCACCGCGAATATATTGCTCTTTTATTCTGCTGTACTGCAAATTTGCTTCAACCGTGAGCTTCAAATCAAACACCGAAAAGAAAACACCACATAAGTAATTAATGCGTTTACAGTATTGTCTCTACTCACAAAAACTGCAATATAGTCTTGATAGAAGTGTGTACAGGACAGTTAAAAGTTCGTCGCGCATTTTTTGTGTTGGAACAAATTTGAAGGTCTGTCAACACAACAGTATGTTCATCTTTTTGCAGCTAATTTTATGTTATGTGTCAAAATGCATGGAAGTGGCATTGAGAAAAACTTCTTCCATTTCTCCTGTATTTTCTAATAAAAAAGCAACTCTACAGATTAGTATCAATTCCGGATCCAAAATGAAAGGTTATTGGGCGTCCATTTTTAACAGGTAGATATACAGTTGTCAAGTCGAGAGGCATTGGAACATTTAAAGCGAGCTACCTCAATACTATACTAAAAGTAATGTGTCGGTACTGTACATGACTTCTTATCGTTATAATGTCCAAATGGACAAAATTTTCCCACAACATAACATCTGCTTGAAGAGTCCTTCCCCATCATACCACGGCGGGCCGGTGCTGGAAGTGTGCCCGTCCGCCAACTTCGTCAGCGAAGACCGGGGGATTTTTAAGATCAATTTTGATATTAGAAAGGCCGGCTGGAAAGATAGTAGTCAGAAAAAGGCTCCGTAGAATCATACTAGAATGGTTACCAGGCTCCGCCCCGCCCCACCCCGCGGCAGGTTGTTGACCCCTGTCTCATCAGTAACGGTGCATGATGGGAGTTTGACATGGCTCCCAGCGTGGCGTGAAATTTAGGCTCAAACATTTTCCCTGTTTTCGTCACGAACTAAACGTATCATATTTCTCACTCAATCATTTAACCCACGGCCCGGCATTTTCTCACGCGTCATTTGGGACAGGGCTTAGCTTACGAATTTTCCAGCAGGTGAATTTGACAGTAAATTACTGCTCTTTTTTGATAAGTAACATCATTGGGGTCCAAGAATGCTAAAAGTAACGAACGGCGCAGTCACATTTGTGATCATTTGTTGTTCGATGTCATAGTACGATTTTGATATAGCGGATGTTCCAATCAGGCGATAACAGAAATAATCACCGAAGAGTCTCCGACGATGGTATTTTTAGATCAAAATAGTCTTGCGACGTTTTTTTTTTTTTTTCTCTCTCTCTTTTTTCTCTTGCAACAACCTCGGGCCCGGTCGTGCGACTCTTCACCGAAGGAACCTGGATAACAGCAAGACAACCTTTTTTGTGGGCCACATGTATTGCACAGCTATCCCAAGAGTGCCCCCAGTTTGCAATCGTGAGCAGATCGTACCCCAATCGTACACCGATCGTACGACGTATGTGACCGGGCTCGTACAAAGGAATGTAAAGTTCATGCTACATTGTCTTGCCGCAGAGGAAAAGAGTAACTACAGTGTTGCTTATTACAATATAATGATAATAATCGTACAATTTAATAATCAGTGAGCGGTATTAATTCTCCAGCTCCTAGAAAGGCCCTAAAGTCTCCGGCAAAAATGGCGACTTGTGGAAAACGTGTACGTGTGTCCTTGACATTTTCAGACCCTGTCAATCAACAATGATGAGTTACAGACAGTCTACCCCCACAGTATAAATGTATTGTCCCCAAAGACTGACATTTAGGGGTAAATCGTTATAAAGGGTTGTCAGTTCGAACACGAACTTTGTACTCTAGTCTAACCATCAGTGCAATACCATATCGTCATGCTGTGTATGGTATTATAAATGTTATAGCTTTAGAGCAAATAATATGGGGAGATTTGGGGACTCTGCAGTTACATATTACGAATTTTGGCACGGATCTTGCTCAAGTTAATAACTTGAATGACCAATAACATCAGTGTGTACGTGTGCGCTTGTCCCCAGCATTTTCAGTCTCTAGCCCCTTGAACAGTTACGTTAACGTTTAGTGATGCTCAAACGCCGGAAAGTGCAAATCATGCATTCATCCTAATATCTTCGGGTATGCATCTTATATAATGGCACTCCAATAAAAGTACGATCAAAATGAGCGACCAACTGACAGTGAGGTCACGAGTTTAGACGTTAATTTGTCCGAGCGTTCTGCACCCTTCTTGGATTTCCTCCTTAGGTCAAGTTCAGGCAATGTTTTCTCATACGGTTGCCCTGGCAACGGGCAAGTTCGCGCCAACCCGCATTTTTCGCATACCTTGGGAGAAAAACAAAGCTGATCGCTGAAGATGGATGGAAGTTAAAAATGGGCTATTACGGAAACAAGGTGAGAATCGTTTACGTCAGTCCATGGTGACAGGCAATAGTTTGAAAATAGACTTCCCGCCAACATATTCATATTGTTTATCTGTGTATACGTCTTTCAGGATCTCCGTCCGCAAGCTTTGCCAGTTTAGTTCTTTTACCTTTTCGACGCTTAATGTTTTATGTGCCCGTATCTAGTGAGCACATATAAAAAGGATACACACTGTGACAGGCAATTTCCAAAATCACGGAAATCTTAGTCCGAATTTTTCAAGTTGTATCTCAAAACATGCCTATGCAATGATCAAAACTTGGGAAAAGCATCAGAACCTAGCAACACTACAGTAGCCTGCATGGCTGAAGCCAGGGCCTTGCTAAGTGATGTTTTTACCCACTTTAAGCCACAACAGGCCCCGACAGTAAAGACCAGTAGTTGAACGCTGTCTGTCCGTACACTACCCAGGTGCGGTGTGGAGTACTGAGAACAGATACGAAGGGAGGTCGAGAGGGGGCCGAGTGATAGTCAACGCTAGGAGGGTCGAGAGGAAGTGTTCGTGTTAAAAGGGTACAAAATACCAAGTGATGAAAAATTAGTGTAGCGGTCCCGCAGGACTTCTAAGCAGGCTGTGATAGAACCAACCACCGACAAGGTTCTGGGACAGCCTTTTCAGTAACAAGACAGCTGAATCCAGTTGAACATATTACGCACGACTATCCCAAGAACACCATCCCTCAGTTTGCGATCGCACGGCGGTCGTACGACGAATGAGACCAGGCCCGAAGTGCTGTGGCAAGTAGGAAAAAAATATTTACCTGACGAAAAATTAAACTTGCGACAAAATTGTGTATCAGGCGCAAGTCAGTTCAACTACTATGAACATGTGAAGAACAAAAAGAACCGTACGAAATATAACACGACATATAACAGGTGTGAGTATAGAGAGAATCCTATATACTGATACAATGTATGTAACTGAAGAAAATCTTTTATTTTTGCAACCAAGGAGAAAGGCATACACTTAGTACACGATGTGTGCATAGGCAGCAAGAAGGTTTGTTCGTTCGATGTCTAGACATGTGTTTCAAAAATCACGGTATACAGCCTTCAACCATGACATGCACTAAAAAGATGTGTGAATAGTTTCGTGATTCTAAAAGTACGTCTCTCAGCTAAAGATTCTTTTGCACAGTACACGAAAATCACAGCAGCTATCGACGTGCAGTCAAACCTTTACAAGTGGCCACCTACAAATGCGGACCTCCTGGCCAATGTGACATCTTTTTTATGGTCCTTTGACCGGTGGTCTTTCCCATTCACTCAAACTATTGTGACCACCTGTTCAAAATGCCAATATAATTTTTTATCGTTCCCTGAGTGATCTTCTTCGCCAGTTTTGGCTAAATGACATTGTAAAGGAAACGTGAAGTCTAATTCGTCCATTGAAACCGGCGCTATGGCTACGCGCAAGGAATTTGCCGCTCTCTGCTTCTTGAGAGAAGAGCCCAAATCCGGGACCTTTTTATGAGACAGGTGTCCTCCCGGGGTGTTAGCGCGACTTTACAAGTCATTACAGAACCATACAATTCACGACATGTCATTACAGGTTTGCACTATCCCTTACAGCCTGCGAACAAAGGCAGTCTTTCCGCGTCTTTAACCGCACCAAGGAGCTCATTATGCTTCGCCCGGGGCCATGACTGACTGAGGCGGCCGGGTGGTGCGGCTCTGGCCGCAGCGTCACAGCCGAGTTTCCCGGCTCTGTAGAACAGGACACGGATGGATAAAATCGTACAAACTCTTAACTTAACATGTAGGAAAATAATGTCGCTTTCGTTTTCAGGCTGGCTACTAGAAGTGACCAGTTTGTCACAGTGCAACAACGACAGAACGTGGGTGAAACAGAGGTCGCGAGTTCGATTCCCGGCAGGTGCGAGGATCAAACGTAAGAATAGTATGTATGCAGATACTTGAGCGCCTTTCAATGGAGGGGACATAGACTTTTCAAAGTCCTACTTTGTTAATGATTTGTAAATTAGCTATTGTGTGCCGTGGAATAATCAGCTTTTCCTGCATGGATGAAATTCTGACGAAAATGATCCTGAAATATTTCGACGAAAAAGAAAACAAGAACAAGCCTCATCATGTACACGTATATAAATATGCATTTTAACGAAACATTTGTATTCTAGTTTTATTTGTATCCTTTGGTAGTCAATAATGGAAACAATCAATCGCTTAACATTTTTATATTTACAACTTATTACTTTAATTTAATGTTTATGTTCATGTAAATACGTTTGCTACAACAACAACACCAAACATACTACTGATACTTAGCAAATCGGAACTGTTACTAAGACGGGAGTGAAAGCTGGTATTGAATCAAGTTTTTCGCAACATTAACCGTCAACGTTATCTGTATAATCCGAGTTGACATGAAGTTTGATGAAAGAGCGTGAAACCATTGATATTACTGCAAACAAGTGAAAATGTCCGCCAATGCACGAAGCACTAAGTACGGTTTGAAGAAATAGTCAAGACACCGTATACAACTTTGTCTTGACTTTGTCTTCAATTTAACCGTCTTACAATTATCTTTTCCTTATCTATGAACTAAAATTTTTGGTTGAATATCGGTTCGTCTTCGTGATTTTTTCTCAGTCACAACGAAAGATACCAGACGCTGTCTGAAACGTCTCAAAATTCACATGCAGTTGCGTGTGTAACGTTCGTATTGTGTATCGTAATACCTGGATGCACTACCTTCATCGACGTCGCTAGAAACCTGGTTAATTACACACAAAATAATAAAGGTCATTGTCAGTATGTTATGGGTTCTGTAATAATGTATTATAATCTTTAATTCTTTAAATATATATGACTTTGAATATTGTTTCGTTCAATTACCAGTATTATACGCGTATTGACAAAGTAAAGTGATGATATAGATATACATGTACATGTACATTGTGTACATGGCTAACAGAAATGCGGGCACAGCTGAGTTGTGGGAGATCACAGAATCGTAAACCGTGATGAATATAAATTGACAAGATCTGCGTTATCTGTTCATCTCATTGTCACTTCGATCTTGTCACTAGAAGCATACTATACTGTCAAGGTCCAAGATAACGAAATACGGGCACAGGAAATATTTGAATGCCTTGCTTATACGTTTTAAAAATCACGTATAAGCGAGTTATTTTCCGTAGAACCAAACTAGTCGTACTTCTATGAAAATATGCCGGTGGATTGGTTCAAATTCTGCCGCGGCCATCTTTGGGGGAAAATGTGCAACAAAGGAAAAACATCATCCAATGACTTGCATCTTTCTGTAGATATTGTTTTCTGCACCTGCCCCGTGCAAAAAGACGTCTGTATCGCATAATGAACAAGGATAATATTGCTAAAACCATAGCGTTTGACGGTTCCATTTAAAATGACTAGGTGCGATTATTTCTTCTTGTCGATTGTACTTTATATGAACTCTGCATGTTCTAGATTGCAGCGAAAGGTTCTGAGGAACATCGAACCAGCCACTTGATCTATCGCTTTTTTTTAAAGCGTATAGACTATACAGTATTCATACCGAACAAAAAGGATTCAATGATATTTGTGCTGGTTGGTCACTACCTTCATTGTTAGGGCTTACCTAAGCAACATTCGGCTACAAATACAGAGTACAGATACAGCTACAGAGGTTTAGGTACAGGTAGACAGAGGTTTAGGTACCTATACCTGTTCCTGCACAAGTATGGTCAATTATATATCTGAAAGTTATACACGTTACCTATTTTCTTTTCTAGTGATAAATTGTCATCTTTGCATAAGGATTTTACTATTCGAATCAAAATTTTGCATATTTCAATGCAAGATTATCAATTTAAAAATTATCATCTTCGAAACGGGATTGGCCTATCTTAAGTCAAACAACGTGGTGTCCACTAGCGTTTTATTTCAGCCATAGGTGCAGGTAGACCAGACTTTCAGGTCCGGACCAGTACCTGAACACCATCCTGAACATTATATATTCTTTGTGAAATGAAAGTTTATAACAAGACCAAAATACACACCAGAGAACAGATGTGACAGTTTCAGATCAAATATCTATATATGACTGTGTGCGTTAGTGTATATACTATGCATCCGTCGTGAGGATATATTGGACAGGTAACATTTAACATTGCTGTGTTTTATATCGGGTAGTAGCCGTAGGAAGTACGTAGCATTTCGTTATCGTTGTCAATTTACGTATCTTAAGGCTGAGATTATTTCGTCTCATTTCTCAAGCTGGCAAAACAGATAATAAGCTAACAGTTTGACCACATTGCGTATCAAAAAAGGTTGCACAAAGAACACTTTTAACTCGGGAAGGGTGCTCTGCTATACTTCACTGTTTTTATATCTTGTGAGAACAACAAACGAATAGATAATGCAGTGTGCGACTCGTGGATTGTTCAGTAACACACACACACGTTGCTTTGCGGAGATATGTACATTTATGTCTTTTCATGTTTGCTAGAAGATCTCAAAGCAAATTGGAACATTTTGCTTTAAATGTGGAATTTTTATGATACATGTGCACACAAAGGAAGCGTTTCCGCTTTCCTGAATCCAGAATTTCTGAACCCAATTTACGGTAGTAGGGAACTAACAGCATGCTGTAGAAACAATTGTCCTCGGCAGAAAGAAATTCGTCGATTAAAGACTTCCTAAATGGTGCGAGACAAGAATGTGTCCATAACCGGCCCTCCATATCTGAACAACAGTACACAAGCGCACAGGTGGGCAGGCGATTCACGTCAAACATTTTTCTCGATCAAAAGATGTTTTTGAGGAACAATCACTGCAATTCAGTACAGTACCATGGTGTGCTTGTGCTTCTATGTAATAATATACCACGGCCCGTGTTCCTACAATGGCGTAAAATGTTTTGAAAATCGTCAAGCATTTCGATGAATCGAAAATATTTTTCTAGTTCACTGGATGGAAGTCAAAGGCCCGTTTGAGGCAGCTTCGGCGGGCACACAATACACCTGGACAGACAAATTCGGTAAGCCGCGAAAACATGTCATCGTCCGCATTCTAGTTTATTACACAAAGATTCATCAAACACACATATCACATGTACATGTACAGTACAAACATCAGACGAGCTAATTTTAAACGTTTCAAGATATAGACACTATGTACACATTTGTAAATATGCCACACTACATAGACAAACAAGGACACATTAGGTTCGTACTCAACAATTATGAAATTACTACACATCAAATAAAGCTAGCTACGTGTACATACATACTGCAGTTTTGTTGTAATGTTTTGTACTTTTGTGGTAATGTTTGTTTCGTTTTGTAGATCTAACAAAGATTTCCGTATGTACCACAACAGTTCTATGTTGACATTATACACATGTTTTGGTACAGGAACGGTCATTTCCTTGGCGTGTTTGTGTATGTGAGTAGCTGTCCATCCCAGTTTGTCATTCCTGTGTAATAATAATAGATATTTTAAAATCAAATGAACGAATAATGAATGAATGGTCTACTGACAACATCAATATCTTAGGAATAAATCGGCAGTTGAGCAGTTTTTGTAAGTCTCACGTGTGATACATCCAATGCGCTGAGAAGGCGTGTTCCATGTGTAAAACATAAAGTCTATTTTTTTTTAACAATGAAGTAGCTTTTTTAATTCGTAGAAACAAAAGTCGCTTACCATTCTTGATTAAATCTGTAGGTGTTTAGGCTACGAGTACGACAATTATAACTTCCCTGTTGTTGTTGATAGTTTGTGCCGAATAATGCTGTGTAAATTGCCGCCAAGTGTAGTGCACGTAGCGGGCTTTCTTTATCGACTTTTAGTGATTATCATCCTCTGATTTCTCATCGTATATCAGTAGAAAAATCCAGCCACAAGGTCTGTCGTGGAGGCTAGCTATATGTTTGTTTGTGACTCTCTGAACGACAGCTGAAGAAAATAAATGAAACAGTTTGTACAGTACCGAAAAGATCATCAATAATTCTGCCCGTAGAGATCCCGTTCGGAGTCTGTAACTTCGATTCAAGAGTCACTACAAGATCAACGAATTGACTTGAAACTCGGGATTATATAACAGGGTGAGTACTCTATACAGTATACATATTCCTAATTGCGATCTCTGTCGATGGAAATTCTGATCGCAATCTCTACTGGTAGAACCGCCGATTCTATCAGATTGTGGTCCCTGACTTGTATGCATGCATTTATATCATATTAACAGGTGGTTCACAACGCAACACAACACAGCACAGCACAACACAACACAACACAACACAACACAACACAATACAACAAAACACACACCATATTCACTTTCTGTATCAGTGCAATGTTGCAAATCAGTGATTTATCTCAATTTGTATGGTTTCAACATATTCTTACATCTTCACAATGTGTCGTCAGCCTGTCTTGACTATGTAAATCCCCGCCATTGTTCCAGCACTGTTAGTGTGCGACCTTTGTTGTTGTGTGCGGGCGGAGATGGACTGATAGCGTGTTCAGTCATCTTACAACTGTCAACTTTGCTTCGTTTCTATCATTTTCACTGATGATAGGCTCTGAAATCAGGACACATCTGATCTCTGACCCTAAAAGACCGTTCAATGTTTTATGAGTTTGAGTGGCTGCGAGTTATGTGTAGCGTTCACACCACACTTGCAGAAAAGAGAAGGGGTCCTTCGTAGTGCGAGTTTTCAACCCCTACAGTTCGGTCTTATACAGCTTGTACTTACTGTACAAAACTGATGTGTTGTGCTTAATCAGTTTACCGATTATACCAAACAAACAAACAAACAAACATTTCGACACTTCCCTCTAAAAGGGTGGAAAGGGATAAACGTCTTCGGAAGGACGTTCACAGTAGGAGGCAGGTGAGAAAATGTGGATACAGCTGCTTCATGTGCAGGAGTGTACAGGTGCATCAGGTGTAGGCGATTTCTGAAAATGTGTCCATGGGATATTGAGTTACAAAACGTATAACGTTATAACATTTCGCCACGTTGTACAAGAATCACCGTGTTGTTGCGAACACAACAAGTCGTGCAATTGAACATTCATAGCTACAAATCCGAGATATACTGCGTTCCAAAACTTTATAATGCACGTTTTGCTGTGACTATCGCCACGTTGGTACATATAGACGAATACTTGTGCTAATGTTGTGCCGGACACAATAAATCGTGCTGTAAATATTCATATTTAAAAATTGGATTTAAATCGTACGAAGTGAGGGCGGTCTTAGGATAATACTATAAAGGCTTTCTTATATCCTTGTCACAGCCTGCTTGAAAATCCAACGATATCAATGATCGTGCGACGACATACGGTGAAGGTGGCCGCACCGTTATCAATGGAAAGCTTCTCTTTCAAAAAGTAATTTCTCTAATGGCTACTTCCAAGGACAGTGTTGCTCTGGACTTAATCTCTGAGTCTCCCACCTTTCTGAGCCATACCTGCTGAAATATTTGCCATCGCGATGTTGTTTTTCAAGTGGAGCGCGCGCGTGCACGTGTGGATGTTTTCCCCTGGTCGGTTGGCAGTCATGAATGGCCACCCCTGGCTGCCCGACACGCCTGCGTCCTGCAAATGTTTTGAATGTGAGATCAGCCCGCCACGCTACACGCTACATTACGTAACATCATATGCTTTTCCACGCATGCCCTGTAGACCGCGACCTACAGGGCACTGAACAATTGTACAGACCAGTGGTAGAGATCTTTTTGAACAGAGGAAACAAGCTCGAATTTTTAGATGGCGGATAAGCAATTTTCGTTCAATAAACTAAAACTCCCGTGTCAGGAATGATTGAGACCACTGATTTTGTGATTTTAATCATTCATTTTGAAAAATGTGGCAGTGGCGGAGAATTGCATTTTTAGAACTTCTATTGCATCATTCTGTTGGTATCGTGCACGTAGAAATGATTGTTTCTGACGTATGGATAGCAAACAACGTTTCAAAACTGCCCTATGATTTTGAACTTGTTCTCTGCGAAAGTTCTGAGTGGTCCTACGTGCGCTGAATTTTCATGGATGGCAGTAGATGCGTAAGAGATAAAAAAAAAGGGAAGTCTTGCATTAAGTAGCTCCTCCGCAAAATGGAGAAGTTGATGGGGCGTACAGGTGCTTCCTCCCGCTCTAATTGATGAGACATTCCACATATCTCATCACACACATGCCTCATCACATTCTCGCCGCACAGCTGTGCGGAGGGAGACAAAAGACGGGCATGACACCAAGCGACCCGTGCCGTGACCCGGCCGTTAAGTTATGAGCGAGGTCTCGCGCCATTGACGCTGAAGGCTATCAAGTTTTTCCTGTGGTGACATTTTCATTTCCAGTTTTGACATCATGGGGATAAATAGCTCGTTTGTTAGTCATGAGAGCAGACTTGGTTTGGGAAACAACAACTTTTTATTGTGTTATTGTCTCAGGATAAACTGTGGACATATAATTTGTAACGTTGTGGTAGATGTTCCCTCACATTCCAACATCATATCCAACCCATTGGCTCACCTGGTCATCGTTTGTGCAAACGTGTTCCTCAATTCTAGGCTTCGTATTCGTAGCAAGAGAGTTGTGTTGTGCTCAGTCAAGCCTGTGCGGTCACCGTTCGTTATAACTCGTAGGTCGTGGTAAAGATTTTGATGCCGTCTACTTTTCAAGCATGTCAAAGTGCGACAGAACCAACCAACCAACAACGAATAACTAAGACCACCTTTTCCACAACAAAACAGATGAATTTTGCACGATTACCCCAAGAGCATGATCCAAGTACTGCGACCGCACACAAGAGACCATGTGTGAATGCGACAGTTGGAAGCTACCGTTCAGTTACATATTCCTCACATCAATGTTAGTTAATATTGCTCTATGTTTACCTGTCTTTATCAGAGGAGGCTAAAAGCATTGATGGATTTTGGGACAGGATGTGTTAGTACCAAAAATAAAGTGGTAACATAGCTGCCGTACAAAAACTGCAGTGGGAGACCACACTGTTACAGTTCAGTTCTGATTGTTGTATACCCTTGGGAAAGGTACTTTATACCTACATTGTGTATTTCCTCATTCGACTCAGGTGAAGATGAGTACTAGCTGCTAGGGACATCTTCTCGAATGGGACGTAAAGTCGGTGGTCGCCGTAATTGAGGAGAGTCACATCTCGAGCATGTTAAAGAACCCACCACACTTACGGAAAAGAGTAGGGGTCTACCCCGGTGTAGCTCAAACCTTACAACCTTGTCCAAGGGTTGACATCTTGAAAAGGTGAAAGTCACCTGTTACGTCATTCCTTCCACAAATGTATTAAATCTAAATGAATAGACAAAACAGTGATTTGTTTGTCAATAACACTGCCAACTCCACAAGAACATTCCTCTGATATTCCTGATTACCACTTTTCCTATAAAGCAATACGTGGAACACTAGTATATAATAGAAATGTGGTCAATTTTTTTTTTTATGAAGAGAAAAGGCAGCGGTATGAAAGATGTCTACATACAGTCAAAATAAGAGAATCAAGAGTAACGGAAATATTATTGTCTTGAACAGCGCCACTGCAACTTTCTTTAGTATGAT
Organism: Branchiostoma floridae x Branchiostoma belcheri; assembly: GCA_019207045.1. Lineage (NCBI taxonomy): Eukaryota > Metazoa > Chordata > Leptocardii > Amphioxiformes > Branchiostomatidae > Branchiostoma > Branchiostoma floridae x Branchiostoma belcheri. The sequence goes on from CM033028.1 coordinate 7,855,175, forward strand.
GAGAAAAGGCGGCGATATTGAAAATATCTATTTAAGGGTAAGATAAGACATTTAAGAGTAACGGAAATATGAATATCTTGCACAACGTCCACTTCAAACTACAAAGAACTAGATACCGTTCTGTGTGGGTCTATGAACCTTCTACGGCCTTCTGTATAAAACTACCGTATGGGTCAAGGCGCGGCCGAAAATGTTAGTATTCTCAGTCCGTGCCCCTTCCCAGTTTTAACCGGGCCTGACCGCCCCAGTATCCGCCGGTACAAACACCGTTACCGTCCCCTGACTGGCCGCAGCACACCATAGGTAGCTTCAGGGGCTGCCTAATTAATTGGCTGTGTCCCAGGCGTTTATTTTCATTAGGCATTATTGGCCCTGTGGCGGGGTCATGCGGAATGTTGGAGTGTAGTTCGGAGAACCTGCCCTGCAGGCGGCAGGGGGAGTCACCGCACGGCAGTGGCTGGGACGGAGCTCCAACACACACACACACACACACACATGTATTGTATACAAACTGCTATGTAGCCTCCTTCGCAGACTTTCGGAGCGGTGGAGGTTATTTTTGGGCAGCGCTGAATCGTGATTTTTATCATGGACTACGCCTATGCTTTATGCCGGGAAAACTGTTTCTCCCAGCCAGCTGGATTCCCCGACATAAAAACCATAGCCCAGGTTATCGAATCGCCGCTCCCTTAAAACATAAGCCCCGCCGCTCCGAAGGAGGCTTGAGTTGCATAGTCTACCATTGTGTGTCATTACTAGTACGAATAATATACTAGTACCATCATTTACCCCTTGTATGCATAGTCGAAATGCTACTACGTTGGTTTTCATCAAAGTTACCTACATGTCAAAGATCTTGAAAATCCCTTTATACATGGACCTTCTTTACTCAATCTGTTTCAAAAACGCCCTGTAGTTCCAAAGAAAGCCGCTAGAGGGCCAAAACTATGTCTTTTCTCAGTTTTAGCTTATTTTGTAACTTATCGCCTTTGAGCGTTTATCAATGCCCTTGTGGAAGAATTTCCGATGCACTATATTGACAAAATATTACAACAAATAATCAAAATTATTACCTCCTTCACTGTTGGGATGGCGACACTACAGCTGTGGACATGTCTTGTTTTTGGTAACTTGTCAGAATGAATATCCGTGAAATACCAGCAGTGATGACGCAATAAACACATTAAACAACCCAATCAATACAAACAGCCATGGCTTAAACTTCCTCATAAAAACGATGGTCAAGGTGCCCACGCAAGGTGAATGATATGTGATAAGACGTCCTTTCCACCAGACAAAGAACGAAGAGATTTTCCCAGTGGCCTATGGAGACTGGTACAAACATAGCAAAATATATGTTTTATGTAGAAATGCGTGCAATACGATAAAGCTCATTTGACAAAGTACTTTATCCACAACATATACTACACTATAATATATGTCGTGGGTCAAGTACTTTGTCAAATGAATTATGTTTTATATTGCACGCATTAGAACGGTATCGAGTCATTGACGAGTTCTCGTTATACACATATGGCAGGCGAACCTGGTGTGGGAATCAGTTGGATATAAGATTATCAGATAATGTTTTTGCCGTCTGTCACCCAGTACTGTATAGACAGGCATGAAATGCCTCCAGCAGACGCCAGTTATCACCGCGTACTCCCGGCACTTCGGTCCGGCCCTCAGGAGTCAAGTGTGCCATCAACGGACAACGGCATCTGCCGCGGGCTCTGCCAACATGGGCTCTCCCAGAGGAGGGTCGACCGGTCAAAGTCAAATCCTGAAATATTACTGGGCTCTCCCAGAAGAGGGCCAAAGTCAATTTTTTTAACCTGAAATATTACTGGGCGAAAGGCTATAAAGAACATTTTCCATAATATCAAATCCCGGCACAAACTTAGATATCCTAAAATCTAAGAAGAATTGGGGCATGGATCGTCACAAAGTAACAAAGCATACTTGTACATCAGCCACTTTTATTAATACTCTTAAAAGTCAATTCCCATGACCACCCCCGCAATGCTACCTGGTACATCCCTCAGGCGTTCCACCGTTAGTAACCCCTCATTTATTTGTAACTGTTTACTTCCGAAAACTAAACAAAACAAAACCATAATGGGTCGGGACATACCCCTTGTCTATTAAAGAATAAATCCGTATAGTATCGCGAACAACTGTTTAACAGATAAATGTCGCTAAGACTTAAATCACACAACATCCTTCTCTTTAGAAACACCTTAGAACAAAAGGAATTGTGAGATAGGACCACCGAGGATGCCCTTGTTGTTTCAGAAACAAAAGCAGGTAAGTACATAATGTGGGTATCACACGTTAATCCTGTTTACTGAAGTGGACTATCATAACTGATACAACTGGATTGATACATGTATTAGGACGTCATCTTGTGATTTGCCCCGCCCAGTATTACACACCTGCGTGCAGCTTTCCATGAAAATCCGAGGGAAAGGGGGGCTGAGGTATCCATACTAATCCTTCCTACTATTAAATGCAATATCTATAAAAAGTACGAGAGGGGTGAATGATCATTGAGAATCAAGTTGAACACGAATATATGATCTAATAGCAGTTTTTATTAGAATAGTCATTTGTTCCACCTATCACCATTGTTATCTATTACTCTGTCTGTATACTTTTTCGAAATACTGTTTACCCGTGATGTTGCAATTAGCCCTTGGGCAAAAAAGATTGCATGTAAATGTCGCTATGTAAGCTAACTTATGAGAAAGTTTTGGAACGCAAATCCGCTCAGCTTAAAAGTTTTTGTTTCTTCTCATACTGTCAGGTCTCTAATCCAGAGAAACAATAATGTAACCCCGCCCATCCCACTCTCTCCCACGGTCCCGCGCATGCGTATGAGGTCAGCATGACGTCACGCCAACCCGGCCTAACCCCATACAAATTACTTAATGCCCAATAAGCACAATAAACAAATACCGTCCCACAGCGCACCGCCGACTGCAGCTGTAACATTTTACTACTCGATTCGGGCAAATCTCTTTGTCCTTCTGCTTATGATAAGGCTTAGATTCGGCTGGTTGGCTGACATGTGTCTTCATGAATCTTGGCGATTGTGCAACCGAGCACTTTATCTGAATTTCTGAAATACAAAATGCATAGAGGTCTGTGGCACAAACATTTTCTGCAATGGAACATGCAACATATATCTTTTTGCTTTACTGTAAGAAGTATTTGAATTGTTAGCCTTAGTCCCATGCAACCATGCATATATTGTTGAAATACCGGTGTACACTTATTAAGAATAAAAGTGACCGTTTTCATATAAATACATTTGGCCACCATTTTGATTTAATCGAAAATGTCAACTGTTCTCATTATTTCTATCCAGCCCTGTCAAAATGATATGTAATAGGCTTGCAATGCAAATCTGGGTATTGCAAAAGTAAGACCATATAGATATTTTATCACACAACAAACCAATGAAGTCTGAAATAAAAACAAACTGCAACCATATAATGTAATTTTGAGGCTTCTTTAATAACATGAAAGACTATTTTTACAGAAGCTGACTTGCCTGTTATCTATTTTTGTCGTATTTCATACATTTGATAGATACCTTTCATATGTACCGTAAAAAATATCCTATGAAATTGTAAAAATTGGAATAAATAATGCCTTTTCAGGATCAATTTCAGATGTAAGATTAATGATTTGATTTGATTTGAAACTAACGTTATTTGATTTGAACCTAACGTTATTGAAAATGGTTGTTTCTAGCTTGACAGGCAGCGCTAAGGACGGCAGTATTTCTTATGAAAATAATTCATTAAACTTTATCCGTTAATACCCTCGGTAAGTCAAAACATAAACAAACTCTGTAATGAGCGCTAAATACCAATAACAGTAACCCGTAATACTTCTACCCTATTCAGGTTTGGTTCATAGATGCATTTAACTTAAATTTTATCAGTCATACAGTACAAGTTTTGATAAGAGAATAGATAAAGACATATCGTGCGGTGGGGCAGGAGGAGGGGCAGACGAAAGTAGACAAAATCCAGCGAATTCGCCGCGAGGTGTGGGCGGGCACACCTGAGCCGACGGCCGTTTAGTCGACGGAAGTGCCCCGTTCCTGGCACCGGCCGTTCCGGAGAGATAACATCGTGATGATATCAGACTGTAGCCACCATTTCCTATAGGGTGGTTACCCTGTGATCACAACATAATAGCCGGATAAACATCATATTGGTTACGCCAGGAGCGGGATATCAACGGGACAACATAGAGACTAAGTGTTGATCCCGGCGCCTCGGGCGTCAAGACTGATAAATTCTCTCAGACAAAGCTTATTTACAAAATAGTTGGTAATTATTACTTTCATCCGCTACAGTCTCGTACATCTGATAATAACTGACAGAAACCTGACGTCAAACCAAAGAATGTCGACCTCACAATACTGTATATGTGATGTTTGAAATTCTTCGACTCCGTGAGAGGAAATGGCGGGAAATGCTATATTGTTAATCCTCTGACACCATCTCCAAAGTAAGATGCCACTTATAGTTGTCCAAAAAGCGGCAGATTTAAGGGTCTATCAGTTCTTTGAAAGATCGAACGATAAGAAACCACATCCGACGGTTTCTGATTTATAATTCTCACTCCCTAACCTGAATTAGATGACTTGATAAACATGATGAACGTCGTCAGTCCTGGCCAAGGCTACTGTCTGTCGCCCTCCCCAACACAGAGGTCACGGGTCAACTATAGAGGTCGCGCAGAAGGTCAAAATTCTATCTGATAATTTATCAACGTCATTGTCATTGTCGATATTATCAAATTTGCATCTAACTTTTACAAGAGAATGGGGATGACTGCTGGCAAAATTTCATACATGTTGGTAAAAAAATAAAGCTGAAATATTTTATACGAATACAATGTAACACCTGTCACAACTAGCTGTTGGAAATAGAATTGACTGATTGACTGACTGACAGATTTATTGATTGATTGCGTTATACCACCTTCCGTACACCCGTTCACCTCCAAACTTTTCCAGCGCGTTGTGCAACATTAACAAAGCAAAGAGATATCTTGCTAATAGTTAACAGTTAGTGATTCTGATTACAATATTGTATAAATCTTTGTCAATCTAACAGTGACAAGACCAGATTAGAAGCTATTAGGACCATTTTTCCGTTGCCAAATCTGTCTCCAGTGCATTAAAAGCTGTTTCTAAGTTTGAAACAATATTTCAACTTGTTTGAAACAATATTTCAACTTGTCACAACGCTATATACACATTGACGCCATATAAATTGAACTGTCAAAAAGTACACAGATGAAATGGAAATGTCAAAAAGCACCAAAGCAACCATTCCATTCTTGTTTGGTTGATTGTTTATTCGAGAGCTAACCACAAGATACTATTGTGGTGATGGAGCGAGGAATACAAGAATAACAAGAAAGAAAGATAATAAACAACGTTACACTTGTAACCTGAAATATGTAGAAACAAATAGTATACGAAAACAATTTTGACAATGCATGTCAATGTGGTGTGTATATAATCTACTTTTCGTTATAATATAGAAGATAGTTATAACGAGTAAATTCTCTATTAATTGGATTTTTTGTGAGGAAATTTAACACGACTTTTAGCCGTCGACAGATCGGTAGTTGTTCGTCAATTTTCGGACAGATTCGTAGCCGAGTTTGTCACAGTTTACACACGGGTCACTCCAAATGTCAGCCGGCCCCGCCTTGTGGTAACAAACCAAGACATTCCCGTCCACCTGTCCAGACAGTATTAAAAGTGTTTGAAATCCGCATCTTCCTCTAGGACACGCTTGTCTAAAGTTTACGTAGCACGCCACATTTCAAATGTGGCAATGAAAAAAAAATGTTTGCATTTTATCTTATGTTTTAGTGCTATGGTCTTTTAAAGTTATTATGAAGACAACGTCATTAAGTATTTTCTATTGTTAAAACTGAAAAATTCCATGTGGAGTTCCCAAGACATTGCTGACAGTAGCATTTTCTCGATAGACGTTTTTATGGACGCTGAAAGCTGTGTATAAACGTCGCTACGGTAAGAAGACTCGCACATGTCGGACAGTGCTGATGCCGCACGACAGATTTATGTTCTAGTTGATACTTCTTGTCGTTATGGAGCCCAAACCGCCGACCCTGTGTCGCACACCTCGCCACCGTACCCTGCCACCGCCCGGCCGTGTGTACCAGTAACCCCCGCCAACAAGTGTCCTGAACCAGGTCTGTCGTGTTTAGGGTTTTATACTTCTCCAACGATGCACAACTTTACACTGTTTTTGTAAGACGCTGGTTACATGGTAGCGAAATGCAAACCCCGGCCACTCAGTGGCAGCCCCGGCTTCCGTGCCTGTTACTGCCAGTGGTGTGAAGCGAGGGAAAATATATACCGACTCGGGCTGCTGAGAATCTGGACTATACATTACCCACATCCCTTCCTTTCAGCGGGTTTTCCCCAGACCCTGAGGACCGGGGTGTTGGCAAAATCCTCAAAAATCTGTTTCCAAACATGAAAAGGCCAGCGCTGACGACTTAAAAGGGCACCTGCTCAGTTTCACCTGATCCGCCGATACCTGTTACAAATCCTGTTCTCCAGACCGCTCCGGTGCTGGGTGGCTACAATATGGGTTTTGTCCGCAGAGCCGGACACTGGATACATGTAATGTATAAGGGTTAACAAATGCGCCATGTTTCCCCCCGCATCTCGCATTCCGTCCGTCACTTCACGAGACCAAATAGTGTCACTATACAGTAAACCCGCCGATTAATTCACCACGACTAACCGACGCACTATTTAAAATGGAGTATCTCTGTTGATCGTAATGGGTGGCCGGGCTTCCTTAGCCGAACTTCCAAATAAACAAGGAGGGCTTCTCGCTGGGTGGGCGGCATAATCGTTGTTTGGGTGCCCCGCAAATAAACTGTCGTGTGTATGACTGCTCTGATTGGGTGCTCTGACGTCGGAGTGATGAAACCCTCGGTGACCCGGGCCACTCCGAGGGGTTGTGGGTGGCCGACTCTCAAAGCCTGATGGTCCTGCGGCATTTATTTTGCTCTCGAAAAGTCAACTCATCCCTAGGTACAAAAACAACAATCGACAATTTTTAAAACAAAGTACGACTAGTGGGTAACAAGACAAACAAGCCCCGCCAGTCGCCCCGGGGTGTATTTGAGGGAAGGACGTGTCCCGTGAGGCACACTCACTGCCCTGTCTCGCCGGAGGAAGGTTGTCCCGGAGCTGCGGTGTCGTCCTGCCGTGATCTACTGTCAGCTGCGCCGCCTTCACTCACCGCCCTCTCCTGAACTTGTCACCGCCATGGCCGCCCTTGGGAGCCTCTACACACGTTACGGTGACCCTTACGGCTACAGAACCGGCCCGACCTACTTCTTCACCTCGGCGTCGGCAGCCGACTCGTCCCCCTACCCCATGGGGGCGTCCCCCTACCCGCACGGGCTGTACGGGGACGTGGAGAGACCAGAGAGGCACCAGAAGCCGCCATACTCCTACATCGCGCTAATCGCCATGGCCATCCGCTCCAGCCCGGACCAGAAGATCACCCTGAACGGCATCTACCAGTGGATCATGGACCGGTTCCCGTACTACCACGACAACAAGCAGGGATGGCAGAACTCCATCCGACACAACCTGTCTCTGAACGACTGTTTCGTCAAGGTGCCCAGGGAGAAAGGCAAGCCGGGCAAGGGCAATTATTGGACTCTGAACCAGGACTGTGAAGAGATGTTTGAAAACGGAAACTACAGGAGAAGGAAGAGGAAACCGAAGACGCCCTACAAACCGGCGGAGGGTCCTGACAGCAAAGACGACGTCTCAGACCTCTCAGCCAAACGGCCCGCAGACGACACCGCGACAAACGCCGAGGCTACAGAAGACGGGGAGGACCAGTCCGGTATTCTATCAGGAAACGCGGACTCCACACATACAAACGATAACGATTCTTCAACAGAAGCTGACGATGACCGCGTATCGGCCTCCCCACCCTGGAATGGGGCGTCGGAAACCTACGGAAAGTCTTCCTCCGCTCGGAAAACGCCTGTAGAACTCAGAGCCACTGCGACAACGTCGTCCCAACAGCTCAGTCCAGCGCCGTCCGAACCTGGACTCTTCAGTATAGAGAGACTGCTAGCTCCCGACAATAGGACCAAACCGACACCACCGGTCAGCAGATATCATTTGTCCGGAGAACGAGTCAACATCAGCCCGAGAACGTCACCAGCCAGCCTCGGCACCACAGGGTCTGCTGTAAACATCCTTCGGAGTAACATAGTCCTGCACGCCGCCGCCAGGACACCGACTCATCTGATGAACTCTCCTCGGCAGATCCCAGCCATTCCTCCGCCGGCTTTAGCTCCCATCCCCGGTATGACCCCGTCCCATTCCACCGCAGCTTTGTATACCACATTCCCTCCCCTCCGCTACCCCCACCTCCCCTCCCATCCGTACCCATCCCTCCCCCTCCCAAGCTTCCCCGTCCCTCTTTCGTCTTGGACATTCACAGAAGCTGACGTCAAGGCCAAGAAGACTGTTCTAGTCGGTTACTAAATCTTGCAATTCCGTTTTGTACTGTATATATATTATAACGTTATTCCATATCGTACCTATTGTTTTAAATTTTGATACAGGGCAACGTCGTCCTATTTTTGTCAGAAAGGACTATGTTTAGACAGCAATATTTATAGAACAAAGTGGTTATTTCAACGCGAATTAGTCCACTAGACTGTTTCAAAGGTGCGGTTGTTGGAAGGCGGTCCGATTATTATGTTTCTCCACCTAAGGTATGGAGAGCAGTTGTCTTAGGATGTAATCCTTGCGTTAGAATAACTCCAGGAGTTTAGAAAGTGTGGCAAGTCTCTTTTGCCATAATATTTTCAGTACTTTCGTCTATGTGTGAGGTCAGAACAGGGCAGCCCAAACCTGATTGACGTGTAGAAAATTTGCTGAGAAATTTTTTAGAATTTCTCTGCAATATTCCTGGGTTAGGACTCTCTAACAACCGCACGTTTGAGACTGGAGAAGCTAGATATTTTACAGTACCTGAGATAAAAACTACGGGTGTAAAGTGGACATGTAAATTGTTGTGGTGAGAGGAGGTTATATATGAGGGGTTGTGGTGAAGGTCAGGGGCCTCTGGTCTATGTCAGCCCCGGTGTATTTATTGTCACTTGTCAGCCGCCGCAAAACGGATAGCTAAAGTAAAAACCAAGTGTTGAAATGTTCAAATTAGTGTCGTAAGTTCTCGCGGTGACGGTACAGCCCGATTGATGGCAACACTTTTTTGTATATATTGTACAGCACTGACAGAGTATATATATAGATATATATATATGCTTATCTCGTACATCTAGAAATGAGGAGGGCCATATTGTGTTTCTCGCTGCAGGGCGGATCTAACCTATGTTTTTATCCAAACAAATGGTGAGCCACTGTTTTTGTTCCACAGGGCTCTTAGCGTACTTAAGCCTTCAGCACAATGCCTACAATTTATCTAAGCCGTATACATATGCATGGCACCCACCGAACACTCCTGTTAACAACTGCTCACAGAGAAAATAAAGTCGGAGAAATGTTGAAGTGAGAGTCAGTCGTCATTGCATTTTGGTATGGTTTAGCTGGACAGAAGTAAACACGGTACGTAACTGGCTGTCTACAGGCAGGATGTGGTACGGCAAGGTATTCTCGGGATGTCAGTCTTAAGTCAGGTCCCAAGGACGCATATATGTCGTCTGAGTACAACCCCACTGCACATTATAACAACCACAACTTAATATAGCAGCAACCAGATCTTACAATAAGCCTTAAGATTATAGCGAGATCAGTTCTACAACCATCTTTTATAAAACGTATCATGAACTTGTTGGCAGTATGTTACAGAGATGGTAACATATACATAGACATTTAGGGTATTGAAAGGCTGAGAATGTTCTGTAGGGTTTAATTGTTAACTGCTAGAATATAGACATTGAGAGGAAACGGTCCTGTGTTACAGGTAGTTCCAAGAACACAATATGATAGTGACGAAGAGGATCAGCGCCATTTGAGATGATATTGGGCGGCCTTACAGAAAACTTTACAAGCGTTTTGTGGCCTTTTGTAGTCCACAAAAACCACAGTGGTCTAGCGAGCACAGGGATAGAGAAATATTGACGTTTCAACACCTATCTTTGAAGTGACCGCCGCGGAAGAGAACGTACCCTATCTAAGTGGTGAACACTGTTCTGATGACTGAACAAATGGCTTGACGAGGGCCTGTTCTTTTGAAACAGATAGAGGAGTCTACAGTTACAGTTCTGTTTGAAGACGAAGCTTGTATGCACACCGCTCTTTGATGTTGTTGTTACTTGCGACAACCAACATAGGTGATAGGAAGGTGTGACGTGTAAGCTATATGGCTGTGTGCGCCTGGTGATAGTGTTTTCACCGGAAAACCACAGAGTGGTTTGAAAATGGTGATTGTGATGCCGTAGAATTTTCAAGCAGGCTGCGACAGAACCAACAGGCGACACTGGGTCTTCTTCGTGATAGGACAAACGGATTTTGCAGGATACATGTATGACTATAAAATAAAAACTCTCGATTTTTGATCGTACGACGATGATACGGCGTGTGTACACGGGTCCTTAATAATGAAAAAGACAGGTATTAAAGGTGTGCTACATCACTCCAACGCGAGCACACCTGGCTGAGCGTCCTTCCATCTCCGTCCGGTACTTGGGAGTTGTCAGTTCCATGGACACTCCTGGCGCCAAGGTGTCTTTGGGATGACCTCCTGAACAAAATGAACTTTTAACTGTTTCACATGAAAAGAGACATTTCAAGGTTTCCCCGATACTATCTGGCAAATTCTGGTGTATAGATTAGAACGAAAATCAGTGAACACCTACTTTTAGGGTCCCAATGCCCTAATTTTATTCCGTGAATGAAAAATAGTAAAATGTTGAAAGTTTGAAAATCAAACAGGTGTCTTAAACAACGGCTCAAAGGTGGCATATGGCAGCAGACTTCAATGAAAGCTAACGGATATTGGAGTTGACAAGAGAAGATTTCTCGGCAAAGATAGTGGTAATACAACTACGCAGGATCCTGACGCCTTTTGTGATGTCACTTCGTATCATACATATGCTTCGCTGAACATTACATAACCGTGCAAGAACTTGTCTGTCACCTGTACGGTAATACACGTCGCCTGTTCTAGATGTTGTATCATTTTTGTAAACGTTCTCCTTTCAAACAAGAGAAAGAGGAGAATCACCCTACACAGATCAAAGGGCCGGACTTACAGTCAAATCTAACCCACAACCTCTGTCATAAGTCTGCCATCTCTTTGCCTGAGCGAGCGCCACACACGAGCTTTCACGGTTGAACTTTCACACTTTGCCGAGACTTTGAAGCACCCAAACCGCGTTTATTGTTTCGAAAATGCTGCCTTTTAGGGTTAAATAAAAATTGAAATCTGGGGATGTAGTTGGCTAAGTCCGCGGCTCTGGGTTTGGAGCGTAGATTGGGAGCGCTGAGCTCGGGGGATCACAACTTCACAGGCGGGCCCGCCACAGGCAAGTTCTTGGGCACGCAGTGAGCGTCTCGGAGCTTGAGCGCCTTCAAAGAGAGATCCGCTTCATTTGTAAGGCTATTTGGGAGGGATTGTTGGGGAGATAGCGCACAAATCTGGGCAGATATGTTCCGACTACACCCTCTCCGTAATGTCCGGATGTTTCCTAAGACATCGCCTCCGGACAGGGGCGTGCGGATGCATCACTAATAGACTACTAAATACAAAGCATCAATTTTAATAAAGGCTCCGTCACATACATCGTGCGATAGCCGTACGATCGAGAAACGGGTGCGTTCTTGGGACAGTTCTACATGTGTTCTGCAACTGAAAAAAGGCTGTCTTAGATCCTTGTCGGTGGTCGTTTCTGTCATAGTCTGTTTGAAAACATAAAGTCTATGACATCAAAACCGTGCGACGAACAAACAACAGAGCAAAAAGACAAACAGTCAAGGTAACACGTGCGTTGATCGCGTAATAACTCTAGTACAAATCATAAAGAGTCTGACTCCACATCAGTCATACGATTTTACAACATGATAGATTGATCGTCATTTAAGTTGTCAGTTGGGTTTTCTCCTAGGCAATCAATTGCCCTAATCCCATTTGTTTCGGTAAACAAACAGCATCCGACATCTCGCACATCGCTGCGTCTTCAGCCTTTATGTGATGCGCTCCGCTGCTGACACTTATTGTGTCTGACATTACGGATGTCTGCTCTGAGAGCGTCTCGACTGTTTTTACTGCAAGCAACTTTAGGCGAGATCGACTGGAAATTCGTGGAGATCGTGCTCCTTTGTGTTGAAACAAAGCTCAAATTGTATGACTATAAACTTGATTAATGTTTTAAAGTTTGTTTTCTTTTTAAGGTTTATTGTCTATGTATTTTGCACATTGTTGTTGTAGACTTTAATGAATTCACCACTTGTTGAAGGTTATGTTTCAATGTCAGTTTGCTGTGTCTATGCCAATCAAACCGAGCTATTTATCTGTCAATTTTAGAAGTTCTCTTTTTCAATTTCTTAAAATATTTCCTTCAGTTCACGGTTCAAAAGGAACAGTAGCAGTGTAGATAAGGCATCTCTCTCTCTCTATTTGTAGCAGGGGAAGCCGAGTTTTCCCTTTTTCTAAAGAGTTTGTGTTTACGTCAATTGTAGCGACCTCTGAGTCAACATCACAGGTAGAACCAAAACAAACAGGAGGGAACCTGAGCCCGAGAGTCGCGGAGCGCGCGGCGGTGGGGTGACCCGGCTGTCCCCGGGGTCAGGCTGGGAGGCGTGTCGGGGGAGGGAGAGGAACACCCCAACATGGGGGGTAAACACACAGTAGGTTAACCTACGGTGCCATAAGATGGTATCAAAGCTGGCCATGTATAGCCTGGGTACCATCCGGAAAGTAGTTCGCTCTGACGTTCATTATATACTATATACAGTCGCTTCTAGCTCTGACATTCATTATACACTATATACAGTCGCTTCTCTGTGTTTCCAGAAGCGAACATAGGAGCGAACTACTATCCGGATGGTACCCAGGCTAGGCAAAGTATATATAGTCGGCCAAAGGGAGTCAGACGCGGGCACCGGTCGCATACACACACTCCTAGGCCGGCTTCACTCCTCTGCCATCTTATGCTACCGTAGGATCTGCTTGGGGATTAACAGTAGGTGGCAGTGGGCAGTGGTGAGCTGAGGGTTAGGTGGTGGCACGGCCGTCTTATGGTTAGGGTCTTGGACTTTTAATATGAATATTAAAGATTTTGGGCTCGAATCCCTGGCTAGTCCCAAAGCTGTGTCCTTGAGAAAGGCACTTTACACACTGACTCAGGTGAAAATAAACAATTAGCTTCGGTTAGGTACGTCCTTTGGAATGAGATGTAAAGCTGGTGTGTTCGAGGAGAGACCACGTTAAAGCGTTGACCATGTTAAAAAACCCACCACAGTTATCGAAAACGATAGAGGTCCATCGCAGTGTGAGTGGTTCAAACCTTACTGTCTGGTTTTACACAGTTTGCATATAAAAGCGGTTTACCCTGAAAGTGACACAAAACAATGACCTTTCGCCGTTTTAGTATGTCAGTGAGGGTTGTCATCTTTAAAAGGTGATAGTCTCCTGTTATGTCAATACTTCCACAAAATATGGTAATTTACTTCCGCACAATCAAAAATGCCAGCGCGTATTGCCAAGCAGAGGTCGGGAGGAGAAAATTGTGACTTCTTTGTGCGTATCATACGCTAAGAGCAGACAACTTTGAAATGAAAAAAGGAGGAAAAAATTAAGTTCGGGATATGAAAAAAAACTCGTGCTATACCAGATGGAAGACGCCCATGGTACTAAAATATTGTTTTGACAAAAAAGGGGGAAAGAGATAAAAGATGCAGAATTGTCCCCCAAAACAAAATTACCCCTGTCCTGCCTTGCTACTTTCCAAAGAAGCGACTTGTTTCAATCTCAATTGTTTGGCCCTGAAGAGCACAAAGACAGGACTACAGGACTACAGCAGTACCCGTGAGATGGTGAGATCGGCCCGCAGACTGGATCAGTCCGAGATGGTCATACAAAGGAGCGGCTTACAGCACGGGAGATGCGCCGATAAGAACCGCGATATGGGCCCAGTGCGGAAATTGGCAACAAAGTACACAAAGGACCGTCTTAGAAAGATTTAAGTTCTACCTGGGAATCGTTATCTGTAGATTTTGAGGTGTGAGAGAATTTAGGAAATGGAAGATATCGTAGAGTACATCTACGAACTCACTAGTATTATTGCTTTGACTATACATGTTCAGTTGTTGATATTCGTCATTTTATTTCAGCGTTTAATGGACAACAAACAAATGGTTGATCTTCAAGTTTCCAGAATGAATACTGTCTCTATCTTACTCTTAGTTTGTGAAGGCAGAAATTATCTTGATAATTTTGCTCTCAAACTAGTCGAGGTTAAGCAGAGGTTAGACTCGAATCTGTTTGAACGTCTTTTTAGGCCTTTTGTCTAGTCTTTAGGCCCTTTGTCATTTTGTTCTTGGTTTAGGCAAAAATACATACGAAGAAAAACTTACAAAATAGAAAGCCCGACAAAACGCGTAAAGAAAGACGTCAAAAACAGGTGGGAACCTAACCTCTGCTTGGAGAGTAAATAATCTAAACATGTTTATCGTAGAATTCCCTATTCAGGCAGCTTTTGACGTCTTTATTTCAACAGCTTGTGAGATGTGATTGAAAAATAACGAATATAGAAAGCTATCTTCATTATCAGGTCGTCAATAAATGATGATCTCATTGGAAAGGATTAACAAGATTAGTGTCGCAAGGATGGACAAATATTCCGACACATTGTACAACAACTCCTCCCAACTACCTCCTCCAGAATCCGGCCTGTAGTTTTGTTGTCTCAGTTGACACCACTGTACATAGTAGGATTAGCCGCTGTACTGCACTCAGCTCATGAGAACGCCTGTTGTAACATCGCACAAAAAACAACAAAAGAAATTCCGTATTTGGGTTCAAAATAGGCGCTGTTTTTCCAACGGAAAGCCAGCGTGTCCGTGTGAGCATCTCTCTGACCAAAGCGGTGTTAGTAAGCGATGATGGACAAACAGTTGTCACATACTTTTGCTTTTCTTTTGAAGTATACGATACACAACAATGCAATAAGCAGATTTCGCATTAACTGTTGGTAACAAAACCTCGCAATCTTTCAACTTTCTTACCTTTCTCGTGTGTTTCTGAATCGTTTACCCATCTCAGTTGCTTTAATAGTTTCAATCATTAGGTCAATTCCTACCAACCCGTCCTTTGGCCCCAAAAGCATTTCTTCATTCCGCGCGCTTTTTCAGTGTTTGCACCCTAATCCGAATCTACGTCACCAAAACAAGGAGCTAAAACTTGTGGTGTTGACACAACAAGATGGCGGGCATGTTTCCGAGGTCCGGAGGTGAAAAGAACCAATGAAATACGTGAAGACATCTCATGCGGAAAGTCTGTGTCAATGGTGGGGAAATGTCACAAATGTGTCCGTGTTTTCTGTAGGTCACTGGACACAATTTAGAAAGCCCCCTCCCCATACCAATCTGTTTTTTTTGCCCAGTGGAGCAATTTTCGCGAAATAACTTCGTCTTTACGTTAAAGAACAAAAAAGTATACATGCATGAAAATCTGCATCAGTGAATGTTTGAAATATGCAGTGTGCCCTGTTTTGTATTACATAGTTCAATGTTAGGTATATACAGATTGTTTGCATTGTTGTTGATTTCAGAGAGTTACAAAAATAGGATGGTGTTAAGCTTTCGACCCATCATTTAACTTTTGTTGTGTGCATAGTTCATATATGATGTAACGCTGGGTCACCTTTATCCACCAGTAACCTATATTCGGTGTGTTTAAAAGGAGGATATTTTGGGATATTAATTCAACGGATGGTAGTTTCAAACTGCAATAGTTTGAAGATAGTGTAACTTCAAACATTTGATTCTACAATCATTGCGTACTGCCCAAATCTTAGACATAATCATAAGTCACTTTTTTTAAATTGTCAGGTATGCCCACGTCGTAAGTCAGAAGCATGCAGTGGCTTTTTGCGGTATTCAATAAGACGCTAACCCTATCTCAGTCTCCGTCTCCCGAAGAATTCCTATCTACCAAAGGTATTGGTTTGTCAAGCCACTTTGTTGTTCACCAGACCACGTCTAGTCACGTCAGCACATGTCCAGGAATGACTGCAGAGATCAAAATAGCCTTTCTTACGTTAATGAGTGAAACTGTAGACCTCCCCACCCCTGTCGGACCTCTTCAACAGGTGGTTTGAAAATAAACAGATTTGGTGTTTTCTGTTTGGGCAAACAGATTAGGAATAGAGAGGTTAGTGTGGGAAAGTTCGGATGCGGTTTCCGCCTTCTGGACTTTAGCGGAAATAGTTTTTGTTTAACAGCGCTTTCTTATTCGTTGTAGGTCGTCGTGCGATTTTATCGTACTTTTCTCAAGCAGGATGTAACAGAACCAACCACAAAGGATCTGAGACGGCCTTTTCGGTAACAAGACAGCTACATTTGTATGACATATGAACGGCAATCTCAAGAATGCCCTAAGTTTGTAATCGTCTGGCGATCGCGCGACATACGCGACCAGGTCCTCAAGGATCACGAAAGAAAACAAACAATTTTGTTGTCCGTGTTCTCGTTAAAAAGGACGTCTAGTAGATAACAGAATGCTACACAAGCCGAAACCGACACCAAAGCAACCAGAAATATCTGCAAAATGGGTTAACTTTTAAGTGATTCGGGATCAATTTGTGACCTATTTAAAGGATGGCAAAACGCAAACCCACCTGTTAACGGTCATAATGCAAATATTGCTCCAAATTCATTTTGACATGTTTAAAACTTCGTGAATACAAACTTTGCCAGCCATGTCATTTATATTGATGTTTGTTCAATTTTTGGGCTCAAAATGTTACATAATGGGGCTTTAATTCATTGTATAGAGCAATACCAGGGCGACATCGTTTCGCCACAGCCATTCTGGTAGGTATATATCGACCCTAGTCTGTTTTCCCTGCCCTGGCCTTAGCCCGGGTTTGTTTTTACACGGGTAGAAGTTCAAAACGGCAGCGCGCGACAACCTGTTCTGCTCACGCCCCGGTTCCCGTTAAAGGCCAGACACTCACTGTTGAATAAAACATATGGGATCTCCTCACAAACAACCACACAAACCGCGCAGAGTTTCCTTTGTAAAACGAACGGCACTGAAACAGTTCTGTTCCTTTCAACCCTTCAAGGGTTGTACAGTGAGGTGTAGGATTCTATCCCGCCCGCACAGTACTGGTTCTAAGTGACCAGACCGGGTTTTGTCCCGGGTGTTTTTGTAGTGTAGCTTTGCGGGAAGGGTCACTCAAGAGGTCTGCGGGCTTTGTTCGCTGCGACGGACAAGCGTTAGTCTGTTTTGCTACACTTTATGGTCATGCTTTAGAAAACAGACACAAGTGTTCCCTCTAAACATATCCAGCGAACCAATGTAAGGAACAGAGCTGCCACAGCTTCTTTAAGGAGATGAACAGATCTTAAGTCGCCTTTCCGTTACACAACAATGAAAACCCAGGTGACTCGCGCATGTTAGATACACGTCCACAATGACAAAAAGAAACGCCGAAATGTTACTTTCTAACTCCTCTTAAAAGCATGTAATAGCCCGTTTTGCCTTCGGAAGATGTATCGAAACATTGATATTGTAGCAATTAAAGAACAAGACACTTTAAACACGTCTTAGAGGAACAGGTGTCGCTCGTAAGGAGGCATCTTTGTGGCGCCCCAGCCGGTACAGGTAAAGAATTCGGCGCCTTTTTGATACACCTGTGCGGTTGAGTCCTTTTTATAGACGGAGTATCGAAGCGTTTCCGTTGTACCAGTGGGAGCGATACGGCCTGTTTAAAGCGATACCCTCTGCACACGGCCGGGTAACCTTACCCCGGGTACCGATGACTCCGGTAACACTACCCCGGACAGTGATAGTCCTGTGACCCCATGAACCACAGGTAAAGGTGTGGGACTGGACTTGTGGGAAAACCGTTGGGAACAATCAGATTCAAGTTCACACAAAAAGGTGCAGAGGATAAGTGTGAATAGGGCTCTTATATATCACGGCATATGAAAAGGCGGTGAATCAAAAAGGGTTCTTTGAAGGTAGATATCGTGCATGGTTATCTCAGTATAAACTGCCGCGTATCTTTATACGTCTTTATACATATCAATCTAACTTCTGTATAAGATATCGAAGAAAAGATAACGCAGTAATCTGACACTGCCGTTAAGTGAAGTCCCTTGACTATACTTTGTGCGCTTGTGGGACGAATACACACGCACACACACAGATAGAGAGAAGTTGTCAACACCGGAAATGGACCAAACTAGCCGGAACAAGATGCCTTTTTGTGTGTATGGAGGTCTCGTGGTTAACTGATAAAGATTCAACCACAAAGATATCATTTACGATCAGAACTTAATTCATGCAGAAAATAATAGTGGAAAAGCAAGAATATCAACGCTCCTACTTTTACTTTCTCAACTCGCTCTTGACGTTGTCGTTAACATTTAATTTGTTTATTGTCCAATTGAGGCACTCAGTGTCCAAAAAATCACATGGTAGTGGTTAAAAGGCGAAAGGGACCGAAATTACACCAAATTTCGTTATACTCTCTCACTATTACGTTATACAGAAGGCCTTGATTTTGTTGCCACCTGTTATGAACAAGCCTGATAAATGGTGGTACAATTTCAAACACATTCTATTTTTTTGCCTTTACTTATGATGATAAAGACTTTTAATGTCTTCTTCTTAGGGGTATCTTTCTACCATAGAATAATCTATTCCCTTTATACATATATTTAGTCTCTTTACACATACATTTCTTGTCCTTATGCACAGATAATAAAAAAAAGGTGGCAAGGTGGTTCTGAGAGCCACCGGTACCGTGACCTGGAGCACATTAAAGAATCCACCAAGATAAAATCGAACAGAAGAGTGGATCAAATATTACGGTCAGTGGTCTCCGAGTTGACATCCTCAAATGTTGCTATGATAATCTTTATGCGCTTCCTTGCTTCCTTGAATAAATTCTCACAAAGACGCCGAACATCGTGTGTCTAGTGCACAAGCCTGACTCTGATAATATCACAATTTTATCGTCTCTAATCCGTCCTACTTGAGTGGTCAGCATCAGACATTGTCCAGACGTCTAATCCCTTCCTGATCCCGTCAACGCCTTAATCTGTCTGGGGACGGTTTGATCTGCACGGGTGAACTGGGTTAGATCAGGCGGTGTGTCGCCGGTAGCGGGCACAGCTATCACTATAGTGATGATCCTCATTGGTGATTAGATGGGCCGCGCGTGTGCTGGTGTGATAGTGCAAAACAATGTAACAGGTACAGTGTAAGGCAAAGCGTTGTGTAATACTTCTCCCTGGCTACATTGATCTAGTACAACCTACACGTAGACTCTACACAATCTTTCATAGAAGACACAATGAGGTGATGTCTAGTTGTCTACTATACATCTATACGTGTTGATACGTTATTCTAACGTTCCTATTTAGCATGGAGACATAAATGTATTGTCCTACATAGACAGACATTTTGTCAGGACATGACGTAGGCACATGCAACGTCTCTCTATCTGTCTTTTGTAATGTGGTATCAGTATTACACTTGTAAGTTCTTTCTTCGTTGAAAATAGGACATGTAATCAAGAATGGTACTGATCTTCCATGTCTTCAACACTTTCACCGTAATAGCGACTCATATATCCGGTTTTATAATTATTCTAAAATCATCTCTGTTAGCATAGACAAAAAGATAAATAAGGAAGCATCCCTAAAAAAATAACATATCAAAATAACGCTGCTCCATTGCTTTCAACCGTACCTTACCAATAACCACCTGTAAGAGCTTATGTTAGAACAAAAGTTGTTTGGATACCGTACCTAACATAACAAGTCTGTTGTTATAGATACTACAGTGTTGATATCATTCTTATCACAAACATACAAACCTAACATAGTACCATCTTCTGTTTGTTCCGAATATCCGGTAAACCGCATTTTGGCGTAAGATAAAAGACTAAAATCAAGATAAAAGCTTTGTACAGTAAATAACAAGTGACACAAGGTCGGACTGTAAGGTTTGGCCCACTATCCAGGATGAACCTTTAATCCGGATTTACCTCCCATCCCTAAACGAAGCTAGGTACTCATTTTCACCAGTGAGGTGAGGAAAAAATGTATTTTTTCAAGGTCACAACATTGTGGCCTGCTATAGATTAGAATCCGGAACCTATACATTCTAAAAGTCAACATCGCTAACCATGAGTCGACAGAACACCTTGCCACCTTGTGCTGTTTGGTGTAATCAAGCAACACAAGTCCGCATGTTGTCTGTTTTTACTCACATATCACGCCCCTGAAAGACGGCGAACACTATCTGACGATCACAAGCCTTTCGGTGATTACTACTGATAACGGTTACTGCTACCGAAGCCGCTGAAACCTCTACACTGTGCCTTTGTGTCTGTCTAGGGCGGGACCACCAGGGTAGGAAACTTGACATTTGTGACGGTAGGTAGCCGCCTTTTATGTGTCAAGGCCGCGGTGATCTAGATCTGATTTCCACGTGGAGGAAACTTAGCAAAGAAAAATGTTCAGCGTACGTAAAGTAATGAATGTAGCATTTTACCCTAATCTAGTATTCTTTTTATCTGCAGATGTTAATAATAAGAAGCTATGTCTGAGCTAAAATAGTCTACATTTGGGTGTTATGTTTTTCTATATGTCGTATCCACAATGAACAAGCAAGCATTTGAAAAAGCACATCGTTATATTACCAACGGATAATGCATGTAACTTATTGTAAGTATTGCTTAGAGTTGATCAAATGTCATACTCTATACAGCGAAATGTAATCAAACATTCAAGTTCTAACAGTACAAAGACAAAAAACGACGTGGCGGAAGTTCAGATAGCCTTGTTAGCAGGTGACACGTGAAAGTAAACCAAGATGGTGACACAATAATTGTCCAAAAACTGAGAATGAGAAACTTTTCAAATCCG
Organism: Branchiostoma floridae x Branchiostoma belcheri; assembly: GCA_019207045.1. Lineage (NCBI taxonomy): Eukaryota > Metazoa > Chordata > Leptocardii > Amphioxiformes > Branchiostomatidae > Branchiostoma > Branchiostoma floridae x Branchiostoma belcheri. Next base: position 7,876,356 of record CM033028.1, read on the forward strand.
CTGAACTACATTAGGTCTTACTTGTCGATGGGAAATGATTGTCCAGCTGGTTCAAATCTCAAAAGGCAGGAGAACTAAGAAACCACATCTTTCAAACAGCGGTCAACAGCATCGTTTCCATTTATTTGTGTTGCCGCCGTTCCGTTCTCAGCCCATGGACGACTATTGAGCGGTGTAAATAAAAGTCCTTCATCGAATTCTCTGTTTTTAAAACAATGTCAAAAGCTGTAGACGTACAAATGGGTGAAAGGACAGACGAAGAAAATAGACTTTAAAAAAGATTGCTTTACGTAAAATCTGTAACTAAAGAAGAGACGAGGTTCTATTGGGGACTAGTAGTAATAAGTAGTAGCCTGGATACCAGACTGCTTCCAGGGCCCATAGAGGCCAGCTCTTTGGCTATATGGTCAATATGCTCCAAGTAAATTTTACAACAGCACCAAGACACAGGGACTGTAGCAAACTTTCCTTTGTGGCATCTTGGTCAGGCTTATGTGTCGACGAGCTGGCCTGTAGACCCCGGAAACAGTGAGTGATATGATGATGGTTGTGTGCTAATACCGTATCAGGTTCGGAACTGTTCCCCACAAAAATTATTTCCTGTATCCACTAACACATCTATTAGAGCCATGACGTCCAATACCGACCACCCAGAAGTCTGTCATACAGCGTAAGAACTTGTTATAAAATTCTCTCCAACATGTCTTTTTCAAAAGACAATTACTGGTCAAATGTTGCAATCAAAAGTTCTGGTGGTTTTGATCACCTTTTTTTGTATGCCAACCTATTTAACTGATACAGTCATTACTTTTTATAGAATGTATTATAATTAAAGTCATAACTTTTACCACTATAGATTTAGAGTGAAGACTCAGGATACCAGCCCAACGCAGTTTGTACCTACTCACAGTTATTTTATAAAGCATGTGTTGCGCCTCTAAAAAGGAGGTTAACCGGTTATGCGCAAGAAATAAACACAACACAACAAAACAAAACAAAATTTATTTAATTTCCCATGAAAGCTGACGGGGGGTTAAGCCATGTCCAGTATAACATTGATATTCAACTCCAAGACAAAACTGTAGGTTCATTGGTTGTGACTGAATTGGGGACCCGCGTTATGTTGGACATGCCCCGCTGAGTTCAGCTGACGGTACGGCACTAGAGTGTTTCGTACCCGTTCGTGTTTGTCATACCGGGACGGGCTTTAAACATGTTTGAAACGCTTTTATAAAGCATCATTTATCTTGTAGTACTGGTGATAGAACAAATTCAGGACTTACATAAATATTTAGCAAACTCTTCACGTAGTTTTCATATTCGAAAACGTTTCTATAATGTTTATCACGGGATGGAACTATCTTCATATTGTTATGATGTAGTCCTACAATGTACCTGTACTCCATTTGCTCTCGGACTTCGAAGCAGAGGTTGGGCTACGGCTATTTTTTTTACGTCTTTTCGGGCGTTTTCTGACTTTCCATTTTGGTTTGCCTTTTTTCCGCCGGCGAAGATATTATCATCGTTGTGTATGTCGGAACTGAGGTGTTATCTGTGCACAGGTGTGTGCACCTGTGTACAGGTGTATCCCCTGTTCCCACACAGGTATGCTGACTCACTTCCGGTATACATCTCATTGGAACAGCCGATCGAAACTGGACAGGATCACTGGCGACATCTCTGTGCAATCATTGTAACGTTTAGATAGATTACAACAGTATGAATACACTCTGATGCGAAAGATAGCATCTTATAAATGGAATGGTAAAGAAACTTCTAGCTATGAGGAAAGTGTGTAGACTACGATCAATAGGACTACTGAGTTTGAAAAAGCGCAAAGCGGGTCTACGATGTCTATCTAGTACGACAGTTTAAACAAGAAACAGTCTTTGGATGGTCGATGTGGAATCGCTCAATATTCTGAGTTTGGATGGATAGGTGACAGCTAATCCGTAAAAACAACCTAATCCGTGTTCAGATTTGTCTGAACAAACAGCAGGGAAGTCGTAAAAATAAACACACAGATATGGAAAAACATCGCAGAGAATGAGACGACCCTCATAACTGATGTCAACGTCATCAAAATGAAATAATGCAGGCACGGGGCACTGCAGCTTACACTGTGTCTGGCTGACATTGTCACGCAAAATACAGACTTTTCTTTGTTACATGTTTGGTTAAAAAATGCGCATTACTAAGAATCATTCCAAGTCAAGTTGTTGAATGTTTCTAGATCACCTATGTACGTCATTTCACAGCCCCTCCACGAGAATGTGTGTCCCTTTGATGAGCGACAGTAGGATTCGCTTAACGACCTGCTTTGATAAAGAACGATTTTTTGGTTAGATTCCGTGTGATTTGCCTTCTTTTAATGATGCTGTTTTTAATGATGCTTTTATATCTTGCATATTTCACATATTCCAAGTGTTACTAGTACACAAATCCAATTTTGGTCGCAGTACTGTAGCTTTGCTATCGGCGTCTAGTGGAAAGAGTAGAGGGATAAAAGAGAGCAAAACCACACATCTGCTTGAAAATAAATAAACATAGTAGTACTGAACCTTCGCAGCTTGATGGGATTTTTCGGAGCTGTTCAACTTCTTCCTGTGATCTGGATTTCTTTAAAGTCATACTTATGTTTTCGTATTACAATGTATAGCAAAAGGCTGTGAGGCAAGTACAATGCCTGTTTAGCATACAATAGATACGTTTGACGGAGGAAGACGAAAATATGTTAGGGTCATAAAATGTCCGTCAAAATCCGACTGCCATTAAAAGAACACTTTTAGAACTGTACATACATTGCTATGTGTTTGTATTTGTATTCGCATTCGCATTGTGTTGCTCATTCTCCTACACAGAGGGACCACAGTCGTCAAAACTCCTTGCAGTTAGCTTGTTGTTGGGGACCTTGCGTTGGAGGAAGTGTATTGCTATGCTATGGGTCGTTTATGTAGCGCGTTGACGACAACACGAAATGTGTTCCGAACTGTACGTACGGGAGTCCATAAAACCATTATCCTATCCGTGTTGACACCTCCCGTGTGAAGTACTTATCGTCTGAACACAGATTAGCCATGTCAATCGACTGCTGATGAGTCCATATAAAACCTGTTCAGTGGGAATATGTTTGTTTTTCACACAAAGAAAATTGAGCACGCCTCAGCGCCCCGTAACAATAGACACTCCTCCGCCTTCCGGACCCAATACACATGGAACATGTACGGCCAGTTCCCGTCCGTTTAAAAATGCCTTCTTAGTTTAATCATATTCAGTGCATGGTCGTTCGTTTTATGTGAGTAAACAGATGAAAACTATTTTCCTGTGCTATAAACTAGCATATGTATGTATGTATGTATGTATAAACTACGGGGAAATGTTCGCGGTGGTTTTAACTTTTATGTTCGTTTTTTTTTCACGGCATTACGTCTTCATCGCGAACTGAAAATCACCGCGAATACTCCACTTGTCCCCTAGCGCAAAATCGAATCTCCGACAATATTTTTCCTTTTACGATTTTATATATCTCATAACGATATTCTAAGATAATTGATATGCAAACAATATTTCGCTGTGTATGTAAATGATAGACCAGAATCAATTAGTCTTCAACAACAAGCATCGAGGATTCATGATACTAAAAAAATCCATAACTTGTTATGCCTATAAATGAATATATAAATGTAAACAATTTGATGCTCTCATGGAATATCAAGTAAGAAAGCTCTCATTGCTTTCTGTTTATCTATTCTATCTATTTATTTATGAATCTTTATTGTGGTTACAATAACTACTGATTCCACGGGGGCCTTTTGCAAAATCAGAACAATTCAGGATACAAAGAAAACACACAAACTTATATTATCATATATTACATACTAATCACATACAATCGCAAATATATAAAATAAAGTAGCAACCATCGAAAGTAGGAGTCTCTTTGCAGCTGAAAATATTGCAAGATTTTCATTGGATACAACAATAAAGTCATCACTTATATCGTTCCTGAAAGTGTTTCAAATTTGTTTGTGTAACAGGAATAAAGCCGAGGAAGTGTGTGTGGGAACTCCAGGAAACTGACATCCATGGGAACGGTGAGGGGTGTCGTTCCCGGGGCAGTCAACCGTTACATGGCATCATTCATCATCTGCGAGTTATGTCGCTGCATCTTTATTCAGTTTTAGAAAACAGGTCACTTCTTCTGACTGTAGTCTTGTGGTTAGTTAGGGTTGTGGACTAAGAATCTAAAGTTCTGGATCCGGATCCCTAGCAGTGGCAGGCCCCGTTGTGCACTTAACCTTGTTTCCTCACTTGTCGCAGGTGAAAATGACCTATCTCCGGGAAGGGACGTCCTATCGGATGCACAAAAAGCCAGAGGTGCTGTATTTGAGGAGAGCCACAACCCGAGCATGTTAAAGAACCCACCACACTTAAGAAGTATCAAGAAGGGTAGGGTTCCTTCCCGGTGTGAGCAGAACAAACCTTAAGTTACAGATTGGTTAATTTGACATCTTGGAACATGATGTCATGTTCACCTAGTTAGGTGAATCTTTCCACAAATGTGGTAAAGCTCAATAAAATAAACAAAGAATATAACAAAGAACTCTCAATTGTCCTTTCAATGATCGCATACTACGTCTACTTTTTAGGTGTATACAGGAGTGATTCGTTTTACTCTCCATCCGTTTATGTCAAGCCGAAATCCGTCCATTGGAACCGACAGGGACGTATTACAGGGCACGCCATCTCTGATTACCCCGGGTCCACAACAAATATGTCAATGTCTCAAGGAATTAAGTTTAACCTTAAAACATCACAACAGTCAAACAGAACCCAGGCTGAACCCAAATTGGCTCACACGGCTAAACGTGGCGGGATCGCGTTTCAGCGTGTTGCCGTGAAACTGTTTAGGGACAAGCCTCCCCTCGGAGCTCCGGGCAGCTTGTAAACTCGGCGGCGGCAGATTGGGACATTCCGCCCCGCCAAGCTGACAGCTCGGCCCCGCCCCGGGCCCACCCAACTAGCCACCCGGGCTTGCTTCTCGATTTAGCCAAATTTTCCAGATCGTTAAATTTGGACCAGATGATTTCTCTTTCAGACGACCCGCAGCTGGAAATGATGTCGTTACCGATTCAAACCTTCGGCAGGTGGGTTTCTTTCTCCTCCCGCGGCCTTGGCGGAGAGAGAGGAGACCCCGGCGTGGCCACCGTGGTCCCTTGACCCATAATTCAGACCTTGAGCCAGAGGAACTGTTTCGTGTGTCTGTGCAAATATTCAAAATGTCTCGCGGGGTATTTCCTGTTCACGCATTGAGTTACGGAGAGACGCATGGACGGAAAATGTGCCTCTCAAAGGGTCAAAACCTCCCAGCAAAGACGTCAACACCTCAATAAAAACGGGTTAATAGAAGCTGACAAAAGAAAAATGGTTGAAACTGAGAAAGAAGACAAGCAAAATGGTTTCAATTTGAGCGGTCCATGTGAGAAGAAGCAGCGGCATGTTGCCAGCTACGGTCCGCCGCTTGCCCAAACAGTCCGCCCGCGTCGATTTATGACAATTACAGGGAAAGTGGAGAAAAGAAAACATGTCAGACTTGTAGGCCTCCAGACCAGGTGGGACAGGACGTCAGTGGTAATTATAGAACATGTCTGTTTGTGTGGGGAGAGAGACAGGAACTGGTACAGATTGGACAGGTTTTACTGGTGGTGGGAGGAAATTAAGAGCATTTTCTAAATTCATAGCTGACCTTTTTTTTCTATCAAGATGAACGGGTTAAGTACTTTTTGCTGATAACTCATAATTGAGATGCCGCCAGAGAAACGGACATAACTTGAAGGTATTACTGTGCAACTGTAGCCTGATGAAAAAGTATTAGCAAGAGTGAATAAAATCGTTATAAAACTAATGTCTTTGAGGCTGTGTGTGCTTTAACTTCTTGAGTCCAATGAGGGTGGGGTGGGAGGAGTGCTTATTCACCCCTTTTAACATGGTCCAGGTTCTCTATTAATGCTGGAAGAGAGTTTTGCTGGCCCTCCAAAAATAAATGCCAACACTCCTAGAAGTCTGCAAAGGAGACTATAAAAAAGTACATTTAGCAAGAAGTCAACTCTATCATAAATACATCTCTGAAATGACAGATTCCCAACATTAATTCATTTTCAATTACTAGTAGTTTTTATGTATTGCAGATTAAGCAAGAGAAATAAATTAACATTCACACAAGTGTAATTATAGTATATACTGAAGAAATGTCCAGTATCCATTATTGCTGATAGGAATGTGTAAGCAACCTTCCAACCCTCCACTTTTTTATCTTAATTGTAGTCCCATGAAATTCTCACATTACAATAAAGTACAGGTATGCTAAACAGAATGGCTTGCCATGAGAGTTAGCCAGCCACAGGACTTCATAGCCCAAAAAGAATCTCTTGAACAGACTAAGTGCAGATGCTTACATTGAATATATTGTCAAGAAGCTTTCCTTGAAGTGCGGTGTCTTTGATGCTGCAAATTACAATACTATTGAGTAAAAACTATTGTTGAACCATACACTTGTGCAACATAAAGTGTTTATGTTATCAGAAGGCACTGGTCATCTGTTGTCCAACGAGCCTGTCAATCAAAAGATGATTGGACCAATGGCAGGCCATTTATACCAGATACACCTTCCAAAGAGATGATGTGTCTGGTAAAGTCTGGTAGGTACCTACGGTAACCTACCAATTCAACTCCAAAATAATGCCACCTTTCCAGAAGCTCATGACTTAATTATGATGATAAGTAGATATTTAAGAGATTTTTCATAAAATCAAGATAAGACATTTGTCCATGCAACCTATCAGATCTAGTGCAATAAATAAGCTATTTACATAGTGCTCTAAATTCTACAATTGGAAATCTCTTTTTTTCCACAAAGAATGCAACACATGATTTTCTAGCATATACCAATAGGTAATTTTGAAACTAATGATTGACATCAATTTTCTCCTATTTGGGTACTTATCAGAGGCTTTTCCTCATTGGTCACTTTTTGTGATGACACCTGTGCTAACTAGTACTGTTGTCTCTCCGGGGTCACTTCTGATTGGCCAGCCTACAGGCCTGGACTGCCCTGATTGGTTGATCAGGCAGAGGGATGTGCTCTCATCAGTTCAATGTCAGCATCCACCATCTCGGCCACTAGGGCCTGCAAACAGAAAACAGAAATAGCATTTTAAGCGATATCGATGGCGTTTTTTGTGTGTGAAAAGAAGCCCCAACCCAATCCAAGCTGAGGTTGGTGGGGATGCCCCATTTTCTGTCCGCACTCCCAATAAGGTCATGGTCTTCGCCACTAACCTCTGCTTGGAGAGTAACCCCAATCCAAGTTTACCTGAAGGTTAGTACTGAAATACAATGTAAGAACAAAGGAGGGGCAGACATAGAAAACACAAACAAAAAAAATGACTGTCGTGCACAGCGTGCTACAAGTAGACAACACAGTGTGATAACCTTTAAACCTTAAACACCAGCCAATCACAACTCCACTGACATATACAGCAGTCTACCTTGATACAAGACACTGTCCATGATTGGTCAGTTCAAGCACGAGGGTGTTCCTTCATCAACTGAATGTCAGACTCTACCATTTCTTTCACCATCTCCTAGCTCAGCAACAATAAAATGGAAAGGATGACGGAGAGAGGCACAATAAAAGAACTATCCTATACACAAGTAACAGAAATTTATCACACAAGGTATATTTTCCAGACATCAAAATAGAGTGCAAGGTTGCAAGTAAGCTGGAAAAATAAAGGTAAATTACAATAGAATTCTACAACACAGAATCCTCTTTAAAATATATTATATATGAAAGCCAGGCTAAAGGACAAGAGAAAAATCTACATACTTCAAAGGACACTGATGGTTCCCATCCCAGTATCTTCTTCGCTTTGGTACTGTCTCCTTGGAGGAAGTCCTGCAGACAGAAGATGCAGAAAATCTTAATAACACAAAAGAGAACAGTTGTAAGGAGTGGAACCTCTCCAATCATAAGTTACTGTAAATGTATTTACGTTTCCTGTACGCTATTTTGCCCTTTACAAAAAAGTTTAGTTTTGTGGTAGGAGTAAAAAGGAGGTTTTAGCAGCATTTCAACTTCAAGGTTGAAACAGTTCAGATTTGTAGTACAGTATCACATTGGTAATGTATATTCGCTGTCTTGTGAATTCTCAGTGGAAAGGTCATCATGAGAGGCATGAAATAAAACCAGCATGAAAGTTTAAAGGTTTGCAGTAACATTTCCATGATACAGTGGTTGCCTATGGGACCAGGTTGCATGATGGGTATCCCGTATTGAAGACAAGTTACTGTACAATAGTCTTGTCTCCCCAAGAAGGTTATGTTTTGGCACTGGGTGGTTGGATAGTTAGATTTATGTGTGCACAACTTGAAAAGGTTTATGTGTGCATAAGTTGAAAAGTTTACACTGGATTTGATATTTTGCATGTGAATAAGTATCGGCAAGGACAAGTTTGACTGTGGACCGCTAATAGGTTTCTATGGTACTGCAGCAGAACTGCAGATGGCCAATTTTTTTGTCATCCCTTAAGCAAATTTCTGTCCTGGGACGGAGGGATTGGCCCTGTAGTCAGCCCTAGTGTAGACACACAGTAACATTTCTAGACACACCCTTGGCCCAATTCACCATTACCCCAGACATCACTCCGGCAGAGAAAACACACTGTCAGACCACCAACATGTCAATGTCACATTTTTATAACTGCCTTCCGAGCCCAGTCAATCACGCACACATTCCAGTCAGACTATACGTGTCACATGCAGTGTTAAGTGTACCGCCAGCACTGATATCACACCAAATAGCAGGTTATGATATCATAAACAATGCTAGAATATCTGTAAACACGCCCGATGTTTGGAGAAGAAACAGACGTGGCGTAATATTTTGAATATCTCTGGATGAACAGATGTAAGGGTCAAGGGGTAGGTCAGGGTGGATGGGCACGGGCCAGTCTATTTTTTGTTTGATGGGTTGTGACCAAGTGCACTGGCTAGGGATGACAAATAGCTGTAAGACTTTGTAAACTTTTGATCACAATAACATCTGGTGAGAAGAATGGGAACTTGTAAGGAAGCTGAACATGTATTCCTTGATTTTTTTCCCTAGCATTGTTTTGACATTGTACTCGTAGTTTAGCCATCTTCCTCTCTGTACATTGTTGGTTAGAAAATTTAAAGACAATTCAAATACATCGGCCAAACATTGTAAAGACCAGTAGATCCTGTAATGCACAACTATGGAGCTCTGGACAATCCACACAAACCAGAAATGACAGTGAATCTGAGAGTGGCCCAAACTGGAAACCTGGTTCACCACCTGACTGAAGAACTTGTTTCTACTCTTCTCTAATTGGTATGAAATTAGAAGAAAAACGTTAACATGAGGCAAATAAATCATCAATGTAATGTCCTAGGTATTCCTATGATAGAAACTATGATAAGTACCATACGCTCTGCATAAATGCATTAGCAACATTACAAACAAATGTAAGAAAATTATATTCTTACTAATATCACAGACTTTTATATACTAAAAAGACTATCTATCAAGTAACCTGAGAACCCCTTTGGCATCCCTCAGCAGCTGTCAACTGCCTATCTGAGTGAAATAGAAGGTGGTCCCCCTGCCACTGGATCTGTTTATTTATATCTGTGCCACATTATTCTTGCTGTAAAGTATGGCACCCATCCATTATGGTCCATCCTGCCATCTGTAGATGCTGAGCAAGGAAGTGGTCCAAATTACTCATAATCCTGTTGGACCTACCACTTTGCAAATCTAACATTGTGGTTCAGTAAGTGCAGTTTATCACAAGATGGAGTCCCTCAGCAATAGTGGGAAAAGGAGTATGTAGATTCTTAATCGGAGAGTAGAATGTTTGATGTTTGAAATAATTTGGTTTATGCAGAGTTGTATTGCTGCCATACACTGGAAAGAAAAAATGCTGTAAAGAATGGAGGGATGAAATACATGTATACAGGGAAGAATGGGAAGAATGAGAAATGAAAATATAGAGCTGTATGAAGGAGGAGGAGACAACTATCTAGGATAACAGAAGAAGGCTTGATGCCAGAAATACTGGACACTGGTGGGAGAAACTTGATAAGTGACCCCTGACTGCACCATGCTGAAGATCTCTGGCCTGCAATAGATTTCTCCTGCAATAAAACCGGTGTCAGCATGCCGAGAATGTGTCGAGCGTGTACCGAGACCGAAACTCAATATCCCATACACGCTTTGAAAAACAGCAGCGTCCAAAAGTTCTTCAAACTCTGGGGTAACAAATCGCGACCTAGGGACCCTTCTCTTTTATAGCTGCAAGCGCCCCCTAACACTCAACACGACCTACCACAAAGAACACTTATAACTGTCATACCACAAATAAACATCCAATAAATGTATCTTTGTTGTCTCCAGACACAATAATCATGACTTCCAGTGGAACTCCGAGTGAGAAAACAAAACCTTTATATATATATATATATATATATATACACACATAAATATATTCAATGTTCTGATCAAGATGATATCAAAGACACCTACAAAAAGATTTGAAAAGACATTTTAGAAATTGCCTGAAAAGTTTCCTCATCACATAGCCCAATATGTCAAAGCTGATTTTTTTTCTGTTTTATATTGATACACATTTGAATGACATGTAACATGTCAAGTGAAACACATCTCAGACAGCCTTTCTGTGGGGTATAAACAACCCTTGTCTCCTATTTTAGTGATGGAGCAGATTTGGGTCATCTTCTTGACCTCTCATGACCTGAACCATCTACAGTATCAACTTTGCTTCCCCTGACAGGCCCATATTGGAAAATATATACCGCCTGTCAGGAGCTTACACAGAAGGTGTGCCAGGTTCCTATACACAATCGGACACTTGTACTTCCTTGTTTCTTAGAGAATGTTTGGAGACACAACTTTAAGATGTTGTTCCAACCAGAGAAACGTCCTGTACCCCTCCACCTCCTACAACAACTGTTTGAGCAAAGTCTGTCACAGTTTGGTCTCCAAACATCGTCCACTCATCTTCAATAACAAGTGCATGTCTCCAGGACTACAGTGTTGGCTGCTGCAAGGAAGTGACCCCCAGGCCTCGCATGTCAGCGAACGTGTGGACAGACTGCGGTAAAATGTTTAGAGGAAGTCCGTTGCCGTGGAAACCAGGTGTACGGGCAGAGAGGGAGATGACAGGGACACAGATGGTACAATTATTAGTAGCCTCGTCTGTCAGTTACTGAGCAGGGTGGGAGTTTAGGGGTATATACTACCTTGACATTTATGGCACTATTTTACAGCTCCACTTGTCCTGAAAACCAAAACAGTAGTAAAGTTACAATCATTCTTAAAGGAAATGGTGGACTCTAGACTAAAAGTCTCAAAGATCTGGAAAAAAAAAGTTGTGACATGGTAACATGGATGATAGAAACTTGCATAAGCAGAAAGAGCATGTTGCCACTGAGGAGATGGTTATTTGGTAATGGAGTCTGTTCTATGAGGGTCTGAATGGGGGGATCCTTAACAGAAAATTAAGTCGGCAACACTAATGTGAGCAAGCTATGATAAACCATGAACGATGGATTAGAATACACATGTAGCTCTCTATGCCTCATGAAAACATGCAGACCCTCTTGTATGCAGTGAGACTTATGTCAGTGGGGTTCCTACAACACATGCCACACAGCTAGGGGTAACACCAAACAAGGGCAGCACCAAAAGAAGTTACCTGTCTTGTGACAGAAGTGTGTGCTTGTGCAAACATTGTTTCCTCTGCTTGTGCCTTGCCTTATAAATGAACACTCACAAACTCCTGACCAGAAAAGGTAACGGTGCATTAGCATAACCAAACATTGTGTGCCTGTCACAGCAGGTGGCACCAGCAGGTGCTACTGTACAGAAAAACTATTTTCAATTGACTTGATTTAAAATCTGTACAGAAATCCTAACAACACAATCAATGCTAAGTAATACATACTGACGTATTTTCAAAAGTGATCAATTCTAATTCGAGCCATGTGTCATGATTGAATTTTCACACAAGAGCCACACAAATAGAAGAGAAACATTTTACTTGGAAAAATAAACGATTTTGAAGCATCTTGGCATGAGAGAGAAGACTTTTGTAAGAACCTATTTTCAGCCCTTCTGGTGTGATGGTCTGTAATGGCAGAGTGTGGGTGGGCCAGTTGTCTGTTGGAGGAACACTCTGGGGTTATTTTGGACCATGGGTGATGACAAGTGATCATGACTTGCACAGATGGCAGATCTCTTTGCAAGAGGAGGGACACTTGTTCAACTCCTCTGCATGTGTCAAAAATGACAGTTATGGACGAGTCCCTTTGACAGGACCACATACTTTACAGAAGCGTTAACTTAGCTCAGCACATACCAAATATTGATATTGCTGCTAAATCAAGTATTGAAATAATCCCAAGCAAAAGATGATCATAACAATTTTTTTTCACTTATCTATTGATTTGGCTGTGGTCTGCTGGTAGCTCCATTGTACTATAAAGAGCTTGCCCTATAATAAGTGTAGCAGGCAGGATAAAAACACATGCCATCTTAGTAGATTGATATCATAAACACTGGTACACGGAAAATAACACATTACCATAGTTGTAGCATTTCCCTTGTCATTTTAATCCACCGTCGCTCCAACAGAAGACATGGAACATCAAATTGAAGCTGAGATGAAGGGCGGAGACACAAATATTGTTGTACCCGCTGAAAATGTGGCCGATTAAACCGGTTGTTTATCCTCGCTGTGTTAGGTCCGTCCCCACATTTCTGACACATGACACAGAATTGGGCTAGATACAGTACCAGAGTTATCAACCTAGCATCGAAATTTGTTTTTCCCAATAACTATTGTAGAGTGGAACTGGTTGCCATCAAGTACAGCAGGGGTAACCTCACTAGATAGCTTTAAATGACAATTCCAACTAGATGTGCCATGGAAAAATGTCCCGCATGCTTGTAAAACTGGGAGTGGTATTTCATGGCAAAGTGTGGTTACACTGGCTACCGGTAGATACAGATACAGAGTACTATACAGGTATGGTATACCATGCAGAGGGAACAATTACACTAAAAGTTTCTCCATTGAGCATTACTATTTCTGTGATCAGGAACAACAAATAAAATATCTTTTTATCAGCATTTGTTAAATATCACACAACTCACTATCATTTTTTTAGGAACATCAATCTAGAGAGGGTTTTTTCCATAGAGTTGTGTTGGAAGCAAAAATCTCAGCATTCCACACACATTACTAATCCTTGACTTTGGCCTGGACGTTATTACCTATACATACAGGTTTTTAATCCTGAACAAAAGTAAACATTGGTTTTGTTGAAGACATGTTTTTGAGAATAGCAAATGACCTTGGATAGATAGAGAAGTGGTGAGACATGGGATTTAACACACAGCGTGGGATCAGATTGAAATGTTGGAGGTCTGGGGAGCTATCTTCCAAGGTTTGTATATCAATGGGTTCACTTGTCACTCAAAAACTTCCAGACACCAGAACTTGAACATGTATTTCTACTGACTGACATCACTTTTGAACACACTTTCCACTGGTTAGCTTTGACTCATATGTGTATTATGAATGACATAATGCTAAGATGTACATGTATGTATGTACTACTAGGTAATGGTAACTATTTAATTAATGAAAGCTATTCATTTGTAGATTACTTGTATCAGTCACCAGTCACTGTAAGTATAATGTCTTACCTCATCTAACCACCTCATTACATTAAGAGCTCCCATTGTGTAGGAAATAGTTTTCACACTTATCCAATTGTTTTCCTAATTGTCCAATAGGAAATCCCTCTTTAAGCCTACTTGTTGTGGTTGACTTCTTGAAACAACCTCACAGTGGGAGTGAGGTCCAAACCTGACAAGGTAGGGGAGCAACGCACAATCGCTCTACTTTTGTCCCTTATCCTTGTATTTTCTCTACATAGGTGGTGTTGATTGGCCAAGTAGCTAGGCTAGCACAGCAGATGCGAGATTGAGAGGTTACAGGTTCGATGGGCTAGGCTTTCCCATACCATGCCCTAGACTGGCATCACATAGGCTATGGGTCTGCCATTGCCTTTACCTACCTATACATACTTCTGGGAATAATTATCAAAAAAGCATTGGGTGATGGATAATCACACATGGCAGAAGAAAATACTGTACATGGTGCATATAATAACAATAAATAAATGTAATCATTTCTAAGCATAGCAAAGATGGACAAAGATTTCAATGATATACCTTCTGTTATTTGATGACTCAGGATTTGCTATAACTCTGGACTAGCTAGTATGGGACTGAGTGAGAGTGAATGTGAGTGAGGATTTGCTTTTCATTCAGATAATGTTTCATTTCAACCTTTCTACCTTCAAAGCAGTTTGTTTAGCACTGGTTACCAGCTAAGACAACTTGTTCTTATTCTTCGCCCTAGTGTGTTGGATTGTAAACACGCCATGTCTTGATTTTGGTCTGGGTTACAAGTAGGGTCTAACTCAAACAAACGGTCGCACAAGCATGTGGGGATGTCGCACGTACTCGTGAAAACGGATCGAGGGAGGGTGAGGAAAGGGCCCTCCCCTTCGACTTAACCCGGCAGGCTTGTAACTGTTTAGGCGACAAGGAGCTGAGTTGTGTACATGTAACAAGTGTGAACACCTTTCCCTGTTTTCTCTCAACACAGGTTTAGTTGTTGGTGGCCGCTTGGGAAAACTTGCCCAACCCGAGAAGGGTGTAGCAAACTTTACAGAGCGGTCCCATAACCAAACAGGTGAGATTGCAAACCAAACAGGTACTTCAGGTAAGGTAAACACCTGGTCTGTACAGGTAAATACAACAGGTGGGGAGTGATCCTACCAACGATCAGCGAGGTTGAGGTTTTGATCACTTCCCCTTTGACTTTGGCAGGGTATCAGGGCAGGGCGGGGCATTCTTCTTCTCAAATTGAGGGGACAACCTTTTCAGAGAGTGAAGAGAGAACTCGATATTTTTGTCTTTGAAAGGCACCCTGCATGCCAGAAGAACAAATAAAATCCTGTTCCCCGGGGGAAGTAATACCATCTGGAATCCTATCTGCTAAGAGGTATTCATAGGACAGCCCGCACTTACATCGGCGATGAATAGCAAGGCACATGAATGTACAGTTGAGACAAGGGAACCAAGTTAAGATGAATGACACCTATCCCGGCTACACCTGACACTATTGTCCGCGCTGTCGGCAAAGCACGGAATCAACACGATCGCATTCCACCCGTCCGCAGTATCACTTAGGAGGCGATACAACGGGCGACAAGCGGGTCACAAGGGGGCAATATTGTACGCAAATATTGAATGGGCAGGGAAAGAAAACATGGACGCCTAGTCGAGGTCTGTCCAGGAGTGTATTAGTATCCCGTACGGAACATGTCCTGCGGATTTACCCAACAAAACCAGACAATCAGCTATGTTAATGGTGCGCTCCCCACCTACAGGCCTATGCCCTTCCCTGCCTCCAAGTACCGCGTACCACTTGGGTAAGTAGGAGCGATCGTAGGATCTCATGACCTCATGGTTCAAAAGCACCTGGCCACCCAAAAGGACAGGTAATATTCCCCAACGTTACCCTATCTCCTGTTACTTTCAAAACTTGTCGACAAGGTCAGACCCCAACGGCGCGGCGATGGATCTGCGCCCGTTGTTCCGTCAAACAAAGCCATGGTTCACAACAAAGATATCCGTCACTCAATGCGTACTGGTGAACCGTAAAGCCATGGATGATTTCGTGACTGTAGACATGGCTACCTGCGCCACTGTTTCCAGTATTTATTTAGGAGAGAGTAACACACTTGCGACATGTTTTCTTGATTCTTGCCAAGCAACATCAACAAATTATACCCTGACCAGTTCTGCTCTACCAAGTGTCTTAACTGCCGCGGTCTTTTCTTCTGCTCTTGCATGGAAGACGGGACATTTTTGACGTATTCAAATGTCTTTTGACGCCAAAACGTCAACAAATTAAATACATGCTTGTCCTGCTTGGACGGAAGTGTTTTGTACCAAGCCTTTAGCTTGTCAGTGTACCAACACAAGCATGCGGTGCATCTCGTGTAACATTTTATGCAGTTGACACTTAACAATTATTTGTGAAACGGACACATTTCTATTGTTCTGTGAATTGAATGAGTAGTGAGCATGGTACAATTCCTCCCTAAGAGATGCAGCCTCCATACCACTTCTGACAGAGAAAAATGGATATCTGTCTATACAGTATACCCCCCTCACTTCTTTTATGTCACAGACATGACAAATTATCTGTTGGTTTTACGCACTTCACAGTGAAAAGGAATCCTTTGACAACAACTGTCCATTTCACGTGCAACTGATTCAAACCTGTTTGTTCCTTCACTGGTGCATTAACCCCCCTTCAAGCTATTGGCTTCATACATTTTCGTACATTCAACAAAAATGAAGAAAAAAAAAACAGCATGTAGGCATGTGCAGACCAGCCTGCAACTAGCAATCAATGTGAGTTAGATGAAAGGTTGCCAAGACTTCTGGTTTTCAAAATAGGCTTGGAAGCATGTGAACTGTGGAAATATTGATATTGATATTGTTGACCACAGATAGAAATTTTACATTTAAGATTCTGACAAAAGAAGACTGGTCTTCATGATCAGACCAACCTGTCACCAGTGATAAGTACTTTTTGTTTAAGTAGTTTAATTTGATAATTGGCAAAGTCATAGTAAATGTTGGCTTGGCTTTAAAAGTAGATATTTTTACAATCTCTTCAAACACTGGGATACCAAAGTGGTACTTCAGATTGTTTCATTTGTTCATGACTACAAAAATTGAACAGTATTGAATTCCTATTTCGATTCATAGACACTACTGCCAACCAACATTTGGCAGGTGACAACCCTAGCAGTGACTACAGTATCTAAAGCACTGATGGTGCACAAGTAAAGAGATTATCTTTTGAAAAATGGCAGCACAATGCAGCATTTCAAGCAATATACAAACATTTAGACATCTTTCATACACAGCAGCAACTTTCTCTAAGAATGCCTGTGATGAAAAAAAAAAAGCTAGCACATTGTAAGAATACCTGGTGCTAACTTTTTCCACGCCAAGCCCCGAGCACTTTACCCCCCTTGGTTAAACACACCCTTTGTGAATGTCCAGTTGGTCCATCCCCCAGCCCCAAGGCCAGGAAGTAAGTGTTTAAAGGTTGCCGTGTGGGGTCAATAGGAAGATGTTCCTTGTCATCTCCGGAGAATAGAGGGATAAGGACACTTAATGGAGGTGTGAGCTGGGTAGGAACCCTGGACTGTGCAATGTAATGAGATGTATCAGCAACGCCCCCTAGCAAAGCACGCCGCCATCTCAGTACTGCAGCCACATGTTGAGCACCCAACTTTAGAAGAAAGACTACAATATGGACCAGAGCCTCTGCCGTCTTGTAATCCAAAAGATAGGGTCATATTCTGGTTACAGGGTGGAAAACCGATGTCAGATGTCTATCAACAGCGGTTTCCAATCAAACCTAGCGTTTGTTATCAGTGACGGTAATTCTGCAGGTGTGTGACCCAATTGTGAGTATCTCCAGGTGATTAGGTGCTACTATGATAGCCCTATCCTGCACTGCCCCACACTCTTTGGAAGGAGCTTACCACAAATCCTTCACAGCTGAAGGCTAAGATTGAGTGAGTCACAGAAAAAGGAACTACGGAACAGAACATATGGATCATTAGGGGTGTGAGAGAGAAAGAAAATCGATGTTTAAGTAATCGTAAAAAATAAATTTCTCAAAAGACCCATATAAATTCCCTTGGGAAGTCGCTATCAACTAAAAATGATATCACCACCAACAGAATTATAACTTTTAACTTGATGTTTGATATTTCGTATGTGGTGTCTTTATAGGTCTCCCACCACAGTTCAGACATGTCTCTCTGGGTGGTAACTGGGAAATTACTGGACAACAATGCGACAGACATGGCCGACTAACTTTATATCCCCCGTTTGAATAACCTAAAAGAGGGATAGCGCCTCTCATGAATTTCAGGGTGCAAGGATAAGCCAAGTAAAGCTGCCAATGTTTTATACACAAAAGTTACTGTGTGATATGTTTCCGTTGCTTTGTGAAGTAGAATGTGGCACTAATTTGGACAATTTTTTTAACTACTGAAAGAAAACTTCACTAGAAAGCCAAATCTTTCACTATTAAAGACAGGTAGGTATAAAAACACTACGAGCAACCTATAACATTACTATCCAGTCTAGATTGATAGAAAAACTTTCATAGTAAAAAGACATCAAATTTAGGCTATCAAATACATTGTATATTTAGTTAGACTTAAAAGTTCACCAGATTAGAACGAGGTCATCACATGATGGAACAATGAAATATGGAAACTACAGGTTGCAAGCCTACTTATTCAGCATCTATTGAGATCTACCACATTTGGGAAATGATTGACACAACAGGATACTATCAGTATCACCTTTTCAAGATGTCAACCCATATACAAGACCATAAATAAAGTTTGAACAAGGAGGTTATATAACCTCCTTGAATTGAATCACTTATACCCGGAACCCCACTCTTTTCTATAAGTGCGATGGGATTGAGGTGTAGCTCTCCTGAAACACAGGACCTCCAGCATTACTTCTACCAGGGATTCAGTCAACAATGTTAACAGCTTGGACAGGTTTGCTGTAGTTGGAGGGAGGGCAACCTTAAAAAGTTCCCACCCCTCTCATTAACAAAAGTGATCCTGTGGGGTTATTGCATTGTTATGTTAATGAGAAGCTTCATCAAAATGCATGAGAAGTGCCGCAGGTGTAGCAAGGGGGACTAGAAAGGAAGGGGCAGGGGCTTTACATGGAAATGAAGAGTTTGTGGCCTGATACCTAAACAATGGTTTGGGTGTTAGCAAGGTTCGAAAGAAACAATGGTGGGGATAGACCTATCAATTCAATACGTGTCTTTAAGTTTTCAAACACAGCCAGATGTTGAGTCATTACTGCACGAAAAAGTAAGACTTTGCACGGATATCAGACTGGGCAGTATGTCTCACTTCTTCACTCTTTCATCAGTTTAAACAAGTCAAGTTTTTGACACATTTGGGCTACACCAATCAGAGTTCTTGAATTCTGATTCTTATTCAAAAGAAATAAAACAAAATCAAAAACACTTCTATCAACTGTACAATGCAGAAACAGAAGATTAACATCTGATTATGCATCATACTTCATAAGCCAAATTCATACCAAAACAACACTGTGCCTTTGTTCAAAGTCTTTTCACCATTCGAGTGTTCAAAGAAAAATTTTGAGGATCAACGGTCAAATCCCAAGAATCCTGAGTGCTTCGACCGACAATATCGGGCTGGCGAAGCATCACGTTTGTTGCCATGGCTACGGAGCTGCACTGGAAGTGGGGGTTCTTGTTGTTTTTGTGCTGCTAATGAGGGATAATGGTTTCAGGTATGTGGTGGGGAGATACCATCTAACAAGGGTTACAAGTCAAACAGGTGGAAACATAAACATGTAAGGAATTATGTGCTCTGACAAAATGCCCCCACTCCAAGGTCTTTCCTTTGATATCTTAACCCTAACCTGTCAGACCATCAATGCAAGTACAACTTGCTTGGATACATTTCTTAAACCCTGATGTTTGCTTAGGATGGAGACGTGTGGTTGTTACATGTAAAGTTGATCCGTATTGCTATAATTACATGAAACTCCTCAGTATGGGGAAACATTGTATGAGGCTATATAACAGCATCTTCCAAGTTGATTTTCCATATCATTATAAAAGATGGCCTTACACATGGTAGTTGTAATAGGAAAAAAGTTAATCACAGCAAGCAAGCAAAAAAATTTGAGTATAGAAGTCAAAATATACATGAAGCCTCAAACCAACACAGACCTAGGCAAAAAATGGGCATGAATATTTTGCTAGTCAACACTTAGAATGATTTCTTGGTACTTCTTGTGTAATGTGCCAGAACAGGCACACATTTTTTTTAGAAGTCATTGTGGGTTTGTCAGACAGTATAAAAGCATGATAGCCAGTTAAACTGTCTCTTTTGAAAGGTTAAATTGTTACTGTGTGTAAGTGACTTCACTTTTATATGGTGAAAAGCACAGTAAGGCCTTTAGTTTTGTTCTTATTTTCTGGGAGGAGGAAGGAAGTTCGACAATCTATAGTATAAAGCCACCTGGATATGACGCACCATTGCTGCAGGTGCATCCTGGGATGTGCGGAGATTTTCCAGGATCAGGCCACAGACATGTACGTGTACAATGGTGTGTCCATGAAGAACAATACAGCAGCAGGGACCACCCGGTAACACTGCACCAGGGTTGTAGGCAGCACCTGTCCTTCAGTCCTTTGAAGGAATTTTGCAGCTGGGGACTGAAAAAAGGTTTCCCCATTCCGTCCCCTGGGACAGACAAAATTAATATGTAAAGATATAAAAAAACTGAAACCCATGTGTTCTTCTTCACCAAAACAGATGCCATTGAACAGCTTAGTCTACAAGTCTAAGTACTTAGTCTTCATTTAAAAAAATTTCTGGGACCCAGACCCCCTAGAAATGACGCGCAACGTCACGCCATGCCTTCGGTGCTCGATAGGATCCCCATTCAAAATCAAGGGGACTGAAAATGATTTCAAGCTGGCTACAACCCTGCACTGCACAGTCTCAGCTCTTAGTTCCACCAGTGGTATTGATCCTACTGTACAGCTGCCTCCTTCTACCCCACCTTTCATCATGCACATCAACTCATCTGTGCTAACCTTGGCAGGCCCCAATGTTGCGCCACTGGAAAAAAGCGCTTTACACCTATTTCCTCACTTGACTCAGGTGAAAATTAATCCATAGCTTCAGTTAGGGATGCGGCTTGAATAGAACATGAATCCTTAGGTCTCGTGTTGGAGGAGATTAGAGTCACAATGTATTTACATTAGTATGATTCAATATTAAGAATAGACCATTTCCAAGGACAACAGGCAATTTAACTGCCCATTTGTCACTAAGCCTCGTGAGGGTGGTTGTTATCGATATTGTGTATAAAGACAGGAAGTGGACTTGTCTTCAAAACATGTGAAGAAGATAATAGACTATTTCCAAGGACAACATGCAAAATTGCCTAAAAAGAAGATCTCCTCTGGGGACCGATAAAATCTGGACAGCAGTTCAGGTGGTCATCATAGACATGATGCTTCATGCATGTGTCAATGTGAAAAAGTATCCAAGGGAAATTAATTTTGGGTTGCTTAAGGTCATACCAAACATAAAAGTACAAACCTTGATTCAGTTTTGATACTTTTCTCAGATAAAATCTGTTGAGCTCATACAGTCGACCTCCACGAAGGATGTCAATACTGAAGGTCAAATGTGTAATCTGTTCCTCAGTCCCTTAACATGTGGAAGTGTGGTCAAGGTCAGTGGAATAGAGGGAGTAAAGTCCTATAAGAGGTAATAATTGAGAGAATGAATCCCTCCTCTCAGGCCATAAAGCCTTGAGTGAGCCACGAACATGTGGTCCAACACCAGGGACTTTGTCAGGGATTAAATCTTCATTTGGATGGCTGAAAGGTTCAAGTTGGCTCAATCAAATGGCTGAGTTGGAACCTACAATGAGAAGTTTGGCCCTGTTGATGATTAACCTCAATGAGAAATACAAAAAAAATGACAAAAAGATTTGTTAAGAAAATAGCAAAATTTGACTGATCCATACTGATGAAGAGGAAGTTGAATATATGGCTAGTGGTGCGTACCTAAAGCCCGGACTTGGAATTGGACCTAAAAATGTTTAGGTCCAAGTCCAAAAAAACCTCAATGTCCGGACTCAAGTCCGGACTTGCGAAAAGCTATCTGTCACTCATATTCCCTTTTCTTGTTCTAAACCATCTAAAACCCTCCATAGACAGTGAAATTTGCACTTGAAAAACCCAAAAACATTTTGTGTTTACACTGGCTGTATATAATTTGCATCTATTTTTCACATTGCATTTCAGTTCAAGCTAACATGCAATTTTATATACACCATCCCCCCTCCCCCTCAAAAAAGAAAACTTTCTAGCGCACATAATACGCAATGATGGGTTCAGGTCCGGACTTATAAATCCGGACCTGAACCTGAACTGCTGGACTTGAATCCGGACCTGAACCTGAATATGAGTTTAGGTACGCACCACTATATATGGCTATAGCAGTTTGCCATCTTCATATGAAAAACAAAAGACATCCAGAGCAAAAAGTTCTGTTTTACCTTAAACAAAACAAATTACTGCAAATAAAAACTTGATTTTTTTCGTGTCAACAGCTTGTGTGAGCAAAGTGTTTTTCTAATATTTCACCATTTTTTTTCATTCATTTAATGCACCATACCTCCTTCTTAATCTAGCCTCATGATTAAGAAATGTTGACTCAACTGGTTGAGGTTGAGCACAATGCCAAAGCATGGTATACTGAGTAGTCAACTTATCCAAGCTGCCATTCTGTGTACCAATTGATTGTTCCAACCCTCTGACACACGGGTCAAGCCAACTTTCAAACTCCATCAAGCTGAGAGGATCAGCCACACACAAACTGCACAATGGCACAATTACACCACATGCAAGACAACCCGTTTGACTTTAGGGAGGGTCTGCATGGCTGTCTGCAAGCCTTAGCAAGCTATCTTAATTCACCGTTAATTGTAGCCCAAGGTCGGTAACTTATTTGTGTAACATAGTTGGTGGCTTTAATTCTACCTAGCCCATTATTTCCCATCCTGTATTCATCGTTAAGCATTGATGACAAATTGTTAATATCGTGTGGTTGAATGCCAAGTTGCCCCTAAATTCTCAATGTTTGCAGCCAAGTTTTGCCAGACAGTGGAACTGCCTGACAAAATTGTTGTCAAAAACCGTTATGCAAGAACAATTCAATTCACCATTGAATGCTGACAGCGCTCCTGAACTTACCATGAAATGTTTAACCTACCGAATTTACTGTTCAGCATCGCCAGGATCCCCCCATACAGACCCTCATTAAGTACATCTTTAATTGAGACAAATCTCCCCGATGTGCAGGTGTGCAGAGGGTGCCAGGGATACAACATCTAATCCTGCTCTGAAACCTGGGTCAATTTACCAATTACCCAGGAGCAGCAGGGGCTCTATAAATTCACCTTCCTGTCTTTAAATCAGTGCTGTTATGTTGTCTTTAAAAGTTTGATTGAAATTTGTGAGTCAATTAAGACTGGGGAGGGGCTGTCCTCAATCACCTTGGTAAGACTGATGTTTACATTATTAACCTAGAAGTGTTAGAGCCCAAGAGATCGACCCCCCCCCCCCCCTATGCTAAGGCAATGGAGGATTAGTAGCCACATGGTTACTTCAGTGAGGTGTAGGTAGTGAAGCTAGTGCAATGCAACTTTGTTTGACAATTTCATATTTGATGTAGTAGAATTTGTAGTAGCAGTAATGTAACATATAACGTTCATGCTCCAATCCGCCCTTTCTTTTTCCTTTAATGTCTAATAACTATAACACATGGTTCTCCACTCAATCAAAGAAGCCTAGTCCATCTTGTCCAGTTTAATAAGTCCTGAGTACATGATACAGCAGGTGCCCCAGGGTGCTGGTATCCTGGTGTTTTCTGTCAGGTTCGATTCTGCCTCACAAGCTAAGCCTGCCAGATGGAATGAGATTTACACTTTTAGCCTAACCAAGCCTTCACTTTTAACCTTCAGTAAGTTACAGATGACAGTTGTCAGGGCATGAGGCCTGTGAGCAAGGTAGTACCAAGTATACAATGTTAGTTTAATTAAAATAATATGGGGAGGACAAAGCTGACAATGTACAGTCAAACCTGCCCGAGCGACCACCTCTTCTCAGCGACCACCTGGCCATTTCGACCGCTTTTTCTCGGTCCCGATTTTTTTTCCCATTGACGTAAGCATTAAGCGACCTTTTCTCAACGACCACCTGGCCAACGCGACCGCGACCGGCCAAAATTGGGACCCATAACGACCGGTTTTCATCGATTTTTGATGATAACTATCGCGATTTTGTGCCGAAATCGGCCAGTTTGCGTCGAATTTTGACTGCCATTACGATGTATGTTTAGAATAAATATGGCGGCGGTCAATGGGTGGGTCAATGGGGCGGTCTACTGTAAGGCCATGTTGATTTGATTATATGGATGACATCCTCTGGGAACTCCAAAACTGATGCGAGCGAGCGAATAAAAAAAAAAGTTTGCCCCCCAAAAAAAGTTGCCTCCAGTATGAAATCAAAGTGGCCAGGAAGGTTTAACATAGCACTAAACACACATATTTAGTATGGTATACCAATCCGAAAAAAACAGACCTGGAAAAAAATCAGAGGAACAGGTTTCGCCAATTACAAAATGGACACACTATGTCGGCAGCCATTTGGGGTCTTACCGGGGCCAAGAAGACAACGAGAGGAAGTTAAGTAGAGTTTATTGTCAATTGCACCAAGTTTCTACAGTCAAAGGTACAGAGACAGTTAGCCTTTATTACTATTTTTAAATGCCAGTGGGAGTCCAATAATCCACCAAACAGATTCCTTTGTAGCAAAACTGACCAATTATCATTGTTTTGAGTATTGCCAGTTCTCAAGTTTCCACAGACAATCAGGTTCAGGTTCAGGTCCGGACCTGGAAATGATCCTCTGGACCTGAACAGGACCTGAATTTTCTGTACTGGTACCTCCCCCTACCAACAGTAGATTTTTTTTTCTTATCCTTTGACTTAAGATTTATTTTGGCATTCTATGGCATTAGACTATGATTAGTTATCTGTTTTCTGATACTTTTTTTTTCAATCTACGGAATATTTGTGCTCATTTTACAGCTGCTTTGCACAATTTATTGTGTGGTCGAAAACTTTTTTTTTTGTTGGAAACTGCCGAAAATTGGTGCGAGCGCGGATGTCATCCATATAATCAAATCAACAATATAGTCTTTTTTTATATCTTTATCATTATAAAGTGAACGAATGTAGTCTAGGCTTCATTCCGTTTTAAAAAAGGTCTGTGTAGCTCATTCCTTTTTAAGAAAGATCTGTGTGAGTGCTTTTGTCCAACCAATGGTCCAACTGTACTGTACATTCACCCGTGAGTAAGTACGCTATCGGGCCGTACCGGGCATCTCCGCAGGCATCGAATTCGAAAGGTACACCGTAGTTATTTCAGATACGGCGATCAAGAACACAGCGACGCATAAAGGCTTGTATGGTAACAGTTCAGTTCAGTGTATGGTAACTGACAGCATCAAAGGTCCGTTACTGTCTAAAACGTTAGTGTACAAATATTGAGCAGTTCTCTTCTTGTTACAAATATCGTTGACGACTTGCTGTCCTCCAGAGAGAAATTGTATAGCCAACTAAATACGTATAGCACTGGTCCATCTAACGATCGTAGACACAGAATTGCAAAGTGTACAGCACGTACTTTATTGTATGGTATGTACGTAGAAATCCGATTTATAAAAAGTAACGTTATATCTTTTTTTAGACTAGAGTAGGTCGAGTAGACTGTCTTTTCAACCTCCTTGACTTGAGTTAAGTTTCTCTGGCGCAGGTAGGAACGTCCTGATCCAATTTGTCCAATTTCTGTTCATTTACCGTATTAAAATTCTCCAGGCTTACTGATGATTATTACCTACGTTTATGCGTGCGTGTGCGCGTTGGATTTGACATTATAAGACCTCGCTTACTTACTTCTTTGCATGGGTTTGCTTGCTATTTGCCATTAAACACAACGGAAACGGTTTATACTATGCATCGGGCATGTTTTGAGTCGATACTCTTCTCAGCGACCACCTGTCCAAATCGACCGCTTTTGTCCGGTCCCCCGGGTGGTCGTCTTGGGCAGGTTTGACTGTAATTGTATATCTAGTGGTACTCTCCAAGCAGAAGTTGATGGGGAAAATCATGACCTTTTTAGTATATGCCGTCTTTTTCTGTTAGCTGACGGGAAAAGACGGCACGCAAGAAAAAGTTGTGTCTTTTGATTTTAAATTCTACTTTTACATCTTGAATCATATTTCAATTGTGAAATCAAGGGTCACACAAATCCTCTTTTTTAGTTGCTGTGTCAGCGATTGCCATCTAGTGGAAAGGGGGCTTACTAGATTTCAACTTTCAATTTACAAATTGGAGATTTTGATGAACCAAAGACAGGAATTTGTCACATTTGCTAAAAATTGAAAGAGCTATCTAAGATTATAGCTGTTCAATATCACATAATTGTGAACATTGCCGGTGCTGTGCTAAAACGTAAAAGGAATTATCTAAAAAAATGGATTTCTGAATTTGTAAGCTCATTTTCAAAGCAAGATATTTTATATTGAGCTTTGAAAGATATGAGAGAATTGACTGTGGATTTAGCGCAGACTCCCTCCATCTTTGAATGTCAGTCCCACTCAGTATTTTGATACTGTACCTTTTTTGGGGGGTGGGTGGCAACGAGGGTCAATGGCATGAAATCATCGTTATCTGATAAAATTAAGGTTTTTGTCTCTCCTCAGGGAGGTGATGGGAGTGAAATCTTTGTCCCTCCCACCTAGCAAAGTTTGGAGGGATGTGTCCTGGAGACAGCCCTGCAGTAATGCTACCCCCTGCTGTTTCTTATTTGATGGTTTACAAATAAAACCCCAGTCCCCCTGGAGGACCACACAGGTGCAAAGACTACAAATTACTGATGAACACCAGACTTGACCTCTCCCTGGTCCTGCCCTCCCCCCTCCCTGGGGTTGGCTTTGTTTTCACGCTGGGTGCAAACCTTCTGAGGGAATCCCCACCGATCCATTGCAGGTGGGCAGAAGACCAGAGGCTGTGATCACATACAGATCTGCATTTGTCAACTGTAGTAAAGAGAAGTGCTTTGCCAGAAGAAATCAAACATACCCAATTGTTTGGTACCCATCACTTTCAAAATGTAGATGGTAGAGGATAAAGATGAGATGTCTTCTTCTTTTCGATGATAACATCCTTTCAATAAGTATCAATGTTCTTCTTTGTCATTAATTTTGCCAAAAAAGTTATGTATTTAGGGTTGCCTGTACTGTCTGGGAAGTCAAGACTGGATCTTTATGATATTCTGTATGTTGGTAAGTGTTTGCAAAATGGACTATGGGCCACTGGTCCATTCCATTGCATTGTACTTCAGCAGAATTTCTTGTTTTGATATCTCATGCTACGGACATGCTTTGGTCATGATTCACGGTGAATAGCCCTTGGACTCCCGAAATAATAGGTTTGGGCCCCCTGGCAGCCTTATTGAACCTGCACATGAAGCAAAGCCTGGACTAACCTGCTGTCAAAACCCCCATATTCACAGTAAGGGGTTATCAACAAAACCAACTGTCATTACCATAAATTCATCACTAACACTGAAACAAGTATACAGTGAAACTGGAATGAAATTAAATATGCTTCTAAAAATGCTTGAATTTGCGACTAAAAGAAAGGGGAGGAAAAGTGATCTCGACTCAGTGTTAAGCTCACAGAATACCTACATGGGCAAGAGCTTTCGGAGGCTTTGAATTACCAAACTTTCCTGTCGGCATGACCCCCCCCCCCTTCCACTCATTAGTATTGGGACAGTACATGTTGAAAATTCAATGACAGAAACAACATATTTTCCTGCCTAGCTGATGAGAAAGACAGGTCTGGATTCCAGGTTAATCCAAATGAAATGAGATCTCAGGACTCAGGCTTCCTCCTCCAGGTGTGACCTACTAACACCACAGAGCTGCAATATTCAAACCAATGAAAGGTATTCTGACACATATCAGAGATGTCAAAACTTGGGAGGGATTTTGTTTCATTCAAACATGATGATCTGGCTCAGAGATGGTCAACATGCTTCAACTTGAGAAATCACAAGTGTCATTTTGACCGAGAATAAACTTAAGACTTATCCGTCAGTCTATCCATCCATTTATTTGTGGAGAGTTGTTGGACCTAAACAAAGGTGACCACCTGCAAGGGTGATGCTTTTTCCTCATGTGTTTATTTCAGCATCATGATAGGTGACAAAAAGGCACTTAAGACAGACTTCATTGTCATATGATAATATGAACACCATAGATGAGCACTGATATGGTGAGCAAACAAGTGGTTGTCCATCCATCCATCCATTTGTTCACTCACTTGTTCTTTCATCTTCTTCGTGAAAAATATGTAACTAAACATTATACTGATCAATGCAAAATTACTTTGTAATCATTATTATCATTATTCACCTTGTTATATCATTATGGCCAGTAGGTACCAATCTGATTAATGAGGCTGTTGTTATGCGCTTGAGGCACCTCTAGTCTGGCATCCAACCGTACTATATCCCAAAGAGATATACAATGTATTACTGGAACTGTACTGTATCCCAAAGAGATTCGGGAGCTATAGTACGGCTGGATAACAGGCTAAGGCACCTCCTCATCTCGAAATGCTTGTGTTTTGTGACATGATATTGGTGTCAAGGCATCTTCCTTTATTGACTAACCATCTCGAAGCACTTTTTTCTGACTGACAGCGTAACAGAATCCTGCACGACTATCCGAGTTCTTCTTCCATCTATCTGCTGGTCCAATCAGAATGCCTGACACTTCCAACCCAAGAAACAAGCCTGGTGCTTGTTTGTGCAGCTCAGTGGAAGCTATCTAACCCTGTGGACAAATAAATGTGTGCTAGCAGGTCAGTGTTGTTACAGACACTTGAGATATAGGCCTGTTGATGCCAATTAGAGGCTAGACATACAAATAGGGCAACTGTAAGGGAGGAGGGGAAGGGATGGTCTTCTCTCCTCTCCTCTCCTATTGGTGGTCATTTGCTGGAGAGCTGAAAATTGAACAATATTGTCTCATCTTTCAGAGCAGTCTCTCAGAGTTGCCATTACGAATCTGAATTACAAAATCTGAGAGGGACAAAAACCATTTCAACAACTTTTTGCAAGCAATAAAAGTTTGCAACAATTAGCAGAAATCATGTCCAGAGCTCTTCCAGATCTACAAATCCCAAACCTTTGAAAAAAAAAGAGGAAAAGTGATCTTGATCAGAGTTATTCTTCCACTGGTTGTGACAGAGAAGACAGACGCTATATGCACAGTATTTACAGGTTCATTGTACCGGGGAAATTGCCCTATTGCTCTTTTTGACAAGTAGAATAGACAGTGGACCATGTCTAAACGAGAATTACTCATCATCACAAATCAGAAAATATCAAACCTAAGAACTGGATACATAATAGATTCTTAGCACATTCTTAAACACAGCAAACATTGCATCACCACTATCACGAGTCATCAATGTCATCAACTGTATGCTGATAAAGATTCAGCCCTGAGTCATCCATCAGTGACACTAAGGAAGCACCTGTGGACCTTATCCTGATCAGTGCCTGGTGATGGGGAGGGGCGGTATTTACTGTGTTTACATCCAGCAGCTACCACTTTCCTGGTCTGGGCAGGGACAAGATAAACAGGAGGAATTTCCCATGGAGAGGAACATCTGGGACTGCTGCATGTCCCTCATGGGCATGAGAAACATTTTATATCACCTTAGCCACATGGGGAAAGATCTACTGGATGGAAGACAAGACAGATGGAGAGAGATACCAGCTGAAGAATATGGAATGAAAGAGAAGAAAAGAACGTTTAGGGGAAACACCATCAGAAGAATGATCTGCATTATTCGTGTGACTTTGTATAACTCTACATCATAGAATGCTTCTAGCATCATAAGAAAAATTTGTAGACGTGCATTTAACTTATAATTTTACCTTCTTTTGATGTAGTCTTTATTTAGTAGTATTTACGATTAAAACAAACAATACCTTACAGTATGTGTACTGATTTTCTCCCCTTTTTGGTTCATGGAATGAAACTAAAGTAGATCTTATCTAGATGAAACGAAAGTAACTTCTGACAGAAACAACAGCAAACTCTCCAACCTCCACCTGTCCGTCATCATGCCCTGGTGCTGATAAGGAGGGGCCTGGTCAATGTTTACATACAAATCACCACTTTTCAACAAAACTGACAGGGAAATCTAAATATTGACAAGCTTCATTTGTCTCCAATGAGGAGAGGAGTCCCTCAGGACTTCTGGGGAAACACTTGAAGTGAAAGCTGCTGGTGGGAAATCTTCAGGACATTTGTTTGTGGAGAGTTGTTGGACCTAAACAAAGGTGACCACCTGCAAGAGTGATGCTTTCTCCACATGTACTTTATTTAGCATCATGATAGCTGACAAGGCACTAGACAGATGTCATTGTAAAAGGAACACCATAGATGAACACTGATATGGGGTGCAAACAAGTGGTTGAGTCTGTGCAATACTTAAGGGGGTCTGCAAGCATCTTTCAGTGAGGCATACATGTTGATTCACCATTTATAATAGCTGGCCCACTCTCATTCAACATTTGGCATTAAGTCTCTTGGTCTGGACGTTCGAATTGGCTAAGACAAGGAATAACCAAAGCTGTGTTGAGAACAGTCTTTTCTACGAGATGCCACCAGCAAGAGTCGTCAGTGATAGAGTGGACATGTGTGTGAAATCTCATCACAGTGAGTCACCACTTCTCCTCATATTAACAGTGGGACATGGAACATAAACATCAAACCACAACCATATGACTAGAGTCTTGCTAGGATGGCTTCTTCCTACAAGTGCACAGGAGACCACCAACTAAGAAAGAGTGGGCTATATCATCATCTCTTTCACAGCTGGGATTTTTGGCGACACCTCACTGGTGAAGCATCACATGTGTGCATTGCGACAGTATAATACAGTGGAAATGAGAAAACTATTAAAAGAAGAATATCATAAGTTGACAATACATCAAGAGAACCAGAAGTTGGCAATTTAGGTAGTTTTGCGGTTAGGGTTGTTGCTGGGTTTGAATCCTTAAGCTTAGCAGGCCGAGTTTGTTCACCTATTTCGTCACTTGACTCAGGTGAAAATGATTAAATAGTTGCTGTTAAGGAGTCCTCTCGAATAGGACGTAAACCTGGAGATCCCATCTTTGAAGAAACCTACACCTTGTCTGAGTATGTTAATACTCCCATCACACTTGTTGGATCCATCTCAGTGTGAGTGGATCAAACCGTACAGTAAGGTACAGTAAGGTCTTATGCAGCTTGCACTTACCATTAAAAAGCTGGCATGTTATGCCTTAACGTGGATTACCAGTTACACAAAACAAAACAAAACAAAACAAAAGGAACTCACCACTTCTGTTGGCCTGTAGTACTTCTTGGCCACCCTGACTCGGACAGTTCCTGTTGTCTTGTCTTTGCCGACCTCCTCAAGTCCTTTACCTTCCCACCTGCAGAAAAGAGCAATCATGAATTTGAAAATGTTGTTCAGCCTCCTTTTTATCTCCATGATCAAAACATTGCTTTTGTCATACAATCATACAACATAAGACTGCAACAATCAGTTTTCCTTCTATCTTCCAGGTACAATTGAGTAAAAGTCTAAAACTGTGAAATTGGCACTGCCCCTCAATATTTTGCTACAGTAATTTTGTATAGCACTACCACAAGAAATAATTTTAATTACCGGTACATAGATTTTTGTGGTGTTTTGTGGAATGGTTAAAAGGGCACAGGAGTACATAGACAAGTAACATCATATATAAAAATGATCGATGCCAAACCACATAACTACTTGGTGATTACAGTTGGAGGAGAAAACACTGCAGAAAAGCCCACATGAGAGAAAGGTGCTTCTTCTGTTTAGCACATGGTCTCACAGACTGGTCCTCTACTTATTGCTGGCTTCCAGCTTGGGCACCTCTGCAAAAGCTCTCCTTTGTATGGGTCAGGAGAGAAGAAAGGTGCCCTTGCATGGTGAAGTGAAGAAAACTTCCTGGACGCAGATGTACGGGTGGGAAACTACACATGTACATCCACAGAGCTCTGCTCCTCACATTTACAGCACTGGCCCACCAAGACTGGCTCATGGTTCACAGGAGAAGAAAGTCGGAGGACGACATTAGCGCATTTGTTCGCTCTGTTTCTCGTAAAGCTCTGATTGAAATCGGGTTTTGTGGCTGGTTTTGTTTGTAAGACAAGTTGCCTTGAATTCCAATGGCCATTAAAACCCTTTTCAAACTTCAATGGATCCTATACATAGAACTGCCACATGGTGTGACACATACTTTATCTGAATTACTACCTCCATGAAAATGAAGGTATTGTTTTTGGGTGTGTCTGTCTGTGCATGTATGTGTGTTTCTGGATATTTGCGGTGAAGAACCTTTCACTTTCTCTTTATTTGTTTTACCAGGATGGATGGATTGATATTTGGTATGTCGGTAGGTCTTGAGAAGATGAAGGTCAAAGTCAATTATGAGCCTCCTGGCATCTTTGCTAGGCACTGCAGCAGAACTACAGGGTTTTGTATGTTTTGTCCTAAAGTACATAGAGCTAAAGGGGGCAATTACGAAAAGCTGTATAATAAATGCTGAATAGTATTTGAGTGGCCCAACAACAATTAACAAGGAATTAAAATAGCTCCCTATGCCTAATGGCAAAGAGGCATGCAGACCCTCATGAGTAAGTGCCCAGAGAGGCTGTGTGTCACAGTGAGCTGTAAACATGCCTGGAATTTATGTCCCACCCAGCTACAAGCCCAATCACTTCAGATATCTTGATTAAGTCTGCTGGTACTGATCATGCTGACCCTGTCTCACTGATGTAACGCAGCCTGTGGTTGGCTCTGCACCTGGACGAGGCTGTGGATGGGGTTTCTTGAATCCTTCATCTACCAACCAATACAGAATATTTTTAAAAAATCAAACGCAACAAAAGATAGTATTCATCTGAAGTGGAAGAATATCTACAAAAATAGGTATATATTAGATTTTTATGCAATAAATCTAGAACAATCTTTTGACCTCTTTGCAACAATTAAAATCATCATCAAGCCCAATCATATCCTCTGTGTAAGATGCTTGTTGGTACAAAATTTGATCCTCTCCACATATTGGACTGGCCTTAAATCTTGGACAAGACCCACCCGACTTGTCAACACCTTTGACAGTCTGGAAATCCATACCTTTGTTTTTATGGTATGGAGTTATGAAACAAGTTTGGTTCTCACTGAATAGAAACAGCTAAGTTTGTACTGTTTCAAAATGTCTTTCAAGCATTTGCTGCCATGATTACTTCTATCACTTTCAAAAGTTCAGATGTGGTGATTTTCACCATTAATAATTCTCTTGTGCTTTTACACTTTTTGTTTATCCCAAAGCTATGCTGATTTGATTATACTGATGATTATACTGACCCCCCCCCCCAAAAAAAAAAATGTAAAAAAAAAAAGTTGGACAAAAAAGTTGCCTGTTATAAAATTTAAGTCAGGAAGGTTGAACAAATGACTGAACACATGGAACATGGCAAATCAAACAATGAATTATCTATTTTGGTTCTATCACATCTTCCCCTAAGTTTTGGAATATTTTGCTCATCAGTATGTCACTTTCCAATTACAGATAGTTTGGGGGAAGATATTTGCTCCTTTTTCAGCTTCTTAATATAATTTACAGAATGGTGTCAGACTTTTTTTCAGAAACGGACGAAAAATTGATGTTACTCATATAATCAACTGACTACGAGTCTTGAAACTTACTCCACTTATTTGCAACAAAATGAATATCTTCTTCTGTTCAATTCTACCTATCAGGTTTCTATAAAAATGCAACATAGGAAATTTTCTCTTCCCTCTGTCATATATCAAATGCTATAATTTGTAAATCATTTTCTGACTCAAGCCATCTGTCTTTCACCATCACAAGATACTGGGTACCTATTCATGCTCCCTGTGGCAGCTTTCTACACCTGACAACTTGTCTTTCTGTACCCTGTAACTTACACCCTCCCCCTCTCCCTAGTGGTACACTCCCACCTGTGCAATAATAGGCTTATGACAGAATTCTACAGATGGAGTGCCTTCCCAAGTGGCAACATAACCTTATTAAGTTTCATAAAAATATACAATATCTGAAAGCCAGTTTGATGTATGAGGGTCTGCATGGGGGATCTTGGAAACAATAACTGAATTTAGAAGGGCCAGAATGTTACACAGTGAATTCATGAGAAACAGCAATGCTTAAAGGTAAATCAACTTGCTCTTGGAAAACGTTTTGGGAAGGATTTCATTCTACTGTGCAGGCCCTTTCATAGGTGGTTCTTTTAATCTTTTCCCTGAGCATACACATGTCTGTACAACCTCTCAAAACTGTGCTGCATGTGTAAATGGTCTATCCTCTATCCATGTCTAAACTAAACATTTTCACAGAAAGCTGACGTGTTTTCATACTTATGCCCACACACATGACCAAACACAGGCACTGTGCCTCAAGTCTACAGTGTGGGGGGAGGGCAGGACCTCAGAATGGGAGGTCTCATCTCTGCGTTTGTGCTCGAAGCGGTGGACCAGAAGTTCTCGGATCTGTTCTTTTCACATTACCAGTAAAGTTTTGTACTGTAAGTACAAGTTGTGTACGGCCACACTGCAAGGATTGATCCACTCACACCGCAATGGATCCCTTTTCTTTTTTATAGGTGTGGTGGGTTTTTAAACATGCTCCAAGTGTGGCTTTCCTCCACCACTGGACCTCCGGCATACTGTACGTGCCATCCAAAAGGATATACCGTCGTGCCTGTTTGTACCTGTTTGTGAAAGACATTTGTAAACTGGCCATCAATATGATGCCTGAAGTTGCAACTTTTTGGAAACTTTAAAGAATTTGCAGTTGGCAAAATTGGCAAAACAATTGAATGTTCGAAAAACCAACAACAGAGACTGTATGGCTAAAAACATGTATCTAGCAGTATCACATTCTAGACACCAGTCAGGTATTTTCCTTCCTTTCACAGGGAATACCAAACCACAGAAATGTCTGCCTCAAAGTTTCCCATCAAACAAGCTCAATGTTCACCCCCCAAAATAGCCATAGGAATGACAAATATAGCCCAGCACTTCCAAAAATCTTCACCAAAACACCCAGGCTAATTGAATGCTTCCGGGATAATTACTCAACAAATGTTTTGTAACCAAGGGTGAAAAGGAATTTTTAGGATGTGACATCAAGCCGGCTATTTGACACTGTATTTGAAAACATCCACCTTTCCACCTGAGGTTTACACTTCCGACCTCAACTCACAACACTTCTTTACAGAGTCACTGGT
The DNA here is from genome assembly GCA_019207045.1 of Branchiostoma floridae x Branchiostoma belcheri. Lineage (NCBI taxonomy): Eukaryota > Metazoa > Chordata > Leptocardii > Amphioxiformes > Branchiostomatidae > Branchiostoma > Branchiostoma floridae x Branchiostoma belcheri. Next base: position 7,911,666 of record CM033028.1, read on the forward strand.
GCTGTAGGGTACAGGAATGGCGATAATGTGGGAGGAAGTTTGTAGATTGTTATCACACTTCATTTCTTACAACCTCATAAAGAGATGTGTGTAAGGATCCTATCATTAGAGTGAGTGAGTGAGTGAGTGAGTGAGTGAGTGAGTGAGTGAGTGAGTGAGTGAGTGAGTGAGTGAGTGAGTGAGTGAGTGAGTGAGTGAGTGAGAGAGAGTGAGTGAGCGAGTAAACCCTTGCACATCACACACCAATCTCAGCTGCTGAAGTCATTACTTGCAAACTGTTTGTCCTGGACATTCTGTAAAGACACAAGGGACTTGTATCTGCACTGTCATACTTACATGATGTCTACTCTGATGTGCTTGAAGGAGGCGACCACAAACTCCCTGACACTGTGCACTGTTCCCGTGGCAACAACAAAGTCTTCTGGCACCTCATGCTGCATGATCATCCACATGGCCTGGGGATAGACAGAAGAAGAAAAAAACATGAAACAAAAGCAGAGAGTAAAAGAACAAGTGAATTATCCTCTTACAAAGATTTTCACAAAAATGCCCCTGCAGTTCCATAGTAAGCGACCAGGGGGCTAAAACCTAAAACATTTTTTTCATCAAAAGTCTATCTACCACAAAAAATAAAAACCATGGGTAGTCCAAATCACAAGACGTCAAAACCAGAAGTTGCACTGCAATACCATGCAAGCTGCCAGGGGGCCCAAAATCTATTCATCATCAGCTCTTGTTACAATGTACAACACACTAAATATTAAACCAATCCACACACAGACACAATCACACACTGCTCAATGTCCTAGTAACCCAATATCGACACGACGTACCACCCAACATATAACAAGGGGAAGGTCAATCCTTGTCAGTGACTTTCCTACCAAAAACAGGACAAGTCCAGATATATACTGCCAACACTCAGGTGTCTGTGTTATACTGTCAGGCCCTGGCTGTGGAATCACAAGTCAGGAGGTCAAACAACTGTTATAGAGGGAACAGGATGCGACCCAAACAGTCATGATAGAGACGGGGAAGTGCCGGTCCACGGGCCAGTGGCAAGTATGCGTACTTCCGCCAGATGTTGGCAGGACGTGTTGCCATGGCAACTATAACTATGAACAGGGTTGGAACTCTGGTATGCTACCGACACATGGGTCTCCTCAAACATCTAGTTCAAGACGTGCACCCAAATATTGGTCCCTTTTTGCTTTTCACCCAAAGAAGCTTATCAACTTTCTCCATAAAGAGTTGTGAAGTACCTTTTATCTCCTCAACTTTGACATTTGTGATAAGACCTGAAGGTCACGACATTGTGAATATATGGGGGTAAACACGTTAAAGTGTTTTACAGTCTAGCTCAAGTTGGCTGTCACATCATCTCCCCCTCCTCCCCCTCATGGAACAGTGATCAGGTGGTTGTCACGGTAACCGGGAGCGGGCGTGGCCCATGCTGGGTGTTCCTGTCTCTGTAAACCCACCTCGTAGAAGGTCATTGCAAAGTTCACTAACCCCTGCCTTAACACCCACCAGCCTTAAGGGAGCAATTTGTCGGCTGAAATTAGAGCACAGTCTAAAGAGGACGTCACCCGCAAAATACTTCCAACCTAGGTCTTGTCCTTTTGTGAAGTTGTTTTGAACAATCAAAGTCATCTGACGACAGCTTGCTGGGTTACTGTGTTAGACTTGAATGCTGTAGGAAGCATTTTGTACTTCATGACTGTGGGGTCAAACGTTTCAACTTGAACAGTTGACATGGCAGCCGCTATGGTGATGTCTTTCAGCTGGTCCGGCTGTCTCCGAGGCTGCCCATTGGATTTGGGTCATTTCAAATCTACCAACCGTCTCTCTCTGCGGTGTTAGAAGTGTGATGAGTGATGAGACAAAACTGTTCGCAATCCGAGAAATTTGGGGTACCAAAACACATCATGCCTACTGCATGAGGGAACAGAGCAGGGGAAGTACTGAGGTAAAAGACGTCTAGTGTCTGTGAAATACGAAATACAAATGAAGAAAGAACTACAAGCTTTCATTTGAATTTGAATGTCTGTCATTATCTATATGTTAGCATTTGTATTTTTTCCTTTTTGACCAGCAGCTACTACATCATAGGTATTTACAACATATTGTAACTACATACTTCTGCTACCTTAACTGGAAAAACTAGCCTGCAAACACAGATACAACAGGGGGATGGCAGTTGGGGATGATCTGCCATTTGACTACACAATATGAAGAATTTGTCAATAACGTTTAAATAATGGTGAATGTGCTATGAAGAATAAAAGTGACTGTGATCACACTTCATAGATGATGTACTAAGAACTCTTAATATTGATGAACCAGCTACAACAAATCATGGTGAATTAAAATAGCTTGATCATGGAGAAAGGTATGCAGACCCTCTTCTATAGCTGTTCACCTTTCACCAGGCCCTTTCTCCTCTGCACTGCACCCTCGAATCAGGGCAGATGCAACGCATCAGGCAAGCTGACTTCCTGACATTGTGATGTAGACCTTCTACTGATAGCTCCAGCATGGTTCAGCCTGGATCGCTGACACATGCACAGATATACAAGGACTGCTACATGGTCGGCCACACTGTGCTGTATATTTCTTACCTCCCCTCCACAGACCTGATGAGGAAGGGACAAAAGGGCCAAGGCTAAGGGACTGGTCGATATTTAGCGGGGGGGGGAGGGCCGGTCGTCAGAGGGGGGAGGGCCTAGGAAAAAAAAATTGAGCTGGGGGGAGGGCCTAGGAAAAAAAAATTGAGCCGGGGGGAGGGCCTAGGAAAAAAATTTTCCTCGGTCTACCAGCGAAATTTGTCCCTCAAAGGGCAGGAAATGGCGTTTCAGAGGGTCAATATTTCAAAATTTCCCCGGGCCTCCACAAGCTTGAGACGCCTCGCGCCCGAGTTTGGCGCCCGGCATGGTAAATAACTGAAAGGTGGCGGCTCCGCCGCTACACATACTGAAAATTCGCTCCCTAATATTTCGCTGCCGTGCCTATGACTCTATCACTGTTTAACACCGCAACAACGTTGTAAAAATATTGATGTTACAGTATTCATTTACCGTTTGTATAAAGGTGGGTGGACAAAATATCAGTCAATTTGTTTACCTTTCTTATGAAGCTGGCGCGGCAAAGGCACGAAGGCCGAAGTTCAAACCGGACGGGGTAGACTATTTTAAGTGTTCTACTGCTATAATAAGTTATCGATAAAAATACCAAAATGCGACGTAAAAATGTACTTTCGGTTTGCAATGCCACCTTTTAGTCACGGTGACAAAATTTAGCAGAAGAACTTGCATATCTTGTCAACATCTGCGTACCAACACATGTCGGTATTTTCCTCAGATTTTACCGAAAAAAAATGACGGGAAAATGTCTATTTTCTTTCGTAATTTGGAACGCCGAGTTCCGTCTGTGAAACGGTCAGTGAGACTTGTGAATTCAGCTTTCCTTGTTCGCTTCCTCTGCTGTAAATCGTCAGCAAATAGGTGTGTTTGGAGCGCTCACGAGATGTCAAAATCTTCGTCGACAATGTTCAATTTCGCATCGTGCGGGCCGCGAATATTTTGCTTGGCGCAACGTAATTTTAAACCCACTGCGCTACGTGAAATGTTGCAGCCAGGACACCCCTTCCCCACTATCATAACCAAGAACGTTAGGTAATCTTGTACAACGTCCTTCTTATAACCTGTACACATGCTGGACTTGAGAACTATCATAATTATAAAACGCAGTACAGTACAAGACGCGCGTAACTCGATTCGCATGGGAAATGTTATACGTGCCGTTACCATGGCAACAGCCTTGGTGGCAGTCTTCAGATGTTCCGACTGGACAGGGCGTGCCCATAGATGACTGACGGTACTCTGCTGTAGGAGAATGGGCGTGCCACGTTATGCGAAAGATAGAATTAACTTGCGACCAATCACAGCCAGCAGCGGCGCCAAAAAAAACGCGGTTAAGTTACGTCAATCACGAAGAAGCGCGAAACAATCACGAATAACCCGGGAAACTGCAATGTTTGGGCCGCCGATCTGTCAAGAAGAAGTGGACAACGCAGAAACTATTGCTCCTAATACAAGTGTTGAGGGACAAGGACAAGGAGAAGGGGCAGCGGTGGAGTCAGAGCTGGCACCGATCGCGAGGAAACGACGTCGGGGCCGCAGAAGATCTCGAGCCTCTCGAATCCAAGAAAAATGGCGCAAGAGTCGGCAGTATGCAGTGGCTTCGTCACATCGGAGACGAGTGGTGTGTGACGTCTGTGGAAAACATCCTTTAACTTAAAAACTCATAGTTTAACGATTCCTTTGTCGATAGTTGTAAAACTGTGAAAATCACAAGCGTGACAATCGCAAGCTGAACTAACCTGACAGATTCGTAATAAATTACAATTTTCCGTCAAATGCATTTTGAATTGTACAAGGTTCGGGTGATTCCGATCGGAGTTTGCAGGCATTGCAAATTAGAATCATGAATAAAAGTGAATGTTACCGAATAAATAGTATCATACTAGTTCATGTACCAGTACACCTAGAACACCAGTACAAATGGCCCTTTAATTTACAACTTTTCTTACGCGCCTTCATCAATGATAGTGACATAATACAGACATAAAGTTACATGTTGCAACATCGTGCGGGGAAAACGTACATATTTTTTTCAAGCCATCGCAATATCCCTACTAGGTGCAGGGCGCAATTTTGCCCATTCCGTCATTTTTGACCGACAAAATGGATATACAAAAAGCGTGGCATTTTCAAAAGATCTCCCAAGTACAAGTCTGCGTTCTAACGCCCGCCGGCAGCTGGAGAGGGGACCGGTCGACCCCGCCTTGGGATCGTCGTCACACGTCGGCGCCCCCTCCCCACTACAGTTTTGGTTTAATAGTCGCATCGTTCTGACGTTTTTGTTGTCATTTCCCCCGAGTAACCTTCAGTTATTGCCACCACAGAACCAAGAAAAGGTCCAAAAGGTATGTAAATTGAAAATAATCTCCAACAAGTTGCTCAGACCCCATGAACTTGCAAATCGTTAAGTAAATGGGCGGGGCACGCGCCGCGAAGCGGCGCAAATCTACTAGAAATCCAGGTACAAAATACTCAGTTTGTGGCGTTGTTTGGATAGAGTGGCATCAATTATGTTGAATGAATATCAAAAGAATACAGTAGCCTCCATGAAGCCTCCATGAAGCATTTATTTATGAGTACCGAGCCATTCAATTTCCCTTTTTTGCTAGGGGTAAGAGATCTGCCTCACGATGAAAACCAGTATCATAAGTATGGCGTAAAGACATTTCCAAGCGGGAGCGCAGTGAATTATTGGCGTCTTGAATATTTGTCAAATTTTATAGGAGGGGGGAGGGCCTAGGAAAAATATTTTGTCTTGGGGGGAGGGCCTAGGAAAAAAATTTTGACCTGGGGGGAGGGCCTAGGAAAAATTTTTTGACCCGACCCTCTGACGACCGGCCCTCCCCCCCCGCTAAATATCGACCAGTCCCTAAGGTTGTCCTGGTACCACCAAGGTGGTTAAAACCGAGTCCTTGTTGGTACGAGGACAACACAGCAGTACTAGTGTTTATCACATCTTATTCTAAAGTTCTTACAAACCAATCTTTGGTGTGAAAAATTCAAAACCAAGAAACAAAGCTTTCACCTAGAATCTTTTCCTGAGTACCTAGCTTTTGGCTTGTGACTTCTTCCCTGATGAAACATAAAGCCAGAGGCATCATATTTGAGGTGAACTACTTCTCGAGCACATTAAAGAACCCACTGCACTTGACAATGGTTCCTTCCTGGTGTGAGTGGATTAAACCTAATGGGCCGGTTGTATTCGGTTTGTACCTGTTGTACAATACTGGTGTGTTACACCAAAAGGAAATTTACCAGTTATGCAAAAGAAAGAAAGAAAGAAAGAAACAGACTGTGGTTTTCCACTTTTTCCTGTCTTCCCCAATGGCCAGGAGGTCAAGGGACTAGATACAATGTAGGTAGGTAGGTATTCCCACTGCAGCCAATGTATTTCTGTCCATGTTGTTTTCCTTCACCACTTCCTCTTTGAAGCACTACACTTTCTGTACACTTTACCTAATCACGTGTCAGTAAAGCAAGCCTGGTGTGTACTGACAAGTAAGTTTCATTACCTACCTTAAGTGTTTCCAACAGATTAATTGGCTATTTCCTATGGGATTCTGCAGACTTGATAAGGGATACTTAAGGCTAAATCAGGAAATTTTATAGATGACATCATCTGTAGACTCCAAATCTAATGCCAGAGTGCAGAAAAAAAGATGACTGCATTTTCAAAATAAAAAGATCATAAATTGTAACAAGAAATGGAATTGTAGTGACAAAACATGGTTTAACAGACAACAAGTTTTTAATGTCTGTAATTCTTGCCTTCAAATGGACCACCAAGTGACACTAGTGTGGTAGCCTAGTATATCATTTACCAGAGGCACTGCGACAACTTCCAAACCAGTTTCACTTATATGTACAATCAACCACATCTTATCCCATTTTCAGTTTTTTCTTGCCATATTGATAATCTCCAGAGGTGAGCAAAGTTTGTTCTTCCCTTTTTTTACAAATCAGTGTAATGCCTATGCGCACTGTTTACCAGAAAATTTACTTGCTGTGGCCTAAAAGGGATACACAACAGACTTCTGTGAATTTATTGCCACCAGTATTTTCAACCAAGTTGACAAGAAAAACATAACAAACATCAGGTAATCACCATGATTGTAAATCTCTTGACATAAATTGGAAACTGTGAGACATCCTGAGGATAACAACACTTGCAATCCAGGAAGAAAGCATAAATTCTTATGCCTTGCCGAATTCTTCTTGATATAAAAAAAAAAGACAAGATGCAAGAAAACAAAGAACGACAAAAAGTTGTTTGACCTTAAGTGAAATCCTCAAAAGTTTCCTACATATCAATATAGATCATATTTTGAAATTTTGCAACAAAAAATGTGGAAGATGTCATATCTGTATTATTTGACTGCGTACTCAGCGTACCTGTATATTACCTACCAAATCATTACATACAGGTCCAAAATACCCAAACATACTGGTAATGTATCAGAATAGACAGAGACTGAAGTTAGTAACTTTTTTTTCACTTATTTTGTTACTAAACCATGTCAGTCCTACCACAAAGATGAAAAGCTAGCACTGGTAAAATATACAGATCACCCTACAGTATTTTAATACACAGTAAGTTACCAACCTGATAAAACTAAATTGTAGCTACTGATTTCGCACAGTAGCAAATATATTCAACCATCCCTCCTGTATTGCCTCCTTCAACGGCATTCTCTTGCCCATGGACATTTCCTGAACATGTCTCTCTACAGGCGTACTTTTCCCAAATACTTCTTTCCACAGCAGTACTAAGTACCTGTTTAGCCCAAAACACAGAAAAGCTGATCCCGACTTACCAACCAAACTGCCAAACTTTACACAAAGAGTGATTATGAGGAACATATGATGTTAAACACAAATTGCACAACTTCTGATTTAAATATATCAGGCAACAAAATATAAAACCGAAAGACGTTTAGAAAGTCGCTACCACAGTGTTAATGTCAATTCAAAGCAAAAGCACCTTATGTATGTCTCTTGGTAAAGTATGTGATTACGTCCACAAACTAACAATCTAAACATGGTTGTGTTAGTTAATTAAACTTGTCGAAAGAATTAGGAAGCTCTCAGCCAGTTAAAGATGTAAACATGCGCAGGATACACGTATGTGGTATGTACAATGTAGTTGATGGATGGCTTAGATGAAATTTGTTCTTCCTTGTAACAACTGAATAAAGATTCACATCAAGTTATGGGAAGATGCATACTTTTTGAAGCTATTTCATATAATTGCTGACAAAGCTGGGAGTCTGGGACCAAAGAATACTGCCAACCCACAGATATTTTGATAGATGCCTAACACTACAGCTTCACAATGCACCTGTCAGGCTTCAGCAAGATACAGTTTGCCTAACTGTACACTATGAGATTATGATCAAAATTTAGCTTCTATAAAAATTTAGCTTCTATCAAGTTGAAAAACTGAACTTGAAATTACTTTGAAATCTAAATCACCAGCAGAAAAAAATCATGTTGTAGGCGCTGTTGTACATGCATACCTACCAAATCATTTCAGTTCAGTTTTAATTTATTAATTTCGCCAGGATTTACCGTCTACTGATTCCTGGGAGGAGAATGCTCAAATAGAATAACATAACAAGAACATACAAAAAATGATATGTTGATAGCGATGAAAAATTAGGTTGGCAAACTTGATAAACCAAGGAGGTTAAAATCCTTGGATAAACTGATCAACAAGCAGAGTCTGCCCCAAAGCATGAAGGGAAATCTGTCCCCTGAATGACCTTCCAGGAGAACCATTTGACTCCTGTCAGCTGACGACCTTGTCAGTGACCTTGGGTATTTTGTGCCACCAACACTGGCAATGAATCACTGCACAGGTGATGACAGGTGTGCTCCTTTCCTTGGAACTGTTTAAGACAACTTGTAAGCCTCACTCTGAGTGGGTACCCAAAAGAGTAATCATCCCAACAAGTAAATGGCTGATGAACGTGTGTTCATAGCGAGCGCAACTGATCTCAAACGTCAAAGGGGTGGAAGCTTGTTTGTAACTTAGGAAATTAGCTGGAAAGGTTTGGCAGTCATACACTAGGGCGGAAGTGCACAGACCTGGGTTTTGAGTGGCGCGGCTGTACGATATTAGCAGTAGCGTGCCTCTTGTGAGTGCAGTTAGAGAGTGTATGGAATGAGGCTGTTACCAATTGTTTTACATGATGTAACATAATTATGCTTAACATAGAATGAATAATATACGCCATTAAGTTTAGTTTAATGTCCAAATTAAGTACAGTATGACAAAGGTGCAAAACTGCTGTTCTTACAGGACTTGATAGGGGGAGCTGTCTGATGGGCACAAACTACTAGTAGTAGGTGCTCGTACTAGCAATTTAAGTTGTTCTGCATTTTCTAATACCAATTAGAAGTGTTTCATTTGACCAAAGATGAGGTAAAAGAATGTTAAAATCCATGAGGAATAATTTTGAATCAAGTTTAATGAGTAAACATTTTCACTGAAAAATAACCCAAAGTTTTGAAATTTTGATATCCTTCTGTCAACAACCATTACTGAGCTACCTTACATATTCCCAAGGACGTCTAGCAGCTACCTATCAGGGGACTTCAACACATTTCTTGGAATACCAGCTAGGCAGCTACCTTTCCATGTCCCTTTCATCCTCTTCCACAGGCCTCCAGTGATTTAAGGGGCACACCTGTGACTATTTCAGCTTTCTACACTTTTCAACTATGTTAGTGTCTACTGTCATTTTGTAGCAAATTATGAGAAAGAAAGGTGAACTCAAATCTACACCATTAAAAACCCTTTCGTTACTTTTTTGCAGTGCACTACCACATACCCCGTCACAGAAGAATTGTGTGTACACCATTACACTTAGTCTTCAATAAGGCCATGAGGATTGGGCATATACCAGTAAAGTGTTTGCTTCCATCTCTTTATCAGACATCACTATCTAAAGTAGTTGCACCCTACATTCCCAACAAGCCCTCAAGTTGCACTGGAAATCCCCACTTCTTCTCAGCATGTGGGGGGTCATCAGATAAGGGGGGGGGGGTATAAACCACCAGACCTCTTGTGTTTCTGTACAGGTTAATTCAAAATAGACCCTTAGGGCAAGGATGTAGACCAAGTGGCATTGGGCTGACATCCTAAAGGTCATCACCAAGGTCACAATCAGCAAATTTCCCATCCTGTAGCCTAAAAGCGATACCTGAAGATTTGGTTACAGTATCCAGGTGGTCTTCAAGTACCAATTAATCTTAATCTGTCCTTGGTCTTCAAAGTTAATCAGAGAAGTGGGGTATTATATCATTAGGTACATGGCACTTCAACTTACCTTAAACAGTTGTGACAAGGGCTGACCTTCGGAGTAGGAAAACTAATTTGTCTCCCCACAAATTCTCAGAAAGAGTTAATTGTTCCTTAAGAGAGTTGGAAGGAACTTGTATTCAGCAAATCAGTACACACAAACACAAAAGAACATAAAAATCAACTTGGCTTGGGGTTTGTGACATTGTACGTCTGGGTACATACGGTCTGGGTACATAGGGCCAAAGATCGTCGGTCATAACTTGTCAATGATTGCAGTGTGGGAAAGTCAAACTCTGCAGCTGTCGCTAGTATTTCATATCAGATCTAATCGTAATATCTTGACAAATGCTGCCACCTTAAGTTAACAGGGGACAAGTGAGAAAATGAGTACTTTGAACCAACTATGGGTCTCCATTGAACTGCACCTTCTCATTAGAAAATACAAAATGTAGGTACCTGGTAGTTACACTTTTGCTGTTGATCTATAACCCCAAAAACTGATTGCACTTTACTTACAGTATGAAATAGTGGGTTCCCAATTATTTCAGGAGGAGTTTGTTCCCTGAACCAATAGATCCAACCAAAAAGATAAGTTATAAGTCTTGGCCTACACCAGTAATTGACAAGGCCTGTATCTTCTGTTTATACCTACAAGCTGTCGCTGACACTTCACCACTCAAACATCAGCCACAGAACAACTACCTGATATTCCCTCTGCGCTGGAAACTACAGATTGAACCACACACTGGGGCTATCACAATACAGACCCTCCCACAGGTACTGATTCAGGCCTCTTTAATACAGCTGGGCTTTGTCAGGAGAGAGGGAATAAAATTGGTTCTGACTGCATCAAGGCCAGTGGCAGAGACAGGCTCCACAGTACAGCACAGGAGAGTCTGCAGGCCTTTTTTTCCTTTTGAGGTGTAAGCAGCTACATGTATTTTAATTCACCGTTAACTACAGTGGGCCAGTCAGTAAATTATTTGTCATACATATATCTTTCAGCATTTCCCCGTTAAGTGTTCGATTTTTGTTTGTGGTACATTATCCAGTTATTGAAAAATTCTACTGGGAGTAGTGGTACATGTTTCCTCAGTAAATCCTTACAGAGTTAGGCAGACCCCATCTACCCTGACATAGTGCTTAGCATGTCCCCAGTCCCTCTGAGAGTCCAGCTTCTCTCCACACTGTTCCATAGTTAGGCAGGCACCACCTACCCTGACACAATCCTAGTCCCTCTTTGAAAGTTTGAGTGAGAGTCCAGGTTCTCCCTACATCCTTACAGTTAGGCAGACCCAACCTACCCTGACATAGTCCTTTGCATGTCCCCAGTCCCTCTGTGAGTCCAGGTTCCCCAGCACAATGTCCTCCTGTTGCCCCAACAAGATTTTGGCAACGCCTCGGGTGATCTTCCTTGTCACAAATGTCTCTCCTATCCAGAAAGGAATAAATATATCAGGTTAAATTTTTACCTACAGGAAAATAGAGGTATTGTAAACAGTTAGTGCATTTATTTGTTTGTCTAGTTGTGCATCCAAGGAGTTGAAGAGTGTATGGTGGAAGTGGTGTAATAGGATACCTAGAGAATTGGAAGTGTCGTTTGGCTCCATCCAGTGGTGTTGCAGTTGAGAGCCAGATTGACTCATGGCTACAACCAAACACTAATGTCAGGTTACTATGGTTGCCAATGTAGGGATTGTTAATGTTCATTGTCTTTGCATTCCTTCTTTGGTATTTAGCACACAGGAGTTTCAACTTTGATATTTAATACACCACTTCATCTTTCTCCTGATACTAATAAAGACTAGAAAGGCCGACATTTGCTTAAGAGCAAATACAGCATATTTCAGCCATACCCCTTTCCACGCAACATTGGACTGTTCCAAATCACCCCTGCGCAAAAATGGAACATCCTCTTAACAGTACATTATCCCCCAAAGTGGACTGGTATTGTGAATTGATTCCAGGTAAAAACAGAGCTTGCTTCTATTTTTCAGAAAATGACAATAATCACACCTTCCATTCAGAAAATTTTCATCATGACTGAAAATTGTTGAATGACTTCATGTAATGTCATTAACAATTTTCAGTACGATAACTAGGTGTAAGTTTAAAAAAGTATAAGCTCCTTGTGATGTGGGTACATTTATTATTGCAGTGAACTTTTTTTATTCAAGTAGGGCATACGATTTAATAATTATCAAGCAGGTGCAGGTACTGTAGGAGCGTTTGTTTTCTTCAAGCTGTAAAACTGTTAAACTGCTTTACTTTGTATGCAATCAGCCATCGAGCCTATTCTTATTTTAGTTTAACAACTTCCTGCCAGACCCGGAAGATACGATTGAACCTTGTTCGAGGATTTATTTTCGTCTGTCTGGTCAGTCTGTTCATACCCTGGCGCTGAGAGTGTTTTATTGGGCTGAAACTCTGGCAGTTTAAAGTTACTTACAATTTAAATGTTCAAAGTTTATGTCAAACAACAACAGCACTAGGAAATGTGGCCACTATAGACAGGTGGTCACTATAGAGAAAATGCTGATCTATTGACTAGGAGCCATACGTTACACATGATTTCAGTACACTGATCATTAATCATATAAACATTGCACAGGTAAGCCAATTGTTTAGATGTACAATTAAGTTCAAATAATTCTGAAGAGAAATATTGATGAGAAAATAATCATTCTCGCCACTGTCTAACTTATAATTACGTATCAAAACTAAACGCAGATTTTCTAACTAACGCACCTTAAGCTTTTGCCGACTTCATCAAAGGACCGCTGGCTATCAATCAAACACGGCTGTTGATTAGACTTAGAGTTTCAAACAGTCATGTGCTGTGTGCCAGTTGACAGCGAACTTCATGCTACGTGATGTTTTACATTGCTTGGACCTTCTTTCCTACAGCGGTGCTTCTACAAAATATTTAGACTGTAACACTGAGTCCCACATGTTTTATAGAATAGAATTTGACGCAGAACAGCATTTTTTGCTGGGTATTTTTCTTGAAACATGTCCGTGGGAATATCAGCGAGGCGGCGACGTAGGGATATCAGACCGTCAACAAAAGTCGCACGGCGGCTAACGGCGCAGCGAAGATACTAGCGCTATAAATAAGCGCTTCAACTAAGGATGGCAACCCGTACAATATTTTTGTATACTGTTGAGCTAAGTAAAGTTTGTTGTTTATGAGGTTTTAGTTGTCTTTGAAGCTTTGACCCGAAATATTTTAAAGTCAAACTGCTGAAGAGAAGTAAGTGACTGCTACGATTATCGTAGATATGGCCCTAAAAAAACTGATAAAAGAAGCCTTCTCAATAGTCTAAAATGCAAGAGCTTCTGGGGGGGCTTCGCCCACCTGGGTCCCCCCCACAGTGGCCCTGCCCCTGGACCCCGCCAGGGACATTCGGCGGCCCCCGGACCCCTGTCCGACGCTTTGAAAAAATCCTGGCGAGAAGTCTGTACGGCCTGAGTCTTCAAGTTAACGTATTGTGTGGTCCCGCTTATGAATATTAATTAGCCTTCGCTTTCCTCTTCGCTGATTGGCTGAACCATTAATTGAATTAACTCTTCCTGCCGGCTAGACGCAGGTGCAGATGTCGGCTCTGTGGGGTGAACGTCCGAAAGGTCATGGCATGGAGAACGAAAGAAAACCAATTTCCCCCCCAAAAAGTGCTGTAATTAAGCCTTTTACAGTACTTTATGCCAAAAATTTCACTTGGATCATTTTACCAACTATCTTATGCCTATCTATACCAAATGTTACTCATACCAGGGTACAGGGGTGCAAAATATACCGTTATAAGACCGTCAACAACAGTCGCACGGAGCTAACAATGCAGCGAAAATACCATCGCTAGCGTTTCAACTTCGGATAACAAGTTATAAGTACTGTTGAACTCAGTAACGTTAAAGTTTGTTTTTAGTTGCCTTTGACGGTTTGACCTGAAATAGTGTTACGCTAAACTCCTGAAGAGAAGTTAAGTGACTGCTGCGATTATCATAGATATGCCCCTAAGAACTGATACAATATAAAGCCTTCTGAATAGTCTAAAATGCGAGAGCCTTAGGCGGGCTTCGCTCCCCCTGGCGGGAACACTGCTATATGCGGGATCATGAGGCCCCGCTTATGAATATTAATTAGCCTTTGGCCTCCTCTTCGCTGATTGGCTAGGTCTTTGATTCAATTAACTCTCCGGCTGACGCGCACAGGTGTGGCTCTGTGCGGGGTCACGGAAGGTCACGTCAGGAGGCCAAAAGAAAACAAATTTCCCCTCAGAAAAGTGCCAAAATTAATCATTTTAAAGTTGTTTATGTCAAAAATTTTACTTGAATCTTGTTACCAAGTATCTAATGCCTATCTATACCAAATTTCAGGTCATTTAATTGTAATACCAGGGTACAGGTGCCAAAAGTGTCCTTTTTTGGTCAAAAATTGGCCAAAAATCGCAAAAATAAGCATTTTGTTGCACTGTACACCAAAAGTGTTATTGAATTTATATGAAGGGATTATCAAGGCACATCTGTGTCAAATTTCAGCTCATTCGGTTGCAATACCAAGGTACAGGAGCCAAAAGTGTCCTTTTTTGGTCAAAAATTGGTCAAAAAATCGCAAAAATAAGCATTTTGTTGTACTGTACACCAAAAGTGTTATTGAATTTATATGGGAGCATTATCAGGGCACATCTCTGTCAAATTTCAGCTCATTTGGTTGTAATACCAGGGTACAGGGGCCAAAAGTGTCCTTTTTTGGTCAAAAATTGGTCAAAAAATCGCAAAAATAAGCATTTTGTTGTACTGTACACCAAAAGTGTTATCGAATTTATATGGGGGCATTATCAAGGCACATCTCTGTCAAATTTCAGCTCATTTGGTTGTAATACCAGGGTACAGGGGCCAAAATATACAGTTTTGGTCTAAAATTGACCAAAAAATCTCAATAAAATCATTTGAGGCAGATATGAAAAAACTGAGAAAAAAGCATCAAGGTATTGGCCCATTCTACCCCTGTGCCAAATTTCAGGTCATTCGGTCCAGGAACGGCGGAGATGAATCACTTTGAAGATTTGACAGGAGAAGAAGAAGAAACATTACGAATACAATATATTTCACCATACTATGTATGGCTGAAATATAATAATAAAGGGAGGCAATTTATCTTCTAGGACTCTAAAGCTATTCTATCTAGTACACTCACCCCTCCTGGGACTCTCATGGTTGAAGAGGATGCCATTGCAGGCAAACATGTTGTAAGCCTCTCTGTAGTTCACCACCACCCAGTAAGCATATAGCTTTGCTGCTCCTGTCAAGATATAAGACAACATCCTTCGTCTTATAGTGAAAGGAATTGTCTTTTTCTAAACTGCTAAGATTTCTTTAGTTATCTATCCTTTGAGTAACTTACATCACACTAAATTGACAATATATATGGCATTTGCACATGCATCAATTTTCCTTTGTTTGAAAAAAACAACAGTTTGCTACCCCACTGTAAATCGCTCAAAGATGCTGCAAAGTGTGCACAGATATGCCAAACTTTGCAATAAGATATAGGACAATGGATACTAATGTCATTGAATATTTTGCCATTGTAAAGAATACTGATTTGTCACAAACTTTCTCCTTGCCTTTCATGCTTGGTTTCATTATGAAGACAACTTTTATTGCAAGCTCACATCGGTCTATAATAATTTTGGGGTTCCAAGAGCACGTCATCCAGATAATCATATCAGGATGGCCTTCTATGATGTATAGATAATTAAAGACAGAATGGAAAGAAAAAGCAATCCACTACCATAGGGTGATCTGGGATAGAAAGGCGTGGTCTCCTTCTGTGGGACCTCCTGCACCAGTCCAAACATCTCGCTGGTGGACGCCTGGTAGAACTTGACCTTGCTGGCCAGACCGGTCGTCCGTATGGCGTCCAACATACGCAGCACGCCGACCCCATCTACATCTGCTGTGTATTCAGCGAGGTCAAAGGATACCTGCAAGAAAGTGACACAGACTAATCACTACAACAAGTAGAAAAATAACTGCGGACACACCGAAACAAACACACAGGCAGAAAACAATAAAAAAAGTAATGGATTACTTTTCAAGTGTGCAGGCCTATGTTTAGGGAACAAAAACACTCAAGTTCGGGAAACATCTGGGTGCAGACACAGAACCAGAATGGGGTCCCTTGTATTGCAGTGCCCTCTATTGATCATTAGAAAAACTGCAACTTTGATGCTGCAGAGGTTTGTTGCTGTAACCCCCTCTCACCTTTACATGACTCTGTGCTGCCAAGTTGTATATCTCATCTGGCTGGACCTGGGTTGAAAAGGAAGAAGTTCAGAATGAAAGCATACTTTTCAGCTGAGTTATACAGCATGCCAATCCCATAACTCCATCAGATCTTAATACAATAAAGGAACAAGGACACACACAGATACACATAATATTTTACAATATTTTACAGATACACATCATAAGTTACAACAGTCTCATGGACTACTTGAGTCTTTTGACAATAAAAAAGTAGTGATCAAATTGTACTAGTTGCTGCACTGACACTTTGACAGTGGGTTTGCCCGTAACGTATATAACTGTCAACTTAGTATGATTTTAATATGCATTGTTGATGTTTGTGTAAAATCAACACAATTCAGTGGACATGCCTTCAACATTGTACACTGCCAGTTGATTCCCTATAAAATTTAATTGAATTGACAGCGGCAAGACGACAAGTCTATATGCTTGTCACCCACAGTCAGCCAGCTGGGATATGTATTGTGGAGTGTGTATTGCAAGTGATGCTGGGATGGTTGTATGACATCATCTGAATAGGCATATACAGAATTGGTTGACTTACCTCTGATATGATCTTGACCAGGCAGGTGCTGTCTGTCATATCTCCATAGTGCAGGTGGAAATTGTCTGTAGAATGAAGAGATGTCAGCAAAAACACACTCTTACCATGTTACTAGCAATATTTGTTGAGACTGTACAACCAACAACTTTGATGTAAATATGGCCTAATGAATATATGTGGAAACCTTACAGTGAATTTCTGGTTGATAAAGTAAAGAGAATCAATATCCTTTCTTATCTCAGAGAACCTTGGTAGACTTTGCCTTTTCTTGCATCTTTTATAGTTGCAGTCACCATGTAGCACCTGATTTGTGTTTCTTCCTATTCCAATTGAATATGTACAAATACATTCCTACAGGCTTTCTGAGTTTAGAAATGAAAGCAAAGAATATTTTCCCATAGAGTATGAGAACGATATGTACCTCCTTCAAAATGAGCCATGGGGTTCTTGTACAAGTGTTCCACCCTGCCAGTGTTGAAGGTAGAGGCTCTCCTGATGATACCATGGACCTGAAAACAATCAACACTAATTCCTAAGATAGTGAAACTTAGAACACATAGTTTTTATACTGATTATAGCAATACGCATATAATTTCAAGACGTATCTGTGAATCTCGTCAGGTTGGAAAAGAACTGGATAAGAAGTACCTTTACTCACATCCAGGATCCTCATCATACAATCAACAGCCAATATATGACAATGCTTTAAATTTTGGACCACACATTTGACAATTAAATACATTCTAAATATGTATGAGTGGTCGAATGCTTCAAGTGAAGTCATTCTTACCACATATCCCTTGTTAATCAGGAACTCTGCCAGATAGGACCCATCCTGTAGGAAAAAAAACAACAGAAAGATGCATGAAATATATGTTTTACATCTGTACATCCATGTGTCATTTTATGTAATTAAGCTAAACTGGTAACCTTGAAAAATAAAACTGTTTACTTACAAACAGGCAAGGACGTCATAATTTAACGTTCAGGGTTGTAGCCAGCACCCGTCCTTTGACGGAATTTTGCAGCTGGGGATGGAAAAAAATTTGCTCATTCTGTCCTTTGTGACGGACAAATATCGATATGTAAAGATATAAAAAACTGAAACGCTTGTGTAGTTTTTCACCAAAACTGATGCTGTTGAAAAGCTTAGTCTTACCAGCAAAATTTAAACCTCAACATACAGGAAATAGCAGTTCAGAGGGTCTAGATTTCAAGATTTTCTGGGACCCCGGACCCCCATAGGAACGTCACACGGCGTCTCGGGCCTTTGGTGCTTGATAGGATTCCCATTCGAAATGGAGGGGACGGAAAATGATTTCAGGCCGGCTACAACCCTGATAACGTTATAATAACGTCCTTGAAACAGGTAAGTCACACAACAATGATACCATGTAAGTCATTAAAAGATTAGCATTGAAAACTGGAACAATTGTGATGCTTGAATAATTGATGTCCAAACTTAATCAATTCATGTAGCATCTTCCACATCATTCAACAATTAAGAGGGTGTGGTGTAATTACAAATATTGACCAGAAAATTAGTCTGGCTACTAAGAGTTCAAGCATTTTTTGATTATCATGCATTCCCCAGTGCTTCAAAACAAATCCTTGTTGTAGGTTTTTTTCGAGTGAAACAGTTCTATATTGTTGTTTGCATGAAATTATCTTATCTTATCAACTTTCGTTTATCAAACATAAGTTATTGATAACAGGCCAACCTTCAAACAAAGACCGTTATAAAAGTACCAGCCGTGCCACGTATAACCTTACTACTGGAAGCCTTCCGTCTTAAATTAAAACACTACAACATGGTGTTGATTTGTGACTGCAAAGATTGGACACCAAATTCTAATCCAGATTTTGTCGACATACTATATAGAATACTTCTTCTCTAGAGAAATTCCAAATAATTTGTATGTTTGTAAACAGTGCAAATTTGTAAACGTTTTGTTACGCCCACCGACCCACATAATTTACCACAAAACGGTACATTCCGCTCACACCAGACACTCTAGAAACCCACATACATGTCAGGAGCTGTTACTTAACCTACCTGTCCACTAACTCCTGTAATTAAGGCCACTTTTCTTTGTCTTTTGGGTCCGTTTCCGTCTTTTGTCTCTTCTTCAAATTCAGCGGGCCTCTTGCTCGCCATGTTGGCTCTGTGGATGGAACCATTCAAAACACAGGGGGTTTCGTTCTGCTATTCTTTTAGCCTCAACAGCAAATTCAGGATTCAATTTTTCATCTGGCATTTGCCATGAGTTTTGTTAGCATTTTGTTTCGTATTGTCTTCTAATAGCTGCCATATCTTAGAAATGGCTATATATTTGCACACATAACCTATTAGTATATGTAAAATTTATATATTTGCATACTCGGGACAACTTAAAGAGCTGTTACTGCCTTTGGAGCAGTCAACATTTGAGACATTTCTGTTTTGGAAACAGATGTATTCTGCTTCCTATCGTCACCAGATAGTCAAAGTTTTTCTAAATTAATTATAAAAAGGCTATATATACACAAATATGATTAGCATATATTTATGTAACCTCATTTACATACTCGGGTCAAAGTAGCTACCGCCATCTTGTTAGAGCAGACGACATTTCCGTGTTTTAAACAGTTCTCCCTATCTCCCTCCATTATCGATAGAGTTCAAACGCAGCACCCTCGAAGAAAGCAAGATATCAAGACCAAAACATGTGTATTCTCTTTCTGAAGTTTGTGGATCCGGCAGGTAACGTTCCAGGTGCGCCAGGTGCTGTCACAGGTGCGCCAGGTGGCCGGTACAAGCTCGTCCTGGCTGCCAACAGAGACGAGTACTACCAGCGACCTGCCAAAGCCGCTCACTTCTGGGGTGAAAACCCAAGGGTTCTGAGTGGTGTAGACATGGAGCCAGGTAGGTTAAATCCTATCTTACTGGTGGCATGTTTACATCGAGGATATAACGTCCTTGGTTACATAATGTTAACGTTAACAATATCGCCCAGACACTTGGCTATGGTGGGATAACCGTTAGGTCAAGCACCTGAGAATTAGGTCAGGCCAAGGAATATTAATGTTGTGTTTCTGGTTACTGTCCTGAAAAATTAGGGTCGCGTCAAGTGTGTGCATGTGCGCATCTCCAGACAGTTGTAGTCCGCATAACATGAGAACCCGTGGGTGAATTGTAATCATTGACATTGTCATGTGGGGAGGTGTTGGCAAGACAAAGGTCAATTCCATTGTTGTCATTATAAAACTATAGCACGTAGGTCACGTAACGTATGTAACTATGGTAGGTGGAACATTTAACGCTTATTTTCATGATTGGTGCAAAATTGTCTATAATACGTTTTTTTTAGAGATTAATTCAGCCAAACTGATCCAACAAATACAGTTTAACAGTTCCTATGTAATTGTGCTTATGGAAAGTAGTAATGTGTGTTCTATTTTAAACAGGAAGGGAAGGAGGTACCTGGCTCGGTGTGGCAGAGACAGGTCGGCTGTCAGCCTTAACCAACATTCTACAGCCATCGCCAGACCCTAATGCAAAAGGAAGGGGAAGTCTCATCACTGACTTCTTAAGAGGGGACCAAACACCGCTGGCTTATCTTGGAGAACTTGCTAAAGAAGGACACCTATTCAATGGTTTTAACCTGGTGACTATGGATCTCTCTAACGATACAAGTCTAGCATATTATTACAGCAACGTTTCTCAAGATGGTCCGAAAGTTTTATCCCCAGGCCAGTATGTTATCAGTAACTCCCTACTCAACACACCGTTTCAAAAGGCTAGCAACGGGAAGAAGTTGTTCCGGGAGATTCTACAAGAGAAGGAGGAAGGTAACAAAGATGCCTTCATTGAGAGTCTTCTGCAGCTCCTAGACAACAATGTGCAGTTTCCTGATGACCCACAAGTGAAGTTGCAGGGAACTCATCTCCCAGAAACTGTTCGACATGGGTATACCGCGATCCGAGTGCGGACACCAAGAGCAGCTAACTATGGAACGAGAACCAATACGGTCATTCTAGTTGACCACAATAATCATGTAACTTTCCTTGAGAAGACAATGAAACAGCCTATTGATATTGACAATCCTGAGTGGGAGGTGAACAAGTTTGAATTTGACATTCAGTCTAGGCTGACTAAATCGCGCATCTAGCAGACCTCCCTCTGGTCTTTACGAGCCCTGGACAGTGAGAGATTGTGTTTGTCACACTGACATCATGTTGCGAATTTTACTTGTATGAATTGAAGAAACTAAAATGTCCTAGTTCTTGTAGAAAGAAGTACAAAGTAACAAATGTGTACAGGATAAGTGCAATTTATGTTGCCAAAGGATTGCAAGTAATTTGTGTGTGTGAATGTAACATGTTGTTATTGATTGCAATTTATGCCAGGAATGTTAGGCAATATTGGAGAGCTGACTAGTAAATTATGATGGTACTACAGTCACAAATGAACAAAAGATATACATATACGGTTTTTGCCTAACTAGTTGACAGGTGAACAGCAGGCATCAGAATCACAAAATGGTGGCGTCCATCGGATGTCAACTATTGTAAAACATGTTTTGCTTATTGCAAACCTGTAACTACAATAGTAACAAAATTGCAAACTGTATGCATGCAAAAGTATACAAGCAAGACATAACTTTCTGCATCTCCATACATTCACTCTCTTCACACTCTCAATGCAACACTGACACAAATGTCAAAATGGTGTAAAATTCTTTCACAGAAATGTTGCCTACTGATGTTGACAAAAAATTTTAGAGATACAAGGTTACTGTATACTTGATTTTTCCTCAGGGAGTCATTTTGAATTTATTAAAACTAAACAATGTTGAGCTGAACATTGATCTAAACATTGTGTAAAGGCTGATTTGGGGCTCCATAGTAGTATCAATATGCCGACTGCGGCATCAAGGCAACACACCTTCTAGCTGAAAGTAGTGTGGTATATTCCATGGAAAGCTAGTCAGCCTACTGTGAGAGGAATAAATTATTATGGGAATGAGATAACTGGAATCTATCAAGGGAAGAATGGATCGGGAATCACTCACATCTGTGAAATTCACAACACCCCTTGTTTCATGGAGCTATGAGATCTTTGATTTTTTTTATATAATATATTTATGTGTGTGTGTTTATTGTTCTTTACCTCAGCAAAGTGTTGTGGCATATTAACATCTGGTCTAGCTTTAGTTTTCAGTCATTTTTAAGATGATATAATCTTATGCTAGCAATAAGTACATTATTATTGAAACAGAAAATAATCAGTTATTTGCAAACATTTTTAAATAAAGCTGACATCAACAAGCTCAGATTTCATTTTCTTAATACTTTATTGAGTGCTCCATATCTTCTGAATAATTACAACTTTAAATATGACATAATGCATTCTTAACAGATGTACATATTTTAATGGTGAATATGAAACTTGTGGTATACAGCATGGATATAATACATAACAACCCACAGTTTTTTAACTGTTATTTTGTATTGTTAAGCCAGTGCAAATATACAGAGCCATATCTGTCCCTTACTCCTTTCTGTCCATCTTGTAAAATACAAGGTATGGTAACCACCTCTTGCTTATCATTAATATATACAAATCACTGTTGCAAGTATAATACTTTTGGTAATACATTACATACAGAACTTGTAAGGTTTTCCTTATTCTTGCACATTAAGTCTTAGCCAAAAATTATGAATACTAGTATCCAAAATATCCTACTATTCATAAATACCTAAGCTAAAACAATCTCTTACATGTAATAACTCTCTAAAGGAATCAGAAAGATACAAAATATCACTATTTGTACATTATAATGCTGGTAAGAAGATTTTGTGGGTGTTTTCTAGATTTTACTGGAACTAATGCATGGTAAGCATTGTCTTGGCATGTAACACTGTCATGAAGAAATTTAGTTTTAAAATGACAACAATACTTTCTCTGCATGTTTAGACATGTATTTATGAACTCAAGTTAAAAGAGGTCCATGCTAAGAACTGTGTTATGACATATGTGAACATATACTAGTAACAATGACTATTTCTTTGTTCTATCAAAACAACTGCTCCGTCAATCTCAATTAAAACTCTTCCATGTTCTTACAAGTCTTTTAAAAACTTTACCTCCCTCCATTGCATTTTAATATTCACGTCCATTTTCCCAAGGACACAATGTCCAGTCAGGAATTAAACACTTGACTTCGTAGTCTTGTGTCCACTAGCCTAACAATGGCCACCCAGACATGCAAAAGCAGTCGCTTCCACTATGGCTGTGATTGTAGGTATAAAAACTGGCAAGATTTTGGAGCAGTCATCATTGCTCATGAAAATATACCATCTGTCTGCATCTTTGTAAATACAAAATATTCTCTTCAATTTCCTATATAAAGTAGGTCCTTGCCTATATCCAGCTTCAAGCTTAGAGTATGTTGATGAAGGTTAGACATTCAGATAATAAGATATGCCAAAAAGAAAACAAAATCATATCCAGTTGCTTGAGTAACTGCTTTTTGGCAAGCTTAGTAGATATCTATCCTCTTGCTATTTGTTGTATGTTTAACCAAGGAGCTTTTATCAGCTGATAAAAGCTCCTTGGTTTAACACAAAAAAATTCACCTTTGCTGGCAAATCAGCTATTGTGATAGTAACAGCATTGTTTTGTCATCTCATCAAGCTACTATAACTATCTGTTTGTTGTTTGTCATGTTGGTGCCAACATCAAGCTTAGTGGGCAAGAGCGCCATCTAGTGACTTCATTCAGAAGTGCATGTCAGAAACAGACATTGTGCCTCTGGATTCTGGATTCATAACACTCATTTTGATTCATGGATGTTTGAACTAACATGCCCGCTCACAAGCCAACTGGCTGTTATACACAAACATTACAGGTGCAGTATATTTTATTCAGCTTACAAACCCTTCCAACCATCAAAATCTGTAGAAAGTTGCATAGTTACTCGCTGACACTATCAAACATTAAAATGCAGTTTCCTCCACGTTCAGAGACATATAATAAGTTAAATACAAACTGTTCAAAATCATGACTTATCTCAGCTAGACTGTGCAAACTAACAATCTGTACAT
Organism: Branchiostoma floridae x Branchiostoma belcheri; assembly: GCA_019207045.1. NCBI lineage: Eukaryota > Metazoa > Chordata > Leptocardii > Amphioxiformes > Branchiostomatidae > Branchiostoma > Branchiostoma floridae x Branchiostoma belcheri. Next base: position 7,935,559 of record CM033028.1, read on the forward strand.
TTTCTATCAGTCCTATCAAGTTGATTAGTTAAATGATGACATTAGCAGCTTCCCAGGTTGTTTTCTTTCCTCAGAGCCAGCTCTCAGTTGGAAATACATAAACCCTGTTTTACACAAACCCTGTGTTTTGCAGAATGATACAAACAGTGTCAATGATCATGCCTTCTCTATTTTTCATGCAAATTCATTGGCAAAGGAACCTATGCATCAACATATCTTTCAGCAATGTTGGGCAGCCATAAAGAAACGTAAGCCATAAAGAGCTAAACTGGTTCATACATTACTTGATAAACATTAGAAGAGCTACTACTATTTGTAAGGCAAGGGTTTGAGCATTGAGGCAATATAGAAGTCTGTTACAAGATCGGAACCTGTACAAATACATACAATACTTATTTCACTGTTAAAATCTGGAGCCATAGTCTTCTACAAATAGTCAGTCTTCTTTTTTCCTGGATACCACATTTTGTCTTGGCATTTCATTCTATGATTCCTATGATTTAACTATTAGCAGTTTTTTCTAGGAAAACCTTATCTGAACACCCCCATTTGTAACTGGAGTGGAATAGTCCTTCTGAATCTTTGTTGCAAAAATGCCATAATTTGGGGCATACTAATAGTACTAGTACCATGGGCCAATGTAGGTTGCATCATTGATAAACCCCTATTCTTAACTACATGGAGGGTATACATTAGTTAAAATTTTTTTGGACTTCTTCACTTCATAACGGGGGTGGTCAGCTATGGGATGGCAAGTGAAACGGTCTATCTTGACTACCACATGCAGCTTTCCCTTTGGGAGTTGATCTGTGCGCGGGAGTGTGCCGACAGCTGGCTGTGTGACTTCTCCCTCCTGCGGAAGCCCCAGCTGAAGCGCTTGCTGTTGGTGGATCCCGTCTCGGACGTGGTCGGGGAGCTCTCCTTTCTCATCATCTCTCGCTGACTAAGGCTGCTGGACCGGCCGTTCTGTTCATTGCTCAGCTAGAGAAGGCAAAACACAATGTTCAATTTAGTCTTTATATCTAACTTTTGAAACTGTTCTATTGCTGCAACCCACCATCAGAAAATACTCCACCTAGTACTGCAAAATGCTAAGCAACCAAAGAACCAGCAAGATCCCAAAGTACAAGATCCCTGTACTAACTGCACTACGGAAATACCATGGCACAGCTACCAACAGCATGAACTATGTATTGAGTTGGGTATGTATCTATGTACCTGAATATCAAGCAAAGGAACACCTCCAAAATAACAAAATCCCCACACAACACCATGAATTGGTTAACCTGCTTACTTAAATGGACATCATATCATAATACACAGGAGCATTCCCCTGTGCCTGAAATAAAGATTTTAAAATGTTTGGGTCAAGAAGTAAGATAATATCAAGATAATAAAGCAGCACCAAACAAATTGTAGCTCATGAGGAAGGTCAGGTTACTCTCCCTTCTTGTTCCAATCTTTCCAAAAAATAAAAAAAATTGTATTTTCTCTCTTTAGCATCCCCCACCCATAAGCAGAGAAAACAGTCAGAATTCAAACTACCACAGACTACAACACAACTTAAGTAAGTGAAACACTGCCTTAAGGAAGGGACTTACTGAACGAGTTGTCACTCACTTAAGCAGAGAGGAAAAAACATGAGACAATGTTTGTTAGTTAATAGTTTGGCTATATTTAGTGGGGTATTCAAACAGAACAGGAGTTATGCAATCAATCGTGAAAACATAGCCTTCATATTTATCATAATCATAGCCTTAATTTGCTTGAAGCGTTAAACACATTGTTAATGCCAGGGTCACATTTCAAAATTTTCAGGCATTTTGTGGGAACGGAAAGAATGATATAAAAGACAACATACAAAATGTAAAAACAAAGTTGTCATGAGCATACAAAATTGTATTTCCATTTACAAATTCATTTATAGTTTCTGCAGTCAGCCTGGCTGAGCCCCAAACAAAAATGTGACCCTAACATAACCAGGGCACTATTCCTGTATTTGTTAAGATAAAATAGTTAGTAATCGTGACACTGCAAACATGGTACTTTGTGGGAATCAGCTGTTACATCAGCTTCTCCCACAGCACAGAGATGTAACTCCCTGAGGACATGTTGTAGTTAGTATACTCATTGAAACAGAAATATCAGAAGCACAGCGGTGTTTAGGGAAGTTTTATGGGTGAGAGAGAAAAGGCTGGAGGTAGAGAAGTACTAACAGGATGGGCTGTGGTCACTACAAGTACTGGCATCCACAGGACATGGGCATCACCACAGAACCGTCCTCACTTTCAGCAGGGGACCAACACATCAGCAGGGGAGGCTATTTATGGGGTCAGGAGAAAGACACAAGGTACGAGAACATTGGGGGAAAGGAAACAAGAAAGTAAGAACAGAAATACTGAGAAAGGAAGACAGCAATTTTGACTAAGGCCACAGCAGGTAAATTTTATGGATCCTTTGCAGACTTTCAATACAGAGACCATAGATGTTTTAACAAGAATTGAAGCCACAAACATGGTTTCACAGAAAAGGCTTTTTTCCTGCCCTCAAGATGTGGTCAAAGTGACACTAGTGTGGTAGCTTGGTATCACCAAGAAGCTCCTTGGTATCACTTACCAAATTGGTATCACGTACCAAGTTGGCAAATACACTCAAGGCTGCCACACTAGTGTCACTTTCTACAAGTACGCCCACTACTACCTCTCATGTCAAGTAAAGTCATGGCAAGCCAAGTAAGTCAAGGCTACTACATGAAATGATTTACCATTTCGGTATATTGTTCATGTTGACCATCTCCTGAGAAGAACAAAATTTTGGTATTCTTTTGGAAGGTGGCAAAAATAAATATGCGCACTGACGTCATCAATAAAATCTACTTGCTGTGGCCTAGCATAAATGCACATATCTGAGTGATAGACATCTCATATTGTTCTTGTTTTCTCAATGGAGTTAAAAAGTCATTCAACAGTGAAGATGCATTTAGTACGGGCTGACATATTGTGTCTCACCTGAGGGTGCAGGTAGTCACGACCCTGTGGGGTCACGACCTGCATGCTGACCTGCTCTCCGCAGCTGAGGATGAGGTTAATGACCTCGTGGTGCTTTCCCCACTTCACGTTGCGACCGTCAACCGCCACAATAAAATCCCCAGGCTTCACGCCACCTTGCTGTTGCAAAGAAATTTGGAAAGGAAAATTGTTACAATGCTTTAATGAAAAGGAATACAATGAATAAAAATGAACTAATATTGCCTCATCCCATCTCAAATTGCATCCTTAAAGTTTAAGTCAGTGAACAGAACGTGAGAAAATTTTTTTGTTTCTTTGTATTTTTATTTCTATGCCTGCTAGGGGGAGCAGTTGTTGTGTAACTATTACAGCAACTATTATTACGGTTCTACCTGTGCTACCAGCATAACTCAGTGAAAGCAAATTCAATGAAATCAGTCTTTTCAAATGCATAGTATTAGACAAATGCTTTCATGCATCTATTGTAGTTCTTTCTATGCCCCATAGGGGGAGCAGTTGATGTGCACCACTTACCGCTGCTTTGCTGCCAGGTTCCACCTCTGCTACAATGACTGGAGAGTCTCCTCTAAGTACAAACCCAAAGCCCTGTTCGCCTTTCTCCATGGAGCACGTTCTGGGCACGCTCCACTGGTTCCTGGCTGAGAACACTGCAAGAGGGCCCTATGGGGGAAACAAGACAATAAAGATCTTATACCTGTGTGAAATAGTTGACTTTTTAAAATTTCTATTTTTTTTCCATTCATTATCATTCATTGCAAATTTCTGCCTTATTTCGTCTATGTACTATCCCATAAATGAAGAGAGAAGCTTGAACACACACCAAGTCAAACAAACAAATCAAAAACAAAATCTCCGTTTGGAGGTAATTTGACATGGTGAGCCTTACTAAATACTTTGACAACTCAAAAGCTACGTCAAAATGTTTCTTACCAGTCTGTGGAAAATGTCCACTACTTTGACGTTTGCAAAATTGGGCGGTTTGATCTCTGGTCTCTGGTGGGTTTTAGCTGTAAAAGAATGGAAAATCTGTTAAAGCACATTAAAGAAAAATGCGAGATACTTCTTTCTTACAAGTCTGTCATGGCGCACTTTAGGGAAAGATATGATACTTCTTTCTAACAATATACACTTATATACCACAAGAATTACATTATACAAATTCTTTATAGCACAATGCTCGAATGAAATCAACCTTATCGCTCAGAATACCACATATCCACATTACATTCAGGGACAGTGCTGTTCCATGATACCCTTGAAGAACAGCATCTTATTTTCTCTCTCTCAAACCAGGACCCGGTACTCACGCTGTATCCTTGGAGCAATGACCTCATCGTAGAACTCATCCTCCTCCTCCACATCACTATATTTGGTCATGGACTTGTTGTGGGCCTCCTTCAGGATGGTGCCCAGGGTGTCGATCTGTCGCAGCTTCTTACACATCCGGTGGACTCTCAGGGCGTCCTCGTGTAGGATCAGGGCTTCACGCAGGTGGGCTTTACCTGGAGGGACAACACAATTTGTTTGTTTGTTTTCCATAACTTTTGATAGTATACAGCATGCACGAATTGCAAAAAGTACACAATAAAGCGCTCATGAGCTACAGAAAACTCAACAGAAAATTTTCGGGACAAGAGAAATTGTGCCAAACAACGGTATGGTCACTCCTATGAGTAAGGCAAACGCTTGGCTTGACCGCAGTATGTTGTCAAATGCTAAGTGATGTTACTTAAAGTTCTGTGTAGTACACAGGGTCTTTTCAACATATCTTCTGGAACACTATTACCAGGAAAGCGGTACAATGTCCAACAACTACAATATACATGTGAGTGTCAATATATGAATGATTCTGGAGACCATAAGTTTCTAGACCTGACTCTGGTGGTGACCTGTGACCTTACCCAGCTGTTTCCTGTCCTCCCTGTCTGTAGCCAGTGTGGAGGGGCTGTCAGCATCCCTCAGGTGCACCTGGGACAGCAGCTTCTCCAGCTCATCCTCATCATTATCACCTGCACAGGGAAACACAGACACAAGTCAGTCATGATGCCGGTTTGCTTTTCGTTTAACCAATATGAAAGTTTTCATTCTGGCATATCTGTATCTATGTTTATGTTGCCTTTTCTCATGGGTATGACATAAGAAGAATAGAACATGTTGTGCATCAACCTCAGTCCTAGGGCTCTGGTAACTCGTGTGATGGAAAATATACAGTGTTGTATTCTGTATGTACTTGGTCACTAACCAGCTGTCAGCCAATCAGAAAATTGCCTTAATATTCTCTTTATGAAGCCCATTGTCTGATTGGCTAACAGCAGGTTAGAGGCCACGCCCACAGAAGTGGAAACCTGAGCCCAGTTTAGCAGAGCCTCTCAAAGGTATATTACATATAGGCTGCAGACAAGGCTCTGCATAGGAGACTGGTACCTTTCTGATCGATAAAGCCTACAGCTGCCAGGTAGTGGGACTGTGCCTTGAAGTGCTCCGACTTGACCAACACCATGGAGATCCAGGAGAATGGCACATAGTCCTTAACAGGAGGCGTGTTCATGGCCTTGTGAACCATGCTGTAGGCTTCAGACACCTAAGGAGAAAACAACAGCAATTATAATGACTGAAGACCATTACGCCAATTAAGGTTAGACAACCAGGTAGTAAGATACGCCCAAAAGCAGTTACTCAAGCAACTAGATATGATTTTGGAAATGACCAGAAAATTTTTGGTCAGTCTTTATCTGCTTTTTGGTGTAACTGAGGACCTTTATTGTAGAAATGTGCATTTTTTGCCCAATCTGGCTAAGTACAGGTTACAACAAAGATATGTTTACAAACATACAAATGTTGGTACTAGGTACTACTAAGTATTATGAAGGTATGGCTTCTTCACCCTTTTTGGTTATACTTATAGCAAAAATGTAAGATTGTATGGATTAGGCTAAAGTCAATTTTAAAAAATGCATGAGGAATATAAATTTTTCAGCACTACTCTGAATTTACCTAACAAAGGGAATTTACCTAACAAAGATTTATTCATTTCACAACAAAGCAGCTGAGGAAACAGCTGAGCCTTCTGAAATTTGTAAATCTGTTGCAACAACCGAACCCACCTTTGCGGACTCCTGAGCCACAGTGAGACAGTTGGTGAGGTTCTCCTCCCACCCGTCCAACACTTTCCTCTCAAACACACACTCCTGCACCTGGGCCAGCATCAGCTTGATCAGGGCCTCTAACGTCTCCAGTCCCATGTCCATACTCGGGGCGTGGCTGAAGTTGTCCTGCAGGTACTTAAAGGCACCTGAAGATGGAAGAAGAGCAGGTCAGTACCTTTGCCAAGAAGGTTATATTTTCAGAGATAAGTATTTGTGTGTTTGTCTGTCTGTCTGTGAGAGTAGCATAACTTGAAAAGTTGTGGATGGATCTCAATATTTGGTATATTGGCAGATGTTGGTAAAATGAAGATATGTGCCTTCACTGCTTTCCAGGGTACTGAGCAGATCTTGTGGTTTGATATCTTGTGTTCTGGTAGTGATTTTAGGGTGGTAGATACATTGTATCTCACAGAACTAAAAAACACAACTGTGACGTACAACATTAGGAATATGGTCATCATTATTGTCCTACCTGCTGCTTTCTGGAAAGCATCAATTGCAGCGTTGATTCCGTCCTTCTTGGTTCTGTCCTGCTTTGCACCGATCTGTGTGTAGAGGGCGCCGATGTTGAAGAGTACACTGCCCTTCTCGAAGGCTACTGTACGCTGGCTGGACGGCACTCCTGTCAGAGAGTCAAACCTGAAAAATACATAGAGTTTTATCCATCTACACCTGTCTCTGTACAGCAGGTATAACCACTGTTCAGCTTAACACACCAGCTTCACAGGCATGGGATGTTGCAACAGCTGGTTATACTACACTGAACGAGCAGTTTCGCTGCAAATATTAAACATCTAGTTGCACATTCAAGTGTTGCTTAAAGCTATTCTAATAGTGCCACTGCTGTGTTGTACTTGGTGACAACGAGTTTCACTCTACAGTACTTCTCGGAATAAAAAATTTTTAGCACAATAATGCTGGGCTAAACACTTGACGGCATGACTATTTCTTGTTCTTCTCTGGGCTGGTATCTTAACCTGAGAGTACAATCCCCTCTTCTGTGGAATTCTGCTGCAGGGTTTGACTGACAGACAAGACAGATAAGCCTAATATCAACTCCCTAAGTTGAAACAATTTCAATTATTTCCTCTTTTTAAACTATCAATAGTGACTGCATGCCTCAAAGTCATGCATTCCAAAGGCTTACAGCTTGAAGTGGTCTTTGCCATGCCTTGCTAAGCCACAACAGAAAAAGATTTCAAATTGCTAATGTGATAAGAATTCTTGCTATTTCTGCATCCATACAAAGTTGATTATGGATGACATGTGAGGCAAATTATATCTTGGTATGCCTGGCTATAACTGGCACAGATAACCACCAGGACAGGGGGTAAGTAGAGATCTTGTCATATGTCAGGGCTCGAAATTCATTTTTGGGAATAAAAATTTGGTGCACAGGAAAAATTTGGGTGCACAACACAAGGTAGAGTATAATGTCAGTAAAACCTAACTACAAACTTTTCTTCCAAACTTGAACTTGAGGTTTTATAGCTGACTTTAAAATCTTAAAGAAGTCAAACAAGGTTTTATTTTTTATGTGTAACCCTACACAAATATCTAGTAGCAACAGTGTGCCCACAGAAACAAAATAGGTGCACATGTATAGCAACTCCAATTTGTTTTGGCGCAAAAGTCCAAATGCCTGTGGCATTTCCAGCCCTGTATCTGATGAATGTGAGTTGTTCTCTAAGGTCACCATTCTGTAGCCTTGGCCCCTGTATGTCCTGCCCTGGTCAACTGCTGGCCTAGAAATGACTATTGGAACCACAAGGCCCATAGGACACACAGTCCAATGTGTTTACAAAAGCATGACTTTGCCAAATTCTGATCAACAAATTTCTACTTCACCCAAAGGGAAGTCTGCCATCTCTAATTGCATAGTTATAAATGAAGTGTGTATCAAATTAACATGACTCCTGACCTCCTGACAAACTTAATTTAAACATTTTATGCAATCATGGTTCTAAGTACAGGAACTATTATTGAGTAAATGACACACAAGACCTGCTTTAGACTGATGACAGAAGATATCATCACCCATGTGGTGACAACAACCGTGGCATGGTTATTACTGTCATCAGTCTGAAGTGGACCTTAGTCATTTTATCCGTTTGTCCAAACTCACCAGTGAAAGTAGATGCCCAGATGTCTGTTTGGAGGGAAGAATCTCTTCTCTACGTAGTACAGCTGGTTGTAGTACTCCATCAGTAGCTCTATCCCTGCCTCGTCTCTCTCAGGGGTCCGCATAGCCTGCAGATAACCAGAAATCAAAGGTCTCTTACCTCCATCATGTAGCCAGAGTTTTGTCACAAACTTTGTCTATCCATTTTCTTGCCAGCTTGTGGAACCAATTTTGGGCCTGGGGCTAACCCAAATTTCCAATCATATCAACTGACTTTAAAGAGATTTACAGAGATGTACCAATGCAGCATCAGCAATCCAAAGGTATATACACATCAGGTATTTCAGCGTTCAAGACAATCTTGAGAAGGCCTCTATAACAATGTTTTTTTTATTGTTATTATTATGGCACCCAGTAGAATTGAGAGTTGATGTTACTTCAAGGCCTAGGTTCTGTTACTTTTTCAGGCATACTTCATGGAGGCAACAGCAGGTCATGAAAGCTTGACTCTCACCCTTCTTAGGTCATGTAGTTCCTTCAGTTCTCCATCGTACTCACTGCTATCCTCACTGTAGTGTTCCAGGATAAAATCCTACAGGTATTAAAAAAAAAGACAGAATTACGAAAGGTCTCACAAAGTTTAGGTTTTCCTGTTCATTAAGACTAATTTGTCAAATTAAGTTTACGAAGCATGTTACTTGTTATGCTGAATTATCGTTATTCAACGTTAAGCGCTACTGACAAATTACTTGTATTCGAATGCCAGATTGGTCAAAATTGGACTGTCTGCACAATATAGGTCTTCACAGTCTAGTTTTGTCAGATGCTAGGTGAAAATATTACACTCATAATGAACTCCTACACAAAACTGTTAACAAGTAAATTTACGAGTAAACAATGCAGCTCTTTTGAATTTACCATTAAGTGTCGCCAGGATCCCCCATGCAGACCCTTAGAAACTAGAATATAAAAGACTGACCTTAAAAGGTACATTAAAGTCCACATCTTTGGTCTCCTTCAGCCCCAGCGGGATCATGGGAGTTGCTCTGCTTTCGCTGCAGGCAGGGAACAGGGTAATTAGACATCAGAGAACAGGATAATTAGACATCGTCAGGACAAAATGACACCTTTAACCTTTACCAAGTCTATTATCTGTTATCTCTGTTTCCATCACAGCTACAGGATATGACATTTACAAATGTGTAGGGAGGGATATCTATAGGCATGAGATCTAAATCAACGATATGATCAGTAATTAGGTTCCCAATCGGGCTGTACCCTTGGGTTTAATGGTAAAATATGCACCTTCTTTGGCCTTATATCCAATAAACAAACATTTTTTTGGACAAACTTTTCATTTGTTTTGCCAGCACACCTGAAAAAATGTCACCCCAACTTACAGGACAAAAAAGCCTACACTGATGCTAAAACTTTGTCCATAATAAACAAGCTTTCATCTCAAATATTTCTTGCATCAGGTGGGATTGATGAAAGGGAATTTATGATCCACCTAAACACATGCTTTTGGGGCACCAATCATATTTTAGACAGGACTCATTCAGAGTAAAATCTTGGAGTAATAACAGAAGGAGACCCTCACCTGTCACTCTGGTACACCTCCACAGAACTGTTGAGGTCAGACAGTTCCTCCTTCAGCAGCTGCAGGTTGGAGTTCACGAAGCTGAGTTCCAGCGCTACAGTCTCCTTCATCTTCCTACTGTTACATGCTCTGAAAAACAGAAAACAACAGGATAAATACTGTAAATGCATTTAAGTTCGCGGGGATTTGATTTCGCGGTAGCAGAAGAATATTCCAAACTTAGATTTACAATGATTGAAACCAGTATGAGCAGATATGTGTCAACTTTGTGCACCTGACTTCTCAGTCATCATTGGTGCATAAGCGAAAAATGTGACACACCTTGGACCATCATTACAGCACTTAGAATAGCCAAAAGGTCAGACAAAATACCCTTTGCTGATTACATGTCCATGACAACGTGCCCTGAGTACCAACAGCTGACGACGTTGTGTCTTTCACAGCTGAACTTTTCTGTTTGTGAAGCTGTCTTTTTTGAGATTTCAACTGAAGGCAACTGATGGAAACATTAAAGGGGTACAGAAAATATAGACAGGTAAAAGTTAAAGATTAAATTGTCTATATTTGATAAGATCAACAGCAAAGACAATGTCCCATAATGTAAATTTGAGAAACTCTTTAGCCAGTATTTAGAGACAAACAAGTATTTCTATTATTAACCCTTTTTATCTTTCAATGACAGCACTTGAAGTGGCCTCCTTTCCCCCAGTCAAGCCTACATCCAAATTATTTCTGTCTACAAATTAATCATAGTGATGTCCTCAAGTACCAGATGTGTTCAAAAATTTGTTTTTCCCTTATCATGTAGTATGGAAGGGGCATCCTTACTTAGTTACTAGATTTGAACTACACTTGATAAAGATTACTTAGTGTGACTGGTCGTTCAGTGTAATATAGCCAGCTGCCACCACCCTGTGTTCCTGTGAAGCTGGTGTGTTACGCCAAAGGACAGTGATACTGGCTACATAGAACTATACATGCCATACAAGCAAATCCACTCATACACGTAACATCCAACGCACTTTCTTTGTTGCTTAGCAACTTCATGTCATTACCAAATCCCCCAAGATAAGAGGCTTTTTTCAGCTAAGTCCACGTGTCCCAAGAGCTAATCTTAGCCTTAATACATGTTCCATTACCTTGTTTTTTTCACCTGAAAGGTTATTTTTATTTCTCACCTCATTTGTTCATTGCTCAGGGGTCCGTAAAATATTAGGTATAATGGAGATTACAGTGCACCTAGAAAACCATTATGGAATAGTTCATACATACTTGCATGTCTGACCATCCATATCTGCATGGATTTCTTGGACCTGATCTTATCACCTCCATGTTTCCCAAACACAAAACTGTCTGTGATCTTATCTGTTTTTGATTACACTAAAACAGAGGGATGATAAACTTCATGCTTTCCTATCAAGAAAATGGAATTCTGGGCTTGCAATATACATACCGAGTGCATATACACTTTTTGTGCACCCGAAATGCAGGTGCGCAGTTTTTGATTTTTATTGCAAGTGTCAGACAAATAATTCTATAACTTCTATAGCTAATAGAATCTATTTCAAATAAGATGTGCAACCAAGATTTTCGTTGGTGCACTTACATTTTTAGGCTAGGCACTCCAGTGTGCTAATTCCCAAAAATGAATTTCCAGCTATGCATCGGTCGGTGTTTCTCTGTCTGCTTACTCAGACAACAGCTGACAGGATGGGGGAGGGTTTTCAATACCACAACTGACTACAGGTAATACTACTCTTATCCTACCCTTCTCTTAGAAGTTAGCAGGAAACTATGATCTCTTGAGACACTGCAGACTTCTTAAATGATCTACTAGTATATTACTTTCAAACATTTTACGGCAGGGAATGTTTTGAGGTAGATCACCTGTCAGAACACCTGTCACGTGTAGGTGGATCACCTGTTGGAATAACCAAGCCTGGGATCACAGACTTCAACATAAACAGTCACGGTAGAACAAACAAAATGTCTGGGCAAAGGTTGTCTCCAGGGCCCGTCCCTCCTACCCAAGATGGAAGTTCGCTTTGGAGGGACAAAAATTTTGCTTAGTCCGTCCAAAAAATCTGAACTTCATGACAATAAAAATTTTTTTCACAAGATTTAAGATGAAAGATTGAACAACATAATTAGCAACACAAGCTTCCAATTTGACCTTGCTCCTTGTAATGCCAAAACCACTTTCAAAGCTAATGCCTTCAAAGGCCTATGATAAACTTAGGGGCACCCCTTAAGAATGAGGGGGTAGACAAATATGCAAAGCTGGGGACAGTCTTTGATTCTGCTAACATCAAAGTGTAATTGTATGCTTATGGTCAATTTCTGGACCCCTGGAAATACATATATTTGATGCTTTAATGCTACGCATGCTATTTATTTTCTTATGTAAAAGTCATCTCATTGCATCCGATTTTTAAATGAGAAAAAAGTTAGGATTCATTTCACAATAGACTAAATATGATATTCAGACCCAAAACCACAGCAACAACATTGACAAATTGACACACCAGGGGTTGACTGAATGTTTCTGCACAGGACAGAAGAAAGGGGCCGAAAATTAATAACACAACTGTTAAAGACATATACGTTCATTGATACAAAAACAAAGGCCCTGCCTGTGGGGCATTTTTCACATACACAGAGTTCTCGATCAGTTAGATAAGAGTGACTCGGGTGCCAAGAGCATGCCCAAAGTTCATCCCTGTCAGTCAGTGATGAGGATAAGGCACTGTTTACCACATACTTCTGGCATGACTACACCTGCAAACTTCATTTGGTGGGTGTGTATTTAAAACTTACACATGCTTGGTCAAAGGCCTAGGAAAGTTGAAGTCGTGTTTCCAATTACAGCTCAGAAAAAAGCTGGTTGGTAGTAAATGTTACATATACATGTAGGCAGAGATTCTCTTTCCTTTTCCATGTAGATATTAAAACCAGAAGTTCAGCTGCAGTACTGTGAAAAGCCGCTAGGAGACCCAATATCTAATTTGACATCGTTTTTAAAACAGCTAGCAAATATCATAAAGATGTATGAACTCCTTGAGTTCTGATATCCACAAACAAACACAATCAACCACAAATTACACAGGTAGAAAACTGTCATGGCGAAGGTAAGTAGTTAAGTAATATTACTAATAACATTTCAATATTGGGGCTAGATGTTGGTTAGCCTTTGAAGTTACAATGGCCACTTAAAATAGTAGTGTTGCATGGTGAGATGCCTAGAGACGGAATACATTCATCAATGTGTCATATGGATATGTATGATATGTGTGGCTTGACCAGTCGGGTATTCTAGCTTGCCAGACTCATTGCTCCAAAATACCAGCCTCCATGTACCAAGACAATCATCAGGCACCCATTAAATTTCAAGCCTTTGCCAAGAAGGTAATGTGCAGTGTTTGTTTGTATATATGTATGTATGTATGTATGTATGTATGTGTGAATGTATTTAGCAGTATAATCAAGAAGCTATGGATGGTTACATTTTGGGACCCCTGGCAGCTTTCATTGGTACTGCAGGAAAACCTGTTTTTCCATTTCCTTAATGTACCAGACAAGCTATGGTCAAGCAGGTAGCTCTGGTACTCAGAAAGAGGTAACATAGCTCATAAGTTTGGGCCCTCTAGCAACTTTTAGTCACTCACAGACTAAGTCAAGAACGGATAAATGAATTTTCATTAGCATTTTTACCATCCAAGCAAATGAAAATGTATTGGTACAGGATACTGTAATTCCTGATTTTTTCACTGTAATGTTATGTTCACGGTTTTCACGGTGATGACTGTAGCGTGAACTTATCATTACCGATAAAAAATAATTCACAGACTTTTTTCATGTGCACTTGCCTCGACAGTGAACATTTAGTTCCGAGAACAAGTTCAATTTTCTCAGACCGTGAAAATTTGGTACCGTGAAGATAAAGTGAATTACAGTATATGGTATCGACTGTTCCTATTACATTTAACTACACGTATAATCCAATGATACTCAAGTATCTACTTCATAAATATATGCTTCTTGTCAGACAGTTCTAAAATCAATATCACTTACTCATGATTCCTATCTGCAGTTCCTGCTTAACTCAATCGTTATCGATTCTCGATAAACATCCATGGTGAGGCCAATAAACGAACAAGTCATCCTGCAAATGTGTAATCAAAAAATCAATCAGGGTCCAAATATCAGGTAAAATGATAATGGCGCTGCAGCAGTTTCAAGCATCTTAGAGGTACATATTGGATAGTTTTGGCGCCAAAACTGTAAATATTCCATTCAGACTGACATTTACAACTAATTTCAATAGATTAGAAACATTTCTTTATACTTCCAGTGATAGTAAAATAAGGTGAAAGCAAGTTGCACAAAGTCCCTAAGTTTTTCGTTGAGTACCGAAAACTCTCCACCTAGACAAAATGGCTGACAACTAATGATCAAAGCAGAGGTGGAATTGTGTGTGCATATTTCGAGATGTTCTCACAACAGAACAACGCCGCATCCATAATATACACTGTGAATATTAGCATGCAGTGTATAACTGAGGCAGAAAAATGACAAAAAACAGTGACTATGCTTAAACATTTTGATCAGTAAGATTCTACATTATGTACTTTTATGACAGACATCACATTGGTACATTACTGAGGCAAGAAACCTAATAAATGTGTTGATATGAGAGATTTTGATAGAAGTTTCAGACAAATAACTTTACTCATATGCTTCATACTATTACCTTATACTAATCATTTCATACAAAAAATTTTTCTAGCACTTGTACATTGAGGAATGGCCCAAGTTTGACTGAAGGGCTATTGTACAGAAGAAGTACCAAGTATTTGGCAGTGTGCCATCTGGCCAGGCATCAGGAATCCAGGAGAGAAGAGGATAATTACTGTGTGGAGAGTGAGCAAAAACAAACTCCTGACCTGAACATTTCTTACCTCACCAGGTCTTGTTGCAGGTCTTTTGCAGAAGAAACACAGGTGACAGTGTATGCTATTGTAGAATTTTTTTTTTCAAATGAACCTTTCTACACTGAATCAAACCACGGAATTCTACAAAAAGACATTTATTTCACATAAGCTTTCAATCTTCTATTTCCTAAAATTCTGTGTAATTCTTTAAAAACTGTAATGCAAAATCTATATCCTTTATTTGATTAGAAATACCGGTTAGCTACCCAAAAAAGTTAATGTTAATGTTTAAGTACCATGAAAACATATCATTTATAAGTAAACGTGATCTTGTACCAATTTAGCTTGAATGAACTCAGGGAACAGATGAGCTACTCTTCAACTGGTGGTGACAGAGAAGACAGATGCTATGTACAGTATTTACAGGTTCATTGTGCTATGGATATTTCCCTAGCTCTTTTTGACAAACATAATGAGCAGTTGGACCAGGACTGTGACCCTTTCCAGTAGTTTGTATGTTGTGTGAGAAAAAAAAATAAAAGGGATTCAAACTCACAACTTCTTGGTCTAGAGGCAGGGTTATTAAATTTTTACTTGCTAACCACTGGACTACCCTTGCCACAACATGTTATGATCTCACTTTCCATCTGACTCTCCTTCCCTGAGTGCCCTCTACAAACATTCCCTTTCCAAGAACAGCAGGCTACAGAGAACAGACTACATCACTCAGAGACAATAGTGGTAACCCGCAGAGATGATAACAGTATTTGCAGTTCTCTCTGAGAGTTGGTCGGGGCCCACAGAGTACACAGATTATACACTGTGCATAAAGGTTAGACTGGAGTCAATGCATTAGCAGCTTTCCGAACCAAAAATTACACACCAGTCTATAATAAAGACTTTTCTACACGAAGAGACGCTACCATTGCAATGATATATCATTATGAAAATGGTTTTACATTACATCTACCAAAAGAGTTATAGACTATGGAAAGGTATACCTAGTATTTTTCAGCACTGCACTGAATCAAATCAATTAATGTGCTTTATGAAAGGAGCATATGGAGTGTATATGTAACTGATTAATCACTACTTCTATCAACTCTGAACTGTACTTCCAGCCTTCTATGTGTCACATGTCTCAATAAACTTTTTTAAAAGTATAATTATAACTAGAAATGTGGAGACTATGAGCGAGCTGGCCGGAGTAAGTGAGTAAAAGTATACTTCAATATGTATATGTAGTGCTTTCTAATACCTATTCATTATCATACAAACAAGGTTTCCTTGCTTGACTTCAACCAGTTTCTGACATACAATCCATGTCTTTTCCTGTGCTGTAGTGAGAAGTGACTGAAACCCTCACCAAACATGGTTAGACACTGCAGCTGATGTTATGGCTGTTAGGGTCTCTCCTGAGACAAACAAGCCCATTTTCCTTTCAACTCCCAGTGACAGGTATCAGACACTAGGGTTCTTGAGAGAGTCTAAAGGACCAGGACCTCTCTGAAGACGTGGTAGGTCAAGACGTTCAAGTGCTATTTGGAATTTTATTAAGTGTAAACAAGTCTCACTGAATGAGGTAAAACAACCTTTATTGTGGGCACACTTCCAATGCATTCAAGGTTCTCCATTCATAAATTTTCTAACATTTCACAGAGGACTAGCCTGATTAAATCTTGCTTATAGCAGCCTGCCAAACATCCGCCGGGCCCCCTAGAGGAGGGGCCAGTTACAGCCCTGGACAGCGGAGTTTGTGTTACACAGACTAACAGAGGACTGCATACTATTTTTTAATTCTATTACTTTGGTTGGAAAAGTTTTTTTGGATACTGAATTTTAACAAGTTTGCATGTAGTCATACCAGCTATCTACCACTCAAATATCACAACCATGCTCAAAATTTCCAGAATGCAAGATATCAAAACCTTAAGTTCGGCTGCAGTATTGTAGAAAGCTGCTAGGTCTAGTATTGAATTTGACCTTCAGTTTCCTGACACACCAACCAAATAGAATATCAGAAGGATCCATTCATAGCTGTTGGAGTTACACTACTCACAATCACATAGACAAGCAACATTTAAAACATAACCTTCTTGGCAACCTTAATCAAATATTGCCAACATATGCTAGCACGAACCCCTTACAACAAGGCTTTGTGGCTAGACTTTCCCACAAGCTATCGTTTTTACATTAACCTCAGATCTTGCTATACTGATGCTGATACTGCTTGTACCCTGTAACATTATCCGCACGTCCCCATACATGCACCACACAGTGTTTGACAGTTGTTGAGCTCTGAGGCTACACAAGCCACAGTCATATTGTTTGCAGGGTCAGTTCGTGACTCCCCTCAGGTCTATTAGCACACTGGTAAAGCTAAAAGCACACTCTCTAAGATAAAGGGAGAGCTCTCCAATCCTATTTCTGAGACCCAAGAGTTATTCCTGTACCATGGGAACCCTGGAGGAGCATAACAAAGGCAATCCTCCCCTCTTCTTGTGAGGTACATGACCTTTCAAGTTCATTTCCAAGACATTGGCTGTCCTCTCATCAGAAATGGCATGACTACAGACAATAGCTTGATCTTGCATTCAAACTCTGGTAGGCACTTCTACAGACATAATCGCAAGTCGTGTTCTCTCATATAAGGATGATTATCCATCTAAAGTTTCCCAATGATGTGTGGAAAGAAAATTATATGCAATGGACAAAACTCAAACTGTCAAGGATGCAACGTTGACGCAATAGAATAACCTCAACAATGCAACGCATCAAACAGAAAACGTAATTACTTCTAATGTAACTTCAAGACAACAAGATTTCAATACACTTAAGCAAATAAGCAGTGAAAATGACTGTTGTACAACACATTGATTGAAAGTGAATTTGCAGTTCAAAATTAGGTTTGTCATTTCATTAGACTAGACTTATGACAGGATAACTTCAATAGTCAGATGTAAAGTACTACATTATAGTAATCTCTTTATCACCCAGGTTGTTCCCCTATGATTAGGAAATGTCACGCACTAATGTCCTCAGGAACTAGTTGTTAAATGTGCAGCAGATGTTGGGGTCACAGGGGGCTTCTGAGTACTTCATGGTCCATTACACATGCTTTCAAGGTTAATATGAATCTCACAAGGTCACAACAGGAAGGAAGGAAATAAGAGCAGTACTCACTTTGCAGTCTTGGTTACTAGTCATTCAATGCATATGTACTTCACCTTTCTTTTTTCTGCTTAATCTGATCTTCTTGAAGTTCGTATGTTCTTTTGTCTCTTCTACCTTTACTACTATACTGTAAAAGGGGAAATGATTGCAGCAGTTTTGTGTTCATATTTTTCAAGCTAAAAAGGTGACTGACATTTCTCCTTGAACAGTAAAACTCTGCATAGCTGTTACAACTGTGAACTTAAATTAAAACCGAAGGCAACACTTGATTTTCTCCAACCCACAAAATTCAATCACTGTGAACATTTAACCTTCTACACTGTCTACAGTATCTCATTTCCCAACATATAACGTTGACTGGCTAAAGTTTCTTGAAAACTAATTGTTCAGTAGTTCACATCAGCCTGTAGCTAGACGATCCTGGCAGTTATACAGACTGGGGAAGCCATGTACAGGGTTCTAGCCAGGACTTTATTTTAGCGTAGTGGGAATGGCATGTTAGCAAAGCGACTAATCAGGAGACTGGTGTGGAAGGGG
Source organism: Branchiostoma floridae x Branchiostoma belcheri (assembly GCA_019207045.1). Classification (NCBI taxonomy): domain Eukaryota; kingdom Metazoa; phylum Chordata; class Leptocardii; order Amphioxiformes; family Branchiostomatidae; genus Branchiostoma; species Branchiostoma floridae x Branchiostoma belcheri. Next base: position 7,954,098 of record CM033028.1, read on the forward strand.
GGGTCTTGGTCCTTCCACAGTGAGATTTGAAGATGTAGAGTTAAAAGTTAGGATTTTGGGGTCAGTTTTGAGTGGCATATCATCATTTTTCATTGTTCAGACATTTATTAGTCATTGTTGAAAAAGCAAATGACAGCAAAGCACCACTACACTAGTTAAAATTAGCGTAGTGGCCCTTATTTTTTAGCGTAGGGGTCACAAATTTTAGCGTAGTGGGCCACTACGCTAAAATGTACTAGCTAGAACCCTGATGTATAAGGCTATCAGCTGAGACCTGTTGACATTTCCTGCACAGGTTCATGGTCTAGCCTAACCCAAACAGCTGAGACTCAACAATGGAAGCTTTCAGGGTCCTGATGGTGTTCTTAAGGTGACCAGTCAGGTCTGGACAGTGCAGTGCTCTGTCCATTGTTGATAAACTTAAACGGTGGTGAGAGAGACAAGAGCAGACAGTACCTTATGAAAACAAGGAAAAGCAGTGAAAGAATAGAAAAAGGTAAAGAATTATAGAGAGGATTATTTTTCAATGATAATATCAGGCAAATCTAGACTTTCCAGCAAATTTTCAAACTCAGATATGTTCACAGGTTAGATATGTTTAATTTGACACATATACGCTCTGTGGCAAGGTATTGACTACTTGCTCCTCTTCTTACAGCTTTCCAGCCTACCTGGCCCTTAGCTATTGTTCCTGCTTTTTCTAGTGCTAGTCCAGTGTCCTTTGATGTTGACCATTTAGATACCACAGTCTTCCATGGCCTTAGGCTAGAGTATATGGTAGAAATCAGAGGCATGAGTATATGGTAGAAATCAGAGGCATGCTCTTTTAACAATTTGATCATGCAGTCTAATGTACTAATATGGTCAAATGTCGGTCTTCTTTCAAACATGGTACCATCTATGTACATGACTCTTTCCAAATGAAAGGTAGCCAGTGTTATGTGATCCATATCCAGAACAGCCTGCCTCTTGCAAAAACATCAGAAGTCCTCCAAGAACAACAGCCAGCTTTGTATTTCAGAAAGAACAGAAAACAGTCTGTAATGTTATATGGGACACACAGACTTTACTGTTATTAGTGTTAGGTAATCAGCAGCTGTGATCTCGTGTTATAAATGTAACTGTGTGTTCTGGTACTTGTACAGAAACAGACAGCACTTTGTACATTACTTTGTAGTTTTTATACAAGAGAGACAAAGAAAGTACCATCTTTAATATGTACCATCTTCGGTAGACTGGGACCAAACTCGCAACCCACAAGGCAAATACTTGTTTACTTGTCCATTGCACCAGCTCCAAAATGTATGTATTCACTGAGTATAAAAAGAGAATAGTTATCCTTGACCATGAATGACCTTCACACCTGTATAACATGGCTTCCTGGGCCTCCTTTGAAGTTCTAACTGGCATAACGGTCAATACAGCACAGTATGCAGGATGTGTACAACCTGTTCAACATGTGCTACAGAAGTACAATCACTTCCTCTGCCTCTTCCCTCCACCGGAAACATCGACAAACAAACCAGTTTGATATATGGCACCCTTCTGAGGTATTGGCAAACAAACTGGGTATTAAGTACGTCAATGATGGCAATATAATGGGTTACGCACTTGAATCTTGACAGGGAATAACTATGAGAATCCAGGTAGTAGGAAAGGTGACATCCATCCAAATCTACACATTCAAGATCATGAGGAGAAAAAATTCATCCTTTTTTTTTTACTTATCCAGTTTCAGAGTGAAATGCCTCAGTCCCAACGGAAGCTGCTAGAGGGCCCAAACTCATTGACTGACCAAAGAGTTATCTACCAACTAAAAATTATGACCATGGCTTGTCCAGAACACATGTACAGGAAATTTTTAAAAATGGAAGTTCTGTCGCAAAACATAGGAAAGGTGCCAGGTGGCCCAAAATCTGCTCTTTTTTTTTTCATAGGACAAGACCTAACCACATACCAAATTTCATGAAAATCCATTCATAGCTTCTTGAGTTTTGTCACAACAAAACCATAACCTTCTTGGCAAAGGTAATACAGCTACAGGAAAGGAGTCAATAATTGTTCAGACACTGTCATCTGACTCATCTCCATGATCAAGTAACTGTGGTGTAAATCATTGTGGTACAACAAACTTACTAGTACAACAGTGCCAATTCAAACATTGGGCAGTAAAACTCAGGACAAATACAGTTCACAAAAGCCTATTCACTCATGATGTTGCCAGGAAACAACATATAACTGTCTTAAAAGGCATCTCTATAAGGCCCAGGGGCATAAATAAAGCTAATGTCAACACAGAGTTAAGTGCTTAGAAGACAGAAAGTTGAACAAGTCTGGCTTATTTCACTCACACCTCAAGCTAATCTGTTATCTACAAAACATTGCTTGTTTCGTCTGCTATCTTTTACAACACAACTCCTGAACCTGGGCTAGTGTTTACAAGCTTCCACAAAGCTTGTTTATAGTGGCCTTGAAGTCAGTGAACACGTCTTTGTAATTTAATAAAGTGCCCATGGAGGACACGCATGAGGCAGTGCTGTAAATGAAACTACAAGGAATGGAATTTCCTGAATGCCTGGACACCAGCCATCATCACAAAAGGTGAGAGCCAGGTTCATTATAAACAACATATTGCCAGAACAAAACAGAAGCAAGAGCAAAAAAACACACAGCATGTCCTGTACATAAGATACAAAACCCAGAAGTTCTGCTGCAGTACCAAGTTTCAGCCACCAGGGGGCCCAAAGTGGACATTGACTTTCACATTCACAACACCTATCCACATACTAAATATCAGCGTAATCAATCCAGCGGTTCATAAGTTATTACACCAAACACAAACACACATATGCATAATTGCTGGCCAAAACTATACCTCCATTTTCATGGAGGTAACACCCTCTAACCTCCTTGATATTACATGAGGAAACAAAGGCACAATTTTGGTGTGTATTCTTTTCCTTGACCACCTGCCCCTGTGTAAGAATGGTTACAAAGGCTGCTCCTAAATATTTCATGACATGCTTTCTTTTGCAATGAAGAATACAAACACTCAATCCATATTAACAACATAATCAATCATGAAATGAATGGACAGTTTTGAAAATACAGGTGGGTTATATCGGTCTCATTCAAATCTTGCCACCATTTCAATTACATTGTTCTTTCAACTGGTGGAAACTCGAACGGCAAGATCTAAAGAGGGCCTGTGTAAACTTTTCAAGATCTGCCGAGGCCAGACATGTTTTACAGCTGACTACATCTTCACTGTGCTGTCACCTGGAAAAAACAAATTCAACGGAATAGAAAAAACATTTCTCTCTTTTTGGCTGATGTTTTGATAACTTAACATATCATTGCTTGTATAACAGTGACAGGATTTTCTGACTTTACAAAGACTTAAATAAATACAACATTGACATGCAAAAATGTGTCTCCTGATTGGGAACTAAACATGGTGGACCTCCATTGTGTATGGACCTGTGTAGGGCAAGGAATGTCACCTGTAACAAGCTTGAGTGACTATTCATTGTGCATAATATATTACATTGCATTCTGTAAGCTCTGTAAGGATATCTTACATTGAGCTATTCTTTAGCCATGAAGCCTAAGGAAAACATTAAAGCTCTTAGGCATTTCAAGTAGTGTAGTTGTTCCTTTTCTTATCGGTGGGAAAGAAAAACCTTGCTTTATGCTAGTTTGTATGTACAAAGTTCTGGGTGTTTCTGTCTACAGTAGTGTAAATTCAGTTAGATTCACTGTGTTTACATTTCGCGGTGGGAGGAAAAATTAGATTTCTTCTGTGTTTCTTTGCAGTTGAAACAATTTTGAACTATAATAAAGTCATACCGCGGGATATATTCCTAGTGTCATGAGTTACAGACCTTGAACACAGGGAAAATAAAACCGCTACAAAGGTTTCCTGATTTACAGTAGCCTGGGAAAAGCTACAGCCACTTGCTCACACAGTGATAATGCTTGTTAAAAAGTGTGGGTACAATTTCTTAGTGTTTACATCAAGTTATCAAAAGCGCATTTATATAACACAACCCCTATCTCAGCTTAACGTTTCCTGACATGATTGCTATGGCAATTCCAAATATTATTCACAAGAAATCGAATACAGCAATGTGTTTCATAACAAAGGTTACATAACACTAGCTTTTTGCGCTGAGTACTCTTCTGTACTATACTGTACTGTACAGGGTGAACAAAGGTGCTTCAACTGGTGATAACAAGTGCCCTCCTGATTTCAGCTGCATCTTGTGCCAAAGTACGGAATTTTCCTGAATTATTATCATTTCACATCTCCCATTTATTAAAGTGTAACTCCATAGAAAGGAATGGGAGTTACCATGCAACAAGGAGGTTGAAAAGTTCTCCTCTACTAGGGGTTGGTACCTGTACTGAAGGTCCAGGTATAATCTAGGTCAAGAGGATCAGGTCCAGGCCCAGAAGTAAACCTGGCTGGACCTGATTATAATAATATACTCTGTGAGAGAGTGAGTGCTACAAATATAATGCTAAAAATTTTATATTGGAATGATGTGGTTATTTTCAGGGCATTTTACAGCTGACTATTAACAGAGCAGCCTCAAAATGAACCTTCATGCCTTAGAGACAGAACTGCAGCCTTTCTAACCAATCACATCACAGTGGCAATTGATGTTCATTGTCAAAAAACCGGTCCACTGATTTTCTTACTGTCTATTTCTTTCGGACCGGTCCTGCAAAAAATACTGTGTACTTATGCTTAGCTTCATAATTTATTCATAGCTACAAATGCAGTTATGGTAGTATCAATTCTGAAAAACCATTATAACCCATATATCATCATAGCATAATACCAAAGGGCCCTTTAGAGACCCCCAAAGAATGTCTGTCCACGACTGGCGTAAGATTCAAAATCATCAAAAGAAAACACCTGTACATTGAGGGTTTACCTGTGCACAGGTGAGCCACTCCCATTGTTTACATGACAGGTGTGTCACAGTGCACACAGGTTACCAGCTTCAAATATACATACCGACATGCGTCAAAGCAAGCACCATGTTTACCCTGGGCAAAAATAACTTTGCAAGGGGTAAATACCGCCTTGGCTACTGACATATTCTTCTGTGCCCTTTTGATAACATTATGGTTATACATAAATATTCTCAGATCTATTGGTCATTAGTATTGATGGATTGGGGACTAAAATGGCCTGTTTTCTGATCTTCCATGTTTGCTATAAAAAGGAGCAAGTGTACACAAAAGCATGCTGAAATTGCCCCCATAAACAAATTATCCTGTGATTATGGAGTGTCTAGAAACAAGTCAGATTAGCTTTGGTACTATTCATTGGTCAGGACTGCATTAAGAATAGAAGGTCTGTTGCCAAGAAGATCTGTTTGTTTGTGTGCATTTGTTTGTTTGTAGACAGCATAACTCAAGAAGTTGGAGATGGATTTTTCTTATGATATTTCATACTAGTATATGAGAAGGGGTCAGGAAAAGGAAGGCCACATTCCATAATAAGCCTTCTAGCCATTTTCTACGGCACTGCAGTGGTAGTTCCAGTTTTGATATCTCAAAATGTTACATTTCATCATCTTCATAGTGAGAGGGAGTTTGGGGTGACAAAAGAACACTGACATGGTTCCATCTTTATCTGCCATTAAGTCTTGTTATGCAGAAGTAAAAAGTGTGAGACGTAACCTGGGGGGCCTTGCTTGAGCCAAATAATTACACATAATAGCACTGTGTCATGGCAGGTCGTGGAGGCCCTGCAAGTCATTGTTTTCTTAGAGCATGCCACTTCTTATGTTATGTACAGGCACTGTATTATATAGGTAAAATATAGTGATACTCCGAAGGCTTGTAACACTAAAAAGACAATCTTAATGTTAATTTCACAAAAGACCTTTCTTACTGAGTCCTTGGGACAAGCAATCAAGAAAACGTGTTTTTCTGCTACGTTGCACATTGAACATACAAATGTAGTGTCACATTAATCTTATGGAATCAAGGACAATATGGAGGGCATAGGTGCAAATTTTTGGTAAGGTGGTCTTGTGGTTAGGCTTGAGAACTTAGAATCTACAGGTTCTGGGTATTTATTCCCTTACACCCATTTCCTCCCTCTACCTAGACAAAAATGAGTACCTTATTTTAGCTTGGGACGTCCTCTCAAATGGAACGAAAAGGTGGAGGTGCTTGACGACAGTCCTGCCCAGTATGAGTGTGAGTGGATCAAACTTTATATACATAGTCTTGTGACTCTTGTCTTGTACAGCTTGTACCTGCTGTACAAAACTGGTGTGTTTCACCTAAAGGCAGTTTACGATTTACGCAAAAAAGTAAACAAACAATATCAATGATACACACTGTACAAATGGGCATTCTGTAGATCTATGGTCTTTCTAATAAAAAAAAGGTACTAAACTTTCAGTCATAACATATCTTCCGACCAAACAAAACAAAACAAAAACTTTGAACATCTACTACCATTTGAACAAGTTCAACATTCTCCAGCTTGTCTGGAGAAATGGCTAAACACTTTTGCAGTTGGATCTGAAATTTTGGCACAAATAAGTGACAGCTGTGCCAGGAATGTTCATATCTCTAACATGTCCTCAGTGGGTGACTATTACTGAGTACTAGCCTGTCACTCAGTCCTTACCTAATGCCCGATGCCTGAGGCCAGGTGAAGGGTTTTTGTTTTACCCAACAAACAACCTGTGCATCACCAACAGGTGACATCATAGGTTATAATTATCTTTCTTTTTGTTTAGAATCCTCTAGAAAACACACAACACGGATGTACAGTTTTTACAGTCAATCTACGGCTGACATAGTGAGTTGTCTAAGTCAGAAAGTTTTAACCTACTGACTTTTAATCTCTGCTAATACTGTACCTGGACTTTAGCCAGCTAAACGGAGTGACAAGAATAGGTTCTACCTTTGTTCCCAGCTGACAATCTTTCTTCTAATCTGAGATCTAAATATGGCCACCCTAAGGGTGTCAGGGCTACCTCATCTGTACACATACAGGTATACGTCCTGATATAGCACACCTGTCCTGTTGGCTACAAACAAGAAAAATCATTGAAAAGGACTTAGGCGTAAAAAAAAAGGCTGGTTACCAGGATCTTACTTTTATGTAGACATCATTTACTGTAAACCATGAAACTTTTGCTGTGGTTTTATCCTAGCAGTTTTGTCACCGCAAATTTATGTCTTGTTTGCATGACTACTACATGTATGACTACTACATGTATATTACAGACTTGCTTTCGAATGCAAATTCAAACACAGCAGAAATCTTTTCCTTCCTTCCAGCAAAAACATGAATTTACAATAGCATTCTATGATAAGGTGTTGAAACCTCAGAGACATAAACCCTAACAGCTCCTATTCAACACACTCTACACACCTGTTTAGAATTATCCCTTAGAATCCTGCATAGAACTTGGGGGGAGAGATTTAAACCCCTTGTAAACACAGGAATCCTAGCTTTGGCCTTCTAAAGTACTTGAACCTATCAGATGTACAAAAGGAGTAGATGGTTGGAGTTCTGTACCTAACTTCTATCCAAACTTCTTAGGTCTTTAGTTTAGCTTTTGTTTAAACACCTGCTAGAATATTTCACCTGTAGAACAAACACTTAAGAAATGTTTTCTCCTTCAAAGAGAATAAAAGAGGCAAAGCCAGAGCCTTCATGCAAGAGTCACCCAAATAGATCTATAGAAAATAATGAAGTGAATATTTGCTGGCTGCCAGATTCAGGTGTTTGATAGAAGCTAAAAATAGGATGATCATACTTTAAGTCTGGTGATTTCTTACTACAATGTCAAGTTTGAGTATGCCATAATAATGGCCACATGGCAGCCAACACTTTTTGAACAAGCCAACAATTGATTTACCCTAACTTCCGCCAAACTAGTCCCTATTGAATGTTAACATCAATGCTGGTTACAAATACGCTAAAGCCCTTGGCACGCAAAAAGGGCTGATCTACACATGATGATGTAAACTATACAACAATGCCACAAACACCTAGAATGTTTTCCCACACAATTCACTTAGAACTTTGAACAATGCCACAAACACCTCAGACAATTCACTTAGAACTTTGAACAACTCATAGGAGATCACTTGTACAAGACCAAAGACTTGAAATCTGGAATACAAAGGCTGCAAGCACAGTCCATTTGTACCATAATTACATGAGAACCAGTCAGTATAATGTGGGGTGTGATTCGGTTGCATGTTTTACCTGTACAGGTTCTCAGCACCGGCTCTCATCCTCATCTCCTTGTTGATCTGTGTGTTGAGCACGCTCCGCCTGTGCTGCAGTCGGCCACGTTGTGTCTGGTTCAGTGGGTTGGAACCCTGCAAATCATGACGGCAAAAATTGGTATCCATGATTACTATGTACACACATACCATTGCATATTGACTTTGATTGAAGTCACTGATGTATATTGTTTCTGCTTAATACATTTGTAAGGGGTTTCATCTGTTACTGTGTCTAAAAAGTCAGTATATCTGCCCTTCAGCGTAATACACAAGCTTTGTAGACATGCGGCACATCGGCAGCTGGTTATCAAACTGAACGACCTGTCAAACCTAACCTTTGCTCATCTAGTGGTAAGCATTGTTTGATTTTAAGCTATCCGGTGAGAGGATCTCCAACAGTACAAGGCACAAACTATTTGATGTGGGGGAAAAACAATAAAAGATAAATCAAGGACATGTTGAAATTCATCAACAACTGTTTTTGAATCTAAATGCTATATGATCACAAAAATAATTTCATACACATAAATACCCTTCTTAAATCATTGTTGCACTGATGTATATTTCTCTAAAGAGCAACTGGTTGCAACATGAAGCCATAATTCTCATAATGGGTACCTACTGGCTGGCAAAATACACCTGGTGATTATTATAATTCCAAACTCCAGAGCAAAACAAATCACAATCAGATATACATTCAGCTCTTCAACACACAACACATACCTGCATAGATAAAGGAGGTAAATAGGTTTGTGGAAAGTAGTCTATTGTGATACAAACTGTTTATCACACATTTTCATGACCTCTATAATGACAACAAAGCCTGCAAATCAACAGGTTATTTCCGGTATGTTTGCATTACTGTGCTCTCAATTTTTCCATCTGTACCACAAATAACGCATTTCCATCCGTCCATTGTAATACAAAATTGTTTACATTCCTCTACAGATGGCCCATTCTAGTCTGTTTTCCACCACGTATTCCAGAAGTTTATGAAATTCCAGAAGACACCACACCCAGTTTTACTGATAACTTAACAACCTGTGGACTTTGTGTTCGCTGACCCCTTGGATTTAGTCACTACCTGTTGTCAGTGAGTCAATATCCGATCCTTGAGGGGTTTGGTGTCCACCCATACCCTGGACGTACCAACGCTTTAGGCTCTATCTCTAACCCTATTTACTCACCGTTATCGTACATGTGCGAATGCTAGGCATACAGGAAAACAGTACAGAAACACACATTCTATGTTGATCGCTAAAATCAGCTTCCCCACCCCTTCCCATGCGGTTAGACCGTGTCATCTTGTTCTGTCTCGGCGGAGATTCTCGCCTAGCCCCCCGAAACATACCTTCCGGAACGGTCGGTGACCGTTTGGCGGGCTTTTCTCCCCCGTCTCTTCTTCTATGCTCCCGTTGACTATGACATCTGTCATGGCTCTGTCTTCCACGGCCAGACGTTTCTCGCACAGATATACGGAGCTTTGATAGGTAGAATTTCTCTCAGTTTGTTCAGAAGCTGTGACCACCTTGTGCCGTGTCCACAAACCTTTGGTGTCCTACGTGCTACACCCTGCTGTGCTGACGTCACGGACAACTACACCCCGGGAATGTAAAGGGGTTCCTTCACGTAAAGTCTTCGGATCCAAATATTTGGTTCTTTCCACCCGAAACTGTGAGTGAAAAGATTACTCTACAAAATATATAATTGATATAGAAAAACGTGAATGAGTTCCCTGTATTTTTCTACGATTCGAAAAGATATAGAAGTCCAAAATTAATCCCCCTAGAGATTAAGTGGCATGGTCTATAAAGGGCCAAAGGGCAAATATCCCAGAGGCTCACGGGATAAAAAGTGTTTTTTGGCGACGGCGCAAGGGGCGGGTACAGACGCGTCAGGTTACAGTTCTTGACCCAGTTATAATGTTTTCATCTGGAACAGTTCGTGGGAAAGCTTCCGTCGGTCGCCAGGAACGTCAATCATTCTCTCCAGTCGTCCCCGTAATTAATGACACGTTTAGGAAGACAGGCTTGATAAGATAAGCGCGAAGTTTGACGTCTTTGAGTTTGACGTGTAACGTTATGTCCTTCTGTATTTGAAGCTCTTCTTCCTCTTCTTTGTGTTAGGTGGCCACCATCATCTTGTTCTTTCAATCTTTGGGTGGACAAGATTTTTTAAGAAGGAATTCTCGGCCATCATTTCCACAAGATTGTTGCCAGGGCCTTTATAACGTTAATGTCCTCACTAGAGTTTTGGAATGACCAAAGTGACTGTTTCCAAGGAAAAGTACACCACTGATATAATGTTACAGTGGGTTATACGAGGAACTAAACGTTGACTTTCATATTACTATTAGCAGAACTATCTAGATGCTAACATGTATTTTCTTTCATGTCATACTCACACGTACTCGTCTTTCAGTCTTTGTAATTCGACAAGCGGCTAAAACTCAGTATGACGGGGCAATCTTAAGGCTGCAGTGAACAATGAAAACGTAAGGCGTCGCTTTAGCGAAGCATCGACATCCGGACAGGCTAGGTCAACTGACCTCTCAACAACGAGCTTGAAGGGTCACGGGCGATAACTAGTAAATCAATACAGTCAGTGTTTTTGTGAACAACGAAGATCGATATTGTCTAACGAAGTAAAAAAATGCAATTTTTTTGCCTGAATTTAGTCACAACATACACATACAGCCTAATTATGTCGCTGAAGTCTTCGGATGGGACGGTGGTGTTGTGGACGTGGCCTATAATCTAATGGTTTTGGGTTCATATAGCAGATACCGACGTTGTTCCATGGGAAAAAGTACTTTACATCTATGTCCTCACTGGCACATCCTTTCGGGTTCACTAATATCGAAACGAGAAGAAATCCTTCCCGGTGTGTTTGAGTGGAACAAACCCTACAGTCCCGGAGTCCGGTCTTACGCAGCTTGTAATTACTGTGACAAACTGTTGCGGTTTACCGTACGGAACAAACAAGTCTTCAGAAGAATCAATACTTCCAAAACTCACGATTGAACATAACGATTTTAAGGTAAGTATACTCTGGCGCTTCAACCAGCACCCGAGTTTTTAGCAACAAGAGAATCCAGATAAATATTTAGCCCATCAAAAATCATTTATCATCGATTGTATTCCACTTGCCGCACCGCACTTGCCGGACCACTTGCGTCCTAGAGGTCCAAAAGGTCACAATTCACCAAAGTCATTATCGGTACATGTTTGCCAACGTCAAAATAAAACGGACAGTTGACAACAAGTGACTATCAAGGACCAGTTGATCATGACAGCAAAAAAATGTTGATGTTTCGGAATTCAGCATATCAAAAGGAGTAGATCGCTATAGGATAAGGATGTTTTATACAGTATAGCCATGGATGTAATATAATATAACGTCCTTGGTATATAGCTTAAAGATGTAATAAAATGCAGAACCATATGCGGAAATGCAAATATTTCAACACTTTGTACAACACGTACTCTGTGAAATCGCATACACTTATTCTAAGAAAAGACAGATGAGCGATAGATATAATCCTAACATTGTTTTATATGTTTAACTGTTTTGTGAACGAAGGTTTCATTTAGTGCAAGGGCCCGGGTTCAAGATAGAACTTTGTCCGTGCGATTGTCCACTAGCAAAACTACAAGTACATGTAATAGTATTTTATCTTAAGTATTCCGTGTGGGTATACACGTGCACATATATAATAATTTAATCATCATGATCATGTACAAAGACACTATACCTCTGATACCTCCGCGTCGGCCATATCGTTTGGAGCAGCACACATCTTGTGATCTTGCCACAGGACCTCGTACCTTTGGTAACGTTAGTATAGTGTCAAACAATCGGAAAAGTTATTTTTACAGGTTGTCGCTGCCGAGTTCAGAGAGCAGTGGTTGTGTTTAAGTACAAAGTACAGAGAACTGCAAACAAATCTGTCGTAAATATCACGACTTATCCCACGTTCAAACGGGTCACTCCCCTCGCTAGATTGTTGACTCGGTCAACACTAGAGGAGCAGTTTCTTTATGACGCCATTGACGTGTTTGCAGTTGTGTCTGATGAGATGGCATCACATGACTGCCCTGCCATCACGATGCTTCGATTGTTATTCCTAACTGACAGTCAGGAATAACAATCTCGAAGCATCGTGAGATCGGATAGACAAAATGAAGATAGAAAATAATCCAGTGAGTGACTTCATCGTGAGGGGAAAATGTCTTCAGATCTACTACTAGTAATTCTGATCCGCTGGATCACTCCGAGAACTCCGTGTTCTTTTAATTATTCCAACCTCTTTATATGGTGAATTGTTTGAGATATTATATACATGTATATGAATTGGTATCGTCAGATTTTCTTGCCTTGATTCATGACGTCAATGTGGAGCAGAGTCACAGAGCAGAGGAAGGGGCAATCGCTCACGAGGGTCCTCTAGCGAGTCAATGAATAAATGCAGGAAAAAGTTTTTTGCTGCAGCGGTGGTCACCGCTGACTATCGCTTTTTGATGCTTATCGTTTTTTGACGATCATTTGATAACTACAACGTACAAAATGATTGTGAAAGTTCAGAATAGAGACGAAGCACACACTGTACCTTGATAAAGAAAGAAATAGTACATCCATGCTTTCGTGTGCGTACACAATTAAGTAATACCGAAGAGAATCGAGAACGTAACAAGTGGCGCATAAGCCATGGCGCTGGTTCACCAGTCGATCCGCCGAAATTCATAAGATCTCATAAGCTCCTTGATATATATAAATGCAGCTAGATAAACCTCCCACCAAAAGGCACATTTGATCTCCATGAGTAATATACAAGTAAATGAATAGATAAATTTCTACTATGCGAAGGGAGTAGAATTTATTTAATTTAATTAGTTATTTTGTACTTGTCAACTTTCAATATCTTTGTTTGTTTGTTTGTTTGTTTATTCTTATTTATCCATGGGTACATGTCGCCAGGCCGGCGTTTTTCAAAGACCCCTGGGGGGAAACCCCATACATACATAACAATAAATGATAACAATATAAAATCAAATAAATGGTGACACAGCAACAACCAGCAAATAATAACGCAATTCAACTAAGACAAAATAAAGCAAATCAATTGTACAACGTTAATGCGACTTGTAGATCTATTTGGCGCACAAATGTGAGGCAATGAATAAGTGTCTTCTAGTTCATTCATTTATTCATGTTTCTCCCAAAATCAAAAAAAAAATTCACGTGTATGTACAAAAGGTAGCTCAGAGGTCACGACTTCCTCACGACCACCTTGAGACTTCACGGGTTGGAAATCGAATTTGTAACTTGGTGCCAATGGTAGGAAATCAGGCAATTCAAAATTCGGCACTCTGTCGACAGTTTCGACATAAACATGTCAGACTTTGGCGAAGGTCGGCGCGAGGTCACATCAAATATCAAGCATTATTTTTAATGTAGATTTCTCTATTACTCTGATACGCAACTCATGGAATTCCTGTTTTCTTTATGTGACTTCATTTGATTGAGAGATTTTTCGCTAAAAAATCGCTTTCCCGAACGTTCAACGTTTTATAATTTAATTTGGCCGTCTTTACATAGTGGGACATTTCTTCAGTGCTGCTGACGGATACATTTTGCCTGGGTCACATTGAGGTTACGGTCAGAACTTCGTGTGAATGCGATCGTTGATAACTTTCCTCTCTGAGACGATCTTGCCTCTATCGCAAGAGTGGCAAACAATTCTTATAACACGCATGCTGTAATTTTTTAATCTCCTGCGAAAACGCTTTTCGCGCCTTTCCAAGAATCACTTCTCACTGAACTGTGTCAAACGATGGAGAAAGGTCAAAAGGTGGCCAATCTGCTGATGTCTTGGGGGTGCAGGTGGTATTTACTCCGGTAGAGAGCGCTTTACGCAGACAGAGGGCTGTTGTACTGGTCTGTACCCCCTTTAATAGGTTTGACTCCCCCCTACCATTGTGTAAGTTTATTTGCCCCCTGATATTTAGAGTCTCCTTATACGTGTATATAGCGAAGAAAAAGAAAACTTTCCCGCTGAAAAATTCACGGGTAAACACTAGTTCGTGAGTGTCCCTATTCTTCGCCATATTTGTCAAGTTTGCACTCCCATGCGAGGAGCGCTGATGCATAAAAACCCAGCCTATTTGGCGTGATGTCCACTTAAGTTGGTTTAGTGGTGCCGTTGTCGCCACATCGTTTTAAACCGTGATGTTTGATGTCAATATCGGTAAATTAACTCCACAACAGACTCACTTTGTTTTCGTTTGAATCTTGTGCTTACCTTGTCTCTTCTTACGCTCTTTTTGAATTGTTTTTAATTAGTGGCTATGTGATATATAATGAATACTAGTTCCATGTGTAAAATGTTTCGATGTAAACTCACATTCTGAACAATTAGAATCAGTAACTACTAGCACGTGTATATGAACAGAGAATTGAATTTTGTCAGGGCGCGCGTTGTCCTAGCCGAGTATAAGTAACTTATATAAACTTTGGCAAACAACGATTCCCCAGTCAGCGTCAAGTTAAATTTCTCCTTTAGGCAAATGGATGCTGTGTTCCTGATTCACAGTCCTAAAAAAAGCAAGGACATTGTACAACATCCTTGATCAATGTCAAGCTGAACAATTTGAAGTAGAATGTTAACAACATAGGTTTTGTTTTACATAAAACTGTAAAGGACAGGAATCAAAAGACACTTGCTAGCAATCGACCTGTCCCCATAAAAGCTAAGAAGATCGGCTGATCTTTGCTAGGATCGGTTAACGGGTAACCAGAAATACATTTCTCCTAGGCCTCTGCTCCTACAGTTTACGTGTCTTATTTTCACCCATGAATTTTGAATCTTGAGCGTGGAAGTAGTGTCTACTGTCAGAGTTCACAGGTTCTTATCTAATCTCAGGTTGTTGGACGTCTTGACGACCACTTGTCAAACCCACCGCAAACAAACGCTTCGTTAGCGTCAATTACCCGTCTTCGCACCTCCTAACGACCGCATGGGACGATCTGTAACGATTTGTAAACAGAAGTTAGCAGAATGTTTGACTACATTAGCGACAATTGCTCAACTGTAAGCAACGATGAAAAAATTGAGTATTTTCAACCGGTTAACCCCAGAGTGAGACAAAAATGCAACAGGATCGTAAGAGAGAAGTGCGACCATTCTAAAAGGCATTTTCAACACATCAAGGGTTTTCATAACTTGTTCCAATGAGCTTGTAACATTTCGTTATTTTCTCTCCTATATATAAACAGGTTTTATCAAGATAAAACCTCACATATACCTTCTTGGAGAGACCCATAACACTTTATATACGTTATATAAGACGTCCTTGGAACTATGAAATATTTATTTGCACACTAATGCCCGAAGGCTAATTGTAAAGCTGATATCAAGGAGGTTGATACACAGATGCAACAACGTATCAAAATGGATCCGGAATCTTTAAAAATGTGCCTTTAATGGATCTACACTATCTGATGCTACTGTGTACATAAGGAGCTTTTATCAACAAAAAGCTCCTTGATTATATTGAGGTCTTCTTTAGAGGCAGTGGCTAATGAATAGTACCATGTTTTAATCATAAATAAATGATTTTAGTTGAAACTCGACATGCATTTTTTAGGCTTTCTAGATGGTGACAGGCCCAGGGAGATCGTGGATTTTTTTCAGGGAGTTTCTTCGCTGCGTCTAAAAGCAGGTTTGAGTTGTTTTTTTCGCGAATTCGGCCTCTTTGGTTCTGTTCTCTCTGAGCAGTTTGTTTTCTTAACATTTAACTTTCTCATGGTGCAAGATGTTTTAACAGCTTTCTTGATTAATTGACTGCGTTTTGCATTTATATTCTTTTCTCCTTTGCACCAATCACGCTAGCATTGTTATGGATGAGGCGGTCATATTGAAACCCGAGGTTTTGTGACCACTGTGCAACATTTAGACACCGATCGCAAGAAGTGGGCTTTTCATATTCAACAGTCTCGGGCATTTCAAACGGCGATAGCACATGGGAAAGTTCGCACAAGTCTCACTTCTGTGGACAGAAAGAAATAACGGGAAAGTAGATTATGAATGAGGAAAGCAATTATTTAAAGAAACGATAAACTAATCTGAGCTACCTTGTCAAAACGTTCAAAAAGCTACTATGATATCCAAAAAAGTTTTTTTTTAATCATCAAAGATAAACTCATAAAGTCTCAGAGGCCTTCAAGACTTTTTCCACTGGAATTGTGAGTTACCCAAGGAGCTTTTATATCTGATCAAGGAGGTTATATCCTTGGTTTACCCGTGATCAGACACGTGATAGACGTCAAAACGTACAAAGAACTCAGTGGTTCGCTCAAAACGATGACTGGCGATTGTATACACGATGTGTATTTTTTTTGTTATTAAAGGATGACGCCGTCTTTCATCAGTTATTGTATTGTTTTCTAGCGGCTTGTCGCGTGCAGTGATTTATTTCAAAAGTGTAAAAAACACTCATGACGGCTCGTCTGTTCCGTCTCACCTGTTGATGTCGGTCCCTTTGATGGTTAGCTCAGGTGAGAATGAGGTGTCACACCGCTGAGAGCGCGTGGGGCCGTCAGCGGTTTGCCACTGGGGTGCCGGGATCAAAAATCCAAACACAACAAGCTTTGTGCAGTTGTCGTTTCTCTAATAGCGGCCCGTCCTTAATATGCACGCTCCGCGTTGAGGTTGTTTATACAATTGCCAGGGTGGGAATTGATGGTCAACAGTAATTGTTGTATGTGGATTTGTGGTAGCAAAAACACGTGCGCTTGATCGAGTATACTTGTAAGCAGGATAGTGTATTCTGGAGAAAGAAAGCCGTGAAAACTGAAAAAGCTATGGCGGGCACGTCTGACAAACAAAGACAACTTGTTGGAAGAGGGTCAGCAAACAACACCAATTGGGAATACACTCAACATAAACCAACCAGCCAACAGACTGTGTAGATCGTCAGCAGATGTTTATATGAATACGGCATAGAGAGCATAGAATATCAAAACAGTAGAAGCATACTCATAGCTAGGCTAAGTCTATGTTCTAGGCTAAGTCTATGTTGATAGATACGTCAATGAAGGTTAGACATACGATACGCCCAAAAGAAGTTACTTTCACATATTTACTCAAGCAAATCTTTTTCAACCTCCTTGACTCAAGCAACTGGATTTGATTTTGGTAAATCCAAACGTATATCCAGTTGATTGAATATCTGCCTTTGACCGATGTTCAATGATTATGTTGATAAATGTAGTTTATATAGAATTGTGAGACTTCCCCCCTCCCCATTCTTCTGCCGAGATGGCACCTGTTGATGAACACCTGACGACCGTGGCTGTGCGCGCCTGGAGCTCGGGCCGACAGGCCGCCTCCCCCGGGTAACATACATCCTTCCACTCCGGTCATTCCACACGGGGAAATACCATCTGGAGATAAAGCCCGGGGGAAATTAGAAACAAATGGAGGTCATGTTGTACGTGTCTCTGTGGTTACGGGTGGGAGGGGTGATTTTATTTAGGTCGGGAGGTTGGATTGGAGGCGACCGCGCTCGCTAAGTTGTTCCTCCTCCTCACTTTTACCTGGGTTTACACTAGTTCACTGCATTCTGTTGTACACAGTTGAGTAAAACCACATGTCCGGTCTATGCATTCACGACATGATACCCAGTTTTCAAAATAAATGACACACCTACAAATGAACATCGGTCCCACTCAAGGAGTTTTACAAGACGTCTTTGTCTTTTCGCTGAAACTCATTGTTCCACCCAAGAAGGACTCAAGAAGGTTAAAAATGGTCCACCAGAGCGTTGTATGACTTTATTTAACCTCCTTGAGAAAAACTTAAGAAAATAGCGGCAGTTTTGGAAATCAAAACATATCTTGGGCATGCAGTATTTGAAAAAAAGCTGAACAAAAATTTTGACAGCGACCACGTACATGTCAAAGCAGAGACATACAAAAAAGACAAGGCTTATAAGTTATAAAGAGTGTCATATTATGAGATATGGATGGAGGGAATCAAATTTATTGTGAATCCATGGAAATTTGTTTTGCCGTATCATATGTGACACCAAAACGATCGAATGCTCTCCACCAGTGCAGTAGCCGAATGTGACCCCCTCCCAGGATACGAATAACAGCTGCAGTAGGGCGGTGATTAGTTATAGCCTCGTGAACAGCCTTCCGGAAGGATGTTACTTGCCCTTTATTCATAGTCATTCAAAAGTGGTCGGGAAAACTGTGTTGTAGTGAAGATAGCCCTAAGCAATGCTCTTTTAAAGAAGATACTACCCCTTTTAGCATTGCCCAAAGCCAGGAGGTTAACCTCCTTGCCCAAAGACAATGGAATGGAAACGTTTTAGCCACCTGTCGATGCATTTTACGAGGAGGAGCTATCCATAAACATTGACGCCTGATGGAACGAAAATAGAAGAGAAGCGACCGTACAAAACTTCTAGGGAGAGCAAAGAAAGGAAATTACATATTTTGAGTGATGACTATATGCTTCATAGTTGGTGTCTAAGCATGACATGAGAAAATGTCTGCCGACTAATTTTTAATTTCATCTTTAGAATTCGCCTAGAGAGAAGATTCAACTTCATACAAGATCATACAAGTTCCACCTACAGAAACACAATGTCTTTTCCTCTTGCCGTGACACTGAAAACATGTTTTTGATTTCTTCTTTTCGCTTGGCCAATGCCTTTATGTTCACGTACTATTTGTTGCCGTGAGAAACATGGCCTTTTGGGCGAGTGAGAAATAATCCAGGCAGACCAGATGACCGTATTTGGAAGTGATTGACAGGCGCAACAGACGAGACAGGTGATACTCGGACCACTTGTGTGTACCTACCACACACATGGTCATCTTCACAAATGGCTTTTCCGTATGCTTCTGGCATGCTTTAGATTTGTTACAAAATAAAAGTTTCAAAACTGCTCTAGGTGGGTGCTCTAGGACAAGGTTGACATTCCATTGCTAAAAATGCAAGACATGGCATGAGTCTAATATGAATATCAAGTTCAGAATCTGAGGAAAGGTTGTATTTTCTCGTTCGGGAAACTTTCACAATGCGGGAGATCGCTATAACTGCTAGAATGTTTTCATGCTTTTTTGCAATGTCAATAAATAAATAAAAATGTAAGTGGATAGATAAAAAGACATAACGTTAGGCTACAGTTAGATGAAATGAGGACCGCATATATTTTCGTTATATTTTGTTCTCTTGTATTTATTTCACGAAATGCGTGCAAAGTTGTCACATGTTTCATGTGTCAAGGACAAAAGGATGCGCCTGTCGTCAGGTCCATCTGTGGTATTGTTTTATCACTAAGACATGCTCAGCTGTCCATTGGCCGACTTTGTCCGTATTTTTAGCCCCGCCCTTGGGAACATCCATAAAAGATTCGCGCAATTTTGTGGGCCCGCCTCCTCAAATTTGACTAAAAAAGGCGGTCGGTGGTTGGCGTATTGACCAATCAGCGCGGCTTGTTTGAGACCCGCCCGGCCCTTTGCGTGACGACACACGGACATACCGCAGGCCGACCACTCAAAATAGCCCGACCGTCAACCGGCTGAGACATTCTGACACTTGTTGCTCGTGAACTGCGGAAGCACAGTCTGCCAACTTCCCAACTCTCTGTTGTTTCTCTGCTACTGCGCGGTTTGCGATACTTCTACTGTTCACCATGCCGAGAGCTTTCCTTGTGAAGAGATTCAAGCACATCTGGGAATCTGGCGAGGCCAAGGAATCCGAACAGGGCGAGATGGGAGGTAAGAAGAGCCACGTTTTGTCCAGATTTTAGCACACAGGCAGTGGTTATCTCTAGCCATGGGTGTTTACCTATGCAGTGTGTGTGACAGGACCCGGTCCAGTGACTGTAGTTGATCCTGCCGTACCATACGGACATGCTTGCATACCGTGAATCTAGGCAGCCGAAGCTCTGTCCTTATTCAAACTTTCAGCCTCGAGAAAATCTTAAACAGAAGCTCGTAAAAAGCTCAGAATTTCTCCAACGGATGTCCAGACGACGCGCCCGCCTGCTCTAACCGGTTCTGACCGTTAGGTCTCACCACGAGCCGCGTGCTTGACATTATAGGACCTGGCATAGCTTGTTTTAAAGCTGATTAATTGGACCCATGTTATATTTCAAGGGGTGGCTTGTGGTCCCAGACCATGTGTGGTATGAGCCAGGCTTCCTGACTTGTAGGCCACCCCGGGGTCACAAGGCTAACAGGACAGGACGGCCTTTTCTTCAACACGTGGGTTTTCTGCGCCGCAAACTCGAAAATGTAGCAATGTACAAAGCCCACGAAATGAACATGTAGCGTAAACAACTTCATGGTGAATGCTGCTCAAACAATAACATTGTGGTTTTAGAAGTAGGGGTTTGAGAAACGTCACATTTCTTCTGTTGCTTGGGCATTTTCAATACTTGGCTAGATATAACGTTAGAGCCTGGTCGTGATATCACATCCGTTCATCCGAGAGATAGCAACAATCAAAAGTCATGGGCATGTTGTTTAGCGGATCTAACGTAACTTCCATCCCTTCCCCCGTCATGACGTGTTCGTCTGTACAAAGTCTGCTGGACTAACACTGACACTGGAAAAGGAACTTGGATTACGTCATATGCTGTTCTACGCGTTTCCGTATTCTTGGAATCATTTCGTGTGTATTACAAATTTGTGTAAGTCGGTTGTTTTGAGTCACTAAAATTCCAAACTAGACGGTTTCTTGGAAGTGATCGTCATTCATATATGGCGACGGAACCTAAATATTCCTCATCCCAAATGGTTCCGTCTGATTTTGAAGGAGTCAATTGGTCAAATTCGTCAACATTGCCATTAAAAAAAATGTGATTCTATTACAAGAAACATGTCAAGCTCTGCGTCATGTAAACGATCGTCGTCCAAAAGTGTCGTCTGCAGAGGTTGCCTGGGCGACAGGACACTATAAATAGTCCCCTCCATCCCGGTGAGGGCCCCGTGTCCGTATATAGTCAAAGTGATGATGGGCGATACATCTCTGATCGTGTTTTTGTACACATAATGTGTTACTAAATACCCCCACCACCCTTGCAGGTCAGTTGTTTTGTAACGCAGGACGAGACAAAATTGAAACTTTTTTAATTCTTTAGCAACGTGTTACTGTCGCACATAGGTATTACTGTTACATATGTAGGAGCTGTCCACCTTTGTTCTTCTCATCAGTGGGTTAGAAATGACCCATGTGGCGGATGACCACCTGTGCTGGTCAGTTACAAATGGTCAATCTCCCACTACTCCCCACAAATCAGTCAGCTGTTCCATACCAACTTCATCATTCAGACCGATACGCTGTCCATGATGACGTAATAGTAAACTTACCGTGCTTCTTCGAGACATACACAAGACTGACATTGTGCGACGATTCCTTAGAGTAGATTTTCTCAAGAAACACAAAACTTAGGAGTAACCTTGGCGGAAACCCAGGGGTGTGCTCAAAGGTAACACCGACTGCGGTAAGAACAAGCCGCCTTTGTCTGCAGATGCCCCTGTTGCGGCTAAAGTTTCTCCCTTCGCCAATTTTGGTCCGGAAAGGTATAAGTCTGTGATTCTGAGTCTGGGTTGTCTCTTGTGAATTGACTATAATCTGGCTTTTTTCTGTCTGCCGAAATTTATCCGACCGCCTTCTTTTTTAGCCTCCTCTGCAGACTTATCTTTTTTTCTTGATGTCGTTTCAGTTCAGTAATTTGCAGCATGGTCACAAAATCAAAATTCAATAAAACTGATCAGAAAACCGTCAGAAAAAAGCATATTCTAAGCCCGACTTGTGGAGCCCGCTGTATATAAAGGAGGCTAATCATTACTATAATTATAGATGGAATGTATAATCCTCGGATGAGACGGACAGCTGACTCTACTGAAACCTGTGATTAGTATATGTAAAATTATTCAGATGCGTCCTTGTTTTTTAATTGCTTTTTTTTTCTTACATTTTTCACATCGTTAGTATGACATGATTATGTATGCTTAATATCATACTATATCATCTACGTTGTCGGTCACAAAGAGCATTTCAAATCTAGATCTCCGATTATCGGAAAATTGACAAATTCCAGACTTCGGCTTTCCTTCTTTTTCACAAAGACCGTAAAGTCGTTTAAAGCTCTTCAAAATTATCCCAACCCATTGTGTTAGCTAATTCTTTCTTTGTGTCAGAAATCACCTTGTGTCTTTGAAGTCTGGCGCCTCGGCAGACATAGGAAAAACCACGCTGTGGTGTTTTCCAAAAATCTGTTGTACTAGCCTGATTGGTTTATAATAGACTGTCTGGAGCGTCGGCCATTTTAAACGATTGTCATTGTGTAGCCATGGAAATGTGTATCTATCTCAATTGTTCGTCTCTGATCATCGAGGTGTCGCGACATGTTACGGGACAATGAAACGGTGAAAAGACGGGAGGAACGATGTCTAATTGGAGGATAATAGCGGGCCATCTTTGAGTCGGGCCATCCGGTCATCTACATGTCCGACGTGGGTCCCACGCATCATTAGAGGGTTTTTGCCCGAATTCTAATTTCTGCCTTGTTGCAAGTAATAACAAGAAAAAATGGAGAACGGACAAACAATGGAGAACAACATCACATTTGATAACTGTGGTCTAAAAATGTTGACTCTACTCTATTTCATACAATGGAAGTCGAACGATATGCATAAGGTTTTTTTTTTGCACACCTACACATGACATTTTGCATCAAGAGTTCAAGAGAATTTAGCCCTGGCATATAAAATGCCAGTACGTCAGACTCAGTTTCCAAGATTCTACAGCAGACGAAATTCACACTTGCTCCCTGATTTTCAGAAGCCCCCGAGTCGGTCACCCTGGTTCCCGTGGACTGGAGTAAAGGTTACCACCCCGCTCCCTTCTTCAACCCGCTCGGCCTGCCGCTGGTCGCCCCCCACCCGGACACCAGCCGCCGGAGTCCCGTCGAGAGCACCGCTCTGCCCCCCTCCCCACCCCCGGACCTGCACGCGGATGACCTCAAAATCAAGGTCAACGATGAGGACATTCTCAAGGCCACGACAACACCCAACAACAAACACAAACAGGTGAGTTTAGTTTGTACATACATCATGTACATGAAACAGTTTGTCAGAGAACGCATGGTCCGTAGGTTTTGTTCAGAAACTCTACCCTGAATTGGCTATGCTGATGACCAAAATGGTCGTTTCAGCTAGTGCCAACAAACTTTCGCTTTTCATCGCGTGTTGAGCTCCCGTGAAATTGGAGGTAAATTATACTGTTAGCTTTCCACTTCGCGCTGTTTGTTCCGCTTAAACACAGTTTACCCTATACTCGGGTTATATGTGTTTGTTTTTGACAGTTGTATACTCAGAACAGTAAGCACTATAAGACTTTCACAAAGTGTTCTATGTGGCATAGTTTCTTTTCAAATACCAATGGTCGACTGAGTACCGCACTAACAAAGTAACTACTCACAGAGCGACCAAAAACAAACTACTCTCTTCCGTCCGGATCCTGTGCCCATATAAACCCCGTACTAATTGGAAACGCGCTAATCGCTGTGTGGCGTGGGGACTCGCGTAAATAAACTCGGATGTCCAAAAGATTACACCAACTCGAAACAGCACCGGCCATCGCCATGTTCTTGTTAGGGACCGATCGCTGGTAAAGATAGAACAGGGGTAAATGAAGGATTGGGGGTGGGGTGGTTCTTTATTCTTTGGAAACAGTGTAAGACGAAGTATCCGACTTCTTTGTCATCACCAGTCGATTTTAGAGTTTTCTTTTTGCCATTGAATGAGAAGTGTGTTCTGAAAACAACAACATAACTGCAGACGCACATCAAGGCAAACAAACAAACAAACAAAGTATACTCAGAAAAAAAACGCACCATTTTCTAGGAGGTAATAGCTAACAACTTCTTGATTTATTTCATTTGAACAGACCAAGACCAAGAGGGAGAGGTCCGACAGCGAGTCCTCGGTGAGCCCTCGGGGCGGTGAGACGCCGACCGGCCCGTACCACTGTCCGGAGTGCGGCAAGCGGTACAGCACGTCCAGCAACCTGGCGCGGCACAGGCAGACTCACCGGGACCAGCAGGACAAGAAGGCCAGGAAGTGCCCGCACTGCGATAAGGTAAGCATCAAAGCCTTGTTGATAAACAGCAAAATTCACTGTCCTATTTAGGCTAACGTCATATTTCAACAAAGGGGCCCGGCCGGACAGTTTTGGGGAACGAAAAGTACGATGTAGAACTAGAAGACAACAAAAACAGAAAACGGACCAAAAATGATTCATCAACATACCTTGTGCATAGTCATTGGATGGACTAAACTTTGATTTTTCGTTTCCGCAAACAGCCCGGCCGGGCCCCAGGTAGGAAATGTGACGTAGGTCTAAATCGATGTCGAAGATCGCTATGCTGTCACAGTCGGTGACGCAATGATAGACAAAAACAAGTGGTAAACAAAATATTTATTACTAGTTACATGTTAGCTAGTACTTGGATCTGCTAATTTGAATATTAATTTGTAATCTAATCTGCCAACGTCATTTTACCTGCCAGTCGTCGAATACCCCGGATGTAAACATAACAGCCATCGCTTGTATAGCCCTGCCCACCATTGCCAGAACCTCGCAATTCAATTATTATTTAATATTGATAGATTGATTCTGATGATTTATCTCTTGGTGTGTTCCAGGTGTACGTGTCGATGCCCGCCCTGTCCATGCACATCCGCACGCACAAGCAGGGGTGTAAGTGTCCGTACTGCGGCAAGTGTTTCTCCCGACCGTGGTTACTACAGGGCCACATCAGGACCCACACTGGTGAGCAACCCTCAACTTCTAGTTGCCTTCGTAGTTTTGTTTATTTGTTTGTTTGTTTTTCCTGTCGTGAACCCGTGTTGATATGGATTTCTAATAGTGGCAGCATAGATCTATGAGGAGGAAGTGGTGCAATAGGATGGAGTATTGGAAGTATGGTTTGCTTTAGGTCCAATGGTATTGTCGTTGAAAGCCAGGATAACTCGTGGTTACACCCACACAGTAATGTCAGATTTTGTATGGATACAATAGTTCACACTGAAGCTCTTCGCTAGTTTTCTACTAAAAGATATATTTTTTTTTTTTGTTTTGTGCCCAGAAATGTAATACTAACGGTGATTCTTTGTTTGTTTGTTCTGTAGGAGAGAGACCATTCGTGTGCCAGATCTGCGAGAAGGCGTTTGCCGACAAGTCCAACCTGCGGGCGCACACCCAGACCCACTCGGACGCCAAGCCCTACGTCTGCGGCCGCTGCGGCAAGGCCTTCGCGCTCAAGTCTTACCTGTACAAGCACGAGGAGAGTGCCTGTCTGCGGAGCAGCGGCAAGGTCACCAAGGCGGCAACAACAACCAGACAGGCACAGAGGCAGGGCGCGGTGGACAGACGGGACCCACAGGCCCCCATAGCTGTGCAAGGATAGACTTGACCTTCAAGTGTGATGGACAATGTTGCAACGGGCGTGTTGAAGTCCTGAAACAACGCTATACTTTACAGGCGGGTAAATGCAGGCGTGATATAGGCTCAGGTTATATAAGAAACAATGTTGCAAGGGCAAAGCCATCATGGACAATCAAATGTACATGATCTATAGTATACTTTAGGTGCCTGTGTTGTAGATACGCAAGAGTGGACACACCCAACAAGAATAGCAGAGATGACACACCAAATGTACCATGATTCTGACATACTTTCCAAAAGTCGATGTTCAAACTAGTTTCTTGGAACGATACTGCAAAGATGAACGTATGTTGTATATTGTTGAATGAAGTGTATTCTGTACCAGACCTTAAGTGCCAAGAATTTCGGAGGATCTTCCAAGGAATTTCAGGGACAGTGACCCATAATATTTACGTTTGTTGGTCGCCATGACAACAAATACAGACGATCCAGAGAGGACTGATGTGTGTGAAGTGACGAACCACATATGGATAGGTTTGTCTTGTCTTGTCTGAAAACAACATCAATGTTCAATCTCGATTCCAATGTTTTATAGAAAACCTCATGTAAATACAAAACCTCGCAAACACAAATTTTACCATGTCAAATGTTAACCATTTAAAAGTTACGATTATTGCTTTCATTTGAATATCACAAAGTAACTTTTTAGGTACTAGGTGTCAGTACGATGTTCCTAAGTTATTTGATAAGTTATTGCCGATCACATTCTGTTAGTTCGACAGTTTAGATTGAAGTTCCAGTGAAGCGATCGGTCAAAGAGTGAGGACACACTCATGTATAGTTAACGGTATTTATTTGTAAAAAAAGGTCTATATGGCCATCTTTCCCCAAGTAAATAAAGAGATCTTTATATTCACAGTTTATCTGCTTTGTGTTACTCTCATTTGTCTAGATATGTCCTATTATCAAATCATTTACTTTATTTACATACACACGTGAAGGCTTTGACATTTAAGTTTGAGCAACAGGTTGTTTTCATTCAAGGTCGCGAAAGAGCATCCCAAGAATGTGCTGCACTAGGAATGTTGACGCTACAGGGCCCGAGGGTGACGTGTCTTACCTAGGCCAACCATCCCAGTGCTTACATCACACCTTCTGTATACTATAAGTCAATTTACTTTTGCGGTAGTTTCATATTGCGGTAGGAGAGAAAAAGAAGTGTTTAAATTCGCTCTGGACAATACTCCAATGCGTTGTTGGAAACGCACATTCGCAATGTTGTGAATTTGCTGTGGAGAGGTCACTGAAAATAAAACACCGCAAAAGATTTACAGCTGCGTGACTACTGAAACAGGGAGATCATAAATACGACCCAATCACGTATTGTTGTAGGGAAAAGAAGTGTTTGAATTCGCTATTGAAACAATACTCCATTGCGTCATTGGAAATGCACAGTCGCAATGTTGTGAATTTGTGGTCGAGAGGTCACTGAAATTAAACCACTGCAAAAGATTTATAGTTGCATGTCTGCTGAAACATAGGGAGGACTTGTGCTCAGAAATACGACCAAATCACGTATTGTTGTAAATTATGATGTCATTGTGTAACCTCTAACACACGATACATTGTACAGACATTGCAGAAATACTTATCCACGCATTTGTGTAAGCATCAGTAAATACTAACGTTAGTAAATCACACGAACCGTACATTTTGTATTCGACAAAGTCGTCCGAGAAGAGATATTTGGATGATGACCTCGCTGTGACCGCCCTACGACCTAAATTCGACAAATTGGTCAACAAATTTAATAGATGAAAACGATTTTTACTCTTTCTCTGTGTGTTTTCAGTCATAGTTTTACATTTTGCATCATATTGCAAATATGAAACCAACACAAATCCAATCTAGATCGCAGCGCTATCGGTGTCAAGTGGAATGGGAAGCCTGTCCTTTCTTTTGAAAAACAAAACACCTCTCCTCCCTTTAAGTAGAATGAAGTACTGCAAAATCTCATCCTCTCGTCCAGAAGTGCCAACCCAAGTTCTACAACTTGTTTTCTCTATACCCGCGCAGGATATTTCCCCTGCGGGGATCTTGGCTTGCAGCTGAGCGAGCCCACGAGGAAACACGCGAGACAACAGGTGGGAAACCAAAGTACACTTGGCACTGAACTTCAAAGCCTCGTACGGCGGTATCAGATAAGAAGCCTTAAGTATTCTGTCCTCGCTTTGTGATCACAACGGCTCGCGTGTTGTGTTAGTGAAGTATTCTGTTCGTGTTTAAAAGATCGCCACCTTCCTCGTGTCGCGTGCCCACACCTGACACGAACCATATGTGATGGTATAAACCACGCCTGGGTTGCGGTGTTGATGTTGATGCGTCGCCATGGCAACGGGACGACAGTGTCGTTATCACCGAGTGCAAGGTCGCGGCGGACACGCCCGTGTGTGACCTTGGGTGTCCTTGCCCACGAGTCTGAGTCCCGCCCGACTGTCTGTCACGTCACCAGACATCCTCACCCCACTCAGACATGAGTCAAACCACATGGGCAGGGCGGGTCAATCAAATATGACAGGCGGACAGATAACTACTGGCAGCCACGGTACTGATGTAAAGATCATCGTTTCAGATCAACAGGAGTTTAAAAATGGAGCCGACTTTACTTTCACAAGGGCCCGGTAAACATTTCGTCGCAAGATCGTCATACGATAGGAAATTGAGAGCAGTATTGGGAGGTGGTTGTGCTGCGGTGTGTCGTACAAAATTCAGCTGTCTTGTTACCGAGAAGTCCGAGAAGGTTTCCATTGTTGACCGTTGGTTGTGTCACGTCCAGTCCACAGCCTATTTGAAAATCCTACGACATCAAAATCGTACGACGACCTACGATGTATGTGATCTCGCCATAAGCAATGTCTATCTATATCTTCAATCGTTTAAAAACATTGCTTGTGATTATCTAATTCCTGTAGGATTTTTTTCCTGTTTTTCTTTCTTTGGCACTACTACGTATACATTTTAATGTTTATCATCATAACTTTCATCTATACGAACTCGGTCCTTATTCCTTTTATGGTCACCCCGTCACTCAGGCTTACATAAGTTCGTCTGCGTGCGGTGAGTCAGATTGCAACCACTTGCTGAATCCGTCACTGGGAATTGGGCCAAGCGCTGAGGAAAGACTAGAGCCGATGTTTCAGTGTGCGCCGCCCCTGGAAGCTGCCGACAGCAGGCTCGACCTAATGGGAAGCAGAAGAAACCTGTTTGCAGCCACCCCCGGTGTCACCGCAAACTGTTCAGGCTCCACAAATATTTGGCGGGAACACACCGCCGGGTTCGAGGCAGGGTGCGGAATTTCTTGGCCGGTGCTGAGAAAGGACAACAACATTGAAACACCGTGTGTCATGAAGAAAAACCTTCACCTTGCTTTGTAAATTAAGGGGAATTCTACGCTTGGGCAAGGACTGTGTTTAAAATCACCTACTTATGTTGGCCGGTGGATTAATGATTTAATACTTTCAGTCCCGGTGATCTACTGTATACTTGCTGCAAGGACTCTGAAGGAGGATTAACCTCGTTTGACTGGCTGCGACTTGAATAATAGTAGAGAAAGTTATTCTCTTTTTAACACAATCAGCCCCTGCAGTTCTTAAAATGCCACTAGAGGGCCCAAGACCACACCACTCAACCCCAAGAGCTATCTAGCTCTCATAATCGCGATCATAGCATGGTCTAGCGTGTCCAGAGTGGGTGTGCTGGATCCTTATATCTTCTTGGAGATTGAAAGACCACGCCCTAAAGATGACCAGCAAGGTTACATCAACACTCAGGAAACACTCGTGTCCTTGAACACAGGAGAGAGTACATAGGTTTTGGAAACGGAAATAGAGGAGATGATTGATCACAGCTGAATCCGCTGTTCTGTGAAACACCTAATAGGATCCATGTACTTATATTGTACGATGATTTGTGCCGTACGGCGACTAATTGAAAAATGAGCACGGCCAAGGTTGGGAGAGTGCGACTCACGTAATGTCGAGGATAGTAAATCTAAGAAGTTAGATTAGAACACGTCGAATCCCAGGGCCTGATTACCCATATTCGACACGCGATCGTCTCACGATCACAAACGATCGCCAGATTTAGCCTATTTTAGGGTCGTGCAGCCTTCTTGTAGAAGAGCGACACGAGCGCACAGCGATGTCAGGCTACCACTCTATCAGTACTTCTTGAATATACGGGAATAAAGGACATCTTGCCTATGATGCCAAATTGCCAACTATTCTAACCTCCTTGCTGCAACGTTTATGGTCTCTATTTTGAAAATCTGGGCATATCTTGTGTTTTTGCACTCGTGTACATGTATTAGATTTAGAGTCTACAGAGGATGCCATCCATAAGATTAACTTCCTGTGGCCTAACGTCAACCTAACTAGTTCACGCCACACTAATTCAGGTCACAAAAGTAGCACAGCTCTCTCTGCGGCTTCCCTTTACTCACATATGATGTACAGGCCAACATCACTGGCGGAACGAAGTCTTCTGACTTTGATGCTTGCAAGTTGAAACAACCCGGGACCGTGCAGCCTTTCCGAACTACTGTCAGTACCAGCAGGCCAGATGGGCACACTTAGCTCTTTATTTGTAGCATGACCTTATCAACAAATCAGTCTGGACCAAAGTAACGTGAAAGATTAGAACCTACGTTTGAGGATTACCGTGGTGAAGATAACGAAAAAGGAGGAAATAATTCATTATATCTCCATATGTACAAACAAACAAACAAAACGCTCAGAAAACTGACAGTTGATTTACCTTTGATTTTGCTATTATGCTACATAAAAGTGAGCCAAGGCGACATAACTAGGAGTATTACAAAGGGCAGCTACAATGAGAAAGACCAGTGAAAGAACGCATAAATGTTGATGGTTTTCGTCATGATACAACAAATAAAAAGGCCCAAAATTGGGCCTGCCCAATTGAAACGGTGAAGACTCAAAATCACGAGGTCTTACCGCAAAGGTGGAGGGTTAAGTCACGAAAGACTCAATATCCTTCTTTTTACGTGATCAAGGTTAGGTTTAATACTGTCCACATTGCCTTGTACAGAGAGAGTCTGGCTTTACTTTGGTAATTGGTTCTCTCATCTGTTCCCTCAGGCGACAGGGCGTTGTTGTGCTTCAGGTCAGGATGTGTCCAGGAACCTACAGCCGGTCAGTGAACAGATCTTAAGTGTCGCGATAACAGCCAAATAAGGATTAGGGTTCCATTACCATAACGATGGTTGTATTGGATTTACCACTCCTGACATTACGTTAAGCTACAGATGTAGTCGCTCCGCATGCTCTCGGTGCAGTCGGTCAAGAGAAATAGTCCGAAAACGGAGAAGCATCACTTTTAGGCCTTTTCAATAATTAATAGTGTTCCGAAATCGTCCCAGCAAGGAGGTTACATACTTCCTTGGTCCCATTTAGTGGACAACCTTACACATGCTACTGTCGTGCTGTTCCGTATATTATCAAAGTACACAGCAGAACAGAGTGGTTACGAGATGGGCGGTTTCAATGGGACGGTGGGGAGTGTCTGTCATCCGAGCTACTTCCGTCACCATGGCAACTGCTATCGAGCCATAGGTCTACATTCTTGCAAATCCCAGATTTTTAACACCCTGTTGTGCTAGTAGTAGTGTACACCATGTAGCAAGTGTTCTCTTACACTACATTTCGAGATGCACGTTTACCGTAACATGAATATAAGACATTAGGATATCATGTAGAAAGTAAGTTCTTAAGAAATACCTTTACTTAACATAGATACACTGATGACAATCAAAATGTCTTGATCGACCCTGTTAGCGACCTTGACCGTGGCTGTTATTCCGTACAGCAGGACCACATTCCCGTAACGTGACGGCATGGGCCCCAGCCTCACCCTCCTCCAGCCGTCAATCGGTCCTTTGTTTTGGGGAAACTCAACCTGAGGCTGGTCCAAATTTTACCAATTACATTTGATCCCAGCGGAATTTCTATAAACACCAGGAAGTCCTGTTTATGCGTTGATCTTCAGACGAGCTTATAAGGAGGTCCTGTGTGTGTAGCAGAGTTGGTAGCTTTTTCTCGCGCTTTTCTTTCTGAAGAAAAATACGGCTCGGTGTCTCTGACCTTCCTGTCAAGGTCTTGCAAGTGAGCTCATGTGCGTGCAGATGGGTGGGGCATTGACTTTGTCACGAAGCCTCAGATTCTGACCCATGCATTCCGCCACAAGGCCTCGCTCTAAACCTGTAGTCGTTTTTCTGTCAGAATATCGGCCTGTAAAAGTCTTCATTAAAACAGAAAGCTCGCTGCACCAAGACTTGACGATAACCACTGCCAAATTAGCACGCCAGGCCTATTTTCCCCATCCATGCATCAATAATAAATCTCGCAATGCGTTTGATCTAAATTTGCCCTCGCTGCGCTCCGCAGGCCCGAATATGGAGGCGCGAGCAAGTGGCCAAGCAAGTGGTCTGATTTTGGAAAGCCAACAAGTAGTTGTTGGGTGTAGGGTTACGGGAGGAACGCCAGATGCGCAATGAGAGGGGACAGCGTGGCCCGCCTCCATATTTGGCGGGGCAGGGCGGACAGGGGCCGGGGAATGCAATCTCTCTCTCTCTGTATCCCCTTTTCAGACAGATAACGGAGTCTGTGCGCACAGATACATGTATATGGCGACTGATACAGGCTGGACTATCTCGTCATACCGTCTATGGCGGTCACAAACATGTGACTTTGACATAATCCTTCGTCCGGAAGTTGAAAACGCCATTGTCAGGAATCAGAAGACAGGAATTAGCCTCTTCCAGGCTCCACAGTGTCACTAGAAAATGTCGCTATCTATATTTTTGGCCTGTTATACTCATCTGGGTATGTTACTACTTGGCCTATTTCTGCAGAGGCTGGCAGAGACTAGGCAGGAACAATACGTTTCAACGTAAAAGAGCTTTGAAAACTTTTGATTTTTCGGTAGCCAAAGTTCTCACCCTCCAAACTCAGGCAAAAACTTACTTTGAAACGCTACTACTACAAGACAACGTTGCTGGTAAGCTGTTTCATCAAAACTGACGGAAAGTCACACATTTTATACCACTACTGCGTACTGGAGTTGTAACTGTTTGTAATCCACCCTCTCAAGCACAGACACTCAACGTTTCACTCAAACAGTGTGTCTTTGTGGAGGGTCAGATCTATGAAATGTGTGTTACATAGGTTAGATAACACGTAACATTCCTACAGTGTATTCCGTTTCACAACACTAGCGGGCGCGTAACAAGTTGCAACTGGATTGCCGCCAAATATTTGTTGAGTGGGCGTTGTGGATATAGTTCTCCAGCGGTTGTCACCCTTCTCGTGAACTTTCATAAACCTGCTCAAACCGTTTTTTTTTACCTTCGCTAGAAGGTTCTGTTTTGTGCGTTTCTGTGTGTCCTTTTGTCAATAGAAAATACTTCCTAGATAGATAGATCGTTTTGATATGTGGGAATAATCTCCAACCAGATCCACGTTGCGTAATGTATAGTATCAAACTTACCGTACCCGTTTGACTCCCTTAGCCAGCCCTGCCAGCTTGTTGTTGTATTGCAGCAGTACGTCCGGTCTCGGAAAAATGTAGGTTTCGATCCCCTAGCAGCTTGTTCTGTTTTTATACTGCTCAAGTTCAAGAAAGATGGAGACGGGGACAAAAAAGACGCGACCTTATATTTCATATACACGTTTCTTTGATGTTCACTGGGAAAGCGTCAAGATGCAGGGAATCGTATACTATAAATATTTTCGACTAAAGTAACCGTCTACCATCCTTCTTATAGCTTGTTTTTTCTATAAATGTTTAGTTTAGTCTCTAAACCAGTCGCAAATTTATTTTGGTGACGTCAAGAAAGAAGAATCCTGGGGCGTTTCCGTCTTTAGCCAAGCCAAGATCAAGAAAAGTCGGCTCACGGGCAGCCAAGGAAAGGAAACACAGTCATAACGATCGTTATGTACGAACAACAAATAGGCACCCCACGGAAGACATGCAACAAGTAGTTGAAAGAATGTCTTGTTCTGTGAGACTGGCCAGATGTGGTGATGTGTGTGGGACGGCAGGGCATGTTTTCCTAATAAGGGGTTCGTGTCTGCGGGATGCGGTGTGTAGCGGCCAGTTCTAAAGCCGCTTATTCGGATTATGATATCATCTGGCGCGCGGGAACTATTTGTCAAAGTGAGGAATGTGATAAATGGCAGAGTGGACTAATGTTCCAATCATGGACGGCTACATCAACTCAACTTAAGTTGTGGACCTTGATATACCCTCTTTTTAAATCCCCAGAAGGTGTAGAATTTCTCCTGTTGCGTTTATTTTCCAATTATCGCTCGCACGCAGATATATCACTAGAGCACCGCGGGTCTAGAGGTGGTTTATAATAGTGATTCAGATGTCTAAAACGCATCCTTGGTAAACATGATGACGGTGAACCACCCTGCCACACCCTTCTTCCATCCTCTGAATCATAATGGTGGCACCGCTAGAGTAATCTCCAATCTATCAGTTGTTTCAAAACTGGTTAAGGAGTACAGCTGTCCGAAGGGAGTCATCAGCCACTGGGCAGCCAAGCACACTCCTAGGCCGGCTTCACTCCTCTGGCAGCTTTTGATACTACATTGTGTCTTATGCTGCCGTAGGATCTGCTTGGAGATTAGCACCGCTAGAGGCCTTGGGGGCGCGTAACAAGTGGTCTAAAACGCATCCTTGATAAACACGATGACAGTGAACCACCCCACCAAACCCTTCTTCCATCCTCTGAATCATGGCGGTGGCACCGCTAGAGACCTGGGAGGCGCGCAACAAGTGGTCTAATTCAGGAAGCTGACAAGTGTTCCCTGAACGTCACTCCGACTATCGGGTGTCCCTTGTGGCAGGCTGCCTGGCCGCGGACGCTAACCCCGGCCCGCGCCCCGTATTTGGCCCGGTTATGTAGCCAGCAGGGCCCAGAATCCGCGCTATGTGTAAACTGTCGCCGTGAATAACGGGGAGCATGTGTGCGATGTAGCCTAGTAACAGGCCTTTTGGAGAGGTTAGTGTCCTCCGTACGTATACGGAGTTTTATCATTGAAGTTACGTAAGGTACGTTAGGTTGCATTCCTGCTTTTATTCGATGAAAAATGGTAAGTTATAAGAAATCATTGTTTGTGTGTAGCCCAAGAATTTGAATAAACTGAATCATTGAAGCATGGAATAAATGAATGGATATTTGTGAGGGATAGTAATGATCTGCCCTAAGAAAAGTAAGACAGCAGTGAGTGTACTACACTTCAGTCATGAAAGCAGACCCAATGTATATAACGTTACATCCACTTGCGTGACATCCCGGACAGCTGTACCCTAACCTTGGTGAGTCCCAGCTTTTTAATAGCGTTGTCTCTGGGCGGTGACCTTGCCGCCTTGTGGTTATGTCAGGCCGACCGGAGAATGCCCCCAGGCGGCTGGTGGCGTAGCTGCATAACAGTGAACTGTTCAGGCGAGTGACAGGTGGCCGTAGTGGAAGTCCCTATACAAATTCCTAATTATCTAATATATCTGGCTCTTCGAACACGTGGTAACGTAGCTGTACCCGTTATCGTGCGGTACCGCCTAGCACAATTCTTCGGCATAGACATCAGTATATATACACACTTGAAACAGGTGGAGAAAAAGTTACAGACCGTGCATTGTTCTCTTCCGAAGAGTTGATATTTCTTTCCAAAGCTCAACACACTTTGCTCGGCCAGCGGATTCTGAGATAAATGACGTTTTGAACAAATCTGATGATTATTGGTCATTACGTTAGCAGTAAAAGTTAACCTGATATTGCAGACGCCGATTTGGCATCACAAGAACACAGATGAGCAGTTTCAAAAAAAGAGGGGGAGCATGTGTACATACACACTAGATAAGAGAATACCAGAAACCGCCACATTTAAGTACAGCCTGTGGCAGTGTAGCTAACACATCGTTGGTAAACAGTGATGACCTTTTCTATGCATTGTCTTCAGC
This sequence comes from Branchiostoma floridae x Branchiostoma belcheri, assembly GCA_019207045.1. Taxonomy (NCBI): domain Eukaryota; kingdom Metazoa; phylum Chordata; class Leptocardii; order Amphioxiformes; family Branchiostomatidae; genus Branchiostoma; species Branchiostoma floridae x Branchiostoma belcheri. The sequence goes on from CM033028.1 coordinate 7,989,898, forward strand.
ACGAAGATGCTTCAGTGACGTGTACAACTGCGAGAACAATATGATGGTGCGAAACATCACAACGAATGTTCGGTTGACAAGAGGTTGATCTAACGTTTAAGCAGATATCGAGAGGAAGGAAAACTTAAATCAGTCAATCAAGTGAAAGAATCGGTATCGAGTGGAATTTCCGATGTTATTGTATGTAGCAATGCCCGGATTACGGAAGTCTAATAATCCCCTAGGCAAGTTCCTACTTTTATTAGACAGATTCACAAAAATCCATTTATGATTTTTTTGGGTCATTCTTTTCACAAACATTGCTGACCGAAAGAGGTGTAAATGTAGATCTATCACGAATTCATTATTCATTTATTTATTTTTGTTTCACATAATCGGTAAGTGCAACACACCAGTTTTAGTTATTTGCACCGAGGTAGATCCCCTTTCTTTTTGATGAGCTTGGTGGGATCTTTAACATGCTTGAGGTGTGGCTCTCCTAAGATACGGGACTTCTGACTTTACGTCCTATCTGAGAGGACGTCACTAACCGAAGTAAAGGTACTCAGTACGAGTGAGAAAATACAACATCACAGTCTGCTACGGATTCGAACCCAGAACCTTTAGATTCTTACCACACGGTGCAGGTGTGTGCCAGGTGGTCGGGTGGGTTGAACTGTTGTTTGTTTGTGTTCCGCACATCTGATGGCGAAGGTTTGTTGTTGGCATTTGAGGCGAAGGTCTCACACCAGTAAATTACGTACACGACAGACACAAACCCACCTGTTATGGGACAGCACAACTACTAGTATTATAGTACTCTTGATTAAGTACATCACATTGTGAACTAAGTAGTTCTCCAGCTGTTATTGTGTCCAATTGCTTGTGTGAAAATCTGTTTTGTGTTCTTTTCGGAGCACATCCGACGCGGCGCCGTCGTGTCTCTATCGTATGACGATTGTGGGCAACTGAACTTGCACATATGATGTAAAGAACACATATAGCGGTGTCGGTAGCAAGTACTAGCTAGTTTAAAGCCAAGAATTCCAGGCTAACACTGCGCCATCTTGAACTCATTCAGAGAAAGATCAAACGTCTGAACGTGTCAGCGTACTGCTAGAGTGAGGGTAAACACCCTGACTTCCACGCAAGACCAAGGCCGGGCACAGCAAACACCTGTTGATGTTGTAACCCTGGAGAGAGCAGGGGAAAGATCGAGCTGTTCGCGTCACCAGTCTCAGACAATAGGGAGAAGATCCTACAGATATACGGGACAGTTTCCAAAACAGAGGAACTGTGGCTGTGTCATTAGTGTAATGGTATCGGTGTGAGACGAACTGGGGAGACAGCAGGTTTTTTGTTGGGAAAACACGGAATAGGTCAAAAGAACTGTGAAGAAAATTTAGTGAAACTTGCTCAAGGTGAATTCCAACATAGAGTCAGGAGTGTTCGTCCCACAGCGAGTTTATAATGCACAACACCGTATCCGACCACGGTATCCGACGTGGTGTAAAAGCAGACTTAAAGTTTAGAGTGCAAAATATCCACACCGATTTTCGCCTAATTATGGCATGACTCTGACGGGAAGATAGGGGAACTCTGCCATTTTTTCGTCGGCAGCAGAGTCATGCCTCCTCGTAATTTAGAGCACGCAGACTCGTCGTCCGATCGATTTTCGCCTAATGTGAGGGGGTATTGGACACGTTCATATTCGTCGTACGATCGTCGTACAATCGCAAGGAGGACATTGTCGAGGTACTGGTGCATGTGTCATACCGAAAATTCAACTGTCTTATTAGATTCTTATCTGAGTTGGTTCTCCCTTTAGCCTGCTGGAAAGACCTTGCAAATGCACCAAAATCATACTACGATTAATGTGACTGCGCTGAAAGTTTTCACAATTGATACAGGCATTTACATCGCTGGTTTGTTCTGATCTACATACAGTTGGTGGAATGTCGAAGAAGTATCTTTGTCTGATATTCCTTCCATTTTCATGGTTGTAACTCAAATGATAGCTCGACGAGCGTGCCCGGTGATCTTTCATCAAGCATATAGGAACTAGGCTGACTTTGGACCAACACCAGACGTAACTTACGCCCACTTATTCTTAGGAGATTGAAAGACAAGGCTATTTCTGCCGTCTGTGAAGGTCGCCTGATGTGACTTTAGCTCTCGTTTTGGGACATGGGGATAACAGATGTGTGTTTGTCAAACGCTATATCGAGATAAGACGGATTCGAGCCTAAGCCCATGTCACTTAGTCGACTAATTTCGACTGTATTTGCTGAGTACCAGAAACCTCATCGAATCTAATTTTTTTAAAAATCACCAGAGACTCGGATGTGTTTTTTTCACCTGAAGAATCTACCTCCATCACATCAGATGGGGCCCGGGAACCCGCGAATATCGGCTGATCTATAAAAATCGCGCGACGATCGAGAGAACATTTAAGTTTTTTTATAATAAACCAAGCCATGTTAATCATACTTTGTATAGTAAATCGACTATCCAGATGCCATGCTCTATAACTATAAAGCCACCCCATAATCATATATACACTTAAATGCATAATGTGTATAGCTTGGACTCGGTCCAGTACTGGTGCTGAAAACATGTACAGCTACCTGTTGATTTTGGACGCTGTGAAACGGAAGAAACAAGAAAAACAGTCTAAGGAGAAAGCTAAAGAAGCGTTTATTTGGATTCTTGAGAAGTAGCATCATGTCTACAAGTCCAGTCCTGTCCGATCAAAACAGCCCCGTCTTTGTTTCCCAGACGTGCCAGTGTGATAAGTTTACCCATCCTCACGGCTTGCTTTCCCCACCCAAACACACGGTCATGCTTAGAGAAGCAACAATTACCACCGGGGGCACTGAGACGTGTTTTCCCAACTTGTACCCAACTCTGTCTACACAATGGGCGGACTTCATCACACCACTGCACGCGCTCTGACGGCAGCTGACACAAATGTCTATTCCATACAACCTGTGTAAACAGTATCTTAGTCACAGGTACTAACTATTTTACACATAAAATCTAACCAATGTGGACTTTTAAAGCAAATGGAAAGCCCTTTTGGCCTGCAATGTCTATTTAAAGACCATAGTATATTTCTACAACTGTCAATGTTAACATTATCTTATGCAATTCGTGACAATCAGCACATCTTTGCTTGCAAATGGTCTCAATAGATGGCACAGGCACTAGCTATTTACACCTAAAATAGAACTGATGAGTACTTTCAGGGCAATGCAATGAAGTTCAAACGTTGTCCTTTGGCGTCTAGTGTCTAATAGTGTCTAAGATGTTTCTACACATGTCTTCTTTTTCAGATCTACTTTCACAAACTACGTAAACAGCGTGATCTAGTTTGAAAATAGTGTCAATAGATGTTCCTCATATCTGTATGCAATATTAATCAGGCATTTCATTAAGATAATTTATAATTGGCTTCAACTCCGGGATTCGATGAACGTGAAAGTTTTGTGTTAGAGATAGCTCCTGTGCTCTAGTTTGGGCCCTCCAGCAGCTTCTTTTGGCAATGCAGGAGCGTTTCATATATTGATATATCTCATCAACTCTTGGACCACCAAGTTTAAATTTATTTCTATTCGATCAGTTAGTAAGGCAAGGTAACATTGACTGATGTGTTGTCTTAGATGGTGGATAAATGTTTACCAAGGAACAGGGAAACACTAAACAAGGAACTGTAAAGGCGTAGATTGGACCACATAACTGCTGCAAGCTTTCCAATTTTCGAGTCACCATCTTCCCACCAACGTACCGCATATACATATGGGCTGTTGATAACTTGTGCTTGCAAAGGTTCGATCGCGAACATTTTCTTTGTAGTGATCTTCACTTGCCGAGAAGAAAGGCGGGTGTATATATAGCACCTCTTGCGTTCTCATACAGTACTGCAAAGGCTTTACATCAAACGCGTACCATGGTGGCAAGTACCTTGCGCATACCTTCGTAGACTGTTCATCTCTTTAACCAATGATAGAATGGCAATTAGTTTTGTTTTAACCAATGAGAGAGTGGCTGTATGTGTGTTGTTAAACAGTTGTATGTTTCTATTTCACATTTTTACGTTTTGACGGAGGCTCCGGTGGATGGCTAACGGGGTCGGTCTATTGATGACATAACGTTACTTCCATTGTGTCGTTGTGGATCTTTTTTTTCATTAATTCAACAAAAAATACATTTCAATATCAATAGTTACGTGTACATACCGTAAATCCGGATGCAAGAGATTAAGGAGGATAGCAACAGCTGTCATCTTTTACACAACGCTTTATCAATAGTACAAATTTCTGGAAATCCATCAATACATTTCATTATTTTGTCACAAATGATGCACGTGAGGAAAATAACAAACGTAGTGGAGTTATATTTGCCTTGTAGTACTGGGTACGGCTAAGAATACCATATGTCTTTGGTACGACCGTTCGTAGCGTCCTGAGTTGCCTAGCAACTGTTTTCGCCTGTATGTAACAGCTGTGAGTCTACTCTGATGCCCACGTCATGTATTTCTGTGCCACGTTAAGTGGCGGAACAGAATATTAAACTATAGGGGTAGTTTGTTTTCTATTTTCCTAATTTAATCATAAAACATTCTGTGATATCACTGTAATAGTATTTCATGTATCTCATGCATGAAATGATGACGTCAGTGTAATATTTGGATACAACTTGTGTATTCTAGAAACGTTTGGTATTACTGATATCGTTTTAACTACCTAGACTTCCAATGGGAAAAGTCCTGGAAAAAAGATAAGGCTATAGAAGACATCTGATAGAAACAAAGAAACATTCCTACACAGCTACCATGTGGATCGCAGTGTCTGTGATAGTTTTTATCTGTCTGCTGGTCTGTCCCGAGTCAGGGGCTGTTGTGATGCGACTAGACAACGCCACATATGACCAGGTAACGTACGGAAACAACAATATTTTCTTCTTATAGCTCTTCAGCCCACTGTATACAACGGATCCTATGTGTGACTGTCTATATGATTCGAATGTAAATATTACGATAAGCATCTAGCAGCGTTCACTAACAAAGTTTTAGAAAGATATCAAACTTTTAGTATAGGTATGATGTGTTTTTTTTTGTTTACACACTGAGCTATCATTTTGTTCATAAGTTGCAGAAAGTCCACAACGCCCCCGTCTCTGTGAATTGATGGCATTGAGGGCGCTGATGTTCCATGATATGTTCTTCCTTTGTTTCCAGGTCACACGTGGGGATAAATTTGTGCTTGTGCAGTTCTATGTGAAATGTAAGTTGAGATATCATATCATATATCATATCATATATCATATTACCATTATTTCATATCATATCATATCACCGCATAGCATTTCCCAGTAATAACCCTTGGCCAGTGAACATAAGAACGAGCAAGTATTGCTCAAAAATGGAGATGACACAAAGTCGGTTGTTTAGACGAGAATTTAACCACTTGTTGAGTATTATTCAGTTTGTTAGTTTGTTTGTTGCTCTACATTTCTTTGTTAGACCTGCTGTAAGGTTACAACATTGCGCCTGCTGTCACTGGCAATTCCAACATGTTACCTGATCCCACCAGGGAGTTCTGTCTGTCAGAAACTGGAGCCGAAATGGGAGGACGTGGAGAGGAGGTACCGGGAACGAGACGATGTCGTCATCGGGAAGGTTAACGCCCAAGAGGACCGGATTCTCGTGACCAGGTTCCGCACCACCACATTTCCAACCATTTTCTACTATCCAAAGGGAGTTACCGAGCACCAACTGTGAGTTTTATTCAATTTTTGTCACATTTATTTCTTGGTAATATTTCGTTTCTTAGAACCACTTTACTAGTTTGACAGACACCATACCAAAAAATCGAATCCTTTAATAGCTCGGTTTAGCAGAGCCCCCACAAGGTATTATACAAATGTATGGGCTGTAGACGCGGCTTTGCATATAGAGAATGCTTTCAACTGAAGAGTCTATCCTGCTTCTCTATTCTATCGCAGGTACGAGGGGCGCCACACGATCGCGGCGTTTGTAGAGTTGATAGAACAGCACGCACCCACTTCCTGGGTTCGGAAGGTCTTCACCAAGGAACTCAACTCCACCAACTTCGACGAAACCGTTATGGACAAGGACAAATTCGTCATGCTGCAATTCTACAATACAAGTAAGGGATACTGTGATAGATTGGGAGACGGTAGACATGCATCGTGATGCACACACAATCAATAGCTTCCGGAAACCGGTCTATACAAAAATGTTACGCACCAACACAGATTGATGTACAACAGTTTTCTTTGCATTTTAGATTGGATCTTACCATATCCGCCTGGAATCTGTGATTATCTGTACTAGTAGACGGTCTGTCTTTGTATGTTTACTATTCATAACAGCTGGTCGGAGGACACGTCCACATAGCTCGGTCCAGTTTAGCAGAGCCTCCCCAAGCTATATCATAGTCATAATTCTTATTATACCATCTAGCGGACTGCTACAAATGTAAGAAACTACAGCCTGACTACGAAATGGTGGCTGAGACCTTCCACAATGAGAGAACAGTGAGTACTTACGCCATACAGTCAAATTATTTGTCAACCAGTAGAAAAAGCATGCATGATATATTAGTGATACATGTACAAGCAAAGAAGGATAGCGAGGTGATGTAAGGGGGAGCTAAAGAGAAATATGAAATTGATTAGAAAGACTTTCTCATATGACGGTTATATACTGTTGTGATCAAGAAATCACTACACCAGATTATGACTTTCACAGATTGTCGTGGCCAGAGTAGACACCGAAGCAAACCCAGAGATAGGAGAAAGGTGAGACCAAATAAACTGCTACCATGAATTTCATCTGGTAAAAACAGTATCCATTCTGCTGATGCTTTTTAATATTAAAATATGTAGTTCATGGAATGGAAGGAAAATATGTTTCTTCGTGTTCTATTTTGTAGGTTCGGTATAGAGCAACATCCGAGAATTATATGGTTCACAAGAGACAACAAAAGAGGCATCCCGGTAAGAGTCATTCACAAGTACTGCCGCTGTTTTGTTTTCAATTTTCCTCGAAAGACATGCATAATAAAGATTTGAAAGCTCGACGCAAACGACTGCATAAGGGGGGGGGTGTATGCGTAGGCTTTCTATTCGCTTTAGCACAGACTTTTTCACTGGAAACATAAACCTACAGTGAAAGGTTTTGTTCTGTCTTCAGTCCGCATACTCTCATGTTTATATCGCAAACTCAAAACCACCGAAAACATTTCTGCTTTTACAGCATATGAACTACTTGAATCCAGGTTAACATGAACACTCCTCCTCTTCCCCTCGATGCAGTACCAGTCGGCCATGAAGCCTCTCCAGCTTGTAGACTTCATCAACCACCAGTGTCACACGGCCAGGGAGCTAGGAGGTGGACTCACTAGCCAGGTCAGTACATACCATCTTCTGTGTATTACAAACAGCATACCCGGTACAATCTGGTTAAGGGTGTATTTGAAAAGTTGGAAAGTCGCTGGCAATGGCTTCATTTCAGAGCGCAGCGAAATTTTCTGGCCGAAGCACGTGAACCTTTATAGCGACGTGCGACAGTAACACGCCCGCTGTTGTGCATGTTGTCCCAGCCATGGTGCTGAAAAGCCTTCACTTGCTCTCGACGCTTTCTGCCCTAATTTCCGTGTCGTAACCAGTCGTTGCCAATTTGAAACGTTTGATGCCATTTACGTACGTGTATTCGCAGCACACTCTGCAACACCATGTTGTTTTCTTGGTGTAAAGGTTAGGGTTTTAGAGTAAAGCGTTTTGGCGCACTTTCGTTTTTTCAACCATATTTCTTCATAATACTACCGTACATTTGTAATTGAAATGCTTCATTTTTTTTACAGTATTGCTTCTTTTCATCCCCGTTAAAAATAAATTGATAACCTCGGGTCCGTTATCGACTGATCAGGAAAATGACATCGACCGTTTCAAATAGCAAAGACCGTTGCAATTGGCAAGACGGAAAAGCGTGTTGCTGACACAGCTACATATCAGTGCAATATTCCATTGACTTATAGGCTTGGGTAATATTCTGGTACTTTTTTTCGTCCTTCAAACAGGCGGGAAGAATGGTGGAAATGGACGCCGTTGTTTCCAACTTCATCGCCAGTATCGTAAGTGAAAAGCTGACAGATACGATAACATGAAATATCAACGTCAACGCTCATAATTCTACCGGTTGCCATGATACTGCAACATAAGAAACAATACATGAACTCAAGATTATTCAAAGGGATGTACCAATACAGCATCAGAAATCCTGAGGTATATACAATATACAGTGAGATGATATTCTAAGGTACCCTGGGAGCCAGCCAGGACCGGGTAGCTAGCGAGTTTTGTTCAGGGAGCCATTGAATGAGTAGCCACAAGTTTAAAAGATACAGCTTTGCCTCGCGATGCTATCGTATGCGCCTTGTTCGTATGTACTACATACTCTATCAGAGGAAGAATGGCGATGGAAAATGAAACTAGGGTGTTGTGTTTGACACATTCTCTCCTTCTACAGGCCGATGTACAGAAAGAAGCGGAAAAGGTGAAGGATAAGATGGCAGGCAGACAACATCCACATTTCAAGTACGCCATTTCCTCTATCATCAACGTCATTTCCTCGACACGAATTTTACTGTATAAAGCAAATAAAAGGCACATATATGTAACATTTGCACTAAAACTTCCAATGATCAGTGTGTTGGTTATGATAAAGTCAACCCCTCTTGTTGTTTTGCAGCTACAGCAGTTTCTACATGGACATCTTGGGCAGGATCGGTAGTCATGGTTACGAACTGGTCACCATGGAGATAACCAACCTTCAAAACAGCCTTGGTGAGTTCTGGTCGTGAATTTGTAATTGATACCACTGAAGCTATGAGGTTAAAGCCTGCTTAGTTTAAGCTTATGTAGTAACGTCATGATAGATAAAAGGTCTGGATATACTAGAATTGGGACATTACTTTCGACTTGACCTATGGGTCTATGACTTGGTGAATGCTGCAAGACATGTGAAATCAAAAGAATTTATATGTTAGTCACTCATGTGTCAGTATGATATACGATAATGATCGATAATCTCAATACGATATGGCCTCCTTTCGGTGTATGGTGGCACAAGGCACGGTCGGCTCCTACAACCACCTCATAAACCACCGAGTGAGCGAAGCGGACCATGCTTTATGACAGTGTACACATCTCAGGACGATTATTGAACTTTTGCTTGATTGTTTTCAGCGGCATCGCCAAAATCGATGCCAGAGGAAGAAAGGGAGGATCTGATCATGCGCGTCAACATTCTCCGTGTTTTTCAAAAGGCATACAGAACTCAGTTTCCAAACTTGCAAGACTCCGATTCCGAGGAAAAGAAGGGCGAAACTGCAGTTGTCGAACAGCGTGCTAAAGACCCTCCCAACGCCTTCCAGAGGAAGGTTCGGGGAAGGGGGAAGAAGGGATACACCAGCAAGATGCGGACTATCAAACATGAGCTTTAATCAACTAACTAAAATCAGAAATTGAAGATCTCATATTTCCGTGAAATATCAATATGCGCAAGGAGGTTAAAAATCACGATTTGTAACCTCCTTGATATGCGCTATGATAGTTGATGCTCAACAAATCTTAAGACACCCATGTGTCATTGACCTCACCGGGCTGTCTGTGGACTATACAACATCATTTTCAGGAAGAGGTTGTCGTCCTGTTATACTGCAGTATAACATATACCAATCACCACGTTTCTTCGCGACATCAATAGCTACCTACATACCATAATCGTGAACACACACAACAACAAAAAAACAATACTTGTACCCCCGATGGAGGTGAACCTCTTTCCTGGAGGTATTTATCAACCAACGCCTAAGTCCCAATTAAACTGAAAAACTCAGTTTGGCAGAAGTTGTCAATTGTAAAGTAAATGCAAAATGGACACCACTTGAATGTGCGTAAAGCACCAAAAATGATTTATTTGTTCATTCATCAATTGTGAAGCATGTCAAATTAAACTATTCATTCGTCACCAGACAATGGTACATCTGTATCTTATTCTTCTGACATTGGTAAATGTATGAAAAGTGTATTTTACAAATGTTATGGCATATCATGTACATATAAGCCGATTTATTTAGTATTTTATGTACCACACTGTATCATCATAATGTAGCTTTGCACAAAGTTCTTTATGATTACCCTTCCATTCAAAATGGTGCTAGAATATCACTTGTTAGTAACCCTTATCATTAAACATGTACTGAATTATCACTACTATCTATCTTAATTGTGCAGTGAGTCACAGAAAATCAAAAACAACCAACGATTAATGTGGTTATTCCAAAAAGTATCTAAGCAACAAACGTGGGTTTTATCAGTAACATCAAAAATTAGTGTATAAAATAATAGCAAGAAAATAGCAGCAATTGGCATACTCCTAGCAACATTTCAATTTACTGACAGACAATACTGGATAGTGGATACATATGCTCATTTCACTGTATTACATGTAACTGTTAGCTACTCCTGACATAGATGCTGAATACAATGTAATACCATCGTCCTACACAGAGCCGCGGCCCGTGCAATATACCGTGGGGTATACTTTGGGCAAGCTCGGTTCAAGTTAACCGGGCTGAGGTTTCTACCTCTCTGAACAACTGAGAATCGCATAACATGTTTTCTTTGGGTAAAGTCGCTTCTCTGATTGGCTGAGCTGGTTTGAGGCTACGCCCATAAAGTAGAAACCTCAGTACGGTTTAGGAGAGCTTCCATACAAGGTATAATGTACAGTCAAGTGGCGAACCTCTACGTAGGAGAAAGGGTAATACTTAATCAGGCATGTAAGGATGTACAGTTTTACCTGTAATAAGAGGTGTACAATTACCCTTCAAAATGATCTGTTCATGATCGATATTTACAACGAAATACTGTGTTGTTGATAATACTCATGGCTCCAAATGTATTTGTTTACCTAGACAAAGTAATAGCAGCAACGGAGGTAAAAAAAAATGGAAGATCTAGTAAAAGCTACTTTAATCACGGATATTTCCACTTTCTTCGTATACAACATTCTTAAGCGAGCAAGTGTCATATACATACTATCAATTGACACATTCTATCGGTGTTGTTTTCCTCTCTTTTTTCCCTTTTTTTCAAACTGCAAGTCGTTGACGTTGCTTTACCGCCATGCATCTCTTGAAATGTCCCGACTGAAACAATAAGAAAGAAGGAAACTGATAAGTACAAGAAAAGACGCTGCCATCCTGCACACATTTGATAACTTCTCAACTAAACTGAAATACAGACATGTCATCGTTTTTCTTGACGACGATGACATTGGTATTTTATTCAAGATGGTTATACTTTCGGTGCCATTCGTCGTTGGCTGGGTGGTCAACAGTACAACGTTAACTCGAAAAGCTGCGGATAGATCATGATGATATCTGATAAATGGACAGGTGTCCGGAAAATGTCAAGTTCGAGAATAGGCTTCCTAGTGGCTTTTTACGGTACTTATATATGATGCAACTTTATGTCTTTTTCGTGTCGATATGTATGTGGGGAATGTCTTAGTTAAGCTGGTTCATGGATCAGTCTGGGATTCAATAGTATAAACCACAGGTTTCTGTAGTTCTTCTAGTATAAACCACTGACTGTTAGGTTAAAAAAAGTTATATGAAAGTGACTGACCTGTATTGAGGGTAGGTGTCCCGGTAACGGCTGCTGCTCAATTCGGAAAGGAAAAGAAATACCGTCAGAGGACGAAACAGTAAGCACGCCAAAATATAGAAGAACTTTATTGCACGACAATTGTACATGATACAATGTATGGCAACAACTATTACACAAAGTACAAGATAGGGGTATAGAATAAAGGGTTAATGCCCCGACCCGAGGTGTATATGGTGAGATAATCCCTGGTCAGGTGCGATAACCACCGAATAAACCACCGAGTGAGCGTAGCGAACGAGGTGGTTTATGAGGTGGTTATCGTACCTGACCAGGGATTATCTCACCATATACACCGAGGATAAGGCGGGGCATAAACGTTATTATCATATAGCCTACACAAACTTACCCATTTAAGCAACAAATTCCTTTATAATACATACATCCTTTATTCAAGACTTCCAAGGCTTGACATAATGACAAATTCCCTTCTGCTGGGACAAGTGTGTTGCTATTCAATCCCAAGTTATAGTTGTACATATTCAATAAATTTGAAGGAATGAGAACAGTAATAATGTTTGGATTAACTCTAACATGGACTGCACACTGTACAAAGCATTCCTTTCTGCTGACGCATGACGCCGTAACACGTAGATTCAGGCCAGGCAGGTGGTTATCGCTCCCCTGATTGGTCAGAATGAATCGACACCGGCACCGGTGTCGATTTGCATCGACACTGGTGCCGGTGTCGATGCAAATCGACACCGGTGCCGGTGTCGATTCATTCTGACCAATCAGGGGAGTGATACCCACCTGCCTGGCCTGAATCTACGTGTTACGGCGTCATAACCAACGTGGAACGGGGCCTTCTGATTGGTCCGTGGCGCCTGGCTATATGATAATAAAGCTTAACGACCTAGTTAACATAACAATAAGGGTTAACATAATTCTTTGATATAGTATATATAGAAGAAAATTCATTCTACGTTAAAACGGGTGGAAATATACGACATCTGAGTTGACTTAATTTGATAAGTGGGAATGTAGATCTAAACATGTACTTACTAAATGTTAGCGGGGATGGGCTTCTGTCCGTACTGGTCTAGTGTAGGCTCCTGGCGCAAGGCGTACTGTGGGACGGACAATTAAGTCAACCACAGTCAGAACAGGTGAACTGATTGCAAGACAACATCATCGACAAATCAAGGTCTCATGTATTGGAAATGCTTGTATAGTAACGATAGAATGTTGTTTAGAAAAGATTTAAATACTGACCTTCCATGAGGAGGTGATGCTGGGGCGTATGTGCCTCACTGCGTACCCTGTGAAGTGGAAGTCTGCAGGGAGAAAAATGTGAAAGAGGACATCATTACTTAATTTCTTGGTGACGCCTCGGGACCGAAGGCAATTTCATCATACTTCCATGCATAAAAGACAATGTCTCAAGTATTCCAAATTTAATAAGCTATCCAATTCATATATTAGTATATGAAAGTTGTTAACGTTATACTAACCTTTAGGGTCATGAGACATTCCCCTGAGCTCAGTTGTCCGTCCCAGCCATGTGGCCCAATCACGCTTCACTTCACTGCTGGAAGGCAAGGAGCCCCGGATTAAATCATAGAATCGGTTTGTATATGATGTGTTTTATCCTTATCTTATTTATCATTTATGTAGGGTAGTCATTTCAGTTTTCAAGAAACTGATTTCTGAGGTTGACGTGCGTATGTCCCAGCAGATTGCAAGGTCGTACAACAGCAGATGTATGAGATAATAGATAATCCTGTTCCACTTTTGGTTGGGGAGAATAATTCAGCATGGAGACAATGGTTCCTACATTATCTTTTATTACGTTACAAACTGTTGTCTAGAATTCTGGACCGAAAGTAAGAAGTAAAGTGAAACTATCCACTTACTCGAGGATGCTGGGATCCACTTTGAATCTCTGGGTCTTCTTCCCGGTGTTGGTTATTCTCTGTAATAGAGAAACGATAACTGTTAACAACCTTACCTCATTTACCACCTACAATAGTTTTGTTGCCTTGCATAGAGCGCTAGAGTAACCTAAAGCGTCACCTTGCAACAAACAAATTAACTGCAGCCACATGCACAAACACCTTCACAAAGTTGATCAGTATTCCGTGCGCTCCTGTATAATCGTTTAGCCCAAAGCGGTGTTAAAGGATTGGTGTAGAGTTTCTCAAGGCATGTTTTGGGTAATCAGAATGTTAAACAAAGTGTCCTTGTTGCCACCTGAAACCGATGACATTTTGACATTGGAATAAGCTTAGCGTTCCAAACAACGCGATTCGTTATCTTAATACTACGTAGTTTGCAATGAAGGCTTTCTCCGATGACTCGTGATTTCAAATAGCCGCCGTTTTCGTATACCATTTTGTCATGTCTTTGGTACTTTCCCTGCACTTCCTTCCTTAAAGAATGACGCCATTACACCTGTTGTCCCCTGTACAGGTACACCTTTGCGTCTGTGCGCCGTTCCGTCTGGATGCACTTGACTGAGAGAACATACTGACCGCTTTCAATAACGAGTGTCTTAAGCCTTCAGAAAGGCAAACCTTGCATCCTGTCTTGTAAAAATAGCAGAGGTTAAACCCACACAGTGGAAAGAAGGTTATGTGTGGGAGGGTGGCATTGTTTTATACTAAAAGTATTATTCTTCATAACATACCAGCAGCATAACACTTTGGGAGGGGGTAACGTTTACGTGGCACTGGGAGAGTGGATAGAATTACAACAACTGAAACCTGTTTGGCGGATGAGAGAGTAAAATGCAGCCATTGTCCACAAGGAAACCTGCAATCTATGCTTGAGCGACGATGACTGTGTATGACAAGTGCTAGAGTGGTTTTAACAAGAGGCCGGGTACAAATACAAGTCCTGTACTACACAACTTTGATACGCCTTCTGACTGAACGTATTCGAGCAATGGAATGTCTTGTACGAGAGAGTTTGCAGCATTTGATTGTTCGATTCGTGTTTTAAAGTTCGTGTCGCGACAGTGCGTGCTTGGAACGGGTTCAAGCGAGTAATTGCAGGGTAAATGTGCACCACACAGTGCCACATACCTGAACAAAACAGGCGTTTCCCCGACCCCCGAAAACCGTCTATTTGGTCATGGCGCCGTTATTGACGTCTATGACATGGCGTCTATGGTTTCACAACAGGCAATTGCCTATACAAGCAGTGAGTTTCCCGGTGTGTTTACTCAGGGTAAACTTAGTAACGTAAGTCTGATGACCCAATTAAAGCAAATCCCACAGTAAGATCGTTTGTCTGAATATCTTCGACCCGTTGCCAGGGATCTATATTAGGTATCCCTTATCTTTCTGATCGCATCTGAGACATTTTTGCTTAACAACCGTACCGTCCTGTGCTGTATTGTTGTGCCTATACAGGTGTTGCTATTGTACATCATACAGGTAAACAGGACAGGTGAGATAGGTGTGCTGATCACAGTAATAGCCGTCAGAAATCGATAAAACAAGCCATAAAAACGCACGTCACAGCTTCTATTGAGCGTCCTCATAACAAAAGAGTCCTCAGTCCTAGATTGTTTAATTAGACTGATTTGTTTGTGAAGGGGGCGTGGAGTGGGTAAAGACTAATAATTGGGACAAACACAAAGACAACCCTAAGTGTCACGTCTCGTCCATCTAGAATAACCTGCTATAGAATAACCACAAACGATATAGTTTAACTAGTGTCTAGGATGACTTGTTGGCATAACAACAATACTATTTTCAGCATGTGACTGTTCTAATTCTTCAAAAATGTTTCTTACATACAACAATGGCAATAGTACTAGTAACAAATCACCACAACAGATAGTAGCCAGAGTCCCCAGACAGAATGTTATCTTAGTCTTATTCTTTCCTCAGTCGATATACTTTTTGCCGTTTTAGAATGACACAGACAGAAAGTTCGGAGTTACATACATTACATAAAAATGCTGCAGTTCAGTTAAAATGCTGCAGGCATCGCTTAATTGGTGTCATACTTAATATGGCAGTTTTTTTCAAGGTGTGCGGCCTTATGGAATGAAGAAAACTGTACTGGGTGAACAGACAAATCTTTCCGTCCGTAATTTCTCGCCTGTATACTTGCTGAAAAGAGTCTGTCACGAACACCATTATGAACTCTCGGACTCCCACTGACTTTTGGCGCTAAAAAGCTGACGACAGACGCAACCCATACTAGGCCCCTGCCCTCGGGTTAAAATTAAAATAAATGACTGTCGGCCTGCCAGTTACCATAGATAACGCCATGGTAACCACAGTCTAAGGAGTACACAACACAAACGTGGACTTAGTGTTTTTGAAGGGTGCTTGAGGTTTATTCATGAGTGTGCCAGGTATACAATAGTCTGGGTAAGAAACTAGGGTATGTTACCAAGACGGTTTATCCATAGGAAATAAGAAACAATCTTCAAGTCTATACCATGAGAGGTTTGTTTATATGATATATCAACTCTCGATCGTTGTCTCAGACCAAGAACATGGGAAACCTTGTTGCAAATTCACTGACTTATTCGTACAGCAATGAAGCCAAAACTGGTCATACTTCGTCAGATGATACACATCGCTAAGTAGCATTTCATTTCTATGTAAAAATGGCACGGTCATCAAATGATTATTCTCGTTGAGATGTTAATTGCGAAATTACTTGACAGAGACGTGATTATATATATTTAGTTGCTGCATACTTACCAGGCCGGACATGGTTTTGTTGGGCGGATGTTGCAGCGTTGTTGTAGCGTTACTGAAGTCAACTGGGTACAAACAGAACAACATGTATCTAAATTAACATTGTACGTTCTAAACAAAAGAATGATATTCCTAAGTACACATTTGCAAGTGTTTGCTGAAGGTTTGGTTTCTCTCTAACCATGGTACAAAATGGCAAAACGCCAGTGTTTTATTAGTATCATTCTACTAAAGCTATAACGCCGCACTGAAAAACAAGACACATACTAGCATAATATTTTGAAATGTTGCCAAGGTGTTCACGGTAAATCATTTTCTACCACGATCCTCACAGGTAAAGTTTCTAATGGAAGTGACGGCATGTCGAGTGGGAAAGCAAATACATGCCCATATGGTCCAGTCAAAACATCTTTCTAAACAACATCACTAGATTTAAAAACATGGGTTTTAATGTTGTTTTGTACGTTGATAAAACGTTGGTAAGGCATTTGTTATCATGACAATATGTTCATGGTTTCTACTTCTTTTCCTAAACTATATTTTTCATTTGCCCACCTGGCCCGATATCAGTGGTGGTTCTGCAGTGCTCGTCCGGCAGCCTGTGTCCGGCTGTGTCCATGTCCATTCTGCGGATGGTGGGCAGTTTTGGGTGGTATATTCCCTCCTTCACCGAGGACAACATAACCCTCTGCAGGGAAGGGTAGCGGAAGAACATATCGGGCTGGGACCGAAGGCCCGGCGGCGCTGAGCGGTAGCGAACATCGGCGACAGCAGCCATCACGATATACTGTAGACGTTTGTACTTCTGAAGCTCCGCTGACAAATATCTTACACCATGAGATTATGTCGAAGAAGTCTTGACCGTAAAGCGTTGGCAGTTCTTACGAAGTATCTTCAGCCGGCTGCCTGAATCACAGACCACTGCTAATCCCAGCTGCTGATCGCTTGAAAGTGTCCCTCAAATAAATGTTTGCAACCAAACAAAAGCCGGGTGAAAAATTAGATCGCGCCTCACAATGCCGGCCGGCGCAACACTACCTATTGAGACCCCAGACGCCGTGTCCATGGCAACAGTGACATGTGATCGTCCGGCCTTTGACAGGACGTCTATGAGCCAACCGCTGCCTTTATTCTCCAGGCGATCTGACTTTCGACCCCAACAGAAAGAACGTGTCACCTCTTCAAAAACACGGTTACTATTTATGATGGGTGAAGAAATAAATAGTGTTAACTTTCCAAATTGAATAATGTTTCGCGGTGGTGGTGGTGGACATTTCCTCAACTCCAAACATCATTTGTTCGTATATGTACACAAAAGGTGTATTTTGGAAGCATAGATTACGTAATGTTCAGACAGATACTTCGAATGGAAGTAAACTTTACTGACCTGCTGCGGGCTTGTCTGACCTCACTTTTCTTCAAGTCTAACGTCATCTCCGTCAGACTGCAAAGCTAGAAATGTTAAATATTTGAAGGACATGCAGCCACTCCCTCATTGGCCGAACCGCTAATTGCCATGCTAATTGTGATGGACAGTAAAGAATACTTCTATAGTGGCCACCTGTTTACCCAGGCCTCGTTTTTGAAAGTGATTGAGTGGTCACTATTGTACGTTGTTTGATATCTTAACAGGACCAGACACTATGTGATGACTTGCACTTCTAACCAGATCCCCTGACTAGTACTATCTTCTCCCCGCACACCTTTCGTGGTTTGGAAGTCAGAAGAGGTGACTACTGAGAATAAGGTGGGCATTTTTACCTTACATTAAAAGGAAAGCTTGTATTATAGAATCAACCAATACATTAATCTAACGTAAACATTCAGACCTCAGTCTGCCACTGACAGCCGTGGTGTTCACATCGGTGGAGGCCTGGTGAAGATAGTTTAGCCAAGTACAAGTCACTCTTCAAAACACCTTTGAAATGCATGGGCAATGGTCTAACGGTATAAGGCATCCAACTATTACTCTCCAAGCAGAGGTTGAATCGCGCAGATATAGTAGTAGTCGGAAAAATTAACACGGGCGCTCTTCGTGTAATTTTTCCGACTACTACTATATCTCCGCGATTCAACCTCTGCTTGGAGAGTATGCAACTATTAAATGACAACATTGGCTCCCCATGCTCTGTCTGACAGTGTCAGACATTGGCTGCCGTTAGTTACACGTAAATGTTACAAAGCGTCAGCCCACACTGGTTTCTTAGACTACTAAACATGCGCCATAAATGCAAGCCATATTTCTTGACACACAACTATCACAGCTTATTCACCTATGATTAAATTTTCAAATTGTATATAGACACAATCAGACACTTCGATGCAACTTTGGCTGGGCTCAATTGGAAAATTGAAATTCGAACACAAGGCTGTTTTTCTTACTCTCCAAGTAGAGGTTGAGTCGCGTAGATATAGTAGTAGTCGGAAGAGGAGCGGCGGTGTAATTTTTCCGACTACTAGTACTACTATATCTACGCGACTCAACCTCTGCTTGGAGAGTAGGTAATGTTGTCTTCATGTCTTTACCTTTTTACAATTGTCTGTTATTTTGCTTTACAATTTTACTCCAAGAACCAGCATAGAAAAATAGTTTGATCTTTTTCGAAGAGTTTGACCAGTATTAACGTTATGTAACCTGTTTCTCGCGGCCACTTTTTTATCGGTTGACAGGTCAGGATTTGTATATGTTTATTAACGTTATGTATTAACGGGGGTCAAGACAACTGTTATATGTTTATGTAGTTATAGGGTTCAATTCAAACACGACAAAGGTCACAATGGGGAGCACTTTATCGCCTAGGGAAAAACTGAGGGTTCCACTCTTTCACATCCTAAATAGTGTGTCAAAACGGCGAGTCAGAAAAACGTTACACTTTTCCATCCCCCAACTTCTGCTCGGAGATCAATGAAAGGGGGCGGAAGGTTCTTTGATTCTTATTGGCTGATCTACAGACCTTACGAGTATTGTTTGGCCTATGAATAGCCTAACCAGACACCTGTCAACCATTACAACCGGTGTGCCAGGTACTGCCGGGCGGGTCACGGTGTGCGTACATTGGCGGCACGGACTGTAGTATTAAAGGTAAGCAGGTGTATTCTTTTAATCAAGAAATTATGTATAAGCTCCCATTTCGTGTTCGGAATCCAAAACTTTGATCATGGACGCCCTGAACGCTTTTTAGTTTTCACTACAAACTGAGTTGTGTGTTGGGCCAAAGTCCAGTTCTCGTTTGCCAGGCCGGGTACCGACCGTAAGGACATGTGGGTTAAAGTGGTCAAAATCTAGATAGCTATCATTAAAAATATATCGACATGAAAGGTTAGTCTACTTGAACTAGTGTCTGTACCATAAAATCATTTCTTCGATAGGGCAAGACCAACCCAAACCTATCACTAACGTTAACCATTGTTAACATTAACGTTGCATAACGTTGCCAATTTTCTATATACATGGACAGCTTCTTGTGTTATGCTACACTACACAACACAACCTTCTTGACAAAGGTAACTACTAGGGTGGCAGCCCTACCGAAAGAAGAACTACTACTGTGCTGGTAATTTTGTCCACTCCCACCCTTTTGAATCTTGTGACCACTAGTTTGGCTGTCCGGCCAACGCACACATGATATGTTTAACGTCGTTACTACCAGTATGACGCACACTCACGTCTACTGAAGGAACTAGGAAAGTATCAAATAACAATACGCCAGAAAAAGTAAGAAATTCTCCAAAGCAAGTTAAAAAATGACGGAATTTATATTTTATTAATTTCAAGTCTTAGTTTCGTGATGTTTCATATCAAATATAATGTTCTTCGTCTGTTTAGCTATCTATCTCCCTCCTGATTAACAAGAATGGTACATTCCTGTTCATTCATTTTCATCACTTCCGGGTCAGAGGTCACAGGTGTCAGACCGGTGCGTGTGTCACCGTGAGCGGGGTGGGGCGTGACAAGGTGTATAATGGATCTCCACAGGTAGACATAAAACAATGTAGAAAGCTGTAATGTACCCCCCCGGGGACTTCACCTGCTAATGCCGATTGTACAACAGTGCCTAGACAGTGCCACGACAACTTCTGGACTCTTCCAAGAGGTTGGTATCCTTCGTAGCATAGTTGTTGGTAGATCCATAGTAGCAAAAGAGAAGGCATGGTTACGTGGACGTTTGTGACAAAGAAAGCTGTCTAAGCTTACAGAATGACCGATAGAGCGAGTGACATGACAGCGTTGTGTAAATGTCCAACGTTACTGTAGTTCTCGATCCAACGGACGATTCGAGAATGTTTTTGAGTTTTGACTTTGAGGGATGTTCGAACTCAGGACCACTCAGGTGACGTTAGATATGTCCTAATTTTTCTGGGTCTCGGTCCAATTATTTAGCTAGATGGAAGATCTATGGTTGCGTGACGGAGCAAATAGATTCATGGTTGAAGTAGTCGACAGAATATGTCTGATTTAGATGGATGGATGACCCCACTGAATGTTGTATAAGACCATGGCCGGGTCGAGGTCTGGATATAAATAAAGTAATTTGTTTGTTCGTGAGCAAGGTCCAAGTGCTCTTGGCAGGGAGGTTACACAAATGTATATCCATATATGACTATATAAACTTCTTTGGTGAAAGTAGGGCGGGCACCAGTTCTGAAAAAATTGTCTACATTCACTATTAATCTGGCAATCCAAGAGGGCCATTATAATCATGAGTTTTTGGCCTTGAATTAACTTGCTATTGGAAAGATTTTGGCAAGGAATACATTGAAGTGTACTACTTTATGAGCACCAAGCAAACTGGACAACAAATGTTAATGATAAGTTTTCATATCAAGATAATTAATTATACAGTCTTCATAGTTGCACCGATATCCACCCCCACCCTTGATTGATTACTCTGAATTCATTTACTTTCAGTTCACCCTGGTTTTACAGTTGTATTTATTCTTTTTTTTTTATGTCTAAACAAGTCTGCAATACAGTAGTAGTAGTACAATGGAGCCATATGAATTCCTTGTGGATCACCAGGGCGTCAGGACCTGCCAAAATGTGAAAATAAAACCACAAAGTTTCAAGATTTATAGTACATGGCTGTGACAGTTACAGGTATCCAGAATATCTGCATATTAATGAGCACAAACTCCATTTTTTCAAGGTAACCATGAAGCCATTAATCAATGGGAATTGTGGGAATTCTACATTTGCAGGGCATGCCACTTCTACTTTCCAGAAAGGAATGTTAATCATGTTGATTTAGGGAGTGGGGTAGAGCCAGTAGGCATACTGGTGTTGTCATTGGAAACTTGCCTGGTACTGTTTTATTGACTGATCTCCAGTAAATGCTAAACTTTCCAAGTTCTGCAAAAAGGAGGAAGTAAATCAAGAACATTTAATTTGTTATTGTCTAACTGTTATGTTTCTTATGATGCAGACTACAATTTACAAAGAGAAGGCTATTGCATAAACAGCCTCATAAAATTGACAGATACATAAAATATTCATGAATGACTTGACTTATTTTACCTTTTTGCCTTAGAGTGCTAGATACAGATCGCCTATTGTGTGATGTATAAAATGTTTTAGAAACTAGCTAGAAACGCAAATATATTTTGACCTCATGTTGTTCAACATTCCCACAGAACACAGTCAACCCAAGAAGTTCAGATATAAAGTAGTAAACCACCGGTTCAGAGATTCTTCTGTGTACATCAGCAAGGCAGAGCCTATGCTGAATGTTCACTAGTATAGAGGAATATGGCCAGTTTTGAGGTGTATAAGTTCATTGAGTTGGATTGCGATGCTTGTTCAGCAGGCATTACGTTAGATTTGTTCAACCTCCTTGATTTGTTACCATCTACTACTGTGCATTAGCATCATGTAACAAACATAACAGTTACTGTACTATTCAATTTACAGTACTGTCTTTCCTAAGAATTCACCTGTCGTGCCTTTTCTTTCAGAAATGTGTGAAAACAAGTCAGGAGCAAGAGATGGAAGGCTCAGATTGATGCATGATGGGAAGCATTATGACGTCACTGAGTTTGCGCAGCGCCACCCGGGAGGGAAGCTGGTATTGCAGAGATATCAAGGTCAAGATGTTACAGCAGTCATGAAGGTGATGATGAAAGATGTATCACTGAAAAGTTGTCAAAACTAATATCAATAGTTTATTCTTGGCTCCTGTTGCTAGAGTGACAATCATTTTTTGTTCTTGATGTATATTGATTATGCATATTGATGTACATAATTAATTTAATGTTTGTTCTTTTAACATAAGCTCGACGCTCAAAATAAAGCAAAGTATTTTTTCCAGGGCCCTCTTCACAGACACTCCCCAGCAGCATACTCCATGCTGTCGCAGTACTGTGTAGAGGAGATAGGAGGAGCTGCTGATTCTAACGGCAATGTCAAGTTACACCATAGAGAGGTAAAAACATTCTTACAGGATTTGATAATACAAATGTAGCACCTTTAATGTAAAATGCACAGACACAAAAGTCGTAAATTCATGACTGAAGAATGTGGTACCAGGCACATAATGGAACCCATTATGATATCGTTGATGATATAATGGAACCCAGATAATATTTGATGTCATCAGTATTATGCATGGTCTTTCCATATAAAAATTGAGATTCGTCACTATAGAGTTACCATATTGCTTTACATAGAAGTGATACTAGGTTTACGTTTTTTAATCCACAAAACATACAGTTTAACACAAGCATTTGTTATTATCCCAAACAATGAAAATGTTACTATTGTCTCTAGTATTCTTTTGTTTGTGTGCAAAACACGTATAGGAAGTCAGCATTGTTACTTTGTAGCGACTGATTTATGTTTTGAATTATTAAAAAGCTGCTGTTGCTGTGCCCCGCGTGATGACGTACATGTTGATTGGGCTTGGTTATTAAAAGTGTTTTGGAGCAATATCGTGTTATCTCTTGCGGGATCAACCACAATTATGAATTTATTCTCCAAGCAATATTCACTCTTGGAGAAGGTGTACATGTATTTGTCACTTATATAGTACCTATACATATGTAGCTTCTATTGATGGCTAGAAATGAAACAATTCTTTAAAAACAATGTTTTTTTACTGTTGTTGTTGTAGACTTTCTACTGCTATGTCTTAATTGGTTAACAGAAACATAACATACAATTGATTAATTTGTCATATTGTCCAATTCATGGAAACTTCTTTGATGTAATATTAATAATAAGAATACTTAGAAAGCTGAATATGTTTCTTTGATCACCCACGATCCTGTCAACCCTAACCATAACCCTGAGGATAATCCTGTAAAATGGTAATGAAAATAAGACTTATTTACAGTTCTTCAGCAAGAATGACAAAAGATTGATGCTTAAAAAAAGCATGTCGTGGCCGGGATTGAAACCCCGACCTTCCACATTTTATGCTTTTAAGGCTAATTAGCTTGTTAGGCTAATTGACCACTGATGCTTTGATTGGCTATTTACTGATTGAAAGTCATTCTGTAAGCTCTGTCAATAAGACTTTCTTTGCATTATTGACAGAATAGCCATACTGTTTGTGTATTGATATGAGTCCTTTGTATTTTTTAATATTCTATACTGTTATTTTGTATTTTGTTCAGAATGGCAGACACCAAGAAGATCTACAACACGGCAGCTCCAAAGTAACCAATGGCAGAATGCCTTCCGTTGGCTGCAGTAACAGACAAAGGGAGATAGAGGTAATGAAAAAGTGAACGTGGTTGTGTGAATGAATTGACATGTTTGAATGCAAATTCATGGAATGGATTTGTTGGTGTTACCTTTACGGCATTAGTTAATAATTAATAATTGCTAAGTTGTGATAGATCTCACTGGAAGCAGAACTTTGTTAATGCTTCAACTCTAGGAGTATGACTATGTATGTATGTATGTAAGTTGTAACATTAAGTTTATGTATTCTGTATTATACATTTATGAGTATTGTAGTGAGTATCCATTGTTGTTTAGTTCCTTTGCATAGAGTCATAGTCTGTATACTAAAAGTACACTGACTGACAGTAGTACAATGTAGAAGGTCTTTGTAGTAAACCAGGCACACCTCGATCAGTACACTGTAATGTTGTACAGTTAGTTCAAGCTGTGTATAAGATGTAAGATGCATTGTAAAGTTTGATCCACTCCACCATGAAGGACCCCTACTCTTTTCGATAAGTGTTGTGGGTACTTTAGTGTGGTCGAGGAGTGGCTCTCCTCAGAGAAGTGGCCTCTTTCTTAATGTTACATCCAAGACGATGCCCTTAACTGGGGCTAGGTACTCATTTTCACCTAAATAGATGTAAAGTGCCTTTCCCAAGGGCCTATAAGGGCCCATAAGGGATTCAAACCCAGAACCTTTAGATTGTAGGTCAACAACCCTAAACACAAGACTGCCTTGCCACCTGTACTTTACTTTGGCTAATACTATGGTTCACTTTGCACCACAGAGTCTCATCGACTGGAACAAACCACTGCTGGGGCAGGTGGGTCAGCTTGGTGACCTGTACGACGAGTGGGTTCACTATCCCGTGGAGAAACCGTACCGACTCTTCAGCTCGGAGGTGTGCGAGTTCTTCTCTCGCTGCCCGTGGTTCCTGGTGCCAACGCTGTGGTTGCCGCTCGTGGTGTACTTCGCCTTCACGAGCGTCGTGGAGTTACGGCAGGGTCAAGTGCAGGTCTTCACTCAAACATGCAGTGGTCAGTCTTCTTACCTTCTTAGATGTTTTCAGTGCTGTTTGTGTGTGTGTTTGTCTGTGACTGTATGTTTGTGGACAGAGTAACATGAAAAACAGTGAATAGATCCGTATAATATTTTTTCAAGTTGGTATGTGTTGGGAAAATGAAGGTCAAGTTCGATAATGGGCATCAGAGTGGCTATTTGTTGTAAGTTATTAATTAAAAGATCAGAAAATTTGCATGCCAGTCATGATCAATGGGATTTTGAGGAATTGTTATACAAGAACTATGTGTCTAATCTTTAATTGCAAATTATTGTTCATTGCGAATAAATATGATTGCAACAACAATTTTATTAAGTCAAGCAAATCATCATTGAAAAAAAGTTGCATTGTAATGTTTGATTTTTCTTGTTTTCTTTAGCCTTAAAGTTCACAGCACCAGTGTCCCTGTTCCCTGTGGTGTTTGCTGCTGGTGTGATGTTGTGGACCTTCTGGGAGTACTGTTTACATCGATTCCTGTTCCATTCCAAAGCTGTGACCAGCTCACCCGGACTCATCATCGCACACTTCTTACTACATGGACAACATCATAAGGTGGGCTACAGCTGTTTTCAAGTATTTGTTACTTTACTTTACTTTATTCAGTATGCAACATGGGCAATACAAAGTGGGCACATAGGCAGCAAGGCTGATAGGCGTGACCACATGTGTTTGTTTGTTTCACATGATTGGTAACTGTCTTAAGGCATAGCACACCAGTTTTGTATGTACATGTACATGTTGCATAAGACTAGACTGTAAGGTTTGATCACACTGGTATGGACCAATTGGATGGATCTCTGCTACTTTTTGCCACAAAAGTGCAAGTGCTTTTAATCCAAATCTTCTCTCCCTCTCTTTCTGCTAGGATTGGGCACTGCATTTATGTGGCTCTTTTTCTGTTACTTGCAAACTATCTTCTGCCACCATTTCATCCTCACCATTAGTTTGCGTGGCCAGGTTTAAAAAAAAAAGTTTCTTGTTTGAAAAGTGTGGTGGATTCTTTAATATGCTTACATTGTGGCTCTCGTCAAACATCGGGACTTCCAAGAGGATCTGTCAGTGACAGCATCCATCTCACTGTGTTTTTCATTGCCTTTTCCAGGTGCCATTTGACCCTGGTCGCCTGGTGTTCCCCCCCGTGCCTTGTTCCGTGTTTGTGACGCTATTTTACGTGCTGTACTCCCTGCTGCTGCCCCGCGCCCTGGTGCACGCCCTGGTGTCCGGGAAGCTGTGCGGGTACGTGTGCTACGACCTGACCCACTACTACCTGCACCACGGATCACCCAGAGAGGACTCCTACTTCCACAGACTGAAGTCCTACCATGCCAAACATCACTTCGTACACCAGGAGACAGGTGAGATGGCATGGACGTACACTGTGTTAGCATGTTCACCTCTGGGAAAAAGGTTCACCCCCAATGGGTTTACTGTTTTGGGTGTTGTCAGACTATAACTCAAGACAATTTTGATGGATTTTTATGAATTTTGGTACAGTATTTGGATAATAATTGAGGTCCCAAGGGTGATTTTGCCCCCCCCCTCCCTAGCATTTGTTTCAGGTACTGCAGTATTGAAAGGTAAACACCCCATTATCCTGAAAGTAGTGTGATATAGTCCATGGATCAGCTGTCCCAGAAGAATGACCCCTCTTATGGGTGGGAGATGGCTAGATAGATTATGGTGAGAAGGGAAGGAGAGGAGCACTTTAATATATCTGTGATGACTTGGGCTATGACAAAGAGATTGATCTATTACCTACTACATGTAGTACTTTGTTATAGCATCATATTTCTTATTTTCTTTTGACAGGTTTTGGAATTTCTAGCAGGTTCTGGGATCGTCCGTTCGGAACGCTGATTCCAGGCTCCTGAGGAGAGATTTGTGAGTGTCCAGTAAAGGCTGCTCCATTGAACAGTTCAGGGGGGAAGTCAAAACACTTTTGGACACCCTAAACATTTTATTTCATCACCATCTCTTCACGTATGAAATGGTTTGACCCTACAAGGGGGTCTATACTGAAGTTCAGGGTTTCATATGTGTTCAAACATGTCAGGGATAAGGTGTGATGTAAATGATACTGGAGGTTTTAGGAAAACCAGACAGCAAGCCAAACATACTTACAATTCTCCAAGTATCATATTACACCACTTTTGCCTTACATGCTGCCATTTTTCAATATTCACATAGGTACAGATGCACACCAAGACAAACAAACAAATGCACTAACTGATGACAATACGTCCATTCTAATGGAAGTAAACAGAAACAATATAGACGTGTGAAAGAGTGTTGGGATAAAAAGAAAAATCTAAAGCATTTTCAACCCACCTGAATTCTCAATGGAAGTAGCCTTCTGGACAATCAGAGTATGCTGCATATCATACAGTTAGATATACTGTAAAGATTAATTGCTCTACAATTGAACAGGCTGCAGTAATAAGTGCCCTTAATTCACAAAATGAATGTACATATCATTATCTATTTTACAGCATAGATAAATTATAAGAGTTCACATATCCATCCTCACAATATATATTATATATCAACAGTAGCAATAGTATTGTGAGCTGATTTGTAGCTAAAATGTATTTTGATATTTACAGTCAGACCCTGTACAAGTGACCACCTCTACATGGATAATTTTTCCCTTTGACACAAGCATTAAAAATGCTGTCTAAAGTGACCACCTGTCCATATAGATCAGTGCCCTGAGTGGTCCTCTTGTGCAGTTTTGACTGCATATGTTTAGAGGGTGCAAGCTTCAGTGTTTGTTACCTGTGATGGATGCAGGCCCCATTTTAGGGGCATTAAATTTCATAGTGCTGTGGATTGTATAACTAGGTGGAGATGCTGTATAGTTCTGGGTTGTAGGATCTTTTGTCGCTTGCTTCTGTGTGATGAAAATGTATGTACTGTTAGGCTTCCCTAACTTGATTATATGGATGACATCTACCTGTGCATCAATCTCATCTATTTCCCTCCCCAAAATTGCAACCATACTGTGCCCAGGGCGTGTCATCCATGTAATCAATTCAGTTTGGCCTTACAGAAACTGACAATCATATCAGGTGTAGGGTTGTGTTACATTGTTTGGTTAGAATAGAAAAGGTTCATACAGACAAGAACACCTTATTTGTTTATACAGCAATGATATAAAGTGATGACAAATGTATTTTCAAAATACAATGGCTTTTTTCTAGGGTATTACAATTGCTGGTGTGTATGTGTTGTGTTTGTTAACTTTTCATGGAAACTATTACATGTATATACATTCCTTATCTACTAGTATTTACTTTATTGCTTCAAATCAAGGCTTGGTATGTGTATTTTTGCTACCCCAAAGATATAAAGACCCAAACCTCTGTAGATTTGAAAGTATTTTTGTAGAGGACAAAACTATTTGTTATTTTCCTATGAAGTAAGGTTATAGAAACACTGTGAATTTTGACTGTGTATTTATACCTACTGTAAAATCTAGTTACCTTTGAAGAATAGAATGAGAAGATCAGATAAAACCTGGACTGCTGCGTGTCTATGGACAGCTGATGTGATCTAAGAAATTAACTTACTGTGGCCTTACAATGTATATCTGTATCATTAGTGATACCTATTTTCTACCAGACCTCCCTGGAGGAATCACACATTCCTGTCAAGCGTTGTGCTAATCCTCATATCATGGTCCCCCTATACTGTACACCTGCTTGACTAGGATGTCTGGTAGAGACTACAGTAATTGTCACACACCTGTGCCTTTCATTGACTACACTTGGTAAGAGTGTCTTATTGACTGGTGTTAAGTAACCAATCCTTTTTCTCCTAAGGGTTCTGAAAATCCAGACTTGTGTGCCACATTCAACAACTGCAACAAGAAATTAAAAGCTACATGGTAGCTTGCTCATTAAACATTTAGAGATATTCGAAATTTGTGAACAGCTATCAATTGGCTGTCTATACCTCTACTGTTATTATAGTTGTACATAAAGGTTGCCAACTGAACTTCATGAAACATGGGGAGAGTTAAGCTGGTTGCTTAGACATTTTTTTTTGCAAAAGTAGGTAATCAGTAGCATCTGTTATCTACTGTTTGGTCACACTGCAGTAAAAGCTACAAGGGGGTGTAAAACTACAAAGATGCCTGTCTATTCATTCCTTACATTTTGAAATTACATGTATCAGAGAAACTTGCTCTTGTTGAAGGTGTCAAAGAACTTTTATTGTGCACAAGTACAAACATTTGAGCTGGTGTTTGTCACAGTATTGTTGTTTCTACACCAGTGTCATTGGAGGGGGATGTGTGATATGGTGAATAAAACAGCAGTTTCTTTGTCTCTTGCAAGGAACTCAAGTGTGATAACTTTATTACAAAAAGTGACTAAGGAATTGACAAAATAAAGCAGGGCTATAGCTAGCTTGAATTTTTTTCATCATCTCAATTCCCATTGATGGAAAAATCTCATTTTTTCTGTCATAAT
Organism: Branchiostoma floridae x Branchiostoma belcheri; assembly: GCA_019207045.1. NCBI lineage: Eukaryota > Metazoa > Chordata > Leptocardii > Amphioxiformes > Branchiostomatidae > Branchiostoma > Branchiostoma floridae x Branchiostoma belcheri. The sequence continues at coordinate 8,019,500 of CM033028.1, forward strand.
GTTAAATGTCATTCTTCAATTTTCCAGCTGGTGTTTGGGCATGATTTCTTCAAATTTCTAAATCTCTTACAAAACAATTTTTTTTCCATTTTTCCAAATTTGTTGAATGACGGGTGTTGGCCAGAGCCCTGCCATGAATGTTAGCTTTTAAAGGGTATGATGTCTATCATTATTCTAGAGGTATAAGTTTGTCTATAGCCTGTAAACCATTGCAAAAGTGACAACATGAAAAGATAGCATCATGGTTAGCTACGTCTTCCTCTGATGATGATATTTGTGCCAGCACTAAATTTCAGAGGAATGTAACCATCCTTGTTGGCCATAACAACAATAAAATCTCCCTTACAGAATAATTCCACTGTTCTTAGTCCAAATGCTGCCTCAACCACCTCCAGTTTCAGCATGCCTTTATCTAGTAAAAAAGCCTTTACAATCTTCTCAGATAATTTGGAATCTTCATATGTAATATGTACAACTTCAGCATTTTCTAGACCAGGATATTCTGGATGTTGTTGGACATTACTTGTGTGTTGGGATATTCTGGAGTAGGCAACAAGGCTTTGCTTTATTCTTGTTATCTTCTCTATCTGTTGCTTCATCTCCCCTTCTAATGACTCCACAACATGTAAGGTGTCCATGAGGCTAGTAGGGAGTTTTGAATCTGTTGTTGTTGTATGTATACTTTGATGCTTTGAGTTTGTCACTCCTTCAATCCCTTCTGAAGAGTGCTGTAGTGATTTTGAACCAGCAGCTAAATTGTGTGAAGCCAAGTCTTCTGCTCCCAAGCATTCTGATGTGTTTCTTCTTGCACCCAGCACCAACAGGTCTCTTCCAAGTGCTTGTTGTGGTATGTTGGTTACGTCTTGTAGCAGGGGACTCTGTGTTTTGTCTTGTGAGCTGCTTGTCTGCGCCTCTGTCCTGTGCAGTTCCTGACCACATGTGATCAGTGAAGGGAGAACCCCACCACTGGGCAGCCTCAGCTGAGACAATTCTACCTTCTCCTCTTTTGGCGACATGTTCTGAATATCCTTAAGCTCAAAACATCTGGATTGGAAAGAAAGGTGAAAAACTATGAAGATCATTAAACCTCACATTTTTGTTGATTCAAAATCCTTGAACATAACCAGAAAACCGACTTGGCTTTAACACAGCAGTTCTGTACAGAAGTTGTATAAATAGGACTGTAAGGTCGGAACCACTCACACTGGGATGGACCCCTAATCTTGTTTGTTAAGTGTGGTGAGATCTTTAGCATGGTCAAGGTGTGGCTGTCCACATACACTGGACCTGTGGCATTATGTCCCGGTTATCTTAACTGGAGGCAGGGCTCTAGCCAGCGTCCGTTTTTCCGTCAATTGACGGAAATTTGCTGCGTCTGACGGAAAATTTTTTAAACAAATCCGTCAACCTTGACGGACAAAAATCCTTGGTGGAAGCTACAGGCGGCTTGGGGACGCCATCCACAGCCGTAAAAGCCACACACTGTTTGTTTTTCTATTGTTATGATTGTTGACAATGTGTGTCGGCACCCTTTCGCATACGATAATCTCATTAAAACCCGTTTTACAAGGTCTCAGTTCAGTCCTTCTAATTAATTTTTGCGGTTTTCGCAACGATTTGTAATTGGCTGACGGAAAAAAATTTCGAGCTGGCTAAAGCCCTGACTGGAGGTACTCATTTTCACCTGAGCTTAGTAAGGAAATATATTGTGGGTGCAAAGTGTGTCTTTGGGACTTGCTAGGGATTCAATTTCATTCAAACCTAGAACCTTTAGATTTGAAGTCACAACCCTAACCACAAGACCACCTTGCCACCATACGTAACTCACCTGAGCTTGAGTTGGTACATCTCTTGAGTAGATGTTGGAAGTAGAGCTGAGAATTGCTGCTCCATGGGCTTCCCTACCATGGCAACCACACACCCCTGGTCTGGCATATGAATCCCTGTGAACAATGTCAAGAGTACAAGGTTAGACAGATCACCAACAAAACAATCACGGCACCTACACACTTAACACGACACCTACACTACAATGCTATATGACATTACAAGCGCCTGGTACATAGCCTGAGCATTGTTGTGGCAAGCTCTAATTGTGTACCTTTATATATAATGACCTGACATAACTGTCATCCTGGCTCTTAACTACAACATCATCATACCCGAGGCAAATCATACTTCTGCCTTACTGTAGATGCACACCAACTCATTACGGTACCTCTGTTTTCATAGAGGTGAAGAAAGATCCATGCCAAGTAGGGAAAAGAAGTTTTTGTTACCTTTTGCCTTGTCCCCATCTGTAAGGGTGATCTCTTGCAGTTTCTTCAATGTTGTACCATCTTGCAGAGAGAAGACCTGGAGGGTGTCGGCTGTGTTACTGCCCACAGTGATGTGACCAGACTTGTGATTGGCTGGACATAAAAAAAACAGAGACATAATAATATCACTGTTAGCCAATCAAACAGACTCATGTTTGTTAATTTACTTATGTTGATCAGTTAGGTGCACTGCTATTGGTTTGTTCTGCCTGCTTATTCTATTGACACCAAAGAAGAGTGGTGGATGTCAACCAAAGCATGAGGTAATCCCTGCACCTTATCCAGTTGTAGAGATAGAAAATATTGGGAAAAGGAGGATAATTTTAGTTTGTCAACAAGTTTTAATCAATAAATGAATGTAACAACAGTGAGGACTCTGTTGGATTTTTTATGCTGACATTCAACCTCAAATAGACACTATTTGACAACGTTATATTATATGAAAGATAATTGTAGAGGGAAGCCCACCAACCTGCAATGAGATCTGGGGTGATGATCTTAGCCAGCCCCACCCTGCTCAGCTCCCTCACACCTGTGCTGTCTACTCTGAATAGCACCAGCTCTGCTGTCTCTTTGACAGCAGGCCTGGGCAGCTGTCTGAACAGCGTAAGAGGGGCTGGCGTATCCCGCCTTGTGGCACACAGGGATGTCAGGTCTATGGGGCCTGATTTTTCAGAGATGTCACATGCAAAACAGGTTATTGTTGAAACTGTACAGGTGTGATGGTCACTGTAGTGAGAAAATGAAAGCTGTACAAAATATAACACTAAGCCTCTACAGGTAAAGTTAAAAGTACATTGTACCTAGATCTAGACACACATTGCATTACAACATATCCACTGGCAGCATTATCCTTCACAGAGCCTTGCCATGGCTTATACATTAGACATTATACCTTTTGGAGGCTCTGCTACACCGGGCTGAGGTTTCCTCTTTTGAGGACATTGCCTCTAACCAGATTACTCAGACAATCAGCTTTACCTAAAGAAAACATTTAGGTGATTGGCTTACTACAAGCTGGTTAGAGGCCACGCCCACAAATGTGGAAACCTTGCCCCAATTTAGCTGAGCCCCCCAAAGTGCAATGTGTAGGCTGCAGGAAATACTCTACATAGGAGAATGACAGGCAGATAATAAGTACTAATAAAAAAGGCCATAAATACCTTACCTGTAGATACTGTTGATGAGACAACTGTATTGGTTCCATCCTCCATACTTGAGTTGCGGATGGGTTCAAATATTTCATTTGATGTGTCAAACATGTCACCTTGACAACAGAGGGTTTCCAGAGGGAGGTCTGTTGTCATAGCAACCAGGTTATTGCCTAATGAGGTCATTGACCTTATGTTCACAGGTGTTTCCATGGCAATGACGGTGGCATCAGCAAGGCTAGGATTGGTCTCTCTGTCCAATTTGTTGAAAACCTGAAAAATAAAGAATTGAATGTTACAAATTAAGATGGTAGTATCATATCCTAACTTAAAACTAGTTACTCAAAAAAATATTTATGTGCACTGCTGGGTATAAAGACTTACCATAAAGTCTACACTTGTTTTCTTCTTTACTGCAGCAATGAGGCATGGATTGTCACCTGGCACCCATACACCTGTGCAGATGTGCCCCCTGTTAGACACATCCAAAACTACAGGCTTGCTGCTGCTCTGTTGGTCTCGGGTTATAACTATTTTGTCTCGAGCCAGAATACAGAGTGTTGGTCTAGAGGGGTGCCACAACAAGCCCTGTGGCAATGGAGAAATATCTGGAAAGATAAATGAATATTTCAAGTAAAAACCTAGATAATTTTCTATTGAATATCAAAAATACAGGAGTACAACAATAAAAAGATGAATTTTAGCCAAACGAAGTTCTTACCTTGATGGGCAACTTTGTCTGATGTTAAATTGGAGGTCTCTGTCCCCTTGACCAGCCACACACTCACCACTTGTCCAGTACTTACAGCCAGATACCTACTCAAAAGGATGGATGTAGGTTTTGTGTTCTATCCGATGAAAGTCAGAGAAATCTATTCACAACAATGTGAGCTACTGTGCTCACAACTTAGGTTGCAGGGGGAAAAAATGTGCTTCAGTTTTCCGAGCAACCCCAGCAAAAAGCTTTCAGCCCAAGCCTTTCTTTTGTTCAAACGCTGACAAGGGCACATCATTTCTAAACAGACACCTGGGTGGTTCCTGTCTTTCAAACTCTAACTAAAAGCAGTTGATGTGTAGTATATATAATATATATTGTACTTCTTTGTTCAATTTGTACTTGTGCTTTAAAAAACCTTTTTACCATGGTCTGTATCAGCTTTGGGATCCTATGTACAGTTATAAAGTACATGTAACGTTACATATACATTTGTAGTAGTAGATGACCTACCTGCAGCCTCTGCTGACCTCAGCACTCCAGGCCACAGCCTTGACCTTCTCCAGCTTTCTCAAGGTTACGGGTTCACCACAGGTCACATGACTGCCCACATGGGTCAGTGGGGTGAGCAGCAGGGCCTGCCCATCCCCCCAGACCACCCCCAGGTCAGGGTGGACAGCATGCTGGAGAGTGTTGATGTTGTTTCTCTGGAGGCTCCCGTAACCAAGCTCCATGGTGGGGTCTTCTCACTCGACGGTGTGCATGGAGGGATCCTGGAAAACGCTTATATTGCAAGGGATCAAATTCAAAACATGTTTGATATAACGTTTATAACGTTATATGACTGATATATATATATATATACTATAACAGTTAACCAAATATCATAAAGTTGTGGACAAAATACTTATTTAGCGTATACTGATCGGTAATTTCAGGTTATGGAAGGTGAATAAATTCTGTCAGGATCTAAATACTTCATGACGAGTTAAACCGTTAAACTGAGTACATAAACGTTACTCGACTCTAGACGAGATGTCCTCTTGCATCTTGTCTCACACATGACTACTACTTTGTGGATTTAACTAAATCCGCGCAGTTCCGTAGATAGTCTGTTAATTGAGGAACTGGTTAACGCTCATAACTTAAAGTTACAGAGTTTGTACGGTACCACAACTAACCCTTTCTCCTGGAGATAACTATTTCTTGTCCGCAACATGTACCTGTGGGCAAAAAAAGCGCGCGAATAAATCTCACCTACGCCCCCTGACCTATGACCTAAAGATATCGATAGCATCCAACCATTTCCCACGTTTCATGATGTTTCAAACCTTGAATATCAAGTTGACTACACAGTGATGATTAGATGTACTTACATTTTAAAGGTCATATCTTAGATCTATTCATCTGCGATTTGTACAGTTAGCATTAACATTGACCTTTACAGGTCGATGCTATCACAAATTGTTCGTCTGCTGTTTGGAGCTGTTTGTCTGATACAGATAATCTCAATTTGAGGTGAATTAGTGGTAAGGTGAGGATTAATTAGGAGATCAACGCCTTCTTACTAGACTTAGCTCATAAAGCGATATGCAAATGATTATTGGTGTGTTTTAGTATCAACTTAGCGGTCGTTCTTACCCGAAAACGAAACAGCTTTTAGGGGAAGGGACATGTGCATATCGTTGTTGTTGTTGTCGATGCCCTTGTTTCTATTTTATTATTTTGTAACGTGAGAAAAGAAAAAAAAAGCCACCAACAATTGCCAAAACAAACGTTGGATGGATGGTGATATAACATTTTATTGCTATGACTGATTTCATAACCACTCCATGCCGTAGTGTTAAACATATGGGCATTGCATATGCTCACTGACACTTGATGATTGTTGATTTATTACTCAGTGAAACCAGTTATTACCACATGATCACTGTGAAAGAACTGTTTTGGTGCTGTGTATGTGTTCACACCTTATCCGCAGTTATTTGAGGTTCCTAAGAAACATGGCAATTTTGGGCCTCCTTGCAGTATTTTCAGGTACTGTAGCATTACAGTAGCCTTGGTGTCATCAGATTTACTTACCAAGCAGAGGTTGGTGGATAAGATCATTTATGTCATACCTGTGACGCGAAAACGTTCAATACGGGTGTTCCGGACCGGGCTGTACGCTTCCGTATTGCGGACCGAATACGGCTCAGTTGGCAATTCGAATACCTGATTCGGACGTTGGAACATTGCTGTTGCAACACTTTTGGTTCAAGGGCACCAAATTTGTTCAACTTCTGGCGCATTTCGCATCAAAACATGGGTTTTCTTTAGGTGGGTATGACATAAATAAAATACAACACGGTGTATTCCACATCACCCTCGGTCTCAGCCCTCCCGCGGGTCGGATCACCCTCCGGCCTTCGGGCAATCCGACCCGCGGTCGGGCTGATACCTTGGGTGATACGGAACACACTGTGTTGTATTCTATATGACTTTCTTATCATTTGTCCCATTTTCTTTCTGCCGGCCTGCTACAGAAAACTGGGCATGCGATATTGAAGGTCACAATCTTCCCCGCCAGCCTGTGCTGTGATATTAAGAAATTCATAAAAGTGCTAAATACTTCACTGATATATGAGATCTTTAATATCTTATTTTTTTTTTAAGTTAATGAACAAGGCAGAGACGAGTGTAAATCTTCAGAAGTGAGGAATGGCAGGAGAACTCAGGGGTGTACCAGTTGGCCAGTCACCCCGCATTGTTTACCTCAGCCGGATAGAGAGCTTCAGTGCATCACACAGGCTACACAGGTGGGGAACTAGTATTTTGCTTTTAGAAAACTTTAATTTTGTAAATATGTGTCAAGAAGTTTAGTCATGGAGGTATTGTTTTTTATGTATTTGTGTGCTTGTCTTGGTATACTGTAAATGCAGAAATGTTCGCGGTGGATTAATGTTTGCGGTTTTCGCGGTGACCACTTAACCGCGAACTTAAATCCACCGCGAACATTTTTCTATTATGGTATTAGACTGCAGTCTATCATGTTACCGTGAAATCAAAACCACCGCGAAAAGTCCCGCTACCGCGAAATTAAATCCCCGCGAACTTAAATACATTTACAGTATGCCCTCAGTTATTTCAATATTGTAGAGTGACTGGATGTTTGCCAGATTTCTTATTATCTTTACAAAGAAAGTTATGCTATTCATTTTTTTTTCATTTGGGCATTGTAAGTTGTGCTTTGACTATGAATAGTATGATGTCATCTTAACACTGCTATTTCTCTGTCTTGTTGTAGTAATCAGCTGAGCGATGAAGACAATCTCCGAATATTTGGGAAGTGCAATAATCCCAATGGACATGGGCACAACTACAAAGGTTTTTGTTTAATATCTATTTTTCCATTAGACATTGTGAATAATTGGTGCAGCACTAGGAACAAAGCATTGAAGTGCCTGAAAACCTCAGTGATTTTATTTCATGATACATGTATTAGGAGAAAATGCAGAATTCGCATTGCTTTTAAGTTCACAATAATGCCATTGTCACATACTATACAGTAATAGAGTGGTGAGGTCACTGCAAAAACTATGAGCATAAAAACCACTGCGAATATCTCAAGAATTGCAGTATTCAGAAAAAGATTTATCTTGTTTTTGTTTTACTCTAACTCACAAGCATGCTGAATTACCCAGTTCTTGTATTTTAAAGTTAACCCATGTTCTATGTCTTACAGTGGAAGTGACATTAAGAAAGGAGGTAAGTTGATGGTTTGTCTGCTCTGTGCCTGGAAAAAATTAATATTTTTACCAAAAAATGGAGGTACATGTACTGTGTTGTGTGTGCCTGTGCATCTGTGTTTCTGGATATTTCTCGTCAACAGGACATGTTAGTTGTAGCTGTTCATGTGCATACGACAGTGCTTTAGCAAAAGAACATTTATCATATACATGTATTGCAGTGATGATTAGAGTTCTCTTATGTCATCTTTCCTGTCTGTTCTCCCTCTCCCCAGGTTGACCCTGTGACAGGAATGGCCATGAACTTGGTCGACCTCAAAGGCATCATGCAGGTATGCAACTCATATGTCTATTTCTTGTGTATAATAGGAACTTGCATTTCACATGTGACTGGACAATGAAATCTAATGACTAATTCTGTGACTATTTCCAGAGAGCAATTATGGAGCCACTAGACCACAAGAACTTGGATAAGGATGTACCATATTTCCAGAGCCTTGTAAGGTACGTGTTTATCCTTTCATTTTCTTCACATTACAATTCCCACAATATACTTGCCTAGTGGCACTTATAAGGTCAGCAAATTTCATTGCAGTGTCTGTAGCAGGAGGGGTTGCTAGTCCTTCCCCTCTAACATGTTTTTGAACACGGGACTCTCATTTTGTGTCCCTTCCAAAAGATGGGTGCAGCCCCAACTGAGATGCCCTTCCTAGGATTTGAACCAGGGTTTCAAGTTGCCAAGTACTGTAATAAGAACCTGGAGTTGTGAGGCTGCTACTTATTGAGCTACAGGGACATCCCAGAAGTTGATAGTTACACAGTACAAAAAAAAAATTCCTCAGAAAGATTCAACTTCAGTTAACACTATTTCAATACTTCATATCTTTTGCAGTACAACAGAGAATGTGGCCATCTACATCTGGGACAACATGGTGAACCTACTACCAGAGGGGTCATTGTATGAGGTCAAAATCCATGAGACAGACAAGAACATTGTTTGCTACAGGGGTGAATAGACAACTACCAGACATTGTGGAAAAGAGGGTTAAAAATATGAATCGAGTATACAACTGTGACAGATATATTGTACTGATACCAATTAGGAGTGGGCACAGGTATTTTGGTCCAGGTATGGTCCATGTCTAGAGGACCAGGTCCAGACCCAAACCTGATTAACGTTACACGCCCATTCCTCGTTAAAGGGGCAAATTGCTGTCGCACATAAGCAGCGGGAAACAGTTTTCTTTAAAGACACAATGACTACGTATTTTGCCCTTTTCCGTTACAAGTACATGATAGTAATATGCTAAGCAATGTTTTCCCACCATTGTTAGTTGCCTTTTGGTCGTCCCGGGTAAGGTTTTGCTTAGAAACACGCTAAAAACACGTGTCGGAAATGCTATAAAGGTGAATATCGTGGCATTCTGATAATGAAAAGACGTTAGTTCTTTAAATTTTCAGTCATAATTTACATCAACCACTTAGGCCGGCTTGTCACGTGTTGATGAACTTGTCCAGCAGACGACCTTTTTACGTCAGATGCCGTTTTATTCTTGTCGCCAACTTTTGTATAATTTACGTTACCGAACTTCTGTTGGGTGTAATTCGCTTACGAAAAGACATTTTCCGATAATGTTTTCACTGTTTTATCTGCTAAACAGTGGTGTTGCGTAATAAACAAATGACAGAACACATAAAACACGAATGTTGGAAACATGACTATAACCGCCAATCTCAGGCCGTTTGTCACTTTTTTGATATAATTTACGTTACCATAATAAGTCCCTTAGAATTATAGAAAGATCATTACTTTTGTACTCATAGGAAAGAATGCTCCCAGATAAGTAATTGCCTGCAGAGTTAATCTTTCCAGAGCTGTTTGTTAAAATGTTATTTATCATTAAAAGCATAAATATAATTTACGTTACCATATAATTTACGTTACCATTTTTTTTCTTCAACATGTCATCTGATGTTCAGCAAGAGCACATCAACCAAAGACGTATTATCTGCTGTAATGTTACTGTAGGTGGGCTTGGCTTGCCATAGAGTCACAATGCAGTCTGTTTATATGTTCCTGTTTCAGTGAATTTTACGATGCTGGGACTTTTCATTTCTCATAGGAATGTAGAAATACGAGGGGCGAGTAAGAACAGAAAGAAACAACACCCCGACTCCCGGGATTCGAACCCGCGCCGAACCCGGGCAGCCGGATCACAAATCGAACGTGCAAACCGTTCGGCCAAAAGGCTTAAGCCATTAGGCGTCTTCGGTTTAGCAGTCCTTGAACACCACTGTTACACTACTCCCCCTTTTCTTTTCAAGTTTCGTCCTCGAATCTCCGAGATCGACATCCCTGTGTGGCACATACTAGCCTGTTACTCACAGGGCCGGCATGGGAACCATTGTAGAAATTCAGAGGGGCGAGTAAGAACAGAAATAAACAACATCCCGACTCCCGGGATTCGCACCTGCGCCGAACTCGGGCAGCCGGATCACAAATCCAACGTGCTAACCACAACACCAAAAGCTCAAGAGCTGTTGGCGTGGTCAGTTTGGCACCGCTAGAACCACACTGTTACAGGAACGATGTTCAAATGATAAACCTGACATGCACCAACTTGGAAAGATGCGGGTGTTTATATTGATATCTGATGCTTCAATAATCAACATTACACGGAATGTATAGTACCAAGTTGAATAAATGTATATTGGGTTGGACTGAACCAAAATAAACCCCTGTTGTCAAAGTAGACTCGTCCAAGTTTGTCGTCATTTTCGCGCGCTTTTTGAAGATCACACGACTGGAATGACAGAAATTCATGCTCAACACTGACTGATGAAGTAAGGTACGTTTCAAGCATGTTTGTCTTAAATAGCAACAGAGATTATGATCAGCTAATTATGAAGGTCAATGTAGTCAAGATTCGTGTCAAAAATATTTCTCGTTTTACACAGTGGACCCCTTTATATAAACGTACAGACGGCGGTAAATCAGCGACACTATTTACGCTAGCGCCACGTTATCTACATTGAGGACTTGTCATTGAGTTATAAGCTCCATGATCAAAAGCATATGGGCTGCAGAAGTTAATAGCTAACTTAAGTTAAGACTTCACTATCATTAGATGTTCCGAAGTTTTCACCTTTGCTTGTTTAGGTTGGAAATCTTGTTAATTAGAAGCAAACTACTCTTTCAACCAGTCGTGACTGCACAGAATTGATGCACAGAGTTGTTTTACATGGACAGACACATGGTTCAAGGCAGAAAGCTATTTGTGAAACCAATCCCACTCTATAAAGTCAAGATCTATATAACGTCAGGCTTGTCATGTAATCATGTGGCATTAGTATAAAGGGACAGGCTGCCAGGATAACTGTAAAACAGACTGCCTTTACACATGCAGCTGTCTTTTGGAAAATTGACTTAAGGGTTAATGACCCGCCCCGAGGTGTATATGGTGTCATAACGCCTGGTCCTTTGCTATAACCACCGAATAAAACCACCGATGTGAGCGAAGCGAACGAGGTGGTTTTATGAGCATCGACACTGGTGCCGGTGTCGATTCATTCTGACCAATCAGAGGAGCGAAAGCCACCTGCCTGGCCTGGATCTTTGTGTTACGGCGTCATAACCAACGTGGAACGGGGCCTTCTGATTGGTCCGCGGCGCCTGGCTATATGATAATGTTGTTTATAGCCTTGCTCATCAACAAAAGCCTTGTTGTACACATATTACACAGTTCTTTCTGCCGGTATTATTGAACCACACGATATAAGGTGTATGGATGGACATTTTGTTAGGTAGCCCATTCATTCTATATTGATGTGACATTGTGTTTGTTCCACGAACAAAGATTGTCCTGACATTAAAAAATGTTTTATAAGAAGTGCGATAACTGGTGTTTAGTTTGTTGTCTTTTCCAATATCGAAAGCTTGTGCTAGAAAGGCCCAGTCCATCTGGTGCATGTTGCCATCGCATCATGTCCTGCTATTCCCAAAGACTTGATTAAAGGACGTGAGGACGAAGCGGTTCTGACCTAGAGCGTGTGATTGCGTGAATCCTTTGTTACTTAGCATGTATTTAAATAGACCCCGCCAAGATAGAGACCTTGCATATCTTGGGTGTCTTTCCGCAGAGTCCGGGTGGGTATAGGACGAACAAGATTATACGGGTATTCCGGATAACAAAGATACACTTTTTTTGCTACTCTGAGTTAGCAACATGAAGATAAGAGGTCCAGCATTTTAGAGGAACATGACCTGATCAGTTCAAATAGAGCCAGTATGTACACTATTCGGCTTTCCTCCAAATGTTAGAGATTCTGTAATTTACGTTACCACAGTTCATTGGCATTTACCTGTAGAATAGATATCGCCTGCTTCCAACCATTTTCATAAATATATTCTATCGCTCTTATCCCATCCTACAGGGTGAAAATTAAGGATTATTAAACGGTTTGTCTTCATATCAGAAAAAAAATATATCATTTATTTACTTTTATACAAATGTAGCAAACTTAATAGCTAGTAATTTTGATGATTATTCCGAAACAAATGACACGGCGGTTAAATATTTCTCATTGGCGTGTAATTTGAAGGTTTTGGGTTGGAAAATTCGCTGATTTGGCTGTTGTTAATCCACTATTACTTGCTGGAACATTTCTCTGTGTAGTAATATGCTCTTTATTACGAAATTGTAGGAAAGATGACATGGCCTACTAAAAATCAAATATCTCCAAAATTAAGCGTGTTAGCACCAGACAAAAATAGCAAAAGATAGTCGATATAAGTGGTAACAAGTTCATACCAGCAGGTAAGCGTTTTGGACAACTTTATTTTTTACAATTTTCTACCTCCAATTTTCCCAGTTAATGAGGAATGGGCGTACAGTTACTATAGTACCACAAGAAAACTGTGGGAATGTCTAGGCAACCCTTACGCATGGTAAATTAGTCATACACGTGTATATACAGACCCTGACCTCTCACTGCAAACATTGTTGTCGATGATATGATGTTAATATTTACTCCATTTTAGATGATATGTAAGTTGTCCTACACCATGTACATATATTAAATGTTCTTTTTTAATATGTATTGTTTATGTGTTTGTCAGCAGGGCTAGCCCTTTGTAATAGCCATAGGCTAGTTGGGCAGCCCTGGCTGTGTGTTCGTTGCAGCCAAACCAATAAATAAAATAAATAAATAGTACCACTATCATATCTTGTAGTACCACTATCATATCTTGTAGTACCACTATCATATCTTGTAGTACCACTATCATATCTTGGAGATACCTGACTGTTTGAAGAGGAACCTCAGATTCTAGCTTTTACACCAAATATACAGAATTGTGTCCTTTTCTAACCAATCACATCACAGTAGCCATTACTGTTCATTCTCTAATCAGTCCCAAAGCTGGTCTACTGATTTATTTTTGGTCTGTCTTTTTGGACCGTCTCAGCAAAAATTATCGGTTTTGAGCCGGTAATATGTATCCCTATTTTATTTATTATTTCAGTTATGTATTTAGATAGTAGGAATAGAGTGTCATCTTATGTTCCCTGACCATTTAAAGTTGATATTTTGTACATCAGATTTTTGTAGTTCAGGCTGTCATTTGGGGTAAGAATATTAACAGTTAAGTGTCTTGGTTAGGAGTCCCCAAAAATGATGAACATTTGAGGTGTATAAAATATTTTAGTATTGTGTCTTTGTTACAGACAATGCTGCAGCTAGTTGCTTGAGTATGTATTTGAATGTACATGAATAAGTGATGTACTATTTTGATCATGATTCTTGTTTTCAAATAGGAAAGCCATTGTAGAAATTTAAAATGAAGATATTTACTTGTCATAAAATCATGTCACATTGAGTGGATAGGATCAGATAGAAATACATGTATAATGTAAATGGTTGAGGAAAAGAAATGCCACTTGTTGCAGATATCGATGGAGATATGTACAAAATGTACCACTATACCAATAGTGAGTGACCACATTCAGGAATTGAATGGATGTATATGATAATGTAACATGCTCTAGACATGTGAGGTGGGCTGAATCATAAGTATGTTAATGTATGTTTACATCATTTTGAAGTTGATGTGGTAGGTTAATGTATGTTTTGTCTGTGTCAATAAAATCAAGAGAGTACAAATCGTTCATAAAACCAAACTTGTTATTATCCATGATAAAATATCTTACAAGTCACCAATCCCATATGCATGTAAAATATATGTACTGATTTCTTTACTAATCAAGGTACAAATGTTTCCAAAGAAACAATATGTGAAGAACATCTTTCAATTGTGCGCAGTAAGCATAAAACTGCTGAAGACCATTAAGTAAAATTTTTGATGATTTGTTCACTTTTCTAGACCAAGGCTATATTGTACTGTTGAGAATACTAAATTATCACTTCACCAATACTGTAATGTATGTAGAAAACAACAGAGTACTAAAGGAATCCCTACCAACAACAGATTATACCAGCCTGACTATAGGTCGGACTGCCCGAAGGCCAGAGGGCTTGGGCTGAGGGTGATTCGGAATACACCATGTTTTATTGTCATTCCCACCTGAGAAAACACACATTTCAGCGCAAAATGTGCCAGAAATTACAAAAATTTAGTGTCCTTAAACAAAAGATAAAAACATCACTTCAAATCAAGTGTTCAAGTTCATGACAGCTGCGCTCTCCCTGCTAGCTATGGGTGGCAAACTGCTATCATTCAGTTATCAGACTCCCAACTTGTCAACATGACAGCATAACCCTACAGTACTTACACCTACATTTCATGTAAGTACTTGCACATAAAAAATTGTAGCCCTTCTTAGAAGCAGCAGATCTATGAATTTGTTACCTTGTAAGATTTCTGGAAGACTCCATATCATTTTCGATTGCTCTAGTATATATATAATAAAGCTTGCTGACTGACCAAGGACACTTAAAAATTTGAATGTGTAAAAACATTTGCCACCCTTCCATGAGAGCACATGAGGTAGAATTAAATGGCTTATGTGACTGGCACTTAGACAGAACATATTATACAGCTTTGTGCTTGCATATATAAGGATGATGTACTGTCTATTATTGATATTGATAATTAAATGCATCTGACTGGTGTCTCATTATTGTTGACAGTACATTGACTTGGCCGCTGATTATTAATAAAACAAACATGTACAATTCACAAGCCAGCTGCAGGCTGATTGCTCAGAGTCCCACAAATGAACACTACATTCTGGGACAGTGGCCAGTTTTCTATCTATCATTTTCAACAGCACTCTAGCCTTTCATACCAGCCACTCTGCCGACAACAGCTCTGAATTTTTTCAGCACAAGCTGGGCATCATCTGCAGAGATGTGATGATGGGTGACGCAGCGAATATCACGTTTGAAATCTGTAGCCAACATAGAAACACGGACATCGATATCTACATGTAGGCTGTCGTTCGGGTCGTAGGTGTTGAGCATCTTGCAGAACTGTCCGGGGGTCACGGCGTGGGATACGAGTTGGAACACGATGATGTTACTTTGCACGGTGTCCAGGTCGATCTGTAACACTGACGGATCCAGACTGTGGATTCCTGGGAGGAAAATATAGACATTTCTAGTTATTATGATTCCAAGCACTGTTTCCATACACAATGGTAAAGTGCTTCCAACCAAGAAGGCTTATTTAACCTTGTTTCTAACCAAAGTGAGGTGATCATTATTGGCAGGTACTGAGCAATATGTGGCTGCAACTGGGTTCTGGTTTCCAGGAGTGACCTCTAACAATAACCTCAAATAAAGTACGAACCACAATGTTGCCAAAGGCTTGTGACACTCTTTGGTTTTTGAAGAGTTTAAAAAGTGTGTACTTTAATCAGATAACATGTATGTTGCCTTACCCTCTGCAATGTTCCTGGCATTTTCATGGTCCTTGTGAAGCCTGGCAGCACCCTCCGTGATGGCCAGGAGACCAGCTGCAGCTAGTATACCTGACTGACGCATTCCACCACCAAGCACCTTACGCAGCCGCACACACCTGACAAACATTTGTTCTCCTGTATTAATGTCTAATATAGAGTTGGGTGAAGGTTTCAAATTAAACATCTGACAGTAGAAAATGATGTGGGTTTTATGCAAACAGCGTGGCTATAGCATAGATAGGAAAAACAGGGTTGTCAATAGTGCCAGAAAAAAAATCTTATTTTAAGTTATCAAGAGGAAGCACAGAAATATCTTTAAATCAATATCAGTAAGAATAAATAAAAGGTAGTGTGAATGCCTATCAAGCAGCAGGTTGGGGGTTTCATCCCAGCTGGGGCATTCTTTAAAAAAAAAAAATCAATTCTTAAGTTATTCTAGTCAATCATTCTAATCTTTGCACCATTTTTCAGGATAATCCTCAGGGTTACTTGGTCTTACCTTGCTATGAAGTCTTTCTTGCCACCAATGACAGACCCAACAGGAGCACCCAGGCCCTGAAATAGAGTATGTTGTGGATGGTTGATAAATGAAATGGGCCCAACATTAGGTGGCTAGAATTTTACTTAAAACAGAACAGGTCTTGGATACCAACTATAACAAGGATAAAAGTCACAAAGTTTTAATCATCATTCATTTGACTTGATCTTTTTGTGGAAAACAATGTACTAGTACCTTAGACAGGCACATGCTGACGGAGTCGCAGTACTGCAGGATGTCACTAGGTGGCACATTCAGAGCCACTGCTGCATTCATCAGCCGAGCCCCATCCATATGGACAGGGAGCTTGTGTCTGTTTGCAAGCTCTCGCAGCTACAAAGAAAGCACATGTTACATACATAATTTTGTAATACCACACAACACAAAAGTACAATATTTTCTGTCTATATTTGACTCTACAACTGTCAGTTCATAAAGTCGCAATGCAGTTCACAAAAAAATACAATTTTGAGTGGCATACAGATGTTGCAAGACATTATGAAATTTCTTTTATGGCTTGTCAAAAGTATATTTTATCAAGCCTTTGTGTCATGTTTGAATTAATCACTTCTTTCTTGAGAAATTCCTAAACATACATTCAATTCATATTTCTTCAATTTCTTTTCTACAAGGTATATCAATATTAAGAAGACATATTTAAGAGCAATCCCAAATACAAAATATTTCATGGACATGCAACCACACTCCCCATGGTTGAATTGCTAATTGTGATGGGCAGTCAGCATCCCCACCTCCTTCAGAAAGCTGAGTGGTAGCACCCTTCCCCCACAGATGTTCTGAGTGTTCTCCACACAGATGAGCCGGGTGATTGGCAGGTGGGGGTCGTTCGTCCTGACCTTGGACTCCACCTCGTCAAGGTCAAATGTACCGTCTGGTTTGTTCCTGACAGTCCTGGGGTGGATGCCTCCTAACTGTTCCAAAAGTTTTTTGGAACATCATTATTGGTATAGACTGTAGAACGTATCAACTTTTGCATGTAAAATTTAATTGGGCCACAGTTACTGTATATAGTGCATATGTATCACAGTCTATTTGTTGCAGCCATCAAGGTTTCTCATTATCACAAAATTGTGGCAGGCATTCTTGAAGTGGGTGCACACCAACATGCTTTACCTGTGCGGATCCACCCTGCTCGTAGATAAAGATGTGAGCACAGTCTCCTAGCAGCATCTCTGAGCCACGCTCCCAGCAGTGGGCCATGACTGAGGAACAACACAACAAGGCTGTGAGAAATATGCATTGTAAAAACCGTATCTATGTAATGTTACATGTAACATTTTATATTTAGTAGATTGTGACAGATGGTCACCAAAACATCAGTCTCAAATAAAACACTTGGTTGTGTATAAAAAAATTGTTATCCAAGTACAAATGACACTTCTCTATCCATATCAAATTTCATTTTCACAACTTTCATATTTTGAACAGTCATATATAAGAGTGTATCAAATTGTTAGTTTAACACTGATATCATGTACCAAGAATGATAGGGGCAATAAATACACTTTCTGTTGACAGTTTGAGACATATTACTATACGATTGATAAAGTAACAATGGATCACAGATATTTTGTACTGGGTGTAGAATGAAACTCACTCGAGCAGAAGTTTCCCATAGTTCCAGTGGGAACGAACAGCGCTGCCTCCATTCCAAACAGCTTTGCTGCCTTTTCTTGTAGAGCTGGTTGTGGGATAAAATGAAATAGGGTTAACATTACATCAGCATCAAGTAGAGACAAGTTTTATTATTAGTTTGCCTAAATCACAGACAAAAACATCTTACTAATTTTTTTGAAAGAGTCATTTTTCTGTTGAGTACAAATTCTGTTGTTTTATTGAAATATAACAATTTTTGTCAGTCAAGGTTGACAGAATGATCTGAAAATTTTTCTGTCATACACAGCAAAATTCTGTCAAATGCCAGAATTATAGGTCCTGGCGAGAACCCTGCTCTGCAGTTTTCAAACGACTCACCATTGACAGTGGGGTCCTCCCCATAGACGTCATCTCCAACCTCAGCCTCGGCCATTGCCTGGCGCATTGCTGGAGTAGGTTTGGTGATGGTGTCGCTCCGCATGTCAATAACACGGACAGTGCCATCGTCCGGACTGTTCGACCCACCTCCTTGGTACATGGACATAGTCCTCTTTGGGCAGAGCTGCACTGGTATAAATGTTCTTCTGGTACCTTTACACAATGGTAGAGAGACTCCTTGGTCTAGAAATGAAATGAAGTGCGCTTTCCTGGTAAAAAGTGTCTTGCATGGACCAGAAGTCAATAGCCGGCTGCAGGATATTCCGGCCCATACGAACATGTCCTTCGGACCATCCGGGTGTGAGAACTACTGTGAGTCCTTGTACTAAGTTGTACACATGCACACTGCAGGCAAATAGTGGACCTGAAGGAGAGTACAGGAATGAAAGAAGGAAGAAGAAGCATATTTGCAAGAAGTATAACGTTACTTGCATAAAGCATACTTGTGTGATGTTGCAGCATATTTGTGTAATTTGCAGAAAGCATTATTTTGTTTTAAGCATATTTGGGGTCATCAGTGGATTTGAGCAAGCATTGAGTCAGCCTAAAGCAGTGTGTTGTGAGAATGACAGAGATAGACAAGTGAGCACTTTCTGGCACTTCAATTGTCTCCGTCTCTGAGGCGTCACCAAAAACAATAATAATGTTTTATTTGCAAAATCATGCCCGAGGGCTAATTGCATACACAATCTCAAGAACTAAGAGAGGTAAGTACATAAAACTAGTGTCTAATCAACTACATGATACTACGAGTATGAATACTATTGTCGGGTTTGACTTCTTCTTTGAAGGCAGTGGTTAATGAACTGTCCCACGTTCTGTATGATGGTGGGATTTTGAGCTTTTAGTAAAAATGTAGTCTTTTGGTGATCATTTAGGTGATAAAAGCTTGGTGAAATAGTGGCTACTGTTTGAAATAATGTTTTTCTTTCGGTTTCATAGGGCTGACGTCAGAGTTGCGTTGCGCGGTAGAGGGCAAAAAATGGGAAGACGATTTGGGTGTGACTTAAAATCCTTGAAAATCCTTCTTTTCCTTGAAAATTTTTGCCCAATCTGGAGACTTTTTGAGTTAGAAGAGACAGGTAGGGTCTAAGCTTTCCTGTTTGGGTCAAAATTTGTTCAGTTCAGCAGTTCAGCTGGTGTAAGGACAGGTTTTAGTTATAGGGTGCTACTGGTTGTATCAGGAGGGAAAATGGGTCAAAGGTGAGGTTTCTTTCATAGAGCGAGCTTTTCTCCGAGAATGAGCCAAACAACCCTCTGTTTTCTTTGAATGCTTATAAACTAGACCCAAGTGACTTTCTGGTGGAGAGGAATTTTAAAGATTGAACTATGGGTTAGTACTTTTTTGAAGCCTTCATTCAGTGTATTTCAACATGCTTGTCAATGGGCAGCCCTAACTTCGATGTCTGACCTCTACTGGGTTGGCGGAAACGGCTGCCCGGTCGGTCGGCGGAAACCGCTGCCCGGTTCGGTCCTGAGGTTGGTTTTGGGGGTTTCCAGTATTGCATACAGTAGTGTAAGTGAAGTAAACAAAATGCCTACTTAAATATTCCATAACGGTTGTTAGATGTAATGTTGCTAGATGTTCAAAGGAAGCTGGCCAAATTACTTATCTTTTGAAAAAAAATTAATTTGACATTTCTTGGTAAGATTGTCCCATTCCCAGCTGCTACTATTCGAACGTCCCCCAGTACAGAACGTCAGAAGTTTGCTACGTCAAGGTTGTACAGGGTGGCGGTCCTTTGATCTAGTATACCATATGTGCCGTGGGCGCCAGCGACAAAATCAATCAATTTTGACAGCACTAACACACCGAGCTGTCTGACATGTCCAAGGAGAAACTATCTCTAAGAACTGTAAAATAATTCAAATTTAGTTTACAAACGCATGGATTCAATTTTTTTGTGTCAGGTTCTGGTTTAAACTAATGTAGTCAATTATATATAATTATGTACAATGTTTTCACATAATTTTGTTACTTCACACGAAAACGGCACCGCCGTAGTCTTTCCTCCTCGTAAGCAAACTTGTCATCGAACATTGAATTCTTGAAAGATAAAAATGGTGATTTCACCAGTGTCTGAAGATTTCCCCCACAGCAATTCTTTGATTGATCCCGATACTATCTTCTCACATGTCGGAAATGATAAGATAATAAAGATATTAAAGATTTAACCAAGGGTTTAATAAATGTGTTCGTGGTCAAAGCACTGAAAGTCAGCATAATCCCATCCAGTCTCAGATCGGCAGAGCGGCTAGAACCCAAATAACACCGCGATAAACAACGAGGCCACGGTCGGCTCGAGAAAAATTCTTAGTTAGCAATTAATCTTCAACACGAATGACTCATACTCTGATCAATAGCCACATCTTATTTGTCTAAAGCTATTCCGAAGAACAAGTAATAATTAAGTTTACTACTGTCCCGCATTAGAAGCGCCTCACACATATCCATGTGGCCACACGCACTGCGTACATTTTTGAAAAGAAAAAAAGATCAAGGCGCAAATCAGTTCTTACGGTGAGGACACGGCGCGGCTCATTATCGACCTTATTAGCGTTAATGAGCTGGTAGCACCGAAATCTGGTGTTCACCGAAAACGTGTACAAAGTTCGAAATTTCGCCGTGTTTGTGTTTTCGAATTACCGAAATTACGGTAATGTTTACGATATTAGCGCTACTGTAAATTGTAGGGTCAGCCTACACGAGAAATGCACTTAAATTACTGCTGCGATAGCAAGCCACTTGTTTACATTTGGTATACTCGAAACCCCCAAAACCAACCTCCGGACCGGACCGGGCAGCCGTTTCCGCCGACCGACCGGGCAGCCGTTTCCGCCAACCCGACCTCTACTGCCCCCCACCCCCATTTTGCATTTGAGGCCTTTTGAACCATATAGCTGTCTCAGATTTGCTGAAACCATGTTGCAATATCGTATACAAGAGGTTTTGTCAAGTGTGGACCCAGTTTTGTGCATGAATTTCCCAAAAATGTAGCAAAAATGTGATATTTTGTGATTTTTTGCAGCATAAAGTATGTGCATGCATGTATTGGAAGCTGTCAGGAATAACTCAGATAGCATAGATTACTACAAAAGTGGTATGAATTCAATGAAAATGATGGACTTAATGATGATTTAGTCCCATGTAATTGTATGCCTTACCAATTAGGACCTGTCAATCATAATGTGCCCTACTGTTGTTCACCCCCCCCCCCCCAGCAACACTGAATTGGATACTTTTTGATCCTATGAGACCCTAAAAAGAGGAGCTATTGCAAATAATACTCCTGAATGTAGTACAGGGCAATACTTGCTGTCCATTAAACAGGATTTTGCTGTATGTAGGGACATTTCAGCTGTGTAATGTTGTGTTTTGTGTGTACAGTTTGCCAGTTTCATTGAAACAGCATTGTATGAAAACTAGTAAAAAAAGTTGTAAAAAAAGAAAACCCTCTATTGAAAAGTTGCAATTTTACATCAGAGATGTAGAACTGACTATGGTTAGTAGTTATTAAGACTTGCTAAGAGATAATCACCTATGGATTTTGGAAAAGTCACATGACTTTTGGTACACTACCCCACTGCTTTACATGCCTTATTGCATGGGGTAAGCTGTGGTGCACTGGGTATAGATTTGGCTCTAAATTCCCAAGGGAGCAATCAATACAGTTCATCTTTGGGAAACGCTATCGCATCCCCTCCCTGTATCAGCTGGGATAATAATTTTTCCTCAACTCCCTTATTCGGGTACCCAGTAGGGCTGACGTCAGAGTTGCGTTGCGCGGTAGAGGGCAAAAAATGGGAAGACGATTTGGGTGTGACTTAAAATCCTTGAAAATCCTTCTTTTCCTTGAAAATTTTTGCCCAATCTGGAGACTTTTTGAGTTAGAAGAGACAGGTAGGGTCTAAGCTTTCCTGTTTGGGTCAAAATTTGTTCAGTTCAGCAGTTCAGCTGGTGTAAGGACAGGTTTTAGTTATAGGGTGCTACTGGTTGTATCAGGAGGGAAAATGGGTCAAAGGTGAGGTTTCTTTCATAGAGCGAGCTTTTCTCCGAGAATGAGCCAAACAACCCTCTGTTTTCTTTGAATGCTTATAAACTAGACCCAAGTGACTTTCTGGTGGAGAGGAATTTTAAAGATTGAACTATGGGTTAGTACTTTTTTGAAGCCTTCATTCAGTGTATTTCAACATGCTTGTCAATGGGCAGCCCTAACTTCGATGTCTGACCTTCATAGTGGGTACACTGACTGATAAAATGTGTTTAACAATGATGTTCCAAGCAGCTGCTGTGGTACTGATCTTCATACACTCCTTTACCTTAGTTCCGAAAACGCTGGAGAGATCACGATTCAACTTTAAAGCATGTGTAACGTTATGTTTAACAAATAACAACATACTACTACAATATTAAAGTTTGTAAGTCGTCCTAGTCCTAAAATGCAAAAATCCTTGAAAGGACGTCCTTGGACACAACAAGGAGGATTCATCCTCTTTGGACACACACTATTTCAAGGTGTTTATAATAGGGACCTACCTTGTAGTCGTCAGAAGTGGTTTCGTGATCATACAGAAACAGAAAACTTGTAGTTTTTCAGCTAAACCGCTGCATGCGGCACCTCTTACACTTTGACCCAGATAGGTACAGTCGAACCGCAGGTCACCGTAGAACGCGTTATTCTCTGAAATACGGCTTACGCCGGGTCACGGACTGACCCCACTGCATGGGTGTAAACAGCAGCTTATTTTGCAACAAAGACACCTTAGATATACATAATGTTTATACTTTTTCGTATCTACATGATTTGCCCAGCCCAGCCAAGTGGATATTTATTGCATTGCAAAAGATCAGCCAACGTTGTGGCCCCTCAAAAAAAAGCAATTTTCGGTCTGTGTATTTGTGATTATCTTTTCTCCAGTTGTCCGGGGCACAATCAGTTTTGTCCACAGTCGGACAGTCCAGTTCCTCACCTTCACATTGATACCAAACTTGAAGGGTAAATTTTAGGAGAAACGGTTTTGCCCCCAAATAAACTACAGCCATGTCAAATTCCCTGGCGTCTTTTTTCGAAAGAGAAACCGCACACACTGATCTTTCACTATGCTTTACAAAACTCAGACATGATGTTTTGACATCATTGCGCTTGCACATGAATCCTACTTATTCTGGCTTCTGGATAATGTTAGTTTTATTTTGGTGGGTTTCCCGAAATCTATTTGCGACGGCAAGACTTGAGCCGTTAGTTATATAAACTTTTCCAATTGCTGGTTGAACTTGCAACATTAGGCCTGACCCCCGCGGCACGAACATGGAACGTACCGGCTGGGTTCCATCGTTCGAACCCAGGTTCGGATCAGGAGTTCGAAACAGATTGACTCAAAATATGATGAATCTTAAAAACTCTTACTTTATACTAAAACTCTGTGTCTATGTGTGTTTGATTATCATCATGTCACTTATTATATTGCATATGACAGCCACACCCATTCAGATTCTTGTACCAATTAATGAGGTCTGTGACACAATGTGAAATGTATAAACATTGGGTCCGTCCGCAGGGTAGTGTGCTTGGGTAGCTACAACCAGACTGAAACTTCACCACTGTGATTTGCGCATGTTCGCAGTTAATTTGGGGGCAAAACCGTTTCTCCTCAAATTTGCCCTTCAAGTTTGGTATCAATGTAAAGGTGAGGAACTGGACTGTCCGACTGTGGACAAAACTGATTGTGTCCCGGCCAACTGGAGAAAAGATAATCACAAATACACAGACCGAAAATTGCTTTTTTTTTCGGGGGCCACAACGTTGGCTGAACTTTTGCAATGCAATAAATATCCACATGGCTGTGCTGGGCAAATCCTGTAGATGTGAAAAAGTATAAACATTATGTAGGTCTGAGGTCTTTTTGTTGCACAACAGGCAGTTGTTTATACGCATGCAGCGGGGTCAAACCAGGACAAACTGCGTTCTGGCTTATGACCTGTCTAGAGAACCTGCGCAGAACATGATGCGCATAGAGCTCTGCGGTTCGACTGGGTAGATGACCGCAAGGTGAACCCAAGATCACAACCAAACGCCAAAACATTTTCACTTAGATATTTATTAAAGTCCTGATATTAAAGTATATGAGGATCAAAATTTGGCAATATAACGTTAATCAAAATATAGTATATAAAGTATATATCTTGTTACAGATTTCACTCAGGGTGTTTATGAATATTAGAGTGATTACGATACTACTACTATTTGCAGTTAGATGCTTTCTGTTGAACCCAAAGATCGTCTGCTGGCCTGGGCAGCTTGCTGCGGAGAAGATACGTTTGAAGGTTTTGAAGGTGTTCAAAAGATGTTACATACTTTTACTTTATAGTATTCAATGTGTGAATGATACAACTTTTATGATTTATGTGTAACCTCTTCTGATCAACTGATCTGTGTTGTGTTGTAATGTAAGCAGAAGGGTAGTGTGGGGAGGGGGGCGTGGCAATGATGGACAATCATTCATCAATTTCATGAAAGGTGGAGGCAAGACGATCTAGGATATGCTTTTCAATGTTTTGTCTTTTTCATTAACACCCTGTCAGTAAGAATTTTGGGATGTCCCTCAAGTAATCTTTATCCTGTAAATGTTACAGTGAATATGATGGCAAAATAGCCATATGTTGTTCTAGAAATAATAATAATAATAATAATAATCTGGTGTATTTTTGCAGCCAGTAGGTACCCAAAGTATGAGTAATGAGGCTGTTTAACGTGGTCGAGGCACCTCCTCGAGCACGGGACCCCCGTTTTACGTCCCTCCCGGAAGACGATTTCGTGAAAACTTCGTGAGGCTACAGCAATCCGGACGTCCTTGGTTGGTCCCCCATCCAAGCACTGTCAATGCATCAATTCATGATTTGTTGTAATATCTTTTCCCCAGTGTACTACAAGACTTGTTGTGACAGCTTGAACATGGCTGCATCAGCTGCTGTCTGGAGGGCAGCAGCCATCGTCTTTCTCATCGCAGTCCTCCCAACAAAACAAACATACAGCAAACACACCAATGTAGTTCTTGTTGGAGCTACAGGAGATCTGGCTAAGAAATATCTATGGCAAGGCTTCTTTGACTTGTACCAGGCAGAACATGCAAAGGGAAACACCTTTTCTTTCTATGGAGGGGGAAGAAACAATGTAGAGGCAGGCGGGCCTCTTTTACAAGAGATCGTAACAGAGAGTAGGAAATGTTCCACTGAGATTGATAGTTGTATTCAGCACAGGGAAAACTTTGTTGAAATGGTGAAATACCACAGACTGAAGTCGGAAGACGACTACGCAGAACTGTGCAAAACCATTGAAGAAAACCTCAAGCAATCAGAGCTAGAGGAACGTGGCAGATTCTTCTATCTCTCTGTGCCTCCGTTTGCTTATCCGAGTGTTTCTGCCAACATACACAAGTTCTGCAGGCCTAAGGAGCCTGAGGCCTGGCTACGTGTCGTGGTGGAGAAACCGTTCGGACATGATCTGCAGTCTGCAGAAGAACTGGTGGAGAGTTTGTCGGAGTTCTTCTCGGAGGAAGAGCTGTACCGCGTGGACCACTACCTGGGGAAGCAGGCGGTGGAGGAGATCCTGCCGTTCCGGCGAGGGAACTGGGACCTGGAGGCCATGTGGAACACGGAGCACGTAGAGCGGGTGGAGATAGTCATGAAGGAGACCATCGATGTGAAAGGTGAGGGATGTGAACAATCTGAGGAGATTTAGGAATGAGGTAACAGATAATAGAAACAGAGATGAACAGAGATGGAAGATATAGAACAAAGAAGTATGAGATGGGCAAAGATTTGCAAGAATGGCAGGGTAACTGCAAAAGAAAAGAGCATGTTGAATATTCTGCCAATATCATAACCAGATAGTAATTGAAATCTGATTTATGAATATCTGAAATCTGATTTCAATTATGGCATTTTAAAAATTTCTTTGCAGGTCGACTGAGCTTCTTTGACAGCTATGGCATCATCAGGGACGTCCTACAGAACCACTTGACTGAAATTCTGACTCTGGTTGCCATGGATACGCCCCAGAGAGGTAACCTCAGTGACTTCCAGCAAAAGAAGCTGGATCTTTACAGCCAAATCCAACCTTTAACTTCAGAGGGCTCTCTAATTGGTCAGTATGAAGAATACAACAGCCAATGGCAGGAAGAGTTGAAAAAGGAAGACAAAGACAGCAGCCAATCAGCAACTTTTGCTGCAGTGGTCTTTACCATAAGCAGTGACAGGTGGAAGGACGTGCCATTTGTAGTTACGGCTGGTAAAAAGCTAGACGAGAGAGTTGGATATGTCAGAGTTGTGTTCAGGAAGCTGCTAGCTGATGAAAACTGTGTAGAAAGGGCATGTCCTCACAATCAGGTGATTTTCCATATCGGACATGGTAAACTTAAAGTCCCTGCAGTGCTAGTTTCAAAGGGCCTTCCCAAACCAGTAGTGCCAATGGGGTGGGTTGAGTACGAACCACCTGCAGACATGGAGATTTTTGATCTCCCTGCCAGTGCCTATCATGTCTACTCCCCTGAAGTTGTCAGGGATGCGTACAGTTCCCTTATTGAATCAGTGTACCGTGGCCAGAGTGACCGTTTTGTCAGCTCCCCACACTTGCTCGCGTCTTGGAGAATCTGGACTCCTCTCCTTAAAGAACTGGAAGGAAAGGAACCAAGGAAGTACCCCGGTGGAAAGGAAGACTCAACACTGCAGTACGTGTTAGTCGACGACAAGTTGTATTTCCTGTCAGATCTCATAGTTGATAGAAGTGATGCATTTGCATTCTCAACATCCTCTTCGACCGGTACATTGAACCTGGCTACTCTGCCATCCGTGTTTAGGGGTCAAAGGTTAGTCTCAGGGGAAAGCGACAAAGTCATCACTCAACTGGCCAACAACATCAAAGACATAGCCTTACAGACTCTCCAAACGAAAGAGCTTTTCCACATCGCATTCTCGGGTGGCAAGAGTCCCCTAAAGCTGCTTAACTACCTTGTCCTGGAGTCGGAGAGGATGGGGTTTCCATGGAAACAGACCCTTATTTGGTTTGTGGATGAGCGATGCGTCCCCCACAATGATGAGAGGTCGAACTTCCACTTTGTGGAAAAGAATCTCCTGCGCTACCTCGACATCCCAATGTACAATGTCAACCCCATGCCAGTGGGTGGGGCTTATGAAGAGTGTGACGTGAACGGGGCAGACCAACATCACAGCAAAGTCTCAAACATCCTCGACGGTGCTTTTGACTATGTCTTACTCGGGGTGGGGTCTGACGGACACACGGCCTCCCTCTTCCCAGGATCGCCTGCACTGCAGGAGCAAGAAAAGTATGTCGCAATCACCGACGCAACAGGAGACGTGGAGGTCAAACAGAGAATGACCTTGACGTTCAAGTCGATCAACAAGTCAGGAAATGTTGGAGTTCTTCTCCTTGGGAAGGGAAAGCATGGCATCGTTAAGAAGCTCCAAGATGGAGGGGTTGATGTGGAGAAGTTACCCATAACTGGAGTTAAGCCAAAGCAGGACAGCATGACTTGGTACATAGACCACCAAGCCCTCTTTGGGCAGGAGTAAACTACTTTTCAGTTTCAGTCTGTCTTCTATAACCCATTCTCCCATGGAGACCCTCCGTGACCTATACAACATATACCTTGCAAGGCTCTGCTAAACTGAGCTGGGGTTTCCACTTCTGTGGGTGTGGCCTCTATCCTGCTGTTTAGCAGAGCCCCCCAAGATATATTGTATAGGTGGTGGGCAAGGTTTTGCATAGGAGAAGATAATATTCTAGTGTGTGAAGTGCCATTACTCATAATCATAGAACTGCTTCTCTTCTATCTGAAATCCAAATTGTTCCAATAAGAAAACCAAAGAGGACTGCTACATGTCAACTATGCAATTTGATATTTGTAACTATATGACTTTTTAATGATTGTGTTTACCACATTTTTTTCAAGGATTGGAATCGTAACACTGTATAACACAAAGTAAAGTTGATTCAAAGATCATGGATCACAAGTTGATGTCCAAAATTTCATATCTAATATCTAATAAAAATTGCCATGCTGCTATTTCTCTGTATATATGGCAAACAGGCACAAGTTTTTCAAAACTTTTCAGCCAGCCCTGAGTTTGAGTGATTGTTTACATATATGTATTTGATGGTAGTGTTAGAAAAATCATCAGTACCATGGTATAGGCAGCAAGCAGGACAAGTTATTGCAGTCATATCCTGTATGCACAATGATGTGCCATGTATTCTACAGTTTTCTGTGGGTCAAACTTTGAAGTTATTGTCAAAATTATCTAAGTTCTATCGTAAAATATATTGACATAAGAGAATGTCCCTTTTGATAAGAGTGTGGCAATTAAAAGTTCAACAAACGATAGCATGCCAATATGCAGTTTGACCAATAAGAGATTGGCTGAATGTCTGTAAAATATGTGTCTATGTTTTCATTTTGCATTTATACCTTTTGACTGGGCTATGTGATCAGGTCTATCCCACTATGGCCTAGACAGAATAAAAAGAAGATGAATTTTAATGCTGTGTTACCCATCAAGTTTTCTTCTAGTTCTAAGTCTAATTCTTTGATCCTTGTATCTGATCTTGACACAGTAACAACACAGGGCATGTGCACATAAACTTTATTTTAATGTGGAAAGTACAAACAAGTTGATCTGTTCTGATAGATAGTCATTCATAGAACTTCTCTGTTACTATGTGCAAGGTTTACACAGGTTGTTTGAAACTTGCCTTCAAAACAATTTCTTTACTTTCTGATATAACTATAACACAGGACAAAATCCACCAGTGGTGACTTACCATAATTACAGAACTAATTCAAAGTACAAACTTCCGGTAATGTATAACCCATTCTTCTTCACAGAGCCTCGCCTATACAAAACTGGGCTAAGATTTCCAAAGTTTTATTCTCTTCGCAGTAGAATAAAACTCCTGTGCTGGCTAAACTCCTTCCCATGATTATGTTACTGTCTTAAACTACCGCAAGATCTGCTTGGAGATTAGGCATGGCCTCTTACCTAAAGTTTTCTTTTGGTAAAGCCGATTTCCTGATTGGATGACAAATCCGGATCCATAGAGGCCACACCAACAAAAAGGGGAAGCCTCAGCCCTGTTTAGGTTAGCCTTACCTGGTTAGCCTTACCCACTACATCGAATCAGGGACAAAATAGATGCTTTCACAGGACCATACCAAAGTGGCTTTAAGAGAGGGCGCAGTTGCGCGGACATAGTCTGGGCCCAGCGCATGCTTACTTCAGTGGTTATGTCTAAACACTGGGACTTCTACAAGATGGGGATAGATATGTCAAGGGCATTTGACACAATCAAAAGGTCAAAGATCCTAGAGGTGCTGTTCCAAGCAGGGTGCAATGAAGACGAACTGCGCCTTGTGAGAATACTCTTAGCAGGTACTAAACTGAATGTCCGTGTTGGATCAACCTACTCAGCGGACTTCGAAACAACAATAGGGTCTCCGCAAGGGGACAGTCTCTCCCCAGTACTGTTCACCTGCTACCTGGCATCAGCATTAGCATCAATAAGATCGCACTCCAGAAGGCCCAACCCTCCAGTATCACGTCTGGGCATTCCATTGGAAATGGAATATGCAGATGACGTCGACTTCATCGACGAGGAGAAGGCCACACTGGAAAGACTCCTACCTGTAGCTGCTAATAACTTGAAAGACTCAAATCTATTTGTGAACGAAGCCAAGACAGAATATACTCACGTCTACTTGGCGGACACAATAGAAAAAGATGAGGATGACAAGCCACTCCGAGGCCATGAGGAATGGAGAAAGAGCAAAACTCTTGGCTCCCTCCTCTGTAGCTCGGCTGACATAGCAGCCAGGTGTACAATGGGTAACATCGCATTCAGGTCCCTCTGGAAAATCTGGATCCGCAGATCAAAAATTCCATTGGAGAAAAAACTGCTACTGTACAATGCCACCTGTGTGTCAATCATGCTCTACAACTGTAACAGCTGGGCAGCACCACAGACAGTGCTAGACAAGCTAGATGCCTGCCACCGAAAACACCTACGAACAATCACCGGGCACCGATGGCCAAACAGCTTGATTTCGAACAATGCGTTATACAAGCTGTGCAACACAGGCCCACTGTCAACAAAAGTGAAGCAAGCCAGATGGACTATGTTCGGACACGTATTGAGGATGCCAACCAACACACCTGCCCAGCAGGCCTTGGAATTTGCCTTGATTGGTTCCAACACCTACAAAGCCCGAAAGGGAAGACACTGCAAGAACCTTCTGGGCTTACTGAGGGCAGACCTCAAAGAAAGAGGACTCGGACCATTACGGTCAGAAAGGAAACTAAGGGAGCTCAGGGAGCTCGCAATGAAAAGGACGAAGTGGAAAGAATTGAAGAAAGACTGAATGCAGCTGCAGGGTGCCCAGACCACTGCAGCAGCAGGACACAGTGGACTACTTACCTGGTTACATGGCACAGGCTGTGGGCGAGGATATGCATAAGAGAATGGTAATTTTAACACATGTACAACTGTGCTGACTGGGCCCTTTCTATACTGATATGGACTCTAAAGAAGGTACTGACAAAAAAGTGGCAATAAACACTAATTCCTAAATTCAATCTACACTTGTTAATTTGCATAACAAAAATTACAGTCGAAATTCAATTTCATCAAACAGATTACCACACTGTCAACTTCTGAATCAGTGGTCAATGTTGAAACAGAGCCTACCTTATCCAAGGGGTGCCTTTCTGTGATTCTTAATTCTATCAGTGTTTTAATTGTAATTGTAATCTGCTTGGTGAGTACTACCTTCAGCATTGAAGACTAATTTCTTAAGTCACAGATAAAGATTGGAGTGTTTAAGCACGAGATAAGTAACATTTACACCTAAACAGAATTATCTAGAAAAAATTTACTTCAAATCAAACATTGACACACCACTAGGACTTCAGAGATATTCAAAGCTCCCGGTACAGTTTAGCAGTATTTTTCGTACGATAAATTGAGCCCGATAAATTGCTTATGGTACACTTCAGCAAATGGATCATCTAGGTCTAGAAAAATAGTACTTCTGCCATAAAAGCTATCTGTGACGACCTTGCTTGGGTACTCTTCAAATTAATGTACTAGTTGATTACATTGTAATAGAACAGTAGCCGCCGTGATCAAAGGTATGATTTGCTGTACTGTTAGTATGAGGGTGCTTCTGTATTTGACTTGTACGTCTGCCTTTGTAGTTTGTACCTTGCTGGTTGTAGCAAGGGAAAATTTGCACACAGAAAGGATGTATAACACATCTACGTCACTAAATAGTGAAGCCTGTCAACAGCTCAATGAAAGATAGACGAAGAAGGTTTGATGTGTTAGAATAAGGTGCATAAAAACACTTTATAGCTTAAGGACATAGACATTGTAAAAGCCGTTTCTATTCTTAACTGGGCCATGCAAAGTTCCTCTCATTTGAAATGGATGCAAAAAAAGATGAACTTTTCATTAAACCTTGGGAAATTACTGTTATGTTTTTTCCAGAGTTTGTCTGAGCTGATCAAACAAATACAGTTTAATGATCATACTTCAATTATACAGATATTTATCATGCAGAGTAGAGGGTACAATAAAGGAGACTTACATGTAGATTTTATGCGTCTATTTATGTCATTTTTACAATATAGATGAGAACATGTCGGAAAACACTCAAGTCAGACTTAAAAATCATATATCCTTTGACAATAGTTGACCCTCCAAAAGCCTAGGATCGGCTGTTTTTTCCTAGGGTCAGTCAGGGAACTAAGTACACAACATTTTTTGTAGTCCATAACATTATGTGGCACTACCATTAATCACACAATAACCTTCCCATGGTTCACTCAAAAACACCCTCTAATGTTTGAAAGAAAAAAACATCTCCAATCTTTCTAAAAAAAAGTCCAACTCAAAAAGACTTGGAATGGTTTATGCTACCCTTTGTAGATAGAAAAAGACTAAGGCAGGCTTTACACTGTTTCTTGAAACTGTTGAACCATACTCTCGTAGTCTACTCCTCTCATAGACAATGTTTTGAAACCAATGAAATCATGCTGTACAATGTATATGTCTTTTACTGTACTACAATGTACATGTTGTAGTCATTTCCTCGTAGACTACAGCTTTTTTTAGTGTAAAGAGAAATGATGTGAAGTCTACAGAACTGTGCTTAAGGCTCCAAGGCTGCAGGCAGTAGGAGACGTAATTTCATTTCTCATTACTCTCAGTCTACGAGAGAGGTAGTACTATGACGTTGTACTACAATGTCTAGTACAACAGTTTTAAATAACAAGTGTAAAACCTGTCAAGGACACATATGGATTCCACTGATTTCTCAAAAAAAGATACATCAGCAATCGCTGGGTTGTACTGATGTGATGGTGTCGACCATATTTGGCAAGTTACGCAGCAATTTTTAAGTAACGGAAATTAGGTTGAGATACACGTATACATGTACATGTATGTCTAGGTTTAAGATAGTGTTTATATTCACATAAGGTACATCTGTTTATTATGTTTGTCAGGCAAAAAAGGAAATCCAAATAACTCTTCACCCTTACCACTGTAGCTCATATCCAATGTAGACCTATAAACCTACTCGTTAAGTAGTTTTGGTACCTAGGATAAAGAGGGTTAAGAAATCACCTTGTAACATGTAGTACATGCCTTCCCTTCCCATTTCAGTAATTTACAGAAAAATTTCCAGTATCTCCCCAGATATTTTGTCTTTATGGACTGACCCTAACCCCATCATGTATTTCCACATGCCTGAAACCAGGTTGGTGCAGACCATTATACTACAGAGGGGTGCACATGTGATGACCAGCTCTTCAGAGATTTAGGATCATTTCCCAGTCTCCTCCTTGCCTACGTCTGCTGCTATGACCTTGTTGAAGAATTCAGGGTCTTCATCTTCATCCAAGTTATCAAACAGACTGGGCATGTCGTCAATGTTGGCTGGGGCATATTCAATCAGTTCCTTTCCTAAAAAAAAAAAGTCATAGAAAAACTATCTTAGAATATCCCAACTAATGATCAAGAGTGGCCTCAGATGGCTAAGCTAGTGGCTAGAGGCCACAGATTTGATCATTGGCTAGATGCTGGGCCCTTGGGAAAGGCAATAAACACAACTTTCATTACTCCACCCATGTGTAAAAATCAGGAGACCCTGACTTTGGTTGGAGAGGTAAAAGGCAATGAAAAGATATCTTTAAAATGTAGCATCAGATTAATCTTTCCCAGTGCTAGACTTTCATATTTGATGTAGGAAAAACATGTTTTTAGTATATAAAAGAAGTAAAAAAAAAGTTATGTACATGAGTGTAGGTCTATCTAGGAAATATCAGTACATTAATGTTCCTGTATTTGTACCTAAGTGATTTGTGCATTGCTGGGTAGACATCCTTACTAAAATGTGTAAGAACTGGACGCTCAAAGTACCTTTACCTGCAGCCTCTGCGGATGCCATACTGGCCAGGTCCTGCTCATTCCGGTTGTGGGTCTCCGACAAGGAGTCTAACAGGGCCTGGAGTACACCGAACAGGAAAACATTACGTGTTACCAAATCCAGACACAATAACTGCATATTAGCGCTGTAACAAGTTTATTTACTCGGAATGTTAAACTAGAAGTTGATTGCCCAGAAATCTAGACAGTCCTAAGCAAAAATTGAGTAAAAAATTGAGCCTTATTCTCCAACACAGGGTCTCATCCACACCCTATACAATATACCCTGGGTAGGCTCTGATAAATCAGGCTGAGGTTTTAACTTTAGTGGGCATGTACTTTATCCAGCTGCCAGCCAATCGGAGAATTGCCTTAATGCTTAATCTAGGTAAAGCCGAGCTCTGATTGGCTGACAGCTGGTTAGAAGCCACAACCACAAAAGCAGAAACCTCAGACTGGTTAAACAGTGCCTCCCCACTGTGTAATGTATAGGCTCTGCGGGGGAGAATGTTTGAGCCACTATATGTTTACATCAGTCATACAGCCAACACAGGGCCTGGTAAGCGCATGCTGGGTATCTATTGTCCTGCCAGCATTGGTCCATCCAACAAATTTGAAGCAGGCCCTCAGGGCTTGGGCCTGGGTCCATCTGTCAAATTTGGGGCTCGGGCCTGAGTATGTGTATTCACCTGTCTTTCATTGGCTGTTTCTGGCAGGACAAGTCCTGCCCTGTTAGCGTCTACGAGGTGTGTCCTCCAGTCCTGCAGCTGCATATGGGAGGCCAAAATAGTTCTGCGTATCATTTTTAATCCTAACACAAGGAGTTGTCTACAGGTGGCAGATGGCTTTGTTAAAAGCAGACAGTGTAGATGATGATTGAATGTTGGATGACAGAGCAATTATTTCTACTGCTCATCCAGAATCAAGACTGCTATAAAAAGGAGCATTGACTGCTTGGTGATGCCTCTAGGGTGAGACGAATAATACATGTGTAGTGTGCATCTTTTTAAATTTCCAGAAGTTGTACAGGCATCTTTTTGAATGTCTGGGCATACATAGTTTTTGTCTCAAAGAAAACCCATGAGGATACTGTCCCAAAAAAATGTCCTGTATTGTATGCAGGAAAAATTTGCACAAGCAATCACTTTTCTTGGATGTTTTGTTGAAAAATACAGTCATTCTTTTCTCTTCTGTTTTGTCCCCATATCATTCCTCAAATCCTTCTTGGGAATAGCAAAGCATCCCTGACATACACAGACATTTATATCTATCGATTGTTTCATACTGACCGTTGAGTCTGACATCAGAATGCTGGGCTCGTTTGGAAGCAGGTTGAAGACATCGGTCAGCTGCGAGGCGTCCAGACTGAAGTTTCCGCTCTGCAGCAGGGACTGGATGGAGTCCAGGCTGGACTGGATGGTGTCCACGTGGACGTCCATGTCTTGCCTGGAACAAGTCGGATGCACACATCGGCTTTGTGCACCAGCCCCACTTAGTCTTAAACGAACCACATAAAAATTCACACAGAGACAGTACCGATGAATCACACATTGCTCAGTACATGGAAAAATCACATAGAGACAGGATATGCAGTACTGATGAATCACACATTGCTTAGGACATGGAAAAATTCACACAGAGACAGGGTATGAAGTAGCCTGCATATCAGCCTGGTTAGTTTACTGGGGCTCTCATAGGCTGATACTCAGGCTTGGTATGTAGTACATGCACTAACAAATCACACATTGTTCAGCATACACAAATACATGTATTCACATAGAGAGACAGGGTATGAAGCACAAATTCATAGTTTTAATGAGAATGAAACAAAAATGTAAAAGTTAAGGGAACTGACCTGCAAAATTGCTTAGGAGGACTGTTGTGTACTGCGACAGACATGTCTTGTGGTTCCTCTTGTACAGGTAAAGTGCTCTCGGCAAGCCCCTACATGTGGAAGATATTGAGAGGTTTGGACTCAAAACTACTTGCCTCACTGTCTGTATTTGTAGACTCACTTTTATATGTTGGTGTTACCATGGATATTTTCGTATCAGCAGGAACCAAAGTTTATTTTAATCTATGATAACCAGTTGTGCACAGCTTTCCTACTGTAATCACGTGACTAAATGATGTCATCCAAATTGACCATGGACTAATTGGTTCCTCGACTGACTGTCCTGGACCTGGTGCCCAATCTTGACGGAAGTCTAGATTGCCCAGGTAACGAAATGTCCGAAACTCCTCGGAAAGCACTCTAAATTATCTTTCTCAGACATGTCTGTACATTGAAAATGAAATCTTCAATTCTGTAAAGACACTGGAGAGGGAAACTGGCCACAAATGCAACAATTATAGCTATTAAACCAGGGCTCTAGCCAGCTCGAAATTTTTTTCCGTCAGCCAATTCCCGTTGTCGCGAAAACCGCGAAAATTAAGTTAGAAAGACGGAAATGAGACCTTGAAAAACGTTTTTTTAATGAGATTATCGTATGCGAAAGGGCGCTGACACACATTGTCAACAATCATAACAATAGCAAGACAAACAGTGTGTGGCTTTTACGGCCGTGGACGGCGTCCCCAAGCCGCCTGTAGCTTCCACCAAGAATTTTTCTCCGTCAAGGTTGACGGATTGGTTTAAAAAATTTTCTGTCACAAGCAGCAAATTTCCGTCAATTGACGGAAAAACGGACGCTGGCTAGAGCCTGTATTAAACATTAGGCAGGAAGTTGATAATTACTCCCGCCATGTTGTCTGTTTGTTGTCCGGATATTTCTCATCATTTTGCAGAACTGCCTTAGGCTTGTGTGAGTATTACTGTCCGGATATTTTGCAACATTTCACAAAACTGGCTTGGGTGGGTGTTACTTTTGTACTTTGTTTTCGTATGCAGTGCATTGTTGTAGAAGGTAAGTCACACAAGTCGTGGACATATTTAAAAGGCAATTTTAACAACACACCAAATACGACATTAATATTTTCAACATTTTTAACCTCATGTGAAAATATTGTGGAGTGTTTAAAAGCCTTATTCTTTATTTGAGGTAATATTCAGCCAACTTTTCCGAACTGACTTTATGTAAATTGTATGGAGAGGAATGCACCAATTTCTGGCAAGTGCTCCTCGATTTAACCAGTAGCAACTGGCATACCTGACCTATACCTGACCTTAGTATGTAAATGGTTTAATCTAGGTCAGCTTCTCGGAAATGGTATCAGGACAAAATCTTCCATCATGTGGAGAGGGAAACTGGCCGCCCACGCAACAATTATTGCAATTAAACAATAGGTAGGGAGTCAGGAAGTATATCTATACCTATAATCTAGGTCAGCTTCTTGGAAATAGTATCAGGACATCCTGGCACCAGGCTCACAACGACTCGGGTTGAGTTAAAATTAGGGTTGAGATTGGGGTGAATGAATCTTTTTTGCAAAAACTGATTTTTATTTGGTTTGTTTTATCTTGACAGGCCCAGCATCAAATACCCATTCTGTACCAGTCCATTGGGCACAGGGTGCACTATGTTTAACATTCAACCTGCTACGGTAGCCATCTGTCACCAAAGTTGTGTTTCCCTTGCCAACTAATGCTCACAGTAACACACCTGCAT
Organism: Branchiostoma floridae x Branchiostoma belcheri; assembly: GCA_019207045.1. Lineage (NCBI taxonomy): Eukaryota > Metazoa > Chordata > Leptocardii > Amphioxiformes > Branchiostomatidae > Branchiostoma > Branchiostoma floridae x Branchiostoma belcheri. The sequence continues at coordinate 8,057,035 of CM033028.1, forward strand.
GAATGCTGTGGGTGAGAAGGCTTCGTCCACCAGCCCTTCAGTAGGCACTCCCGCCATGTCAGCACCGGTGGCCGACGTCACTGATGTCGGGATGAAAGGCAGGGAGGTGGGGATGGGCAACGAAGAAGTGGTCTGCACTGAGCTGGCTGATGTCCCGGGGGTCTCAGAATAGGGGGGAGGGGGTGTGGTCACATCTGGTCCACTGCTGCTAACCTGGATAACAATACCACATCACTTGTTACACAGCAAGACCTGTAAAAAAACCTTCTACAATCAAAACAGACTCATGGTCATTATGTCAGCAAATACAAAACAGAAAGAAACAGCAAAATACATGTATATACTTTATTTGAATGTACACTCCTTATTCCAAACCAAAGGCACAACCTTACCATTGGTGGAGAGGTCGGCAAGACAACGGTCGGCAACCCCTGCCCGCTGAAGGATGCCAGGTCTGTGACGTCTGATATGATTGGTCCGGAGGAGGAAGGGGAGACCTGCTGCGGCTCCACCGGTTGGTTCTTCACGTGTCCAATCACAAGCGAGGAAAAGAGAGAAAAAGGTAATGAGCAATTGCACATATTGAAATATAAATGGCTCCACCCTAGAGGTGATGCCATAAAGTACAAATGGGTAGCCCAAACAACTTTCATCTGCCAATGTTTAGACTTTCATCTGTCAAGATATTTCCTTTAATCTTACTATTTTAGGATACTTAGAGTGTGGTACAACTATTAGCACACAGTAAAGTGTGTTGCAAGTGACCAACAAGCCCTTTAAGTCAAGTTCAATCCTAAGTTCTTACCGTGAATGGCTCTGTCTCGGAAGTGTTATGCAGTGACAGCTGCCGGGTATATCTGGGCACCTTGCTTGTGCTGGGCATGGCATCACCATAGCTGTCCTCTATTGCCAAAGTCCTGCAAACAGCACAAAAGTTGGAGGTTCAAACATCTACATGCTAAAAACCTGAGAGAACAAGTATAGACACGCCAAAAAGTAGTTACTCAAGCAACTGGATATGATTTTGGAAACTATTTTTGAGCGTATCTTATTACCTGGATGTAACTACTTTTTGGCGTATCTTATTACCTGGATGTCTAACCTACATTGACAAGTATAGACCTTTAAGACTTCAAAAATAAAATAGTGCTAATAGCTATAAGCAAGTCTTTTTTAACGAAAGGCCGTGCATATTATCTCCTGACCTCCTCTTGATGCCGATGCGCCTGTTGGGTTGTACCAGCGTGACCAGGAACTGAATCAGCTTGTTCACAATTTGCTGCTGTTTGTGGTGCTTCTGTCTCAGGCTGGCAACTTCTCTCCATAAGGCCTCGTTTTCCCTGGAGGTGGAAACAAGGTCATTATCATTATCATAAAGTTTCAAGAGGCAGAGTGGTCTTGTGGATATAGGGTGCTTGACTTAGAATCTAAAGGTTCTGGGTTCAAAGCTTTACCAGGCCCCAATGCTACATCCTTGGGAAAAACACTGAACACCTATTTTCTTATTTGACTCAGTACCTAGCTTCCGTTTGGGGTATATTCTTGGGTGGGACATAAAATCAGAGGCCCTTTGCTTGAGGACAACCATACCATGGGTACGTTTAAGATCCCACCACACTTATCAAAAAGAGTAGAGGTCCTTCCTGGTGTGAGCGAATCAAACCTTCAGTCTTACGCAGCTTAAACTTACTGCAGAGAACTGGAGTGTTTCACCATGAACCAAGTCAGTTCAGGTGTGTTACCCCTAAAGGTGGCTTATCGGCTATGCAAAGCAAACTAACAAATAAAAAGATGGTTAAGTACCACTAGACACACAACAACAAAAATAAAAAGGACACGAGAGAACTCACTGTTTCATAGAATGCAGCCTGGTGTCGATGTTCTCCTGTTTGCCTCTCATCGACTTCACATCACTCAACACACGGGACATGTCCTCATGTCTCAGCCTCAGGTCGTCCGCTTTCACCACAGAAACCTACAACAAGAAACTTTATTAGAGGGTTTCTAAGGATAAGATGTTCACGTCTTGGGTTAGGGGAGGGAGAGCAATGAAGATAAATTAAGGGGTAAGTGTACTAGAAAGTGTCCATTGTTACTCTGTGACTGGAGGGTAACCTCCAGCGACAGAGTCTTGTAATCACTTTGTGCGTTGAGTGTAAGCACCAATATCTCTATGTTCCGTATGCCGCAATTGCATGTGGATTGGCATGTCATCTGTACTCCGTTGGGAAATGATGCACATTCTTTTTTTTTCGCCGTAGCTGTTTTTATTATGGATGTAATAATTTCAGTTTTCACCCCTACGCCGTGCGGTATAGTGGTTCAGGTCTTCCTAATGATTGTGCCTTAACTTGTGGTAATTCGATACCGTCAAGCAGATGTTGTCCTCGTCCGAATATGCCATCTCGTTCGGGCTTTGCGTTTCCGGTATTGAGGTTGGTTTGACATAGCATACTGTTACCATTTTGCGCGGTTGATAGTCATATGCATTTTATGGTTAGAACGTGTTTGATCCTTGGGATCTTTTTTTTGGCGGTAGCTGTTTTCATTATCGATGTAATAATTTGAGAAATCACCCCTATTTCCCTGGTATTGTGGAACAGCTGGCCTAAAGACGATGGGGTTTGGCAATTACTTATCTTCAAGCAGATATGGGGTTACGTTATGCCCACAGCTGTCACTGACCCACTTTTTGAAACGGTATCCATTGTGAAGCTGTGTTGTTGTTTTCATTTGGCGTCGTTCGATTGAGACGCTGATTTCGCTGTTAATGCATACAAGACTGTTTTAAATTTGGGAGTGATAGGTATGTTAGTTTTTGGTATAAGCTGATGTGATGTGTTCTGTATGCGATATAAACACCGAGTCATACACCGCAGAAAACATCACAACTGACATAAACCATAATAAGGTCACAGAGTATGTTACCTACGGTCACTTGTTGGTTCTGTAAATACACTGGGAGACTGGGACAGTTAGGGACGTCCTCTTGGATGGGACATAAAGCCAGAGATCCTGTGTTTCAGGACAGCCACACCTTCAGCATGTTAAAGGACAGCATCAGAAAATTTTCAATTCATTATTTTCCAGTAGTTTACTCATTAAAAAGTTGATGTACGTCAATTTTTACATTGATCCGCCTAATATGACCCTGTAGACACGTTTGAACTTCGCGCTCTCCTCCTTTCCCCGCCGCGCTGGCCGATGACGTAATGGCCGCGTTCTGAGAGTCTGACGTCACAGATCCAAAACTTCTAGCCAGCCATTTTGCTCGGTGAACCTCGGTCCTCTCAGCGGTAAATAATCACTCCGCCATTCTGGAGTTCAGTCCGTAGTTGTTGACAATTACTTTCGTGGACCTGTAAGTCGCATTGTGACCTGTCTACGAAGCCATAGTCCCCGGGAGACTAAACATGAATGAGCTTGCCTGCGAGTAAACCGCGCGGCGACGGGACGAAATCAAAACAATGGCGGTGGGGAAGGTTCACGCACCGTGCCATTCTGGACTGTTACAAGAGCGAGTTTGGGTCAATCCTTACCTTCTCCTTTCCGGACAGCACAGCGATAATTACACGTAAGCTTCCACGAATTTTGGTTGAATTCACAGTTGTCCAACTGGCAGTGACATTAAAAAAAAAAGAAACATTTTCCTCTGACAACATCGGACGATCCCCTTTTCGCGCCGAAACATACATACAACACAGGCCGGCATTGTGAATGGCGCGAAATGTCGGCTTCGTTTCAGAGTCCGTGATTTATTTTGATGGAACACCCAACAATCTCCGCCAAAGCTACATGATTGAAAAACCGGACAGTGCAGATAATTTACCTGAGAAACAGAAAATTAAGTGAGAGGCGAGGCGTAACTCGCTCGAATCTGTACAAGTTGCGGTGCTGTCTGTTTCGGCGCGATAAGGGGATCGTTCGATATGTAGTGATCAAGGGTATGTTGTCAGAGGAAAATGTTTCTTTTTTTTAATGTCACTGCCAGTTGGACAACTGTGAATTCAACCAAAATTCGTGGAAGCTTACGTGTAATTATCGCTGTGCTGTCCGGAAAGGAGAAGGTAAGGATTGACCCAAACTCGCTCTTGTAACAGTCCAGAATGGCACGGTGCGTGAACCTTCCCCACCGCCATTGTTTTGATTTCGTCCCGTCGCCGCGCGGTTTACTCGCAGGCAAGCTCATTCATGTTTAGTCTCCCGGGGACTATGGCTTCGTAGACAGGTCACAATGCGACTTACAGGTCCACGAAAGTAATTGTCAACAACTACGGACTGAACTCCAGAATGGCGGAGTGATTATTTACCGCTGAGAGGACCGAGGTTCACCGAGCAAAATGGCTGGCTAGAAGTTTTGGATCTGTGACGTCAGACTCTCAGAACGCGGCCATTACGTCATCGGCCAGCGCGGCGGGGAAAGGAGGAGAGCGCGAAGTTCAAACGTGTCTACAGGGTCATATTAGGCGGATCAATGTAAAAATTGACGTACATCAACTTTTTAATGAGTAAACTACTGGAAAATAATGAATTGAAAATTTTCTGATGCTGTCCTTTAAAGAACCCTCCAAGCATGTATAATAGCCTGCTAACACCACAAGTCCCAAGCCTTTGCACAAAAAAAGCTGACACAAAAGGTACCTGTGGACAGCATACCTGTCAACGCAGTACAGACACACTACAACTATGAAGAAAAGTATAGCATTCACCGGCGCCCCAACCTTCCTCTTAATATGTTCCAGGAGATTTGGTTTCCCGCGAATGAAATTTTGGTGGCTGAATTCCATGTCGTCACGGTCTGCCTTCAGTCCGCCAGACTCCACGTTCATCACCTTCCTGAATCCATCTGTGGAATACAAGTTGAAGACATTGATACAAGAATGTATATGTGGAGGGGCGTGTGAATCATATACACTTCAGCACATAAAAAATTAGGAAGCTTGTGTTTGGTTCATCATGTTTTCTTAAATTGTACATCAGATGCATTGTATATTACATATCATTGGAAAGCTTATAATTCATAACCCTTTACAGTGATACAGGTATCCCGTTTGTTACGATCAAACATTCATGGGTTCAGCACTGGGGCCACTATGCAGGTAAGTATCAAAAGAAAAGTGCTGAATTTTCTCTTGATCATACTCCAGTTGTTTCTTTTATGATAAGCACAATGTGCTATATCACTGGAAAGCTTGTATGTTTCCTTTGAAATGATACCTTGTTTGCCATGATCACGCTTTTGTACCATGCAACCATGGATGACTTGCCATGGGGCACAAGTGCATTTTTCGTAGTAGTCTATTTAATCATGTCAATAGTAACAATAGTTCAGTTGGCACATATTGAAGTTTGTTCACACCAATTCAGAGCCTGCTTGGCAATATACCGTATTTGTATTGGCAGACTGGTTAAGTCAGCAGGTAAAAATTTAAATGTAGCACTAGGAGGAAATTGTATCTAAATATAGTTTTGTAATAAAAAAAAGGATTGTACATGTACTATGAAAAAAGTATGGTACTATGAAAAATGTGTGGTTCTATTTTATGCAAATGACTTCATAGTACCACAGGTTGGAGTATTGCAAAGTCAGTTAAGGTGTGTTACACCTAAAGGTGGCTTATGAGTGACTTCATAGTACCACACTTTTTTCATAGTAGATCTACCACACTATTCTGCACTATGGGGATATAAACATGTAGTAATTGAATGGTTCTGGTTGGCTGAGGCCATGTTCTAAATGGGGGATCCCACACCCTAGTTTCACTTCCTCTTCTGTAAATTGATATATTTTTCTATCATCAACAAGATTTTTCCATTTGGCAGCTTTATTTTGTATTGTAAGAAAACTGTGTCACTACTAAAAGTACTATATATTGAACAAAGATGTTATTTCTTTTATTGGTACGTCTTATAGAAATAGTTTGGTCAAAAACAATATAACAGTTGGCACGTATTCCAGGTTGTTCAACCTATTGCAGTGCTTTTTTGGCAAGGATTCAATCTGACCAGTCTCCAGTGCAACTCTGCTTGGAAGGAGGCCATAATGTTTACAAAAATCTCTGTCTGGAAAAGGCCACACTGATTATATGTAATGCAGCCAAATACTCAAACAATTTTTGTTCATTTCCCCACAAAAGTTTCTTTTTCTTGCCCAACTCTTTTCTATGCATGCTCGCATCAGTTTTGCCTTATGAAACAACACTCAGTCTGATACAACCTGTGTAAAGCTAATCTGGCATGTCTGGAAGGAAATCCTGATCAGATAATCTGCTCCAGATTACCTAGGCTCAAGGGACTGGTGTGTTAATGGAAGGTTTAGCAAGTCAAGGGCAAATGACAAAGACAGTGCAGTGACAAAGACAGTGAGGATTCCTTCACCATTTTGTACTTTACAATTTTGTACTGCCTTAACAAGCCAACAAACAATTTTGTACCTCTGTTTAAGTTTTTGTGAATTTCTTGATGATGACTACAGTTTCTTTGGGACTTAATCAACTACTTACTAGTACATACCAAGTTCATAGTTACACACATCCATCAAGATGATAAAACACAAACAAATGCAACCAAAAACAGTACTGTTACCCAGGTCAGAAGTAGGTAATCATAAAATACTAACGTTACACTTGTATTTTCTCAGCTGAAGTACCTAAACTTTGTTCTGAAAACTTACACATGTTGAGTTGTCGAACAAAGCTGGCCATGTTGTTGTGTTTGAAGAACTTGGGCAGGACTTCTTTGGCAAACCTGGCCTGGTCATACACATGGAAGCTTGTTCCATTCTGGAAAAGAAAACAATGTTGTACTTGAAGACCACAAAAATCTAATTTGCTTTTTCTTTCTTCACAATAGCCTTGCAACAAACTCACAATCATGCATTTGTATTATAAGCATATCTTGAATTCTTGATACACGTATACAACAATGTGTTGTCCGTAACACAGATACTGCATTTTTCATACAATCATTATCACAACTTTTCCTGTGAGATCTTGGCTACCAACACAAATTGAGATATTTGCCACTGTAAAATTCAGTCTATGACAGCTGTTCTATGAGTATGTATGACAACAGAGATTTACCTCCTCAGGGAGGAAAGGGGCATGTTATTGTTAATGCAAATTATGCAAGACAGAACACATGCTTGTTCACGCTGTGGCGACTTCTTGTTGAGGGGTCACGGTGAAGAACGTTTACATCTTGCAAAGACTGATGCCATATAAAAAGCAACATTTCAATTACAAATGTATGACCGTATCGTCACTATCATGATAAATACTGAATAATTGACTAAAAAAAGTAAAAAGAAATAAAGTGCACCAGCTCGCATAATTTCAAACCCACATCAAAATTTAGAAGAAAAAAAAACTAATCCTAAAACCCTAAATTATCCTCTACGCCACAAAAAATATCATGGTGTGAACAATTGTTGTTCATATTATCAGTGATATGGCATCAACTTGATAACTGACAAGGACGTTTCAGGAGTGGGAAGCCATGAGTGTGAAACAAACGTGAACATAATTCATAATTTGACACTAAAATATCTGAGGCTGCCCTTCTGCAATATCGATTCAGCATTGCAACACACAAATCTTGGTGGCCTAGATTAACCAGTGAAATGCAGAACGTCCAAATTACTTTAAGTACAATTCTATATCGGTAAAATTTACACACAAAATCATCAACTTGATGATTTTCTAAGTCCTTGGTTATGAAAGTGGGTCTAGCGAAGAGCAAAGTTTCACTTCAAAAATTGAAAAACCTCGAACATTTTTTAAACTGTCTCTTCTCTTGATTTCCGAATCATGTAAAGCAGTAGCCCTAAACAAACAATTTCTATGCATGCAAGAGAATACGCAATCTAACAAACAGATGTAAAGATTCCTAGTTGTATGCGCGTTTGTTAGTTAGTTGGTCCACATAAATTTTCCTGCTCACCGTGCTCCAGAAGATGAGTTCGTTGGTGGAAGGGTCCTCCACAAGCGTCCACAGCTTCGTCAGGAAGGCGGGGACCGCGCCGCCGGACGACTCCGTCCCTCGGTGATCTCTTGAACTCATCACGGCAAGAAATCTGAGCTTTAAAGATGCCCTCTTAAGCTGGAAAATCGCCACGGCCAAGTACAAGTCCGATCTAGATGAGTCACGAGGCGGCCATGACAGGTGCGCAGAAGCTACGTAAATATTTTGCGTCATGGACACCCCGCAGGGTCTCGCGAGATTTCAGCGAAGTAGCCGAAATTCTCAAGCAGATGTGTGGTATTACCTCATCACCTCTGGGACTGTGGTACCGGTGTGTTAAGATATAACTCAAGATTCTATTGATACGTGTGTATGCATTTTCGTATATGGTCCCTTAGAAACATTGGCATTTGAGACACACTAGGAATTCTGGAACTGCAGCATCACAGGCCATAGACAGATGGTCTTCCTGGCAAACATGTCAATGACCTCAATATGGCTTTCAATTTGACTTTGTTGTAAGCACCTGCATAAACTTTATAGTAAATGATAAGACTAGAGCTGTGGCAGTAAGAAGTTGAAATAATACTTCAAGGAGTTATGAGAAATTCAATTCTCCTTTTTCTTTGAGGACTAAACTTTCCTCACAGGAAACATAAGCTTAGCCAGGATTAAGAAATAAAAGATTAGAACTATTCAAAAGAGTTTTTCATGAATAAATTAAGTCTCAAAGAAACAAAGATTTTACACAAATTCTTGCACAAAAATTATGGAACTCCCATGAACCAGATGCTCATCTATGAAAAGCGCCACCTATCTCCAGAAAATTTTACTGTAGATACATGTGTAAGGTTGTCATGATTAGCAAAGATAGACCTTTACAAAATTGACGAATGTGGGGACTGGGGAGCAACTGTGTGAAAGCTATTGGGAGGGAACTAAGTTTTAAGCTTTCAGTAAAGATCTCACTGAATTAGGACAAATAAACTCACACAGCAGACAAAAGGCTTGCATACATCTTATTAATTGATGGTTTGTCATAACATATTGTAAGCAAAGTGTGCCAGAAAACAAAATGTAACTATAATATCTCTGTTTCCATCATTAATACAGATAGGGAGATTGTGCTGTTTAAACAGTTATTATGAAGGACAATACTAGTACTTAAATAATAATCTATGTTAAAACATATCTAAGGCAAACATTAATGGATTTGTTCATAATTTGGGATATCATTACCTCCACAGAATTCTGCAAACCCACATTATTTATGGGACTAAAACTGAAATAGCCTACAGCCACAACTTAAAAAGCTAGAAGAATAGTAACTGAATGTTATTAAAAAAAACTTGCTAATGGTCTATTTACAATGTACAAGTACAGTTCCATAGCATCAGTATTTCCTCAATTGTCTGTCATTCTATCAATTTGACCACGTCTTGTTGCTAGTAACGCTAGCCACAATATCGTGGCTATTCTCTTGAAAGGCAAAATTGCCAAGCAATACTGGAATATGTCGAATCAAAGGGTGAGCATGCCAAGGGTTTGCTGAGCTGATGCAGTAGAAACTGGGGTCTGGGGCTGAACCTTGCCTGTGGCATATACAGTCAAACCTGTATTAGCGGCCACCTTTGCATAACGGCCACCTGCCCATAGTGGCCACTTTTTGTCGGTCCCTTGGATTCGTAATGATTAAGAAATAGGCTTAGCGGCCACCTGTCCAACGCGGCCACGGCCACACGATTTCCGGTCCCGCAGGTACAAAAACACTGCCGATTACGGCCACGTGGACCGATGATCTATGTTCCGGCACGCGTTTGGCCATATACGGCGGCCGTATCGTCACCCTACGCCGGATTTACAGCCTCTTTGACTTATTTTCAAAACAAAACTTCGTAAACTGGCGCTACCCATACCCATTGACAAACGAGGTCATATAAGGTCAATAGGCGACACCAATCTTACGGAGGTAAATTGTGTTAAAGTTACGTTCTAATACACTATCGCTTAGGTTAATTCACATCACAAAAATTTCTAAATAAATTGTTACAAAGACAAAATGATATAAACTTCAGACTATGACGAATTTTATTCTTACATTTATTAAGAGATAAGTCTAGAATGACGCGACTTTTCTTGTGAGTACCACATTAGTATAATGGGCAAATCTGACGTGTGAACGCGAGCGGGAACACACGGACGGCGAAGTATTAAAGGATACAAGACGAAAGATCAAAGAAATATGACAATACCGGTCTCTTCCGACAATATCAACTGTAGAACATTTAAAACTTTTTATAGCTTTTGTTTTCTTAATACATATAGTGTAAAAATCATTGCAGTACATGTAAAGTACTGTATTATGTGAATAAAGATAAGTGGGTACTAAAACCATGTGTAACTTATTGCTTGTGGCCAATCAATTAGCATATTCTCTATAGTGGCCACCTCTCTATAGTGGCCAATTTTGACCAGTCCCTTGAGTGGCTGCTATAGACAGGTTTGACTGTACAGTATACATTACCTAAAGAAAACCTTTCGGCCATTTTATGATTGGTTGACAGCAGGTTAGAGGTCACATCCTCAAAAGAAGAAACCTCAGCCTGGTTTGGCAGAGCCTGCCAAAGGTATACTGTACAGGCCGTGAGAGAGTCTCTGCATAGTAGCATGAGCAAGAAAACCATGTACAAGGTAGTCCATTTCATTTCAGTATAGTGACACAAGCATGGCCATACAGCCCCAGTGGCATGGCACCAACATGCTGAAGTGACTTGATCTTGGGATCAAAGCACCAGACTTTTTTGGCTTCCTGATAGTGGCTACTCCTGTAGTTGCCTCCACAGATGTAAATCTTCCCTCCAAAGACAGTCATTCCATATTGCGAGAATTGGAGACCTTCTGTCATCACCTGACTCCAGGAACCCCCACTTTCACCAGGCATGAAACTATAAATGCCTGAGACCCAAGCGATGTAGATGCTTCCATTGAGAACTGAAGCACAGATGTTACGACATTCTACAGGTACGTCACTCTGCGGCTGCCATTCAGTGTCTCCCGGGCTGAAACGGTACACAGTGGATGTTGGTTGGCGATCATCATCGCAGCCACCGATGACATATATGTTGCCATCTAACACTGCAACAGCATGTCGGTACCTTGGTCGCGGGAGTGCAACACCTTTAGTCCACTTGTTCAGTCTCCGGTCGTAGACCTCAACAGAATCTAGCGCGAATCTGCTGTTGTCTTTGCCACCAATTGCATACACCTTGCCTTGTGCTACTGCCAGCTTGTGATAATACCGGTCAACGTTCATGGAAGCAAGTCTGGCCCAGTTGTCCAGTTCTACACTATACAGCCACACTTCTTTGGTGTAACTCCTACCCGCAGACACAACAATGTCACTTGTGCCCAGAACTGCTACAGCAAATCCAGAGTCATTGCACTGCCGCATGTGTGTTAAGGAAATCCAAACTGTGCTTGATAACTCAACAGAGGAGGTCATTATCATGGAACCTGAAGCAATGTTAACTGGCGTTAGGTAAAGCATTCCTTCGATTCTTGGTATCTCCGTCCCTCCCATGACTACCATCGCCTCCTTCAGACCGCTGGCACGGCGGGGACGGGTGCGTGGCGACTGAACCTCTCCCGGGAACAACTGGTACCTTCGAGTTTCTGCCACGATATCCGAGCAAGCCTTGCGTACTGCATTGTTGTTTTCTACATTCTCTAAGAAGTACATCTTGTCCATGAAGGGGAACCTGACCAGCTCCATCAGCTCTTTCATCTCCTTCCTCCTCTTCCTAGTGTCATGGTTGATCCATGCCATCACTGCTGTGTATACCGTTTCTTCTGAAGCATTGAGGTCATCAGACGAGATGAGAGTGATGAGCTGTTCCTTTCTCAGACAAAGGAACTCTGGGGTTTTGCTGACCGAATTAAACTCCTTCATGGCGCACGGCAGTGCCTTCTTCTCCAAGTCAGGTGCCAGCATGCCCCCAAGGGCTAACATCTTCAGACAGTTCTCTGCACACAGACGTTCAGATAGGAAGTTCATGCATGCATCAAAAACAGGTTGGATCTGGAAGAAGTTGGCCCCCTCCATAAGCTCCACAGCATTGTCCTTCGTGATGGTGACTTTTGAAGTGTACGCGTAGTCAGCAAGAAGCTGCACGGTGCTGGTACTGACTTCGTGAATGGTGACCCTATACTCCTTACTCTCGCGAAGCCCGTTACAGAACATGGCCTGAAAATATTCGCTGCAAGCGGCGAGGACATTTCGGTGACACGGAATCTCTTTCCCGGCGACGCAAAGGACGACGTCTACCAGCAGGCTGTTGGATCGCAGTCCCTCCAAGCCCTGCAAGAGGGCGCCTGCGTGTGGTTGGTAGCAGAAGTCGGATGATGCTGGTGATCTCTGTCCTGCTGCCATCGTGCCAAATCCTGCAATACAAGGGAACAAACTCATCAGTTTTATTTCAGTTTTAGAGAAGACTATCTTTTACAAAATATTGAACACACAAAATCAAAGTTGGCATAGAATAGATAACGTTACTGACAGGAACAATGCCGAAAGGAAGCACAGGAATACCCCTGAATAAGCAAAGAGGTTGAAAAGAGGCTTGCAAAAAGTGAACAAACAATCAATTAAGCATTCTGGCTGGCTGGCCCATGGCTTAATACAAGCGAAATACTCTAATCAAGGAGCTCCCTGGCAGAATAAATTCCCCAGGCCATTTGTATAAGGTAACCCTTTGAAGCAAGCGAAAGTAAAGTTTCCTTACCTTACTCAAGGAGGTTCCTCCGGTTTGTTTCACCTTGGTTTCAAGGAAGATAGAGCTTTTGGCCAGGACACAAATTTGCACATCAAGAGACAAAGGCGGGAAAAACTCCAAGAAAGTCAAAGGTCAATATTGGATTATTCCAAATCAATATCATAGGGGTAGCGATTGTTCAATGTTTATGTTTTTGACAATTATAAGACGACACCGGGGGACGTCAAAAACAACGTCAGGAACATAGCATTTTATTTGGAGGTGAAATAAACTGACAGATACAGCAGGTATCAATGCAGCAGAGGACGTTTTGAACCACCAGATGCCAGATGGCCTGCATTGCAATTATCTTTCAATGCGCTAGGGGGCGTTTCTGACAGGTTGAGGTAGCAGAACACAGTATTAGTGGGCGAACCCCGGGGAGTATGACGCGGGTACATAAAATAGTACGGATAAACTTGTTGAAGGAGAGGTAAGAAGCCTTATTTGAGGGGCAGCCAGATATAACCTGTGCTACGTGGTCACGGAAGGTGTCGACTCCGAGACTGCATGGTTTGGATTGTGAAAGTTTTCTATTTTGTGTATAAATGCGCCCCATTACGCAACTGCCTTTCTAGCGTGAGCCGGCTGCAGTTCTGTGACCTCCGCAGAGGGGCATTTCAAAGAGGGCGTGAGAAGACGATACGCCGACAGTATTTTTTTGTTTTTTAATATATTGTGGCTTGTACCTTCAACTCAACATATCCGATTTTGGTATTCCAAAAGTGCACCCTACTATATTTTTCAATGCGTTGAAGCTAGTCACCTTGAGGCCCTTAACTATAGAAATCCCCATAGGCCGAAAACTGTGTTCTGCTACCTTGAATGAATGCAACAATTTCTAACCTTTGACCCACACGGCAGGCAGCATGGCTTCCAAGCGGAAAGTTGGTGAGGCAAAACTGGAAAAAGAGGAGGTTTGTGAGAATTCTGGAGATATTTAAACACCCTTGTAACCAGTGGTATAACCGCATCGAATGCATTACTCAATGGGTAGCATTTTTTTCGTCTTCGGTTCTCCGCAATTTGTCAATTTTAGTCTTGAACTGTTGGTGCAGCAGCGTGCAGTGCGGAACATGTGTCTCGTGTGGGGAGGGGGGCAGAATCCGGCAAAATATACACGAACTGCCGTGTAGTCTTGCCTTCCATAATGGCGTTAACTATTGCTAAGAACAGTCTCATGTTCCTGCCAGTGTGCGATGATGTTTGAAATATCTGTCAATCCTCTGAATATCTGTGATGTCAATGCCATAGGCATATTACTGAGCACACTACATCATCATAATTTCATACTCATAGTATATGCAAAAGAAGAACTCTCTACTGTATTATTTAGTAGAGAGTTGAGTAGAGTTCTTGGGTTAAACTCCAGTTGGAACCGCTCCTCTTGAACTCTTTATTTGAAAAATATAAGATAAACTACTTTTAATTTGTTCATCTGTCCATCCTGGCCATCATAACAAACAAGCCTCGTTCTCAGGGTAACTTGATTGGTGAGAAGTGTTCTGCAATATTTATAATTAACGATGTCTGCTCCTCCCCTAGTTGGACCTGTTTGTGGATGCTCCTCCAGATGTTGATGATGATGATGATGATGATGATGAAGATGGAGATACCTCTGACAGTGAGGAGTCTGTGTACTCCGGGTTAGAGGAGGAGCCAAGCAGCTCAGAGGAGGAGGAGGAGGAGAACTCATCTGATGTAAGTGTGTCATATCTGAAAAGAGAACTCTTGTAGTATACGTCGATGAAGGTCATGCAGTTAGAGACTATGGCTACATGTGACGTTTTAGCATTGCTGATCAGTATGAATTTTAAGCTTGTTAGAGTAAACAGGGCATGTGGGTAAAGCATGAGGTTACCTCACCCACAAATGTAGACAACAGCTGGCTTTGAACATTCTCTTGTGCTTCCCAGTGTGCGATGATGTATGATATATCTGTCAATCCTCTGACTTACTGTGAAGTCAATGCCATAGGCTTGTACTGAGCACACTACTGCATCCATTGAAAAAAACTTATTTCTGATGTCTTGGAAACCCATATCGGATATAGGGATAGTTACGAGTAAGTATTTCAATGAAGCAAACATTTGTCAAAGTTGTTAAGGTTTGTTCAATGTTTTCATCTGTAGAATGAAGACCATGGTACAGATGACACTACAGAGACCCCAGGACCAACCACTGATGATACTACAGGGTCTGCAGGTACTTCCTCCACGGAGCGCCTGGACAACAGGCCGCAGCCTGATGAGTACGAGTTCGACTCCTCGGATGAAGAGGTAAAATTAACTTATAATAATTATCAGAGAAGTATGCAGCTCTAAGTAGTTAGTGGATTCGCCTAACACATTACTGTGTGGATGTAGTGATCCAAACTCTCAACTGCAACACAATTGGACCCATGCCAAATCATATTTCCAATATTCAAAGTATCCTATTGCACCACTCCCAATATTCACATAAATGCAGACACACACCAAAGTATACCAACCGGTCACAATACCTTTGTTTTTAATTTTCACGTAAATAACAAATGTAATTTTCATATTGCGCTGTTTGATGGAAAACTCTAACATTGGTTTCTATGGTTTTGCCAGTGTGCGATGATGTATGTAACATCTGTCAATCCTCTGACTCATCTGTGATGTCAAAGCCATAGGCATATACTGAGCACACGAATGCATCCAAATGTAAAGGGAGGACTTCTTGTAAAGATAAGCAGTAGTGGATGTCCTTCAAAAGGAGGCCCTCTATTATTTGCAAATCATGGCATTTTTTTACTTCAATGAAAGTTTGTCCGTGATTGTGATTTGTCAATATAAAGATTCTTATAAATTTGTATTCAATTTCTGTAGACAGAAAGTAAAGCCCTAACCAGCAAGTTTTCAATCAGTCCTTTCCTCCTTCTCAAGTTGCTGTGACCATTATGCCTAAGCCTATGTCAGCAAACACTTAACTTTTTGTATGGAATTGCACTTTTCACCCCCCAAAAAAGAATTTTGAGCCCATGTTTCCAAGAAATATGATGACAAAGAAGTTGTTTCTGTCCCCTCCAGGACATTCGTAACACAGTAGGTAACATTCCCATGGAGTGGTACAATGACTACCCCCACATCGGGTACAACCTGGACGGGAAGAAGATCATGAAGCCAGCCAAGGGAGACGAACTGGACGAGTTCTTAAACAAGATGGACAATCCCGATTACTGGTCAGTAATGTAGTAATCCTGATTACTGGTCAGTAATGTAGTACATTGTAATTTGTAGTAGTACCAGGTCTAGTAGTCCAATGTACATATGTTCTGGACACCCTGCAGCTGCAATCAGTCTTCCTTCACGTTGTCCTGATCATTGCAAACTTGCAAGTTTTCTTTCTGACCATGATTATGTAAAAAGGCCTAGAAAAGAAATGTTGTGTTTCTAGTAACCTGACTGACTGTAGCAAAAACCTGCTGACCCTAAACCCTATCTTTTGGGTCTATCACTTACAAGGAACATAAAATTTCAATCTGATGTCTAGGTGATGAATATGTTGTAGATTCATTTTCCAACATGTTCTCTTCCTTTCTGTAGTATTAGCAAAATTTTGCTTCTCCAATGTACAATAATGTTGAAAATACCATTGTCCTTATGCATTTCAAGTTTACATTGTTAAACTGTTTTCAGTAGATCATTTTGGTTGAAAAGTCAGACTCAAAGATGCTACTTATTTTACTTACATATTTTACTCTGTTACAGGAGAACAGTGAAAGATAAGACAACAGGAGAGGATGTTAAGCTAACAGATGAGGAACTGGATATCATCCAGCAGATCCAGAGGGGCAAATACCCAGACAAGGCCTACAATCCGTATGAGGTGAGTGACTTGAGCTTGAAGCATGTGTAGTCCAGTGGTTAGTGACCCTGCCTCTAGACCAAGAAGTTGTGAATTAGAAGTTATGTCGCCTGCCCAATATGCACATTGTTGGAAAGGGTCCCCGTCCTTTGGGCAGGACGTTAAGCCGTGGTCCACTGTTTGTCGAAAAGTTTACGAGCTGGGGGAATTTCTAGGTACAAGGAACCTGTAGATATTGTACTGTAATTTGTAGCATTTAATATGATTTATCTTCTCTGTCACCACTGATATGATGGAAGCTTAATTATTGAAGTTGATATTATCAAACATGTCAGACTGTTGTACACAGAAGCTCTAACTGCACAATTGGTTGCTATTGAAGTTATGTAGCAGGTGTGTGATGATGTATGTAACATCTGTCAATCCTCTGACTCATCTGTGATGTCACAGCCATAGGCATATACTGAGCACACTACTGCATCAAAAGAAAAGTAAGATGTCATGTCTTCAGTTTCTGAGACCAAGGGGGATAAAGAATACAGTATTTTTTTCTTTTTCAGTCATACATACCCAGAAAACACACATTTTAGTGCAAACTGTGCCAAAAGTTCACAAAATATTGTGTCCTCAAACAAAAGATTGTAGGAACACCAATTATGACTGGCATTCTTATTTTCAACAGAATCATACACGAAGTACAATCAAATTAACTAATAAAGCCAGTGTGACCAGTAACACTTGTATTTGAACATAACCTTGACCTAGGTATAACATGTGGTTGCTGACTTGACTCTCCCATTCCAGCCATATATAGACTTCTTCACACATGAGAAGATGATCCATCCAGTAAACAACCACCCCAGAACCAAACGAAGCTTCATCCCATCACTCGTGGAGAAGGAGAAGGTAAGATGCAGGCTTGAGGCCATTAGTCAGTCACATATTTGTAGCTACAGAACATCTATTGGCACTTGTATTATATTTATAATCATAACATAGCTAGCTATTAGTCTATATGAGAGTTTGCACCACATTTGAGCCTGTGTTGTTGATGTTGCTATGGCAGCCCAGGTCAAGCAGTGGTGCTACATAGCTTTGGCCTTGACTATTCCAGAACTGCTTCATTTGGCATGGAGCATGTTTGGAGGTGGTCAAGGTACAACAGCCGTCAGCTCTTTGGTTAGGAAGGATGGAAGATGATATGCTTATTTGTTTTATTTCTATTTATTTATTTATTTATTGGTTTGGCTGATACAAACAAACATGAACAGCCAAGTTTGCCCAAATAGCGTGTTGCGATTGTCAAAGGCTAACCTTGGTGGAATATACACAAATTTGTGGACCACATTTTCACTGCAGAATTGCTTGATAAATGCCATACATTCAAATGCCCACAATGTGCTATGAGCATGTTTTGTTGATGCCCTGGTGCAGACTACATAGTGAGATATTTGTGCCCTGCTCAGGTGTCCAAGCTGGTCCATGCCATTAAGATGGGGTGGATCAAACCCAGGAAGGCTCGTGATGATGAGCCCAAGTACTATGATATTTGGGAGAATGACAATCAGGTGAGGATGTCTGTTGATGTGGTGACAGTGGTGTATTAAATGTCTTTTCCCAAAAGATCATTTGACGTCTGAACTCAAACTTGGATCTGCAAAACTTTTGTCACCCTTTTCCCCTTTCACCATCAAAGAAAAACTGGGGGTGTTCACCATTATACATGTATATGTTATAATCATCTGTCATGGTCATATGTATAATCTCAGTTTGAAGGAATGCTGTTTGGGGTTTCTGCTCTCCCCTGTATGTTTTTTTTATTGCTATTACTAAATGAGTTTCTTGCTTTTTATGTGCAAAAAAAACAATGAACAATGTTTGCTATTGTAATAAATAGGTAAATAAATGTAATTTGGTATCATGTTTGATGAGTTGATCCCATGCTTCTACGATTGGGTCAGCAGAAAGAACTCCCCTAAAAAAATAATAATAATCAGGGTTCT
Organism: Branchiostoma floridae x Branchiostoma belcheri; assembly: GCA_019207045.1. Taxonomy (NCBI): domain Eukaryota; kingdom Metazoa; phylum Chordata; class Leptocardii; order Amphioxiformes; family Branchiostomatidae; genus Branchiostoma; species Branchiostoma floridae x Branchiostoma belcheri. Next base: position 8,075,645 of record CM033028.1, read on the forward strand.
AGCTAGTGCATTTTAGCGTAGTGGGCCACTACGCTAAAATTTTTGACCACTACGCTAAAATAAGGGCCACTACGCTAATTTTTAACTAGTGTAGTGGTGCTTTGCTATCATTTGTTTGTTCAACAATGTCTGAACAATGAAAAATGATGATATGCCCCCTAAAACTGACCCCAAAATCCTTCAAATTACATGTGATGTTAACAGAGTGCCAACTTTTAACTCTACATTTTCAAAATGACCCCCTTCCACACCAATCTCCTGATTGGTCGCTTCGCTACCATGCCATTCCCACTACGCTAAAATAAAATCCTGGCTAGAACCCTCCCCTTGTTTCCCCATGTGTACAGTACACTCCAGACAAGCGGTACCAGACTCACATCCCTGCTCCCAAGCTGAAGCTGCCCGGCCACGAGGAGTCCTACAATCCACCCCCGGAGTACCTGCCATCTGAAGAGGAAGTAAGAGTTATCTGAAAGCTTTATCTTTATTCTTTATTTCAGGTTAAAAAGAAACCCATAGTTACACAAAAGATACATACATATACATTAAAAACCTCTATATGTACAGTAAGCCATAACAGTTTCAAAAGAACATGTTTCTGTATAACAAGTCTGAAGACAGTAAGTGTTTGACACTAGTGTTATTGGAGGACATTAATCTTTGCAGGAAAGAGTAACAAACCCTCCTTCGCCTAGTTTCAAAACTGTCAGTAGAATGGTACACAAACATAGTACTGGCGCTACATCATCGTGGAAGATTCATTTATCTAACAAACATTACTGTAGCTCTTGAAACTTCTTAGTGGTTTTATTTTGCATTTTTCACAACCTAGATCATTCCACTGCAAATTCAATGGCACATAATACTAAACAGTTTATAAAGTACTAACAGAGGAACTGCAAACATGCAGCTCCAGTGTCCTTTAATAGTTTATGAAGATGTGGTGTGAGGTTGTGCAGTTGACTTGAGGTTGTCCACTCCCATTTACCCCGTAATAACAGAGATACGATTAATAATTGGTGTTTAAACGTTCCAAACGTTTTTTGCTGAGTATATCTTTCAACTCCGCAACGTGCAGATCCTAGCCTGGACCCAGGCAGACCCTGAGGACAGAAGACAGGCTTTCCTGTCTAAGAAGTATGACGCCCTGAGGAAAGTTCCAGCCTATGCTGGGTTTGTGAAGGAGAGGTTTGAGAGATGTCTGGATCTGTACCTGTGTCCCAGGCAGAGGAAGATGAGGGTGAGAAGGTTCTTTCTTCCTACGTCTGTGGTGTCTGTCGGCATTATCCCCATCACTTGGTCATATCCAGACATTTTTATTAAGTAAAGCAAGGCTTTGTTGTCTAAATATTAAGATGAACAATTAAGTCCAGAGGGTAATGAAACCTTTGACAGCCATAACTGGAAGCTTGGCAGTGCCGACGCATCCTGAGATTGCCGGGAGGCTTACTGTCAACATAATTTTTAGGACAGTCTTACTTTGTGACGAAAAAAATAATTTCAAATGTATTCGCAGTATTATGCCTTTGCACAGTGACTAGCGACTCATTTTTACAGCATATGCTGATTTCTTATCCCAGTATATTTTCAGTTTATCTTTTAATTTTGGCAAATTTTCATTCAGCTGGGTGACAATGTGCCTCGCAAAAATGTGGGGATGGGAAACGGTTTGGGATTTTTGTGATTCCAAACAGAATTGTGGGATGACCTGTCATACAATTGGTTGTCTTATGTTCATTTATTGATACTTGTTTTAACACGGCAGATTTTTGTGTTGGACTCAATGTGGGTGATTTAATGCTTTGATATACACTTGCAGGCCAATGTGACAGCTGAAGACCTGATCCCCAAACTTCCCAAACCTCGCGACCTTCAGCCCTTCCCTACGACCTTATCAGTGGTGTATGAAGGTCACACAGACGTTGTGAGATGCATCAGTGTGGAGCCAACAGGCCAGTGGCTGGTCTCAGGTATTGCTTTATGCATCCTTATAGTAAAGAAAGCTCCTTAAAGATGTTAGTCTCATGCAACAATTAGGCTGTTCCAGTGGGTTTCATGAGAAAAATCTTTTATGGCCATATATGAAAGAACCAAACAGTCTTTCTGGAGGTGTTTGCTTTCTTGCAAGCACACCTTTTCTTTAGGCAATAGCGTCATCCAAATCTAACGGAGTCTTTATATCAGGTGGGATTGATAAAAGACAATTTATGATTCACGTAAACAAACGCTTTTTGGGCCCAATTATTTTTTTAGCTCAGATTCTCTCAAAAGTGTCGCTCAGAGTATTACAGGAAAAAGACCTACTGCATAACAATATGAGAAGTTATCTTTTTACACTGATACTTTGGACATGGATGACCCTGATCATGTTATCGTACAGGTTCAGATGATGAGACGCTGAGGTTCTGGGAGGTGGCCACCGGGCGGTGCAGGAAGGTACTGCAGCTGGGCGGGAGGGTGCGCAGCGTGGCCTGGTGTCCCAACTCTGCCGTCTGTTTGGTGGCTGCTGTTGTGTAAGTCATGTTTACTGATAAATGCTTCTATTATGATGTTATTATTATGTTGACCAGTATATTCTGTCAAGGCAAAAAAATTAGCACTCGAGTCAGTCTCTACCTCTTTTGGAGGCAGTTTCACTATTCAAAATCATTTAAAAAATTCTTCAACTATTGTATTAAGTCAAAGTAAAGAGTACAATAGAGCTCAAATCATACATCACCAGTGCCAAACCTGACTTCCAATTCTCCAAGTATTCTTTTACACCATTTCTGCCTTACATTCTGACATGCTGCCACTCTGCAATTTTCACATGTCTTGACACACACCAAGACAAACAAGCCAGCTCATCACAATGTACCATTTTCAAGTGTGCTCAATGCTTAGGTAATCTTGGGTTGAAACCAGTGAATTGAAATACATTATTATCTTTATTGAATCTCTGTTTTCTGTACAGTGATAGCACGGTGATAATTATCAACCCCAGCCTGGGTGATAAGCTGGTTTATCACTCCACTGATAACCTGTTGAACACGTACGAGGCACCAGAGAGTCAGGAGACCAAACTTCCAGTGGAGTGGGCGGCAGCAGAGGGCAGGGAGCACGACATGGGGATCAGGCTGAGAATATCGCATCCGAAAGTAAGTAGACTCTTCTGTGCATTGTGCTGTCCATTCTATTTATGGCACAGATAATGTAAAACTTCATAATGTAACAATCCATCGATTAAAAGGTAAGGGTAATCCTAATTGATCCTATGAGGCTGTTGGGGCCCTCACCTCACCTCACCTAGTCCCATCCTCAACAGGAGGGTCGGGGACTATGGTTGTCTCCAGCACAAGTTGTTGGGGCAGTGGGTTGTTATACACTGTGTCTAGGGTACTGTATTGGACAGCTGATCCCAACTTTCTCCTTCCACTGCCTTTTACCTCCCAACCGAAGTCAGGTACCCATTTTTTACACCATGTTAGAATGAGGAAAGTTGTGTTACGTGCCTTTCCCAAGGACACTACATTAGCCAGGAATGGTAGGAATTGAATCTGTGACCTTTTGATCTCGTCTGATAGCCACTTGGCAATTTGACTGTGTGTTACAATTTAGCTGTTATTTTTTTCCCTCACAGACCATAAGACAGGTGACCTGGCATGGGAAGGGTGACTACTTTGCCATAGTGATGCCAGATGGAGGAAGGATGTCCGTACTCATCCATCAGCTCACCAAGAGAAGATCACAGGTGGGTTTTCATCTAATCCATTCTAGAAAAACTTGTCAGTTGGCAATGTCCATCAAAACAAAAAAAATTAAGTCACATTATTTGAAAAAGTGCACCTTGTAAACTAGCATATGGAAAATATATGACAATGCAAAACCCCAGACAGATAGACAGCCTCAAAACTACCTGTGAATTAGTATCCTCTTCCATAGATTGTCTGGTCTAATCAATGACTAGTTCTACCAACTCTGAAGTTTACTTTCTGTCACTCATTTATCTGACCTTTGGGATCATCTACTTCATGTCAATCTACAGTTACTGTATATAGTACATACACTGATCACTCTTGTTATTTGTGTGTTTCAGAACCCCTTCAGGAAGTCCAAAGGCCTGGTGCAGTGTGTGCTGTTCCACCCCATCAGGCCGTTCCTGTTTGTAGCTGTAAGTGTGCTTTGTTCTCTCACAGTATAACACAGGAATGTTGGAAGGAGAGCTGTCTCCAGCACCTGTTCCTACGTCTCGTGATGGAAATATGCTTGTTGGAACTGACAATCACTTCACCATCTGTACAAAGAATCTGAACTTTACAACACGAAAATCCAAATGTATTTTTGTAAGCTTAAAATGATTTAACAGCAAAAATTATCAACATGGACTCCCAAACAATGAGCGGGACAAAAGAAAATTTTAAGCTGGAGATAGCCCTGGGTACTCTTGCTAAAGTCAGAATTTGTGAACAAGGCATCATTTGTGTTTACATTTATGTAGGTTAGACATCCATGTAAACAATGTTTGAAGACAATTCAATGTCTACAACTGAATAAGATTTTGAGATACTTCCCTAATCTTTGAATCATATCCAGTTGTAGAGATTGAATTATCTTAAACATTATTTTGCATGCACATTATAATGGAAATATGAATCAGGAACTGATACTTTGTTGTTTTCTGCAGACCCAGAGATATGTACGTGTGTACAACCTACTGAAGCAGGAGCTGACCAAGAAACTCATGGCCAACTGCAAATGGGTGTCCAGCATGGCTGTCCATCCTGGAGGTGGGTCTTGTCAGTCTGTATAATGATGATGATGGCTGCTTCGTATTCAAAGATCATTGGGCAGGTTGTCCTCGGTCTCCTCTGCACGCTTTCATGTGGCTATGCAGTCCAATCCTTGATCATCACCTCCTGGTGCAGGATGGGCAAATGAAGCCCTGTGCAGATAGAGGTAATCTCCAAGCAGATCCTACGGTAGCATAAGATAGTATCAAAAGCTGGCAGAGGAGTGAAACCGGCCTAGGAGTGTGTTTGGCTACATGGCAAATAGACACCTCTTGGCTGACTACACTCCTTGGCCAGTTTGGTACTATTTTATGCCATTGTAGGTTCTGCTTGGAGATTAGATGGAGGCTGGTCGGCCACAGCTTTCCTTCGTCTTCTCTTCTCCTCAGCTCTCTCTCTTCGAGCTGCATAAGACTAACGTTAACTGCACCAGGAGAATTTCATTGTACTTTTGTAGGACATGTACAGTCAAACATGTGAGTGACCCCCTCTACACAAGGACTAGCCTAAGGTCATTAACACAGACATCCAGAATCCAGCCACCTTTTCAAATAGACCAGACTTTATCAGTCCCATAAGTGGTCTTGCACCTTTTTTAACCAAATCACTTTGTTCAGAGCTAAAGGTTTTCCATTTGAAAGAAGTCAGTTCTGCTCGCAGTTCAACTTACTTCCTATGTCAACATTTTAGTTTAGTTAAGCTATATTTTCCCCTCATGTGTTCCCTTCTCAGGTGATAACCTGATTATCGGCAGCTACGACAGCAGGCTCAGCTGGTTTGATATGGACCTGTCCACAAAACCCTATCAGACCCTCAGGTAAGGTTTAATTGGACCTGTATACCAGTATAAACCCTTACTATACCCTCAGGTAACCGACATACCTTTTAACATACTTGTATGTTGTGCAGAGATGTGCACGGTAAATCTGCATTCTTCGGGCTTGAAGGTTTTGGAACATTCACAATATGATCGTAATGGAATTTATATATGTTACCTTCTACATGTAATTATAGCAGACATATTTGAAATGCTCTAACAAACTGGTTTCACATTTTGTTGAGGGAACTTGATTGATAACATCAACTTCCCTGCTGTATTGCTTCTAGACACCAAAAGAGGGCGCTGCGCCAGGTCTGTTACCACAAGAAGTACCCACTGTTTGCCTCTGCCTCGGATGATGGCACAGTTGTCATCTGTCATGGCATGGTGTACAGGTAAGGACATCTTTCTGTTTTATATTTACCCCAAAATTTTGTAGTTCCAATACTGTACATGTGATTGTTAATCCATCAATTTTGCTTGTGTTTTGCCACAAGACCAATACTTTGGCTTTCCACTTGATTTTCCAGTTTTCCTGCCAACATGCCATCTCCAATTAATTTGCGGTCCAAAACAGGAGCTTTAGTTGATGTTGTAACACGTAACAGTGAATATTTCTTCATAAAGTTTATGTGCAGTGTTGTTGCATATTACTAGAGCTACATTAAAGACATTGTGACTTTTTTGTTGCACAATCAGAACGCAAGTAATTTAAATCCTGGTCATGGTGTTTATCATTTTGCTTGTGTATCCTTATGGGCTAATTGCATATTAGTTACTTTCTTTTGACTCGATAAATGTTTCTATTAGATATCAAGTGCACAGGTGTTTAAATGCCCCCCTCCCCCATTTCTTCTGTTCCAGCGACTTGTTACAGAACCCCCTGCTTGTCCCTGTGAAGATCCTGCGAGGTCACAAGGTGACCCAGAACCTGGGCGCTATGGACTGTGAGTTCCACCCCACACAGCCCTGGATCTTCTCTAGTGGAGCAGACACCACTGTCAGACTGTATACATGATCAGCCAATGTCCACATATCTTAGGAGTATTTTTATCTTCTAACTTTTAGAAAAGGATGTATGTTTAACCCATTCCCCCTATGAGGAGCCTTGCCCATGGTACGTACAATATACCTTGTGGAGGCTTTGCTAAACCGGGCTGAGGTTTCCACTTCTAACTAGCTTTTGGCCAATCAGAGATTCAGCTTTACCCAAACCAAGGAGGTTAACCTCCTTGCCCAAACAAAAACATGAAGGCTGACAGCTGATGAAAGGCCATTGCTACAAATGTGGAAACCTTTGCATGGTTAAACAGCGCCTCTTCAAGGCATTTTGTGTAGATCACAGGCAAGGATCTTAATGATGATGTAACAGGACACGGAAAGAAGTAAACAAAAGCCTTCAAAACACACCATATAGTTTGTTTGGGTGTATGTAAGACTTACATATATTAAATTTTATACTGGCATCATCAAAACTGGCAATAACTGTCTTTGATATGAAAAAGACATAAAATGGTCCTAGTGTGCAAGCATGATCAAACATGAGATCATTGTGATTCAAGTTTTCAAAGAATCAGTGTCCTCAATTGCCTAGATTCTTCCTTACCCTACCACATTTTGCACAATATCTACATGAGCTAACTCTCTACATTTATGACATAATATTATCATAATATTAAATTGATTTGATGTACATACATATTGCGATATTTGGTAGCTAGCAGGCACGCGGTGTGGGGTAGTACCAATGGCTTAACCCTATGTCAGCTACAGCTACAATCTACTAGAAAAAGGTCTAAACCAAAGCCAAACATTAGATTCAAACTTAACTAAACTATATAAAATGTTAACTGAAGTATTATTCGTTTGTCATTGCAATTTCATTGTTCCACATTACATTATAAGCAAGATGAATTTGGACCTAATTGGTCCATTTATAGTGGATTAGATATTAAAAGACAACACTATACATTTTGTTTGTCATATCTTAACAATATCATGTCATAGTAAATTTTTCTGGTCTCAAATTTTATACTTATCATACAAATTACTTCTATGTCTGTTGCACAGTTGACATGCTTCTTCGTATTTGTCGATCACCAGAAGTTTGCCTTTTTAGAAATTGCCAGAGACTCTAACATAATTTTTACTTGCAAGCCTACCCCATCACATTGGAAGGATCTCTGATCCTAAAAATCGAGAGAACATGGGGCATACTACTGACAGGCATTAACGATGCAGACAAGCTGGTATTTGTACATGTAACTCTACTGAGTTAACTGTGTGGTATCCACACAATGCTTATACCACTTCAATGCATAGAATACATGAGGAATGTTATGTATACACCTGTCCTACCACATTTATAGTTCTTCATTATAGTTCTTCAAATTCCTTCTTTCTAGCATTTGTTACAGTTTTGATATTACATTACAGATGTAATACACACCTTGAGTCTATATCAATTTTGGGATTTTTTTCAAGGGGTGCCTGAGCATTCATACAAATCTTAGAGAAACATACAAAGCACTGTGTGAAAATGTACAATCTCATGAAAAACGGGAGCTTTTTATCCAAACCAGCCAAATGCTAGTCACTTGATAAAACATAATACTGGCAGAATACATTTGTAGCTTAGATGGTATCATCATGCTGCAGGAGATAGGAATTATTGTGGGTAGAAACATACATGTACCTTCTCCCAATATACAACACTTCATTGGTTTGCATCACAACACATTTTGCACACTGTGCTTTGTGCATTTTAGACTTGTTTGAACTTGTACGGATGCTTTGTCACCCCAAGGAGGTTGAATAACCTCCTTTGCCATCCACTTCAACTCCCATCTTAGTTGACCGCGGCAGCCTTGGTCTGCTGGGTCTGTTCGCAGTACTTTTCTATTGCCCGACGAATGATGGCCACACCAAAGTCCACATCCTGTTTGGTCAGGCACATGGGAGGCTTGATCCTGAACACCTGCATGGGACAAAACATTTTTCACAGAATACTTGTCAAAAACATCTTGATTTTTACTGATATGAGGTTAGAATTTGAGAACAAACAAGCCTAAAGACAACTCCTACATTATAACATTTTATGAAATTACAAGAGCCTGATACAATTGACAGAACATGGTTGTGACAGGCTCTAAATGTTTACTCCTAATGACCTGAGGTAACTGTGAGTGTAGCCATGAGTTATCAATCCATGATTTATTTGTATGTAATCACTTTCTGTCTGTCTACAATATTGGACATGAGCCAAACCAGACTTCCAATTCTCCAAGTATTATGTGATACCACTCCTGCCTTCCCTCTTGGTAGGCTGTCACTCTGCAATATTCACATGACTATGTATGCACACCAAGACACACACCAATTACAATACCTCTGTTTTCACAGAGGTAATGATGTACAAACATACTAAAGATAATGAACATGTACTTACATTTCCATAGAAGCCGCCCTTGCCAATCAGCACACCCATGTCCTTAATGTCTTCCCAGATGGAGACGACATCAGGACCAGGCAGTGGTTCCCTAGTACCCTGTAAGAAAAACCAAACGGTTGTAGCCCTACAGTATGTTATGACATTCCTATATTCTTACAGTCCTTTGTTTCAACAGCCCTATGTTCTGACAGCCCTGTGCTCAGAATCTTGGTTCGACAGTCCTATGGTTCGACAGCCATTATGTTCCAACAGTCCTATGTTCCAAAACATGTACGTTTCACAATCCTATGTTTTGATAGCCCTAGGTTTTGACAGTCCTTTATTCTGACAGTTCCCTCACATCTACATATTTGTTTTGACACTCCATAACCCTAATAGCAACAAATCTAGTTTTTAAGTAACTTTTGTATTGTGTGTCTTATCAACTGGATGTCTAAGCTTCATCAAAGTAGTTCAAACACCGCTCAAATTTTTGCCATTACATAACATTTTATGCACTTTTATTTTTCACCCTTTGTTATACATGATTTCTCCTCACCTTATCCTTGACCAGCTCCAGCCCAATCATCAGCCCCTTGCCCCTGACATCTCCCACTATGGAGAACTCATCCCTCAGTTTGGCCAGCTCCAGTAGAAAGTATGTCCCAACATCAGCACTGTTCTGCTGGGTCCCGTCCTCCTCCATCACCTGTGGGGAGGGGGGCACTTGTTACAGCAGCAACTCGTTTTTCGTTTCTTTGACAGAGGGTGTGCATGCCTTTTTTCTTGAGGCATAATGAGCCTCCAATTCAAAAGTAAGTATTGTTGTAAATCATTTATGAAGCACAATTGGTCACCTTAATTCGACCTACTAGTAGCATGTCAGTTATCCTGAATTTAGCTTGAGATCTAAGCCTTGTTGCCAAATCATTTGTATTGTGTCCAGCGCCAGATTGCCCAAAAGTCACAATAGAGTGCCCAGATGTGTTGGTGTCTGCAGACATTCCTAGAATACTATAAAACAACCCAATGAACTTGTTTGCATTACAAGAACAAGCCAACTCATCATAAAGCATTGAGTGTCCTCTTGAACTTGCCATTAAGCACTGCCTGCACTCCTAAATTCATCATTGAATGTTTCCTGGACCCCCCTGTACAGACCCTTTTTTCCCCACAGATTTCACAACTCACTGTGTATTGATTTTTCTTTGACAATCTCTCTTTACTGCTGACAGTAATTCAGTAACACTTCCCGTTTGATGTTACCTCACATGTATTTCAATGAAGTTTAAACTTATAATTATACAAGCCATGTATACAACCCTCTCATACATCAAGCACTGCAGACCCGACTGCACAGGCCACTGGGTTGCCTCCGAAGGTGTTCAGGTGAAGAGCCTGGGTCATGGACTGGGCAATCTCTAGGAATGCAGGAAGTAGGAATACGTTAGAGCACTAGCCATTTGAGCATAAATAAGGTGGCTTTCAGAATGTTTGTTTTACTTTTACTTTGTGTACTGTATATTGTGGATCACCATAGTTTTCCTTAACAAAGAGATAGAGTGCTTTTAAAGTAATGAGTATTCCATACTGACACCACTCTCCTAAGCAAAGCCACACCTATGGCCTATACAATATATACATGTATCTTAGGAAGCTCTGATAAAAGCTCCTTGAACATGGCCTCTAACCAGCTGTCAGCCAATCAGAGAATCAGCTTTACATAAAGAAGATATTTACTATTGAAATACTCTGACCAACAGCTGGCAAAAAGCCATACTGACAAAAATGAAAACCTCAGCCTGCTTTGTATTGGCTGTGTGCAAAGCTCTGCAAATCAAAGAAAAGCTTTTGGCATAATATCCTTACCTGGTGTAGTGACCACAGCAGCGAGGGGATACCCATTGCCAATACCCTTGGCCATGACAACTGCACAAGGAGAATAAGTGACAAAACAGTTTAAATAAACAGATGAACTTACATTCAAGTATCAGTTTAAATAAAGCAAAGTTTTGAACACTTCGTCTGTTGCATACAATTTCTTTTCTTACATGACTTGTTTAAAAACTATATGCAAGGTATTGTCCTTATAAATGCATACTAGTACATGCACGCACTTGAGAACACTAACTAAAGCCACTTGTACCCACCCATATCAGGCATAACATCATGTGTCTGGAACCCCCAGAAGTGGCTGCCCAATCGGCCAAAACCAGTCTGTACCTGTATAGGCAAACATTGGTAGGATTTTTTTTAGAACTTCCATGTTGTTCAATTTGTGTAATACACACATGTATCAGACAATGTGTTATCACGAGGAATTTAGAATCAATTCTCAAATATGGTTCCTAGTCATGTTTACGTCCAGGGATGGAAGACAACAGACATCTAAAACTTGTAGCAGCAAGTGCCCGTAGGGTTTTGTTTGTTAACATTTGATTTGCAGACCAATTTGCCCACTTACGGGAAAAATTTGCAAAGTCCATGTTTTTACAGTAGAGCCCACTAGAAGACAAATGACTCAAGTGAACAAGAATAGGGCATCAACCTAGGACTGTATGAATACATGCTCTCACAACATTACGGGTGGAGAAAATGCTATAGGCTATGCAATGTTCTTTGTAGCTGATAATGTCTTCTCATGGTTACCAGACTGAGTAAACATTTGGCTCCATCTGCAAGTTTGCAAATTTGTTGATCAAATTAGACAACACTGGGAGGCTTTATGTTATATACATGTACAAAAACAACATAGACTACTTACCTCGTCAGCAATACAGATCCCACCTCTCTCCCTAACCATTGCATAAGCCTCCTTCAGGAATCCTTTAGGATACTGAACAGCTCCCCCCACTCCCTGTGAAGATCAAGCAGGATACCGATTTAAAAGTACACATTCCTTTTGCCATTTAATCTCGACGAAAGTACTGTACATGGAATTGAAAGCAGAATAAAAGATTTATGAAAATCTAGAATAACAGAGGCATTTTTACACCCAGATTACAATCAAACCACTACCACACAGGGGAATAATAAAATGTGGTTTACTTGGACAAGTGGTCACTACAAGACTTAACGCTTGAGCCAATTGAAAAAAAATTATCTAAGACACCACCAAAAAGTGATCACATTGGTAAGGTGACCCTTATTTTGAGGTGGTCACATGTACAGGTTTGACTGTAAATGCTTATCATTGAGCAGTAATTGGGGCTAACATAAATGATGTCAACAAACCTGAACAGGCTCTGCCCAAAACCCTGCAACTTTCTTGCCAGTGGAGTACCTTAAGACCTCATGTAGCTGCTCCAGGTACATGTCCTTTGCCATGCACTCACCTGAGGACAGTCACAAATGTTATGTTGACCTAAAGCTAAACACACCTGAAAACTCCTCAGCTACCATGAAAGTTATAACACAGAGAATACCATATGGCCTTCTTTGGTCAGTACAGACCATGATGAACTCTTAATAGAGAATAAATCTATCATAAATTTGTCAATCTTCATTTAAATATGTACTGAAAATGCCCCCTCACTTTTTCCTTGTCACAGACCAGTGCTACCAATATACTTCCTGAGCTGATGAGGCTTTGCCAAAAAAACAGGTGACTGACACCTACCTGCTGCACAGGAACAGCTTCTGTCAGTCTGCAAAATTAGACAGAATCTCATCAGGCATATCAGGGGAAAATGTCTTTTAACATAAAGTTTTAGTCCACTTGTTAGGAATACTAATTGTTGGCAAAGTTATATATCCTTATACATGTGTAGTTCTTTTTTTCTACTTGCTATATCCACACAGAGAGACTAGCAGTGTTGATAGATGTACAGTTAAGCATATCTTAATGACTAATGTGTGATGTGATGAAACTGCACACTTAGTGACCTGGACAGGAGAGTCCCTGCAGTGAGCTCCTCCCCAGAGTCCTCTGTACACATCAGGATTCATAGTCTGAAAAGACCAGGGGCACTATCAAGTATTGGAATGCTTGAAGAAAATGTTATCAAAAGACATATGTGCACAATTGCAGTGCATGTGCGCAATTGCAGTGCATGTGCGCAATTGCAGTGCATGTGTGCAGTTGCAGTGCATGTGCGCAGTTGCAGTGCATGTGTGCAGTTGCAGTGCATGTGTGCAGTTGCAGTGCATGCAATTAAATTGAAAAAAAAGCTGTCACTTGAATACACCTACATTCTTTCTCACTTCATTAAATACAAGAAAATGAAGATCTCATACCTTAATGAAATATTTAGAGTTTCTGTAAATTACTTGTTTTATTTGTTACTGTGATTTTCCAACTAAAGTTGTCTTTGCATTTTCCTGCTGGACTACAGGACCAACTTTGGACCCGGCTAAGCCTGTATGTCTAATGTTGGAGGGACTGTTTCATTATGCACCTTAACTATGAACAGACACACAGACCAAAAACAGCAGGAACATTGTCAGTATGGCCTACTAGTAAGCGTATGATGGACTTGAAGTGCAAAAACCTTACATGATGATGTCCAAAACCACTGGCCATGTTGTATGTCCAGGTGCTGTGGGCAGTCAGACCCATGGTGTAGGGACTGGCACCGTGGTACGCATTCCTGTGGACCCAGAGTAACAATACACGTAAATATGTGCCTGTATGGAAGGGTTCAAAGATGACACAATGGCACTGGAAAAAGATTATCTGAATAACACACTGTATGGTTAATGTTGAAATCAACATTTTTTATTTGAGGTCCTCTCAAAAGCATGGATCTTGAAGTTAACTGTTTATTCATGTTTCTGTCATTATTGAACATCACAGGATAGTTTGTCAAATTCTTCGTGTACAGGTCATGACCTAAAGGTCTGTACTGGTAGATTGTACCTGTACCTGATGTTATGTTGAAGCATCTCTAGACTAAAGTAAGAGCAACGAATGTGCTTACCTGAATGAGATGATATCAAAACTGCCTGTGTGAAGCCGAGCCATCAGTAGGGCCAGGTCATTGGCCTCGGAACCAGAGTTGGTGAAATAACAAACCTGCAGGGAGAAGTATGACAATGAAAGTCTCTGACACTGAGGTATTGCCAAAAACATAACATCTATAGGACCATAGAGCCCTGAAAAATGAAATGATTTTTTTAAGGTGACAAAGAATGAACAGATAGAAAGAAAATAATTTGATACATACCAGGGGAAAGTGGCAACTTTGAAAAGAAAAAAAGAAGAAGGGGACAAAGGTTTAACCATAATAATGGATAACAAAGTGGAAAAAAAGGAAAAGCAACACAACAGAATACAATACAAAAGACTGAATAGAGCAAAGAAGGGGTATGGCTCAAACTAATAACCCACATTTAATTTCAAACAACTTTCAACTTGAAATATGTATCTCTGTATCTGCATCAGCAAACAGGTTTACTTAGCATTTTAGTGTGATTCATTCTGGGGAAAATTATAAGCAGGCAACATAGTTTATACGGGTGCACGTTATAAGTTTTTATTGAGCACCATTTATGTCTGGAAGTTTTATATTCCTTAAACTATTTACAGTATTGTTGTTAAGGTTACACTGTGGGGGTGATGTTTTTGTAGCAGTTTGGCAGAATTCCAAGATTGTGCATGCCTTCAGTAGCAACTGGGTGGTAATGAAGCGCCGACTAGTAATCCGTGACAGTACTGCAGTCTTAGAACTTTATATGGTATACCAGAAACAAGATGGGAAGGAGGTTGTCAGAATCCCAAGATGGCCATGAGTCTAAAATTGGCTTCACTATCGATTTAGATGGCAGATTCACTGTAAATGCCATTAAAAGTTTGCAGTGATTTTATTTTGGGTCAGGAGAAATAGAGTGTTTGCTGTGGCATTAAGTTCCCAATAGCACTATAGTCACATAATGACAACACACAGATTTTGTGTTGAGTGGTCACTGCAAAAATTCCAAGAATTACAGTATACAATGTACAACAGAATTTTACCTTGAGATCACCAGGTAAGTAAGACGTGAGTTTCTCTGCGTACTCGTGGATGGGAGGGTGCATGTAGACATTGGTGGTGTGCCATAGCAAGTCCAACTGTTCCTTAGCTGCCTCCTTTACTTTCCTATTGACATAGACCAGGTGCCAAAAAAATCAAAAGAACTCAGTCTTACTATTGGTTACACAAATTCTAACTGAGTTTCAGTAACGATTAAAACAAACATACAATGTATTGTTGAATCTGAATGATCAGGATACTGTTTGTTGGCATTTTTCTACATCACACCTTGAATATACCTCTTAGTTATACAAAGTGATATTTGCAGAGTATGATCATGACTTTGTAATGTTGTGAGAACGTCTTAAAAAATTTGCACTTCCCACTGCCACTTGAGTTGTTTCAGTCATACAGGTATTAGGAGTTTTTGGAAAGCTAGGGATTGTGTGCTGCTTAACTTCGCAAAAAATGATCCCTCAGATTACACAGTTCTATTACATCCCAGAAAATTGTATGCAGTATCATTTATTTTGGTCTTTATACTCACGGATGACAGTGCCCAACACTGACAGTCACAATGCCAGCGAACAGGTCCAGATACCGCTGCCCATGTACGTCCCATAACCACTGCATGTGGCCCTGGTACACCATCACGGGCTTCTTGTAGTACGTCAGGAGGGCGGGCGTCAGCTTAGTCTTCCTGCGGTGCATGGCATCTTCATATGAAATACCCTGCAAAATAAACAAACAAACAAACACATTGATAATCAGTGAAATGAATAAACTACTTACAAATAATACAGAGAAGATTGCTATTGGTGATTTTGTATGCCAGGGCTGTTACCAGGAATGTAGATAAGATGCTATTACTTGTAATCAAGCGAGCAAACAAAAGTGTACATCTTGGATCTGCCGTATGAGCGACCAGTGTTTTTGTTTACATCCAGGGCAATCTTTACACAGTATTGATTTGTAATTTGATCTCCTAATCTAAAAATTAGTAGATCAAATTACAAATCAATATTTTGTAAATTGATCCTTTGTCTTCCACCTGCTTTCTGCTCTCCATCTGCACCACCTATGTGACATCATCACGATCAATCGGATATAATAGCTGCTGCATGCTAGTATATGTAAAGTTATATGGAGTACTTAGCTTTAGCATTTTTGGACATCACAAAGTGAAAACATCCCCCCATGCAAAATGGCATAGTCAAGAGCCAGAACCAGCCCAGACCAGTTCTACAAGAGGCCTGTATGACCCAGGTATGACCCCTGTGGTTAACCCAGATATGAGCCCATGAGCAGCTTTGTCATTGGTCCATGATTATAGATAATAAAGTTTTATGACATTTCAATACAAATTAGTCAGACTAACCTTGTATGGTGTTGGCTGGAAGTCACACGGGGGCATCTCTGGAAGGGTACTGACAACACGGACACCTGTCAATCATAGGAAGTTTTAGTAGTAGTACTACTGTACAAGACTTGAGAAAAACTCAGAAACACCTACTTCTCCCAGTTCAATGGCCTAATGCAGCCGTTGGCCAGTTTGCATAAAAAGCGACTGTATACATCATGATTTTGCCGCTTGTTTCTGCTCAGTTTACAAACATCAGAAATATGAAATGATAATACAAACTAGTATGCTGAAAAAAGACAGTAAACCTTCACCAGTCCACATGAATTGGTGAAGGTTTTTGTCCTTTTTCAACCTCCTTGGTCCTCGAGAATATTTTCAATTTCGTGGCCACCAACCACAGAACGTTTAGCCAGGAGCACATCGAGTAGAGCACATCTGGAGATTGGGGAACACAAGTTACACATTTATGTAAGCAAGGAGGTTACTTTATTTAAGGCTGCTTGATGCATTATTTAACGACTTCAGGGGTAACGTTACCAGTAAGCTCACCTCTAGCATAAGTTCCCGCCCCTTTCAGGGAAGATTTTGCGAGGAGAGAGAGTCTTGGAAGCATCTTGGAACTGGAATTTTGGAAGACCTGGCAGAATTGTCCGGGGCCCTGAGGGGTGTTATCGTAAAATCAAGTCCTAAAACGCTCTCTAAACTTCCACTGGACCGCAGGATTAGCGGTTTTCCCTCCGTCCTGGGTAAACAGAACGCTAAGGAAAGTATACGCAGCCTAAGCTGGACTTCGGCCAGTTGTTGTTTATTGACCCCCAACTGACCTGGATGACAGCCGATCTGATAAAAATGGAACAAACCATTCAGCCCCAGGGGAAAATAGGGGGTATGGCAAAAAAAATCTATAAATGTTCTTGTTTATTAAGCTTTCTTGTATTGTATGTTTTTTGTTTGTTTATCTGAATAAAGTTTGAAAAAAAATCTATAATTGAAGGCCATTGAACAAAGTGAGATTGATGGTAATAGTGCTCTTTTCTTTAACTTGAAGATCTTAACTTGGATGCTAACGGTAGACTGGCTGTCGCTTCATTGTGTTATTGAAAATTGAAAACCTTTATTGTACATTCATGCCTCGATTGGCTAGGTACAGGTCACTGATAACAGACATACATGTAACAGACATATGCAGAGACAACAAGATATAATTTAACTAATTGAAGGTAACGTTACTAGGCTAACAGGATGGTCGACATCTTCTCGCTTCTTTGTACAAGTGTAGATATAGGAACAGATAATGTGTTATTGTGTTATTGGGCGGGCCGACTACTCACTCTTTGAAGCCAGGGGCATAGGCGGGGCTGAATCGCAAGGGTCTGGAGTAGTCTGGAGCGAGCTGCCATTCGGCGCCACTCAGGTGACAATACGACAGTAATTGCCCCAGGTGCGGCCAAGGTACTGTAGGTTGTGAACCACTTACACCGCACCATCGCACGTGTGGTGGGTTCTTTAACGTGCCTGGGGTATGGCTCTCCCCAGACACGGGACCTCCATTTAACGTCCTATCTGAGGGACAGCCCTAGCCGAGGCTAGGTACTCATTTTCACCTGAGTATTTAAAAGTGAGGAAAGTCGTGTAAAGTGCCTTTCCCAAGGACACAAGATCGGTAACACGGCAGTCGGATTCGAACCCGTAACCTCTCGGTCACGGGGCGAACACGGTCCCACTGCGCTACGCGGTCCCACCAAAGTCACATGAAAGTGTTGACGTCGAAATGTTGCGACCATTCTTTTACTCAGTAGCTTTTGTTTCAACGCACTTTTTGTGTAGGAGTAAATTTATTTCCGTTTTGTACTTTTTTTGCGTAGGAGTGACTAATGTATTATGAGCAAAAAGACGGGAAAAAGACCACAGAGAGCCTGCTATTTAGGCTATGTCGTAGCCTCTGAGATGCAATAGATTTGTTCGGATATTTTTTTGACGTCGAGATACAACCTGAGTAACATTCAATGATTGTGCACCTCCCCCACAAAAATTGGTAAACAATTTCAGACGTATTTTTGTCATCTCTCATTGAATTTGGAAGGACCTGAGATGTATAGACATTTCAACTTAGCTTGTCATACAGATGCTGAATATCTACGGAAAAGTATCGCAATTGAGTGGAAATTTAAATGTGTTTGTATTTATTTCAATGATGTATTACAATTACAGAACATGTCAATGAAATATTTTGTTACCGATGAATTGCGTAAGTCTCGTTTTGTTTCGATTAAAAAATGTTGATTACCTGAGGAATTACATACTGAGAAATAAAGTGTTCTCCAACTCAGTTTGTCATTGTCAGCTTTGTTTCCCCATGGTGTGTGACCTTGGTAGTGCAGGACTTCCATTTTCTTACTCGAAATGTGAACATGCTATAGTATAGTGTTGATTTATTTGGTGGTAGGTAACATTAGATAGCTTATGATAAGGAAGAACTGAAGTGGTGAAGGTTTAGGGTCAGCAGCTTTCTCATGATAAAACTGACTTGTGTAGCTTTCCAACAAGAACGTTAGCCAATTTCACGGTCATCACCAAGCGTATCAAGTTAATAATAACGTTAAAACGTTATATCTTCCACAAGCACTGGCAGCAAAACCTTGCTCCCGAGTGCTTTAATACGCAACGCTGAAACCGGACATTGCGTATTCCGGTCGTCAGACAACCTATGATAAACGTTTAATATACTGTTGGATCGATGAACGACTGGCGGGAAGCACGTGTTTATCGGCATGTGCAGGTAATCTCTTGTATCATATGACCGAGTAACATTCTACTCATCGCTCACGCGCAATTTCTCATGGGCCAACAAAAGGTCAAAAGCTTTTATGTGAAAAGCAGCTAGGTCGTAGCGTGGATGTTCAGCCAGAGTTTGCGAGCTAAGACGTTAAATTCCAACGTTCCTCGCGAAATTTATGATGTAGTTATTATCAGTTTGATCAAGGAGCTGATAAAAGCTCCTTGGTTTGATAGCCGTGAATAATCCACTTGCATCGCTACGGGAGCTGCTTGGATAGAAATCCTTGGAGGAAGTTCAGTTTAAATACCAACTATGGGATCATGTGGGGTTTTATATGTGTAAAAAATTTGCGCGTGAAAAGCTGATTCTCTTTTGCTGTTCTTTTGATGTCATGAACTACATGAAGTTCAAGACATAAATAAGGAAAAAACATGTTTAATCATCACATTGTTGCATTCTAGAGAACAAAACCTCGTTCTGTCAATGTTTCATTGTTTTTTAATCATTTTTTAATGTAAAGCTTTCGCGCGCACAATAGTTTTAAAGTTGCGCGTGAAAGAATATATTGTTGATAAAATTCAAAATTAAGCTTGCATAATGATAATGAATGTTGTTGCCATATAAAAGAAACAATATACGAGCAACTTTTCCAAGTATTTCTGACAAATTTATGTGTCATTCAAATATTCAAGTTTTACGAGCTAAAAACTTTGAAAGGGTTTTTGCGCGTGAAAATATGCAAATTAACCAATTAAAAAGACTCAAAAGTGACAAATGGAAAATCACGTCACCGAGTCACATTCTTCCGACGCCTAAGAACATTGTACATAACATTTTTTTACATACAAATGTTACATGTATTTCGGGAATATTTTTTTTTCGAGCTCAATTTTTCACGTGCAAAGTTTTCGCGCGAAGAAAACACCTTCGACGTCGACACCCCTGTACGGTGAATGGACTATGCCAATCGAGTCAGCTGACCAACATGGCAGAAGGTAGTAGTGGGGAGGGCGATCCTCCACCATCTGAAGAGGAAAATCCGTTTTCGTTCCGAAAGTTTGTGGGAAAACCAGGCAGCAAGGGTCAGGAGCAAAAATCAGCAAAGGCAGAGAAGCCTACAGGTCAGGAAAAGGACGATCTGCTGGATATTTTTGCCGGTCCGGCGGAAGTGAAACCGAGAGAGCAGTTGAAAGTCCAGATGGAGGAGGAAGACGCCCCTCCTTCAAGTTTGTACCCCTTGCTTATACATTTGTACACTATATCGATCCATAATTCATTTGTCTGTTGTATGAAGCCTTATAATTAGGCCTCAGACAATAAATGAATTAGACTGTACTGTGTACATTGGCTTTAATGAGAAAACAACAACGTTTATCATTATGGCTTAATATCGAAGAATGCTTGTTCTTTATGGAATAACAATGTCCCTCCAATCAAACAGATAAAATCTGAAAGAGACCCTTTTGCTGCCCTTGCCTGACCTCAGCTCACTGGACCAAAGAGCGCACATGCCCGTCCTATCTCGCTGATGCCGAAATTTCCCTGTTAATTGATTGTTAGTCATAAACATGAAATGATACTTATTCTGTTTTCTCTAGAAGGAAAAGCCAAGTCAAAAAAGGACAAGAACCCATTTTCCTTCAAGGAATTCCTGAGAGAGTCGGCAACAAAAAGTACCAAGGCAAAATCATCACCTCACAGGAAGACCCCACCTGAACAACGCGTTCTACCACCTGTATCACCTCCAGAAGTAAGTTAAAGCATCCTGAACTATCCGATTTATCATCATTTAATGTCCCATCATCTAATGGGAAAGGTATGCAGATCCTCTTAAGTAATTAAGGCATTCTTTTACTTATAATTGAACATCTGTAAAAGAAAGTATAATGCCAAGAATTTTTAACACTGAACAACAGAGGATTTATTTTACATGAAGGTGTCATCTGTGATGGTAAATGGCATTTCACCTTGAGAAGGTTCAGAGGATTGTCTGAAAGCTTGTCTCTTAGCACTTTCAATTTCATTGTGTATGGAAATAACATGTAAAATTATTTACTAAACGGAGGATCTGTGTACTTTGTATCTAGCCTGAGTACCATCCTCCGTAGTGACCGCTGGCTCACTACTAGTACTATCGCTTGCTGTGGTTAGCAAGCGAAAGTAGTGAGCCAGCGGTCACTACGGAGGATGGTACTCACTACTCAGGCTACTTTGTATCATGTCTCTATTATAGTTTACATTACTTCTCAAGGTACAATTATATCTGTTCCAGTCCTCCACATTCCAACAGCACAAAGAAGATGAGCTCCCCCCCGTCACTTCCACGGAGCTCCCAGACTTTGTACAGGACTACTTCCTGACAGACACTAAATCTTCCATCCCTGAGAATAATCTTCCCAGCTTCTTCTCTGATCCGGAAATTCCTGGCATCGTGGATGGTGCAACAGGGCAGAATGCACAGCCATTGAACAATGTGTTGGGAGCTGGGCTAGCCTCTGTGGAGATACCTACGGTAGACCCTGAAGCTGGATCTGTGGAGTCATCCTTACAGGAGGGCCCCATCAACTTACCTGACTTCTTGTCAGATGGTGCCATATGTAATGGAGAATTAGAGGAGGAGGGAGGGCAGGAAGGTACAGGTGCTGCTTCAGGTGTGGATCACACAGTGTTTGTACAGGTGAGTTGGTCCAATTTTTCATTAAAAAGCTTGATGTCATAATCATTGTGTCTTTTAACCTTCTCCCTAATACACAGTCTCATAACCAATAGAGAACTGGTAGCCACATGGCTACTTCAATGTTCAGAAAGTTGACACTGGCAGATCTATTCCATCACAGCCCATACTACAGAAAGCATTTGCCCTATAGTGAAGCTGTATTGCACTGGTCGCCTATAAAAAAAGTACCAGACTTAATCATGGATCAGGACCCGGTACAATGGGTGTTTCGGGTTCCTTACCATACAGCCACTCCTGGGCAAAACGCCTGAAGTTGATCAATTCCGTCTTGTTTGCAAGTGGCTCACTTCCACAGCTTTCCCTAAAAACCAAAATCAATACAAGGCCTTCCCCGCTGCCTCCAGAATGTTTTTGCTGGCTTTTCTAAGCCATGGACCTGTTTCATTCCACACCTTTTGTCTACTGTGCATATACATCTACTGTATTGTATGCAATTATATGAATAACCTATATATCCTACTTTTTTCAGATGGAAAAGGACAATAGAACATTGAGAAGACAGCTGGTAGAGGCTAGAAGACAAGTGCAATCTCAGACAGAGAGGTCAGTAAAACTAGCACTAGCAGTCAGAAGTGTGCACAACAGTGAAAACATGAAAAAGACTTGATCTACTTGAAGTCTTGTGAAAGATACCTACTAGTATACCTGTAGTTATTGTATTACTGTAATAGTAGTTATGTCTTCAGTACCTTAACCCAGGATTAAGGTGTTCAAGTGTTTGTTTTTTCCCAGAACTATTTTAGAGTCAGACTTGCTGTCATCAAGTACAGTAGAGGCATCCTCATTAGATAGCTTTAAACAACACTTACAGCTAGATGTGCAGTGGTTAGGTGTGGTGGGTTATTCATATGCCTGTGAACTTAAGCTAGTGTGTTATGCTTAAGGGCAGTTAAATATACTGGCTATAAAGATGTAGATACCAATACGGATAGACATCTCATAGTTTATCTATTTGCTCTTTAGAATATCCGAGCTGCAGCAGCAGATGTCTGCCCAGAGTAAGGCAGAAGCAGAGGAGACAGCAGCCCTGGAGAGGATGGTACAACAGGTGGAGACAAACCTGGAAGTGGCAACAGTAGGTTTAGCTTCTGCATCCTGGTAAATGTGTGTATTGGAACAAGTCTGTAAGAGTTTTTTTGTTGTTGTATCTTTATTGCAGTAGCCACACAACACGCTTAACTTCTCTTTTTCCTCTTCTACTTCAGAAAAGAGCGGTTACAGCTGAAGAAACAATAGCCAAACTAAAGAAGGAGATCAAATCCCTTCAGGTATAAAGTTACAACTTATAATCCCATTGGTGAATGCCCAATTTTCATCTTTGATTTTCTTGACTTGTCAGCATTTGTTTAGTAAGACTAAGAAAACAAGAGATATTGGGGAATGGCGATTGTAGACAGAAAGTATGTTCATATTGTAACTCTCATCACCTGTGTGAAAACGCAGAAGTGGTGCAATAGGATACTTGAAGAATTGGAGAATGGTTTAGCAGTGTGACAATGATTTTGTACTTTAGAGCAAGGATGACTCATGCCTACTCACATAATAATGTCAGGTTGTCACAACGATGTTCATCCAATTGTACATCAGGCTCTTGTACCATACAGCCTTGTATCTTTATTAATCGTTATTATATGAATTGTATTTACAGGCCCGAGTGAGCTTGTTATCACAAGAGAACAGTTCTCTAAGAGCGGGGGACTCTCCCCTGACCGGTGTCAGAGAGAAGGCCAAGTCTGCCTCAGAACAGCTCTCCACTGCTGCTAAAAATGCAGACCAGTCCATTAGGTAAGGCATAAAAGAATAGATGTTTGTGTTTCGGAAAGGAAGAACTGTACTTCAGTTTTCATTGAGTTGATTGTAGATTTCATTGAAGTGCCATTTTGTAAATGTATGCTTACTTTTGTTTCAGGCAACTTCTCACAGGTGTGGAAACACTGAAGCTAGTGTCCGATTTGCTGGCAGACATCGACAAAATTACAGAGGTTAAAGAAGAGCCCCCTCCATCGGATTCCCAAGGAGCGACATCATAATCATCACTCTTGTACAAGACAGATAATCAGAGACTCACAGACACTTCCATTGAACAAAAAATGCAAACTTGCATATGGAAATATATATAACCATGAAAACACAGACAAACAGACATACAGAAAAAATAAGATACCTCCCAGGAAGTTAGTAGTCTCTTCCATTGACCCCATGACCTGGACAATAAAGTCTGATTAACTACTAGTCATACCACCAAGTTTTTGTCAGACCTTTGATATTATTCAAGTCCTGTTGACCAGGTCTTTTAATGAGATAGTAAAGACATGACTCTTACAGTAGTGAAAATAGTTGTATCCTAGGAAAATGTTGCAAACAAAAGGGATAGAAATACAGTACCTAATTCCTCTGACACTTAGATATCTTTGATACCAGAATTTACCTCACAATCAGCTTGTGCTAGGAATCCATTGTTTCTTAAAGATTTTACTTTTTAACAATGTGGAAAAGTGTGATAAAATTGGTATTAAGACTTAAATATCATGAGCCATAACATTGTGACATTGTCAACATAATCCACCAACTACTACATGTATCTCATTGTTGCGCTGTCTCAGTTGAAAGATTTAACATCTGCAATTTTCCTCTCGGCAATGAATTGTAAATAAAATTTCTTCATAAAATACTTTTTATGCATGGAAATATCTGCTCTATTTGTAGCTATGTATGACAAATACTGGAAAAAGTTGTCAATGCAGCCTTGTGGTTAGGATTGTCGACTTGGAATCCCTAGTAATCAGGAGGAGGCTCTAATGATGTGCCCTCGGCCCCTCGTTATGAAAAAAAAAAGTTGAAAATTCATTGAGTTGTTTATTCTCCAAGCAGAGGTTTGGTCACAGGTATTAGTAGTGGCCGGGGTTTTTACCAGCTTGCTCCCCTGTAAAAATCCCAGCCAGTACTAATTCCTGCGACCCAACCTCTGCTTGGAGAATAGAGTTGTTGACATTGTGGCTCCTGTGGTAGCATTGGGTCTGTCACAGGATTCATGTGTATTTTTCATTTATATTTTGCCACCTCTACAAATATCCTGTGATAAATTTAAGAACCAAGAAATTAGATTGATATAGCCTTAAAGTAGATCTTGAACCTTTCTTTTATTGATTTCTGTAAAGTTTAGTTAAAGTCCCAGTTGTTGTTAATATGAAGTAGCAACAAGGAAGCGTTGTTGCAAAAACAGCACAGACCAGTGAGCAAGCGTGCCAGTAACAGGTGTATATACGGTCAGGTGTTTATAGGCAATGGGACAAGCAGTCAGCCAGGAGCAAACATGCATTCAGCATTCAAACGTTTTCAAAGTAGGCGCTAAACTGAGAAAAAATCTCTAATACAAACAGTTGAACAGTGGGTGCCTCGGGTCATATAAAGGTCCCAACTGAAACTCTGGTAAATGAATGGATGAATGGGTCTTGCAGGGGAACCCATACAGTACATTAGGGGACAAACCTTTAGATGTTCTGACAGGGCTCATAAGAAAGTTGATATAGCCCAGAAAAAGCAAGATTGATGTTGATATTTTATGTGTGTGATATTGTCAGTATTTTGTCAGTATTTCGAGTCTTTTTAAAAAAAAAGAATGAAATGGAAAATTTTTTCATGTTTTCTTGACATATTGCACACCTGTCCGTGAGCGGTCCCTAAACACCTGTTGCTACGTCACGTCTAAAAGTGACCAATCAGAGGGCGGCTTTGGGCGTCGGTGTCAGAGTTCTATAAATATATGGCGGACGGAGGGTTGAATACAAGAAGTTGTAGTCATGTTTCGGTCCTGAAAATAACTCGGACTTAAACTGTTAACGAACAAGACGTCTTTTTGGAACACTTCGAGATAATGGCCGACAGGGATAGCCTCCGATTGAGGGGAGCTACTGCTCCAGGATCCGCCAACACGTCCCGTCTTTTGAATGGATCTGGAGTGGGAGATCGTCCCACTAGCGCTACCGGACAGATGCAGAGTCTTCTTGGCGAATTCAAAGGGTTGTATCAAGACAGATTAAGAAGTCTTGATCAGAGCAACGACGACTCTAAGGAGACCTATAAGGTAAGGGAATTGATTATTGATTTCTTAGCTGAGCTTCTGCAACGCGTTTGTAAACAAAGAGTCACTCACAGCAAAAGGGGGAGGGGGGTACAGACAGTGAACGTGGACGTTCTGCCAAAGGCAAAGTTCACCTTAGACTTTCCAGTCCTAATTTCAGCAGATCTACAATAACTACTTCTCTCCCATACTGCTCTGAGTAGTCTTGGATCCAAGCCAATGTTTTCTACCACATGTGCAAATCCGTAAACAGTTTCGCTTGGGCTAGCGCGGAACTCAAAACACTGCCCCCCTCCCCCATAGCTTCTGGGGCTCGTAGACAACAACACTCGCACACGTAGTAGACTTGTCGAGTCAAAGCCAATCATAATCAAAAGTTCTTTTGTTATTTACTGAATAAAAATTATAATGTACTTTTTCAAAAGACTCATTACCACCTATGCATAAAATCTTATGTCCAGTTTTTGTTCAATAAATTCCAAAAGCACAGTTGTCAAATTTTGTTGTCTATAGTATAAAACTATAAGTATTGTTATTTTCTGCACCAACATTGCAGAAAGGATTTTTAAAAGCAACCCCGTAATTGAAATTCTGATGAAACCGTACAGCAATCATTGAGTACTTCAGTTGAGAAGGTAAATGCACTGTGTCTGCGAAATTCTCATTGACAAAATCATGCATAAATCATTCAAGATTGACCGGGTCAGAACAATACAATGAATGACATGATGAATAGTTAACGTCAACATTTGTCACATAATCACCATTGATTATCGTTTTACCACTTCATTTGCCCTAAGGATAACTTTTAGATGTTGATAAATGGGTTAGATATGTTAACGTACTCCTAAGTAATAGTAGTTTGGTAGGGTACAATGAGCTGCAATAACAGGATTTAAAGGTGTGCTTTGAAAGGGGAAATGTTTGCAGTGGTTTTATGATCACAGTTTTTACAGTGATCTGTTCACTGCAAACTTAGAAATCACAGCAAAAATTTTGTTTTCTACTTTGAACTTGAATCCACCATGAACACTCTATTTTCTCTCTGATTCCCAAGCTAAATCCCCAAGTATATTTCTCCTTTTACAGTACATGTACTTCTAATTTTCAAGTGTCTACTTCAACTGTTTACATAGTCAATCCATATGCAGTTCAGTTCAGTTCAGATGAAACATGCAAGACAAGAATATTGAAACAGAAAGTGATTGACATGCGTCTTTGTATTCCTTACAGATGAAAACTCGTATCCTGCAGTCTTACGTGAACGACTTGTCGGAGCAGAATGAAGTCCTGGTACAGACTGTGGAGGAGCTGGAGAGGGAAGCCAACGGCAGGGTGGCATTGTTGGAGGGGAAACTGTCAAAAACCACCAACACTGTCAAGGTGAGGAAAACAGTGCGAGTCTAGTTCTTTGTTTACAATGCATTGACAGACTACTCTTTCTCAATTAGAGAATTATACTATAAAGTGCCTTTTCCAAGGGTGCAACATTTGGGCCTGCTAGGGATTCAGAGCCAGAATTTTTCGATTGTAAGTCAACAAAGTACAAGTGCTGTTGCCACTTTGGTGGTCTTATTGACTGTATTGATTGGTGGAAACATTCTGTATCGCTCATATAGTGGAAAAGTCAAAATATCAATTAATACAAAAAAATTGTTAACGCTGTACTACATGTACTGCTCATTTTTCAACATTACTGCAAGTCTGCAACAGATATGTCTTACTCGACTATAAGTGACAATCTGGCAGGGATAACAACAGACATGATACAAGCATTTAGACCTGTGATTACAATCATTAGACTGCTAAGTATAGCCATTGTCTTAGGGCAAGATTTTGATTGATTTAAGTACAGCCAAAGGAAATTCGTGTGGATGGTTTTAAACTCTTTGGCTCTTTAACTTAGCCTGAGTATCATCCGTATTCTACCGGGGCTCCTTACACTCGCTACCCCTAAAAAAATTTTTTAGGGAAGTGAGTGTATAGTCTGTGTAACACAAACTCCGCTGTCCAGGGCTCTAACTGGCCCCTCCCCGCGGATGTTTGGCGGGCTGCTATAAGCGAGATTTAATCAGGCTAGTGAGTGTAAGGAGCCCCGGTAGAAATAGGATGGTACCCAGGCTACTTTAACTTAGAAATCACTGAACAGTCTAATGTGTCTAAGGCAACCTGGAGAAGAAATGGAAGGTTTACACATGTAGTTTATACTGTAATTCACTTTGTCTTCTTGGTACCAAACTTTCACGGTCTGAGAAAATTTAACTTGTTCTTGGAACTAAGTGTTCACTGTCGCGGCAAGTGCACATAAAAAAGTCTGTGAATTATTTGTTATCAGTAATGATAAGTTCACGTTACAATCGTTGCCGTGAAAACCGTGAACATAACAGTACATTGGAAAAATCAGGAATTACAGTATCCTAGTGGAAGCAAATGATTAGCTATCAGTGTCATGTTAGACCAAGTTGATTTGAATGGCTTGCAATGTCTCATAGAAAAAAACATGTAGACACACTAACATGTGGGGAGGAATGGAGAAATTGTGTCAGCACAGTAGGTGGCAAAAATAATTAGATTGCTTTTAGTATGAAAAGATATGAATTACTTTTCATTAGAGTAATGATATTCTAGATTATGATACAATAGACAATAGTATGTAATAATTGTATTAGTTGCCATGGGGGACATTAGTGCAATATGGTTCTGATTCCAGCTGTGTGTGCTGAAGAGCAATGTCCAAACAAGTTTTGTTGAACAACAAATATATAGAGTGGTTTTCCCACTCAGTGAAATAAGACAATCTAATAGTATTCTCCAATTTATCACCCAGGAGGTACAAAATATGAAATACTCAATAGTAGATCACAGGGAGTGTTTCTGGAAGGTCCATTTTTCCTTTGATGTTACCTCCATCTACAGTTGTGAATGATTGGGGCATAAGAGACTATGTGTATTTTCATTTGATGTGACCTCCCTCTCTAGTCGTTATTGATTCAGCCTGGAGAGTATTATGATGTCATCTAACAGTCAAGTGGCTGGAGTGTAGAACAGGATCTTTTTTGTCCCAGCCCTTTAGATGTGTGGGCTAATCACAATAATTTGGAAGTCAACGTGTTGACCGGAACTGCTGCATTCATTCTAGGTACAAAAAATGTACTAAGGTAACGTAAGTTGAATATGAATCTGCTATTGTAGTTAGTACGGTTCACGTAGACTTGAAGACTAGTGTACTAGTAGCTGTCAAGCCTCCAAAAATGGTATATTTCATTCATTGATACAGGTTAGACATCCAGGTAGAATAAAGTCTATCTTTTTCCATCACTCAGTAACAGTGAATAAGTACTTTTCATTGTTTTTCAGCAGTAGATATTACATGTGTATGTCTGAAATTGCCAGACTGTTGGGAAAATACTGCGCAGTGCTTTTGACCCAGTCATGCTATTGGCAACTCCTCCAATTTCACAGATAACTAGAGTTCGGGGACCTCATACCTCCATAAAATATTTATTGCTTTTTTGTGGATGGTATGTATGTTTATGGTCGGTTGTATTTGAGAGTAATGGTTATAAATGTTATGGGAAAGAAGTGGTGTATTCATTTAATGACACAGAGAATGTCCATCTGATAAGTAATTATTAAAATGTGACACTTAATTGTGTAATGTGCGTTTAAGAGGTCGACGGCATATGGTAGCGTGGTGTTCCTGAAGCGTGATGTTTGGCATTTAAACTGTCTAAGGTTGCCAGCATTATGAGGTTATACTATGTGCCTCAGAGCGGTGTGGTGGGAGGAAGTTGGGAAAGTTAGAAAGAAGAAGGGATTTGGCAAACTTTAGTCCGAGATCTTTACGTCTTACCTGCAGAAGTATGCAATTTATAGAAATTAATAGTTGATTAGCATTTATAATGACGATCTCCTACTATTACAATGTGTTCCACAATAGGACCTTGACAAATGTAAGATATGTTTAGCTGCTGGCTACAACTGTTAGCTGCTGGCTACATGGCCCACGGGTGATTAATTACCTGACCTACATACGTCACCTTGCCCCGGGACATGCCTGTTCCAATATTTCGCAGATATAGGGGCGATTTCTGATATTATTACATTAATTATAATGACAGATACGGCGCCCAAAATGTCATCGATTCGAGCTTTTATCACACCCCACCAACACAACAAGTATGAAACCAATCCATCCAGCCGTTCTTGAGTAATCATCTACACAGACAGAGACACATAACAGAAAATATAACCTCCATTCCATGACATTTCAT
Source organism: Branchiostoma floridae x Branchiostoma belcheri (assembly GCA_019207045.1). Lineage (NCBI taxonomy): Eukaryota > Metazoa > Chordata > Leptocardii > Amphioxiformes > Branchiostomatidae > Branchiostoma > Branchiostoma floridae x Branchiostoma belcheri. The sequence continues at coordinate 8,105,849 of CM033028.1, forward strand.
GGAGGTAATTAAGCCTTGCTTTTGCCAAAGCTACTGGAATTACATGTACACAGTGGCAGGGAGGAACACCTGTCTGGTGAGATGAATACACTGATTTGTTGTTCCAGCATCATTTTAATTTTCAGCCCACGATCAATGCCCGGTGCAGAGTTTTTTTCTCTCCTTGGTCCTGCAAATGGTCAAGTACTAGTTTCTAGACTAGTGGACATGAGATCTATGGGTTGGATTCCAGGCATTCCTGGCTAGACATGTCCTTGGGAAAGGCACTTGACATGACTTTCCTCACTCCATCCAGCCAGGTGTAAAAATGGGTACCTGGCTTTGGTTTGGGAGGCAAAGAGTGGTGGAAGGAGAGAGATGGGCTTTGCCTTCTCAAACAGTTGATAACAATTGCAACCCACTACGGCCATAAAAAAAGCACATCTTGAAACCAGAATTTTTCTGTCTTCTATTTTCCGTAAGTTTTAAGGCTCTGGAGAGAATGGTGGTATGAACAGTTAGCAAAGGGCTTACTTTACATGTTATTTCTCCAGGAGTATGTGAACAAGGCGAGGGACTATGAGCAGCAGGTGAAGACTATAGCAGTACAGAAGAAGAACGCAGAAGACCAGTTGGAGGTGAGTTTGCTGCTTTGTTGAGTTACCAAAAAAGGCCCCTATGGTTTCAGAAAAAATGTTGTGTTTCCAGCAGGATATGTATTTATCAAAATTTATGACGTTGAAAATACTATTGTCGTGGTGCATTCCAGTTCTACATTATTAAGCTGTATTTGTTAAATCTAAAAGGAAAAGAAAAAATCCCTACCTACTAAGTACCAACACTAATTTGTTCAGGACCATAATCAGAATTACACAATGTACAACAGTAGATTTCCTAGGCCTCCTACACAGTTTTCACAAATTTTCTTTGTTGGTTCAATCCCTTGTCCATTTTCTTACATATGAATTCTGCAGATTTTTATAAATACAATGACTTACACTTTTTTTAATCACTAACCAGTCGTATCATCGGTATTCGTCTTCCCAACGTTTTAGAGGACAGGAGAAAACTGTTTGTCAGGTTGTATGAAATACTGACACTTTGGCTATGGTAGTTAGTTTAGCCAAAGCAGTCGCTCATTGCACAATCTGCTAGCTTTGGCATTGTCAAGATATTGAAGCTCTGCAGGATGACAAATAAGGTGCTATGTAGAATCAAAGTGAAAAACTATGGTCCACGAATAATTCGCCTATAACACTTCACATTGAATTAGTGGGGACTCGATAGGTGTATTGCAAGCTTAGCGAGCATCGTTCACGCTCACCTTGGATGTCTGGCCTGCCTCCCGCACAACAACCCAGACAAAAAATCAAAGCTGGACACAGCCCTGCACCTATATGAGACGTAAATTCAATAATCTCCAAGTTGTTACTGGTTCCTGCTTAGCTTGTGTGCCTATTTCAGTATTTGCTGGCTTTTTATCTGTCAGATTCTCAGTAGTGCTGCGGGACTATTTGTTGTCTCCTTTTGCGCTAACAAATTTACGACTACATGACTGAACTGTTGGATTTCTTCAGGAGTGGCAGCTGAAGTACCAACGTTTGGACGACCAGGCAGGGTCTCTGCAGGGGTTTAACGATGACCTGAAACATGACATTAATGCTCTTATCAACATGATCAGCACTGCTCGAGCCACCGGCAAGTGGGAGGTAGGAAGCTATTTGTACACTTTTTAATTACTCCAGTGAACGTGGAGATATTTTCATCAGTTGGTGTGTTTGTTAGTTGTGTTGCGAGTCTGCAATAATGTGAATATGGCAGTGGTAGCCTGCCAAGATGTAAGACAGAAATGGTGTAATAGGATACATGGAGAGTTGGAAGTCTGGTTTTGCACTTGTCCAATGTTGTAGACAGGCAGAAAATTATAACAATGACTACAATCATAGTTATGTCAGGTCATTTTGAATACCCATCTAGAGCCTGTTAAGTCAGTCAGTAATCTAAGAATATTATCAATACCCAGTGTTAAGCTTTTTTGAAGGATAGCTTTACATTCTCACACAAAATATGTCTCTCAAATGGAATTGTTTCCTCCACAGACAGGAGACATGGAGCTGAGAACAGTCTCTGTGGAGGCAGTGCTGGGAGCCCCAGAGGCACAAATCATGTGAGTAACAGCACTGTTTATTTTGGCAACACTCTGAGGGAGCAAGCCTAATGGTATGGTTATTGTCTGTAGTCTGCAAGAGTTCTATGAATTGCATCCTTTTGACTGTCCACGCATTCATATTTTTGTTTGTTTGAAGAAAACCTGTGAAGGTCACATGCTAGAAAGAGGGACAGTTGCATTCCAGAGGTTGCTAAATAATACCATAATATGTGATGGGGAGACTTAGTAGAATTGATCACTATTCCTTAGGTGTTTAAAAGAAAAAACACATTTCTTGAAATTATGAACGCTTGTATTGTAGCTTTGATTAACAGTCCATCTTGCTTGCAATATTTCTACTGGGATTGATCATGTATGTATTCTTTATTGTCTCCAAACCTTGCTGAACAGAAAATCAGAAGAGATTCTGCAGCGCCACATACGTGAACTGAAGGAAGAGATGGCGCAGAGGGACAACATCATCCAGAAACTGCAGGAGGAACTGAAGAGTGTGTCATACCAGGAACAACGATCACGGGATCAGGTTAGGGCATTCTCTCTCCTATACAGAGCCTCACCCACAGCACTTACAATATACCTTGGGGAGGCTCTGCTAAACCAGACTGAGGTTTCCACTTTTGTGGGCATTACCTCTAACTAGCTGTCAGCCAATCAGAGAATATCATAGATGTTCCCTTTAGGTAGTGCTGAGTCTCTGATAGGCTGACAGCTGGTTAGAGGCCACGCCAACAAAATTGGAAATCTCATCTTATTCAATAAATTGTACATTGTCATGGACAAAACCTTTGATTTCAGCATCATAATGAAAGCATTTACAAGTGTGTAAGTTTACGATCACTGTTGCCTCTCCCCACTAGGCTGCACAAAGAGACACAGTGCTGGGCTCGGTGAAGAACACCCTGTCTTCCATCCATGATAAGGAGCAGACAGCCACTTCCCAGATCATTGACAAGGACATCAACATCATGAGACTCAAGTCTGAGCTGAGACAAGCTAGGCAGGGGAGGGACGAGGCAGAGCTACAGGTTGGTGTGGCACATGTTTGTTTCGCATAAGTGGTCAACTGCCTTTGGGTTTTATACAGTAGGTACAAGCTGTGCAAGACTTAATTGTAAGGGTTTGATCAGGGCTGTCTCCAGTTTTAAATTTTTTCTACATCCCACTCATTGTTTGGGAGCTCATGATGTTCATTTTAGTTGTCAAATCTGTCATTTTAAGCTTATGAAAACACATTTTCATCTGTTTCATGTAGTGAAGTTCAGCTTTTTGGCCAGGAAATGGTAAAATCTTTGTCCGTGCCAACAATGTCACATCGCGGAGTGACGGGTCTGCATCTGTTTGTTTATTTGTTTTGCATAACTGGTAAACTGTCTTCAGGCACAAGTTTTGTACAGTAGGTATGAGCTAGGTTAGACTGGACTGTAAGGTTTGACCTACTCAACTTGCGAAGGAGAATTTACGTTTACACCCTTTTTGTGCACACAGGTTTCAGACCTGGAGAGGAGGATTGCCAGCCTGCAGTCCCAGATCTCACAGCTAGAGGAAACACTTACTGTCAATGACTCAGAGGTGAGTATCTGCTGAGATCTTTGGGTAGCCATACAAAATGCAAACTCCATGTGTCAGCGTCTTGTCTGGCCTTGTCTGTAAAAATCCTTTTTAGTGTTTTTTCATGACATGCCCTTTCAATTTTGTTTTATACCTTGAAGGTAACTACATTTGTTAACTTGCTTTCATTGTTTTATTCATAACAGAGGACAAGCCTACAACAAACCATACAGATCCTCCAGGACAAGCAGAGGAAAAGTAGTCAAGAGGTAACATAACAGAATGTGATGTCTTCTATTCTTCAAGATCTATAACTGTGAAAACACAAACAGACAGACAGACCAACAACAATACATCCCAAAATTACTAGTAACCTCTTCTATTGACCTCATGACCTGGACCTCAACTCGGATTAATGACTAGCCCTACAACTTCTGACTTGTACTTGTTACCACTTTAGCAAGTCTGATCTTTTTTAGGTCATCTTTCCAGTCACTCCATGTCACTCTATTGACTAAGTGCATATTTCTAAGTAAGGTTTTCATGCTAACAAACCCACAACACTGACAGGTGGATGTATGAAGGAAAATTTTTTTTTTCTGGTGTCCATTCTCAGGCTACACATAGTGAGGGCATCATGAGGCAGCTACGGGCTGACCTGGAAAAGTCGCGTGACCAACAGAGGATGTCAACACACGATGTAAGTACACGCACACCAGTAACGTTACAGTTCCTTGTATTTCCCTTTCTTCATGTCTGGAATGTTGTTTACTTATAACCATATTTGTCTTTGTCCTCAGGTAACCTCGCTGGAGAGAAGGATCAAAGCACTGGAAGATGAGGCTCAGGAAGCGAAAGAGGCAAAAAGGAAAGCTGTAGATGAGGTAGATATTGTTTACAAGACCCCATTCTGGTCAGGAACTGTGAATCAGAGTGTACCCAGACAGGGGATTGATTACGATTGTAATTCTGCTTGTTTTTTCGTCCCTCAGATTGGCATACTGCAGGCTCGACTACGGGAGTCACAGATATCCACACAGGGCAACAACGACATGCTGAAGGCTGAGGTAGGGTTAGGGTTCCTCTGTTCTGATATGGTAAAATCATCCCATCACAAAAGGACACATCTTGCAATGTGACTTTCAGAAATACTGTCGTTGTTTACCTTCAGTCATTATTCTGTTCTGATTGCATCAAAGGTGATGAAAATTTAGTCATATTTTAGCACATGTTTCTTTTTTTGTTTTGTTTTGCGTAAGATTTGCCCTTCAATTACATTTGTATCACTTGTGTTATAATTTCCCTTCTAGGCAGTTCCACGAGGGCAGTACCTTATACATAAACTAGAGGTACAAGTCAGGACAAAATGTTTCCCATAACCCTCAAACAATAAACTAAAGTTCTGATGTCTGTCTGTTAACATATAACTGTGATGACCGGTGCATGGGCCTGATTACTTTCCTATTGGGGTTGATGGTGGTATATCTAACCTGGTAACAGGGTTTCTTGCATGGTGTAAGGTGCAGGTTGGAAGCAACATATAAACAGAAGAAGCCTCCTTGACTTACATGTAACTGACACTGCATACTGTTATCCTCATATTGTACAGGTGGTATAAGTGGTGGTCATAAGGTTGTAAAAAAGGTTCATATTTATCATAAGGTATCAGATTTGCCAATCTTTTGCTTGTTGCCTTACGCCCAGCTGGCACGGCGAGATGAGACGATCCAGCGCCTTCGGAAGGAAGTCATGGGTCTACAAGACAAGCGAGACCAGCTGCAGGGAGAGGTGGGTCATGATCTGATATAACTACTAAATTGATATATCTCTCTATATATGGTTTTGCGTCCGTCGTTCCCCGTCTTGCGAGGGTTGGGCATTGCGGGATCTTGTTCAGGTCTGATTGCTGACCTCCAAGAAATCAGGCAAAAAATATCTGGACTTGGAGGATTTGAAGTTGGGTTTTTACTTTTTTATAATCTATGGGCAAAGGGAGTCCTGCCATTGTTCTATCTCTACATTTTAGTCATGAGATCTGTGAGCTCTTGCTGGTATTGGTTAGCATGCAGGGTATGTGGCTGTGATTGACCCGGCGAGATGACTAAAATGGTGTAAACTGTATATACTTTGTCTGACCCTTGCTCCTTCCCTCATGACCTCAATAAAAAGCGTCCTGCAGGCTGATTTGAGCTTTCATCAATGAACAAAGGTTCAAACAAAAGACTAAAATGGTACCGTATTCTGTTTTTGCAGTTGAGCCAGGTGGAGCGTCGTTTCGGCAGCCTGCAGGAGCAGGAGTCGAGTCTGCGTCAGGAGCTGCAGCATTTCCGCAGTCGCACGCAGCAGCTGGAGCGTGACCTGGACACCACGCAGCACCAGTACCGGGAGGTGGTGGACCAGGCCGCGCAGGGGGAGACCAGTGTCAGGCAGCTGGAGGACGAGCTACGGGCCAGCAAGCTACAGCACAGCGAGTCCCTCACACAGGTCAGTCACAGGTCGTAGGTCAGGCTGCTGTAGGTCAAGGGTCATACAGCACAGTGAGCCCCTCACACAGGTCAGTGAAAGGTCGTAGGTCAAGATGATATAGGTCATGTGTCATACAGCACAGCGAGTCCCTCACACAGGTCAGTGACAGGTCGTAGGTTGGGCTTATGTAGGTCATGTGTCATCGGTACAGCGAGTCCCTGACACAGGTCAGTGACAGGTCATAGATTAGGCATATGTAGGTCATGTGTCATACAGTACAGCGAGTCCCTGACACAGGTCAGTGACAAGTACCTAAGTCAGGTTGATGTAAAGAGTAAAGAGCAGGGGTCCTTCTCAGTGCAGACTTTACAGTCAGGTCTTATGCAGCTTGCGTGTACTGTACAAAACTAATGTGTGAGACAAAGAAAAGTGCTTAAGCCAGATAAAAGTCCCAGAAAAAAACACCACATCCTACCTAGATAGATAAACAAAGATAAAGATAAACAAGTCCTGTACTTATTGTGTTTAGAACATTACAAGTTAGACTACCTATTTTCTCTACAAAAACATCTGATTCCAATGCTTTGGAATGTTTCAGGTGGAAAAACTAAGCACCAGTCTGCAGCGCTTGCAGCAGTCTTCAAAGGAGACCAGGGATGCCCTAACTGCTGAGGTAACATTGTCCAGAAGGTCCATTATATGAAAATCCCATGAAATTCTTTACCATAGCAAAGTTAAAGGAATTTACAGTATAGTGCTGTTTTGTTTCGGATCCTCTTTTGATTTTGTATAGGCAACTGTTAAGTGTTAAATAAACAATGATACTACAGTATCAGATGACACTAAAAATAAGTTATTTTACTACTATGGTAAGGTATGATATTGAAACTGTTGATATTTAAATGTAGGTTGCAGAGAGACATGATGCTGTTGTTAGGCTGAAGTCTGAGCTGAAAGATGCAGAAGAAAAACACAGGGAAACCCTCACTGCAGTAAGTCTGCCACTTTTCTTGTACCATATGTACTATGTATTATACTGAGGTTCAATGAATAAGATATTTTATTGCTGCAACATGAGCTGTTTCCATTCTCCTATGCAGAGCCTCTATGTTGTATCTTGAGGAGGCTCTGCTAAACTGGTCTGACTGAGGTTTACACTTTGTGGCCGTGACCTCTAACCACCTGTCAGCCAATCAGAGTCGCCTAAGTGTTTTCTTTAGATAAAACTTATTCTCTGATTGGCTAGCAGCTGGTTAGAGGCCATGTCAACAAAAGTGAAACCTCAACCCAGTTTAGCAGAGTGTCCCAAAGTATATTGTATAGGTTGCATAGTTGAATGACCATATCACAAGTATTATCATTCCCACCTTTCTTCCACATGTCTGCATTTTCATCATTTTTAAGCCTGTCCGTTGCTGTCATTTTTTAGTCATTCATACTTTTCTTTTTACATTTTTCATTATAATTTAGATGATGTAGTACAAATTAGTTATGAATCAGTCACCCTGTGTAAAAAGCATCCCACAGAATTAAAATGTATCATGTATTTTATTTGTAAAGTGGCAAGGTGTTTTTCAGTTGTTATTATTTCCATTTTCATCATCAATTACCACGTTCAATGCACATTCATATAACCACCCCTCCAGCCTAAATGGCTTTATCTGTCCAAATCAGATATACATGAACTGCATGCTAGTTACATCAACTCTCTTTGCCACGAATGTGGCATCCACTAGTGTCAAACATGGTTCTGGTCCTCCAAAGAGGTGGTCGGTGCAGCATAATACAGTGCCTTTACTTCGTGACAACACCAGGACACATAATATAAGTAGAGGCACTGTGTTATTTAAGATTTGTGGCCTTGCTGGGGGACCAGAAGTATGGGAAGTTCAAGGGACTGCCTTTTTAGCCAAAGCTCACAATCCCCTACTTGGACAAATCCATGCTATACAAATCTTAATTGTGTGCTCTTTAGTTTTTTTTAGAGTTTACCTCATTAATGTTATGCAAAGAGGTAAAGGCAAACTGGGCATTGGCAAAAGACTCTCTGAGCTGGGTGTTTGCTAAAAAGGCTGAAGTAAATTGTGAACTTAAATTTATGTCACTTCGGATTAATATAGTCATTTGACAGGATTAATAGATAGGAGCACACCTGAAAATAATCAAAGCAAACAAATTGAAATTTGTGCGGCATAGACTTTGTGCCCACAATGACTTCTTGTTGGCATTTTCTAAAAAAGGCTGCAGAAATTCAATGTTACCTAGTTACTCATGTATGTCTGGTACTATTCACATGACCCTTTATTCATGCATCCATTCCATCCCGGCTGTGCTTCTCTGATAGCCTGGCTGTCCCCTAACTCCACAGGCATCTAACAGCCGCAATGACGAGCTGCACGACTTGAGACAGGAGCTTGAGCGGTGTAAAGAAATGGTACCATAAGCTTGGCACATTGGTGTAGTGGTGGTGGTGGCAGCCGTGGTGATAGCGGTGGCAGTGTTCTGTTATGTTGTAGTATTGTTCAGGGCTCGAAATTGTTTTTTGTGGATATGAGCACTGGTGCACTTAACCTAAACGTTTATGTTTAGGTGCACAGAAAATAAGTGGTGCACAACAGAGATCAATGAAATACAACGTCAGCAAAACCTAATTACAGTTTTGAGCTTTGAAAAATTGAAAGGATTTTGAATTTCAAAAAAATTGTGATGAGCTCTATAGCTAACTCCTAAAATTCCAAGTAAATGATACAACAAAGGTTTTTTTTATAATGTTATAGTAAATATACATACATAACTCTAGTTTAGGTGCACTGGTGCACCCACAAGCAAACAACAGGTGCATAGCTCTAATTTCGTATGCACCTTGTATTTCGAGTCCTGTCGTAAAATGTTTTTAGTTTTTCATGGCTTGTTCGTAACAAGTTTTTGGTTGGTTAAACCATGTTACGGCAAGAGCCGTTGAGTTGTTATGCTTTAAACTGTAACTTAACTCATGTTTGCAACTTTGTGTTCAGTTGGCTGCCCAAGCTCGGCAAGAGAAAAATGAGCAGGTATACCCAGAAATCATCTCATGGTAGTCACTAACAGCTAATGCCTTACCCCACGCATGCTAGTTTTGTACCCTTTGACCCTGACAGAACCACAAAACCCTGGCAACAAGTCTTAGAATTTCCTGTCATGTATGAAGATTATGGCAATTCACTAAGCTTCACAAACTTCTGATCACACATAGGGGATGGACCAGGAAAGATCAGGGTATAAACAGAAATTTGTACCACAAGATAGAAAAAAAGTTACTGGTTGGTTCATTAGACTGGTTTATTATGTGCTGGTGAAACGACCCTAGCTCTCCTCAACAAGTACAATGAGCTTTATGTCCCAGTGACTGCAAGCCTATCTAGTAAGTAGCGTGAATGTCAGTAAGTGATGACAGCCAGGATTCAAAAGCCCAACATATAACTTGATCTCGTGGCAGTTTCACTAAATAGGAAGATATAGAAAAGAGATTCTAAAAAAGAAAGAAGAAAAAGTTTTCACAGTTGACACTTCCAAGTCATACCACACACCTATGATACTCCTGGTCTGTCCCTTCAGAGGCACCTCCCGACTGATAGTTTCACTGGGCTTACAGCATGACCCTTTCCACCACTTTTTAAAAATAGATTTGACCTTCTACAGTTTCAGTTAGAAATTGTTGTACACCCTGTATTATGAATTCATCTGTCTTTTTCAGTCTTGTAGCATGGTTGCTGAAGCTGATAGCATGACTGTTACAAGACTGCCTTGACTCATGTTAGATCACACTACCCGTACATTAGAATTTCCTAATGGTACATTTTGGCCATGTTCTGACATATCTTCGTCATCTTCATCCTCTCTACTTAACTTCAAAGTTTGTTTAGCAAGAAGGTCTCTTCAACATAGTTTTCTTAAGTATACAACCTTATTTTCTTTCTCTACCACCATTCTGGCAGCCCTTCGGCTGAATTCATCAGGACAAGGCATATAAACTCAGACATGGTTGAGAACACACTGGATTCCTTGTCAGGATAATTAACTAACAATACACCAAATAGCAGTTACTCAAGCAACTGGATATTATTCTTAGAACAATTTTCTTGAATAATTTCAGTTGCTTGAGTAACTGCTATTTGGCATATCTCATTACCGGATGTCAAGCTTGAGAAGAAAGTTCACTTTGCCCTGATGAAGGCAGCAGAGCAAAAATAATGTTGCACACCTAGGGGAACTATGTTGTATTGATTACTCATCCTTGTGAAACTATTCACATGTTCCAATGAAGCGCTCTTGTTCTCTTATCATTATCTCTTTATGGCTGAACTCTAGGCCTTACATGAGGAAATGGTATGTAGTATGTGTGATATCATATGAATGTCTGTATTCATGTATTTGTTTGTGGTTTGCAGGTTCAGCACAGGGGAGAGGTGATTCAAACTCTTCGGGCAGACATCAAGGACACAACCAACAGGGTGGGTGGATAGTCACTCACTTAGTATATGACTAAATTGAAGTTTCAGGAAATAATTATATAGTGAAAGTTCATACCATTTCCTACAAGTATTTGTTTTGTTTGAACATCAAGATGTATGTAATGTATGTTCAGAGTAGAAGGACATGTATTGTACATTTAATTGTACTGATTTGGTGTACATTGTTCCTACTAGATGGAGAGTACACTTGCACAGCTTCGAGCCAAGGAAAATGAACTGTCTGCCACACAGGCCAGACTGGATGCTTCCGAGTTAGAGGTTGGCATTTTTCGTTTTTTTTACTCAAGAGTTAAAATCTAAGGGATAGGCTTCAAAGAATTTTGGGGCCTTTTTCTAAATCTGTGGAACTTTAGGATCTGTTCCTTTGTGTTTTGTTCACCTCTGTTTATTGATGCCAGCTATGTGACTTAGTTGTACCTTGACCATAGATATGTTAAACTTTCTAACGAATGCATCGGAGAAGGGAAATGGGAACAAATCTTACATGATGGAAAAAGAATCTACATGTATTATTAGGCTTCAGTAACGCTAGTTCACCTTTATCCGCGGGGTGACCTATATCCGTTGGTTTTAGAGACGGGTTATTTAGGGATCAGGTCGACAAACGACGGTTTCAAACTGCATAGTTTGAAAATATCACAATTTGAAACCACAGTCTGGCAACTTGACATCCCCAAAATACGATGTTAAAAACAAGCAATGGAAAAAAGGTCACCCGCGGATAAAGGTGAATTAGCGCTACTTTCAGAACTGACATGTTGGTGGTTTCCAGATTGATCAGCTTCAGACCCGGCTGAAGGAGGCAGAAGTCACGGCCACACACAGCTCCACACGACTGGAGACAGAGGTACAGTAGGGGAATACACAGGGTTGCCCACTTCACAACAGCAGGGGCTCAAAATCATATGCTAGGGTTTGATCCAACTCGTTTACGAATTTTAAAAGCCCTCAATCACAACTTTTCCCCATATTTCTCCTTTCTTTTCCTTTCCCTATGGTCTACATGTATAATAGACAAACAAGTTAAATTTTGATTATGCCAAGAATGCTTTAATTACCCTGATCTCTTCTTTCTTACTTTTGATCACCCGTGTCTCCATCTATTTCAGGTGAAATGCTTGAGAATGTAGAGTTAATTTATGTGACCCTCTTTATCACTGAGCTGATGCTGTTGTGATGTGGGTAATCTTGTTCAGCCCCCACTGTAGCTAAGTGGGATAAAGGAATGGAGGGGGGAAGGATAACCAAATTTTATAAGAATTGTTTGATTTGTATGAAAACTTTGAGAATATTGTATGACAGCACTGAACTTTCTATGTATATTCTATTACTAGTGTTTGACATTGATAGACAACTAAACTTATTTGGAAAAGTTGCTACAAAAACAATGGACTAAAACTAAAGACAAGACCAATTCTTTCACAGTTGTCAGGCAAGAATGAGGAAGTTCATTCACTCAAGAGAGAGGTGTCAGTCCAGCAAGAGAGGCACACTCAGACACAAGCACAGGTGAGTAATGTATAAATTATGTGGTACATGTGGGCTCTTTACAAAATGTACAATGTACTTCCAACTTTAAAATAGGAGAATGAAGGTGAAGAAATTTCTCCCGGGCAAAGGTAAAGGCTCAGAAATTAATTGACAAAATAAAGCAAGTTGACAGGAAAAAGGCAGGACAACAGGAAAAAGGCAGGATGAATTGTTGCCCAATGCAAATATTGCAGTTAACATCTATTATCATAATACCGGTACGTTTACGACGATTTCTCTAGCCATACTGATTTGACACATTGTCAACGCATCATTTTCTCCAGTTACATGTTGCTGTTATAGGTTACCCTTGCCACTTCTTCTGTGTAACTTTTCTGCCACTCTTGTCCTGCTAAAAGCGTAATATTGTAATTGTAACATGCCGCGGAATTACACGGCGAACGGGCGCGTGGTTGGGAGGGGGTAAAAAATACCGGTAGGAAGAAACACGGCACAATTAACTGCCGCTATGTACATTTATACATCCTCTGATGTTCCTTCCTTTTCTGTCAGTAAATGCATAAAACATAAACCTGCATGAGCATACAAAATGTCATGAGAAAACGGACGTATACTGTCAAGAATTTTCATTTAACTTCTGTCCGTCACAACCGCTATGACGTAACACTTCACTGCTAGCGTATATATAAAAATGGCGGGAAAATGGCTGCGTACGTTCAATTTTGCCCATTCAGTCATAGATCCGGGCTATTATGCAACGGTTCTTCACACTTTTACATGAGTTGTAGGTCACCAACAGAAATTCAAGATTGTTGTTGAATCATGTTCGTCTTGTGCCGTGAGCATGTGTAATTATGATCTATAAATTTGGCAATGAATGTGACAGTGTGTTCGTCCCACGACGAGCTGCCTACCCCGAAAAAGATACTGAAAACTTTTGGCCTTGTTGTCTTCGAATGCATTGTTATCGATGCTTTGTAAATGATGTATTGGACACCTAGATGTCTGAAGTGTGCACAGCTCAGAAATAACTATTGTTGCATGTGTAGATCTCTTTAAGTTCCAGTATTTTGAATCTACCGGTATATATAAGTCTTACTACCGGTATTATGCCAATGCATGTTACCCACAACTCTCCAAGTTGATGCTTTACCTGTCATCATCCTGAGGAAAAGTTGTCATTACTTCTGTGAGATGCCTTGTGATTGAAGACAAGTAGGAACAAGTGTTAATCCCTCAAACTGAAAGTTGACAGCTTGTAATTAATTGCTTCAACAGGTACCAGTTCTGCAAATATTTGACATTGAGGAGAAGACACTGCTGGTAAATAGCCACAATCAACAGAGGCTACTTACTCTCACAAGTAGATAAACAGAATACTAAAGTCTATCATGATCGAGCACTGAGCTACATAATACAAATGGAAGAAATGTACCAGTACCTTAAAAATGTAATGTTGAGTTTTTTAAATAACTTGTTCTCCCCACAGCTGGCAGCCCGTGAGGAGCAGATCGCCCGGTTGCAGAAGGAGCAGCAGGACCATGTGGAGGAGATCTCCCGCAGGGAGAAGGCCATCCAGAAACTGGAGCTGGACCTGATGAACGCTCAGGAGCACAAACGGCAGGGAGAGGACGAGGTAAAGTTATCATCTTTGCCCTTGCCCCATTTTATTAATGACATCAAGAGAGTGCCTTAATTCTGGCTTTACCTGCCAATGAGACTTTGGAAACAAAGTTTTGTATTGTGCTGAATGAATTGATACCTTGCGCAAAGACAAGTCTCACCTTTTTTCAAATTCATCCTCTATGAGACTTGTACAGTGTTTCCTCTCTTTGTATAATATATGTCTTGACGAAGTTGACCTCAAATAGGGTGATATGCAGTCGGATGTTTATGGATTTAGTCAAACTCTTCAGTGAAGATGACTGCTTTTATATAACATAGAGCTATTTGCTTGGCCGTTGACATTGGAAAAATTCTGTAATAGCACTTGGTCCATAGTTATTACCTCCATGAAATGTCATGGAGGTTATATTTTACCCCGCGTTTGTGTGTGTGTGTGTGTGTCTGTGTGTGTGTAAACAAGATAACTCAAGAACGGTTGGGTGGATTGGTTTCATACTTGGTGTGTTGGTAGTGTGTGATGAAAGCTGGAAATGATTAGATTTTGGGCCCCCTAGCGGCTCCCCTTGGTACTGCAGCGCAACTTCCGGTTTTGCTATCTCGGTGTTCTGAACATGCTATGGTCACGATTTTTTAGTATTAGACAGCTCTTGTGCTGAGGAAGAAATGACATAAGTTTGGGCCCCCTAGCGTCTAGTTTTGGGATAGCAGGGGCATTTTTGTCAAAAACTTCTGACGAGGATAACTCAAGAAGGGAACAACGGATTTTCATGATTTTTGGTATGTAGGTACCTTAGACAATGTTGTACAAGATAAAATACTAATTATGCAAAATAGGAGTACATTTGCATAATTAATGAGAATATTCTATCATAGCAGTTTTTTCAATGTATCTCTTGTCACGAACGTGATATGGTCGTGACATCTAAGTGGTAGATAGCTTTTAGCGTCATGAAAAAGTGGGGCGAGTTTCAGTCCCCTAACATTTAATTGTGGAACTGCAGGGGCGTTTTTGTCAAGACACTCCAAAGAGGATAACTGCAGAAAGGAACGACGGATTGCCTGCATTTTAGGCATGCGGGTAGCTAAGGCAAAGATGTTCATAATGATATACATGTTATGCAAATGAGGACTTAATTTGCATAATTAATGAGGAAATTGTATAGTTCCATTGTTTTCAATAACTGGACCTCAATACATGTAACACATGTTAATTATGATAGGTGGAATATAAGCAGATACCAAATATGGTAATGAGGAACTTATTTGCATAATTTGTGTAAAAATTCAAAACTGTTTTATGATCGATAATGGGAATTTTATAATTGTGACATGTGTACGTTAGTCAATGATGAACAACACCATGCATAAATTATGTTAATGTGTTGGTCAATTGCATGAAATTTACGAAAGCTCTTAATTTTCATGGAGGTATGAGGTCGCCGAACTCTAGTTTGTGTAAAGTTTCTTCATGCAATCTGGCAAGTCCTGGCTTAGGTCAAGGAATGTTAGAGTTACAGGTACATGTAGTGACAGTTGACAGGGAGTACGTGCTACCTGTGCTTGACAGACACTTCACTTAGCTTCCTCTCTGCCATGTAAACACCCTGTATACAAACACCTCTTGGCAGGCAGCACTACACAGAGCTTAGAAGTCACAAGAACGTGCATTATAGACAAACCACTGCCTGCAAGACCAGTACTGAACAAATTCTCGCCTTTCACAAACCGCCCGCTATTTTCGGTCCGCCCTGTAACCGTGGAGACCAGTCACTGTCAGTGCCTGCGGTGAAAGGACGGTGGGGTGCCGGTAGTTTACGTAAGGATTAGGACTTCAAACTTGGGCGGCGGAGCCCACTCCGTAGTGACTTCACGGCAAACAGGCCCACTCCACGGATGCCCAATTCCTGCCCATTCACCACATCTGTATCAACACGCACACAGGGTGTCAGGTGTTTGAGGTCATTTGCATAATAATGGGCCAGCCCTTTGGATCATTAGCATAGACACCCGCTGTTGGTGTCTGAGCAAGCGGTGGTAGTTTTGAATGGATGGTGTTCTCATGACTTGGGCTGAGGGAATGGACGACTTTTGGGAAGAAGTCGAGGCTCTAAAGAGCCAACGTAAGGTTCAGGACTTACAAAACAAGGTAAGAAGAAGTGCTGTAACAGTCATCAGTGTAGAATTGTCCTCAGTGCGAAATTTTTGCTCTGAAGTAAGCATTGTTTGCACTCTACTTTCAGGTAGGTTTCATATCAGTGAGTGTGTAAAAGCCTGCTGATAACATCAGATTCTCTTCAACATGAAGATGTCATTTTTAAGCTCTTTTAGCTTTCAAAGATTTCTTGAAGGTCATCTTGAAATGAAAGCTTACACAGCTTGTGGCACTTCCATACTCATTTATGTTAGTTGCAATTTGGAAGAATTCTGTTTAGAGTAGCGTTGATACAAAATGCTCTTAAGTGCTTGTTATCTAGCCATCCCATCTAATCAGATTTGGAGGTTTCTTAAGAAAGTTCTCAGACTTTACTTTTGTAATTAGAATTTGCTACCAGAAAAATGAGGCTAAATTGGGGGTTGTCTACTACATTGGCTTGGGTCATTGCTAGGTATCAGGCCAGACTCAGAGATATTGCCTTCCCAGATTTTGCTGATGAGAATACACATGACTTGATTTTGAACCACTTGTTATATAGGGAAAATGTTGAAAGGTATACCATTCAGTCTTACTCTTACACCTGAATTGCAACTGCCACAGTATATTTCAGACTGCACCTAGGTCTTTTTTCTATCCCCTAACACACAGTTCAGCACAATTTAGTCAACCGGTAAATTGGCAAGCACGCTTGCGAGTAATCCTAGTTCCTCACAACATGGATTAGTGTAACGCCTCAGGGGTCATTCTTGCCACTACATGATCCAGTGATGTCGCAACAGTTGTCACGGTCTGGCTGAGATTCAAACAAGACAACCCTCTCTTATCTCCTTTTCTTATCTCTTGTTATCAGTGACATCTGTTTCTTTCAGCTTTCTTCTCTTGTTCTCAATATGGCGGAGAAAGTTCTACGTATTTGTACCAAATCATACCTTTCTGACAATGACAAGTGAGGAAATATAAAAGATTTAGTATGTTTTGTTTGTTGTTTTAGGAAGTGGTTTGGTGACAGGTGTTGGGGATCACCTGTTGTCCGTTTTCTGGGGAAAGAAACGTTTATAGGTTATAGCACATTTTTCTAGTATTGTACATGCCAAAGACGCTCCTTGTTTATTAATGACAGTTTTGTAAATTCTCCCAGAAAGATCAACCCTTGTATTGTTTATTAAATCCTTGGGAAATAAGACTTTGCAAGATCCCTACATATTTTCTTTGGTACAATTTTACGGTAGATTTGTTGTGATCTGGCTTACTCCACATACCGGTACAGCCATATTGTTCCACCACTCACAAGTCTGCCACCTTGCTTTCGCTGCAACTGATCCCGAACATTCATTTCTTTGTGCCCGGAAAATTCGATACGGGCACCTCTCATACCCGACAC
Organism: Branchiostoma floridae x Branchiostoma belcheri; assembly: GCA_019207045.1. Lineage (NCBI taxonomy): Eukaryota > Metazoa > Chordata > Leptocardii > Amphioxiformes > Branchiostomatidae > Branchiostoma > Branchiostoma floridae x Branchiostoma belcheri. The sequence continues at coordinate 8,123,176 of CM033028.1, forward strand.
CAGACAGCCTTTAGGTTAATACCATATCTCTTATCAGTATGAGTTGTTTTTGGTACATGATAAGCCCCATGTTATACAGTAATACTAACATTTAGGTTAGCAATTGTTCTTTGTTTTGTGTAGAAACGTTTTCATAGGTGTAAAGAAAAGACGTTTATGTTACATCCACACATTAATTTGTTTATATACTCCATAAGCAAATCTAACATACTAGTATTTCACACACAAAACACTTGAGACACTGATGTAATGTATGGAAGATATCAGTTTGTGTAATGCGTGTGTTCCAGTATTATTGGTGTAACACAAGCTCGAAGGGCGTCTGGGAGAATTGGAACACTTTTCTTTCCCTTTTATTCCATTTGTATGCGATAGTAAGGTATCACAGTTGTATCTATTGTGTGTTCTTGAATGGCACATTCTTTTTCTTGTAAGACTATGACTGGAACATTGTTACACAGTCGACAGAGACAAGTTAGGAGGTATTATTTTATACCAGTCATGTCTGGTATATCATAATGTAGGTAGCATATCATGTACTCATAAGTCAATTGTGAATGTCCATTCATTTTATGCATAGTTTAAGAGTCTATTGTATAAGTCATTTGTGACTGTAAGTCTGACAATACAGAAGTCGTTTTTGCCCCAAGAGTTATTTCTTTTTTGTTGTGCCCATAAGATTGTTTTTCTAAATAGCTATTGTAGTTGCACAATGTTAATTGTGCCATATCGTATGCCCTTGAAGCTGGAGTGTGCGAATGGATGATGATTTCCATAATGCCACCACTAATCATAATAACGCCATAATAACGCCAAAAGAAATAAGCAATGAATTCGAGATCTATAGGTTTAGCAACAGCATTTTCCAGAATATGTACAGGATATGCACACTTCATACACCCAAGTGTTTGAAACATTTTTAAAGTGGCTTTGATAATGATGCATTTGAAGACAACTAAATCAAAAGTTTTTGGGCACGGCTACATGATAGTAGTTTTTTAAACGCTTATTTATACCTTATGTCCCCACAGATCTCAAGGAAGGACATCTCCATCCAGCAGCTTGAGTCGGACTTGAAGACAGTGAAGCAGCAATACAAGGAGATAATCGAGGAGAATGGCCGTCTGGAGGCACGACTGCAGGCGCTGCACATCACGTCCCAGAGCGAGCACGACGTGCTGAACAGCGAGGTGTCGCGGCGGGAGGAGATGGTGCAGAAACTGCGGCTGGACTACATGAACATGCAGGAGCAGAACAGCAGGCTGGAGGAGAAGGTATGATGGTCATCACACAGGCTTCTTCTGTCATGGTTTAGAAAATATAGAGGGATGCATACTGGCTCTGGCGTGCGTATGTGTGCAGAAACTGCGGCTGGACTACATGAACATGCAGGAGCAGAACAGCAGGTTGGAAGAGAAGGTATGATGGTCATCACACAGGCTTCTTCTGTCATGGTTTGGTAAATATATGCAAGGGATGCATACTGGTACTGGCAAGTGCAACAAACTGGAGCAATACAGGATTTGTGGAAAGTTTTGGTTCTGGTCCCCCTAAAACAGAATTGGACTTTTCAAAAGCAGTACTAGATTTGAAAAAAAATACTACTAGGCTGTGAAATGTGGGTGCATGTAAGGGGAACTACTAACTAGCAATTTGATTGGCAAGACACAGCCTGGCTGCCAGTAGCTGCCCTATTGGATATTTAGTTAGTCTTTGTCCCTCAGCGGTAGAGACTTATGTATTTTATGTTTTATTCCTTACAAATAGAGTAAACTTCTTTCCTCTATAAAATGATACTCCTTTATTGCAATAGATCTGTGGAGGCAATTTTGACCATAATTTTTCTGGTAAATGTTAAGAAAAAAAAACATCTTGAACTGTCTTTATTTTTAAATTGTGACAGTGTGCCAGAAACCAGAAATTGTAAGTCATTCTCAAGCATTTTGTTTCCTTTGCAGATCAACCAGCAAGAGAGAACTATAGACCAGCTTCAGCATGAGAATAGGACTGCTATGGGCGAGCTGGAGTCTAAAGAAGAGACGCTACGCAGCGTGGAACAACAACTGGAAGAGGCTAAACAGATGCATGATGCTGCAAGAGATGAGGTGGGAATTTTCACATGTCAAATTGATTATTCTACTGTACAGGAGTATAGACATGTACTTGCTTTAAGCAAATGAAATACAGACTGAGGTTTATCATTTTTTTGCATATGTGGTTTTCAAACCATCTGTGTTACCACTTTCATAGGTGTTCATTGGTATCTGTTGTCTTAAAGATTTCTGTTTGTTGTTCTTGCTAGGTGGATGGTGCAGAAGATAATGTCCGAGAACTGACCTCTGAACTCACCTCACTCCGAGCTGAGCATGACACAGCTAAGCAATCGGTAAGGCTTGTTCAATGCTTTAATTTTCATGCTTTACATTCCATCTGAGTGGTGTTAAGTGCCTATCCAAGGGCATTTCACTGGGATTCAAACCCAGAACCCTTACATTTTAAGTCAATGATCCTAACCACAAGATCACGTTGTCTGTTGTTATTCCAGCTAAACATGAGAGAAGAACTGATCAAGACCCTGAGACGAGATCTGGACACCCTCCAACAGCAGTATGGAGACATTCAGGGAAAGGTGAGATACCAGATTAAGAAACTTAAGAATCTATTCATTTCGTTATGATAACAGGCCTGGAATACTCCTTGCATTCTACAATATCATGATTTGACATTGATTGTTCACCAGTTTGGGATGAACTATATAAAAAGATGTGTGGAAAACGTTTTTTATTGTGTTATTTAGCTGGGACAGAGAAGTGACGCTGTCCAGAGACTCAACTCTGAGATGAGCAAGACCAAAGGGAAGCTGCAGGACAAGATGCTGGAGGTAGGGGGCATACCTACACAACCTATCCTATCCTATGCCATTTACTCTGGATTTAACATCTTTGTTATGTTATTTGATTTTCTGTAATTTTGTATGGACTCCAGGAAGAACAGATTTTACATGCAATTTGTTAAGTTTAATGGAGATTGAAATAAACATACAAACAAACAAACAAACACAGTATATCTGATTGTGTACTTTAGCAATACAATTCACAAATGCAATAACATTTGCCCTTTGAATTATAGGTCCAGAAACAGACAGAACTGGTTCGTAAAATGGAGGAGAGCCTGACGCAATCTCAGATAGCGTTAGACGAGGCACGGAGAACTGCACAGGAGGAGGTGAGTACAAGCAATTCCTCACTATGGCAGTTTTAAGCTTAAGCTATTCTCTTCCAGTTAAGGTGGCATCTACAAGGGTCTGCATTGAGAGACCTTGCAATGATTAATAGTAAATTTACTTGGGCTGGCAACACTTAGCACTTCATTTATGAAGGCTGGCATGCAATGCTTAACAATAAATAGATGCACATTCCTTTGCACACTGCACTGGACCTGGATATCTAAAATGGTAAAATCATGTTGTTAACAGGGACACAACCAGTCGTTTTGTTTTGACTTTGGAGCAACTAATGAAGAATTTTTTGAAAAACTCTTAATGATCAATTCAGGGTAACAAATAATGTGCTGTATAGAATGAAAGGAACCAATTATGTTTTACGAAAAATTTACTGACAATCAAACACTTAAACATTGAACTGGCTATGATTATGGTGATTTGAAATAGCCCCTCAAGGAAAAAGGCATAAATGCAATTCTCCATTTCCCTTTGGAAAATTTCCCATCAGTGTCAAAGATATCCCAGTATCTTCCAGCATGATACATTTAAGTTCAGTGCTTATTATCACCTCTTTTTACTTTGCACCACGAGACTTCAGCACAATGTAACTTACCATTGCACAAACCTTTTTGATTAAAAGTGTTTTCTGTTTACCTCCCCAGGCCTTTGGCTATCCTTTGCACTGGACATAGCTGCACATTCATAACTCTTAACCACCCTTTAACTTCCCTTTGACCTACCCTCATCCACTCTGTAGTTTTAGGCACTATTGACTGTAGTGCATTTACATGTGCATCATGTATTATAGCTTGCTTATCATTGTCTCCATTTCATTGGTGTAAGGATGTTGTAACTATCTTCTTTTAATCAACGCTATGTAAACAAACTTCATGTTCCCTCTCAACGTGCTTTTAAATCTATAGAATAAGATATGCAAATTCCTAGACGTTAGAGTACAAAAGTATGATGTAATCACAGAGAAAATTGTCCATGATACACTCACTGTATATAATATGTGGAACATCTTACGGTCAGTAGAAAAACACAGCACTGTCCGAAAACCTAATGTGCTTGGCTGGTGAATTGTTAACATTTATCAATCATAGTCAATGGCAACAATAACAAGACACCTTTTAAGCCATGACCAGCATGGTACCTCAACAGAATTCATCATGGTTCCTGTTAAATGTTTGGCCAACATTTCATCAGTTACAAACAGTATCTTTTTTGACAGAACATTTGGAAACTGCAGAGAGGATACCATACTTATACATGCAAACACCACCTAATATGATGATACGCACTTTCTATATCAAAGTGTTGAAGTACACTGTACAACCAGCTTTGTAAATGTACAAATGTAAACATAGGACCTGATTTGTTCAAACATATGGTGATTGGAAGCTAAACACAGGAAAAAGTTCCTTGCTTTTGCTTCATCTAGTGGCTATACTTCTTCAATAGTTACCAGTAGATTACTATGTGTGTGTTCTAACTGTGGTGTTTGGTGGTTGGGGCATGTTACTGTGTGTATTGTCTCCCATGCATGGTGTATGTGGCGTGCTGTAATGCATGTGTGGCTCTCCCCACCCCTCCTGATGCAGATCTCACGCCGCGATGCCAGGCTCAAGGAGCTGGAGGATGACCTGGCAGAGTCTCAGCAACAGTACACCGCTTGTTATGAGGAGGTAAGAACATTTCCTAGTACAATTTTGTCACAAACTTCAGTTACCTAGTTTATAAGAGCTAATCTTTATTACAGGATACAGAAAATAATGCTTGTAGCTTTTTGCATAGATTCTGTTAGGCAAAAAAAAATTTTATTCAGTTGTAGACTGAAAAAGTTCGAGAAATGTCTGACTGAGTTCAAAGCAAAGTATGTGAGGTTCACGTTGAGACTTTTCCGTGTGCTGTAAAATGAAAGAAACTGAAACAGAGCGTTATAAAACACATTTCTTTTCTCCCATGTCTCTAGCTGTTGAAACAGGAACAGTTTGTGGAACGTTTGAAGGAGGAGAATTCTCGCCTGTTCCAGGAGAAAAACAAGAATGCTGCCGAGGTAATTCCTATCTTAATTTTTAAAGATTCCATTCCTTTATTCATTTTGTATAGATGCAAACAGAGAGTTTGCTAATTTTTTGTGCTGTATCAATTTGACTTTGACTTCATTTAGATCCACAATAAACTTGACATTTCTGTCTGGTAGCTTTTCTGCCGTGGTGCTATACATGACACATTCTAAGACCAGACTTTATCGCTATCTGACAGACTGCTTGTAGACAAGTTTTGACAAGTTTGACAGGTTTTATTTCAAGATGTAGGGCATTGTAGCAGTAAATTGGCTGAATTGTGCCGACATTTACATACATTAAAAACAGCTGTAAAATCCGGACACAATATTAAAGAATTAAAAACACATACCCTTGCAAGAATTTTTGTACCAGAATATTGAAGGACATTCGAATGTTTAGAGATCGTGAGATCGCAATTGGCAGCTCGTTGGGTTCAGGCCCAAGAGATCCCGAGTTCGATTTGCAGTGTCACCGATCGTGTGCCCTTGGGAAAGGCACTTTACACGACTTTCCTTACTTCACTCAAGTGACTTAATGAGTACCATTCACCCGGACTACAGGAAGAATAGTGACGCATCAGTCACTAATGGAGATCCTAAATAAAACCAAACCAAACCAAATGTTCATGCACGACAGGTTCAGCGGCTGGACAGTGAGCGGCACCAGCTGGAGATGGATCTGACGATCATCACGGAGAAGTACCGCACCTGTCAGGAGGAGGTCGCCGGGCGTGACCAGAACATCCTGCGGCTGAAGACGGACCTGGACACAATCCAGCAGAAGTACAAGGGCTGCCAGGAGGAAGTATGTACACTCTGTAAATTGTTTTGGATACCAAAAGTAATTGAGAACTGTGAATTCTATTGTTCTTGTGCTTCAACAGCTGTTCATAACAACTCTTCTGTAAGGACTTTCACTGTGAGATCATTGAACCATCAAAAATCATGCATCCAACTGTTGATTCCTGTAATAATCAATAATATCACAAGTGTGTATGGCTGGCACAAATATCTGTGTTTATTGAATGACACAATGATTACCGATAGTGTTCAATATGATAAGAATATACTGTATTTTGGTATCATTAGTGTCATGAACACTCTTAAATCAATAACTGTAAAATCTAAATACTTGGCAAACCACAGTCCTGTAATTAGACTAGTTAGAAGGATAGACTAATGATCCAACCACTTTATCTATGACATGCAGTAACAATTCTGTATCTCTTGTGTGTGCAGTTGACCATCCAGGAGGAGGAGGTATCTCGGCTGCAGGGGAAACTGAAGGCCGTACAGACAGAGCTGCGGGATGTCAGGGCGCAGCAGGAGAGGAGCGAGCGGCTCCTGGCTAAAGATGAGAAGACTGTCCAACAGCTGCAGCACGACCAGCAGATATACATGGAGGAGGTCAGTCTTCCTGTTCTGTAGCTGTATGTTAAGAAATAGTCAACAACAAAAAGACAAATAGAGATGCAATTTGAGTTTGATTTAAGTTTTAGTCACAATCAAGATAAGATTAGCCTTTAGTGAGAGTTACTATTTGCCTTTGCCAAGAAGGTCTTGTTCTTGGCCTGGTGCTGGTCAAACAGATGGTAGTGGGCGTTGAAAAATGTTCCCTGGTTTCTCTACAGTAACTGCAGTCTTTCATATCTCTGTGGTGAATCAATCAATCATATCTCATGTCACTTATTAATGTTAAGGTTAACATCATTTGGCAAAGGTATGAGATCCTAGAATCTAGTTTTGTAATGATAGCAAAGATCAGCCCTCTTTGTGTTGTTTCTTCAATGCTTCCCCCCCCCCCCCCCCCCTGCCCCCAAAAGAAGAACCATCAACAATTCACCCACTCTTAGAAATAATTGGGCCTCATTTGATTGTAGTATTTACTCTGTACCTCCAACAGATCAGGAACCATGTCAGGACTATAGAGCAGCTTCAGGAGGAGCTGGCAGCCCTCAGACAGCAGCACAACGAGGAGATGACCTCATGCTCCACGGAGATCGAGAGACTGAGAGATGCTCTGGACGACAAGAACGCCCAGCTGAACTCCTCCGAGATGAAGAACCAAGGGTACAAGGAGACGATCGAGAATCTGAACAGGGAGCTGGAGAGGAGCCAGAAGGTTCACCAGAGTGTGGTGGAGGAGGTGAGAACTCTTACCTTTACCTCTGACAGTTGAGGAAACTTTTACACAAACTACTTTCAGTACATTTTGTACTTCTATATCTGTATGCACTACATGGACTACAGATAGTGATGTATATTCATATAAATATTAGCTGTTGAGTCTTCTATCCCAACCCAGTTTATGGCTTTTTTGTATTTTTAGTGTTAGAATCAAAATCAGTACATGTAGAATATATAACTGGTTTTAATGGAGATATTTGGTCTCTCCCTGTTAGTTTGGTAACACCATCTTTAGTGTTAAAATCAAAATCAAAATTAGTACATTGTGTAGTCCATGTATATAATGGGTTGTAATGTAGATGTTTCGTCTCTCCCTGCTAGGTTGGTCAGTGTGAGAACACCATTTTTAGTGTTAAAATCAAAATCAAAATTAGTACATTGTGTAGTATCTATATTATAATGGGTTGTAATGTAGATGTTTGGTGTCTCCCTGCTAGGTTGGTCAGTGTGAGAACACCATCCACCAGCAGGAGCAGGCTCTGCAGGCCGCTAAGAAACAGATCCACGGGCTGGAGGACCAGTTAGGGGCGGCGCAGGGCGGTATCGAGCAGCTGGAGAATGGACTGGACACCTACAAGGAGAAGTACAGCCAGGCCATGAACCGCATCAACCGCCTGGAGGCCAGTCTGCAGGAACTGGAGGGGAAGTCCATGGAGGATAACAAGATGGTACATGCAAACATCAGTTTCACAGTTTTTGTAGCTTAGAGCGACAGGATTTTAATATTTATTTATTTGTTAAGATTCACAGAATGAGATCTGAGAGGTGTAGGCAACAGGATAGTACATCCTTTACAAGGCCCACACCTCCAGCGTACAGTTAAAGCAAGCTATAAGCTATAAGAAATAAGCAAGTAAAACTAAGAACATAAAGCATTCTAACAAATGAACAGCAATGATATTGCTGGGATCAGTCAGATGTCCAGAAGCTCAACGTTTATTTCCCTAGGCCTTAGGATACAGTAGATACTGAACCTTCTCAGTTGATTTTTATCGTTGTTCTTTATTCAAACCCAATCGTACGTTTTTTTGTTTGTGAACAGGAGAAAGTATGGCATATGCATGTGCTTGTGCCTGAATGTTTCTTTACTGTCGATGACAAAACAGTTGACTAAGAGGTAACTTTTAATTGCCTTCCAACTTGAAATTTAAAAAGATGGATCCTGCAGACTGCAAGAAACATGTGCAGCGAGTTTTTTTCTGACTACTGATAGAGATTTTTGTTTTGCACAGTTGGAACAGAAGGACCAGTCTCTAATCAAGTTCAAGTCCGAGCTGGAGAACCTGCAGCAGCAGCTGGAGGACAGACGTGACCAGGTGAACACCTGCGAGGACGTCATTGAACAGCTGACACAGGTGACTGGAGTTGTATTTTATTTTGGTTTAATTCCTAGCAATCCTACCTTCAAGCATGTCATGTTATATCTATTTGTCTACCTATCATCAATCATACTTCTACAGTGTTGGAACTACAACAAAGTTCCAGTATTTCTGATATGTGATTGTATGTGCCAGGTCCTCACCTCTTCAGTTTCTTTTAAGGTGAGGTACTGGCAACCTTTCATTTAGCATTAGGAATCCATAGGGGGAGTTTTCCTGCTGATTCATTCATTGTGACATGAAACATGACTAGTGAGTCTTAATGGAGGGAGCTTGACTTCTGTAGAATTTGGTGGAAGGGTATCATATACATGTAGTTGGTCATTTGTTTGTCATGTCATGTTATCCAGAATTTAAATCTTTTATTCCCTCTTCCCTACTACTTTAGGAGCTGCACACCTCCCAACAGGACTTGGCAGTGACCAAGGACAGGGTGACACACTGTGAGGAGGTCATCGAGAATCTTAAGGAAAAGATGCTGGACAAGCAACAAGAGGTAAGAAAATTGTGATGTCTTGCTTAGAAATATATTAAGCAGCCATTAATCAATGTTTGTATCACAAAATATGTTCTGGGATGTGTCCAATAAAGCAGTACGATCAAAACTGCTCAAGAAAACCACTGGGGGACAAATAAAATCTGGTCTGTCTTGACAGGTAGTCAATGTAGATAAGATTCTTGATGCTTCTGTCAATAGGAAAAATGATCTAAGAGACCACAAAAAGTGGGGGCGATTGTTTGTACAGGTTGGGCTGTATTATTCATTTAATTTCATTTTATTTGTTTTACCAGAGTTACATCGCTCAGGACTCCCTGGACACATATAGAAACAGACACCATACAATACTTGTGAACTACACAGTCACATAACTTAACTTAACTTAGGAATAAGAATTAAGGGAACCATTGTGCAAAACCAAGGATGTTAATTGTTTGTGACCTTGGAAAACCATTGTCTGGGCTTTCACATCTTTTATATCAATTTTTGGAGTTAATTTTAGAGATCTACTGTGAAATGCATGGTTTACTTCAACAGACTTTAAAGCAGGATTCTATTGTGTTATAATTGCAGTCCCAGCAGCATGAGGAGAAGGCAAGGAAACTACAAGCTGATCTCATTTCTTATGAGGAGAACCACCAACACACCAACCAGGAGGTAAGGGAACTCTGTAGGCCGTCCATCCTATAGATTTAGATTTAAGTAGAAGGAGGAGATAACCCTTACTGTGTACAAAGTAGTAAATAGATTTTAGTAAATGTTTCAACCTTAGAACAAGTTGTGTAAATGATAACCTTAACTCAACGTTGATTCATTCATATACATGTACAGTGGTCAGTTCACTCATTTGTAGCCGCTTGCTTGTATGTATTTTTAGTTGTTGAAAACTTTGCCAAAGTCTTTTCTTGTGTCACTAAAGATGACTTTGTTATGGGACCTTGATAAGTTTTCTATGTTGTCAGAGTTGAATTTTTACCTGCCCAATTCAATGCTTTAAATGGGTAGCAGAATTTGTGATTTTTTAGAAATTGAAAAAGCTTGTCAAATGACCTATTTTCAACACTTTGAACCCAGTTTGCAGACCAGGAGGACGCCATCCGGCAGCTTCAGTATGAACTGCAGCAGGTGCGTGACCAGAGCGAGGGGAGGCAGCAGCAGATAGGGGAGCTGCAGGAGACCATCGGCCAGCTCCGCATCGACCTCACGAGTCTCAAGGAGCAGAGAAACAGTGCCTCAAAGGAGGTGAGAGGCTGTATTTAGTTATCAGTGACAATAACAATGAAGTTTATTGCATATTCATTCCCCACTGGTACTAAATGCAGTAAGTTTAATACAAAGGGAGTAAAAGAAAAGCTACACATACTATAGTTTACATGCTTCTGTATAGAGTTAGATTATAAGATATTTCAACAATACTTACAAAATCATTGAATGAATCAAAAAGAATTCTGAATGGATAGAGATCAGCCAATAACAAAAAAGTCACCTTTTGCTAACAATACAAGACATGGTTAACACCTTATTCTACTCGGTGTTTATGTAGAACTGTTTCTTTACAACAAATTGTTTATTTTCTGTGCAGATCTCCCGCCTGGAACAGAGTCTACAACAGCTTCAGTCTAGTCTACAACAGGAACATCACAAGCACAGAGTAGAAGTGAGTCATGCCTTGTAAATTGATTCAGTTGTATACTTGATCTCTGTGACCAGGAGTTGAAGTAAAGCATCACTTGCTATGTGCCTACAATTGCAGCAAACTAAGTCATGTATCATATATTCCTATAGAAAGCCAAAATGGAGGAAAATGCAAAGTTCTTGGAAAAGAGCTTGGAAGACTCCAGAAACAGGATAACGGACCGAGAGAATGAGCTGGCCAGAAAGGACGAGGCTCTGAAACGGTATGACATTGAGCTGAACGCATCGCGGGAGGACATCAAGAGCAAAGTGGATGAGGTGAGAATGTGGTGTTGTCTCTCTGTATTAATGAAGATAGCAGAAGTACAAATGTATCAGCAGGCGGCGCCTTGTGTGTGTTCAGTACCTTTGATATTCTCTCAATACCCTGAAGACACTGCTTTTTATCTTCACTGAGAAGGTTGTGTTTTTTAAGCGTATGTACAGTTTGTATGTTTGGTATGTAGTGTAGTAGCACAACTCACGAAGCTATGGGTAGATTATCATGAAATTTGGTATGTGATTAGATCTTTTCCTATAAAAGAAATGATTAAATTCTGGGACCCTTGGCAGCTTCTCTTGGTACTGCAGCAAAACTTTTGAAAGTTTTGATAGTTTACTTGTCTGAAATAATACTAGTAACTTTTATTGTTTTTCCTCAGATTGAGAGACTAGAGAGCACCATGAAGGCATTAAAGGTCGACATTAACGGTCTACAATCAGCCAATAGGCAGAAAGATAATGAGGTGGGTGGAACTTAGCAGTAATTGACAGAAGTATTACCATAGTATCACCATGGTATATATTTTGTACAAAAATCTATAGTGGTTGTCACTCGAGAACAGAAGAAAGATTCTAGACTACACAATGTAACAAAATGACTGGTGGACATTACATGTAATAGATATCTTACACTAGCTCAGAGGAGAATAAGAAATAGTCATGCCTTCAAGTTATCAACTCAGAGTGGAGGGGATAAAAAATTTGTATTTTCAAAAACTATCTTAGTTAGAGTGAAACACGTTACCACCAAGTACTGTGGGGGCATTGTTACTAGATAACTTGTAGGTAGATTTGCAAAGGTAAGTTGTGACAATGTTATAAATCCAGCTGCTGCCGCATCGCAAAGCTGCTAAGTTGGTGTGTTATGCTGAAAGGCAGTTATACCATCTATACAGATACAGATGTTGCTTTTTTTCACTTAACATCTGAAGTTTAATCTGTCACTTTAAATCATCTCCAACAGTATTTCTCCCTGTCTGTTGCAGTATTTACAGCTTCAGGGAGAGGCAGACAGGTTGAAGGGGGACCTTAGTGAGGCCAGACGCCAGTACAAGGAATGTGCCCAGGAGGTAGGGCTTTCCACTTTTCTGTTTTGCCATGCATGTTGTAACCTGTTTGCTGTAACCTTCTAGTAATCTCTTTCTGCTTATGAATTCATAAATTGTTTGATGCAGTTAAAAGACCATTTTGTTCCTGACCACCCACTGCCCTTATGGTCTCAGAAAGGCTACGGTACTACCTATATTACTGGTGATTTACATCATTCACCATGTCTTTGAGAGGAGATAGGCGCCGCCAGGGGAATAACAGCCTGTTGAGTCAGTATGGCAATTGTTGTGCTGCCCCTGTGGCTGATTAAAAGTAATGGGACTGATGACGATGATGATGACAACCCTTGCCCTTTTCCCACCCCAGCTTGCCCATCATGAGGAGAAGTTGATGTTGATGGAGAGCAGCCTCAGCACCACGCAGGAGCAGCTCAGTCTGCGCGTCAGCGAGGTGGTGAAGAACGAACAGGCCAACCGCAAGCTGCAGTCGGAGCTGAAGGCGCTACGGGACCGCACGCGCAGCAACGAGGAAGAAATCCAGGAGAAGAGTCAGGGGCTGGGGAAACTCAGGGAGGAACTAGCCTTAGCCAAGCAGGATCACCATAACAGGTAAGAGCCAGGGGCTGGGGAAACTCAGGGAGGAACTAGCCTTAGCCAAGCAGGATCACCATAACAGGTAAGAGCCAGGGGCTGGAGAAACTCAGGGAGGAACTAGCCTTAGCCAAGCAGGATCACCATAACAGGTAAGAGCCAAGGGCTGGGGAAACTCAGGGAGGAACTAGCCTTAGCCAAGCAGGATCACCATAACAGGTAAGAGCCAGGGGCTGGGGAAACTCAGGGAGGAACTAGCCTTAGCTAAGCAGGATCACCATAACAGGTAAGAGCCAGGGGCTGGGGAAACTCAGGGAGGAACTAGCCTTAGCTAAGCAGGATCACCATAACAGGTAAGAGCCAGGGGCTGGGGAAACTCAGGGAGGAACTAGCCTTAGCTAAGCAGGATCACCATAACAGGTAAGAGCCAGGGGCTGGGGAAACTCAGGGAGGAACTAGCCCTAGGCTTAGCCAAGCAGGATCACCATAACAGGCATGTGGCTTTCTGTACACAGCTAAAATAGAGACATATTGAAGCATGATAACTTTCTTTACACAGCTAAAATAGACACATATTGAATATGAAGGATAATTCCTTGTGAAAGATGAAGAACATGTAATGTGTACATGTAACAATATGGCCAATGGCACCAAACTAAGCATCTAAGAAAGTTCCCCAACCTCTTCTCTCTATGCCCATCTGGAACAGGATGAAATATCAATATCAAAGTGTGCCACTGTGTTTTTTTAACTAGTGGCAAAGCACTAACTAAGGTCGTATTTACTTGCTAGGACTCAATAGCACTGGAACTATGTTCACAAGTGTACAAATGGATTTTGAAAAGTACAGATCTGTAGTTTTCATGAGTTTAGTTTTTCCATTGTTCTTGACTCCCCAGTGTTCAGGAAGGTTTAAGACACCAGCAGACGGCACACAAGATCGAGGTGGAGCTAGCCAACGCCCACGAGCAGCAGAAGCTCCTGAACGAGCAGATCTCGCAGCAGGACGGGATCCTACGTGGCCTTCAGGACGACCTTCAGCGGGAGAGGGAGAAGCACACGGAGACGCAGCACGTTCTGCAGCAGACGCGCCAGCAGGGGAGGAACGCTCAGGAACAGCTGGAGGAGACCAAGGCAGAACTCAGGGACAGCAACAACAAGGTTTGTCTGACAGCAAGGAATCATTACATTTATCTGTTTGTCTGTTTGTCTTGATGCATTTCCACATTTATGAGGATACAAAGCATACTTAACTGGTGTAATAGGATACTTGAAGAATTGGAAGCATGATTTGGCTCAGGTTCAGTGGTGTCATTGAGAGGCAGAAAGTGATTGCACACAATTGGAGCATGTTGTATGACTTTTGCGTAGCTACACACACACTATAATGGTTGATTGGAGTACCTGCTTAGAGCTTATCACAATGCTGTTTAGCCAATTGTATCAGGCTCTTGTAATTTCATATATACCATTAGAATGAAGGACTTGTGTTAAGGCTTCTTTTACCTTTACTGTTCCAGGTAAAAGACAAGGACAACATGGTTGCCAAGCTGCAGACCGAGCTGGACACCTTACAGCAGAAGAACCGGGGAGTGAAGGAGGACCTGGCTGAGAGGGAGGGGCAGCTCAGGGTCGCCAAGATGAACATCGCTACACTGCAGAAACAGGGCAAGCACCACAACCAGGAGGTCAGTATCAGATACTAATACTTTATCGTATTGAAATAAAGAGATGATCCAAAAAAGGAGCACACAAATTGTGGGTGATACTCTTAAGAAACAAGACTAGTACTAGATAGTATTAATTGTATTGTGTGTGAATGGCAAGAGTTCCAGGGATTATGCAGGGATTTTGTAAGGTTCAGGCTTGTACATTCCTTTAAAGAGGGAGAGTCATATCCCAGAGATTGCTGGATATTGATGTGTGTTGCATATAGGAAGACATTGCCCAATCTGTCAATTTTGCAAGGATGTTTTGTAGAAAATGTTTGTTTTTGTAAAGCCAAATTGGAAATGTGATAAAATCTTTTCCAGTAAGCCACAAAATATCTGAATAAGTAAAGAGCCTGTCATTGATATGTTCCACAGGTTGCTCGTTATGAGGAGTCGTTAGCACAGCTCCAGATGGACCTGGAACAGAGCCAGGACCAGTACAGAACATGTCATCAGGAGGTCAGTACCACACTTCTGCAACTGTGGAGCCAATTTTGTTTGAGACTTTGAAAGATAATAACTCTTCATAAGTGTCACTGACGAAAGACAGTGGATGCTGTCTGAAATGTCTGACTGTTTCAAAAGTCATATCCTGTCATCAGGAGGTCAGTACCACACTACAGAAACTGTGGGGAGGGGGGTAGGTTTGGGGGAGGACATCTCTTGTGCTCTGGGGCCGATTTTGTTTGAGACTTTGAAAGATAAGAACTCTTCACTTGACTATTCACAATAAGTGTCACTGACGAAACACAGTGGATGCTGTCTGAAATGTCTGACTGTTTCAAAAGTCATATCCAGTTGCTTGAGTAGCTGCTTTTTGGTTTACATGTAACTCTGGAAACTGTCATGGTTTTGAGGGGGTTTGTATTTGCTATTTGCATTAAAGGAAGTTAGATTTCTAAGTGTTTTGACCTCTCTCTATTTCCGCACACACAGCTGATGGAGGGTGAACAGAAGATCCATGAGTTGAAGATTAAGATCTCCACAGTAGAAGGGAACCACAAGGAGTCCATGGAACAGCTGGGAGACAAGGCCACCGAGGCCGCCAACCTGCGCAACGAGGTGCAGCGTTTCCAGCAGCAGAACCAGGCCATGGCTCAGGAGGTAGGTTGAGGTCACTTCTGTATTTGTTGACTTCGTGTATGAGTTTGTTTTTCGTGTGTTCATTTGTGTGTCTTGGTGTGTGTCCATAGTTGAATACACTGACAGTCGAGTGTCAGGAAGTAAGTGAGTGCAATTGTCAGTTCACAGGGTCAATGAAGGGGCTACAAATTCATGGGGAGGTCTGTTTTCCCATGTCTTCGCAGCTTTATAATCCACATTCTAGTCTTGTTAACTGTAGAGTGAAAAGAAGTAATCCATTAACATGTGATGTGGCTTATAGGATTTGGGTTAGTTTCAGTCTTTTGGACCTAGGTTTGAACCTGAGATGGTGCACTTATTCTTTCTCAACAATTTTTCATTATACATGTCATTTATATAGTCATTTTATATGAATGTCAACTTCCCAAGCATGTTATGATACACTCAGATATAGAATTTACTGCTCAGTAACTGTTTCAAATGGCTTATGTATGAGATAAAAACATGCTAAGCCAGCTCTCCTTACTGTGTTGTTCTGGCCATTTCCCCAGATTGCCATGTACGAGGACAAGATGCGGAAACTGCGCACCGAGCTGAAGAAGGTTCAGGACCTGAACCGGCAGAGCGAGGAGGAGGTGCGGAACTACGAGCAGCGGCTGTCGGAGCTGGAGCAGCGCGCCCAGTCCTCCACCGAGAAGCACCACCAGGGCCTGCAGGACCTGTCACTCAAGGAGGAGCAGGTGGTCATGATGAGGGTGGAGCTGTCCGCACTGCAGGAGAAGTTCAGGCAGAAGGCAGAGGAGGTCAGTTTCAACAATTTTCTTCAATCAATGACTGTTTTGTAAAGGTACAGTACATACCTCCCAAATTTTTTATGTCTACCAGCACATCTTCGTCATGGGGAATGACCTAGTCTCAATTCTCTATAGAGGAGGTCAGTTTCAACCTCAACAGTGTTTGTGTTTATTTGGTTATTTGTGATCTTGTTTATGTGGTTGTTTTGCAGAAGTGATAAACCGCCTATAGGCCTAACAGTATAATCTCCAAGGAGATCCTACAATGGCATAAGATAGTGGCCAAAGACTGTAGTCAGCCAAAAGGTGTCCATTTGCCATGTAGCCAAACACACTCCTAAGCCGGCTTCAGTCCTCTGCCAGCTTTTGATGCTGTCTTATGCTACCGTAGGATCTGCTTGGAGATTATAACAGTACAGGTTTGCACAGTAGGTACAGCCTGTGTGAGACCTGACTGTAAGGTATGATGCAATCATATTTGGATAAATCGATACTCTTTTTGTTAAAGGTGCTTACTATAATTGCTTACACAATAAAAAGTTGGACTTGCCCAAATTGTTGAAAAAACAGCACCAATCTCACTAGAAATGAGCCAGTCCACAATTTTAACATTCTGGAAAGCTTTAAAAACAACTGTTTTTACTTTTCACAGAATGAGAAGGTGAAGAATGAAGTGGTAGTCTTGCGGCAGAAGAATGCCTCCATGGCAGATGAGATCCAGAGCCTACGCCAGTCGCTGGAGGACGCTCGATCTAACGGCGACCGCCTTCACCGCGAGAGCGAACTTGTGGTCACCAACGTCAACACCTGGGTGCAAGAGCAGAAGTCTGCCAACGAGAAACTGGGACAGAAAATACGGGACCAAAGCCGCGCCATCGTGACACTAACCTCTGAAAAAGAACACCTCGTAGAGCAAACCGACAGACTACAGAAGGACAACAGGAAACTGCAAGACGAAGTCGACGAGAGACGGCTAGAAAGCGAGAGATTCAAGGCTCTCCAACAACACTCCGCCCACCAACAAGCTTTACTGAACCAGCTGAAAAACAGGCTAGAGGAGAGAGAATCTGATAACGACCGAGAACTCGGGCAGAAGGTGGCTACGATAGAAGACTTGCACTCCAGGCTAAAGGCAAACGTAGACTCTATCCAGCAGCTAAACCAGCAGCTGAACGCGCTGAACAAGGATAACCTGCGCCAGCGCTCGGCGTTAGAGCGGGAGGTGGCTGCTAGACAGAGCATGGAGCTACAGCTGGAGAGTAAGGAGCAGACCATCCTGAGTCTGAAGGCACGACTGGAGGCAAACGTGCATCAGCAGTACTTAAACCACAGTCCACATAAGGAGGTATGTGTGCACTCTGTTCTACAGTACTTCAGATAACAATACAGTTAACAACAAACCAAACCATACCTCCAATTCTCCAAGATATTACTATAACACTTTCACATTTATGATATTGAAATAAATGCGGACACACACCGAGACAAACAAACAAGCACACAAACTGATGACAATACCTCTGTTCCATTGGGTTGAATAGCATACATCAGAAAATGGTGTTCTGTAGTATTTCCCAGTTGTGATTACCTAAATGTAATATAATTTGTTTGTATAAGAACTAACATTGGGTTATCATAGTTGTAGAAAAGAATACATTACCTGACACTTGTGACCCTTGTGTGCTTGTTTTTTTCAGGATTCAGGGGTGTCTGGTCTTCAAGATTCAGCCTATGCCTCAGCACTTGAGAGGGGTCTGCTTAGGTCTTCACTCAAGATGGACAAAGACAAGGTACATTTGCACATTCAGTGGTTGAATTTATTTGGGGGGGGGGGGATAGTTGTTTGAAGAGATGAAGTAGCTATGCAGCTGCTGTTGGTGATTATTCGTAATGAGGTTATTATATATGGCAGGTGTACTCTGTGATCCTAGGCTGGCCGCACAGAGTGGTCATAGACTGGCCTTACACTGTAATCATAATTCAAATTGGCAGAGTTGTTATAGAATAATTCATAATGATTAGGTCACTGGGAAAATCCATGGGACTGCCAACAAATGACCACTGTAGCCAGGTCGCTGCTACATGTATGCAGAGGTGACCACTAATACATGTTTGACTGTAATTTGGTTTCTTGTCCTAAACTTTTTTCCCCATGTGTTGTTAGCTGCGTGCCAAGGCCCTGGAGGATGCAGGCAGCTCAGATCCTCAGGCTCTGGACAAGTCTTACTGGATACAGAGGGTTGGAGAGGTCAGTTCTCTCTTTATACTTTTCAGCTAGTTTATTTCATACCCATAAATGTCACATCTAAAAATTAAAAAGGGCAAATGTACTTTGTAGAAGTGTCTGTCCGGATGTAGTCTGACTAAAATCGCGCTCCTAGCTGCCGGCCCTATAGTATTGCCGCCGCCCTAGAGGGGGTCATTAACCCCAGCCAGGCTAACTCTCAATGTCCGTAAATGCAAGTCTATGCTTTTTGGCACTATAAGAAGGCTGCGTCTAGAAACAGAAGAACTAAATCTTACCCTTTCTGGTACTTATTTGGAAGTTGTTGCATGTTTTAAATATCTAGGTGTTTGGTTTGATTCCTGTCTTACATGGAGTATACACATTAACAAACTATGCAGTACGGTGTCCTCTAGGTTGGGAGTGTTAAGACGTTTAGTACCCATTTTACCACCTAAGACACTTTCCATGTTGTTTAACTGTATGATTCTTCCTAAGATTGAGTATTGTGATATTGTATGGGGCAACTGCGGAAAATCTCTCTCTGACAATCTCCAGAAACTCCAAAACCGTGCAGCACGGCTTGTTCTCGGCCTGTCACATAGATCACATGTAGATAATGACCATCTGTCTGCATTAGGTTGGAATTCTTTGGCATCTCGTCGGAAAATGCACCTCCTGCAAACCGTCTTCAAGTCAATCCATCGGCAGTTACCAGAGTACTTACAAATATTTAACAGAACATCTCACACATACGCAACAAGGCTTAATTCTAACTTATCACTACAACTACCGAAAGTCAGACTTGAATCTGGCCGTAGGAAATTTGAGTACAGAGGTGCGTTTTCATGGAACGAGTTGCCGCCCACGGTTAAAGTGGCCAGTTCTGCACTGTCATTCATGAAACTGCTAAGAAACGGTAATCACTGCTGACCCCTGACTTCCTGACCCGGCACGAATTTGGATCAATGAGTTACGATTTTGATTTATGTTCATTTATATATTGTTTCCTTGGTTTGTTTATCGTTTAGTTTATCTTATTTCTTTGTTATGCTATTGTGTGTATGTTGTTTGTACAGGGCACACCTGAAAAGCAGTACGCAAAGTACTGAGTGTGTCCACCCTGTATAAAGAAAACAGAAATAAATAAATAAAAGCGAGAGATTGTGTAAACACAGGCTAGTCCGGATGGTGTGTCAAGTGTCCAATCGGCTAGGCTGGTGGACACAAGGTCGAGAGGTCACAATTTCAATTCCTGAAGTAGACGTTGTGTCTTTTGAAAGGCTCTTTAGATGACTTTCCTTACTCCATCCAGGTATAAAATGGAAATGGAAGAAGAGGGATAGGGCTCCATCTTCCAATAATTCTAATTCCAATGCCTGGACACAGTGATTTAGGAACCCACTGTCCACAAGGCTTCAAATCAAAAAGGCTGTATGACCTTTACCTTTTAAGCTTATCTGACCGATTTATTTATAGTCTGACATTGTGTTAATGGTCCACTCCTGTGCTGACCTTGTTCTTGTCCTTCCAGCTATCCATCCAGCTTCAGCAGAGCAGCGAGTACTGGTCCGACAAAGTCAGGGAACTCTCCATGCAGGTGGAGCGCGCTCAGTCCGTCTCCCCGCATCCACGGTAGCACAGATCACGTGTGGGCATGCTCAGTAGCAACGGAAAGGTCTTAACATGCTTGGTAACACTGAAAATGTCTGAGCATGCTTAGTAGCACTGAACAAGCTGGAGCATTCTCAGTAGCACTAAAGACGTCAGAGCATGCTCAGTAGTACTGGAGATGTCTGAGCATGCTCAACGGCACTGAACACATCTGAGCATGCTCTGTAGTATTAGATACATCTAAGCATGCTCGGTAGAGCCAAACAATTTTACTACATTCTATGTACATTGGTTAGTCTTAGTATTGTACCAGTAAGGCTATGATTACCTCTGGATAGGACAAACAACCAGAAAGGAGGTTCTGAAAGTTGTATTATTGAACTAGCTAAGATGTGATGCATCGTAGATGGGAACGTGACATTTAAGGGACCAAACATTTATAAGAAAACTCTGGCCATGACTTTTGTGATGATTTTGTCAATGTATATGTGTGTTTATATTTTGTGATACATGAAATTGTAGGTAAAGAAATCAGCACTATAATGTAAGACATCATTAGTAATGCCACAGACGTTGGTAATGCCAATAAATTAGAGTTGTGCTTATGTGCCACTGCTGTAAAACTGATTGCTTTGGCTTTGAACCACTATCTAAGGGAATAGTTTTGTGTCAAATCTTAACATGTGGAACACTTTACTACAATGCATTTGAAAGGCAGCTTGTGACTAAATCTTTCCTAGTTAAACATATTTTAAAGCACTGATTCTGCTGTGACCTCACACAAGCACAATCTAATGGTAGACTGTGCTGATGTTGCTACAAATGTAGCAATATTGAAAATAATTTGATTCGGTTTCTTATCATTTTTGTAATTTTTGATTGAAATGCAGATGTAAATTTTGCTTTAATTTTTGTTGTAGCTTCTGAAGCTGAATTTCTGTCAACGACAGACAAATAGGAAGTTATTTTTTTCTGTATATGAAACAAGGTAAAAGTCTTTCAAGTTAATGTTAGATAAATAATGTAATTGTGCCACATTCCATGAAACTCTACAGGGCCTATTGTTTAATCCTGGGCTGTGAAATGTTTATATGGTATTATTTTGAACAAAAAGGTGCACTGGATGTAAGTAATTCTGGAACAGATTTCTTGCACAACTTGGTGATATTTTTGTATTGTATTCTGTACAAAGTTTTATGTGATTGTTGTGCCAGTATTGTGTGATTGTTGTCGTAGGGCTAGCCATACTGTGTTGCTGCTACAATGTTATGGTAAAATGTATGTAAAAATATGCTAGCTGAATTATGATTTGTGTTGTATAAGAGCAATGAAAAATTCATTGTGCAATTAATTTCAAAGTGCTGTGCCAAAATTGTTGGCAATGTTGGCTCGTACATATGTCTAATATTATTGCTTTTGCTGGAGAATTAGCTGCTTTTTAATAGAGTAAATTGGCGATAGTAATTGTCAATATTTTCTATTTATCGTAGGAGATTAATGAATTCTAGTACAATTTCACAATTTTCTAGAATTTTGTACACCTTGTTTGATAATATTTCCCACCTAGATGTTTCCACCAATGAAATTTCATATAGTTTCATGATTTGAAGACACCTATTGAATGGTGAATGTTAGTAGGTTGTCGACCTACATGTATCACTATTGCCTCCTAGCAGATGTAGTGTGAACGACAGTATGTATTTCCTACAGTGCAAGTACATTACATGTAATGTCTTATCCGTCCATATTGGTGTGTATGATCCACATTCCTGTGTACAGAGAGCATTTTCTGAAATAAAGATGAACCATGTGTCGTACTCTGATGGTTAAGTGGTTTATATTTGCTAGTATCTGTTCTACAATGTCCCCAATCGTCTGCTTGACTGGACAATTCAAACCTTTGCAGTAACGTTAGACTATGAAATATTTGGTTGCCATGGCATTATCTAACTGAAAGTCAAATTGAAGCTGCCCAGGCATCAGTATATTCATTCCATCAGCTTACCAGACAGTTCATGATGCCGCACGAAAACAATTTTTTCAGATTGACTCCAAAGATTTACAGGCATAGTATCAGCGACATCATCATTACCGGCACTCTTTCTCATTCCAGTTTACCTACCATCAATCAAGCGTTGCACATGTTGTTTATGAGTGCGAGAATACCGGTCTCACAGCGACATCTAGCAGGTACCGTTAGTACTACAGGTTAAACATTCGTGTTGGCTGACATGCACATGGTTGTGTTTAACCACAGTGCGTGACTTCCAAGTGGGTCCGTTTTCGCTAGTTTTCAGAAAGAAAGGGGAAGCTACTGTATGCCAGCTTGCTACACCGTCTTCTGAAACAAGATCATCAACATAGTCTCCGAGCAGATGTTGAGATGGTCGTGACGACCTTATGTTAAAGAGCAAAATTTGGCAATTTGAAGGTAATCTCTCTAGTCACTTTCGTAGCTGCGGTCCAGAGCGGTACTGCAAAGTAGGCTCTAAAAGGGTATATCATTCCGACTTTTGAAGAAAAAAAATGTGAAAAAGTACAAGACATTCGAGACGATACAAAAATGTTTAATTTTAAGGTACCGCGTAAGCACCTACATTTTTGTACAGTTCACTTCTTGTGCCTAATGCATAACGTTAAGTTATGGATGCATATGGACACCATTCACTTTGCCCTGAAAACTTTGGCCTGTTGCTTCATCGTTGCAGTGGGTGGTGGATAGGTCATCAGTGGTAGGAAGCCAGGGACCCTGGTGCTAAATACGTCTACTAATGGCGCGGTCACCTTCGTAATGGGATTTTGATGTCATACGATTTTCAAGCAGGCTGTGACAGACCCAACCGCCAATAACTATGCAAGACAATCTTTTCGGTATCAAGACAGCTGAATTTGTACGACGCATGCGCGACTATCCCAAGAATGCCCTAATTTTTCGATCGTACGACGGTCGTACGACGAATGTGACCATGTCCTAATACCCCCCTCACATTAGGCGAAAATCGATCGGACGACGAGTCTGCGAGCTCTAAATTACGAGGAGGCATGACTCTGACGGGAAGGGGGGAACTTTGCCATTTCTTCGTCGGCAGCAGGGTCATGCCTCCTCGTAGTTTAAAGCTCGCAGACTCGTCGTTCGATTGATTTTCGCCTAATGTGAGGGGTTATAAGCACAGATTCTTAAACAAATATTGTGCTATCACTGCTTTGCCTGTAATAACTGGGCAAACACCTAAGCAGTAGCCTGTTTGCGGGGGTGTGATGGGGCGAACACTGAAAGCAGTACCTCTGAAAAGTGCCAAACCACGGGCCTCTTAAGACTCTTTAGCCTAGTTACATCTGGGGACCCAAAACAACTCCTTCACGCACGCTGGGTCGGTCTGGTGAACCATGTTCGGATGTCGTGAGAGGAGAATGACGGCACTGTGGATTCCCCTGGACCGCCCGACAGGCGTCACACATTCCTGTGCCTTAAGTCCGTCCTAACCAGACAATTTAGTAAATGGGGTTTCACTTAACAAGGCTTTGTGTGGCGGAGAGCGCCCGGATTGACTCGGGAGCTCAGGAAATGCCTGAAATCTGTGAAATCATCCTCTGTGAATGTCAGGGGGGACGCAGGTGGTCCAGGTGCCAGAATAAACAGCCGTGCGACGGTCAAGATCAAGTTGGATTGGGCCGCACGTAGACAACGACGTACTTCATGGCGCCTGTTGGACGTCAGCTATGGCGCAGAACGCGTGCAGTACGTGACTTAGCTGCGTGTTCAGGGATGCTATTTCAGGGATACCCTTTGCCACACCTTATGCCAGGACAGTCTGTTATCAGCAACAAGGAAAGAACGTGCGCACTAGCTACGACAGACAGTATGACAGAATGGTGAGTTAACGCTTAGCTTGGATTGGGATTGTGTCCATGGAGCGCCCAAAGGAAAATAGGCAGTTTGGTCAATGCGAGATCCTTTCCTCTTCACCCCCTTTTTTTTTGACGTTGTCTGAACATTATTATAATCAGGCATGTTGGTTCTGCCACAGCCTGCTTGAAAATTGTACGACATCAAACTCAACGACTTACTACAAATCAAAGTGACCGCGCCATAACCCTCCACGTGTGTTTTTCTCTTGCTAAAGGGGAATGATCACACGTCCCATCACACCCAAAACACCTGTTTCACAGCCCAGGGGCTGGGTCAAAGGTCAACCGAGCCTCTGGGCCCTCTCCACCCACGTGTGCATGACGGGAAATGCTACCGCCCGAATAGATGGAATACTTCCTCAGAATGTCAAAATATCGACCTTCTCAACCCCCATACGCTTGTTGTTGGGATGGGGAGAACTTCGAGGAAATAGCTACTCAGGCATCCAAGAGGTTTTCTCATGTTAGGATGGGTTTTACAACACAGACTCTGACGGGTAAAAACAACCAAAAATTCCCGCCCCTCGTCCGGATCCCATGTTTTGTTGCCAACTAATAATGCCATATAATCAACAAATTAGAATCCCCATCAGTTTTGCAATTCTGCAAAAGAAAAATATAGATTATCAATGTTTTTCGTATTCGATCTATGAGTCCAGTGTGAGAACGAAACAAGTAAAATACTCTCTTTAAGCCAAAATAACGGTTGATGATCTTTACTTGCACGTTCTTGCCCATATTATATGAGACTCTCTGCCCCAAGCGCCATTTATAAATTATTATAAGTCAGAAAGTCATTGTATGTCCAGAGCGCCGGGCTACCCAAACCAAACGTTCAACTGCAGTACCGTAAAATGCTACTAGAAGGCCCATTTTCGAACTTGTCCAATGTTTTTCCAACCCCCATACACCTACCAATTATTGTCAACATCCATCCTCGGGACATTCGATAGACACACAGAAACACAGACAAACGGCATCTCAAACAAACTTTCTTGGCGAAGGCAAAAATAAGAAAGGGTCATAATTAAGAATTTCACAGTCTCCTGCGTGACGATGAAAACCAGCATACGTCCCTGTATGATTCCAACACCTTGTGGATTTCATAACCGGATTGACAGCTATAATCTCTTCTAATCCTGACCTTCGACCCCTCAGATTTTCCATTTTCCTCTCGTTCTGAAATCGCTTCCCGAAAGCCAGGTCCGTTTTCCAAAACAACGGCCACTTCATTTCCCCTGCTTCCTCCTCGGCATCGTCCCAACCTGTAACCGGACCTGTGCCTCTGCTATGTGTGCGACCTGTTGTGTTGATTTAAGGGCGATGTACTCTCTCTTAAGAGCGATATCATCTCGGCTACCAGGAGAGGATGTCATCCCTCAGGAGAGGAGGACAGCCGAACTTTACCCCGAGATTCTGAGTTACGTTTTCACGGTGCCTCTAGTTACAACAACAGTGGGGACCTCTGTGGTCTGTCGCATGGGCTACGGGCTCGTGTTCTATTCACTGGAATCCTCAGAGTTCTTCATCACATATGAGGACGAGAAAGACATATCAATTCCGCACGAAGTCCACGATGACTTGACATCCGCGCGTGCCTAAATTTCTTTACTTTGGGACCATACTGTAAATCATCTAAAGAAAATGCAAATTTAGAAAACATATGTTGTAGATTGCTAGCCTGTGTACCATCCTATTTACCACTCTTAGATTTTTTTGCACCCAGGCTTGTAAAAAAAACAACCATATGCATCGGGAAATTAATACTAACGAACGAAGTATTGGGGACATGTGCATTTTGCCCGTGACATGCTGCTGACCAAACTCGTAGTTTGAGATCATGTTATTTGTTTGTTTGTTTGTCTGTTTGTTTGTTTGTTTGCAATAACTGGTAACACACCAGTTTTGTACAATATTTGCAAGCTGTCTAAGACCAGGCAGTAAGGTTTGATCTGCTCACACTGGCACTGACCCCTTCTCTTTCCTCTACGTGTGGTGGGTTCTTTTAATGCTGTTTGTTTCAATTGTGTTTTGTGCGTCTTAAGGTTTTTGTGAATTTGCGTATTTTGTCTGTTGCTTTTTAGTGGCTCTCCTGAAATACGTGACCTCTAGCTACACCCCCATCAAAGAGGACGTCCCCAACCGAAGCTAGGCACTCTTTTTCACCTGAGTCGAGTGAAGAAATAGGTCCTTAAGCCTTTCCCAGGGGCAGAACAACCCTAACCACTTTGCCACTTTTATCATTGAGGTACGTTTTCCAAGCAATACTTTAGGTTTCATTCTGATCAGTACTTTGCTGTATGTAGCTACGCCATATGTTAGCATCGAACTTAACATTATACTATTCGATTAAGACTCGGTGATGACAGACAAACACGGCTTTCAATGTGTAATTACACGATGATTGAGCTAACACGTGTGATCCATAATTCCGTTTATTATTTGACTCCATCAAAACAGCCCCCTCGCTCCTGCTAAAATCCCTCGGGAACAGAGAACATCGTGCCCGAGGGACGCAGCGACCACGCGTGCCCCACTCCTGCGCGTGTGGTCGTAGGAAAACAAATTTGTTCGCGATGTCAGGAATGCGAGGTTGAGGCACGTTTCGTTTCATGGGTGCACAGATCATTTCTGGCAATGAAAGCTGTTGCTGCTCCGCCCCCGGTGCCTACTGTTTCCCCTCCCCCGCATCTGGCACTGAACGTTACCGCCACCTGCGCAAGTCTCTACCAGACTCCGGCCTGGCCAAGTAGTAATAGGGGACTTTGGCCAAGTTAGGAATAAAATCCTAATCTCCAGGCAGATTTATCAGTGGCATAAGATAGTATCAAAGCTGGCTAAGGAGTATAGCTGGCCAAAGGGAGTCATGAGCCACAGGGAGATTTAAAAATTCTACTAGGAGTAGGAGTGAACTGACTAATCTCCAATCAGATCCTACGGTAGCATAAGATAGTAATAAAAGACTGACTGAAATCCCATGGCAACTTATTTGTCTCTATTTGACCAAATTCTTCTCTATTTGACCAAATTTTCATCCAGCTGACATGTCTGCTTGGAGACCACTGCTCTGTAGTATGGTTTTCTTCTTACTAGCCTTACCAGGATCCAAATGTCGCCGGGAAAACAGTATAAATTGGCCAGACAGATAATACACCAGAGGAGTTAACTGGCCAAAAAATATAGTTAGCGACATGACGCGAGCCTGTGGCCGTGGAGAGTCGCCATCTTCAAACAATAGGTACTTTGGGCTCTGATGTGTGATCTGTCTATATTGGCCAATTTCCACTATTTTCCAGCGACATATGGGGCCTGGTAGAGATTCTAACAGCACGTCGGTAGAACGTATTGTCTGTTTTGTTTGCCTGTAACATTAACGTTATATCTCTTCTGCTGTTTCCTAAGATTGTGTCGGAAATCATCATGAGGACGAAATTCTGGTGCAACGTTGACCGAACATCCACAGACAGAAACCACGATGATTCTGGTGCATTACACATTGCACATAGCAACAGAAGTGCCATACTGGTCAAGAGTTAGAGGTCTAGCCGTTATTGTTGACAAATGACTTGTTTTGATAAATACAAACAATTCACCAGCCAGACTGATGGCCTAGAGCCCCTCTGATGCACCTTACGTTCTGGGATAATGTCGGTTCTAAAGTAAGAACGATTTATTAAAGCTGGAACGTGTCAGAGACAGTCAAATCACCATGACATTTTCCCCGGATCCGAAAGAATAGGGATTTCATGTAGAATTGGATTGAGATTGGTCCTAATTGATCTTCCAGACGTTGTTGCAAGCTAAAAGATGTTCTCCCATCACATAAGTGGAATGGGGACGATGTAATACATGTCCGACATTCTCCTTTTTTTGAGCTCCCCCAAACCCTTATCATACAGTCGGAGTCGCATAAATCATACAATGATATATGCGATCATTCCAACCCCTCTCCCACAGTTTAGCCTCTCTGTTTTCGCCGACGGTTTTCCTGTTCAAAAGGCAAACGGAATCCCCACCGACCTCCAGGCGGAGTGAAGGCTGACCGCCACCTTCACCTCTCCTGTTCTCCAGACAAGCCCAGGCGATGACAAGCGCGCGGACGCAGCGCCTCGGGTCAGCGCTAGGGGGCGGGGCAGAGGTGTCAGGAATAGGAAAATGCCACGTGTGGCCATGAGAATGACGCAGGCGGCGGCACGTCTGTTGGTTTGGGTGGCATCTCTCTTCTAACAGATCGTGAGGATGGTGTTAGAATAAGGTCCATTTCAGATTGTTGATTGCTGCCCTGGGAATCTGGGATGACGCGCGTACAATGGAGTGTTGAAATATGCACAGGTGTCACTCAAGAAAAATAATGCTTCCACACATCGTTACTGCAAGGACGTCCTTGGTTGCTGTGACACTTGAACAACTTTTTTGGTACATTTCCTGCCTCGGCTATCTTTAGTTATCTCTTAACCTTGACGTTTAGACGTAGCCTTATAACAGGTGTCTGTTGGATTTGGCGAAAAAGTGTATTAGAAAGAAACAGAAAGACGAGTAGTTTTAATGCTGCTGTAATTCACGTTAAACTCATCATTGAACAGCAAGGGCAAATCACATCCATCGTAAGCTGTCGTCGTACGATCGCAAGCTGGGGGCATTCTTGGGTTTGTCGTGCATGTGTCGTACAAAATCCAACTGTCTTGTTTGGGAAAAAGCTGTCCCAGATCCCTTTATAAAGTTTATATGACTCTATCACAATCGCGCGACGACCTACGACGACTGAGTGGACCGTTACAGGTGTTCTGAGGGCGCTAGAAAGAGTCAAAGCAAGGTGCTTTCGACTTTGCGGGGTTGACTTTTACTTGCCATAAGTCCAGGCCCTGTAGCGGGGGCGGTGTAAGTAAGTGTGTGCGTGTGGAAAACTGGACTTCACACGTGTAAGAACGATCGCGAGGTTTCCTCTCCACGGTCAGACTTCCCAAAGTGCGGGTCGTGGTTAGCCCCGGCGTCCGGGTGTGAGGCAAGAGGGAGGGAGAGTGGCGCGGTAAGAGCCTGGGCTGATCACTCTGCCAGCTGTGCAGGAATAAGGGACTTTTAACAGGTACGAAGCACAAAGGAACACTAGTAAGTTAGATTGTAAGACCTGGCCTGGCCATTCAACCCTCAGGGCAATGTCAGATTTGATAAAGAGCGAACTGATGTTTTTCCATAATACATACCTATCTTTGAGTATTAAAATTACCTGTATCAATTCTTCTCATTTATATATTTCCCCATGCTGTATCAATGGTTTGCCGTAATGTTAAAAGAAACGTCTCTGTGATCCCCCTGAAAAAGTTAAATGGAACAGTCCAAAATGGATATGAAAGTCACAAAATTAAGCTTACGATTTGAGGATAAAATATGATATACTTATCTTTTGGACTTGTTCCAATGCATTTACAATATCTCTTTAAAGGGTGGAAAGCGGTGTATACCTGAACGCGATCGGATCGTCCTGCCGGAACACAATCCCCGGAGATCTCTCCATCAAGTTCACCGGGAATTCCCAAGTTCACATACCAGCTGCTGGCGCGCTGAAATCTGTGTGATTAATTATCCCGGGGTCGGAGCTTAATTAAAAAGCTGGAAATTTACACGTGTTGTGGAAATGAACATGGGTCGAACTGCCGACCCTGTGACCAGATGCAGAAGGTCCCCCTAAAGGCATATTTAATACTGCAATGTCGAAATCTCCATACGCAAAGCACGTCGACAGAAAGTATCGTATTAAGTCATGTTTGCGTATATAACGGTGATATCCCATCTATAGTTCCAACCTGTCGTTTCGGAAAATATGTCGTAGGCAACGGATGAAACTCTTATGTAACGTTGACCAAACACCTAAGACCATCCACCACAAACCGTGATGATTTTATCATAACAACTCCTGAACATGTATGTCTGATGACACATTGTAACTGAGGTATCATGCTGGTCAAAGGCTATATTTGTATATGGTGTTTTGTTATTGTTGACCGTTAACTTTGCCACTGATTATTGATATAACAAATAATTCACCAGCCAGACTGCTTATCGGAGTCGCGTTCAGGGGCAGCGAGACATACGAAAGACTGTATAACGTATACCGTAAATGATATATATCAAACTGTATTGAATTCCTTTCCAAGAACAGAAGCTTTAAGGGGCGTATGAAAATATAGGAAAACTACATGTACATTTTGAAAGAGCCGGTTGTGTAATGTGTAACAAGTTATCTACAGATGGTAGCGTTTCTTCCACCATAGCAAATTCAACGAGATGTCGAAACCGAAACCCCTGCTGCAGTGCCATGGAGTGTCACCAGGGGGCATAGGCTAATCATTTCTTCCATTGGCAAGCACCTATCAACATATCAAGTTCACGAGTTATGCTATTCACGAACAAACAAACAAACATTCAATCAATCCAGAAAACACAACTACTTGGCAAAGAATTCTGCTGTTCATGAACAAACAAACAAATGCACAACCCAGAAAACACAACTTCTTGGCAAAGAAATGAGGCAGGTAACTCTGTCGACTCGTAGAGTCTCGAACTAGTAGTATACAAAGCGTGACGTAAATAATGACGTCACTGCATGGTCATCTATTACAGTCTCAATTGCACCCAAAACATTTGAAATTTTTAAGATCACCTAGGTGAAAATGTCGTTCTAATACGTTTTGAATACTTTGGCAATATTGCCATAGAAAGAAAAACAACGTTGAAAGTACAGAATAAACTGTTGGAAAGTCGCTGATTTTGGCCAAACGCCAGGAGTGACATTACGTTACTTCTGGGAAAAGTGAGGGTTTATCAGTGGAGCAAATCTCGCGTTCTCATGTTTGGGCTGTTTAATTAATAGAAGGCAGGAAACTTCAAGTCCGACTCTTTCCTTACCGCTAGAGGGAGGGATTAAGGACTTAGGGAGACATTCGCCTTGTTTTATATCTTCCTGTGCGTTTGGTGGAACACTGATAAATATGACCGTGAAACATAACATCTTGAAGGTGAAGACATTTATATACTTATGTTGAGGCTTGTTATTTTTTTGTAAATTTTTTTATCTGAATACTGTTTGAAATTTTGATGTTTTGTGATAAAAAGATGTAACGTTGGTTATGTTTCTTATAATATGAAGTCTTTCATATACATGTACACACGCACATACACACTCACACGCATGCTCGCATACACACACACTATATCATTACATCAGTTTGTATGTTAAGTTATCTTTATTGACTAAAAACATTTTGCGGAAACCCTTAGACATATCAACAAATGCATTCACATGTGTGAAAGTTTTTTCTCGGTATTCTCATACCATTACTTGCACACCATTGTCCATTACCCCGTATTCCGCCGGTATTGCTGAAAGTTCAGCTGACGGCCGGAAGTTGGGGTCGTCCTGCCGGCTTTCCTGTGCCAGCTGAGCCCGTGCCAGCCCGGCCATGAGACCAGGGAAGCGCTGGGGAAACGGCGCGAGTACAGGAAAAAGGGACACGTCCCGCGGGGGGAGGGGGGCTTACTGATTTCAGTCAGGCTGAGCGGACGATGACAGACACGGGATCAGTAGTGATGTAACATAATATAAGGACCGGTCCGGATAAAAATGGCGCGAGGGGAGTTGAAAAACGACCCTCTCTGGTTTTCTGTGAAGTTTTTTTTTTTTTTCAATTTTCTTTTTGTTCACATACACTCGCGTGCCTTTTTATCTCAAGGCGACTTTGCTTCACGGCAACATCCCAACATGGGAGATCTTACGTTTAATCAATATCTATGGAAATACAAATACATACGTATATTTGACTAAATCTTACCAAATAGATAGTTTAATGAAAAATGTGTTTAAATTTGTCTTTGTTATGCCATCTTAATTTCATAGATACTTTATGTGTCGTTTATATCTCCTCTAGGGGAATAAAAACATAATTGCGGACGTGACATTTAACATTGAGTTGAATTGAATAAAATTATATTTACACATCATCGTAATCAAGAAGACTCTATGCCTCTGTATTCCTTAAACTTATAGTTTCATCCGATAGAGAGCCGGTGAAAATCACCATATTTCACAAGAGTGTCTTTCACATTCCATTCTCCGACTCCGGCAAGCTTCAGGTACGACAACTAAGTACGGTAACAAAGAGCTTTGATAAAAAAAGTTACGAATGTATCGTATATCGGACAGCGTCGCTGCAGCACGGAATGACTTACGTATACAAAACATATTCAGCTGCTAGAGTAACTCATTTCCTGGATTAAATCTGACCTCTATCGACTTAAGGAAGATATGGCATTAAAATGAAGAAACAAGACACAATCAAGCAAAGCCCTGCATTCATGTTGTGTCGGAAAAGATATCGAATGGAGGGAATTTTTACATAATGCTGACCAAAAAAAACCCCCACAGAAACCGCGAATAGTTCTCTTGCAACAAGCTGCCAGGAGTCCAAGTTATACCACGACTTCCTGACATCAAGAGCTGTCTACCAAACAAAATTAAACCTTACCACGTCCAGGACAAAGGATACAAAATTGGGAAGCTCTGCTGCAGTACCAAGGTCAGTCGCCAAGATGACTATCATAGACCTTGACCTTCGCCTTCCCAATGACAATTAACGCTGACTACAAACACATACAAACCAACACACAAACACACAGGCAGACCATAAACTATACCTCCATTCAAAATGGAGGTAACCACAATTACAAGCCAACAACGGTAACACATTGCTAGTGAGGTACAATTCTGGTCAAGGGTGTCTGTATGTATTGTTGACAGTTGACTTTGCCACTGATTATTGATAAATACAAACAATTTGCCAACCAGGCTGATCTTCCGGAGACCCGCGTATGCACATTAACTTTACATTCTTGGATGATGCTAGCCTGGGTACCATCCGTATTCTACCGGGGCTCCTTACACTCGCTGGGGTGTAAGGAGCCCCGGTAGAATACGGATGGTACCCAGGCTAGGATGATGCTAGTTTAGCCTGGTATCCAGCTTATGTCGGCTTTGCAGTGGTTGCTCCAAAACCTAGTGACCGTTGAAAGGACCTAAAATGTACAATTGTTAACACCAAGATGACTGCCAGGCGTCCCCTGTGCCCCCTCCTTTAGGTTCAGTGCAAGTGCGTCAGAGTAATCAGGCGTGAAAGACAAGTATCTCCATCTGAAGACGAGTCAGGAGCCAAAGGTGTGTGCGCATCATGTGCTCACAAGGTGTCACGAAAAACAGGAAAAGAAGCGGGCATGTTGCTGCCTTCCCAGTGAAGCCAAAGAAAAAGACGTACGACACAACACAACACAACACACGACACAACACAATGCAATACAACACAACACAACAAAACACTTCACATTCACCATGTCATGTATCTTAACCATGATGAGTGACTATGTGCACACCTTAATATGAGCAGTACAAGAATTAAGCGCAAGAATGAAAAAAATTATACTACTAGACTGCTACACCATTTAGTCGGATGGCTGGTTGGTTGATTGTTTGATCGGTCTGTCGGTCTGTCGGTTGGTTATCATCTTTCAAGAGAAAAAGGTCTATATTAACTCAAATGCGATGTGATAATAACCCATTTTCCTTCCGTGTATTATACGGCAATGGCGTTTCTAATAACTACCTCGCTTCGCTCAGTCGGTGGTTTATTCGGTGGTCATTGTCGCCGCTACCCCATATTTGTGCTTGTGCTGTCTGTGAGTAGGAAATGGAGTTTTCTTCGAAGTTGTGGAGAAGAGAATCCATTTTCCTTCCGTGTATAATACGCGTACTGTCTTTTCCCATAACTACCTCGCTTCGCTCAGTCGGTGGTTTATTCGGTGGTCATAAGAACTGACCATGCCTTATGACACTTTATAAACCTCAGAGAAGGTCATTAACGCTATATCATATCATAAAATCATTACTATTGCTGTATCCAAGTTGAGCTTCAATCATGAGTAAACAAAAAGCGCCACCAGTGGTCTTTCTTTCGACCACTTCACATACTGGAGAAGACATGTCGTCATACCAGGTAAGGCAAGACGAGCCATGCTGGCTGATTAGAAAATTCATCTGCATTATACGCTTGAACAAATCGTTAACCCCGCAGTGGTGGAGGTCTAGTTCGTTAGTTTAAGGCGACCATCTTTTATTACGAGCTGATTGGGAGGTGAGTCAATGCGTCTGGGATGTTACATTTTCATTGCCATTGACTGAGGCGATTTGTGTCCGTAACGACTGATTGGTCTACCAAGGCATTCCCGTCTAAGTGGTACGGTACAATAAATCCTAAAGAAACACTTTTAGCGAGGTTTTACGCGACCTCCATCGTGACACTAAGTGTTTAAGGCGACCCCATTTGCGTTGCCGTGACATGGAGAAAGCCGGTGGAATCTGGCGAGGACGTCTGTAGACGGGCCGACTCGCGGGAGATTACCTGGGGGCTGGGGCGGGAGTTGAGAGGTAGGGGTGGTCCCAGCATACCTCAACAAGATCCAACGGGCTTCTCCTGAACAATGTTCCATCAAAATTTTAAAAACGGCTGACACCTTACCGCCGTCGTAAGAAAATAACAAAATATGTCTACGTTGTCCTCTTAGATATATTTGTGAGAGAGAGCAACTTGCGACTTACTTTTACCATTGCAGTGTTTTGGTGGTCTCGTGAGGATTGTAGGACAATTGGGGATCACCCCTCTCTTTCTTTAAGAAGCTTAACGATCAGGGTCTTAAGGGACTTCTTGGATCTCAGTAAAACCGTCAGGAAGACTTTTTGCTGAATTGGACAAATCCACAAGACGCCACCTATCCGCGTGAACTGACTGTGCTTTACTCAGACACAGCGTCAGGAGGATTTTCTGGTGACGAGTTAGGATTTAGGCTCCTTTGACATGTGGTTTCGCTGCGGATGGAACGTGTAAGAAACAACTACAAAAGGGACGATTCTAGTCTAGCTATCTCTCATCTGAGGGTAGAGCTTTCTTTTGTTTCAGAAATGTTTTGAACACCAAAATGATGAAGCTCTTCACTTTCAGACGCGTCCGGAGAACAGAGACCATCAAGACCCGTTCGTGGAAAGGAACAAGGAATAGATAGTGCTTGTAAAATTCACAGGAAGAATGCCCGCAATGTCCTATCTACATAATGGCATCTGTAACATTACCCACAGAACGTTCAACATTGTGGTCTATGATTACATCTTCAAGCAAACTACGACGGTCGGAACTTAATTTTCTTCACAACTGTTCTGAGATGTTTAAGATGTAACTTTTTAGAAACTACAGCAAGAGGCACACAAGACCAACTCTTCCTGGCACACGCCTGAGACACTTAAACTCACACGTGTACAAAGAAAAGTATGTGAGTTAGGTTAAGACAATACTGTGCTGTCAGCGTGTCCGGCTGGTTGTCAGGTCGGCGGGGGGAACCAGCGATGGACGCGGACATTCCTGCATGTCAGCCGGCTGACAGACGGGAAGCTGACGGGCCCGCCGCCCGCCTGACACAACCTGAAACAATCACACTCCGCAGCGTTTAACGGGACCTACAAATCACGCACTTTGCCTCGCCATTTGTGAACGACGATCCTTTTTAGCCTTGACACACGCAGCTCGTTCGGCTTGAAAATTAGTTACTCTTATTTCTAGTCCAGTCCACTCTTAGTCCAGTCGCATTTTGAGGACTTTTATGCTATTCACATTTTGACGATAGGTGTTCGGGCATTGCGATTTCAAAATGCATTGTTCTCGTACTTTTACAACTCATTACTTTTATACATGTAGACACCTCTTTCTTGTAAAAGTCAACTACAAGTAGATTGCTATATACCTGAAGATGGAATTTAGTCGTACATTTGAATGTTCTTGTTACTTGTTCTGTGCGTCGCTTAATATTGCCTTCATTCCAACATTACTGAAATGGTCTTTTTCTAATATTTCTATCGCTACAGTTGTCAAACAAGTTTCTTATTAGTGTTATACATTCTTTGAGCCATTATTTCAAAAGTACAATAGCAAAAACAAAATATCTTCCTTTTTATTCGACAATTTCAAAGTAGGTCAACTTTGCACGAATGTCGGTGTTCTGAAGAAACGGATCTTACCTCTTACAATGATCACACCAAAATCGTACTGATAGGAAAAAACAGTATCATGACTTCAGTTACTTTTCATCATCTCTGCTGCTCCAAAAATGCACAAAGTTTTCTTTAAAAACATGGGGAGACATTTTTGAAGAAGAGACAACAACAGAACCACCGACTGACGAGCATGTCGTCCCGCTCAGAGGAAGCTTCACTCTCCCTTCAACACGCCCAGATTTAAATGATTACCGGGCTAGAGTTCAGTCCCAAAGTCTTCCATAAATCAGAGGTTGGGTTTTTAGTGTCGAGCTGCCGACAACAGACCCGTTCATCAGGCGGGGATCTCCGCCGGTGGTCCGGGCGGCGTCACGGCCATCAGCAGCCCGGCCAGCTGGGAGCCATCCCCGTCTCCCGGTGACACGGGGATGGGGGAACTGATGAGCCTTAATTACAGCTGATGCAGGGGAGTATCGTCAGGCGCGCACAGTACAACAGCACAGCAGCACAGCACTATAATGCATAGCATAACACACTGGCACAGCACACCAAGCCACCCTCGATACATCTGTGATCTGTAGTGGCGTCAGGTGCATACAGGCATAACATCATAGCACCGCAGAGCACAGCACACTGTACAGCACAACACACCGGTGACACGGGGATGGGGGAACTGATGAGCCTTGATTACAGCTGATGCAGCGGAGCGTCGTCAGGCGTGCACGGCAGAACAGCACACAACATCGCACCCCACCCTACATCACAAAACTGCATAGCACAGCATGGTAAGGCACACCAACGCACAGCATTGCCTGCCCTCGATACATGTACAGTTTCGTCAGGTTCGCACGGCAGAACGCCACACAGCATCCCAAAGCACAGCACTGCACAGTACAGAACTGCATAGCACACCTTTGATACATCCGGACAGCGTCGTCAGTCGCGCACAGCATAACAGCACAGCATCCTAAAGAATTGCACTGTACATCACAAAACTGCATAGCACGACATAGCAAGGAACGCCAATGCACAGCATTACCTACCCTCGATACATCTGCAGTGTCGCCAGGTGCGTATAGCATCGCAAAGCACAGCATCGCAAAGTACAGCACTGTACATCACAAAACTGCATAGCATAGCATAGCACAGCAAGACACACCAACGCACATCATCATCACACATTCTCGATACATCTGCACAGCGTCGTCAGTTAGGTATTGGGGAACGAAGTAGAATCGGAGCGACATTGTTTTTACAAGTGTATACAATCAATGAATATAGTATAATATTAGATAATAGACTTTCAATGCGGCGGCGTCCAGCTGTACACTACCTCCCAACTTTCATTAAATGTTATGTTAAAGATACCAATACATCCTTTAATTATATGGATCATGCAATAGCTAGTTAATATACGTTACAATATGCGACGCGATGCGATGCAGCGCAGCCATGCGCATTTCTTATAAGTGAATGACCTTCACAACAGACTTTTGGATCTGAATATGTTTCACATAACGCTCAAGAAATTCACCAAGAAAGTCGCAGAGTCCTAACTAAGGACCCACTCTCCTCAAGGAAAAAAGTCATTTCTGCACAAACCTTTACGCTTAGTAAAATTATCTTATCTTATCTCAAGGGAACCACAGAAGATCTCACGTGACAACCAGTTTTCTCCGCCCTTCTCTGTTATCTGTTCTCCTTATTGTTTCACTTGGTGTCATGTCCGTCCATTCTCTGATATCATCCTCCCATCTCTACCGTTGCCTGCAATCCTTACTTCCTCCCTGAACAGTTCCTTGTATGAGAGTATTGGCTAGTCCCGATGACCGTACCACTTCAGTTTCCTTTCTTTTAGGCTAACGTCATATTTCCAAACCGGGTCTCGGTCGGGCTGTTTGTGGAAACAAAAAATAGAAATGCATACGTGAAATTATCAAATATTCGCTAGACGTCTTGTGTAGCTTTGTGTCTTTTATATAATACTTTTCGTTCTCGACAGCTGCTCGACCGGGCACCGGTTGGGATATGTGACGTAGGCCTTAGTTTAAGTAGGGGAACATCAATTCGTACAGACCGGTGTTTTACCTGACTCTATCTGTAGGTATTGAGATGCAGTGTCTGTATGTGATGTTCAGAATCATCCGGAAAAGCACTTTGCAGACCATTGAACTTGACCTTCGCCTGTGCCCTGACGTTTGCGTGAATGACAGTCTCATTGTTACGTCAGAGCGCATTAATGGACGCGAAACGTCCGTCCACATTGTACGATAAGAGCACTCTAATCCAGCAAGCTGCCCTCACGTTAGACACTGTCGTCAGGGGAAGGAACAACAGCCTCGCAAATCTCTGGAGTATTTCATTGTCATCGGAACTGCTGACGGCATAATGTGGTGTTCAGGTCGACACTTCGTCTAAGCAAACCATCAGCTATGAGGGAACTGTTCCACACTTTGTCCGTCCTCCTATTAGCGGTGCTGGGGATGATTTAATAGGGCAAATATGTGACAGCTTATACGGAAGAATTAGACTTGATGACAAGCATCCGTTTTAGCGAGAAAAAACAGTTGGAGACTGGCTACGTAAAACCTGGCGTTCAACTTATTTTTTCTGATCCTAGATAAGAAATATGCGAAATAATTAAAACATATACATTTCAAACTGATGTTAACTGAGATTTGATACGGTTGTTTAACTTGTATCTTTATCATTGACCATTAATATTTCTACCCTCACTTCTCTTCATTGTGGTGCGGACGTGTTTATCATATTATCAGTGGCAAAGAAAATTGACAATTTCAGTGCTTTTTCAACGAAAAAAACGGCTACCCTTTTGGCGCACTCCTGTCGATCCCGCAACGTACTCTTGATACTATAGACACCCTAGTGTCGCTTCTGACGTCCATGATGCACTCATAACGCACTCCTGACGCTACGCACGCAGTCATGACGCTCCTGACGTACTTTTGTCTTGAGACGGTACGTTTACCAGGTTTTTTGTTACATTGACAAATATGTTGTAACTTTGCTTGAGAAGTTATATGCAATTACATCAGGTCCCATATTCAAGCAACATTAGATACCTGGTGACAGGTAAGTTAAATGAAACACATCTACAGAGATTTATAAACTACGAATGTCATCTTCTGGCTTGTTTTCCGTATACTTGAGACTGACAACCTGTTCCAAACTAACTTTGTAACCTCAAACATAACTCCGGTAACATACGCTAGTTTCCAGCGGCTTAATATGCTGTGATGTTAGGGTATTGTTTGCCTCCTTGGCCTGCTCCCAACCAACCGTGTCCGTCCGCGGGACTATTTGTTTTCCCTCAACTCTGTCCCAGGTAGGAAACATGCTCCACCATCCGCCATGCTCGACCCCACCTTTAGTTAAATTTAGCAGAAAATTTGTCTACGTTGATTCCCCGCAGGCGGTTCACGTGGAATTAGCGCGACATTTGTAGGGTGACGATTGCCTCCTGTGTGAGTCGGAACCACCGTGTGGGCCTTCTCCACAAGTTTCCCGCTCTTAATCCGCCACATTCTTACGGAGTAACCACCCATTGGAGACTAGATCTTATCGCAGCTATGTTAAAGCACCATTTAAAGTCTCTTAACACCAAAGAAGCTCCTGTAGTGAACGGATCTGAGCGAACCTGTGCCGAGCCCTCCAACACTTTTCACAACAACCTTCCTCTCCGTGCGTCCTACTGCCTTTTAGGGCAGCAAGATTTATTCTATTTCGTTTGTTTTCTTCACCCAAAATATAACCGAGTGTTTGGCCTTGGATGGGAAGCCATACGCGTTACCAGGATTATGTAGCTACCATACTGTGACGCGGGGAAAACATTCTCTCGAAAACCTACAAAAAAGGAGGTTGCGTTAACGATATGCCATACCAAATAGGATTAGATTATGCAATATAGAGTACAATATCAAGAATTCCGATAATGATTTCTAGTCTTTGGATGGAACTTCTTTTTTTGTCGTACACGTGAACGGCGGCTTTTGCAGACGACAAGAAAGAAAATACCCCAAAAGAAAAACGCCGGAGGAGGCCGAAATGTAGCCGCTACCCAAAATACAAGAGGAGAATGGGGTGTGCGTGTCACTCATTCAAAACAGTAAGAAGACACTTCCGTTTTCAAGAGCCACTGGGGTCAGCCGTCTGTCGTCTGCGACAATGTAGCATCTAAAGCTAGTGTAGTTCTCTTTTCTATAGTAAACCTTTGTACGTTTTACTGTGTGTTACGTTACCGCAATCAGGCTTGGAAAATGTTCTTGCTCCGGCTCTAGAACACGCAATACCTACCGCACGACATTTCAAGACGTACTAAGACGTAAAATACGGTCCTCCATTTACCACAATCACTTCAAGGTCTTCCTTTAATCCCTTGGGTCAGACGTAGGTGAAAGTGTATGTGTTGCAGACAAGTCTCGTATATCTTAGCATTTGCATACGTACTAACGTTTATTTTAGAACACCGCTGTACAAGTTCTTACAAGGTTTAAGTCTTG
Organism: Branchiostoma floridae x Branchiostoma belcheri; assembly: GCA_019207045.1. Taxonomy (NCBI): domain Eukaryota; kingdom Metazoa; phylum Chordata; class Leptocardii; order Amphioxiformes; family Branchiostomatidae; genus Branchiostoma; species Branchiostoma floridae x Branchiostoma belcheri. The sequence goes on from CM033028.1 coordinate 8,164,069, forward strand.
TGCAGACATTTCGAACTCATGCGTGTTGTTGACATTGCACTTGGTGATTGGTACAGGTTACCTCTATCCAAAATTATGGAGATTTTCCTTTCTTTTGACAACTTCGCTAGTGAGATTCTAGACACACAGAGACGGTATATAGTGTTACGTTTATGTGGCAAGCGAGATCCGGGTTTCTGTCCTCATAGGACCATTCTGAGGACACTGAAATGTTTATGTCAGTACGTTTTACTTGGCACATTGGCCATCGGTTACTTAAGGTAGCATCACGAAACATTACAAATTTCAATCATTCTGCTGTATATTCTTGAGGGAAGAAAAGCAATGTGTAGTTTTTGTTGGTGTAGTTGACAGCAAATGTTTCTGTATTCTGTAGGGTCTGAACTCTCCCATCAGACTTCTATGTACGTGTGATTCAACATACAACACCATTGTATAACGACTGAGATATGCCGATGGTCAAGGTGAAATTTTCTAATAAAAATAAACAGTGAATAAAATGCTATTTTGAGGTTGTACATTTTTTTTAAGCTCAGAGAAAGCAGTGTTGGTGCAATGTGTTCCGAGATACGCATTAAGAGACACCTACACTCAGGTGATTTTTACAAGAACTAGAGACAGTTACACCTGTGTGTATTTACTGTGTACTTTAACGACGCACAACAAGTCTCTATCGGTAGCGTTTCAGACTTCTAGTGTGAAGACCATGTTTACAGTCTCATACGTGTAAAAATTTAGGATATCTTGAGTTTGTACAATTGTATTGGGCGTTTTCTCTGTGTGTGTGTGTGTGCATGTACCCGGACAGACAGGCATACCGTCGGCGTGAGGTTGTGCCAACAGTTTACTCCTCTCCAATCGACCGGTCAAAGCTTCATTTGTCTGGCTCGTATTTACCGAATGCCGCGGGACAATGTAGCTAACAGACGGAAACAGATTACATGCGGGTCCGGCTGCCTCTCCTCTTTTTTCTTCGGCACAATAAAATTTCACAACAAATTCGTTGTGCAAAGCTGTACCTGGTACTGTAGTATTGTAAAATGGGTGCGCTAACACTAAAACCATACTGTTGTTGATCCTACCAGTTAGAAAACGAACAGCACAGAAATCAGCACGCAATATTTGTCCTAAAACAGGATGATGACGGGACGGTTGTATGATGTGCTATTAGTACATTCCTCTCCCATTCTACATGATCACTACCCAAGCAAACGTGATAGGGGGCTTTCAACGTACAAGTGCCGTGTGGCGGCCCATCCGAAACTAAGAATACTGTATTTGCATAGAGGAAAAGGTCGTGCATTGTCCTTACCAAATGCCGAGTTCATGTGTTGTTGAACCCGTGATGTAGACTCACACTATCCACACAACACACGCAATTTGGGGTCATCAAAATACAGCTCTTTATTTCTGCCTTCCCCCGCAGACAAGGGACATGTAAATGCCAGACAAGGAAATATTACAAGTTGTGCCCCTTCCATTTGGGTAGAAAGCGCTTCACTATAACGTTACACTGAGTGGATTTCGTGTAAAACATGTCAGTTATCGCTTTGTAGACTCTAAGTGGCTGTCATCATCTAATTACAAAAATATTCAACTTTTCCGACTATAAACACTGCTATCAGTATCACAGCTCCTCCTACTTTTGCTGTATATGTGTATCAACTCGCTGTACAGGTAATTATAGGAAAATAAGTGCTGTATACATTCGTCTATCTTTACATACAAGTTCGTATATATCATGGAATGTTCGCGACTAGAACATGCTACGTGATATGATACATTTGTAACGTTAATCTTAATATCATATACGATGTGTAGATATATGTGATAAAATAACATGGAATGAAACAAGAAGAAGAAAAACTGTACAAAATTAAATCTTCATTGGCAACTTTGAAAGGCAAAATAAAGACATAAACCTCAAATACGATTCTTCAATAGAGTATTTCCCTAAAAATGCTATCTTCATCCGAAAACAACAACGGGCACTGTTCTACTACAATTATAATATTATTCAGCAGAACAAAATTTCCTATGTTTGACATTTTGGAGCAAAAAACAAAAAGATTTCCTATTTCATGAATACAAAGCACAGTAGAATGCGAACATTACGAATATTGTCGCCTTGAAATATTTTACGTTTGGAAACACGGTAAAATTTGCTTTGTCATTGTACATTGTAGTATGTCAGAAACAAAGGACATAGACGTCTATTGTCGTATTTTCATCTCTACTTTATCATATTTTCTGAGAGCACGGCTGTTGTTATGATATACATTTTTCCTTAATAATACAGCCATTCACAATACACATAATATCCAAACACAAAACTACATATTTACTAACAACCCTTTCCACCAGAGGCTGCGACCGCCGAGCGACAAAAGGATTTCATTGATGAAGAACGAATCTTGTTACGCTTTGCAAGTTCTGCAATGTTTGCTGTCTTTCAAATTATACTTCAACAACGTGTACCAAATACATATTTTACAAAATCAAGGCTCACACAAGCATTGAGATAATTTTTGTCGCTGTGCGCTCGCTCAGGAATCGCCATCTAGTGGAAAGGGACCTTTACGTTGTATAAATAGAAAGAAGCCCCGGTGGACTATATCTACATAGAACATTTGGTGTCGTAGTACCCAGTGTGTATACTGGACTGTAGAGAGGACAGTAGGTAGCTCGGTTTGCGGTCACACATGCTGGAGTCTGCCATGGACTGTAGACCCCTCATGGACATGTTACCTGCAGAAAACACAACAAGAAAGATCGTGGTTATTGTTTGTTCGTACTTTGATATAGTTGGGTCGAAATGTTTCACTTACTTTATTCATGATAGAAAATGCACGAAATGCTATCGCTTTCACGCGGTTACTTGTAAGATAGGAGAAGCGTAGACAAAAAAAATCACTTTTCATTTATAACTTACAAGACATACGTTTAACATAGACTGTTCTATCGTGGTCCTATGTGTAACCAAGGAGGTTATTCTTGCCTAAAATATGCATCAAGTATTTACATCGCAGAAACTAACGTAGCGTTGTGAAGAAAGCGGTATAGCGAATTGCATATACACAAAAATGTGTGGAAAATGCAAGACATAGGCTAACAAGGCCATGGTGTATTTTCGTGTTTGTATTTTAACTGGGGAAAAGAAAACATTTGGAAAGGAAGTAGGCGGTTAAAGAGAATTAGATGCGACCGTCAATGGGGCAGAAAAAGTTAAGGACATTTTGGGGCGTAAAAACTAAAAGGGCGTAATGATCTCACTCAAGACCTTGGTATGGGCTTACATTAAGTATCCTGGTTCCTTAAAAAGGTACATTCTTAATACTGTCTTCCAGCTGCTGTCTTCATATTCATGAATAAGGATTATTTGCGTTCTTAGCAAGGCTTGTAAAACTGCCAAAGTTTGTACGTTAGATTAGTGGTGAAGGTTTTGTGGCGATGGCTGGGGGAACCACACGTTGTGCTGCGAGGTGGAGACAAATTGGGCTCGGCGGGAAGTCCACACAGTGCCGCCCACTCCCGAGGGACATCCCGGGAAGAAGCCCGGATAGTGCCGCCTACTCCCGAGGGGACGGCCGGGGAAGAAGGCTCGGGTAGTGCCGCCTACTCCCGAGGGGACGGCTGGGGAGGAAGGCTCGGATAGTGCCCACTCCCGAGAGGAGGTCCCGGGAAGAAGCCCGGGTAGTGCCGCCTACTCCCGAGGGGACGGCCGGGGAAGAAGGCTCGGGTAGTGCCGCCTACTCCCGAGGGGACGGCTGGGGAGGAAGGCTCGGATAGTGCCCACTCCCGAGAGGAGGTCCCGGGAAGAAGCCCGGGTAGTGCCGCCTACTCCCGAGGGGACGGCCGGGGAAGAAGCCCCGAGTAGTGCCGCGTACTCCCGAGAGGACGGCCGGGGAAGAAGCCACTGGTAGTGCTGCCTACTCCCGAGGGGTAGGCCGGGGAGTGCCGCCTACTCCCGAGGGGAAGTCCCGGAAGAAGCCCCGGGTAGTGCCGCCTACTCTGGAGGGAATGTCTGATGGGCACATTACAGAATCAGCTTCACGAGGCCAACCCAAGGCGAACTAGCCTCCTCCAGGCCTTCCGGGTACGGGGATTGTAGAATTCGGCAAAAAAATCGGCCAGGGGAGTCAGTTGGCTAACTCATCTAGTAGCAAAACTCTATATGATAGCCAGCATAGTCATATACTATATGATAGTCTTTATATGATATGTCATATAAGTAACTTCTCTACGCAAATATTTGTGGATAATATGTTTGGATATCCGGCTAAAGCAAGCTAAATTGGCACTTTTCAGTATTTTCGTGTTGTTTCATATATTACAACACCATATTTCTACGAATGTGCTTGTTGTAGTATGTTATTCAGGACGCTAATCTCTACATTTTGGTCACGATTTTTTTACATTTGATCGGCACCTTATCAATGTTTAATGACGCCAAAATGTGACGAACTCATGTATCATTTGAGGAGGCTGTGATTTATGCTCGGTAATAAATCGTGTTTTTTTCTCAATCGTTTTATGTTGCGCATACAGTGGTCTGGTGTTCAAGATAACCTGAGGCGAGTTGAACGGAGCATTGTTCTCACAATGTCACAAGTTCATGTCCATCGTGTGTCCCATATCCTATATCCGGCCCTGTTCGGAGTATGTATTACAGAACGGATCCGGGTATACCTTTTCTCGCCCCCGTTGACATTGTCCGTTCGTTACGCTATCGTTGAGTTGGAGAAGAAGTCTAACTAATGACAACCCTCCTCAGCTCTTGCAAAGTTTCCAAGTTTCTGTCAAAGTTGCCGCCCAGAAACCCAGACATTATCACAATGGTTCCGCGCTGGAGTTGTGTGGTGGCATCTTACTACGTAGGAGATCGCTCTTGAAAACTGAATTTCAAGGGGTTTGCAGCCCGTACTTGGGGAGTCAGGAAAAGAGATGCCGTGAGATTGTGGGCAAGGCTCTCCTCGGGTGGTCCGATTTTCGTGGCTCGACCCGCTGCATATTGTCCTGGCATTTTCCCGGGATGATATGTGCCCGAATTTGATAGCGGAGGTGCGGAAGAAATTAGCAAGCCCACACTTGGCCCGACACACGCGACGTGGTGCCAACATGGTTATACATGGTCATATTGGGCCGCGGGTGGATGGGGCAAAAGGCGGCTGCAATAGCCAAACGGTTAGTTTAGCAAAAGTTCCGGCAAAACAAGTTTCTACTGTACCCGTAATACCTTTTTTTGGTAGCTTTTAGGGATATATTGCTGGGAAGAGACGACTTTTAAAAAATGGTACTGAAATTTCCGAGCGATTTCTGGATACATTTTGAACAGAAAGCGCAAACCCTGAAACACACTAGCACCCAAGCGGACAAGAATTTTTTGGGCACCACAAAATACGACATGTGACAGGCAAAATGTGATGCACGGTTCTAGAGAGAGATAAGCGGTATTAAGTCCAGTGTGGCAGAAAACACCCAGCATCTGTGGCCCAGTCAGATAAAGAACCTTCTGCAAATCCTGACCAGATCACGACAAGTCACCTCCTGCCCCTGACGGCACACAGGCTATCCGTTACCGCCGCAAAAACACAAACGACACGGAGAAAAACAAAATGAAAAGAAACTTAAATCTAACGCCCCTTTCGTGTTTTTTTGTGTGATACAAAAACGCAGACATTTCTTCCTCGGCTCGCAGTCCGAAATGTGGACAGAAACTCTCCCTATCGTAACACAAATTTTAAACAATCTGGACGGATTTAAACAATTAACCAGATTAAAAGATTACTTCGAGCAAATGGCAGGACCTAACAAAGCGTGCAGTTGTGGAATGTGATTAAGTCAATGTCTACGAATGTTCCAGTTAATAAGGTTACGGAACTGTTTCATCGGATTTGCCCATAAAGATGCCGGTCATACCTGCTGCATCATGATGGCGAAACAGCACACGGCGAATTACTGAGCAAGAAGGAAGAAATAACACGAGGAAAATTCTTATAGTATCCTCTACGTACGCAACACTTGGCACAAAGATGAATTTGGAGTAAAGTAAAACGTGAAATTTCAAAGAACGGAATGGAAGGGCACCTTAAGTAAATGTGACTAGCTTAAGCACTGACATCTTTTTTTAAAAATCTTAAGGAAATTCCCTGGAATAAGGCGGAGTTAAAACGGATATTGGAGCGTTTCTTGAAACTTTCTTTCAAAAGACAGCAACAGAGCCGCAATAATTTGCGAGATTCTAGGTCAGCAAAATCGTACATTTCATATATTTGTTTACAGCTAGGAGAATCCAAAATGTTTGTCAGATCTATTGCACAGCTACATGAAGTTGTGTATATGCATTGGACGACCATGCATTGGAGAATATTTCAAACAAAAGTACCAAAAAGAGAGACATCTTCCTGCAAAAAATGCCTTCCACTGAAGTTCCAGCTATCAATTGATTTCAACAGATTCCCTCATGTGCACTTTCAAAATGTGTCAATATGGTATCCTCCTGAGTGTTGTAACCAAAAATATTGGCTAACGATAGTCATGATAGTAGTGGAAATAGTCACAATTTATTTAATATTCGGCATTTGTCGGAAGGTAACGCCATGTAGTCGGTACAAAGCTGAAGATGTATTTCTACCAATGCACTAGCATATATTCGCCTGATCTTTCACAGTGACGGTGTCGAAATCCATGGTTGAGTTTATGAACAAGTGTCGCCATTTACTACACGTTTATCCGTAAATTGTTTGTCGTTTTGTCAACAGAATTATGGTGTTTCATATGACGTACTTATAGGCTATTTGTCAAACTCAGTCTCCGAGAAAATATGACAGGACGGTCTAGAGAATATTACAAACATGATGGTATGTAGTATAATGTACGTTATTAAAAATCCAAAAACAAGTTCACAGTTTCGAATATTCCGTATGAACTGTGCTGAACGTATAACGACAAAAAAGCACTTCCGCCGATTCAACCCTTTGCTATTTAGAGAATTTGTTTCCTACCTTAAGCTATTTCTAACTGTACTACCTTCGCTTCTAGACATTTTCGATGGTGGTTTTCACAGCCTATCAATGTTACTACACCGTGTGTTTTGGTTTAATTTCTTTGGGTGGAGCAGAGCTTTGCAAAGACCACACGAACACCGTTCCCTGCTACGCCAGTAACCCCGCAGAAAATGTACGTAGAAAACAGCTGGACAAGTAAAGGTTTGTAAGTCTATGGACCGTTGATATACAAATTCAAAAGGTTTCAAAAACGACTTTTGTAAGATGTACAATAATATGACTGTCTTAAAATGTTTTGTAATACAGGCATGTTTAAAGGGCTGAAGAAGGTGCGATCGCAGCACGTGGAACTGGAAGTTTACTACGACACACGGTGCGTTTACTATATAGAGCACTGTATTTAGATTTCCTAACAAATCAGGGCGTGTGTATAGAAACAAACTCCTTCACAATAGTTTACAATATCGAGAAGCCTGAATATAAAGAAGTGGGTTGTGTGTGTTATAGACTGATTGCTGACGATTAGCTTAGAGCCGGGAGTATACAAAACGCTCGTGGCACACACAAGTGTTGAGTGGGTGAGACGTTTACACAAATTATATTGACACAAACGCCAAGGGGGCTTCGTTGTCCCCCTGTATGCATTCTCGCACAACCATCCATGGATAAACTGTTTAGAAACGGTTTATATAGGGCGCACGAGGATTGATCTAATAGTTACAGAAATTAATGAATGGGATTTTGTATCACTTTCTCCAGCGACAAAGCAGGGGACAACGCGAGGCGCGTGCAGGCCAGGGAGTGGGAACAAAACGTGCTGTAACCGTCCCTGTTGTTTTAACCTCCCGGGCGCTTCCCTGTTGTATTGCACGGGTAAAGAAAGCAACATCCAGCCAGGCTAGCTACATAGGGGATAATGAGCTGCTACAGAGTAGGACACAACTGGCGACAACTTTTACCAATCCGGGATCATAAATGTTCATTTCTGCTTACGCTATTTCAAACTGCGTATTTTGATGAAATGAATACAAGATGAAACCTTCCCTCTCTAAAAGCGCCATCCTAATAATTTCAGCCCCCACTAGACTACGTGTAGGTCATAAATTCGCTTTCCTCGCTTTCCCGCGGTTCCTGCAAACCCTCTAAAGCCGAGCAACTTGAACATCTTGTGGTTAGCGGGTGAACAGAGGTGGCCCTGTGCCTGCAGATACCCTGGGAGACCAAAGGACTTACGTTTCCATCGGGAGATCGTCTTATTGGGATCCAGACTTAATTAAGGGGTGGGTTTTACTGAATCCTACCTTTGACAAGATGGTACAGCTGTACTGTGGTTTAAGAAACTGTGCCAGTCTCTACCTCTACACATATATACACCGAGAAGAAAGTATGGGGGCTCGTTTTGCTTTCTTTCAGTCTTTCGTTGCATGGACTGATATCACAAACTCACGTAGCTCCTCTCGTTTCAAGGAAACGTACGTACCGTCACCAATCGTAGACAAACAATGGTCACCGAGGTCACAGGCGTAAGAGACTGCCTTAAAACGTTTCCTCAATGTACAATCCGGTCACCAGATGGAAAACTCAATCTGGAGAAACCCCGCGAGAGGAAGCGAATGTGTGTTAAGGTGCAGCAAAGACTACAAGGTGGGGTAATAAATAACCAACCTTGTGTTCTGATGGTGCCCTTAAGACCTGCCTGGTAATTTTCTTTGTCTTGGGACAGAATAGCTCAGGAAGACATGCATTTTACAACTTAAAAGAGTATATACTTTGAGTTCATATATAAAAGTGCAAGCTTGCCGTCTAGCCTTGCCTGTGGTGTTATTAGAATTTAGATGCTGCAACATGGACTTGGATACTGCGCCGCCCAACACACACATACGTACACGTACATGTATCAGTGGTCACTTCTTAAGGTTACTGTAACTTTGTTGTACGTAGCCGAGGATTCTTGTTCTTAGCCACACGGGTCCGGTGAATAAATAGTCAGGCCACGTTCTCGGTGTTTGTGTTCGCGCCAGGGATGGCTGTAAGGCACCTCCCACTGTATCAGCAAGTAAAGTGACATAAAGTGACAATGGCAGCTCTCACTCAGATGAATTATCTTTAAAAAGATGCACGGCCTTGAGGCAAAGATCTTCTGGTTTGCCACCCCCCCCCCCCCCCCCGATAGTTTGAGTAGATATTCAATAGTCTGACAGACATCTTAGGTCCCTAACGCCCTATAGCTTGTAGGGCTAGCGTGGGTACCGTCCCAATAGCTTCCGAGTTACCAAAAGGCCTAATCCGAATAGGAACCTTGAGGAAATTGTGAAGAATGGTAGGGGATTACGAAATGACCAAATGTCCAGATCAACACTTACCAGATGAGAGCTGCGTTAGCTTATACTTTGACGAACTTAAATTCTGCTTTTTACAAGAAATTTACAAAGGAAACCATTGTACAAAAGGCGGGTACACAGAGATAGGGAGAAGGGGGCACAAGGGACGGCCAGTGCACCAGGAAACCACACCTTGTAACCGGAGAGGTACTGACCAGATTTGCGGGAAAACATTACAACTCCCTAACAAGCCAGAAAACAAGCCGTACAAACGGCCGTAATGCGTTCCAGAGCGCGAGGGAGGGCCTCGGGAGATCTGGAAAAAACGTTCCCTCTCCCCACCTGATCTATCATGCTGTAGTCTCACGGCGGGAAACAGAATCAGACGACAGAGCTGCGGAAATAGCTTCGCACACCTCATGAGCCGATTGTAAGATTGAGGAGATGCCATACTTAATTTGCCACCGCAAGGTTTAGAGCCGGATAAAGAATCAAAACAGCAAAATTAGCTCAACTTCTGACACAAAAGTGTGCGTTCGTCTGTTGGAAAATACCGCAAGTTATGTTAGTAGTGATCACGCTAAAAGTGTATTTGAGCAGAGATGGTCGGCTGGGCTAGCTATTCACGGGGTTTCCATTTGAAAAAGAACCTCACTGTTAACACACCGTATTCTCCAGTAATAATGCAAGATACGCGGTTCCAAGGGATCTTCAAGGGAAGCTTAAGACCAATTTAGAAGTTCGTGATGTTCTCAAGATGTCTCAATGACTTCAGACGTGAAGAATATGTGTCTACATTTTCAAGGATTTTGTCCACCATAAACAAACAAAAAAGACTCGCGAAAGGGATAAACTAGTGGGGAAGTGTGTGCTTTTCTAGAATGCACTTACACTTGAACACGTATATCTACGTAGCAGTTGCACTTGGCGTAATACAACAGCGTACGACCAAGAACTTCGCCGATTCGCATGCGCACTTCGCCGATTCCTAACCGTGAGAAACCAGCATATCCAGGCGGGACATGTCATCACCCAAGCCGCAGGATTTATCTTGTACATCGGTGCATGCACACTTGAGGGCCGAGGGCCCATGGTGGCGAAGAACAATGCCTACAATGTAGCCAGCACTTCAAAGGCACTTGAAATGCACACCTGTAAAGCGAGAACGGTAAACGGCCGCTTAAATTGTCACCTGGCCACGCCGCGACACGCCAGGACTTCTAGTTATAACCAGGTGCGGAAATGAAGGAGCGAGGGAGCGGGGATATCACAACACCCGCGCATACATCGGTAGGATTATGACGTGAACCGAGACTAAAAAATCCCCTACAACAAATGCCACACTTCCCTGTCTAAAACCTCCGACGGATAGATGTTCTACTTCTACAAAAGACACAAGTAGGCGATTCAGCCGTGTCCGTATCCAAGACGAAGTTGGAGATTATATTCAAGAACGTTCAAGTTCATATCAAAGGAGAGCGCGTCTGGCAGCCGACTCCCTGCCACAGACATTGAGTAATTGGGGTCTTGTAGGACCGTAGACCCTCGAAATTGGAACCAAGGTGGGAGATAATTGAACATGGGGACTTTGGCTCCAGATCGGAATCTGCAGAAATAGTTGGAGACTGCGACAGACACCGTTTACTATGCAAGACGTATTTTTAAGGCTATAAACTTTTAGACTGTAAAGAGTGCAAATACGACAATAGCGGGCATTTGGCTTTGACGATGATTTTTAAAAGCGGGTTTGCTTCCAACGTGGGCGGTGGGCCGGAGATGTTATCGTTGATTTGCCCCGAGATGTCCCGATAATTTCTGCCTGTTCGCGCCGTGTTTTGTAAATCATTTCCAGACGTCACAATCCTGTGCGAATCGGCACGGAATACCCGATCTGCCGTCCTGAGTGCAGGATTAACCCGTTTTATTATGATGTCAGGGTTTCAGCTGTATTGTGAATGTACACACTACACATTTGTTTGCTACTTTGGTGTACCATCCGTTTTGTAGTCATAGACCACAAAGGCTAGTAGTGTGTACTAGAGTGAAACGTGCCTAGACCAGCAATGAAGGTTAGTGTCAAGGAAACCTGAAATAATGATATGCCTGAAAAGGTGGGATTGTTTTGTGAGTTTATAGGAAATCTATAGAAGAGTGAAGGTGTGTTTCCTCACCTGCCATGTCGGACACGTCTTGTGTGTTGTGTTGAGGCAGGTAGTGCTGCTGCTGTTGTTGTACCGTCTCCCCCTGGGTCACGGGCGTCATGGCGTGCATGGGTGGGGACACGGCGGCAGGGGTGGGGCTGACGGTGTTCCCCACCCCACAGTCCTGCTGCTGCTTGATGTAGCGGGCGTGCCCAGTGGGCGCGGGGGCCCAGGACATCGTGTAGCCCGACGACATGTTGTCCAAGCTCGCGGTGGTCTGCGACGTGAAGACCGTGTTGGGCCCGTTCCCGTAGTCGTTAGCGGACATGCCGACAGAGCAGCTCGGCATGTAGGCACTGCCCGTCCCGCCGACTCCCGCAGAACCGTGCGGTGCGGGGTTCAGGTTCCCGCTGAGACTGCCAGACATCGAGGACGTGTAGCTCATGAGTCCCGTGGTGTCCATGAGACCCTGGGTGGAGTTGACCATCCCGTTTAGCGAGTTGGCGCTGCACGGGGACAGGGTCTGGAGCGGTGAGGTGCCCGTGCCCTGGCTTCCCGACAACATATCGTACCCCAGCATGGAGGCAGACCCCACCATGTTGTTCAGCATGCCGTACGGCTTCAGAGCCTGGCACTTTCGGCGGAACCCGCGCGGTCTCCGGCGGAACGAACCCTCCTCGAACATGAACTCGCTGGCGGGGTCGATCGTCCAGTAGTGACCCTTCCCCGGCCGCCCCAGGCCCTTGGGCAGCTTGATGAAACACTCATTCAGCGACAGGTTGTGTCGTACTGAATTCTTCCAACCTTGATATGGACCCCTAGTGAAAAAAGTACATCAAAATAATCACTGTAAAATACATACATTTCAGATTCTAAAATATAATTCAACACCAGAATATATTTCATATTCCATTCACATTTTGTATATTCACAATTTGCACAAGACTTGGTTATCATACTTCTCTAAATCAACACCAGCTTTCTTCTGAATCAAACAATTCTGGGGAAAACTGTTCTCAAAACAAAACACTGTTAGCGTTAGGGAAGATTGCAGATACTTATTGAGGAATACATGTACATCAAACGGTAGACTTAAAAGTTAAATATTTTGGCAGATTTAGTGCCTCAAGTGTTTACTCATTGCTCGTTGTCTCTATACAATAAGAACGGATCTTCTCTCTAGGAGTCCCTACTTGTATACTCACCTGAAGAAAGGGAATCTCTGTTGTAAGAACTGGTAGATCTCGCTCAGAGTCAGTCTCTTGGTGGCGGAACTCTGTATGGCCATGACAATCAGGGCGATGTAGGAGTACGGCGGTTTCTCGTGTCGACGCACGCCGACGTTGGTCTTCTTCTTGCCGCTTTCGTCGCACGGAGTCGCCGACGTCGCCGCGCCGGTGGTGGCATCCCCGTTCAGGGTCGTGTTGGTGCTGGTCTCCGTGGGTTGGATGTTCTCTACCGTGCCCTCCTGAGTCATGCTGAAGAAATCCGTACAAGTCCCGCTGTAGTCTCGATATACAAAAATCAAACCCGACAGATGTGTCAGTCCTGAGCCTAACTCAACAGCGGTGGGAGAGAGAGAACCGCACGATCGTCCCGGACTCTACGGTTCGTTAGCCCCAATTCTTCCGTGTATACAAATAAAGGCGGATTGATAGGAAGGAGGGAGTCCTTGCGGGCTAGCGCGCAGCTCAATCCCGGGCGCAGTAAATATTTTAAACTTCTGTGTATGACTAGACGCAGACCGATTCGCTCCTGGAGGAGAGGTAGTGGTGGAGAGGTTCTGTGGCACACGTCCGATCTCGGGGAGGCTCTCGGAGTCAGTGATGATCAGTGTCCACGACGCACGATGTATAAGGTCATAAGGGACGGTCTGGTCCTGGTGAGTGTGGCGTGACACTGTGGTGCTTCCCTGCCCGGCTGGCCCTTATCTGCGACTCAGATCGCGATGTGGAGCCCAGGACTGTCCGGACGTGAGAAAAACTGCTCAGAGCCCGCCCCCCACATCGACGGACCTGCACCATTCCGCAACCATCGGAGGGGTGGCCAGGGTGGTGGTAGGTCCGCACACATTCCCACTTTGTTTTCTCTCAAAACTTTACCAGCTAGGTCGGTAAATCACCAGGGGACGCCTAATTCCTTCACTAATGTGGTCACCCCAAGTTACTGAGTACTGTTTTTCAGGACTTGGAGCTAAGCCCCACTGACTTAGTCCGTATAAAGTTCTATAAAAAGTCTTGCCCCATTGAAACTTGTTCAGGCCAGTCGTGTCCTGACCCTACCTTAGCCCCCGCATACTCCTTACATATTTCTAACGCACAGGTGTGTGAGCACAAGACGATACCTCGGACAGCCCCCGTGAAATAAGACACGGGTAAGAAAAAAAGGGCTGGTCTTAAACGTTTGCTATTAAAAACAACGAATGAATGGCACGTCTGTATAGCGGGGCTGCTGTCGGGGTGGGCCTCGGGGCCTGACGAGCGTCGCCCCGCGCGCACATGGTTTATGTCACCGGTACCCACAACGCGCCATTCAGGCGGATTGAAGAGATTGGGGACGCAGATGTAGAGAGTTGGCAGCCCGGATTTTTCCCTTATCGCCCGGCCATCCCGTCTACTGTTCCACGTAATAACTAACAGTCACACTTCTCTGACTAATCGGCGGGAAACCTGTCCTCCCCTTCGTGTGCGCAATCTGTGCTCGCGTTTCCTTAGCAGTATATCTCTTCTCCAAGTTCTCGGAATTTCGGAATGATTTGCGCACACGACACCTATAGCCATTTACGGTGACATGGCAATCTCGTCTTTCCAGTGCTTTTACTCTGACCGCAGTGATTTGCTACAAGGTACGCTTGTACAGAATATAAATTATAGAATACCGAGTAACCTGTAGTAACTGTATCAGGGTTATAGATACGTAGTGATTACTACCACATTTCGTTGAATGTTCTTTCTGTGGACGAAAACATTCAATATTGAGATAGAGCACCGACGAACTGACGGAGCGTCTTTTCTTTTCGGTTTTCGTACAGGAAGATGTTTATCTCTCAGGAAACCTCGCGTGAAGTGAAGTTTCTACTTTCTGTTTGGCACAATTTTGCGCCAGTCTTGTAGTCATTATGACGTCACAGACTTGATAAGGACTTCGCCCAGGCGGGTTTGAGACGTGACACATTTCCTGGTTCGGCTGAAAAACACGTCTTTAATGGTAAAATCATGAAAAAAAGATCCCCAAAGAATGTTGAATGGCAACGGTACCAAGCTTTTTTTCTGTCATATCATGAAGTGCATGCAAAGATACAGATGCAAAGAGTTTACAAACTAGTGTGAAATGTGAACACACGTATGACTATGATGTGATTCCCAGACCTACTTGTTAGAAAGGGAACACTTTCAATCAATTGGAACTACTTGTAGACATAAATTAAATCCAACCATAAATTACGATTTGGCAGGTCATATTATGCGTTTTCATAGTTAAGTAATGCGTTCCATAATTGATCTGCAGACAGTATGCCTGATTTGAAATAACAGTCCGCTGTTACTCCATTACCCCGGGGGAGTCGTGCCTGTCAGCACCTCGGGGGCCCGGGGGGCCACCCCCGTCACTCAGTTGTATTTCTCATCAATCATCGCTTCTTTAAATACTTTTCTCCTCTTTAGAAAATTACCTGTTCTTATCCATGTTCCAGGTTCACAATAATGCGAAGAACACGAACCATGGTCTTTTCTTTAAAACATCGAGCTTAAGCTACATTCGGATGCGAAGTTAAGAAGAGGAAGGTTGTCATGTTTTGTACATTGTTACCTCTCGTTTTTTTCTGTGATTGTGAAACAAATTCTTATCTATGACTCTTTGCAAACTAGCCTTTCCAAACTTTGCAAATGCTAGCGCGTAAAACAATGCTTGTTACATTCCGATGCGGTGTTGTTGTCAAGTTCGCAAGTCCTAGACGAGAATGTGCTGTGCGTGTGTCGCGTTTGGCGGCGGTGCTGTCAGCCCTATCTCCCTGCCCATCAGGGTTGACCCCATGTAGAACGATTTCTCGCAGGTTATTCCTCACGCTTATCGGTCTCCAGAAGTCCTGTGTGACTCACTGAACGACTGGCCGAGATGCCGACATCAGTCGCGCGGTTTCCACATTTCCTGGCTGTTATAAATCCATCAAACCGACAGAAACACAAAGAAGGAAATGGAAAACAATGGAAAATCTGGTTGTCGGTTTTTAGCAGAACATAGCGGTGGATGTTGTTGTCATTCTTACACCTAGATCCGTGTTCGATAGGTTTTAACATGAGCCCTTAGGCGAGAAAATACGATAACTGTCAAACTTAGAGTAGATCTAAATATTTATGACCGTCTGGGGTAATATATTTGCAATCGATAGCCTTTTCAAAACTTTTACTTCAGCCAATCATTTTAAAGTTTATAAAGCAAGAATTCAGGAAATAACATTTGCTTTACTATAGTCTAGAGATAAGCCCTACCTTATGAGCCAAACATAAATGTAAAGCTGGCTCATGATTTGCGTAGTAGATTTTGTAATCCGAGCTCCTCTCACCATATGTGCACCAAAAAGCTCGTTATCCATCTATTGCATAACAGGCCCGAAAGCTACATCATTATGATTGTGACGATTGATGGAAGATGGCAAAAAATACAAACACGTAAAGACCACCTGAGCACAGATTGTGACAGAACAGCGCGCGTTTCTCACGACTGTAACTCTGATTGACGCTCTAAACCGCAGGAACATGGTAGAACATTTGTACGGGCGCCCCAGCTGGGCCGATCTAAAGTCAATTAAGGGTTCTCTGCTGGGCGGGGTGAGAGGTTATCTGGGAGGGCCGGGCGGACGTCTAGCGGGTATTGTTCTTGGTAACTGTAGGTGACATTAACGCGGGCGGGCGGAGCCGTCAGCAGCGAGCCGCGCCACACACATGGCGGGGGCTCGGCTTACCCTGCCCGCATTCCTTCATTAGCGCTGCCCCGCCTTACTGGCTTGTACAGGATGACTTACAGGACAGGGCGTGAAAGTACACGGGGAGGGGGGCTGCCTTTGGTCCCTACTAGACTCTATAAATCTAGGTTGCTAGACAAAGGTAGAAATTTGCCAAATATGCTGAATAATATGCCAGAGGAATTAGCCAGCAATAGATAGAGTATACAGATTACAACATATAGATTCTGACATAAACTGGCAGGACATTAGCATTACTATGCAATTTCCCACAGATTTTTAGCTTTAAAAATGAATCTTATACTATCAAGCATACTTGTAACGTTAGACTTAAAGAGTAAACGAATATCTAGTTGTGTGAGTGTACAATTAAAAAGATACAACTGTATTTCAAGGCGATTTGCACCATCACTGAAAAGTAAGAACGATACAAAGTGTTACAATCTGCTGTATCGTTCACACTGTAGAGGATTTCCCGCGTAAACACGGCAGAGCAGATCCCGCGGTGTGGACCGACTGTGCTGCCCCGCCCAGGAAAATGTGCCGACAAATCACTCCAGACTTACAGCAATTCATCATCCGTTTTAGAGAGGTTAAATTTCGGATAACCTGTAGTTTGGAGAGGGGGGGGGGGGGAGAGAATATTGTGCTTGTATTCATAGGATGATGGGTAAACAGGCAAACATTTTATGATTGTACTACAAGGAAAAGCATCCGTAGACATTGGAAGTTATAAAAATATCCTTTTTCCTATTTTCCTGACAACGATCATCTTATATCAGCATATATTTTCTTATTAACTTCTCTGTGAAATTATTTTCACACTGTCCTGACTTTTATACCACCACAAACTGTCCTCAGAATTCGCCCGTAAGATGGACATTTATGAATGTCTCTTCACATTGTATTGTACACACTCCATCTGTGTTGGTTGATAAAAATAGTCGGTGCCCTTTTTCAGGGGTTAACTATTGGCCCGCCCACCAGTGGATATGTCCTATTGTGACATGATTTGCTGTAAACAGCACTTCTCACCTCAGTGAATATGCTAATTGTCTTTTAATAAACTCGTAATATACTCCGGACCCGTTCCGCAAATAGGTGTGAACAATGGGAGGTGTTGGTCCATAACAACACCGATGTGTACAGAGATTCGGTCAGCACAGATAGACGTAGACTCGGCCCTCAGGTTCTGAGAGTAGGAAACGAACGTTTAGAAGAGAGTTCCGTTTACCACTAGCTTGCGCCTAAATTGTGACGTTATGACTACGAAAGGTAGTTGTTTGGAATTACTTGAAATGATAGAGGGTCAACCGTTTGTTTGTACGTTTCTTGTGTGAGCAAGGTTGGGAAGGGAGCATGGAAATATTTGTCGACTTGAAAGGATAGAGTGGTTTTCTTCAGAATGTGCCTCGCAGTTTCAGTGTGAATGGATCAGAAAGTTTCGGCGCAAAGAGATCAGTACATCGAGCCTCAAATTGCCCCTAAAACGTTCTGCAAATAAAAACAAACAATGGGGGTCAGTGGCCCATGTGAACGAGACTTATAATGTACACGGGGACCTGGGATCGAGAGTACCCCAATCCGTACAAAGAAGGGAATCCTGTGTTTAGGCTTCGCACCGATCAGTTTTACAGTTGACCTTTCTTCTCTTTTTAAGATATACCTTTTGATAATCAAGTTCTTTTCGTAGAACGTATGTGAAGATTCCATACAAGTTGCTGTATCTGTCACAGATCTTGTAATTGTTAGTTTTTATAAGGAAACTTTACTAGATAACGTTACATGGAAGGTTTACATACCTTCAATTTAGCTATCTGCGAATTGTCAACAATGTTAGATATTTACCTGACCTAAAATCGTCTTTCTATACCCTGGCACTGACTTAAATGATTAAATGGCTGACCGCAAATGCGATAGGATGCCTTGGATGATGTCCCACTTAGCACCGCCGAAATCATGCAAGCGAAGTTTTGGATCTGAGATCGAGAGAAAAACAAGTATTTTGTGGTGTCAGTTTTTTCCTCTGTTCGCACATCTTTGCTGGCACGCATATGGCAAGTGAGAAAGACTATCTGTTCTCTAAGTGTTTGTCTTGACGTCTTGGCTCCCATAAGAAAACACGAGTTCGCGCGAAGAACAAACGTTGCCACAGGTGAAGCCTGCGTGCTGAGTGCAGCGGCCATCCTCTGCTGTGTACCCAAGGGCCGTGCAAAAACAAGATCGCTGTGTTCCTTCAAACTCTGGAACCAGAAAAAACACCACACGTAAATGTGGGTCACGTCGACGTGAAGAGAGATGGACAGATAGGTTTTGACCGGCGTATGTAAGATTTAGAGTTTAGACACATTGGGGAGGGGGGCAGGAACTTTGAATGGAACTCTGCATTTGTACTGACATGATGCGATAATCCAGGCATTGTAAAAACAGGTACATGAGAAACTACGTAATTGTTAAGACACTACTCAAGCATTAGACTCTAGACTCATCCCAAATTAGAATTGTTGTTATACCCTAATCGTTTTGCAATAAAGCTATTACCATCGCCAAGAAGTTAACATTTTGAACAGCGTTTGTCTGCTGGTCACCAGGACAACTCATTATGACTGGATGGATTGGTTTTATCATTTGTATGTTAGTGGGCTGTGAAAAACTTTTAAGATTTTTGTCCCTAGACCCAGGTTGCTTTGCACGTTACTGCAGAGGAACTTCCGGTTTCGGGCCCCTAGCAGCTTCTTCTAGAACTGCAGGGGGGGGGGGTCAAAAATATTTGGAAGAGAATGATTCAATAAGGGGTATCAGATCGTCGTGGTTTTTGTATGTAAGTATCTTATGTGATGATTGACATAAACATTTAAAACAGATGACAATCATCATGGCCAATATTGCCGTTTTGCTGAGATAAAAACGAACAATGTTGTCCGTGTGCATCCCTGGTTGTCGCCCCTGTACGTGATTCTGACATGTTGAAATGGTGACTTGAGAAGGGCACAGTGTCACCATGATTCGTATGGTTGAGTTTCATGTTGTCATTCGTATGGTTGAGTTTACATTCCTCCGTTAATCGCTGTGGTGATTTTGTAACAACCACCGTAATTGGTGCAGGTGGACCAGAGAACAGGTTCGGCGTTTAATTAGGTGTACGTAAGTCCATAATAGCGCCCTTGGCTGTTGACCTTGAGAACCCCCGGCATGACAACATTACCAGACACGACGCGTGGCAAACACAGCCCTGAATCCACGATAGCCTAGCCTGGATGCCAGACTGTTTCTAGGGTCTACAACTCCACATCAGGCCTGTTTCTCGGCTCTACGGCCAACATGCCCCCACCTCAAAAGTCTAACTCGGGGGGAGGTTGGTGATATTTGCCTTGAGGCGTGCTGGCCCTAAAACCGAGGATCTGACCTGATGTAGACTCTAGAAACAGTCTGGCATCCAGGCTGACGATAGCCCAGAGAACAAAGTAACGTTCGACCAAACCTCGTCTCATTACGTAAACTTTATTTGCGCAGCACTTGTAACCGATACATTTAGGACGTCCGCCAGGGGTTTACCATCAGTTATAAAGGTTACTGTTTTTGTCAATAAAACCCATAAAACCCAACCAGACAGTGTAAGATACTGATCCAGGCAGATTTGAATACATTTTTACTTGATGACTGGTACAACTGCGGTGTATTACAACCAGAAAAACTGAGCATTAATGTACTGGTAGACAAGACACTATACTGTTCCTGTTTAGATTTATTAGAATTCCTTCGAAAAAATGAAATAATTGCGTCGACCAACTAGTATCTTCACCGACCCAGGTGCATCTAGAAATATTCGTTCTTGGCTTCGTAACTCCCGGTAACATCATAACTTCACGTACGACATTTTTGTGGCTGAAACAGAAACGAGTGATGGCATTTATTATTATTAGTAGGTGCTCATTTCTCGGGAGGACCGCTTGGTGCGTGTAGTTTTAATTGGCCTGCCCCTATTTGTGATGCCCGTGTCAGGGGTCGCCATGCTATATAGGTCAAGTTTCCTGGGAGATGATGGACAAGTTGAGGCTGGGGTGTACATAATGTTGCAGGCGTGCACAGCCAGGTGGGCTAGTCCATTACAAGAAGTAGATCTAGGAAGACATGAAGACAACAAAAGGTAGAGGATACGAGAATAGAGAAGAAAGGAAAATATGCCAGAGACAATGCATACAAATTAGA
This sequence comes from Branchiostoma floridae x Branchiostoma belcheri, assembly GCA_019207045.1. Classification (NCBI taxonomy): domain Eukaryota; kingdom Metazoa; phylum Chordata; class Leptocardii; order Amphioxiformes; family Branchiostomatidae; genus Branchiostoma; species Branchiostoma floridae x Branchiostoma belcheri. The sequence continues at coordinate 8,184,707 of CM033028.1, forward strand.
AATACAGGCAAGAATTAGAATGACGACATTGCAAGTACCCCCCCCCCCCGTTTGTGTTAAATGGTACAGTCCTCTTTTGCGAGATGGGCATGTACAGGTCGTACTAATGGGTGTGTGCTTATTATGAGTAGGCGATCCCACTGACCAGGTGATAGACACTTGTCCTTGATAAACAGACCACAGCTTGCAATTTGTGTGTATTCGTTAAGTATAGATTAGTCGTTAGACAACCTCCTTTGCTTGGTTGTGGATACTTAATGTTTTGTGCTGACGCTGAGCGATTCGAAAAACGTTTTCCACAACACCTTGGACGATCCATGCGAATTTTCTGTATTCTTTGCCGTTCGTAAAACCCAATGCCTGACCAGAACGCCTACTGAAAGTACAAGTACACTTTCAGTCTTCAAACAGTAGACAATGTCTACATACATCTGTAGATCAGCAAACCGAGTTTGAGACTATCAGAAGTTCACTCTCTGCAACGTCATTGGAGAACAGGGCAATTATTACTTTTGAAAGAGAAGAAAAACTTGTTTTGGGGTATTTTTGGTCCGAGTCCGTCCGACACCTACATAGTGCATCAACAGGTTATGGTATTTTCCTCATCAACAAGTACACAACAAGTACACAAAGGGTTCCCCGATCTACTACCTTATCCAAACGCATAGAGGTGAATCCTACGATGTATCAAATGTGAACTGGACTTTTGAATGCTTGCAGAAGAAGCGGCTTACTAAGTTGCACAGCCTACTTGCCAGTGAATTTCGTGCAGTTATCCGGCTGGTGCAATAATGCGAAGTTATCTAGCTGGACCGCACTGGCTTGGGAATTTTGGATTCCTTGCAGTTAACAGAAGTGTGCGTTAAACCGTTGTGCAATTAACTGGCTTACCTGGAAAATATGCAGTTCCAGTTGGTTGTCAGGCTGTACTTCGGATATGCATTCAATAAGTATGTATGAAAAAGTCTAGATTCAGTGTAACTAATATGATATAGGATATACATTCAATAATTAGCCTAGGTGTAGTTTTAATCTGTCCTGTATTAGGGCGGGCTCGAATTATATGCTCGATTAGATGCTATAAATCGGGACTGAGTTACGTCATCTACAGATGGCATGACTCAGAAATGAAAACAAATGCATAATGTGTTGTTGGGTCCTATTGGCTAACCCAAGCTAGTTTCATTTCAAATAAGACCGGAGTCCTGGCCTTTTGTCTCAAAATACGTGGGATCGCAAATGTGCTTGAATAACATAGTCTGCTCGAGCCTGAATATTTTCTTTCTCATCATGGCCAAACTGTTTTCTATATGATAATAAAGAGGCTAACTTGCAATAAAATGTCCTGGAGGGGGGGGGGGGCATGTTGGCCTTAAAATAGAGTCGAGGAACTTGTCTCTGTAGACCATGGAAACAGCCTGGCATCAAGGCTAGAAAAAGAAGGAAGCGCAAGCGAAGGTTAAAGGAAGAGATACTGTTAGTTGGGAGGGGGGTGTATCTATGAATCATGGTGAGCCGTGGTTAGTGGTTACAGAGAGGACCACCCGGCTGTCTCATCTGGCGTGCAACTGGACAGTGTAGCCGATCGGCGGGGCCCTGGCCCTCAGTGTTTGGACAAGATATTATCACAGGCTCTGCCATGCCCACTAAAGCCTCGAGTGACATCTTACAAATCACGGGAAAATCATGGGAAAACAGGCCAAATGAAGACTGGCACACGGACATAAATCATATGTGTACTTATGTTTGTTGTGTTCGGTTTCAAAAACATTGACACTAAGATCCTGTTCTATATCATTTATTAGTATATATAGTCCGTGAGATGACACGAGTTACACTGAATCTATACTTTCTCAAAGAGAAAACAAAAGACGTGGCATTTCGTTAGAATGCAGTCCTTATGTACTACAGTAGACCTTGCTTTTTGGCAATTTGCGAACAACAATTTATTGAGGTACGAAACGTTGCGGTTTTGCATACATAGCCTGGACTGTTTGCAGAGCCTACACAGTCAGGTCCGGTCCCTGGATCCAGGGACATCACGCCCACAAGGAAATTTTGCTCATGGGCGTAAATTTGGGATAGTTTTGGAAGACCTGCTATAATTTAACAGTACATGTCCATCTGAATTAGGGTCGCTCGTGCCAGTATACACGGCGGAACCCAAGCGGAAAATTGAACATATGTTTCATGAAACCTATCAATGGAACGGACCCCGGCATTCCCATAGGGACCCGTGTCACAGGAATGCGTTTTACGGCGTCACGGGAATGGGGGAATGGGAGTCGAGATTCCCTTTGGGATTTTTCATTGGGAATTTGTTGTGCTGAACATAGAAAACAATATGTGTGTGGTACACGGTGCAGGTTGAAGACAGCTAGGTCAGGCATTGTTATTCTCCAAGCAGAGGTTGGGTAGCGGGGATTACGTGGCCGGGATTTTTGCCGCTAGCTCCTCCTCACGCATTAAGTGTTGTATGAAGGATGCACTAGGGGCGATTGTGTGTGAAATTTTTAGGTAAAAAATTTGTGTGCAAAAACATGAGGTATAAAGTTGTCTGAACGGACTAAACGATGATATCCTTGTGTTAAATATGTTACTTTTAAAAGAGGAAAGGGCATATACTAGTAGTCAGTTACCGGCATCTAGCAACCGTAGGACGGGTGTATGAAGTCACCATTAAAATCAGCAACATCCTTAGCACATCCCCGGGCATGTATCCTCTCCCCCATACCTGTACAGACTCGCTACACAGGCTAGCGTCTAATAGCGAGATGTAACGATTGACACAAGCCAAGTGTCGCGTGTGTAGACATCTACAAAACCGTTCAGCGAGATGCGAAATCTCATTCGGTCAACTCTATTTCTCCTATTGGCTGATACAGAAATTACTGAAATAATCTTTGCCTTCCAGTCAAAATAAGAATAATTATCGTCTAATTTTGTCGCCCGACTACAGCTTTTAGTGTCACAGTTTTGTGAACGTGTGTCCACGTGTTATTTTGGCGAAGCGTTTTGTTGCAGTGTTTCCACTCTGTCATCTGTAGGCAGATGTCACTCAGCGCACACCCCACCACCAGCCTAATACTGGGTATAGGGTTCTCACCATTCCGGGCTACTACAGGAAAACTAAAAGGGTTCGTCAATGGTAAATCTAAGACTTTTGAGTAAAAGGACAATTCTTAAAGCGAATGGAAAGTGTTGTTTTTACGTTGAAAACTTGAAGGAATTGAGCTGGTCTTGTGAAAGAGAGTGGCTTGAAGAAATAAAGACATTTTGGGGGCGTGGAGGTGTGTTCAATTTCGATGGTCAGTTTGCCCTCCTACTGACACATTATACAATCGGTACTGCCCCATGGACTGTTCTATTTGTAGAAATAGAAAAGGGAATACTCATTGCACCTTTTCCGTTTTTTTTCTATTTACATAAGGTAAGGTAATCATCGGCCCCTTAAGCTCTTTTAGTGTCTTCTTATATAGTTGGCACCCTAAGCATCTATTTGTCTATGAATCTCCAAAATGAAAGATATTTAGTATTTTTAGTAATTACGATGTCGGAGAAGGCAATCCACCGTTACAATCAGTTCCTTGCTCTAAGTGGTTTATTGTAACTTTTTAAAATTTCTGAGCACATAACATACAACTTTTTTTTCAAGAGTAGTTAGAAAAAGTCTACCCCCTACTTCCCAAATGGTCAGGCCCTACCTCCCCGGTGTCTCAGCCCTAATGCTGTTAATGGCCAGTAATGGCCCTGTCAGTTCTGGTTAATTTCAAGACCCTGGCGTGTTCTGTTTCAGACGCGATTTCGCTCAAGTGATTTACGTCCGTTTAATGGTTTAAACTTCCATTTAACCCCTGGGATAACGGCAGAGATGCTTTCAGGGTGTTCTGTCTGGAGTTATCCTTATCTTTTCATTCCCATACAGGCGTGAGGAGATAAAGTTTTAAAAAATAGGTCACATTAAACTAACACTTAATGTTGCGAACAAATCTTAAGAAATCGTATCCATGACACAAACTTTGGTGCTCTTTCAAGACGGACTGTACTGTATCTAAGGACCTTGAAACAGACAGTGATGACTTCATACGTCGCATCCTGTATTGTACTGGAGAATTTAGTGCTAAGTATCTCAGGGGGTGGGCTGGGACAGAAAAGGTGAGGGTCACCGGCAATGTCATTCCGTTATAGGAGATAGAAGCCGTCCCTAAGGCCGACTGGAAGATACAACATGTACTATTGTCCAAACTTAGTCTAGATGTGACTATAAGTACTAGTATTTCAAATAGCAGATATTCTACAAGAGATTGTTTTCATGTATAGATGCAAACTGCATTTTTGAAAAAATGTAGAACTTTTATGAAAACTTTGTTGATGCATGTCCCGCGCATGCGTCCGCTCTACCTCATGGGTAGATCGGATGTTATGAGAAAACGGAAGTTAGTGGATTGAACAGGAAAGAGAGTATGATATAAATAAGATGATCAAAACAACTTTCTGTCAACTTTGTTCTGTTTTGAAGCAGTTTGGTTTGTATGTATGCTGTATGCCACGATGTGTGATGCCGTGTCCTAGCCGTGCCCACAACCACTCACTCCACAAATATTCCACCAGTCACTTAACGTTAATCGCCTTTGCGTTACTGCTTAATTTTCGCTGACTCCAGGTCAAGGGGCAAGGTGGTTTTTAGCCTAATGCCGGTGTCCCTTTCTGACATGTTAACCCAGGGACAGACGTCGGGCGGGAATTCTCGCCTATCAACGCACAAAATTGAAATCCCGCGAGATTTAGCAAACCCACGACTCTCTGGGCTGTAACAGGACATGAAAGGAGTAGGAGTGTAGGATTTGGTGCGCTCTGATCCGCGCAATCCCAGAGTATTGGAAGCACTGGGGCGAAAATAGAACAACTGCGAGCTAGGCCTGGCCCTAATATCGGACACTGCAGTGCCTGGACTAAACCACAACGTTGTTTACATCTTATTAGACAGCACACGCGCTTCTCCAAACAAGAGACGAATCTATACTTTACTGAGCGCAGTTATATCAGCTGCGGAAGAATCGGAAATTAAAGCTAATTGGGGCCTTTCGTCGAATGATTATAGGACATTTTCCACCTGTCTGCCCGAGGTTTGCTTGTTTTAGTACGTAATTGAGTTAGAAAGGGATGTCTACATTAGGGGGAAAAGTTGAGTCAGTGCCAAAACTAGCTGTTTTGTGTTCTTATTTTCAAAATAGTTAGTTGGTTGTGTGACGAGTTTTCTTTGGGAATAGATGCATTTAACAGATCTTCTGGCAAATGCTTGGAATAAAGGCTAGTAGCGATTATAGAATGTGGGGCTTTTGACATTTTGGCACTCTTCTGAAAATTCGGAATACAATGTTTCAACTTTAAGGTGACCAGAAGTTTGAGATGTTCAGGGCACGGGACATGCAACCTGTTAGGATAATTGGACAGACTTCATTCAACCTTTCTTCGGTCCCGAATCACCTTGTTGATAAAAACAAAGGATACAAAGAACAGCTTAAAACACTTGACGAAGACGTTAACCTTGTTGTGTGAACGCATGCGCAGTAAAGAGACAAACTGTGACGTCAGTCCCCCGCCCCCCAACACCAACGTTTTTCCTTCCTGACCAGGGGGTTCTCCAGCTGTGTCATCAGGACCCCCCAGGCCCCTTTCCCGCCGTACACCCACGCTCCTTCCGAGAAACGTCTCCGTCCTGGTGTTTTCCTGCTCCGATCATGGTTCATACCACGGTTGCCTAGCAACGATCATGGCGCGGAGAGGTCACGAACATCTGTTCGCCAAATGAAGAAAACGTCGTCTGCAGCGTGTTTTTTCTGTGGAAACAAACAAGGACATTACGTACCACTGCGGTCCTGTAACCGTCGTATTGTTGTAATGTGGGATATAGGACAATTCTGACACAAAAGAGGAAAACTGTATCTGTGCCTGTATCTATATACCCAGTATAACTGTCCTTCGGCGTAAAGCACCAGCTTCGATAGCCTGCAGCGTGGGCATTTTCACGACAATGAGTCCATCTTCCCATTGTCATATTACAAAAGACTTTAATACTATGAGGCAAACGTATTCTCGCAGATTCAAACTCATAGTACAAAGCACTATTTCGCCTGCTGGAGAAAGGAATCCAAAGGTTCTTTCTTGAAAGGCGAGCTCCCCTCATATTATACGGCTAAGGCGGCTTGTTGAAATATCATATCTCATTTCCAAAAGCATTCCTTTTTCATGCTTCACTTAACTAACGTACTTAACAGAACAAAAGCCACTTCAGAAGAAGGACTCAAAATCATATGTACACTAATCCATGGGTTAAACGCTTATCCTACTACAGTCACCTCTAGATGTGTAGGAATACTGCTGTACTGAAATGAGCTACTACAGTTGAAATCCCAGGCTTGGTTTTATCCCTGGTCAAATATAATACTCACCTTAAGGCGGTAATCCCACGTTCGCGGATTCCCTTACTTCTGGCTAAAGATCTGTGGCAAGAAAGACACACCTGACCGCTTTCTTAATCAAAGGAGACTAAGAAGGGACGAAGGAGTCAGCTATGTGGAAAAGAGGAACAGCCGTTGCAATCTACTACTTTTGATAACTTAACGTGCTATTTTCACCCTTAATCGAAATGAAAACATGTGATGAAAGTCGTTGTGACTTTGTCGATGATCTTACATTTGAGTGGTATAATCCTTACTTCTCTGGGAGACACTTGGCGCCCTAAGTTAAACCATCCGGGCATTAAAATCACAAGTCTGACGTCCTGCTATGGGCACCCTGTCCTGTCCTGTCCTGACTAGACATCGAAACTTTCCCCTAGGTGAGGACATTGTTCGGTAAAACACACAGTCAGGGCATTCCTGGGGTAGTCATGCATGCCTGCTGCAAGATTCAGCTGGCTTTTTACGAAAATTCTGTCCTGGTCGATACTTGTCAGTGGTTGGTTCTCTTTATATACTCTCTTTTGATTGAACATTCTATAGCATCAAAATCGTAAGAGTACCTTCGACGAATGTGCCCGCGCCGTTACTGGGCGATTGGTTTCATGGCTTGTTTTTTTGTCTTAATCGTTTAATCGTAGCTCGTCCCAAAGACATTATATGATACTATATTTTCTATATGATATCCATAATTGTCCTGATATGGATTATCTGCTTTTTAATAATTATTTCTGATTGTTAAGATTTCCCTTGTTGTTGTTTTGTTCAATCAATGGTTCCCAAAGTCTGCTTTTTGAGAGATGTGCGCTTTTGCCGTGTTTCGTCTTTATGATACTTATCGAATGTGTGATATGGAAATAAACACTTACTTAATGACAGAACTTCTGTATTTGACATGTTGCCTGACTTCGAGCATATACAATTTCATGTGCAAAGTGCTGATCACCGGACCAACGCTTCACGGTTAGCCGGGTTGCATCGCTTCCGACCCGGCAGCTCCCAGACTGTACTCTCCCCGGCGGCGCCGGTACGGCCTTCTGTTCTCCCCAGACAACTTACGGGACGTACGCGTCTGATATTTCAGCTGGTGTCTTATCCACAGTGTCTTCTTATATTGTATCTCAGGACGGAGTTACATTAGTCGTAGACTCGTAGGTCGTCGTACGACTTTTATATCGCATTTAGAAGCATGCTGCGTCAGAAGCAACTACCGACAAAGACCACTGTGCAAGGACAGCCCTTTCGGTGATAAATAAGCTGACTTCTGTACGACGCGTACACGAATATTTCAAGAATGGTTTGCGATCGTGCGACAGTCGTACGACGACGGTCACGATTCTATTACTAGTGAACAGTTTCGTTTTGTGCAGTATCTCGAGCAGAAATATCAGCATGATACAATATTACGGTAGAGTAATTCTTAACTCCAAGACCAAGGCCAATGCTTAGCTACTGTGTGCAGGTGCTCAGGTCTGGCGGCGCCTTTGATCACGGCGACACACCTGACCTCTCCCGGCGATACACCTGACCCCACCTGCCGGCCCACCTGTCCGGAACACAAAGGTGTGAACGCCACAATAGTTCTGTCTACAGAACCCGATCCGTAACCGCCGATTCAGGACCATGGCCACAATGGCGGGCGGACAAAGACAGGGTCCGCGGGGGGACTGTTAGTCGTAACGGGATAGCCCAACATCGCATTTACAGTTTTGATAACACCTAATTTTGATACATTTTATACTAACACCGGTTTCAAGCCTTAATTCACACGTATAACAATAAAGCGATGGATGGGTAAATCTGAAGTGTCTTGTTTCTTGAAGATTCAACCATAGATGTAAGATAGAGGATGTTTCTGAGAGTCCGACTGAAGGAATGTGCGACCTTTATGTTTTAAACATTAGCAGGACCTGCTGTGTTAGTCAACTTGACCGCAGCTGAAGTTGAACAAAGCCCAGGGGCACGGGGCTTTGGCTCAGAAAGGCGATATCTTAACAGTTTTCATAGCATTCCATTCTGATACACTGGGATGGGAAAATCTTTGTATGTCGGGCACACGTCGTGATACGCCACAATATATTCTTTTCTTACTGTAGTTGTAGGAGGATCTAAGGTCTAAGGTAAGGTCTTACTGTAGAAAAAGACGGCATTTTTACGGAAACTTAAAGTAAAATCTAAGATAGTTTTGCGTTGTGACTTGTGTCCGATTCTCTTATTTCTTTCCATTTCCTACCCTATACCTATGTTCAGAATCGTTGGTATACGAGAATTCGAAGTAGAGCTGACACAGTCTTCTTGTGTTTACATCAAGCAACGTTTTGGCAAAGCCAAGGAGTAAGAAAAAAAGGATATCGCTTATTATCATTCACATAAAACTGATCTTTCCACGATCTTTCAAGCAGATCTTTGTAACATGAAAGGTAGTTTAAGTATTGTTTCCTTCGTCTATTTCAAAGATGCAATCTCTAATAAACTCTTGCCATTATCCTATTTCATTTACTTTGGCACGTTAGCGCACACCAATCTTGTATTTAGCGACCCAATAAAGCGATGAAATGGACCCGTATCTCTGGTTAGGTTGCCAAAACACCAGCGCACGTCAGCCTCGATTAGTGCGCTTCCGACAGCCTTGGTGCCCCGTCCACAGGTGCGCTCGTCGGAGCGGGCAGTTTACCGTAAACCCGATTATTTTCCTTTGACCCCTTTCTAATCGCTGCTCTCTTAGAAGTTTGTATTTTGAAGCAAGGCGCTAAATGTATATGATTCTGTTTGATAATGACGTCACCGTTTGGGAACGGTATCAGCTTCCATACAGACATCGATGCAAAAATTGGGACGCAAAGACAGAACGATTTCCTGTAGCGCGAGCTCGGACTGTAAAGATTAGCTGCTCTGTAACCGTGAAATTTCCCCTTGTTGACTGTGGAAAAGGCGCTTTGAAGATTTCCAATGGAGCAGATTAAGTAATAGAGACCCGCGGGCAGGCGAAGCCGAGCCGCTCAGGTGAATGGAGGAGGCGTGGCCGCCCCGTGTCAGCAGACCGGACCGCCTGTCAGATGTAACCTTCCGACTGTTGTGGGTTTGGTGGTCTAAAAGCTTTTCCTTTGTTGTAATTAAGGTGTTTTATAGGTGCTAAGTGTCCAGCTGCTAATAAGGCGGGTAACGAGTGGGTGACCTGACAGAGGACGACACATTCCGAGAATGAAGAATGACACAAGGGATACACATGAATGAATGAATGAATGAATGAATGAACTTTATTGCACGACATTTGTACATGGTACAATTGTAAGGCAACAGTGATAAGTCAATTAATACAATGATATTCGTCTAAGGTCTATAACTACATACATGTATACACATGTAACAGTCTTCCAGATTGAGGCATCCTCGAAATGTTTTGTTCATCACTCAAAATCTTCTAAAAGAAAATCAGCAATGAGAGGCTGACACGACGTTTTGTCATGGACGTTAGGACTAATCTTGTTTCTGTTACTGGGTATTACAACAGGTTCCGTCAGTATTTAAGTTCTGAATACAACAACAACAAAAAACAGTGACTAAATGAATTAAGAGTTTTATTTGATACATATAACGTTATGCCCACCGACAATGTGAAGTCATGTGTATTTGCCATATTTCATTGTCTTCGCAAATTTCAGACGCTATATCACCGATTCGAAAAGAGGGAAAAGTTAGATTGTGAAGCTAAATGGTCCAGTTCTCCAATATTGTTTGGTTTTATACCTTTCGAAAATGCTAGAGCAGAGTTCTCCGTGTCGAATTTTAAACCATCGGGAGTAATGTCTTTATCTTTTATCTGGTCTTTGTTTATGCATGCATATTACACGTACTAAGCTCCTGCCTAAATGAATATTCTAGGAATAGAAATTGCATCAGTAGTACTTGTCAAACGTTATATATTTTACGCTATGAATCTTGACTGATGTTTTACATCGGTTCGTATAAATGGCAACACCACTGTACGCCGTACCTTGATTTTAGCCATGTTAGGACAGCTTCCTGAAGTTCTGCGCACCAGACCGACGTGTTTGTTGACACACAAACATCACGGAAAGTAGAGGAAACAACAGACAAGTAGGGTCATGGCTGTGAAGGTCGGCTTTAACCACTCATTTGGTCGAATTTCCAGCCACAGAAATGTTATTTCTACAGCGTATTCCGTACTGTGTATATATAACGTTAGCTAAGAGACGATGCTCAAATTTAGTTTTAAGTCGCTCACTTTCTACTTACTCGTTGACATGTACTGTTGGTCTTGAAGTGAATACTGTAGTTTCTAAAGATTATGAATTTGACTTTTTTGTCTACATCTTATGTGTCACGCATGTGTTAAACAATAAAGGTAGTTGGTATATCATCAAGATCGAAAGCAAATACCATCAACAAATCAAGCTGTTGTTAACCACTCACTGATATCAGCTAGCTTATCGTTTACATGCAACGTAACGTTACGCATTATGGTGCGATTCATAGTATCCTCAACTATGGGCCATGTCGAGGGCATTATGCAAAATCCAGTTCTCACTAGCCGTAAAGGACGACATACATTCTTCGTCATGACTTTCTTGATACAAAGCAGTGAACTATTTTTTGTATCCAGCAAGGCTACAGAATACGCTTCTGAAACAGTAATAACCAGTTAATTCTACGTTCACCTTATAATCTTCTAATACATAAGATAACTACAACCCCTGCTGACCAAAAGCTGTACAAAATTCCACAACACACAAGACCCACTACTGGAATTTTCCCCGAGAGTTCACAGAACGAAAGTCGCTTCCATATGGGAAAAGACACGTGGGGGTAATCTTCTTTTATGGAGACCGTCTTCTTTGAGGCTCGAGCTCTGTGCGCTAAGAAAATAAAGCCAGGCCTGCCCCATAACCCATAATCTCTCATCCGCTAAAAATTTGCGTTCCAGATTTCCAACTCATCCCTCCTTCAAAGCGCGCGCCGGACTCTGCGTGACAGCCGGGCGGGTTTTCCCTCTCCTGGCATCCCCACATCTATATGCGCGTCACACGTCCGTGAGAGGGGGGCTCCAGGCCAGGTGAGAGAAAGGTAAGACGGTCTTAAGGCTGGACGTCGGGTCAGCATACCTGGCGGCAGGTAAGTTTATGTAGCCGACAGGAGGGTCAGAGCGTGTGCCGACAGTTTGCTGGGTGTATTTGCTGAGGGAAGCTATGGTAATGGGGTGGGAGGACCCTACAATGTAAGGGGCTTTGTGTCAGGTTGGACTGACCTGGAAAATGTCTTATTTCAAACCAGGTGGGAGGATTATTATATACGCCTCCATCTAAAAACAGGTCCACACTTCCAGCAATGTAAGTGTAAATAAAATCTCGAGTAGGAAATTAAGAATACCTTTTTGTATGGTGCTATGTCCAAAAACAAAAGGGATGATGTGTATTTGGAGCAAACGAGGACAGAAAATGCTATACCTTGGTGTTTTTAGGATGATTTCGTCCCGTTTTGATCCGACAGGTGTTCTGGTGTGTGTAGTTTATACCTCAGTTTTCCCCCTATCAGAGACGACTATACAGAACCGCAGGTGTTCCAGTGTGTGTAGTTTTGTACATGTACCTCAGTTCTCCCCATGTCAGAGTCGACTATACAGAACAGGTGTTCCGGTGTGTGTAGTGTGTACCTCAGTTTCCCCCTATCAGAGTCGACTATACAGAACAGGTGTAGTTTGTTCCTTAGTTTTCCCCTACCAGAACCAACTATACAGAACTACTAGACCTGAACTAGAACAGGTGTTCCGGTGTGTGTAGTGTGTACCAGAGTACACCCCCCTGTCAGAGTCGGCTATACAGAACAGGTGTTCCGGTGTGTGTAGTGTGTACCAGAGTACACCCCCCTGTCAGAGTCGGCTATACAGAACAGGTGTTCCGGTGTGTGTAGTGTGTACCAGAGTACACCCCCCTGTCAGAGTCGGCTATACAGAACAGGTGTTCCGGTGTTTGTAGTGCGTACCCCAGCCCCCCTCCCCTGTCAGAGCCGACTATACACTGTGCAAAAAACATTGAATTCTAATGGAAAAGGCAAAAGTACTTTACAATAGGTTTGAATCTCATGGAAAAAATTTATGCAGACTGGCCAACCACTATTGGGCGAGGATATGCATCTTTACATTTTAGTTTGACTTTAAAGCATTTGGTATTTTGATTTTGAAGAATTAAATGGGCATATACCATCATGAAAAAATGGTTCATGGTTCATAAGTGACTCGCATATATACAGAACAGGTGTTCCAGTGTGTGCCTCAGTTTTTCCCCTGTCAGTCCCAGGTCCTGACACCTTGGTGGTCCGCCCCAGCGCGCCTGGTAAGTAGCATATCTAAAGTACACGGTATCATTATTCCACCTCCTGAGACATATCTTATCGCTGCTAATGCACAGAGCCATATCTGGCCCTCCCCCTATTCCCTCCTCACAGCACCAGCCGTAAGATAAGCACTGATGAAATTCCTCCGCTTCTGTTGGATACAAAACGTGCAGGGCGTACAAGAACTAGATCGTATAGTGTAGAGAAAATAAAATACCGACACAGTAAGTTTACTAACGTTAGATATAAAGGTGGTCTTGTGGTTAGGGTTGTTGACTTAGAATCTAAAGGTTCTTGGGAAGGGCACTTTACACCCGTTTCCTCACACTACTCAGTACATACGCCAAAAACTGATACTCAAGCAACTGGACGTGATTTTGGTTGCTTGAGTAACTGTTCTTTTGCGTATCCTATTACCTGGATGTCTAACCTTCATCAACTTACTTAGTACATAGCTTGCATAGGATACCCTCTCAAATGTAATGTTAAGTTGGAGGCCCTGTATTCAAAAACTTCGCGCAAGTTAAAGAACCCATCACTCGGAAAGAAAAGTGCAAAACAGAAAATATCAGTACCACATGAATTGTTGCATGAAAATGCTATTGCGTTTGTTTTCTGCTATATATTACTTTTCTTTTATTTGATTACTCCTTTATTCATCTTCTTTTAATTTCATTTTTACTAAACAACTCACGATCTAGATCTATCATGGTCTGCGCCGAACCAAGACCACTTATGCCTGTGTCTATGTAGCAGAATTTGTGCCCTATGTGCACTAAAAATAAAATACAGTTTGAGGCTTCTCATTTGTTACGTACATATATCCCAAAAGATGTCACATGGTTAGACAGTGATGTACTCCTTTGTTGTTAAAGTAAAAATGACTGAAAATATGTGTATCAGCGCTATCTAAAACTCAAGCGGGTTGTTTGCTTTGTAACAGGAAGTACCATGTTATACTGAGAGAAACTGGGACAGAAAAACAACAAGAGAGAGGCTTCCAAATAATCAAAGTGTTCTTTCTCTTTCCTATCCAAGAAACCGGCAGGAAAAATACCGTTATTTCTAGAACATACTGATAGAACGCACTGGGTGTAGATACCATGCAACATGAAGAGGATTTATGAAAGAGATGAGTTTATAACTACTCTTTTCTGTCATTGTTGTTTACGAAAATGAAATACTAGTATTTTACGCTCAGGCTCTCTTACGAATTGTTGCTGTAGTGGAACCATAAGATGCGATGAAAGTACAAAGGTGTCTTGTGTGTTCATCTTTCAGTAGCTTAATACAAACAACACAGATATTGCAAATTGACCTTTCTATCGGATTTTAAACTCAAGACTGTACGATAACAATGCATCTGTAGTATATGCATGTATATGACTTTGCCTGTTCATACTCATTTTGTTGTTCGCAGGAAGATATGCCATCACATGTCATCAAGAGTGGTAAGCTGCTGTCCACATGCTCAACAACAACAGTACTAACGGCGTTCAAAGATCTCATAAATAAAGTTTTGATTAACATTATAATTAGATGCCCGATGATCACTTCCTGTCACTCTTCGGTGAATGTGACTAGTGTATGGCAAATATGCAAATGCGAAAACACAAACAGGCCAAAACAATGCCTTAAGTAAAGTAGTATTTCCTTCCATCACCAGAACTGTCATATCTGATCGACGACGAGTATTACCATCTCTAACCTGCACCTCCTGCCACTCGGGGAAGTATGACTTTTGTGGTCATTTTCCCACTCACTAGCTGTCACTCAAATACCAGTAACTGCGGACACACATCAACCAAAACAAACCCGCATACCAAAACACTGCACATGAAGTCAACAACTTGTAATTTTTCTATGACCCTAGAATGAGGATTTATCACCGTTAGAACGTTCCTGGTTAGCGTCTGTGGCTGGTCGGGTAAGGATTATCAAAGATGATAGCAGTAAAACAAGTCGTTCTCTTCCCCAGTCCACCATATCACGTCACCACTGCACAGCTGTGAGGCGGACAGAAGAAAGATCCATGCATATCAAGGAGAGTGAAGGAGAGAGTGAGAGAAACAGGAAACAAACGACCAAATGAATGAACAGAAAAGGAAGGTAGTGAATGAATAAAAGACCTAAATTGTACGTGTATGCCTTTACAAGCTAAGTACATGTCATGGTGATATATTGGCTATATGATGAAAGAATGTGATACATTTCCACATTTTGCTACTGTGTACGTGTATGCACTTCTTATCGCTTCTTAAGACAGCTGTAAATTTAAGGACAAATGTAGTTTATAAGACATGGTTTATCTAATCATCTAAGGAGTATGATTTTCTTTCTGTGCTGTTTGAATATCGATAACGTAACTTGTATTGTAGTGAACAAATACCTTGTCAAGTAGCAAAATATCATAGAAGTGTTAAAACAACACATAACAAAACGTTGACAATGTTTTACATAAATGTATCTCTTGTGACCGTGTCGGTGGCAATAAATGCCAACTGCGTACTTGGCAGTGGCAACTACATTTGTACTAGAACCCCATTCCCGTGTTCTTGTTTTTGTGTACATAGACAGGAAGTTGACATCTCTTTGGAGCTTGCGACGAAGAGAATTGAAATGTCATAGAAGAATACATTACAGGACTTTGATAAATATTTTACATAAATGCATATCTTGTGTCCAGATCATATTTGACGATGTACTAAATTCTACAACATGTGTTTTGAAGATAGGGAGATTTTCACTTAACCAACTTAGATTTTCCACGTATGCATATACGTTTCGTTGTAACCTTCCTTATTAGGCTATATGTAAGCTCGCATTAGCACCATAGATTAAAATAATCTACACTATAATCAGCTATAAGTACACCTCAAAACATATCAAAGAAACAACATTGTCCAAGATCTTTATAACCTTGTAGAGGATTCGTCAATGCTCGCATGGCACCAAACTACACCTATAACGGTTAAGCTTATCCGCGTTAACTTTCTGTATGGCCAAAATAGAGTAGAAAATGGCATATATGATTTTCGGTACCATTTTGCAATGTGACGATAGGACATAGAAACTTGTCGTTTAAGTCTACTCTCTAGTTCGGCTCTTGTTCTTGGCCATGACTCTACAATCGGAATGCCACAGGATTTTTTTTTTTTTGTTGTTTTTTTGTATGCTTGATATAAGTATGTCTTTTTATTTATTTATCTATTTGTGTCTGTAATACCGATGTAATGTTCATGTATGTGCAAGAGCTTTTTGATGTTTTTATGTGGTGTTTAATGTTCTTATGTTATAGGTTTGTATGCTTAAGCCTCATATTGTGTTATGTAAACATTGCAAGTTCTGATGTTTTTGTGAGATTGTTAGTGCTAAGATTGTGGTATCTTTATGTACTAGTATATGTGATGTGTTTATATTTGTGATTTCTTGTCTCGTATTTTAAATCTTTTGATTTTGTTGCAAATGTTTGAGTAATATTTATGTAAATTTCTGATATGTGTAAAATTGAAAACTGGAAAACCCTGCACAGAAATCCAGGGATGATCATGTATGTGAATGAGCCTTTTGATGTTTGTATGTTGTATTTAATGTTTTTATGTTTAGGTTGGTATGTGTAAGTTTAATATTGTTTATGTAAACATTGCAAGGTCTGATGTTTTTGTGAGTTTGTTAGTGCCTAGATTGTGGTATCTTTATGTATATGTGATGTATTTATATTTGTGATTTTTTGTCTTGTATTTTTTTATTTGTCTTTTTTGTTGCAAATGGGAATGTTTGAGTAATATTTCTGTAAATTTGTGATGTGTGGAAAATTGACCAGGGAAGGAAAACCCTGCACAGAAACCCAGGGATGACACCCCTGCACAGAAGTCCTAGGGAGCAAACCCTAGCCAAAAAAAGCCAGTGGGAATGGCCCCTGCAACAATGTGTAAATGTGTTATATTATATAGTACTGCAAATGTCTAGATAATGGAGTAAAGGTAGAGTTGTGTGTAAAATATGGTTAGGGAATGCTCGTGTAAATTTTCTACAATATTTGTGTTTAGTTTTTAGTGATTATCTTTGAATGTTCTGTAATTTATAACTTGTGAATAAAATGTGAAAAAAAAAGGAATGCCACAGGATTTTACCGCTGGTTCGTTCTGCCAAGATTTGTTTTTATTGTCAGAGACTAAATTGGTTTGGACAGATAATGGGGAGATGCATTAGGCCACAGCAAGTAAATGTTATGGATGACATCTTCTGCAGACTCGAAATCTAACGAGAGAGCTTGAAAAAAACAAGATGGACAAAAGAAGAGAAAGATGCTAAATTTTCAAAATAGAGACCATAAACGCTGTAACAATAAATGAAGCCATACAATATGGTGTCATGGTATCTTTTATTCCTGTATTCAAGAAGCGCGTACGGTCTAGTGTGGTAGTTTACAGTAAAGTCCACTTTACTAGTGTCGCTTCTACAACTACACTCAAGACCACCACACGACATACTTCCCAATTTTCTGCATTTTCTTGCCATGTCAGAGACCATCTCTGGTGGGGAATAGAATTCATTTCTAGTTTTTACTTCTTCAAATCAGGCGAACTCAAGCGCGCCATCCGTAAAATTTACTTGCTGTAGCCTTATGTCTAATTACATGTAGATGTTGTATACGGTATACAATTATAGGCTCCACAAGCGAAGTGTGTGCTGTGTCAAAAAGGAGCGAACTGTCTAGTGTTTGACGTGGAACGATGTAATGACATTAGGCACAAGAGGAAAGGGGGTGGGATGTGTCGTGTCTTCGGCGTTGAAGGATTCTTGTGGCTGATAGAAAAATATACAAAACGTCGGCGTATTGTTCTAACATTATCCCGGGGAAGTGATTGGCAGATAGTAGACGTCAGTGCGGAGGGTCGGTTGGTGGTGGAGGGTATATAAGGTCACGTGCAGATATTTGTCTTAAGACGTAAAGGTTGTTATCGCAAGAAAGATTTTCTGTAATTCACCACTGGTGTAGCAGAATTCTGTGTATGGACTAGACATGTGTAATAGAGTTTCATCGTGAAAACAACCACTGTGCTCATGGTACATTTGATTTTGATAAATGTTTTCCAAACTTTGTATGGGAATTACCAAATGGCAACAAAATTCTTATTATAATAACCGTCTTTGTTCTATTTGTGTAAGCTAAATAACGGAAACGTAGTGTCGGTATCACCTGAACCATGCAACGATACATTATCCTACGAATCTGCAAAATACAATTCCGTATTGTAATTTGTACTTTCATCTATTAAGATTTGTGGAACCAAGCAAAACATCGGCAAAGAAACGTCTGTTGGGTAAATACAACATGAACAAACTTGAAACATTTTCTTCTTGTTTTATCAAGGCTGTAGGTCATTTGAATTCTCAATACAAAACCGGCAGGTCTAAGAGACTGCTCACCCGTCCAACACCTACATCACAATAGTCCCCAGTTCTTGTGATTTTCACCGTATAACCAACCACCGGACCACCAACTACGCAGAAAACAAACTGACTCAACCTTACAAACACCCGAGGTGACCAAACGGACGTCAGGAAGAGTCCATTACTCATTTGTGCGCCGTGTTTTTGTAAGTACCTGGTGATGACAGTTACGCGACTTGAACTCGGCCACAAGTATATTTTTCAACTGTGGATTTTATACATACAGAACAATTGAAGAGAGCACGCGCAAACAGGACCTTTCTCAATGGACATCAAACACCTGCAATACACCTGCACACAGGCTGCCCGGCATTCTACCTATGCACCTGAATGCAAACCGCCTGTAGTTTTCATATAGGTGCGCATCTTCCTATAAGAAGTTGTAGATGCATATGTAGATTGCAGGTAATTTATATTCAGGTGCACAGGTGTTTTGCTACCACAGGTGTTGATAATGATATTGCATTGATAATGCAATATAAGAATGAAGATGGCCCTATGTGCAGCTGCATTTGCTGCAATACATATGATTTGGGTTCAGGTGGGACCTGGAATCTACACTGAACTTTGAACACTATACCTTCACTACACTGAACTTTGCTACACTACATACCACTGTAGTAACTGACTAAGCTACAAACGAACTGAATTAAGACTGATCACAACCACCGATCCAATAGCCCCGTGAAAAATAAGATCATAAAAATGCAGACAAAGTAGCCACTCTCTCAGTGTTCGGAGAGCAGATTGCTCTTTACCCATTGGTTGAACTGCTACTTGTGATGCCCAATCAGTATCAGTCTTATAAGCACAGGAACGATTGCGCTAACCAGGTTCTGTCTACAATCACATGTCGCCCCCCCCCCCCTCCCCCCTTTTACCCCTGGAGACCAATTGGGCCAGACTCACTGCAGATCAACAACGTCGGTCTGATACCCAGGTTTGAGAGATGGCTGTCAGAAATGGGTCAGAATCGTGAGACGATTGTCTCTTACCTTATCATCTTATCAACACAAGCAACCTGGCCTAGCACCGGAAGTAGATACAAGTTCTGGTGTGGTCTTGTTGTTGTTGTTGTGTCCAGATCTCTAGAGTTACGGACAGGCCACAGACGCGAAGATAACCTACTAAAAGCACACGTTCGTTCAACTATAGCTCAAATCCTTATGTCATGTGTTTTCCAAAGCAACAACCATTGTGTAACTAGCATATCGCACTGGACCAAACCAAACACCATGACTTCATCCAATTGTGTGGGCAAGCGGTAATATAGTATTCTCTTGTAAGAACATTTGCTTAACTGTAATATCATCACTAAGCGTATGACTACGAATATAACAACATCACACACAAACCATGCCATATTCCAGGTCCTTTCTCTCGCAGTGTATGCTAGGGGTATTTCTGATGCATTCCTTATTATTGTACACAGCCCGTGTTGGCTCATGACATGGTCAGTTGACACTGTCATTGCTATCTGCCCGGAGTTATCAGTCCTGCTGATATACGGCGTCACTCCGGGACAATCAGGTTATCGTACCGACTGACATTCGGCGTCACTGCGGAGCAATCAGGCAGTTAAATATCATTTAGGCTGATATACGGCGTCAC
This sequence comes from Branchiostoma floridae x Branchiostoma belcheri, assembly GCA_019207045.1. Taxonomy (NCBI): domain Eukaryota; kingdom Metazoa; phylum Chordata; class Leptocardii; order Amphioxiformes; family Branchiostomatidae; genus Branchiostoma; species Branchiostoma floridae x Branchiostoma belcheri. Next base: position 8,204,587 of record CM033028.1, read on the forward strand.
CAGGGGGAGACCAGGGGAGGGATGCCTCCCATCACCAACTGTCAGAATCAGGCCATGGATTGAGAAGCTCTCCCGGGAGAGATGGGAGAAGGAAGTGCAGTGTCTGAGGGGTGCTGTCAGGACAGCCGTGTTAAACATCACGTGCGGGTTGGGGAACGGGGGAAGGAGAGCATTGTTATATGGGGGTATGCGAACGAACGATGCAATGAGTAGAGTTAAAATGGCACATACTGCTGTCTTTTATTAGCACTCAGTATTTGCGAAAGACTATGGCGGTTGAACACACACCTGTACCACTGGACTTACCTCCCGGTGTAGTGATTTTACCAAGTTGTGTGGCCCAAGGGCCAATGGATCGGAGATGGGCGCCGCCCTATGAACCACCTGGCGCGGGAATGGCTTTGATAACTAACTAACTAACCAATGCTAGAAGCCATTCCAATGTTGCTTTGAAATTTCATGTTGTGTTTCTTGTACACAGTTCATAACAAAAACGAAATCATGTTCTTACTTGTATACATTACGAGTATATTTTGCAATACAGTCATAATGAACTTTACTGATAGCCACTTCGTAAACCATCATCAGTCATGACCACAAACGGTTCTCCCCTAACTTGTCAAGCTCATCTTAAGGAAAGGAGGTTAAGGGAGTGTGTTAAGTGTCAGGGCGTTTTAAGGGAGAATGTTAAGTATCAGACCTTATCGGGCCCGGACCACTCTGGCAGGAAGAACAGATCAATTTTCGCACCTGGAGAATAAGATCGTTAAATGACCAGTCCAGTTTCTTTCCTCCGTCCCAATGGAGTGGCCACTAAAATGTCGTTTTTTAAAGTTTGTCGACTAGACTGCGGCCAATACTGGTCAACGTGAATCAATATGTAGTGGTGTTCCTACGTTGTTATCCGTGAAAACGGGGGTATTGTTTTCAGTCTGTACGTTTGTTTGTCTCAGTGTGTGTCCACAATTGTTTTAGTGTTGTAGAATGGCAGGATGTTAGGCAGAATATGAAGTAACTGTCAGGATAGGAAGGTTGGTTTAAACTTGGTCCGATCCGGCGTGTCCAATGTCGGCCCCACAGTCTGGCAAAAACAATTCATTGACAGACGTAATGAGAAAAAACACAATAAATTCAACAAAACAAAGAAATCACAAAAAATCGTAATGTATGCGATCTTTGGTATTCTTGTTCTGTATAGTGTGTTTTATTGCACTACGATCTACATTATAACTTGCATCTTTAGCTTGTTGTTGTCGTCCTTGTTTTGTGGTCTTGGTTGCGTCCACATTGCGTCGATTTTCCTCTGATATTTGCTATTTTAAAAACAGATATTTTTGTGATGTATAACTGCTGGAGTCCTCTTGATACAAGGCAACTCTTCCTTCAAATATGATGACTCAAGAATTTGTATTAATAGATACAAATCTGCAAAAAGTATTGAAAGGAAAAACAATATTCAATGTTACATTTTAATGTCATTTTTAGGGATACTTTCACCACGGTTTTTCTTTCTCTTGTTTTCAATATGTATCAGGGGAAGTCGCAACAAGATTGGAAAACACATAGAACACATTTCATAAAGCACTTGAACTTTAAGTCTTGGAGGTTTCTAGATCAAGGAGAGTTAAATCAAAAGAGTAGTTCTCGAAAGAAAACTGGCCTTCAACCTAACGGCGTTCTGATGGTACATTGTTACCTTATATATATGTAATGTATGTTTGCTTGTGGCTGAGCAGCATAACTCAAGGCGCTAAGAATTGATTATCATAAAATTTGGTATATGGTTATAGTCTTGTCCTATCGACGAAATGATCATATTTTGAGCACTGAAGCAAAACTTCCTATTTTGATATCTCGCGTTCTGGACTAGCTATAGTCACAATTTTGAAAGTGTAGATAACCCTAGCAGCTTGTTTTGGTAATGCAGAAACCAGCCTTTTGTGCGTTTGTGTGTGCGTTTGTCAGAAATGACAGGTGTTCTCAGCTGTCGTCACTTCTAACATCCCCCTGCTTAATTACTCATTGTCAGATCCCGGGGGAGGGGAGGGTGCTGAGAGGCGCGCAGCGAGTGTCATCCTGACTCCCGTTGACAGATCGCTTAACGAATTTAATATATAAAGAACGAAGATTTCTTTCTTATTGTGTGTTTTGTTGTCTTTTAAATCATACATTCACATCTTGCATCATATTCCGATTATAGAATCAAGGGTTACGCAAATCAGCTGTACGGTCGCTCAACAGCAATCGCCGTTTAGTGGAAGCGTACGATGTGTAAAGATTCGGAAAAGTCATTAGATCCCTTTACTTTACTTCAGTCCGCTCAAGATTTTTTGAAAGCTGGCTCTGGATGACGATTGACAGAAGAAAGGTACCCGAACAAAACAGAACACACGCATTGTTCACCTGACACAGAAACACAGAATTTTAAAACAGTCGTCTTGAGACATGTTTGCAATGGCAGACGACCGCATTGTACCCATCCCAGAGGACCTGACATGTCAGCGGGCGCAGGAAGCCCTGGGAACGTGCTATCACCTGGGTTACACCTGGGCCCCGTCAGCTGCCCTGGGAACGTGCAGTCCATCACCATCACCTCCGTCCTGTCAGCCTCCTCAGGAAGAACGTTTTCATCAGCTGATTGTAGTGGCTGCAGCCTCGTTCCGCTCCCTACTGGAGTACAAGGCCGTTACATGTCCATAGTCGTGCAGCCGGGTACAACACACGAGAGCTGGGAGATCTGAAACTTTTTCTACACACCACAACACATGTAGTACGAACTTAAGACCATCATCAGCTTTCGCTACAATAAACACTGCCGGTGATCCTGCTCAAACGTTTAAATATAGCTCCCAAAACAGGTACGTACTCGCAGTTAGTTGTGGTGTCTTCTTGAATACAAGCAGCTGTCCCTATCCTCAGAAAAAGCGCCTTTACAACACAGGTTGTACATTGGCAGATTTGTATTATCGTGATGATTATAGTTGATGGTTCCTTTAAAAAGAAGTATCGAATAGTGCGGTATTATAATCCGGCTTGAAGTCTAAAAGCTTCAAAACATCTTCTGCAGTGTGACTCCTACCCGGCTGAAACAACTCTACTCTACTCTATGCTACTCTACAGCGTGCATTCTACCAATGTACGCAACCTCCTAAGGCTACGGTTCTTCGCTTTAAGTGTGACATCTAAACCGTTTTCTTTTACCAAAATTGAAACGCATGCACCGGTTGACCATAATTAACACTACCATGGAACATGAGGTGATCCCTGTTTGTTTAGGTCTAGCCCCTCTACCCTACCCCATCCACCAGGTCGTCTGGCTCGACTGGCAGGTCCACATTTGAAAAACAGCCAGGTGGAATGCGCGAAATGCACCGCCTTCCATTTTGCCCCATTAATCTTTAAGGAGGGACATTCCGTGAGAGGAGATCTTGTTAACTTAATTGTGACATTATCCGTCCGGCTACTACAATCTGTCTCCCCGTCAGCAGTGATTCACGTACCCGGGCTGGAGAGACAGGGTCTTAGAACCGGCCAATCAGCCGCCTGGCGTCTCCAGAAAAGTCCCCTGTCTTTCGTCTCCTTGCAAGACGATGTTTATTTTCTCACAACATTTCTTAAAAGTGGAGCTGAATTGAAACGTGATCCACTTTGACGCCATAATCTTTCTTAGCCTCAGTTCCAATTTATTGGCAAGTGTTGTTTTTTGTTAAAGCGCGGGTTGAAATCTTTTGGAAGGATGTCAAGGGGCAAAGACTCGTATGAAAGTTATATAGCTCTAAGGATGCCCTCTCGGCATTCTTTGTCTACAACAACTTTATCGTGCACTCCAAGCAGATGTGGGGTTCTGGCTTGGTTATGGCGTATTTTAGCGCTTTTCTACTTTGTCCGCTTTTCTTTCTTGCTGGCGGACATGAAAAATCCTGACAAACAAAAAGCGCCTATTGATAAACAGATATTAGAAATAAGCCGGAGTGTAACCTCTGCTTGGAGGGCATTTCATCGCATCACCTGGCTTTAGAAATAAAAAAGCATAGTAGAATGCAGTTTGATTCTGTAGGTGCACTCTAAAACATTAGCATTGTTTCGTTACCAAATGGACTAAAAGCGTACAAAACACGCAGCCTTCGTGTCGTGTCTGTCGTCCGCTGTCGGAGAACCCTGTTTGTTTTTCGTGACCTTCCCTGAAAGCCGAGTATCAGCAATTGTACCAAATTGACGAGGCCTTCCAAAACTGACAGCTTCCCTCCATACCTATACTCTTGTTTTTCTTTCCCTCGCAAGCCGGGGCCACTAATGAAATAAACAACACGCCGGTGACACGAACTTCGGTGGGGATAGTGACACCTCTGGCGTTGTTTCCTCCTGGTTAGAGCTCTCTCTCCGCGCCAGCTCTGCCACATCAAGTCATCTACAGCTCAGATGGGGCTTTTACTAGCTTAGACACACGGACAGAGGGAATCCATATGGCGGGGCTGTCTCCTGGGCTTTGTTCGGCTCCCCAGCGGCAGGGACGCGGGCTGGGAAGTGTTCTCGGCGGGTCTCGGGCGTGTGTCTGGCCTAACATGGTGCCCTGACTAGGCTAAGTGAAGTCCCTGGCGCCAACTTGATCTTTCCTGGTCTCAGGAATACGACAGAGGTTGCCAATTCCATTACACCATTGGCGAGGCATGGGGAAGAGCACTTATATGACGTAGTTTTGCGGCTTTTCAGGTTTTTCTTGTCCTAATGGTAAAAAAGAAACAAATTCGAGGGGTCAAATAGTTCTAATTGGTAAGGGATTTTACTTTCCTGTTTTCGTATAAAAGATATGTCAATCATGTCAATGTGACGCGTTTTAAAGATGCTGTAAAGACATTTTAAGTTGCAAATATGTGCCTTCAGGCATAACCTGGTAGTGGCGCACACTAGCAAGCCACCATATTTGCATTAGCACACATAATGATACGTTTTCTATTCCGCTTAATCGGTAAAGTGCCTTTGGGTGTCAGTAACACATCAGTCTTGTACAATACATGTACGTATAAGCTGCCAGATTGCTAAGTTTAAGCCTTAGTTTGAGCCTCTCACACAGGGATCACAGGGATGGACTCCCACTCTTTTTCGATAAGTGTGGTGGGTTCTTTAACGTGCTCGAGGTGTGGCTCTCCTCAATCACTTTCGGCTCTGCGTCCCACCCCAGAGTAACCGAAGCTAGGTACTCATTTCTACCTCAGTCGAGTGACGAACTGGGTGTGCCTTCCCCAAAGGCATCACAGTGGGGCCTGCATACTTACTTTAATACTTCGACGGAGATCCCATTAGACATTATGAGACAACGAAATTAAAACACCGAGGACTCATTTACCTGAACGTTAATTCTATCATTTTTTTCCCGCTGGTGTTTCTAGAATGTTTTAAACATTCCTACCTTGAATCTACCTGCTTTTCACTTCGATGCACAGTCCTATCACATAGCATATTATAACAAGTTGACACAAGGAAAAGATGGAAAGAGGGAAAGAAAAAAAGAGAAAATTAGTTCGGCGACCTCATACCTCCATGAAATATTTAGAGCTTTCGTAAATTTTCTGCAAATGACTTATACATTTATATGATTTATGCTTGGTAATGTTCATCATTGACTAACATACGAGGGGTGATCAATATGTTCTCGGCCTAACCCAGAAATAATAAGCACAACTCAAATTTTGAGGCACAACTTTATAGTATGAAGTCTTTTATCAATATCCTCCAAATTACAAATCATTGGAGTCATTACTTTCCAGGCATTCGTTTTATGCAAATTAGAAGGTAAGTGGCGAGAAAAAAGTGGTGTGAATTGTGATCAGACATGTGTGGGTCGAGTTCCCCATGCCGTAAATTAACAAAAGACATTGTCAAAATGTTTGATAATGATTCTCCTCCTATTTCAAGCAAAAAAAAAAATGGGTGTCTGACTTCCAGCAGCGCAAGATGACCCGCCACATCAGGTCAGGTCAATTGTCCACGTTTTTGTCCTTCTCCCTTACCTAACATTACTGGGTGTCGCCTGCAAAGTAATGATCACAATAATTTGAATTTTGGTACAGATTTATATAAGACGTTATACTTGACATCTATGCTTCGAAATCTGAGCTGTGCTTGTTATTTCTCCGCAAAACCGAGGACTTATTGATAAACCCACGTACTTGTATAAAATCTTATATAAATGTGTACCAAAATTCAAATTATTGTGATCATTACGTTGCAGGCGACACCCAGTAACGTTAGGTAAGGGATAACGAAAAAAAAGTGGACAATTGATCTGAAACCTGAGGTGTGCGGGTCAAATTGTCTGATCATACTTCACCCTTCTTTTTCTCGCCACTTACCTTCTAATTTGCATAAAACGAATGCCTGGAAAGTAATGACTCCAATGATTTGTAATTTGGAGGATATTGATAAAAGGCTTCATACTATAAAGTTGAGCCTCAAAATTTGAGTTGTGCTTATTATTTCTGAGTTAGGCCGAGAACTTATTGATCACCCCTCGTACACATGTCTCAGGTTTAGGATTCCCATCACAAATCATGTAACAACAGTCCATTCGTAGACTTGTAAAAATGTCGAAGCCTCTAGTTTGTATGTCTATGATCCATATGTTAAACTATAAACTATTCTGTTTTCTATGTATAGGATGCTGATATTCTAGTGATTTGTTCCGCGACTTTGGATGATGCTGTTGCACTCTTATCCGAGGACAGACAGCACATTTTTACCTCCTTGCCCAAATCAACAAAATTCGTTGTTCCTTTCTTAGTCATCCTCTTTAAAAGATTTTACCAAAAACAGTTTCAGAACAAGCTGCTAGATGGCCCATACATATGTCACTCCTTCTTGGACAGAAGAATCTAGAACTTAGAATCGTGACCATATCATGCCGAAAACGTGGGATGTCAAACCCGGAAGAAATTCCGCTGCAGTATCAGGGAAAGCCGCCAGGAGGCTTGGAATTATAGCCATTTGAAGTTTTTGTCCTGACGCACCAAACTTATGAAACCAATCCATCTTGCCGTTCATGGGTTATGTTGGTGACCAACAGACTCGCACACACACAAACGCTGCCTGAAATGTAACCTCCATTTTTTCACAGAGGTAAAAGGGGCAGGCTATTGCGTGTATTCCTCTTATTTAGTGCTACACACCCCATGTGCACCATCTCGTCAAGGTTTGTTGCCTCGGAGTTAGTCTCATTAAACGCGTGACGAGCTTCTGTTTCTGTCATCTTCCCACCACGTTTAGTCGTCTCCCTGCATTGTTGCCACATCTTCCCCCACAGCACACATGAAAACTGGACAGTGCCATTCCTTTTCTCTTCTGTTTGTTTCTACTTGAAGCGAACAAAGACTGCCGCTGGGGTTCGGACAAGACATAAACGAACCAAGAGAGTCTCCGCCTGATTCCCACATGTTGGGGAAACTCTTTAGAAGTCACGGCTTATTGGTCTTCACAAATTTCTGTTCTGCCAAGACAGTATTTTTCTGTTTGCAAAGAAATGTGTACAGCCAAGGTTTCCTAACGAGCATGGCGTGGTACAAGCAGGTGGGGTGAGAGTTATGCCAATATTGTAAGGACATCACAAAGAAACGGGTTTACGGGTTCTTGACCTTTGACCCTTTCGGTGTAAAGTGGAAGAGTTTCAGAAATGACTTGTCCTGTGCGTAAAGGATAACTCGTGCCGCTTCTGTGCTGTTGAGGGATACATTTGGTTAAAAGGACTCTAGAGTATGGACAGACTTGACGTGCAGCAGCTAACAGGTGTTGGGTGGATGTGTAAGACGTAGAACCCTCTTTGCTTTGGATTGGTTGTGGGGAGGGATGGTAGATGTATAGATAAATTGAAATAGTTCGAAACGGGGCGGAACTCCCTTCCACAGCAAACTCTCTTCCTCGGTAAACTCCCTTTCCCGGCACAAGAGAACCTAGCCAACGACCCCCCCCCCCCCCCCAAAAAAAAACAGCCCGTTCGAAGACTGCAACGGAGGCTACCATCTACGGAGGTCAGCAAAATGTCTTTTCTTTCCGAAATCAAGCAAAAATCAATGCGTTGATGTCATCCATAGAATGTACTTCCTGTGGCCGTACCAACAAACACACACAGTAAGTGAGTAAGCCTATCCCTTACATAATGATTCCCATATATTGGTACTTGTACTATAATCCACTCCAGTTCATATCCATATCCCGACTGCCCTATCATCCCTGGCAGGTAGCCCGGGCCGCACAGGCAGACCATTGTCCCGATAATCGTGCTAATTTGTTCCCCGCCTACAACACCGCCCCACCTTCTCCTCACATACTATTGGTACCGGTACTCTCCAAGCAGAGGTTAGGCTCTGGCTCTTTTTGGACGATTTATGCCTTTTTATCGGGATTTCTACTATGTACCATTTCTATGTAGGAATAAAGAAAACTGAACGAAATAGAAAGCCCAATAAAAACGCCTAGAAAAACCGCAAACAGCGGTATCCTACCCTCTTCTTGGAGAGTACACTATTGCCTTTTGCATTGGTATGTTGGGCAAAGAGAATCGTACCATGATTCAGCGACACAATCATCTCCAAGTAGATACTAGGGTGAAATATCGCAAGCCCGCGGCTATTGACAGGATATTTAGCACTATTGACAGAATGTTCCTTGATGATTTTGTGAATAACACCTCATGATCAACCTGTCAACCCTAATACAAACACTGAGGATGAACATCTAAATTGGTGTAATAAAAGAAAAAAGAATGTCCTGATACATTTTAGTGCTATATTGATAGGATCCTGTCAATAGCCACACTGTTTATGAATTTTGTCCCAAATTATTGACAAACTTAGTTTGTTGTAGTTTATTGGTCGAATTCAGATACACTGGAAATTTGATTATCTAAGCATTTCAAAAGTATATACTTTCCTCTAATCTAAGCGGGTTATCAAAGTTTGAGCAAATCAAGCACACAACATGCGTAACGCGTGGGCTGCTATAATTCATGAAGGACTAATAAAAACTATATCAGGTTCGCCTGAATATATTTGACCATCATCTCATGATGTTGTTTCAGCTATGCTTACAACACATTTCGACATTCCAGTAAGGACCGAACATCCGTTAGGGTCAAGAAGCCAGACAGGATAAAAAGGTATACCGGTATCTAATGCTGTTTATTGCTGTTACTGATACATGTAAAACTGTCCGCGTGCTGTAACCGTAGTCTTAATGTACAGCGTAGAGTGACCATAAATCTAAGCATAGCAGGCTTTACACCTTTTTCAAACTGCTGTACTAGACACTGTAGTCTACTTCTCTCGTAGACGACAGCTTTTATGAGTGTAAAGAGAAGTGAAGTGTATCATAGCCTCCAAGGCTGAAGTAGACTATAGTAGACGTCACTTCATTTCTATTTACACTCACAAAGCTGTAGTCTACTATGAGTGGACTACGATGACTGGTACGACAGTTTGAAAACATTCGTAAAGCGTACTAATGGAATGTGGCAACGTTATATGTACATGATAGACAGTACAGCAATTACAATATTCTTCATTACTGTCTTAGACCTGAACTTTGCAAAGTGTTTGAGACATTAATGATACCCTTTCAATAATTTAGTAATTGCAAATGACCAATTGTAAAACTAGAGCAACATTACCCAAGACAAATGGAGTGAAACTTCATGTACTTATGTTATGTCCCGAAAACAATTCCTGTAACGTTATATCTAAGCCAACATATTCATACTTCAATGAAAAAACGAAATAATAAAATAACTTACGTAGCACTAGTATCCGGGGTAGTAGAGACATACAACACCTCATTATGTCTTCTCTTCTACCAAATATTGTGTAGCTTAGAATCTACGTGTAAATTGTGATAGATCAATGAACTTAGTCATTGATCCTATACAACACATTGTACCTGTTAAAGTTGTTGTGCAATAAACTTTTACTTGACTTGACTGATTAGTAAGATGTGTATTCAACTTGCATGGACTGGATTGGTGGACAGTTTTGAAGAAAGCAATTATGGGGAGATCAGTAGTTAAAGTAGCATTGGATTGGTCGTGTCGAAAGAGTGGCCGTATGGGGCAGTGAAAGAAGTACACCAAAGACTTAAGACTTGACTGTACGGTACAGTCAGTATCTTAAGTCTTTGTAGTAGTTGATACCGTAACTTTATATTCATTTACCTCCGCGGTGATCATATTTCGCGGTAGAAGGAAAAGGGAGGTTTTCGTGGTGTTTTAAGTTCGCTGTAGTATCATAGTCAGACAAGGGAATGGATACACATAGTGAGGTGTTGTGAATGTGCAGTGAAGAGGTAACCGCGAAAACCGCGACAATAAAACGCGAAAATCGAAAGTTAATGATTTATCTGGCAGTGAGCACCTGCCAGTACCACTATCCCTCAGGAAGTATAAAAAAAATGACTGTAACGATAGTTACTTTCCAATTGCCCATGTAGGTGTGTCTTTGTCCGATATAATTTCTGATTGAAAAAACATACAAGTTACAATACAAATATCAGTGCAGTCATAATACGGCTACACCCCAGAAACAACCACTACACCACTCGGATTCCTTCCAGAACAGCTGAAGAGGGTGACAACTAAATACAAACGTGACCTTTCTCATACTTTACTAATAGGCTGGGGAATTCCGATACCTTTTAATTCACGGTGAGAACATCCCTTATCAACCCCATAACTAGTTATGAGACGCTGTAGGAGACACCTCGTCCGCGGGGACCTCACAAGAAGATTTCTGCTGTGTGTCTAAATAATCCATAATCAGCTGACTAATTTGTTCTCCGCCTCGCCGTGACCGCGGAAGCCGTGGCCCGGGGCTATCCGCGGGAGCGGGAGGCAGCCAACCTTGGAGCAGCGCCGCCTGTTCGGAGGGGGCTGGCGGTCATGCAGACAAAACAACAATACGGGCGAACTTGGAGCCAAACTCGGGGTATAGCGCTGTACTTGACAAAGGGAAGAACAAACGGGTTTAGATATTATAACATATTACAAATTTGGCAGTGACTTATGGCGCGGCAATATTTGTCGTAGGTCGTCGTTCGATTTTGATGTCGTAGAAATTTCATGTGCAGAACCAGCCGCCGACAAGGATTTAAGACAGTCTTTTCCGTAACTTATGTACGACATATGCCTACGACTATACCAAAAATGCCTTCAATCTACGATCGTACGACGTTCGTACGACGAAAGTGACAGTTTCGTCGACGCAACGCACAAATTTATGTTTTCCGGACTGGGAACTAATAAATCAATGGAGTTAAGTAACAACAAAGTTGTGTTTCTTGATCACAGAATGAACCACAACACCACACGCCATTGGTAGTGGTAGTATGGTGGATAATAACGAAGAAGGAGGTTAATCTTGATGAAGGCTTTGTACCAATGTACATATAACTGCGTTGTGGTGAAACAAACAGTTTAATTATTGAATCAAGAGACGCCGCAATGGCAGCCAAAGATATAGCTTCAATTTCTTATCTTGACTGTCCATTAGCAGTAGTCCTGTAAGTCTCGTTCTGTATCGCGAGAGTTTTGTCACACCCCAACGGTCAGCACTAAGCCAGTGGCTTGTTGCTAGGCAACAGCATTCAAGCAAAACTCAATAAAGAAACCGCGACCAAACAGAACAAAGTAAAATCGAAGTCAATGAAGCCTCTTGTGGTGCAAAATCATCTTTAAGGCGTCGATTTAAGGTTTGGCTGAAGTAAACGTTAACAGGTGCAAAATGATCTCGCTTCCCGTTACTTAAGAACATACTGTCGCGTGCGCTTATCTGTCCGTCAAGGTCATACGCAAATGGCATTCATGGCGTCAAGTCTCCATGGCGTAAGTGACATCGTAATCAAACACTTGTCATATAGCTGGATCCCTTTAAAACCCGTTAAGATATTCTTGACAAAAGGAAACAAGCAAATTCACTGCTTGAGTTGTCAGCAAAGCTTCTGGTGATGGGTGCATCGCCGCGTACAATAGGTGTGCTAAGCCGCGCTGTGAGGGCCAAGTCCACGCTACCCTCTCGGTCCATCCTACACGCTTTCAGCGGCGGGCAAAGACAACAGCACGCGGATTACCCTTCCGCTTGCTCCCACCCACCCCGCTCGCACCTGAACAAATCTCGCCCGGGGAAGGCCTGATTCAGCCCTCCTAACCAACTTCCTCTGGGGATTTGGTCCAAGCCGGGAAGATGTACAGTTTTAGAGATCAGGAGAGCCATTATGTCCGGACTGTCCCACGGGTCACGGACCAGGGGAGGGGCGGCCCGGCCGGTTTGTTCTCCCAGAGAACTGTGCTTGTTCTCAAAACAGTCCTCAATACTCTCGCCGTCCCAACAGAGGAAGGAATCGAGATTCCAAATGGCGAAATTCCCACGTGGGAAAGTCCTCAGCATTCTCTTATCTTGTCTCGGAATGTTGAAGACTTCCATGTTTTCCGGACACTTTGCTGACGGTATGTCTCAAGCAGTGGAGACCGCGGACACACTGTTGGAAAGTTACTGATCAACCATTTTGCAGCAAACTGAAATACTAGTACATTTCATTTCGTTTCCAAATACCCACATTATAAAGCTGGAAAAGGGCACTGTGATATAGTCAATACGGTTTCCCCCAGTTTCCACAACCCAGAAAACGTAACAAAACTACTAGTACATATCTACTAAAGTCACAAAACCCACTTATAATTATCATTCAGAAACATCAAAAAGATCTATCAATATAGAATAAACATTTGAAACTATTCCCTTGCCTTGGGAAAACAAAGTTACAAAACATGAAGTATAAAGCAAAGAATATGTTTGCTTTTAAGTCATCGTCTGAGTAACATTTCGTCCCAGGCGCCCAACCCCGTCAGGTGGCAAAGAACATCCTGGGAACCTGGTTATCTTCCCATGATTCCCAGGGTATATTCTCGTTCCCAGGGGAAGCCCATTTGAATTGTGGTCATTCCCAGGACCATCTGACAGGTCTCCGGTTTTCTCAGCATGAAACCATCATCTACAAGTAGTCGGATAAGAGAAGTCAAGCTCGAGCGTTGTTTGAAAAAAATGCTGAAATATGATTAATTCCAGAACCGCTGTAGTAAAAATCAAAATCTACACTCTACCACTACGCTTTGACAGCTTTCTTAATCACACAATTAACCCCAATAGAGGGATTTTGTTGTCTAGATTGATCTGATCGCACATACTTCTAACTGACAAGATGTGGTTTCAGGGCGTGGTCGTGATCACAATCACCAAGTATAGCTAGTAAAGTATAGGTCCGTGGTTTATTGGTTATCATTTAGATATGTTGAAGTTTTCATTTCTTGGGCTTTGTACCATATCGGGAAAATACATGTATGCACTACGTATATGTAACCAGTGAGATCAGACCACAGTAAGTCCAGTTGTTTAACAAATATATGTCGTCTCACCAAAACTATAAATATCTAGATACATGTAGTATAAAAATTCAGCCAGAAGTATCATTCAGCCATGCCGCATACGCTTGGGTGGAGATGTGGCTCTTATTTTCCACCATACACGGGGTCAACGAGTAAAGTTGGCACTGCTCTTCTTCAAAAAGTATGTTTACAACACGCTCGTACAATGGAAACAATACCTGTGGCCCGCGAAGTCAAATGTATAGTCGTCCGACGCTTAAAGTAACGTTATGTCTTGTAAACGGTCGTTGCTATTTGAAACGGCCAATGTCATATCGCAGAATAGCCTGCGTAATTCGACAACGTCAGGCACCAAAGTGCCAAAGTATCTTGACACACCAAAAAAAAAAAAGTTATGATATGCTAGCATGTGACATCGGCCAGTTAGCGATATGGTATCGGCCATTTTAAATGGCGACGACCGGAGTTACGAGGCGGACAGCAAATCTCCGCCATGCTAGGTAATGAACCGGCAAACTGTCAAGCCGGTAAGAAAACTATAATGGTCAAACGGGCGATAAATGGGTTGAGACATGGGTCAGGTGGTAAGGACCATCGCAGGCGTGCCGCCCGGTGGGGGGAACCTGAAGAAATAAACAGCCAGAGAAGCCTTCAACAAACAGCGGGAAAAGGAGATGGTTGAGATTGGTTAAGCGATGTTCCAGTCAAACAGCATCGTTTACTACAAGGATGGGGCTGCCTTTATCAAAGTCATGGACATGGTCACCAACAAAAAACGATATATTCTTGGCCGACACTATTGACAGGATGTTCCTATCAATAAGGCTTTTGGCACTATTGACAAGATGTTCCTGTTGATTATAATAAAGTGAGTTCAGTAAAACATGAACTCCTCTGAACCATTTGTACGGAAAACCATAAAACTTCTCCTATGCTACTATTCTACGTCTGACTCTCGTATATAACGGAAAGTTGCGATCAGTTAAAACTAGAGTGCTAAAAGAATGAATGTTCAAGGATCGGCTTGCTGGGCGATCACCGTCTGAGTCAATGTCCGATTCTTTGATCTGATGTTTAAAACGCTACCCCTGATATTTCGGATAATTTCCCTACTTTCTGTTAATAAGACTTTTCTGTCAAAAGCCGAGTCGATCTTTAATACAATATAAGTTGCATTGTGAGTTATAGCACCAAATGATCGTGATCAAGGCTTGTATGACCAGGGGTGGCGGTGTACAATTTCTGTCAAAGGGGGAGGTTGAGGAGATCTTGTTCGTACCATGTTCATGTCAATCATCACACTTTCCCGCTCTGGTCAAAGGTCAGGTGACTCCCCCAGCATCCCTTGCGAACTTCCGCTATGATGGATGTCAAGTTTAGTGGCCTCATGGGACGGTTCACTTATTTCAGTTGAGAAAAATACATGTATATCTATCTATGGCTGTTCCACCTCCATTGTGAGCTGAGGGTCTTCATAAGCCAAGTGCTCGTGTCTAGCTCTCTTCAAATAATTTTAATAATAAGGATTGGCAAAATATGTATCATAAATTGATTTACGATTTATATTTTGAAGCACACATACATGTACTTTTTTGATGAAATTTTAAATAACTTTTCACTGTTTTACTTTAGTACTTACATGAAGAGGGAAACAATACTGCAGAGAAACAGAGGGCTATGAAATCAAACTGCACTGCACAACTGTGTTCAGCGTTGTTGAGGAATGATAGGAAAAGAGAGTCGATGACATAATCATCTTATATGAATAAAGAAATATGGCTGTAACATCAATCATGGCTAAATGCCGGGCTTAGCTCTCATCACATGTTGCTTGCGTCAGAGGAGGCATGATAATAGGTCAACTGTCAAGGGCAACATTTACTTGAAAAATATTTTTCCGGAAAATCTTGAGACTTCTATTCTAAATCTCGTATATGATGGAAAGTTACGATCAGTTGATCTTCCCAATCTTGAAAACCAATCGTGTAGCTTGTTTTATCGCGTCTAAGTTAAGTTAAGTGACCTGGCAGGTAGCCCCCCGAGACCGTTCATTTCTTCCCTGACAGGCCCACCCAAGTACCGAGGCTGCCCCGGGCCGCTCCGGTAACACAACAACCAACGGGGATCCTTGCGAAGATTTCCTTTTCTTGGTTTACTATGTCGTAATCATGCCTTATTACACGATCGGAAAATAGGCTTGAGCTTGAAGCTTTTGCATATTTGTAGCCTCTACCAGGCTCCACGGAACGTTGGTCAAATATCAAATATAGTACAAATTGAACAAATAGGGGGAATAGTGGGCTTTGTACCGACTTGTCGACTCCTCTGGCCGGTCGACTAACGATCCGCGGAGCCTGGTAGAGGCTAGCTATAGCAAATTCGGACAACTCTGATTTCGTGTCAGCAAATTGGCGGAAATGTGCCAGTCGTGTTGTTGGTATGATAGAAGATTACAATTGACAGGAATTGCAAACGACTTTTACACCATGTAAATATCAAACGGGACGTTTTCTTGGTTTGTACAAGACGCAGGTAACTATTACCTGTTTTATTTGATTTTAGTAATGAAACAACGTACTGTCAATAAAAGACTAAACTTGTCCGAACATTTGAGAAAGGGGGCAGGTATCTCCAAGTGACAAGGTAATATTCCAAGTGTCTACATTTTTTTAGTATAAATTACTGGCCCTATAAGATGGCCTTACAAGTGGCAGTCGTGTTAGAAGAATTGTTCATCCGTGACAGTTGACGTCAAGGCGTAGCAACAGTAGCTCATCCCAAGTGATCTGGTTAGCTCATCCAACAATCGTTTTGGCACAAAACCACCATCACGGGATGTCTAGAATCCTGTAAAAGCACGTCCACTGTTGTTTGGAGACGTTTCTTCAGTCCGTACAAATTGACATGAACGAAAATAACGGAGCTAGGGGACCTTGGGCCGTGCGCTTAACGGCGTTTTCTTTTCAACCAATCGTGGAAAAGCACACAGAATTGGAGTGCTATGATCGAAAACGAATATATCATAGGTACAGGTTCTGTTTATTTTTCGCATCGAGAGAGACTCTAAAAATGAACGCGGTCAAAGTTCAGTCCATCACAGCTTTCCGTGCGTCTGAATCGTCTGTGTGTCACTAAAGCTGTAAAAACATGACAGAAAAGTTTGAATAATGTTTATCGTTCTTGAAACTTTGCAAAGTTCAAGTGGTGGGAACGTACTACATGTACATTCATTTGATGTAAACTGTCTAGCGTTTCAGCGGCTATGGTTGTGGTATGTCAACATCAAGCATCTTCCTCACCGTGTATCATGTATCGTGAATGTTCTGTATAGAAACATGTACCGTAGTATATCAAATGTATGTGCAGTCCATCTGAGAGAGGGGATATTCTCCAAGCAGAGATTTCAGTCGGGGTCAACAGTAGAATTCCCGGCCACTAATACCCCCTTGACTGAACCTCTGCTTGCAGAATATAGAGGGGGGTAAAGAGAGAGAGAATTAGAGATGGAGAGTGTGAGAGAGAGAGGAGAAAAGAGTAAGAGTGAGGGAGAGAGAGAAGGAGAGAGGGAAAAAGAGGGTGCAGGAGGGAAAGTAAGAGAGATTGAGAAAGGAAGTGAGGGGAGAGGGGAAGGAAGGAGAGGAAGAGGGTAGAAAGTAGCTTTTAGTCAGTACCTTTCGCATAGTACCTTTGGGTGCTGAAATAGAGGTCCTCTTCCACTACGGTCATGAGACGAACGCCATCACTTTTACATAATGAGTCATGCTACCTGAGCTTAGCGTACATAGCATAGCTATAAAGCAATACCTTGTAGCTAGACTTTGAGACCTCTCTAAAGCTAGAATTCTAAACTTATTACATAGTGCCTCTCTAAAGATGTTGTTTTTAGCTTACATGATACCTTTAGCTCTATAGAGGTAGAGTTCGTACTTATCGTGGTACCTCTCAAAGATAAAGTTTCTGGCTTACACGGTACCTCTTGCTCTCCAGAAGTAGAGTTCGTAGTTTACATGGTACCTCTCTTAAGATAAAGTTCGTAGCTTCCATGGTACCTCTCTGAAGTTAGAATTCGTAGCTAATTACATGGTACCGTTCGATAAAAGCTAGCGCTGGTAGCTTAACAGCCAGTCAGCCGGTCCGGCAGGTGTTCTCTCCCGAGGATCGGGCAGGGATGACCCCTCGCCCCAACCAGTTCCGGGTCAACAATGGTGCGCCTGCTTCAAACCTCCCTAAAGTATATGAAACAAAAATAAGCATATATAATATGCCATGAGGTAACTGTCGCGCATATATCATTTTACCAACCGCCCGGTCTAGCGCACATCTATTTTAAACAGTTGCTTGTTTGAAGAAGAAACGATTGATTCTTAATCGCATTGTAACATATTTGTCAAGTGTTTTACGCAGTCAACATCATGTACAACAATGCGGAAACGTGCTCACATTCCTTAAGAAAGTGGGTGCATACTAAGGGCATTGAAAGCTTACATCTTAATTCTTAACCCTACATACAATGACACCATTTGAGTCCACTTTTGAGGAAATGAGACTTCGGTTAAATTTAGGCGTATTTTCGGCGACATTATTTCTTCAGTATTTCCAGTCATATCAACGGGTATACTAATAACGAAAACTCACTAATTGGGAATAAAGCTTCATTTAACTGTACTGAAGTCTCTTTTTTTCACCAGTCTCGGAAGAACTATTACATACATGTGTGTCTAACTTGAAAATGTATCATGATCGACAAAGTTTCATATAATCAACAAATCTGCTTGAAATCTCTCCCTAGCGTCGAAATCTTAGAACAAGGGAAGTACGAAATTAAAGATATGTTCATTCGACTTCGAGGCCCAAGCTCGTTGTTGTCTACAGTCACTTAGTCACTAGACACAGATTTTTTTACCCAAGGCAAGCAGCAGACGTTTTCAAAGATACGCATAACTTTTCTGAGATGTTACTGTATGTGGAGACATTGTGCCAAGACACACTGCCCTCTTTCTTGCTCTAAGTGGGCAGCAGCATCAGTCTAACCTCGGATCATCATTGCTGAGCTCTACAGGCCTATAGATGAGACTCGAACCCGTGGCTATTCTTCCCACCTGTTGATCTTCGTGAGTCAGAAAACAGTCTATAAATTTTGCAGCGTCCCGACGGAGCACAAGTACCTAGGAGTTGGTGATGCTGTAACACAACATGAAAATACGCTATATTCAAGAGAAATAAACATGTGAACGTAGAGAAGTGGTGCGGAGGCATTAATTGTGGTACTGAAGACAGCAGCACGTGCTGGATCTGCGCGGGGCCGTGCTGGGTCATGACACCGGCGTGTGGCGTGTGGCTGGGCGGGGGGACCCTGGCGATGACCCGCGGCTGAGGCCGGGAAGAGGTCGGTCTCGAGGACTCGCGCACATGTGCGAGCAACCTGCGGTGGTTGTAGTCGATTCCGAAAGGAAAATAGCGGAGAAATGTCACCACTTCCTAAAATGTAGGGATACCTGGGGATGGATAGCTTCTCGGGGCCAGAGGCTCACGGGAACAGTGCCAAAGGTTGGCGGGCCACCCAAGGCGAGGGGATAGCACATGTGGCACCTGGGAACACGCAGGGCATAGCCTCGGACCCCGAGACTACCTTACCTTAAGTTTTTTTTTTAATACATGGGTTTAATGAAGAAAGTATTTCTCACAAAACATGGAAACAGCGAACAATAATGCGCAGTCTTAGAGCTGCGTTGAGGCAAAACAAGCGTCCGCGTGCAGTTTGTGAGAAAGATTCTGAGTTTGGAAAGAAGGGGTTGCTGTAAAATTCAACGGTGTCACTGTCACCGCTTTTATGAAGTCCGCAACGATGCCTAGAGACCAGGCTATCTTCACATCTGCTAATGTGGCTGCCCAAAAGGTACAGTCCGGTAAACATCAACGTGGGACGGGCAGGAGAGAAAACAACCTGCGTTATTTCGATCGAACAGGGAAGGGACCACATGTAACACAGGGGATGTTTGGCAAGACCGCTTTCTTTTCTTCAATGGCGAAATGGTCTGCGTTAGGCTATTAAACGTCACATTTCCACAAAGGGGCCCGGCCGGGCACTTTTGGAGAACGAAAAGTACGATATAAAGGACAACAAAAACACAAAAAAGGACCAAAAATAATTCAACAGCATGCCTTGTGCCTGTTTAATCATTGCCATAAACTTTGATTTTACGTTTCCGCAAACAGCCCGGCCGGGCCCCGGGTAGGAAATGTGACGTAGGCCTTAGGTGGCGCTTTTGGCACAATCTTTATTTCATTATTAGACACCATACAGGTGATTTCTTATGTACCGCTTTTGGGCTTTAACATTCTGTGGGCTTTTGCGTTGCCAGTCAGGTAGGATAAGTTTGTATTTGATAAATTTTAGGTCACTAGAGGCTATAACTAGAGGCCAGATGAAAGATTTGTCGGTGGTCAAAATTTTGTCTTCAATACATCACACGGACGAAGGTACTACTACTAGTACATCTACAGCGAACTCTAGCGACCTCTGATTAAACTACTTCTATGTGACAAGGCCTATCGTAAAGTTTGTATGTTTCTTTAATCGCGTGGATTCAACGATAAGCTCCATATGTATTTCTGTAAAATTCGCGTACATACTTATATCGATCCGTAGGTTTGCCAACGAATATACGAATTCCTTTCAGATGTATGTCTTAACTGTGGAAATTCTAGCTTGGCCGAAACAATTACTTCCATGGCATTTGCAAGGTGCAAAAATGGCCTAAAATGTCTTCTGAATTGCATTGCCGATCATGGAACACGGTCAGCTATGGTGTAGCACTGCCGCCTAGCGATGTATTCAATCATGCACGCAAATAAAAATTCTAAGTAATAAAGTCATAAAAAAGAGCGAAAGCTATCAAAGTACAGACTCTTCATGGCTCAACTCGACATTTAACATATACAATGTATATGTATCTGGTTTGGACTTGTCATATGTGCTAATTACCCGCTAAAACTGATTGTAATAAGTAGTAACAACGGACGCTAAACCCAATGTGGTTTTATCAAGAGTTTTTTTATGAAACCTCCTTGCTAAACTGGATAGAAAGAGAAGGGGCAAAATGATTACAACAATGGCAAACTTGACATAACTAAGACTGTTTTACGCTGAAATATAGCAACTCATCAAATCAGAATGTACATTTTTGTATGTTGCAATGCAATGAGGTTATTTTAAGCTCTTTGATTCGGGCAAGATCGTGGGTAATTATCACACTTGGGGCTCTCCAGGAATACAATAGCCACATGGGCAACTTATTTGAATATGTTAGATTTTTTAAACAAAGGGTTGCCGATGTGTCCTTTGTCACCAGTCTCACTTAAACTAAGAAAAACCTTCATAAAGATAAAGCAAGGAGAAAACCTTCCATAAACGTAACTCGAAAAAAACATTCAATTCGACTTTTACTTTCGAGTTTAATACACATTTCATGAATTGAGCTTTGCATGGATCATGTGTCTCAAATCAAAGGTGTGACGTAAAGTGACATGGTGACAACAAGGACAACAAAGCGTCAACGTTTACGATATCGTTTATTCCTCCAACCAATGACATTATGTAATACATGTATCCTTGTTCAAACACAAAGGAAAACGCTATCTATATCACGACCACAAACAGGAAAAACTTCATAAAACCTATGAGCTTAATTTTCAATTCAGTTTATTGTAAATTCTTGCCCGTGGGCTAATTGCATGTAACATGAGAGATTCAGACAAAGTAAAAACAATATCAAAGGTGTCTACTCTAGTCTAAAACTAGTAAAAGCTGACTCTAGATCCTGGGTTATTGGGTTCGACTCCTTTTTCGAAGACAGTGGAAGACGAAAGATCCCACCTTTTCTATTATAATATGATAGACAAAGAAATGAGCTTTTATCATAATCAAGGAGGTTAAGATTTTTAACCTCCTTGTCATAATATAGAAGCCAATTTACCGAACCGTCGGTGAATCCTTACAAGGAGGTTGATATAGGGAACATCGGTGTTTGCGTTGTCTATTGTTGACCACTGCGCGCCCTTGTTGTAACGTGTCTTCTATGTTTTCAATAACACACTTGCGAATAACCCGCGGGTATGCAAATAAACTTTTCACAGCGATGGTTCGACGGTGTCAATGAACGTCGGTGCTACAAAGGTGCACGTGTCGCCATATCAACATGAATGGCGGTAATTGTTCGTTTGTTGTCTTTTGCGCAGACAGCTTTCCATTTCCAGACGAGGTATCCAAGCGAGCGCATCATGTCTGCTGTCGCCATGCCGATCGCCAAGCCGCAGAAGAAACTGACCTTCGCCGAAGAAGTGAAGGTCATCCAGCTGCCTGACAGGCGGCTCAAAATGCCGCAGGACGAGCTCGAGGCAACCAAGACTTTCGGCTGTTTCTTTTCTCGGCCACGGGTGAGCAGGGGTTACATGGACGGGGCAGCCATCCTCCAACAGCGGGGCGGCAACAAGAAATCCAACGGTAAGACGGAGAGGAAACACGAGAGAAAGATCGCACCAGTACCAGCATCAGGAAAAACAGTGACAGAACGGAACAGGGACACTGATGCTACTCTACAATGCACCGCCGATACAAGAGCCTCAATTTGCCAGAAAGTGAAAGACGCTCCATGTGTCAAGATCGACCCAACAGACAAAGGCACGCGGGCCATCCTAGCAGAAGCAGCGGTAGCTCTGAACGCCCTCAACCGCTGGATGGAAGCTCGTGGTTTAAGTATTTGAATTTTGATAGAACCTCATTGGTTTGTGTGCATAACTCCTGCGTCATTTCACTATACAGTAAATGTGTTATGTGTACTCATTGTATAAGGATGGTGACAGCTGGCCGCTTTGACAATACTTTAATCGCCCAGAGACCCGGAAATGCATACTTTGTTCTAGGACAATGCTGGACTCACCTGGCGCCCTGCAGTGTTCACGAAATGACTCTATTGTTCTCGTATTGTCTTCCTCCGTGGTGTTAATATTGTAAACAGCAACGTCGAACATGCCGTACTGAGTGTATGTAACGAGCGCACGATTGTCATTGTATAATCTCATCGCATATTACTGATCATAATGTACTGTTAAAAGCAGGAGTGACTTTTGATTCCACGTCGATTTTGTCTTCTAAGTATCTGAGCGTACATAATGCCACTATGAATGGTTTTCAACCTCCTAGGAATGGCGGAATAGAATTTGTTATATCGTGTGTTACTGATGAATCTGTGACCTCGAAATTATGGAATGTCTACTCAAACTGGCTCACGGCGCAGTGCCGACCAGACTGTAAGGCCTACGTCACATTTCCAAACCTGGGCCCGCCAGGGCAGCTTTAGGGTACGGAAAGTATGATATGAAATACACCAAAATGTAAAGAGAAAAGCCGTGGACATTATGTGGAGTTTGTGTATATTTTCACGTATACATTTCTATTTTTCGTTTCCACAATCAGCCCGACCGGACCCCGTTTTGGAAATGTGACGTTAGCCTAAGCGATGTCAAACTGCCGCCTAGCGGCGTAGAACAGCCATAAACATAATTTGAAAGCAAAGCAAAGCAAGAGCCTTTACAACTTAACACTTTTTATTACATAATCTAATTACACACGATGTACTTTTTGTTACATAGCACTGTCATGGTTTTATTTATGAATATGAGCACTGTAAATTGGTATGGTGGAGGTTGAATGTTTGTCTGTTTTTGATAGCATTCTCAGAGATCAGCAGAGACAAGCTGGAAACGGATAGATACTAGACTAGCGTTTTTTGAAAGCATATATTTGGTTCAGACGTATAATGCTCGGATTAACTGTACAAACAGAAATAAATCTTTGAGCTAAATTTGATTGATACCCTTTGTTATTCACTTATTGTGTCAATTATAGGAAGAAGAGAGCATGCGGATTGTTTCATTTTCATGCCTAATGTGTTTACTACTAGTACTCATAAAGTTGACTGGTATTAGTGAGAATGGTGAAATATAACTATGGAGGAAAGAAATAAGATGACTATATGTTCAAATTTAGATATTATAAACACTGTAACAAGAACTGAACCGACAAAACATGACACCACAACTAGAAAGACTTACTCTTGAATTCAATAATCAAATACGTCAACATTAAAATGATTAACATACTTAGACATAGTACAGTGTACTAGTATACTGAAGGGCACTACATGAACTTACATCTGGTTAATGGTTACGGTAGCTTCTTCCGAATTAGTAAATTCTATGTGACGCTCGAATACCGCGACCTAGACCCACTTAAACTATTCTCAAAATTTAACCATTGTTAATTTACTTGTGGCCTGAGTACCAGCCTGTTTAGTTCACCAGGGTTCCCACTCTCAGCCCTCACCAACCAAGTTACTAGTACCTGTTAAATATTTACATCTGATTGTCGATGTTCTCAGATATATTTATACAACTCTTCTCCACCATGGACATAGATAATCATGGTAAAAGACGATGGAAAATTGCAACATGGAAATAAACAACCTGTTATTTTTCCGCCTCATCCCTTTCTCTATTGATCTTTCTAACGTTAGATCTCTCTTAGGGTCACTCTCTACAAGGAGGTTAACCTCCTTGCTCTCTAGTTATCTCTCTCCCCAGATCCCGTCCCAGATCTCTCCTATGAATCTCCCATTTTCTCTGATATCTGTTATTCAAAAACAATGTTGTAATCGATCAGTTTGAATCATCTGCCAGTTTCTGTATGACGATGATTTCGGAGCTGTTGTTGAACAGAATCTTGCCGTCCTGCTCTACAGCGCAGTCCGGGCCCCGGATGTAGTCCGTGATCTCCTTCTGGTCCTCCGGGTCCACAGTCTCGGTGAAGTGCGGCGTGTGCGTCAGGAAGTCCAGCAGCAGGATCCCGGTCTCCGAACCAGGCACGAAACACTCAGTGATGTCGGTGTTGACGTTCAGACGGTCTGTCGTGTACTGCAGATGGAGTTTATCGAGGACCTCCTGCGGGAATAAGTGGCATTGCAGCAAAGGTTAAAGCAGACTGCGAAGTTTCCGGCAGATCACAATAGGAATATAGATGTCCCTATAGCGATCGTTCTTTTCCTATTTCTTCGACCAACGTGGTCTTGTGGTTAGGATTGTCGACTTAGAATCTGAAGGTTCTGGGTCCAACCCCCTAGTAGGCCCTAATAATGAGTAATATTGTGAATTTGGGAAAACAGCCAACGATAAATGAAATCTGCACTAAAGAGTATATAAGAAAGTATTGGAAGAAGAAATGTAGGAGACTCAAGTAATGGTAACATTATGGCTCCATGACCTTGATATGTGCAGTGGTTCTGTACGGTGTTTGTTCGTCTTCGTCTTCTATAAACTTGCTCATCTTCTTCATCAAGTTGCTACAGCCGGTCTTGTCTGTGGAGCAACAAGGACAATGACACCTTAAATTGCCTCCGCCCTTGAGGCGTAGCCAAAAAATAAGTATAGTACATGTATATTCAGTTTAGGTGGAAACAAGTACGTAGAAACAAGGAAGTTAACCTCCTTGATGGAAAGAAATCTGAGTTTTTGAAATCGCTATTTTTTCGTTTTATCTTATTTTCTCATGTTAAACTTAATGTATATGCAATTTATGATTATCAGTATTTGTCATAACCAAAATGTAATTGGCCATATCTAAGGGGGACCCCCGATAAACCTTTAAGACTTTCCCGCACGTTGTATTTTTGTAACATAATGACATTTCATCATGTGCAAATAAACAATAAAAGGGTACACTTGATATGTTACCTGACAGGTGAATAATGACGAGGATACCTCCTTCCGCCACCTGGCGGTACATGTGCTTAATGCAGCCGGCCAAGTCGTCCACGTAGTACAACAACTGTGTTAAGTGAAGTTAACAAAGTCAGTGGTTCGTGGACATAAGGACCGCTTCAGTGACTGCGTGCTTGTGTATGGAATTAACATGCATTTGCAACCACACGACACTTAAATGTTAATCGACGATCTGGCTGAGTAAAGGTTCCGATAAAAAGAGCTACAAATACTGTATACGTGTAACAAATTATATGGTAGCTAAAGTATATATATAGGGATGTGTAAACATATAGCGCCTTCAGGAATGCCTCCGTGACTCCGTGTACAAAATTATCACTGGGACACCGAGAGCTCAATGGGAAAAGGACTAAGAAATGCAGTCAGAACCCTGTAACGTAGAGGTACCAATTATCGTGAGACACCCATTATCGTCCACGTGTCGAGGTTTAAGGAGGTATAAGTCATTACTCCATTTTGTACAAAGCAATTCAACGACACAACACAGTAAACCCATGAAGCCGTAACCACAAGTTACATGTACTTGGAAGCTTCAGTCATGACGTACAGTATGTGATTCGACACAGCGTATTTCATGATTTTCTCACATGGTAGCTAAGTACTAGCATGATGTTTATGCAAACCAAAATAGGCTTTTCTAGCCCAATTTCGAAGCCGTGTAATATTCACAGCTGATAGCCATGTATGAGAGTCCAAGTACCTCACCTGTATAGCGTGAACTATGTGGAACTTGGTATCGTCATTGAACGTTTGCTCGAAGTATTCCTCGTCCGTCTGCTGGTGCCACTCGAAGGCAACGGTTTTTAATCGCTCGTCGTCTTCCACTAGATGCTGTGGCAGAGTAACAAGACATAAATCATCAAAACGCATTTGGTACAATATCTACATATATACATTACAATGCACACACGTACATTTACATAGGCTTGCGCGCGAACAGACGCAGACACACACACACACACAAACACACACACACATACACACACAGACACACATACACACAGACACACACACACACACACACACACGCACAAACACACAAAGACACATACACACAGACACAAACACACGCATACACACACAGAGACACACACACAGACACAGACGCACACTGACACACACACACACACGCACAGACACACACCCATGGACATACACTACCACACACATACATATGCACATACAGAGACAGTCAGACATGCACACACACACACACACATACACACGCACGCACACACACACGCACACGCACGCACACACACACACACACACACACACACACACACACACACACACACACACACACACACACACACACACACACACACACACACACTGACAAACACGTATTAACTCCCGCATTATTACTTTGAACTGGTCGATGTCTTCTACTCTGGGCTCCACGACTCGACAGAACACCTGGCCGTACTTCTCTAATACCGCGTGAAGAATAATGGCGTCAAAGTGGCCTGAAATACAACAGGCAAACAGGCATCGTTAGAGATAACAGATGGTGAAGATGACTTACAATATGTCAGTACAAAACCATTGGAAAGCCCTTTTTACAAGAGAGCCATATCTTCATTCTGTTGTCAAAAATTGATATGAAAAAAACAACAACAACAACAACATAGAGTTGCAGACTATGTAGTTGGAAATACGCAGCCTAAAAGACGTACTGAATGCCCCAACCCAAGGACGCATTTGAAAAGTATAGACAAAATCATACATTTTGCACAAATACTGTTCAAAATAGCCTTATCATCGAACTGATATTCCCCCTACCTGCTCCACTGCCCATCCCCAGAACGTTGAAGGAAGTTTTGGCGGGAACTTTACACCTGGCCACCAGGCCCGGCCCCTCCTCCAGCAGCCATCGTTTGGTCGTCTCCTCCTCACTCTCACACTTCTCCAGGAACACCTGGTACGCCTCCAAGTACCGCTCAGCGTCGGAGTGTAGGCTCCCTACCCTCGGCTGGGTCACCTCCTGTTTGTGTTAGAAAGGCGAAAAGTGTGGAAAGGTCGTTACAATATGTTGTTGAACATAGCAGTGTCATCAAAGTTAAGATAAAATTAAAAATCTAATACAGCAGTAAAATCGTTTTTTGACCTCCGTGCCGTCGGTGTCATGATGCATTTCAGTTTTACACTGTAAAGTCATCAAGACGCCCACTCAAGCCTTGTTAGAATTCAAAGGACCAAACAGGGGGAAATTAATGAAATCAGGCCGCATAGAAGCCTTCATAAAAAAATTACTGTCGTTAAATTATATCATTTGGGACAATTGACCCTGGTATTTAGTCTTTAAAATAGACGCATGAAATTACAACAGCTGTGGCGCCGACATAAACTGATCGGTACGTGCTACAATGTAGCGACATGATTATATTGATTGTAAATGGCCTGTCATGAGAAGTGGCACTCTGGTACTTGCAGTTATCTTCAGCAAGCAAGGAGTGTTTACATTCCATTCTATTTATTGCTATAGATGTATTTTATGATAGGCTATAGAACACGACCAGCTAGCACAGGTAAACAGTGGATTAGTGCTGAGTTTTCACTACTAAATACTACGAGGATGTCCCTCCGAATATTCCTCATTTGCGAGGGAAAATATACCAGCACTGACCAAGGACATTCACGCCCTTGTACCGACTAAACCTGCTTCACTGCACAACAGAAATCTTACCAACAATATCAACAACGTCACACAAAAATCACCAACCTGTTGCTCCTCCATTTCCCCTTCCTCCGTGTTTATGTGAATAACTTGTTGACGGAAGTTTTGGGTTGTGTACGCTGGCACGTAAGGTCTTGCTTGGGGCCTAAATTGGGGCACCAAACTGCGCAGTAGTGTTTCGGTGGAAGTCTAGCCGTCTCGTCGATCGACCTTTGGACCGATCACCAACCAAGTAGCATGTTTGCTTCTGTTGTTTGAGCTTCAATCACATCGTGATTTCTTCACGGTCGCCAAGTTGTGTGAAGCCGTAGCTAAGGACTCGGACAGGTTGGACAGTATGTTGGGACATTTTTGTCGGACTCTTTCTTTTCTAGTAGGTATGATAATCTTTCAAGTATGACCAAAAAGGTTCCCTCTTTTCAACCTCCTTGGTATGACGTTGTGCCGTTCTCTGCTATATACAGGAAGAATATTGAATTTGCAAATGGACCATGCGTCTACCAAGGCTCACATGTTATGCAAATGTAATGCTTTAGTTAATCTTATCTAATGCATTTAACCAATGGCCTCTTGGTCATCTTTTTTTCGGAAAGAACGGCTAGAGGCAACAGCAAACTACAAACGGAATAAAATGCTACAGAAAAGCAGTGATCATGCACGAAAAATAACACATATAACGTTACAAGAAAAAAACATTAGCTAGCAAATGCATGATGTGTTTCTCGACCAAACAAAAAAAGTTTCTAGGTTCTCCAGCGCAGTTATGCAATGGTCTATTGTATTATGAAAATCATCAAATATCAACTCTGAATGAGGCATATGCGCATAAAATAACTACGAACGATTCCAACATCACACTTCTGTAATTTATTCCAGTTGTATCCCTTTACAGTGCACATAGGTTATCTTTTATAATGACCATGTGAGAATGTGTCCTATAAGTTACTGGCCATTAGTCCCATAAAGGTTGTTACATGGTCGGTTGAGCAAAAATCCAATTTCCTAAACATACTACTAGTAGTTTTGCACCAAACAACAGAGTGCCATTGAATACAATTGTTTCTCATACATCACATTAAAACCAAAAGCAACAACAAGGATGGACAGAAATATAATTAGTCAGAAATAATTAAAAACTACCAGTATGCAAAACCTTGAAATGTTAGTAGAGTTAGAGGCACAATCATCTAAAAGGAAACATTGCAACAAACACATTACTTCTATCTCTACATGCACTATACATTATATCACATATCAAAAACAGTTGGATCATACATTGTATTTGGCCACCAGAACACACTACAAATACATGTATGTAACATATTACTGTGTTTATTTCTCAAAGTGTGTTTATTACTTTTTATCATAAAAATTACTATTGGCCAGGAGCGCTTTGACTTGCATGTAACGTTAGCTCTCACATAAGTGACGATACCACTCCAAAATGCCATTCAAATTTCTGAATGTGCATAGTTTTGTGAGTTCCAAAACAGGACTACGGAAAAGATATTAGTCTAAGGGCTAATCATTTATCAGTCCTTTTGGTAACTCATTTACCACACGACGGTTATTGTATTCAGACCAAGGTCAAAATGGCAGTCACCATCAACCTTTCACCTTAGTCTTGCATGCTGGGATGTTGCTGGGACTTAAGCATAAGCAATGAGGTGTTTCTTTGCGAAAGTATCTAGTGCAATGCTCTGTTAACCAAACAGTATGGAGTCTGTTGAAAGTAGGAGTTTTAAGTCTATGCAAGTACTAGTATCACAGACAGTTGCAGGACACGCATCATACTTGGACAAATGAGTCAATAAAGACTGGCAACATCTCTATTTTGGTCACAGGCAGACTGCTAGACATCTTCCATGTTATTCACATGTGCACTAATTATTTACAGTACATGTACTGACACACCTTTGTTAACATATATGATTATTTTAGTGTAAGGTATTTACACTAGGAACACATATATATCTATATTACTGTACATGTTAACTGTACATGTACAGGATAGGTAAGACTCTATACCTTTATAGTTATCGAGCATATTTGCTCAATGCACATAAAAATAGTATTCACACACGTATTGATCATGCAGAACATAATGCAGAAACATGAAATAGGACCGTCTTTTTGCTGTCTAGGCTGCAAAAATTTTTCGAAAGACAAAAAAATTCAACGAGAGTTCAAGATGTTCCTGACTACCCCCTTTTGATATTTCAAGATGGAACAGCCTAGACAAAATCTGAAAGACAATAGATTTTGTAATAAATCAAAGAGAATATTTCATGATGATATAATTGAGATGAAAATTTGATTTAAAATAACTTGTGAGAAGGGTTCTTTGGGCAAGGCAATTTGACTTTTGTTTATGTCACAGTCATTGACTATCACATGAGTATCTTCTGCACAATAATATATTGAAAAATATAATATATACCACATCAGCAGCAGAGCATATTTATTACTTTACTTTGTTTTTGTGGAAAATTTCCAGATAGCTCTCCAATAAACATGATGGCAGGATAAAACTAATAGTAGGATACACGTACATGATTTCGATAAATACAAGGATTTAAGTGTTTATCATTTCTCTATTCACATTAAAAATGCGCATTTTGTACATTATCCATGGAAAGCAGCAATGTAGCTGATTACTCATTAAATCACACAGCAGAATACAAAATTCAACTTGTCACTGCAACTCAAAGAAACAAGCCTTTCAATATGAGTATTGGCAGTTTTGCCTATTTTGCTGTAATAGCAACTCAAAATGAATCCTTCACACAAAAGTATAACATTTCATTTGTGTTCAGAACGCCCCGTTGGCAGTACTTTCAGCCATGTAGTGTTGGGCGCAGAATTCCTGAATTCGCTCGCAAGCTTCGCTGACCATCTCTGGCGGTAAGGTCAAGACTACACGGAAGAAGTTGGGGTACTGGAAACACTGTTGGGGCAGGAAGAAAGTTAGTTAATTTTACTGCATCAGTCTCTCTTTATTCTAGTCCAAAATATGTTAAGTATAAAGCACTGTTGTAGTACATGTGCACTACATAAGACATTTTAGGGATTCAATGGCACATGTGCAGCTGACTTGAAAATAGTTCTTGTCTCAATCATGCTTTATACATGTCTATGCATACTAATTTAACATATATATTATGCAATCAGCTGTTGGCATAACAATGTACAGACATATTTTATGTCTGGAGGACTTCACCTTTGGCTTGTGCATGAGCAGTTGGATTCATTAAAGGGCTTCCTGTAGTGTTAAACTGTCTCTTTCAAAACATCACAACTTTCTTTTAATTGGCTCAACTGGTTCACTAAACTTTTATGGAAACATAGCTCTTAATATAAAAGTAGAAAAAAAAACCCTACTAGAGTCATACTTGAACCATATAGTCAAATGATTTGTCAAGAAAGACACAAGTTCTACCCTCTTTAGCTTCCTAAACTTATAATAACTGGGAAGTTACCGAGGCAGGAAGACAGAAGACAGACTGCTCCGAGACCAGATGCTGGGTGAACTCCACATCACTGCTGAATGCTGGGAACTTGTCTATGTCAATCCCCACCTGTAAAATTGGATAGAAGAAGTTTTAACAGAAAGTCTCTACAGTTTCTAAAAGCTAAACAAGAAAGGTTTGAAGGTTGCAGAACACAGTATTTGTATGTGACCCCCAGAGTCAATGACGTAGAGTAAAAAAGCAGTGTGGCCGAAATCTGGAAGCGTCTGTAAACACTACTGTGAAAGACAGCGGAACATGATGTTTGCCCATTTGGTGTAACAATGTGCGTGACCTTTACAGCTGACTGCCTTGGTGAGTCAGGTGCACTTGCACATGGCCCCATTTAAAAGGGAGCGTCGAAATTAAAAAAAAAAAAAGATAAGGTTTTTGCGTTTTCAGTTATTTCGTAGATCCCTTGACTTCAACATATTAGTTTGTCATGCTGTACTCTACTATAATTGTATCTGCGTCAATGTGTCACCTTGTTTGTGGTCCTTAACTATAGAAATCCCCCAAAGCCGAAAACTGTGTTCTGCTACCTTAAGGTTCCGGTTCGGAGTTTTTTTTAGGATTTGGGGCCGATTTGACTGTCTCTGAGATAAGCACTAGAGCTTCTCAAAACATCGTTTTTTGGATAATTCAATGTTTCCGATAGAAAAGTGTGTGTTGTCGCTGACCGACAGACTCATTTGACATTTTCTGTAGAAATGTTATTTTTGGTAAAAAACATCAAAAATATAAGCTTTTCATCCAAAAATTGCTAATTTGGGGCCATTTTTTACAGGCCGCTACACGGAAAAAATGAATTTTCCTGGGATAATGACTGATATGGCAATGAAGGTCAAGACTTCTTCTGTATACTGAGTAAAAAGGAAAAAAAGTTATCCAATACGTTTTCCGCGAGCTCCGATGGCGCTAAAACACCCAAAACGCACATAGAACGCACGATCTGGGTAATCAGGCGACGAAACGCTTTACCGCTATCCCGCGCACTAATGCCAGGAAGTGTTCACCGCACGATCAAATCTCCGACACCATAAAACGCTACCAACAACAAGCATTTGGAGAAGTATAAAAGATTATAGACTTCTAAAGCGATAGCCGAAAAATCTAGATCCAAAACTATGGAGGCAACCTCTAATTTGCGTCTTATTCTTAGGGACTATTTAGATATCTGGTCACTTGAAATTCCGAACCGGAACCTTAACCATAGTACTGGTGAGAAACTGAGTGACTGAGTTGAACTTTGACCTACCATCATGTACATAGCACCACAAGGCATAATGGGACTTAGCCCTGGGATCTTGGACACTCCGTTGAAGAACAGCTCTGCATTCCTCTGTCAACACAAACAACAGAGAAGAGGGATAGTTGTGACTAACGGATCATATTTATCAATATGTATAAACATGTTTTTTTATGCAATAGAAGAAAAAGAATTGGTTGAACATGAAATTTTGTGCGCTTGCAATTTCTTCGGGTACTAACTCCACATAGTGTGGTACTCTAAAAGCTTGTTGATCGTATATTAACAGTATGCAGTTTGCGCCTTATAAATAGCTTGAGTACAACCCTTAGACAAGAGAATGGTCTATAGAATATGAGACAAAATATTCTCACTGTCCTTAAGTACTATCAGCGTTTGAACAGTTTGGGAGGGAGAGAACAAGGAGGGCGACAACACAATTAACAAATTCGTATTACGGTGACTAGCCAACCACCACTATCCACAGTCCGCTGACGATGCGCCGAGGCCACTGCCAGCGCGGCGGTTTGCCGAGAGAGAAGGGTGCTTGTTGGAGCGTCTCTGGGCAGAGAAGATATAGGTGTAGGGAACATACAGAATGCAACCACCACAATGCAATAGGTAAAGTAAAGGGGAAAATGTTAGTATCAGTCATTCCTGTTAAAGGTTCTGTTTTGACAAATCAGGGTTGCCAAGCTCTTTTATGTACATAGGTAATTACCACTGAAACCATATGCAATCATTACTACATGTATTTTCAAACAGACATTTGCTATAATGTATACATGAATACACAAATCTTTTTCTCAAACCATTGCAACTGATTGGGAAGTACAACATTACCATTTGCAACAAACCTCATGCCACAAGTCTGCAGTAGTAAATAAGCATTGCTTTTAGAACAAAGTTTAATGTTAATGTTTCAGGGCCAGACAGGGTTGGGCATAGATATTTTACGGGTTTCACTAAAAGGCAACACCAATTTATGAAGAGGTGAAAATGTTACAACTGATAAATGTTTGATAACATAATTCCGCCAGGTCACATATATCCACCAGACCACCACCCTGAAACAAGGCTCTAAAGAGATCTCCAATGTAACACCCCCACAGGATAATGCACTCCTGTATATAGAAACTGTCCATACCTAGGGTTGCTACAATAAAAATCTCTCGAACACACCGTTTTCCAAAGTGGCAGATATATATATCTTGACAGGTAAATGTTCATGGAGGTTATATACCATAGTATAGTAAATAGATGATATGCCATGCATTTGATTTTGAAACCTTGGAAACTGATGCATCTCCCAGGCTTGTCACAGGAGAGCTTACATTAACCTGTACTGCACTGCAATCTAATCATTCCACACTCACTAAGGCCATGATGATATGATTATATGGATGACTAATGCTAGCATGCAGAAATCTAAGCAGTCAGGAAGATTTAACACACAGTATATGGTGTACCAAACAATTCTATATTTTTGTTCTTTCACATCTTCCTTGACTTTGGAAGACTTTGCTCAGGGCTTCAAGTCAAAATTTGAAGCAAAAGGAAAAATTATGATAGAAACAAGGCATTTTACAACTTAAGCATCTATCTTTAATTTTTTTTTCAATTCATGGCCTACATTTACAGCTTCTTTGTACAATTTACAGTATGGTGGCAAACATTTTTTTCTGAAACACATGAAAACTTGGATGTCATCCATATAATCAAGTGATCAATGTATTGAAGTGTAACCTAACAATACTTTTAAAGTCCAGATAGCAGCATATGTTTTGCACAAGGCCAAGCAACAATTTGCACCAGTACAGCAGATCATTACATTGTTTTTTTCTTCTCACTTGTCTTCCACAAGCTTCCCATAGCTCTCCACAGGTCCTTCCCAATACTGCTTGGCAACCCTGACTTTGGCTGTCTTTTCCGAATCGACTACAAGTTAGCTACAGCTACATCAGAAATCCCATCTGAGGATAAAAAGCATTAATTCTCCTGACCTGTACAAGAGCCATGGTCTCCTGGTAGAAAGACTGGGGTGTGTTCTCCAGAATCCGTGGCACGGCGGCTTGGATCAGCGTGTTGGGACCCAGGATCCTTTGGGACAGTCTCAGCAAGCCGTTACGGACCTGATATAAAGTGGAGAACAGAAAGTCTGTCACTAACAGCAGAGAAGAGCTTCGGTCTCGACAACCTTTTGTTATCAAGCTGTAAAGTAACCCAAACGCAGCAATTTAAAGTGCTATAGACAAGTGCACAACAGATGTATAATAAACATGAATATGTGTTTTTAACACTTAACAGCACAAACATATACCAAAGCAGCACAGTTCTATTAGCCCATAACTGCAGTAGAATTTACAAGCTTGTAATCTGCAGTTTTACCTGAAATTGACAGGGGGAGCGATCTATCTTGTGTTCCTTACTAAAATAAATCATATAACCATCACACTGCATTTCTTTACCTCTGCTTCGAAGGCCCCATGTCGGTCGTGGATAAGCACCCAGCCTACACGCCAGCCTGGGACGATATATCTGCACATGGACAAAATCAACAAAACATACAAAGAAAAGAGTGATCAATTGTGTAGTCTCCCTATATACAATACACCTATATCTAGTATGACAGTACAAAATGTATGTATGCCCAGACAGCCTGGGTAATTCCAGCAATTCTTGCAAACTGCACACAATACTACACTTTAATGCTCGCTCCCTGAGAGCGTTGCCAAATGCTGAAAGTCTGTAGATTGTACTGAATATATGAGCAAGATATTTGGTCAGTTGTTACAACTTCTGAAGTACTTTTTTGCCGGGCATGTTCATAAGAAATAGAATCAATTCTTTTCCAAAATAGCCAGAATACTTTCCTAACATGTACAATAGTCGAAAGTAATCAATGAAGCTATCTAATTTGATTTAAAAAAAACAACAACAATGGCATCAATGAAAGATTTAAATTTGGACCTACCTTTTTGCCAGTCCTCCACATGACAGGATCGGCACCTCAGTGGTGAGGGAGGCCATGAAGTGAAAGCTGTGTCCAGAAAACACCTGAAAGAACAAGAAATCATAGATTTCAAAACTCCATAAGATATTTAGAGCTTTGTGAATTTCTAGTTTTTTTCATTATTTTGAGCTTCCCACTAATTCTGTCTATTTGCACTTTCATGGCAATGCAATTCTAAACCCAAGACAACCTTCCCATCTTTGGGGACCAACTGTAATAGTTTGGACCCTAGCCAAACCAACTTTACCATCCCCATAGTCTCCTGTTACACCATCTTGCGCCTCACATCCTGTCACTCTACAATATTCAAATACAAATGTATGAACATACACCAAGAAAAACACAGACCAAAAACTTTTGTTTTTACAAAGGTAATAATGGTAATCAATTTACAGTACTCAAAGTATTGACAGAAGTTGATCAAATGAATTATGGAATAGTTGAAATATCTTCCTTTGCAGCATTGAACTGGACAAAAACCATCCCAAACAAAACAGGTGTGCAAATAATACAAACATCATGATACACAGCAACTTAATATGTTTTGCCGACAGGTACAAGACAAATCTTACCATATCTGCATAGATCTCATCTGCCACAATGGGCAATCTGAGCCTCTCAGCAACTGTAAGGAAATAAATATGTTAACTAAAAGAAGACAAAAGCAATGGCAACGGATGTGAAAGGTATGATGTTTGCCTTGCTTATGTTTACATTTTATGCAGTGACCTCTTTCACTTCCAACTGCAAAGGATTTTCTCCTACTGCAAAATGAAGTCCCAGAATACACTTCCCTTTTAGTTGTATGGCAGCTGGTAGAATCATTATGTGGGCGAAGCCAACATTTAGTTTTTCCTCAGATATTTGCATATTCCAACCGGAAATCAGAAAGAATGGAAGCTGTAAACATGTACTCCACGTTTCAAGCTTTTTGATTGGCTTAAAGTCGCACTTTCTCGGTTTTACGTCAGAGGTGAACCTATCAACGCACATAACACAATCAGCATCGAGTTTCATAATAGCCAATCAGAACTCAGAAAAAATGGACGCTGTAAACATATACTCCGCGTTTCCAGCTTTTTGATTGGAATAAAGTCGTGGACTGTCTCGGGTGTACGCAGAGGTGAACCAATCAACGCACAGAACACAAAATGGCAATTGGCGTGCAGTTTGATAATAGCAGCTGAGACGGCAGTACATCGGCCATGCGTTCGACCAAACAGGCGCTCAAGGAAGAAGTTGCCCGCCATTGAATGAACGAGATTGATAAATTTTCACACAAAAACATTATGTTCAGAAAATTGGACCTTGGAATCTTGCAAATTCAACGGTGAACGGTCGTGTTCAAGCTACG
The DNA here is from genome assembly GCA_019207045.1 of Branchiostoma floridae x Branchiostoma belcheri. NCBI lineage: Eukaryota > Metazoa > Chordata > Leptocardii > Amphioxiformes > Branchiostomatidae > Branchiostoma > Branchiostoma floridae x Branchiostoma belcheri. The sequence goes on from CM033028.1 coordinate 8,241,641, forward strand.
CAATACATTTGTATACCTGTTAAAACCAGTGCTGACAACAAGTTGTAGAACTAGCTCAGTGGTATTATTCACGCGTTGTAATCCAACGCTCTGGGATCAACTCCGTCCGTGGACGAAAATTTTTGTAACTTTTTTTTGCTGCATTTTCGCGAAAATGTTGCCTTTCTTGTTGTTTATTTTCTTGCGATTTTTGCTTTCTTTTCCCTTCGCCCACATCCTGCATTTTTCCAAAAATGTTGCCTTTCTAGTTTTTTTTATATTAGCAGAAAATCTTCTGCATCCTAAAAATAATCCAACATACACAGTGAATAGTTCTCTTCAGTGAGTGTTACCTCATATCATGGCTTCCTTTCTGGTGGATTACATGATGTAGAATTTAGGAATCTTTTATTATACATTGTTAAGTTAAGAGACCAACAGACCTTGTAGAATGTCCTGTATGTGTTCTTTGGTAAAGACGGACCCACAAGGGTTGGAAGGATTGTTCACCACGATGGCTGCAGTGTTTTCATTTACCAGCGACTGCAGGTGGTCCAAGTCTATCTCCCAGCAACGCTCCGGCTGGAAAGAAATACACTGTATAGTTATACATTACTCCTAACATTAGGTCTAATAGCCAGTCTAACTTTATCAAAAAGGTTATGTTTTTCGTTCTGTTTGTGTTTTTAAGAGCAGCATAACTTGACAAGCTGCTGATGGAGCTGTATGATATTTTCTTACATATTATCAGCGACATAGGTACATACATGAAACTATAATTTTGCTAATTTTCAACAAAGTTTTTTTTCACCCTCTTGCCCCTTTATCCTTCCTCAAAAAGTCTGAGAACCACCAAATCAAATCAATGTGGCCTTAGTTAATGTATTATACCATTGTAATGTACCAAGCAAGATGAAGTGCAGTACCATTCTCTTATCATTCTGATGAAGACTTTTGAATAAAATGTCGAAACCGGTAAATTGTGTCTCAGCTGTTATCCATGCCTACCATACTTACCAGTAAGTTGTAATGTCTTATCTCCACCCCAATAGACTCTGCCAGTGTCTTGTAGAGAGAGAAGCCAGGCCTGGGGACCAGGATGTTCTGCCCTGGGTTAGCCAGGACAGAGATGCACAGGTCCAGGGCACCAGAACACCCACTGCCAAATATCACATCCTGTCAACAACACAAACAGAACGGTTAAGTAAAGAAACCTCCACACAAGATATTGTTTATACAGTTATCTTTATGCTGTAGAAGGTGATAGGAATTCAAGTACACTAGACGTAGTCCCACTTTGGAAATGCATATTTGTGGTATTGTGAATATGCAATGAAGAGAACACCAAGAATAATGCAAATATAAAACACTAGCCTTAATCAGGGGGTTAGACACTGGCAAGGGATATTTTTGAGCTGGCATCTGAGTGATGAAAACATTGTAGAATCCTTCCCCAACCTATGCTTTCCATATGTCTGTTTTAATAGAAAATTGTGCTTATAGTATACAATGTTTATCATCAAAATATGTTGAAAATACTATCTGAACACATTTCAGTCTTACATGGATCACTTTTGGTCAAAATTCAAAGAATATAAAAATGAACCCTTACCTCCCTTTAAATTTTTTTTCAGGACCGTAACTGGAAGCATAACATTCATGTTTTTCTGAGGACTACGTCTGCCATACATAAAAATCATATCTGAGATTAACCCTACAGCTGCTATATGTAACTATAATGCAATGGAACCAATTGGCTCAATAACTTCCTGAGGATGTGAGTCAAGCACCAGACAGAGAACCTTCAAACAGGAAACTGCTCACAAGACTAAAGCATGTCTTCTACAACAATGCTACAAGAAACAAGTTTACTCACTTTAGCTTCCAGTGGTGCTCCTGGACGGGTGTAATATTTTGCGATGGCTGCTCTGGCAGTTTCATACCCTGAGAAGAAACATACAAAAGATGTCAAACCAGAAGCATTTCAGCTGCAGTATAGTGGAAAGCCGCTAGGGTGACCAATATTGCACTTGACCTTTTTGTTTTTCTGATGCCTACCCACCAACCAGACCCATCCACAGCTTCTAAATGATGATGTCCTCAAACATACACACCAATCTACAAACAGCACTGAAAACATAACATAACAATAGCAGTCCAATATCCTACACTGTAAATCATGTGAGAACACAAATGCATCATTCAAATCTATAGTTTGAGATATATCAAATCAAGTTTCAGTCGTGATGCACTTCAATTCTAAGGTGACATCATTCTTATATAGTTATAACTCACCAATGGACGGAGCATAGCCATTAGACTTCTTCGAGTGGATGCAGTCAATGACGGCTTCCTCTACCTCATGCGGAGGCTCCAAGTTCCCAAAGACAGTTGGATCACCTGGAATTAAATCAAAACATTCAGTTAACATTCAAAATTAACTTGCTTGGTTAGGGTGTTAGTAAAGCCATTTTCATCTCACTAGGTTTAAATGCTTGTAGGTAAAGATAAAAGTCCCATAGCCTTTCAGACCATAGGCGTAGTAAGTTGCTAATGTATTGGAAGACAGAGCCCATCTCTCTCCTTTCACTGACTTTTACCTCCCCAATTGTAGTCAGCTACCTATTTTTACACATGGCTGGAGTGATGAAGGACATGTAAAGGAATGCCAGGAATCGAACTCGTGACCTCTCTATCTTGTGTCCACTAGCCTAGCTACTCAGTCACTTGTAGCTGACGCTAAAATCTCTATGTTACCTTATTCTAAGCATCTTGGGTAAAAACAAACACAATTTTTGCATTAACACTAGTAACGTTATACAGGTAAGGAGGTTTTAATAAAACGTCTTTGATACGGGAAATGCCAGCATAGATAGAAGTAGAAAACTATACCAATAGACAGTGCGATCATTTTCTTCTCAGGGTTGGGTTCTATCTTCATGTTGTCCACGATCTGTCGGATGGGATTGTGGGTGTTCTTCGCCATTTGGGACGAGGGAACGACCCACTTGGCACGCTTGACTTGCAGATTGTCGCCATGACAGTTTCTGTTTCCATTCACATAGCTGCTGCTGGCCATAGTCACCAAGGCCAATGTCGTAGTTTTTTTCTGAAGACTACAAAAAGAAAAGAAATTAATCATACAAAATGTCACGTGTCGTGGTCATCCCCATGCCCCAAGAATTCTACACCCGGGGTAGTAAGAGCTGGGACCGAAGGTGATGCAGAAAACACAGCATGTCATACCCACCTGAGAAAACAAACATTTCATACAAAATGTGCCAGACCAAAAAAAAACTGTAACACCAATTCCAACATACAAATCTGATATTCAAATGTTTAACATATACACATGTGAAGTTTATTCACACAGAAGCTTGTGGGATACAAGCAGAAGCCCGTAGGATACCATGAAATATGTGCTGACTAGGAGAACCAAGGACGGGTTGCTCGGACCAAACCTATCAACAGTTATCACAGTGCAGGTGTGACAAAAGTAGAGAATGCAACATGGTGTACTCCTGTATGCTTATTCCATATCACCTGAGGTAACCGCTACCTGTGGTAGCCCGACCGAGTGTTCAATTCCAATGAGCTATTCTGGTATTCAAATCATTTTTCTTCACTTAAGTGTTTGACAGGAACGGGGAGCTAGAAAAACCTAACGATTTTGTCACCCAACGTCTGCTTGGAAAATACAAAATGTACAACCTTTGACAAACATTAAAACAGAAGCCGGATGTGACTTACGTAACTAAAAACATAAACATCTGTAAACTCTTGGTCCTAAGAAAGTGAATACAGGTTACAGAAGCTGGAGTGTGCCTACAGCCACAAATCATCCGGGTCAACATGGCCGGCGGGCCCAGAAAAATTTATGGCGGGCTCTGAGATCGTACGCAGATGTGTTGGCAAGGTCGTTACGTAGGGTTCCAGACACTAAAATCTTGAAAGTCGTCTGGCTATTCTCGAGGAACTTGAATCACGTCTACATCTATGACATTAACATCGTCTATGATCCCTAGTTTGGCTGTTTGAGACGGCAAGTTATGGTGAAAATGGAAGACGATTTCGATATGCAAGGTTAGCTACTAAACCGCGCACGACCGCTTTGTTGTGACATTTAAGGGCAATTTCTCCAATTAAGGGTGGTACTATCGCACGATACACTAACAAACGACACCGCCATATCCTTGTGCCTCACTCTAAAGAAGAAATTATATCGAAAATGGAGGATAAAGTGTAGAAGATCGCCAAAATTGCGACACACGTACCTTTCCTAGCTGTGCCCTTGCTGACAGTGATACTATACTGCGTGTCTGACTGCGTGCAGATCGACATGTGACATGTCATCACCGCCTCTGATTGGTTAATATATGGGCGGGAACAGTAAGGTGCCTCCTGATTGGTCAAAACTAGGTCATAAGTTCATGAAAGATCTGATGATTTGTAATCATCATAATTAATCCTTTCTCTGACAAAATGCCTGAAAGAATTTTTTGGGCTAAGTTTCGGATTCAAATTTAACTTGAACCATAAGAGTGCTTTAAGGAATGTCCTGAATCTTGAATTTGAATGGAAAAAGTGCTTTGTTTGTTCAGGTGTCAGTATTTCTATTTCATCAATCAAATTATCTCATGACGTCACAAATTGCAACTAGTGTTGGCTTGTCAGGTAAACGCCTTCGTGACGTCACAGTTTGTGGCCTGATAAGCAAATATAATGCAGGTAGCATTGGTATAACACCCTCACACTCAGGGTTGACATCGCGGCAAAGCCTAACGATATCTCGTTAGGCTTTGCCGCGATGTCAACCCTGAGTGTGAGGGTGTGGTATAAATGAATAAATGGTTTTCAGTGTACCTAGCTAGCGTCAAATCAGTAATAAGACCAGTATTGTAAAAGTGAGCGACTCCTAGGCGTAATTTATTCAACTTACTTGAGAAGTTTTATAGTTGGTGTAGAATATTGAAATTGAACGGTAAAATCAAGCCCTAGTTCTCTGCTTTCTTTATCATGGCACGTGTTACTGTTTATTGTTGCGTCATATCTATCATGGCTAGTCATAATGGTCGGATTTCAAAATCCTTGTCGCCCTCTTCTCCATTGAATCTACCTGGTATGAAAACGATTATACCCCGATTTCCAGACTTGAAAATTGAAACAACATGGCTGGGCCATGGCTGGGCATGGTAGTTGGAGGACACTGGCGTAGGTGCGCATTGAGCTTACTAGTATCATAACAACTCCATGGCTAATTGGGCAGCCCTGGCTGTTTGTAAACAATTGAACAAATCAATCAATAAATAAATAACTATTCCTACAGTTCCAATCGACCACTGATCTGTCGGGACGAATTGCCAAATAAATGATGGAAACAAATCAAAATCCACGATAAAACAAGAAGATTAAAAAAAGAAAGAAAAACTATTGGGGTCGTAACGTTAGATATGATGATTATCTCACGACAGGCACTGAGCACATAGTTACATGCATTACCTTTTTATTTACATATCTGAGGATTTCCTTTCAAATGTCAACTATCGACGATATCCCTAATCAAATAACGTTGAGGCACGTCAACATAAAAGTTTATAGATGTTCAAACTACCAATCAAACCAGCGGAATTCGGGACAAAAACTTACAGGAACGGAAGACAGCCTTCAGTACCGCCACGTCCTACCAACACGAGAGCCTCTTTTAATCTTTGGATCCCACCAGACGGTCTGGAATTCAACCTTTCGGGTGTTATCTTTCGCACGGACCACTCTGCCGTGAATTCATCATACCGCGAGGGTGCGATTCAAGTGTATTGTTATCATACCACAGGATTGTTACAAACGCGAATTCAAGACACCTCTGTTACCAGAAATAAAACCTCGAATGTAAAAGGATTTATTTAAAGCACATCAGTCAATAGTAGGGAACACTCTGATTTGTACTTATCAGGGACAACTCGGGTGCATTTTGGGAGGATAGCTGCAACTACACAAGTTCATTACTGATAACCCGTATGTACGTGTGTTTTCGTTACCGTTTGAGTGTATCGTGTCTGTGTGCTGTATTTGTGTGTGTTTATGTGTGTTTTGTGTGTTCACAATGCCGTGTGTGTATGCTTGACAGCGTGCGTGTGTTCGTATATGTCGGTGTTTGTGCCGATTTAAACATGTGACGTATGTGAAGTGGGAAAGCGAGGATCATCGATAGATATCAATCATGCAAAGACCTCATTTGTGCAATCAAGGGGAAAATACCATCATAGAATACAGGTGAATGATAGAAATTTCATGCTTGTGACGTACGTGCTTCCATACTTTGAGCATCTGTCGTTGGATCGGTAAAGATGATCATCAAGTGATATGCAGATGACAAGGACGAGCTTATTTGCATAAACAATGAGAAATCTCTGTTATAGATCAATCGTAAAGGCTAAATTCATTTGGTGAATGTCTGACGTCGTTGAAAGGCTCTACTAGTTCTACATGCGTTGGAGACGGGGACGACAGTTCACTGATTAAGATAAGTTTGGAAAATAGATTTACTTGTCGTTGTATCTTCCGTATAAGAACACTCGAGTACCAAACCTTTCTTTTCAAGGCAGAAAGTGCGCTGAACACTATTTGTGTTTTGTTTACATGCGTTCCCCGCACCATAACTGCACTGCTTAGATCTCAAGGATAAAGTTCAAAGTTCTCTCGGACATTGACAGTTCTATGTTACTAACCAGGACAAAGGTCAGTTACGAATATCAAGGGGTGAATCGGGGCGGCTTCTCGTGGACACCTGGATCTTTTGGTGAGTATTTGTTAAGTCGAACGGGCCAGTTGCTAGGTTAGTGGGTACAAGATCAAGATCGCTAAAAGGCGGTTGAATAAGACGGCTGGCCTTCACCTTCCAATACCGTGTGTGGCACAGTGGTCAAACAAGCCACTGCCATTGCTGTTATGGGACTAACCGATACCTTTACCTTTTAACCACTATTTTGTATGGATTGCCGTAGACAGCACTCTGTGCTACACATTTAAAGTATGACCTTGGTGTCCATTTCCATTCAGTACTAGCTATCAGAACGTCATCGACTGTCCGGCAAAGATGTACCGACGTTTGGCCCCTGTGGCGTTGTTTTTTGCTGTGTGTGCAGGTGAGGCTTGTTTTTGTCTTTTCTGAACAAGAGTCAAGAGTTGAACCTTTGACCTTTCAAAGGTTCGTTGGTAGGCTTAATTAGTAACGTCACGATGTAGCTTTGTTTATTCGTTTTCTGTGATTTGTTTGGCCAGACGAGTCGAAGTAATTGATGACAACACGGGGAAATATTGCTGTCGTTTGTTCAAAACTTGGTCCGAAAAAAAACATACTTGTTTGCCTAGTACCCGCGTCCGTACATGTAGGTTAGCTGCTGTTTACCTTGATCTTTCATTGTTAGTTACTGCTATTTTTCAATTCAAAATATTTATTGACCAGCTACAGCACGAGATGGTGACGCCAGCGAACCCACACCCGCCGTCTCGACCCTCAGTGGACAGGTGCGAGGCACCGTGAGGTCAGCTCCGGCCATATCAAACAAACCCGTCTTCACGTTCCTGGGCATTCCGTTTGCAGCGCCCCCTGTCGGCGACCTACGGTTCCGCCCGCCTGAGCCCGTTGCCCCATGGGAAGGGTTAAAGGACGCCACTGAATTCGGTCCCAGCTGCCCCCAAGACCTGGCACGCGTGCGCAGAATATACGACTTCCTGCCGTTTGCACTCCCACACGAAATCGTCAGCGAAGACTGTCTCGTACTGAACATCATGACAACTTCCCTTGACAGTAGTGCTGCCCTGCCGGTAAGGATTACATGTAATAAGGCTCTTCATGGATCCAATAGCGTATGCGCATGTTTAAGAAGGTTAACTCACTTAACTCACTTGTCCTGTCCTTTGCACACACAAAATCAGTTTGTTTTCATTTCCCTTAGCGTTTTTCCTTTATTTTCCCTTGTCTATTTGTACCGGGCACTTGTGTTGTAAATAAGTCATGCGCAATCTGCGCAAACGGTGTCCTGTCATGAAAAATACACAATAGAACAATACATGTATGGTTGAAATCATGAACAGGCTTATACCCAAACTACCCTTTGTTACGTAACCTTTCAGGTGATGGTCTGGATCCATGGCGGTTCTTTGGTGTCCGGCGCAGGCGCGCTGTACAATTTTACAGCACTTGTGGCTCATCAAGACGTGGTTGTCGTCACTATCAACTACAGGCTCGGGGCGTTTGGATTCCTCAGCACAGGAGACGACAACGCACCAGGAAACTATGGGTTTCTAGACCAGGTCAGGACGCGGTTCCAAGTGGTGAAGTACGATGATTGGGATAGATGCAGTGATAACCTCTGCGGAGGAGGTTCACCTCCGATGGGTGTACTGGTTTTGATTGGGTTTGTTTTCGCACCTATAACTCAAGATCCTTTCGATGGATTTGTATGGCTTTTGGCCTGTGGGTAATTAACCTAACGATTTCGAACCCCCTAGCAGTATTTTCAGATACTGAAAAATCACAGACCAATGCAACAGCTCCTCATGTTAGTGGTGTGGTAACGTTATAGTCCATAGACAGCAAGTATGCCAGACCTCAGGACCCTGACCTCAATTTGTGACACCCGGCTTGGCTTGGGACTTGTGTTCATCAACTATCATAGTGCACGATAAGGCCTGGACTGAAAAATTTTCAAAATAGTTTTTGCTTCCTTGTTGTCTTCGTACAGGTCGAGGCTTTGAAGTGGATCAAGTCGAATATCAAGAACTTTGGTGGCGATCCAGACCGCGTCACGATATTCGGGGAATCTGCTGGAGGCCTCAGCGCATCTTACTTGGTAAACCCCTCATAAAATTAGACCCTGAAATCAAGATAATTCACATAAGAATAAGGTATTAAGGGATGATGACATTGGAATGAAAGTTCACCAGTGATAGTGTTTGACATGGTAAAGATTCTACACGTTTTTTTCGGAACACAGAGTAAAGCGCTTACCAACAAGCTTTCGATCAGTCTTCTGACCCCTCTCAAGTTAAAATAGTCATTCGACCTGAGAGGAAGTGTGGCGTCAACAACGGTTCAAAGATGTCCCACAGATGGTATCGGCCCCCGTCTCGGTTGAAGGGTGGTTGATGAGCCCTAATGTAGATGACCTCTATGATATATTTCTTTGACCAATGACAAGTTGATGATTAGAGAACTGCCAGAATACGTCAGCTTTTTTATCACAACACAGGTCCTTTCTCCATTGGCCAATGGGCTTTTTCACCGTGCGATATCCCAGAGCGGGACGGCTCTGACAACACCAACAACCCGCAACTCTGTCGCTGCAGCCACGGTCCAGGCGGAGGAGGTGGGCTGTGGAGCTCGGGAGGTTGAGGCCATGATGTCCTGTTTGAGGCAGAAGCCATTCCAGGACATCGTGGACTCTGCGTCGCAAGTCGCACGGAAAATGGGCGCCTTTGGTTCTGCAGCTTTCCATCCTGTTGTTGACGGGCATTTTCTTCTGGACCCACCAATGGTGAGCTATTGAGCTGAAGGCGCATCACATTGGTCGCATGATGTCATACGACATACGCTTTTATAGCAGGCTTCGACAGAACCAAACGCAACAAGGATATGATGATACATTTTATCGCACTTTCAGTAACAAGACAGCTAGATTGTGTACAACACATGCACGGCTATCTCAAGAATGCCCTCGGTTTCGGCGACCGCGCGACGATCGAATGTGACCAGGTCGTTATGGAGTTGTCAAATCATCTTAAATTGTTCCACAACTGCTAACAACTGACTCATTGTTGATTTCTTTTGACTTCCAATCTGCGTTATTCTGATATACCAAGCATGTCAGGGGGTGTCTTGTTTTCAGGTCGTGCTGCAGAAGGGAGAGTTTAGCAAAGTCCCGTACCTGCTTGGCGTCAACGACCACGAGTTCGGTTATCTGCTGCCGTCTCTCATACTTCCTCCGTTTGGTAACGGCATGTCACCAGACGTCTGTGCAGCCATTGTGAAACGTGTGCTGTCGGCCGCAACTCAGGTGACCGAGGCGTCCTCATAATCCCTTTTAAGATGCGCAGCACTGTAGGTAATGTGTGAAATGTGACGACCCCCTAGACATAAATAAAACATATCTCGATATGTATGAATCATGATGTAGGCAAAAACTATTTACAAGTCAGATGCCTTCACCTTCGACACATTACCCACAATGCATCTCGCTGCGCATGCACCGTTTTATCTACGAACTGGCTTCTAAGGTACCCATAGCACAATTCTTCGTTTTTCGACACGCAACCGTGTTAGCCGATATTTGTAGATAAGTCATAATGACCAATCAGCACCAAGGACAGTGACGTACACGGAGGGTGACGAGCACCGACAAATCAGTACCAAGGAGAGCTATCATGTTGACCAATCAGAATCATCGTTGCTAAACGTTACCCCTAGACAGTCGGAACAATTGAGAAATTGGGAAACCATATAATCTACCGATTTTGCGTCTCAATATGAAGTATATTTAAATTCTATTTTCTGAAAACAAAAAAGTACATTAGTCAAAAGTAAGGTATTAATCCACGAACCAGCTTATATTATTCCTCCTTATCACGTTGACTATCATGCAGTTACATCGCTACATTAATTCACGACACACGCCATATCATAACTTAATGCATGTCTTTAAAACTGTTAAATCTCATAGAAAATTTATCACTAACACAGATTTACAAGACAAACGTCGCGGGAACATAATTGTTTATTGGTTGCAGTTTCAATCTCCAAATACATTGCAGCGCTGTAGCGTGCTGAATTACGTATTCAGGCATTAAAACAAACGCACAGGTATTGAAAAACGTAACATAGTAAAGTAATAAGAAAGTAAAGTAATAAAAATAACACTCCCTACACGGTATTTCCAGGCTGAGGACGTTGATGCGACGGTCACAGCCCTGTTGGAGGAGTATCGGGACCCGGACGCAACAGATGACCCAATGGCCGGACAGATGATGGTCACGCAGATACTTGGTGACTTTGTCTTCCTCCTGCCGACAGTTATAGTTGCCAACAATCACGCGGGTACGTGGTCCGATGACAACGTTTCGTGTAGACCCCGTTGTCATCTTTTGTCAGCTATTGGCATGCAGCTTAGTACTAGTATTTCAATGTATTCACCGACACTGTGTTGATATGAATCATATGAAAATCCAATCACATGCAACGTATAACTGAATAGAATGAACGCCTTTTTTTCATAAAAACGGAGGCATTTTAATCAGTTAGTTAGTTTGGTTGTTTGTCAATTTGTGTTTGTGCGTGTCCGCAGCTATGTTCTACAGAGTGGCAGCCTGTCAGAACGTAAGACGGAAATGTTGTAATAGGATACTTGGATAATTCGAGTTTGTTTTTTATAGTGTTAATCAGTATTCATCCAAAATCTAAACATCTATAACTGTTATAGATGTTTAGATTTTGGATGAATACTGTAGCAAATGAGGTTTGATTGAACCTCCTTGGTGTAGCCGGTGGGTTTAGCCTCGTTCCATCTACCTTTCAGCACGAGGTGGCCATGTCTATCTGTACGAGAACCAGCACAGACCAGGTACGTCCACTAAGCCCGGATGGGTAGGGTGTGACCATGCGGACGATCTCGTCATCATGACGGGGATGCCGTATCTGGGCGAAGACGGGCCCACCTACCCCAGCAAGCCGCTGCAATTCTCTGAAGAGGACAGGGCGCTTAGTCTGGACATGATGGCGTACTGGGCCAACTTTGCAAGGACGGGGTAAGGTGTTACTTTCCGTGTCTCTGTCATTAAACTGCAAATATCATCCACTTGCGTATGATACCAGTAGCACACAACAAAAAGTACACTGACCTACTACAAACTTCAAAATAGAAGTATAAACTAAACCTTGATATTCTACAAACTACACAATATAGGCTGATACAGGCTCTTGAAAGAAAGAAGTGTAAATAATTCATCACGTAAGACATCACATCTAGATATAGAGCATTCCATGACAAAGTGAAATTCGTTTTCAATTTGCTTTGGACAAAATGGGCAAAACATTTGGTCAGGGGGGACTATGTTGTTGTATCTAAAGTATTCTGAATTGTTAGAAACTATAGCTAAACATATACACATGCGTATATATTCAAGTCCGTTTGAGGTGCGTATGACGTTCCTAGTCTCTATCAGGCTCCACAGGTCGCGGGAAAAATAGTACAAATTGGACAAATATAGATACATAACATGCCAGATGAGTTAGCATGTTAACATGTTACCTGTTTAAGCTTGTCCAATTTCTATTATTTTTCCAACGACCTGTGGGGCCTGGTGGAGGTAAATACTCCCGTGCGCGCCTCATACGGACTTAAATATATGCGGCATGTGTGTCCCCACCTTAAGAAACAGAGATCGTCTTGTGTCTTATTTGGATGATTGGAAACACCAACTAGCAGTTCATTTACTTCGGGACTTTCTGATGACAACCTTTTGAAAACGTGTATAACATGAACGGGTATTGGTTATGCTATTTCCACAGGAACCCTTCAGACTTCACAGGCAGCCCTTCTGTGAGACCTAACTTGACCACGTGGTCATCTTACACCCCTGACAACCAAACTTATCTCAAGTTAGCCGTGACATCGTCTGCTGAGGTCGGCCTTAAAGCCAACCATGTTCGATTCTGGTATGACAATGTTTTCAACCAGCCAACTTCTGATGCTACCAAAGATATCACTGGAAAGGAAGAATTGTAACTTAAGTTATGGAATAGCAAAATGTCAGCCATTTGAATAATTTTAAAATCTTCATCATCAAAGTCATCGCATACGTCATCGCATACGTGTAACTTGTGTAATAGAAAGATAGGTTAAAGCTATAAAACTCTTAAGTTTTGTTATCATCTGGCATGTCAAAACTGTTTATGGAAATCAATGTAGCAAAGTACGTGAGATAGTGATTACGTCATTAAAACTCTACATTTCTGCCTGTTTCATTTATCTCTGAAGATAATTTATGAGCGTTTGAAGTTTTTCTGCCTTACTATTCTTCGAACGCTGCAGAAAGTAATGAGCGCATTTTGAAAGCGGAAACCCCCGGCAATGTATGCATCGATCGCTTGTGCTGGCCAATTCTCTTGTCCTTTTGCAATATTTTGCTAGGGGACGCTTGAATACTATGAATCAGTCTCACCGGGAAAGACATTTCTTCAAGTGGCAAACACGTTATTATCAGAATAAGTTCAAGTACAAGAAACGATACAGCGCACTAAAGTAAATATTTGATCCAGCAGTACATATTACTGGTCAATCGTTTTAATTGGTAATTGGTAATACGTTACAATACACTTTGCATGTTGCAAGGCTACGCTATTGTTGACCCAGTGAAGTCGCTAGACGTCGCTTCATCACTGACTCTATTGTTGACTGTGATTGTGTGAGTTTAGAGTAAATGGCACTGTAACTCAAATTCAAAACAAAAAAGAATTGTTAATCTACCATTGTAACTTGTGGAAGTTGATTGGTAAAAGGTGGTTGGTGTGGTAGAGTGTGTTTAAAGTCACAAAGGTTTGAAAATCACGGAGGGGGAGGGGGGTTAAATGTGTCTTTATTTGATGTACGAATGACAAGCTTGACAAAAGCAAACGTAGCAACAGGTCGTATGCATGTAAGTGTAATTAGAATCGTTCCACATATTGGGCTATGTTGCCGGTACCCTACGATGTTTAATGACGTCACAATGCTACTCAATGCTGACAGTCAATGACTGGCAAACGACCGAAAGAAGGGAGAAAGATTATTTTGTAGTTAAGGTTGTTGACTTAGAATCTTAAGATTCTTGGTTCGAATACTTAGGAAACCCCGATGGTGTGCCCTTGGGAAAGACACTTAATGCCTATTTCCTTACTCGCCTCAGGTGAAAATGAGTATCTAACTTCAGTTAAGGAAGTCCACTCGGACGGGGTTGGCTTATCGTGGCTTATACAAACCAACATCCGTTTTGTTTTAGCTTAGTGCTGATTAGTGCAAATCTAGCCGTGTAGCGACAAATAAGCCAGGCCTATTAAAGCCAGAATTGTGGTGAAGAATTGATCATTTTCTGGGCACACCATTGGCTCTCGCTTCTGTCTAGTGAAGGCTTAAATGTCAAAATAAAGGTTAATCCCCAGAAGTTTTCTGATACTAAAAGTGGTTTTATAACAAGGACACATTCAGGCGTCTAGTATTCCGGCCCTTCACGCAGACAGATGAGTTGAAGGGTTCTGTGGTTTTCGCGCGGATTAGTTTACGTACTAGGACAACTATTCTAGGCCGAGGGAAATTAACGTTGTGATAACAAAGAAGTACAAACTCTTGCATTAACTGTTTAAAGCTCTAATTTGTTTACAGATTATCAAATACAGGAAGTTTGTCATCAGTTAGGCTGGTTAAATCGCGCTTATATTGGCCTGCCCAACGTCCGCCGATTGCCTAGCCGGGATAGGCCAGTTGAGGACCAAAAAGAGGTTGATGGGGAAAATCGTGACGTTTTTCTTATACAACGCGTTAACTGTTACCGTCATTTTTTGTCAGCCATCTCCACCAGGATAGTACGGTATGTAAGAAAAGGGCCGTGGGAATAGCTGACAGAAAAAGGTCACGATTTTCAACGTGCAGCCAAAAGCAGCCTTCTCTCTGTTAAATCTAAACTTTCCAGCGATAGACCCCCCCCCCCCCCAAAAGGCTGGGGTCAGCAGGTCTTCGCTAGAGTCTGTCTGGTAACCTGAAACACGACGTTTTCCCCAGGCCTTATCCTTGTGTTCACGCTGATGCCATCACAGAACTATGTCCTCAGTTGACGAAATTCTACCGTGGTATCTCCTCTGCCATCTACGGGCCTGGATGCAGACACAATTTTACACGGACCGAAACGCAAACAACATCTTCTAAAACACTGGCAAGGAACAGGTTGTTTACGTAAGTTTTCGAAGACAGGCGTATATTGGAAAATGGCAAAACCGACTTAGAATTTAAAGGTTTTGGGTTTGAATTCTTATCCTAGAGTTTATTAGGGATTTCATACCCAGGACGACATTATCGACGAGTCTATCAAATCCTTGGCAGGTCCAAGTGTTCCGCTCTCCGGAAAATCACCTATTTCTTCACTCGACTCGGGTGAAAATGAGTGCCCACGTTTCTGTTAGGAACGTCCTCTCGGATGGGACGTAAAGCAGGAGGTCCCGTGATCGAGGAGGTAATTAAAGAACCCACCACACTTATCGAGAAGAATAGGGGTCCATCCTGATGTGATAGGATCAAACCGTACAGTCCGGTCTTATGTATGCAGCTAGTACTTACTGTACAAAACGGGTGTGTTACTCATATAGACGGTTCATCGGTTATATCAAAGAAAAGTACCGTTTGAGAATGCCTGATTCACTAAAATGATAAAGCCAGAATTTCGAGGAAAACTCTTTGCACTATAATAAGTACAAACAGAGGCAATGCTTTTATACTGAATAAACAAATTGTATACACAATGATATTCTGTACGTTTTTCTATGTCAAGTCACGTCTTTGTTTCACGTGTTTTGTTTCTAACGTTACATGCAATAATGACAGAAAGTGAATAAAAGCGATGATCTTGTTGGTTGATACAATGCGTTGATAAGGGCCAAGTCATATTCGTCGTACGATCGTTGTCCCAGATCGCAATACCAAAAAAAGTAAAATCGTGCAGTTGTAGTACAAACTTCAGCTGTCTTATCACCAAGACTGGTTGCCCGCTGTTAGATCTGTCATAGTCTGCTTGAAACGTTTATGACATTATGACATATGGCGCATTTGACCGCGCCATGATAGATGTTGCGGGGACAGCCTGTGTGTAAACCCAGACGTTTGGCCCGAAACCTTACCCCACCTTGCCGCGGACCTGAACAACATCCACTTCTATGGACATACGGGGGAATTCAGAGAATCCACCGGTCGGCAAGGCGAGTCCTGCCATCCCTATCCGGATCATTTCCAAGACGGAAACAAGGAGAACTGCCCTCCCTTCTGGTGAATACCAATGGAAGCTGTTAGAATCTACGGAATTTTGTGCATGTTCTAGACAGGACGCCCGTTCTGACATTATTGACGCACCCATTGTGGTTGTGCAATCGTAGCCAGAACGACACGCCAAATTCTGAAAGATGTCAGAATGCTGTTGTCGTGGAAAAGGCAGGAAAAAGCCGACGCGTCAGCAAAATGAATTCCAAACCGTCAACAGAATTTGACAGTAACTTTGACGTGTTCTTTTTAATCGTTTTGCACCGTTACACACAGGAACTTTTGAATATCATTACAGTTGCGCCGATGGCTTTGAGACCAGGCTTGCATTGTGAACTATTGTTGCCTGCTACCGATATGTATGTACTTTGGGACAATGGATCTTTAGAGAATCATCAAGGAATGATCCTTTTATGGACAGGAAACAAAACCACTTTACTTTTATTTCTTGATTAAGAACCCTTAAATTGTCTTTCCCCAAGTTTCATGATCCAGAAATGGCAAAATTCTGTTTCGATTTACAGGAAATAAAGAAAAGAGATATCTTGTGCAGTCTTAAGCAGTTTCATACACACGTGCTTTTACTATTAGACAAAGGAAGTCAAGACAAAGTGGTCACACTCGGGTTTAGAATATAGGATCGCCGTTCACTTTCTTCCGTAAACGACTTGCTCTTGTGTAGTCTTGTCATAACAGTACAAAAACCTTTGTTCTTAGTAAATGAACATGTTCTGGTAGTTTTTTTTTATAGACAATAGTTCATGTAAGAAACAAACGATCTATAATGGTGATAGAATTTGAAAAGGGACATTGGTGAAAACATAACAATACAACAGTAAGGTTTAAAAAGTCGTCCATACTGTTTATAAACATTTTATTCAACAAGGTGAGTTATGTTGCGTAACGTCTGGGGCAGCGGGAACTGAAACGGGCCACAGTTAGTGTTCACAAACACGCACGCTTTCCACCACGCCTGAACAACGGCAAGAGCAGGGACAGGAATGTTTGCTTTGTTCGGTAACTCGGTGACATTTAGGAAACTTTTTATATTTTAAGTGGAGCGGTTTTTTTACTGGTTGCCAGATGACGTCTTGAAACGAGCTGCTAGAGGGCCCATACGTGCAGGGCCTCTTCCTGACGTCGAAAGCTATCTGCCATCGAAAATTTCAAGGCCCTGGCACGTCCAGGATAAAAAGTACAGAAACCGGACGTTTACTGCTGTACCAAGGAAATCCACCAGGGGGCCCCAAATTGATCTAGACCCTCGTTTTGCCAACACCTACCCACATATGAAAAAATCATCACACTCCATCCAGAGGTTCTTGAGCTATTGCTGACCTCAAATATGCAATACCGACACGCAGGCAAAGAAAAAAAGATACCTTCAATTTTCATGCAGGTAACCATTGATCCCTAACTACAAGATTAGGAACTAGATAACGGCACAATGGAGACTATCATCATGATATAATGGAGACTACATTTGTACATAAAACGCGAGCATTTCGTACTTTGACTACAGGGGTATCTGAGGACAATGAAGCTTGGAAGACAAAACGTGATCATGAGCTTGGTCTCCAGAACAAGTTAACTCCACCCGACACCGCACTGACGGACACCCCATGAGAAAGAGTCTAAAGTTTAGTTTTGCCCCGTTCAGCAGGCGTGATCTGTCCATGACAGAGAGGATTTACCCGCACAAAGACAAACCTGACTTGTCAATAACGATTTTCTTCCCACAATATGACTCTTTATTTGGAGTTTTGAACAAAACAGCCTTCCACTCTGACGTTATTAATCTCCAGCACACATAGTGACATGAGCTCGTTTCTCTTTTTGTAACGAAGAATTTGAAGCTTTTGAATGAACATAGTCACGTAAAGTTGTTGTTTTTTGCCTTGTGCTTCTGCCCTGATTTTCCTGACTCAAAAATCTGTGTACAATAAGAAATAGCCTTACCGTAGCCACCACTATGTAATACTATGAGCACTATGGAAAGTAGATGACATAGAAAAGCTTGAAGTTAAGTTTTTGAGACAACAATAAAGAACAGGAAAGTAATTGACCCAGAGGAATCCGTAAAACTAACAGTCGGGCAACCGTAAGCTCTTTACCCAAACCTTCTGCCCTCGCTTGACTGCACCTGCCCCGTTACCAGGACCGTGTGTTTGCCGTGGCCAGGTAAACAGGTGTGTAATGGGGAGCGTCTATTGTCTACCTGTGACAGGTAGGGACACTAGCATGTCTCACCTGTCGAGAGGAGTTAAGCATCAGGCGTGCTCAGAGCTGCACGAGATAGAACACAATATGTGATGTCCTCAAGGAAACAGCGAGGCCTTCGAAATAACGGCCAAATCTCACTCTCCGACAACATCCTAGTCTTTGTGTGGTTTGTACACCAGTGGTAAACAAGTTATTGATGATTCTCTGATAGATCCATTTTTCTGCAAATCTATGCGTACTTAATAATGAATCTATCAAGAATTTGGAAAGATACTAATACCAGAATCTAGTTGGCATGATGCAAGAATCTATGCTAGCTGAAGGTGAAATCATTTTTCTTTATTCTAACCACTTATCGTGATACAAAACGTACAAGACTATGGACATTAAGTCTGCTGTTGTCGTACTAACGTCGTACGGAAGTCGCACTGTACAATGCCATTTTCCTTTGTAATCTTTTCCCCTTTATTAATTCCTCGCATAAAATTCCTCGCACAAAGTGAACAATTTTTGATCGCGTTACAAGGGAACCATCCAAGCCGCATAAACTTAAAACAGAAACACCCTAAATGAAAGCGGTACTACAAATCTTTAAACAGAACCGTGCAGCAAGACTTCACACAATGAAGCTTTTGAATTTTAACGGTGCGCACAGAAGTAGTGCGTGCGGCGGCCCACACGCCCGGGGCCTCCACACCGCCTACGTTTACACAGCGAGCTGAAAATGATACGAGTTTTCCCCCAACGATAACCTCGGTTCATTGGACAGAAATGACAAAAGCCGTGTATGCTTTTCCGGGTGAGATACGGTACAGATGTTTAATGCACGGTTGCCTTTTCTCGTCCAGTCAATCATATCCTGTACACACGCCTTTATTGAATATGCACGGGGAAATGAGCATAAAAAGGAGAGAAGGACCGAGCGAAGAACAATGAGCATGAAAAATGGCCTCTTATCACACGGTAGTTTAAGAAGCATGATTTCCCGTCAGATTCTACTGTTGCACGTAGCTTTTCAGTCTGGCTTCTTCTCTAAAGACAACAGGAGGCACGGTCATGGCCAAATTGCCATGTCCTGATGGATGACTCAAAGACTGACAAATAGCTATGGACGCAGTCACATAGCTCGTGCGATCGTAGTATGATTTTGATGTCATAGGATTTTCATGCAGGCCGTGACAGAACAAACCACCGACATGGATCCAAAACAGCATTTTGTGTACCAAGACAGTTGAACTTTGCAGGAGACGTACATTTTTGTCCTCGAAGTTAGCGATCGTGTAACGATCGCCCGGCCTATGTGACCTCACCCTATGTTGATAAACGGCGCGGTCACATTTGTCGTAGGCCGTCGTACGGTTTTCCTGTCGTCGAACTTTTAAGCAAGCTGACAGAACCAACCGCGACAGACAAGAATAAAAGACAGTTTTTTGTGCAACAAGACAGTTCGGTTTTATACGACATATGCGCGGCCGCCCCACGAATGCTCCTCAGCCTGCGATTGTACGAGGATCGCACGACAATCGCACGACGAATGCAATCGATTTCTATAAATTAGTGCTAACAGATAGACTGTCGCACCAACTTAGCCATCAGAAATGCGTATACAACAAAAGCAGGTAACTTTCCAGGCAATTCAATCAATTAGCCAATGGAATCATTATTCAATCAATAAATCCGTTATATTACTGAGGATATTTGAAATATATTGATTTTGCCATACTTGACAACATAGGAAGAGATGTGTATTATTACTATGCAAAAATTTACTACTAATGCATTTGAAATATATTACTTTTGTCATAGTTGATAGCAAATGCAGAGATGTGTATCAGTACGTTTCTATGCAAAATTAACTACTAATGCGAACATCAACAATTGCAGTCTGAGGTAGGTCTAACGCTATAGGTCGCTTTTAAAGTAACGGCGTTCTCATAATCATTATCCTCGCCGCATGTCAGTTAATGTTACTGACGCAGACCGTCATTGTTCTCCACAGTTTTTTATCTGCTGCTGTCCGTTGCACCCCATCCCAAGTGCATCCCAACTCAGCAAGGTCACGCTCTACAGTTCTAGCGTTCTCATATTCGACCACAAATAGTAGAAAGCATAATCCATGTTCCTAGCTTAAAGTATGTGCACGCTTTCAGAAACTTTTGGCAGTCTGCGTTACTTTGTTACTTTCAAGTACTGATGGAGACATTTACGTGCTATGATAATTAATACTGTTCTATGATATGATATCAACTTTTTGATATACCTATTCTAGAAGACCCCCCCCCCCCCGTGACGTGAGCCTTACCGCGCCAGATGACACCTTCTTGTGGTGAAATTTACAGAAGGTTCGGCCGATGTTTATGTTTGTCTTTTGGCTCTTGCTTTCAGGACGTGTTGACTCTGTTGCCAAAATCGCCTTATCCAATTAACAGCGGATAATGTTCCCATCGTGGAGGCTACCAAAAGGGGTTTGCAGATGATTTTTTTTGTACGGATGAGTTTTTTACGTTTTATTTTTTTATTCAGACCAATGCTCTTTTCTCGGACGGTCAAACTGTCTTATAGAAGCTATGATGTCGTTAGTATTGTCACAAAGCCATATTTATCATTAGGTGTAGATATAGATATGAAGGCATAGGGGTTTAGATGCCATATCCATATTCCGGTACCCTCCAACAGGCCCTCCGTGTCAATGGGGGAGGAGTTTGCTTGCATTGACGGTTTCATCCTGCCACAAAACCTTGTGTTCGAGCAAAACGGTATCATTACAGGTTCATAGAATTGTCCTATAACTACTGGCTTACCATCGTCCTGTAAATAAAAAAAGGAATTAAGTCTACGGCAAATTTCCTTTTAAAGCTTTAAAGTAGTACAAGAGCAGAACAGTAACAGAATTGTCCCCGGTTCGTCAATATTTATAATTTTTCTTTTGTTAATAGCCCTCAGCGCTCATTTTGAACAACAAGATACCCACTTATGTTGATACTCGGATTTATCAGGACTCGATGTAATTTGTATCTCTGTTATATCTCATCAGACCCTTACCTCCTTCATGCCCTCAATGAAAAGCGGCCTGCAGGCTGATTTCAGCTTCTAATGAATAGATAAAGTTACAAACAAACAAACAAACAAACTTTGTTATTCCACAGTTACAAAGTTCGTTTCAACTGTAATATCTTGACTTGCAAATACGCGCTGACCCAGGAACATACTACAAAAATCACATCTAAAATGTTTAAAGTCAAATTTGGATTGGTGGTTTGCTGGCAAGGTCCCGATCACTGTGCGATCGCAAACTGTGGTCAATTTTAGATAGTCGCGTATGTGTCGTGCAAAAAATCGATGTTTTACCACCGAAAAGGCTGTCTGAGATCCATGGCTGTGATCGTAAGGGCTACGTCATTACGGGACCAAACCAGGGCCCGGCCGGACAGCTTTCGAGAACGAAAAGTATGATCAAGGATAACGTCATTGGTATGATACAAAAGACAACAAACTATACAAGACGTAAATAGAATAGTCGTGGGCATTATTTGTGTATATTTTTAAGTATATATTTCTATTTTTTTCGTTTCAACAAACAGCCCGGCCGGACCCCGGTTTGGAAATGTGACGTTTGCGAACTGGCAGAGGACGTCTCCATGGTGATTTGGTTCTGTCAACAGCTGTTCACGGAACATGTGCAAGTCGTACGGGGTCCCTTGTTGTTTTACTCGCTGCGTACGTACATGTAGTGTCATTTTTCCACCAACGCACTCCGTCAGCTTTGCGAGCACACAAAGGACCATTCAGCTGGATGGTATAAAAAGGGAATGGTAAGAGCAACATGTATGATAATGAATGAAGGGTAGAATAACACGCACGCCGTGTCCGTGCGCACGTAGTTTTCAGAGTTGGTTGAATGAGCGTTTTCGTCAACGCTCGACTTGGGGCGAATGGTGGGGATTCTTCTCCGAACTGCCAGCTTATTGAAACGCGTTAAACCAAGCGTCCAGATACAGCCGTGAGCAAACAGAGATGTTGGCCAAGCTAGAAAAAAGACATCCACACTTAGAAGGTCACAAAAACATGGGGTAGTAGGGGTGTGACAATGGCGGTATTTTCATTTTCCCTCGATGTCAATGAACATTCCTGTCATTTCGCACCCTGCTTATCTCAGGAGTGTATGTTTTTCATCCAAACGGTGGAGAGAAAAAAACGATAGAAATCGCGAACAATCCGTAACAAGTAATCGGACAATGGTTCTGTATTAGTTAAGCAGCTAATGCTTAGCGAATCCCCGCCCCGTTCTGCTATGGTTAGAGCTCAGACGTCACCAGCTTTTCCCTTTGAAAGGCAGACCTGGCTTAAAATCAGTCCCCTCCTTTCATCCCTCCATTAGGAACGCTAGCCTAGCACAAAAACTACCTTCTTTTTGGTGGGATTTTCGCTTCTTGGGGATTTAGCACGGAGCTAAACTATAAAAAGGCTTCCCGAAGTAAAACTTTAGGGGATAATCTTGGGGTGATACGACCATAATCTGACAAGAAGTATTCCACCTGTCGCAAGCGTTCTTTGTTGCTCACCAGGAAGGAGCGGCTAGTACCGGAAAGTTTCCCTCCCACTTTTACCCTCCCTCTCTCTGACATACATCAGCTGCTTAGAATGGGAAAATGTTTAGTGTGCTATTACCGTCCTACTCTCCAAGTAGAGGTTAGGCTCCTGCTGTTTTTTAAAATGTTTTTAAGCGTTTTTATCGGGCTTTCTAGGCCGGGGGACATCAAGATTTCAGTACAAAATAGAAAGCCCGATAAAAACGTCCCAAAGTAGTCGGAGCCTAACCTCTGCTTGGAGAATATTACCGTCCGATATATATTCAAAACGCTGTGTATCTGGATTGCATTGGAAAATATATCAGTTCTTGTGAAAAGAACAAATTTAAGCATTGTCTGTGACTTTTCTTGTTCATGCCGTGTGAGTGTGTCTATGGTGAGGTCTAGTGAGGTCTATGGTGAAGAACCTATTACGGCTGTAAAGAGTTTACTCTGTTGTGTCGCTGGATGCAAGTCTATTTCATCGTTTATCATAAAGGAGAAGTATAACTAAGAACCATACACACGTCGTTCTTTATTGCATATAAGAACTGCCTTTATGTAATACACATTTAGCATGTGTACTCTCCAAGCAGAGGTTGATGGGGAAATCTTGACCTTTTTCTCATATGCCGTCTTTTTTCTGTCAGTTGGTGGGGTTAGCTTGGAGAGTAGGCATGTTGACATTATCCAAGTGGACGATGGTAGGTAGTGCACGATAATTAGTAGCGCTACAGAACCGAAGTGTTTTATGAAGAATTCATTAGTAAATGAAATGTAGTAAAAATGTCTAACAGAAAACCTTAACAAAACAGGAAAGAGGACACACGAAAGTCATTAGATGATTAACTGAAACATCGAACACAAACTTAAGGTTCCGTTAACATAGGTACACCTACCTATTTTGGTCAGAGAATAACGCAGATCAGTAATTACCTCATTTGCATCTCTTGGTGGTAGATGATGAAATATTCGTCCTAGTGACACAGGTAGGTAATGCAAAGGTGAATATCATCAAACACATGAATTATGTAAATTTGGACCCATTGACAGAATTGATAAGGAATTGCTACAATGGTTCCTTGAGAAGGATATTTTTCATATGTGATTTGGGAAGACGAAATAATGAATCTATATCTATAATAAAGTGTATATCACACAAGCTAGATAATCTTGATAGGCGATGGTATGGGGTCGTTGAACTTTAGTATATGTTACTGTAGTTTTTGTGTAAAACGTGTGTCGAGAGAACACATTTCTCTGTCAGCTCCTCAAATCAGGTACCTACACAACCGTCAGCCTTCATTGTGCGTCTTGTTTGGATTAATTTGTAGCTAATCCGTATCTTACACCACATCCAGGCACCCTCCTGTCAACATTTATTACTTGAGATGAGTGCCCAGGTGTTGGGCTCGTGCTTGTGGCTGTAGAAGTCCCGTGTATAAAGTTTACCCCAAACCAACACTGATATACCGGAGAACGTGGGTTCACAAAACACTCGTACACTGACATATTCCTGACGAGTTGATTAATGCAGATTTAATCCTCTCCGCAAGCCCATCTATGCATCGCCTTGTCAACTGCCCAACAAACTTCACAGAGGAGTCAGTTATTTCAACCAGCCACTTAATTAAGACGGTAGCCTTGCTTAATTGCCTCTGTTCCCCTTTGTTAAGCGTTGACAGGTCGGGTCCCTTTATACCTTACACGCTTTATGTTCTCAATGGCTCTCTGACGCGCTGGCGATTCTATTGACTTTTTGTCCCCAATTTACTTTTGCTAAAAGGTGGGGCCTCCATTTTCAACATTTACTTGGAGAGGGGAATGAAAATAATCCTATAGAATCAACAAGGCCGGGATTGAATGGGAACATTTCCACTGTGTGGATAAGACGGATTGAATAGGGTCCACTTTATGCGGAGCTGTTTAGATAGTACGCTTAAGTGTCTGTTGCAACATTCAAAACGATCTGTGCAAAACCAGCAATCTTCTTTTCACCCCTCGGACTGTCCTAACAACTATTTTCCTCATCTGACGTTTGAGGAAGTGTAGAATCACGCACCAAGTTCACGTAGAAACTAGACTCTGTGTGTGTACGTAATTAACTCCGTTAAGCGTCCATTTAAAAAGACAGTTTGTCACAACAATCACCAGGTAACGGCCAGGCTGACTTGGCGTCGCTAATTCTGACACGGTCAAGCCAGCGCACGTAGGTATGCGACAAGTACCGCATGATCCCTTCCTTCCCACACTCCGAGTATAAAAAACTCTTTTGCAAGGATGTTTGTGTTTTGGTCTGGTGTTTTGAAGGTCTCAAATGGCCGTTTGTGTTAATTAGAATTAAGATTGAAAGTGTCAAACGTGTTAGCTTAGAAGGCACACAAAGAGATGAGTGATGTATTGTGGAGTTGTGCGCTTTCTCTGGGGATAGTCGTTCATCATTAGGTATAATGGAAGCTTCTTTGGTTTTCTGTAAAGCTGGATAATGCGCCTTCTCTGGTGTAGAGAGTGTTAGCGTCAGCTGTACTACAAACAACGGTAGATACAACAAACAACAAACCAGCGATTTTACTTTCAGACACGGGGTCTGGGCACACCCGTTGTACGATTGTCGTATGATCCTAACGTAAGGGTATTCTTGGAAAAGTTTCGACGCGGCTGTTTTGTTACTGAAAAGACTAGCTTATGAGATTCTTGTAGGCGGTTATATGTGTCACAGTCTAATAGAAAATCCCACGGCATCAAAATCACACGACGACCTATTAAAGACAAATGTAACTTGTCGGACAAAATGTAGATCTGAAGATGGGACTCTTTTCATCAAAATCTTGATCTATCTCTTTTGCGTCAATTTCTTGAAAGACAGAATTGTTTCATCTGACCAAAAAATGATAGTTGACTACTATTTCCATTGAAACACTGCATAACGTCTAAGAGGTCATAATACACTTCTGTACTAGACTTCATTCAGTTTCTCTTTAATCTTAGTAAAAAAAGATGTAATCTACGAGAGAAGTAGACTATGTTGTCTACTACGACAGTTTTAAAAGAAAGCACATGTAAGAAAAGCCTGTCTAGGTGCATTTCATGCGTCTGATGAGAAATAATGCTGATGGCAATTGGTGTTCGGTGTGAATAGGGGGACTACGGTTAGCAGTAGTTACCGCGCGAGTAGAGTTGATGACACATTGTCGATAACTGCCAAACCTTGCATAGCCAAACCGTTTGTCCGACCATCGTCGACGGTACATCTTCAAGCAAGGACATGGAACTCCAGCACATGAAAACGAAAACAACATGATGACACATTCTACACTTCAAATCCTTCAAGTATCCTATTATACCACTTCCTCCTGTTTCATCTTGACATTCACATAACTGCGAACACACACCGAGACAAACAATCGCACCCACTGACTACAACCCCTCCGTTTTCACGGAGATAACAATGCAGCCACGTCATACCTACACCTGTCGGACCCAACCCACTACTTCCCTTTTTACACGGACAATTTCACAGCTATTCCTCCTCGCCCTCCTATCTACAGGTACAAGAAAGACACTTTGTACCGGCTGTTGTCTAAACACGAACTCCTCCGCCCTAGCAACTCCACGTGCACGCCGCCCGCCTCGCCGCGCCCATCTCAGCGCTTCATTCCATGAAACCGCACGAGAAAAGAGAAACACAGACGTGACCGCCTTTAACGTGCTCGAGTCTGATAGTTCCTGTGATTTTTCAAGAGAACGGCTGGTGACGTGATGTAAATGAAATGTTTAACTTTCCCTGAAAATGAAAAAGGCATGGAAGACGCCCAGAAACGTCCCAATAACAAGTCCATAAAGATTGCACTTATATTGTATTACATTGAAAATGAAAGTCACTTTACCATTATTGGTCACAGCATGATGATAAATGCACAAAGATGTTCACTTTTCTTGTTGCTTGTTGAAAAGAATTCAATACACTCCATCCCATAAATAAATTTCATTACATTGTAGAAGAAGATTACCCTTACTGTGTAAAATACGTACATCTAAAAATGTTTGCACCTTAGAATCAGTAGTGTAAACGATATGCTAAACCCAACATGTTGATATATTCATGTACCTGTTTGTTACTCAGTTTGTATCGATTTGTATGTAACGTTATGTATACATGTAGTTTGTAAGGCCTTATGAAAGTCGTTGTACCTTTGTTGTGTCAATAAAAATTGACACAACAAAGTAACGTTACATTATAGTTAATACGCAGAGTATTTTTCTCAACTTTTATTTAAACTTGATGCATCTTCATCCTTCTACGTTCGCAAACTTACTGCATTCTTGGCATAGTCGTGCATGTTGTATGGACTTCAGCGGTCTTGTTACCGAAAAGTATGAGATTCTTGTCGGCGGTTGTTTCTGCCGCAGCCTATTTAAAATGTCTACGACATCTTAAAAAAAATCGTACAACGATCGTACGACTGATGTGACCGTGCTGAATGTGTATTGTGACACCGAGACGATAAAATGCTGAAGTGGTAGACATTATTTTCTTGTGTAAATATTTCTTCTGAAAGTAAACGCCTCATGTCAAAGTTGTTGTCGTTTAAGTTGACATGCTATCTATTAAGAGCAGACCAACTTAAAACAGTGTCAAACCAACCGAGTCATATTAACAAGCGTGAAAACCAGTCTTTACTGATGGATAAAGTGATAACTACTGTAAAATTCAGTGAGTGTGTATTGTATTGTGTTTGGTCCAAAGGGTTTAGATGGTTATCATATCAAAACATCTCTAAGTGTTTGTCTTGTCACAAGTCGACTGGACTAGTTATGTTAGCTTCTTTAGCGACCATTCTAGTGTATTAAGTTTGGCTTGATGTGTTTCAAATTCGTTATTATGTTAACGTTTCTCCAAAACACTGCGTGACAAAGCTAAATCTTACTGTGGATTGCTTTGGCCAACTTGGTATGTGTATTTAGCTTGTGTGAAAGAGAACATTTGATAAAGCAAACTCTGGCAAAACAACGCAATACAAAAGTTGACGGTCAGAATTTCTGTATGCGTTGTTGATGCTATCTTGGTAACTGTTGCTTTTGCCGCTGTATTGGTGGTAGCGTTATAACACGGAACATTGGTACCTTGAGGCTGTGTACTTTCTCTCTGCTAGACTTCCAAAGCTAACAATATTTCACAAGGTGTTGACCGCTGGCTTCCCGTGTGGCCATTCAGAGTCTGGCTCCATGGCTCCGGACGTCAGACGAGGAACTGACCATTGCAAAGTCCAGGTGTTGACCAATCTTGAAAACAAGTCGTGTTTGTCTTGGCCAGCGAACATTCAAAACTTTACAGGGGAATATTGCGAAACAAAATAAGCCAATTGTTTCCCTCCGTGTTAAGGCAACTTTAGGATCCTTTAGGGTTTCGATTATTTTGTTCTTTTATCATAAGTTGCCATTGGCATAGAGAAAATCCGAAACAGGAATGGCAACTTCATCTTCGGTATAGTTCAAATTATTGACTTCATATAAGTCATACTCTGGCAGTTTTGGGTACTGGAGCTATTGTAAATATTTGATTGCTCACCGACAGCGTGATGTGTGTGTATAAAACTCACGGTGGTTGCAAAGCAATCGTTGGTTGATGCGAAAGCTGGACTTTGATAGATCGTCATAATCATTTATCAGTCCAGAATGCCGTGCTTCAAGTTGCAGATCTTGAACAACATGTTATTGTGAATATAGTCAAAGATTTTACCGTCTATGGCCATAATATAACAATAGGTGTGTTGGAAATTGCTACCCAGAAGCTGATTGCAAAGAAAAATGAAAAGACAAACAAAATATCGCGTTCTTTTTCTGAGACAGTGAAGGCTTCTACTTTTTTTGTATAATGGGGGTTTTATGTTAAAAGAATTAAGGCGAGAGAAGTTTTCTGTCTACGTCTGTAAACGTTTAAAAAAGTAGGATGAAATGTAGTGGCATCTGCTGAGCGCTCCTTTCTTTTATGCTCGCACATACATAGAAGGGACAGTTTGAAATAAATGTATTTTGTCTTCCACCATAGTGTTTTACGTTGAACAAAGCTTGGAGTAGTCCACGCCACCTTGTTCACTCAGTGTGCATCCAGTCATGGCTGTGGTGTGGTGTACATAGTGAGTAATCACGCCAGTTTAGATGTGACAGCATACAGAAGCATTTCCTATACACAACAAGGGAAGTACGGAGACCATAGAAACTCACAGCACGCGTCATGTAGCGTGGCACCACCTAACTCCACCTTTTTGTACAGCCGTGCAGGTGTGTTGAGTGAACAAAAAGACACGTGTTCCTGTTGTAACCAGGTTTTGTTCATGATTACCAGTATATTCTTACCTTTATTGTGTTTGTTGTTTTTCACAATGTTTACGGCTTTTAGCAACGTATTATTATTATTACTACAAACCCACGAGTGCATCGCTTGTTAAACATAACAACCATACAGTTTTTCTTACAAAAGTTCTTCTTAGCCTCCTTCTAAACGTGCTTGTCGTATGTTGACTTCATTTATCTGAAGAGTTCTCTAAATTTAGACGTTTGTTGCTTCATAAATATTGATAGGACGGTATCTCTCCTCTTAAGGTGTTTGCGCCTTAAGGTTCTAAACAATTTGAAACAAAACTTTTTGAGGTGCTAAAAGCTAACGTAAGCATTGTGTACACTCGTCTCTCGTACGATTTTGATGTCGTAGGATCTTCAAGCAGGCCGTATCAGAACCAACCCAGACCGATGCCTGAGGATCAAAAACAGCATTTATGATATCAAGACTGCTGAAATTCGTAAGACACATACACGACTATCCCAGGATTTTCTTCCGTTTGCGATCGTACGGCAATTGTACGACGAAAGTGACCAGGCCCGTAGGCAACAGAGCACTGTTTTCGGTTCATTGCCTACCTCTTATCGTTCACATCGCCATCCCGTGGCTTCTCCTAAATTGTGTCCACTACGTTTTTACATAACCAATGGCTTAGAACAGACCAATAATCGTCTCGCTAACACTGCACACACACGTAATGCCATTTCAACGCCTGTCAGACCCAGAGCAACGTTTGCCCTGCAAACTTCAAATCCCAACAGTTGGAGCGATAAGTTTGATCGGTGCGAGATAACATCTAACCTATTTTATTAAAGAAAACGGAGGGCACGCCCCCACGACAAACCTTCGCTGACAGCCTTGACAGGAGTGTTGTGTACTCGGGTTCTGTAGCAAAGTCGACTCCATCAAAACAACCCTAATGGTGGTTTTAAAGAAGTGACATACTCTAATGTACGCTGGGGGACTACTGTTGTATCTGGCATTGTGCTGACAAAGCCAAAGTCACCGGCAACACTGTCTTTACAACTCGTAATTGCGAGGTAATGGCCATGTACACAATAGAATGGCGTTTACATTGAGGTCTGGGGCATTGAAGGATTGCCATGTACACATACACTGTAAAAGTTGTCCGACAGCTTTACGACATAAAGCTTCCGCTAAGACGTGCAATGGTCATTTCTCAAGTGTTTCAGACTTTATTCTGAGAGGTTTAGTGCTAAACAAGTCTGCCTTTGTTAACTTGGGATGAAGAGCAGAAATCTTTTGCAACGGATGAAAATTTGTACTTTTCGAAGCTGTAACTTCATTGTCTCTCGACAGTGCAGTTGGCTGTTTATGCGATCACCACCGTTAAGTGGATTATACATTATTTACAAAACATATACTTTGAACCATTTACTGAACAAAAGTTATATTTCATCACAATGGCCAAGGTTTAAGGAGAGTTGAATATGTAAACTACATCGGAAATATTTACAGCCAAGTAATTTCGTGGAGACTGTAGGCCGTAACACAGGTCTCAGCCGCATGTAACTCATTTGCTGGCTAAAAATCATCGAAACTGGCCAAACTGAGTTGATATTTTGAAGTTAGCTGGCCAGGAAAGAACAAATGTGTCACCGTATGGGTGCAACGGAGACTTGGTGACTCATAGGAAGAAGCAAAGGGGGTTGAAGAGCACCTACGGGTTCTCACCGCCAAAAGAGCCCCGCCAATATTCACATACATCACAGCCATGCATTCTTCCTGCAGACGACATCTGCCTGGATACCCTCCCCGCCTAGCAAACACTCACGGGGTTGGGCCGGACACTTCCCTCTCATAATCAACAAAACACATCAAGAACACGACAAGAGGTGATGAACTTGTGTATGGATGGTTTATTTTGGGTCTGAGCTGCCCACGTGTGTGTGCGGCTAGGTCGCCTGGCGCCTAACTCAGTGGGTCGTAACGGTGCGGCCACACTCGTCGTTGGTCGTCGTTTGATTTTGATGCTGTAGAATTTTCAGGCAGGCTGTGACAAAACCAACCGCCCTTAAGAATCAAAGACAGTCTTTTCTGTAACAAGACTGCTGAATTTTGCAGGAGTCACGCATGGATATCCAGATAAATTTCCCTATGTTGGCGATTGTACGACCATCGTGCGACTGAAGTGACCGGGCCGTTACGAGAAACATGGGAAGCCGAGGAACAACAAAACATAAAGTTTTCAACGGATCAACAATGGGATTTAGCAAAGACAGAGTGGTGTAAAGATATTTGTGAAACAAAAAAACACAAAAAGTTACCGTGTTTTCGTTTGGCAAAACACAAGTCAATAGACTACAATCAAATGATACAATCATATTGCAAAGATAATATAATACAATCAAACATTGTTCAAGACCCTGCATGTTCTTGTTAGAGTCATAGCAGTTACAAAGAGTTTGTGGAATAAGCAATGGAAATAAGTATGAACTTTTCGTTCTGTTACACGCAAGCAAACAAGGGAATACATATCATGAGTTTATAATATTGATGTAAGGCACGCCACAATTATAGATATAGAGTAACACAACGTTAAATCTGCTATAGATAAGAGAACAGATTGCATAGATATAGGGCTGGTGTTGGGGTCGATGTTGAATTGTGCACGTAGAATCATGAACGTTTAATAGACGTGACGTTTGAGTTCATTTTTGTCCAATGAATGTGTCCGCACTTAGTCTTTTCATGCTCACAAAATTGTCGAGTTTTAAAAAAAGTACCCGAAAGACAAAAATTTGCTATTGCTAGGACTTCAAAAGGCAAATTTGACGGTGAAACTAAGATATAACTCATTTGCAAAGTATACTTCGAAGCAAAGTGTCACGAAACACTTTCTAACTCCGAAGTCGACAGACTTGTCAGGAATTTACGTGCGTGCGTCGATATAGAATCTGACGAAATATTTTCTGTAGTTCAGTTAAGAATCAGCGAACCCTACTTCCTCTGACTGTGCTGTTTTACTGCTGACTCACACAGACGCACTTACAGGTAAATAGCACACACACGCCTGAGTCCGAAACAAAGATTCCAGGCGCACCCTATATTTGCCTTCTCTCAATATTTCAACAGTAAGGAAAAATGGAAGTAACATGGTTTATCTAACTCAGTTATTCGATACCGGTTTGATTTCAGGCGGGACAAAAACTCGGGATATTCGATCTAGGTTGTAGCTACGCTCAGGATGTTTACAAGTCAAATGGTGCAAGCGACAGTACGGAAAAGTAAGCTACTGTCATTCTTTAACACTCCCTATAATTGTGGTAGAAAAGAGAGAACAGAAACACTAACGTTTTGTAAAAAAAACAGATTCTTTTTCAAATAGGAGGCTGGTGCTAATGTACAGATTGTATAATGATGTGTTAAAGAAAACACAAGCGTCACCCGTGGTACAGGTGCAGTTTCGGGCTACAATACACTAAGAGCTCGCCCGATTCGCTTGCTGTCACCCCATTCACTAAAGACTTGTTCACGCACACGGCAAGACATGTCCGCCGTGATAGAATTACCTCAAACGAAAAACAAGTTTTTCTGCAGCGATTATACTAGGACATGCAATCACAGAATACTCCATACAAGTGGGTCCTACTGTTACAAAAGGTCGATATTTCGTTTCCAGTACTTCAAAATTGAGCACTTTTTGTCAGTGGAAAAGGACAAAACCGTTGAGTTGTCCTTGCCGTCTAAAATTTCTGCGTAAACGCCATTCGGCGAAACGCGCTCTAGAGAGGGCTGTACCCGTGTCTGTTTTACAAGCGGAATAACACAGAAGAATGCTGTATTCCTATACAGCATCTTAATTACAAGGCATCAATGACATTTTGGTTCTAAACGTTAAAGTATAGAAGTGAAGAGATCGGCTGTGAACAACGACTGAAACAATTGCTTCAACATCGCGATCGACAAAGTACTAGAGTATGTTGTTAATTCATATCCTGATGGTCGACAAAGACAGATTTTACTAGAGAGCACTTCTACACATCAACATATCATCTTAAGTTTCAATCTACTTGAGAGTTGAGCACTCTCAGATTAAAAACCAGGTCTAGAAAACCGGACATTCCTAACACTGAGTTGTGTTGTGGTCGTAACGATAATAATATAATGACAAAATACAACAAATTCTACCGCACATTCAATACTAACTAATAAAAGCTGCCTGAGCTTGTTGTGTATACCTTTAAAATGATTTACGTCAAATCATAGGTAAGTACACGGCAATTAATGTAAATAGTTCTGGTCTACACGATTTCTTAATCCAAAAATAATCAAAACCAAATCCAGCTTGGTCTAACAACATTACAGGCTTTGTGATTTAGGAGGGGGACAGCACGTTCGATAAATAGAACCGCGGTCGCCGGTCTTGGTCGACACTATACCTATCAAAATTATTTACACCTCACATTCTTGTTACCAAATTAGACTTCATTTCAAGAGGAACAATTGTCAGAGACATACATTGAGTTCTTTTGTCAGAAATTAAAACTTCTGACAAGCGTCGAAATACGATAAGTCGCGTCGTGCTGAGTCCATAGAGTTTTTTAGGACGCGTTCAAAGTGGCAACGTTGAAAGTGTACCTGTGTTGCGGCGAGGGCGTGTGAAGGTTTGCCGTGGTCATCGGGAGCGTTACCGGGACGTGGTGGGCGAGGAAGCCGGCGTGTTGAAGCCCAGCCCCGCGGAGCGCTTCCATCTGGTACCGGTACAGCGGTAGGACGGTCGCGCCGGCGGGGTAGATCGCGTTGGGCGCCGCGAGCCCCATGTGAGGAGCCGCGGAGCAGGGTATCGGCTTGACGGGCTCGCAAATGCCATTTCTCTTCGGGATCAGACTCTGCCAAGCCGGGTGTAGGTGCTGGCCAGCTGTGATGGTTTTCGGGGAGTCCGTGTACTTAAAGTCCGGTTTGCTGAGGATGGCGTCGATGGAAAAGCTGCTGTTGAGTTTCGGCGAGCGCTTCTCGGCCTCCGCCTTCTCTTCCGCCAGGCGGGCGGCGGCAGCCTTACGGCTCGACTTGCGGTTGATCCTCTTTCTGCGGCGGCGGAAGACCCCGTCAGCAAAGGTGTACTCGGAGTTGGGGTTGATGGTCCAGTAGTTGTCCTTGCCCCATGGACGGGACGGGTCGCGAAGCACCTGTACCAATACACAATACAAGATAAGGGATAAGTACAGACGCAAAATCACTGGTCTGAAAGATCAAGGAGATGGCAACGTCACTTTGCCCATCGACAGATGACAATTTGATGATAAAAATACTTGCATTAAGTTGAAGATTGGTCAAATGAAGATTGAAAATTGGTCAAATGTCTTTTGATCCGCTGACCTGTCTTTGCCGTTGTTATGACTATTGAGAAATGTTTTAACATAACGAAATCAAATTAAGCCTTATTTATGAAAATGCCCTCCAAGAAACGGCCGTGATGAAATATTGCACATATGATTTCTACTCATGATTTCTACATCAGAGAACCGACACTTTCAATCTACAAAACTGAAAAGATTATCAAAGAGATTCCCTGTGTGGTCTTTTCCGTGCTTTGACTACAGGCTATTTCATTTATCAACTCAACTTCTGAATTCACTGGACGTGTTAAGAATCATATTTTCAACGTTTATCATAAACCGGTATTAATGATGATGAAGCTACCTTTGTGAAGCACTCATTGAGACTGAGGTTGTGCCGGACGGAGTTTCTCCAGCCAGTGTAGGGGCCGCGGAAGAACTCGAACTTCTTCATCAGGTAGTCGTTGATTTCCGCCAGAGTCAGCCGGTTGTTGGGCGAGTCCCGGATGGCCATGGCGATCAGGGCGATGTAGGAGAACGGCGGTTTGGGCCGGCGGTGGTACGTGGGCTTCACGCACTTCCCGTCGATGTTGTTGGCTTCGGCGGAGTTGTTCTCGGTGGCTGAGTCGGCCGGGCTGGGGACGACGTCGTTGTCGGACTCTCTTGCCGACTCGTCCTCGCGAGGAGAGCTGCACGGCTCCGAGGGAGAGAAGACTGCCTCTTCGGTGTCGTTGTCGTCCATCGTCTCGACATCGACGAGGAGCTGGTCGGTGTCTTCCCGGGGTGGTGGCTCCACTGTTGGGATTGTCAGTTGTTGCGGTTCGTGGTGGTTCTCCATTTCTGTTTAAGAGAAGTCTGCAGGATTGGAAGACTGGCGTCGGATTAAAAAGTTCTCAGTGTCTGAGCGGTGTAAAGGCGATTTTCTCCGCGAGTGAGCAGAGTGGTCGGCGGTCTCCCTGACAGAGTTGCCGGGGAGGCAGTGGCAGTGGCAGCGGGAGGGTCCTTAGGTCGGTCCGGTAAGACGGACTCCGTTTAAGACTGACGTCTGAGCAGCAGGGACAGGGTTGTTGCGTCAGGTAGGGCTGGCGTGTGCGGTATGCTCGCGTCGCTAACACCTGCGCCAGTTTATCACAGTACCCATGCAATACAGCACACGGCCATGACGTCACGCCCAATCCATACCCAGGTTTGCTCTGGTGTCAAATATAGCCCGCCCACCCGGCTTAATGTGTTATCTGACACCCAGGCCATTCTTATGATAATACAGGGGGAGGGGATACACAACCACTTGTCCCTCCTACCCCACTACAGTACAAATTCACACTTATTCCCCAACCAAAGCCGCCTATATACATTCCAAACTCACCCAAGTCCCCACCAGGGTAACACTTGTGTCAGATCGATTATTTAGTACAAAGTAGGTGGTTGAAATTCCCGATTGTTCCCGAGTAGCATAAACAACAGCGCAGATACATGTACACACCGACAAAGCTAGGCAATTGAGATGCCAAAACATCGGGCTAGGTGGTAACAACGGTAAATACAAAAACAGAAACAGTTCCAAACATCAGACTAACGGGGGAATCGACTTTAAACCTACACAAACTATTAAAACTACGTACACTACACTTGAAAATTGAACAAATTTCTTTTTGTTTTTTTTTGCCGACAATTTCCATGTTGACCTTGTCTTACTTAAACCGAACACAGACCAACAAACCTTTGCGTTAGAATTACAAATAAAACTGCAATATAGGGAGATTTTGTGGATCGAAACCTGCCAAAGAAGTCACGTACCATTATAGAGAGCTATTGGTCAATAATATTAGTCAGGATTCCAAAGCGCTGCCCAACTCTCCCTGGCGGTGTTATCGTGCATTGGTGTGTGCTTTTCGTGTCGTTTGTTTTTAATTGACGCATCAAACACTTGAGTAAACGGTAATTTAGCGCTGATAGACACCTTTGATCCCGACTGTGGTGACACAGAATACAGGGGAGGGATCGCGAACATTATTAATAACACCAAACCGCTTGTCAAATCCCAGATAACAACCTGCACGATCATTCCACATCGCCGATAAAACTCACCAGATAAAACAAAATAGACATGGGGAATAATGAAGAACTGATTATATTGTTAAAGAACAAATCTCGCTAATGTTTCACAAATACGAATCATACGTAAATTACTGACATTTAGATATTTGTTTAATGTTCTTGTGTACACTGTTTTGCCGACAGATATATGTAGTTATCAGATGGCAATTGTAAACGCGTTACCAAGTCCAGCCTTTGTGTTTAAGGTGTTTGACAAGTAGATATAAATCATATAGGCACGGATCGATTAAAACATACATCTATCAGCAAAAACCAGTAGGGCATTTTTTTTACGGAAAACTTGGACTGGAAAGTTTCGCAGTAAAATGCTTACAGAAGTTGTTTGTTGTAAGTCGGAACGATACTTGTTGTGAATGTGTGACGTGTTGTCTGTTTACAGATTTTAGATAATTGCGGCGCAAGTTGTAAGTGCCTACCCCCTCCCCTCTTTAGTGGATCTACATTGCAAGGTTCACCAACAAAGTAAAAGGCATGTTCTAACCGGGTACTGCAATTACTACTACTACTAGGCAATGTTCAAGTTCTTCATATGTACTAGAATTCTAGGCCTAGGACTTCCAAATATTCGCAAAACTTTGAATGGACTTGATCGTATCACATATTGAGAATTATTGAGAATTGTCTTGATAAGGTTACATATCATTGTAATATTGGGTCGCTCTTTTTTACACAGTTTAATTCATCTTTGATGAAATTCTTTTACTTTGACACGCTATAGTAGTCTACTTAAAATGTTGTTTGTGTACCAATACTTAACATGTTATGTTATATACAATACCCGTTGACGGACAGGGACGAATCGTGAAGGATCGAGAGGGCTGCATGTGTTTCATCACCATACGAGTACTTATCTGGTTTGTCCCTTCACTGATTCGTCGCCGTACGCGTATCGAAGCCTCGCCTTTCTTACGTAAGCTAACAAAAATGGAGCCCAGATCAAGGAAACAAATAGAGTACTATGTCTCCATCCTGTCTTAGGCCTAGTCCTTTTCCAACAGGTGGTTAAAGGCAAGACGACAAAACGTCTTACCACAAGAAGGATAATCTGCTTAACTTCCGGATTCCCCATCCCTGGATCTCCTGTTTAAATCGGCTCCTTATTGTGGGGGAAGAATGGACAATAAACCGTTGAGCTGGAGTCAGTGGTCCATAGTTAACCTGGGACCAGTGGGCGGTTCGTTAGTAGAATCGTTCCGTGTCTGTTTTCCGTATCTAGTAACAGAGGCTATGCCTATGGTAAGAACTCCATCTAGGGCTGCGTTCACCAGGAGTGTGTATTTACAATATCGTATGAGTTGAGTATTGACATTGTTTGGTCTAGGTAAATATTAAGGGCAAGAAGCTGTATTTTATTTTGACTTTTACTGTGCAGCCTGGTTATCGAACAGAAAAACGACTTTGTCGGCCGCGAAATTTGCCTTAGCCAAAAAATGTAAATACTGAACTCATACGGACTTGAATATACCCACCCCAATGTCTTGGGCTAAATCAAATGGAGAAGAGATGCTAGTGTTGTTGTATGTTATTAATTAGATCAAGGAGGTTGACCTCCTTGATTAGACCCTCTGCAAAGAAAAATCATTGTCACATGCCGTACGATCGCAAAGTGAGAAGCATTCTGGGGATATTTGTGAATATATAGTACAGATTTCAGCTCTCGAAGTCACAAAGGAGGCTTTCTTAGATCCTTGTAGGTGGTTGGTTCTGTCACAACCCAATTGAAACTTTTACAACATCACAATCGTTCAACGGTCTACGACTGGTGCGGCCGCGCTGCAAGACAGTCCTCAGCTCTCTCTGTAGCCTTCTATGGTGATGATATGACTGCCAGAAGACGCAAAAACAAACAAACAACAACAACAAAACACTCCAGCTTGGACAGGTGTTAGCGACATCTATGGAGGAGAAGAATTCGGTTCTGCTACCTCAGTAATCCTGGGGTCTTTATCGTGTTGTTTACAGGGGGTTGATTACTGCTTAATTGATAAAACGATAAATAAACAGGAAGATTAGCTTTATCTTCTCTGGCCTTAGAAATACAGTCGGAGCTGAAACATAGACTACTACTGATTTCTGGGCTTCCTCTGTATTCATAGTAGAGTTTCGTGAAATGAGGTGGATATTTTGAATTTGGTAGAACAGGATATACCTACCTAGAATGTACATAACAAACTATGCTTTAAGAACCGACTATATTATACGTGTTATATGTAACTATTTTTTATTCATGAGAAGCTCAAATCGGCCTGCAGGCCGCTTTTCATTAAGGTCATCAAGGAGGTTAAGGTCAGATAGTCAAGCACAACAGAGATATAGGCTACATCAACTCCTAAATATATCAACATATATCACTACATTACATGTACATGGTACAAAACATAAGTAGAGCGAAAACTCAACATAAGATGTCACGAACGAAAGGACATTTTAAATATGCAAAAAGGAGATCAGAAAGCCATAGAACATGAATTGGTAATTTGAAACTTGGATTATGGATACGACACATTTCAAACAGGAACAGGGAAGATCTTCCCATATTTGTCTGTTATCCACAAACTCATCTGAAATACAAATTGTTTGTCCCAGAAGCCGTGAAAATTTATAAGCTATCGTACAAACAACACAGGGATCCAAATAAACTATCCGTAGACGACTATGGTCAAACGTACGTTCTCTCCCGTGTAAGTAGCTCAGCCCCCTTTTTCTAGTCGAAAGACGCTGAGCAACCGTACAGCGACCAAAATATGGATATGTTTGATCCATGATTTCATCATTTGAACACCAAGCAAACTGTAATTATAAAGGTATGAATGAAAAGACAAAAAATCGTTCTTTGACTATGGAATTTTCCTTGAGCGATCCGTCCAACCTCCGGTTGCTAGGCAGTCGCCGTGCGGCCCCAGCCTCCAAAGGGCGTGTTGGCACCACGGTAGTTTGTTATCTTACATCGTGGGGTCAACAGTCCAGGTGAGAATATCAATGGTTCCGATATGTGTAAATGTCATCCGTGGATGGTCTTCACAGTCCGTTACACACTGTAATCCAGCGATAGCCAACGATAACCTTGCACCTTAAGTAGCACCGTTGATAATGGTCCATTATGGGGGTACAGTGCATTTCCAATGGACAAACGCATTCCAATAAACCGATCCTGACCAAACCTGACAAGGCCTACGTCACATTTCCTACCAGGGACCCGGTCGGGCTGTTTTCGGAAACGAAAACTTTAAGTTTATGCCAGTAAATAAGTACAGGGCATGTTGTTTAATTATTTTGGGTCCGTTTTGTGTTTTTGTTGTCTTTTATATCGTATTTTCCTTCCCCCCAAACTGTCCGGCCGGGCCCCTTTGTGACTTAAGTTTAGCCCATCACTATTTGCAGTTCAACCAATGATGGCATTGCAATTAGTGCTTCGACCAATGAGAGATAAACAACCTACTTTGACTCCAAAGGCACTCAAAATTCAAATTCAAAATTCAAAGAATCTTACTGCAAGGTCCTTATTCTATTTGTATCACTGTCATCAGAACGATACAGTACACACCACAAGCATCCCGATAAAACGCGAGGCAAAGACTTGTCTGCGGGATTAGTTTTATTCCATTTTTTAGATAAAATATCTTCTAACATCCCATATACTCTTTA
Source organism: Branchiostoma floridae x Branchiostoma belcheri (assembly GCA_019207045.1). Taxonomy (NCBI): domain Eukaryota; kingdom Metazoa; phylum Chordata; class Leptocardii; order Amphioxiformes; family Branchiostomatidae; genus Branchiostoma; species Branchiostoma floridae x Branchiostoma belcheri. The sequence goes on from CM033028.1 coordinate 8,281,866, forward strand.
TTTCCATCTACAAAACAGGACAGAACAAGGGCTCGTAGACCTCAGACCTGCATCCTCTTTATAACAACACATCTTCTGTCCGTTATTACCAATATGAAAAATCGAGGTATAGTTTTTGGTGTGTCTATCTGTTTATGTTCACGGATATTCTGGTCAGAATAACTTAAAGAACGTCTTGATGGATTGTAATGATATTTGGTGTGTGGATAAGTGTCGGGAAGACGAAGGTCAAGGTCATTGTATAATTCATGACAAAATGTTAACATGAAAGTCTGCCAAACGAAATAATGTATTCTACACATGTATTATTGCTTAAGAAGATTGATTATGCCAATTTCAGCTTTATCAAGATAATGAATGAGACAACTTGATGAGAAAATCTACAATGGGTCAAAATATTTCATTGGGGTATAAGGTCTTTGAACTCTTGTTTGGAATACTGCAAATACTGATGAGAAGAAGTGATATTTGTACATTCCTTCCCGCACTGCGTAAACTGTTGGCTCCGTCTATCGGCGAGTGCTTTGAAATGGGTATTTAATGAGCTAATAGCGCTGATATCTGGTAACTAGGCTATCTCCTGCCCGCATCACATATACAGCACAACTGCACGTCATCTTAGACCTTTTTATCGGCGATTTTCTCGTCTTATCACATCAAGCGCGGCTCGACTTGGAAACAACAAGACCACGCGGAATGTCTTGAACGAGGAGGGGGGGGGGGCGTTCTTTTTTACTTTTGAAGTATTGGTTTTCTGATAAGACGTAAGTGAAGCAGGCTATAGAATATTCTTTTACTCTGTGTTGTTTAGAACCGTGCCCTTGACACATTTCTTTTCTAGAATCGGATACATACTTCAAACAACAAACATCGGAATGTTAGGTGCTGGGTAGGGTTTTCTTTTTTCTCTTAAAGCGTTTGGTTTTGTGATAAGATGTAAATGGAGTAGATCATAGGTTATTCTTTACGACGCACCAATGCTTATTTTGGTCAAAACATTGACCTTGACCCAGTTTTTCACAAATTGGATACTTCTTCGTAACAAAAACGTTACAGAAGCTGATGGGATAGGGTGATATTGGGTGGACTTTCTTTTATGTAATCTTTCCTTGCGTTGGCTATTCTGATGATAAGACGTTTTGAAATATAGATAAGGCGTTTCTTAAGCTTTTTATGGTTATGGAATATTCCCTTACTGCGGCTTGCTTCTGCTTTGTTCAAAACAGGGTCCTTGGCCCATTTATTCTCTCGAAAATTGGATACGTCATTGAGGAGATAAAGTCTGTGTACTGGACTAGTTTTGAACTCGTTCCCACGCTGCACATAACACTTAGTATTGTGCCGCGGTATGTAGGCTTTAGTTGGGTAGGCAAGACCAAGGACGTTGATATAACGTCCTTGGACAGACTGCGTGTTCTTTCGTGACCTTTAAAATGTTGGGTGTTTTTTTCGCAGCAACGAAACAACTTAGTCTTATATCTTATCTGTTGCCTTCTGTTTATCAGCGTCAATGGTAAAGTTTTCCTAATTATGTGTAACGTTTGTATATATATTTGTCTGTTCATATTTGTATAGGCATTACATGATGCTTGTTTACTAGAATGATACTAAAATGCGGATTTAGAAAGAATTTCATTCACGGCGATCTTCACAAAATCTTATTCTGATATTTAGACATTCGCTTCTGTCTGTTAGGACCAAACTGATTGCATTGTTGAGATAGTCGTGCATTTTTATTCTGTCGTATACATTGGGCCATTCCGTTGTGGAAAATGCTGACTTAGATCTTGTTGGAGGTTGGTTCTGTCACAATCTGCTTGAAAATCCTTCGACGTCAAAATCATACGACGCGACGGCCTACGGCGATTGTGACTACGCAATAGTAACCACACATCTATCAGCAACGTATCTGACGTTTGTAAATTAACAGTTGTCACCGTGTTTGTAGTTATTTTCCATATCTCCAAACTGTGGCCTTGGAATGGCCCCTATGATAAACTGTGCACACAATACCTGCCGTGTGTAGGCTATACGTGTCAGCTCCGGTACACACGGTTCAACAGCCTGGGCAGATGCGTGGCACCCGTTTGGCACGATCAGACGACAAAACGTCGCCCCGCCATTAGGATTCTTTCACTAATTGCGAGGAAATAAAACCTAAGGGGGACGTGGGGGCAAACACGCGCCCCACCATTAGCATCACACCGGAGACGTTCCCATGACGACAGACCGAAAAATCGTCCAGAAACTAAACATACGTCAAACGCACGACTTCTTCGCTACTATAATATACTAAAGGCTCCTGACAAAACAGGCGCCAGGCGCGATGGGAAAATAACTACGGGTTAATGAGTTAACGGGTCAGTTAGATCGTACGCACGGGTCGCTAGGTTTTATACAGCGTCCGTATTTGAACATGTCGTTCTTTTTTCAACTGACTTGCAGGAATGGGGAGGTTAGATACAAGCGTGTTAGCTCTCCTTTTGTGACCAAGGAGTCAAGTTAGTTTGTGTAACTGAGGGGCGGTGGACGCTGCATTCGGGTGTAGGTACTGTATGTGCTAGTCTAGGCGTAACTTTACACCGCCATTAACTCTTCTCATCATCAAACATGTCACAGATCAACAACCAAAAGATGAAACAACAGCCGGCTATGGGGCCCATGGTTAATCCTGAAGGATGTCTGCTATAATTTGCCATTGCGATCATCTTTGTGTCCTGACGCATGACCTTAATGTGTGCAATGTTGTAGTTGAATAAAAACATAAGGTGACAGAAGGTTGGAATGGTGTCTTTATACATTTCTCATTTTGTTTACAAATGGTTTAATATGTGCCACGGTTGGTTGCCAGTCCAGACTATCTGTAGAGAGTACAGTTCTATACACAAGATCAGGACCAAACCTACTACGTATTGCAGGCTTTTCGTCATTTGCGCCATGTTGGATTACAGCGTACGTAAGCCACACGAATACGCTACTGCTTAATTCAATTACCCGCCAACATGGTCGTCGTAGGATTCAAATTATAATTAGTATGGCGTCAATAAAGAGCCTGTATAGAAGCGACGTAAATTTAGTTGTGCACGCCTGCCCACAGTGATGTCAATTCAGCGTTATTTCGTCTTCAACATTGCAACAAGTGGCAAGATCGTGGGGCACTTTTCTTCTTTCAGAGCTGTGCGCAACCGTGCGTCTCTCAACTGTGGTCAGGTGTGCTTACCTGAAAACTTTCCATCACTGTGACGCTTATGATTGCCAAGTTAATCTTTGTTAATCGTGCGCCCTTGATTACCATTGTCTAAGATATTCACTAAGAAGTGAAGTGTAAGAAGGCATTGCGTTGAGGTGCATCCAAACGTAATGATGAGGTTACGATCAAACCTTGACATCAAATAAACGTCATAGCCATTTATGTCGTCATGTACTTGTTATATAAATCATTGTACCTTTCCGTTAGCTTTTAGATTAGTTTGTCACTAGTAAGCTCCCCTGAGACCATGTGCTAAGCAGAAGAATAAAATCCAGTCAAAAGCCGGATTTCCCCAAACCCCGTTCCACCCCAGAGGCTCCCGTCGTGAGGTTTGCTGTACACAACCACTGGCTTGCCTCAGAAATCGATAAAGTTTACAGTAAGTCCCGCCATACTGCTGGTCTAATTCAGCCTCAAAAACCTTCTCCACAACACCTGCCATCTACACGACAGGTGGTCGGATTGAAACCACATCCAATTATCCTCAACTACGAGAGACAAAAATGCCAAATATTCTCTCATTGTGAGGGTATTGAGACAAAGAGAAAGACGGGTTTTCTTTGGAATGATTGTCAAGTTGTTTTCTATTCTCCGGCGAGATCTCGAATTCAAAGCTCGCCACGCTTCCTAATTACCCGTGCGGACCTCCCTAATTGAAGACAACCAAAGCAGGCGGACTGCGCCAATATTTGACCCCGCACAAGTGGTGCTCGGCAGGCGGCGAGTTTGTACAGCAGGGCCCGCCAGGAAGACAGCGGACCCAGGGTAAATTTGCGGCCGCCTCTCGGCAACAATATAGCTGTCAGATGGAAGAACAGATAGGGGAACACTGCACATCCACGGACAGTTAGGCTAGGAAAACGATGCCTTTATTTGCTAGAATTCTATATCTCCTTTAATCTGAACCCAAATCTTCAATTTTTGACGATCTAATAAAGATCAACATCAATTAGCTTGTTCATACCTCATGACTGTTTCAATACATTTTGTTACGGCAAAGTTAAATCACATCCGCATACGCAGGACACACACAATCTTTACGTGCTAGAAGGTCTCGAATGCTCTCCATACACTGCTGCATTTTGGACGCCAAGTTAGAAGTGTCAAGAACGCAAGCAAGCATGATTAAACTTGCCATCTCTGATCGTGCTATGATAAAGACAAATTACATGTTCTTCTCGAAGATTTTCCCTTTTTAAAGAAAACTACAGAAGATTTATTTCAAGTGTATGATGGAGAAAAAACGACGTGGACAGCATCGAAACGTAACGCACGCATGACCAGCTCTGTATACCTAACCGTGACAATGCGCTCATTTTCAAACGACTATTTCTGTCAGATGAGTCACTGCGGAACTTGGCGGTTTAAAACAGGAACTTGATTTGTCCTGTCTCTCTCCCTGGCTACCTGTAGGACTTGTTAGATAAACACCCCAGACGCATTTCAATGCTGAGTGGCCCCGAGCTGTTCAGTAAACATCATTAGCGGCATACATGGACACAGCGCATTCACTGGTACCTTTTATCAAATGACACAGGTGTAATAGTTACACCTTACAGACAGGTAAAGGCGGGACACATCAGCTTACTTTTTTTCTCTTTTCATTCTAACTTTTGTCGTCTCATTTATTTGATTTTCTTGCCCTCACCCTCGCCCTTCCGTTCTTTTCATCAACCTGACAATTAGATAACTAACCAAGTAATTAGTCAACTAACCAAACAACTAAACTATCGACCAATAGGGCGACCAAAGCAACCAACCAACCAACCAACTTTCGCCGGCCGCGCCGTTGCTTACTATAGAAAGGGAAATGTTCGCGATGGTTTTATCTTCGTGGTTTTCGCGGTGACATCTTCGCCGCGAACTGAAAACCACGACGAAAACGTTTGTTCTGTCTTCTGCCTGCCTAATTCCTTGTTTTCTCCGCGAATCTAAAAAAATTTTAGACTCAATTTCCTTTCAACTCAGCGAACATCCTCCTTTTTCAGTGATACATATCTTTCTTGCAAAATACCGTTAAGTAACAAAATACCGTTAACTATCGACTTGAAATACCAATAGGAATCATAACCAGAGAACGATGCCACACATCTACTTTCAAAGTTGCAACTGGCAAGAGTATCGATTACAAAATAAGAGTTTAGCTAAGATAATTTGGTTCTGAAGCTCACCGGGACTGATATTGACTAAGAGTTGCAGTGGGCCCAAACAGCTTACACATCGCAGATTAGTGCATTGTTTAGTCTAGGCTGATACTAGAATAAGCCTAAAAACTATGACTCATTGTGACAAACATACTCGTAGTAGTTTCTGGACGCTGCATGTTACTCCATCCGTTGCAGAAACGTAAATATAATCACAATAACGAAAAAGTTCATATTATTGGGGAAAAAATTAAACAAGTATTGATTTCGATAGATACGGCAATGATGCATATATAGAAGATGCAGACATTAAAGTGGTAGCGATTAAGGTCCAAGACCATGTTGTTGTGATAATGATGAGAAAAACATTAGTGTGTGTTCTATCACTGGTAAAGAACGGATCCTTGAAAAAGAAAGCGTCTCCCCAAAATGCCCGACTCTTGGTCCATTTGTTATATAAACCGCCTCGAGCACTTTCCACTCCAGTCGGAAATGCGGTTTTTCAGAAAGCAGGGAGGAGATTTGTTGTCAGACGGTATTTCAGTCGTGTATACACATGTATTGTTTACACACGACAATTCAAACTAATAGACGTATCTTTGGACCTCAGATCTAAGACTCTAATCTTCCCTTGACTTGTCTTACAGTTTTTAGTGTCAAAACCGAGTTTGTTACTTCTACCACCGTCTTAAAATTCCTTGTCCTGGCCGAAGACGTGATCTCTTCCTCAGCTAAGCGGCGGTGCTGACGCAATAGAAAACCGTCGGCATTTCCCGCCTGTTGGTTTTTACGCGTAAACTGATCTCACAATGGGAATACCTCCGCGCCAAAAGTGCAACACTTGAAGATCAGATCCGAAATAACAAACTTTAGGTAAGTTGATTAGATTGAAAGGTGCTTGGTTTATTCAGTCTGCCAGCCGAAACCACTTGTCCGGCTTTGCTGGACGAAAGGCTTTCAAGACGAGAGAACGCCCATTCGTCAATGACTACGCGAAAAGTAAGACTGAGAGACACGGCGCTTTTTGTATAATTCATTCCCCCTAGCACTTTCATTTGCTACGTTGAACCATTATACCAACAGTGACTGTGTGAGTTAAGCCGGCAGGCTAGAATGGATGACAAGTATGAATGGATTGTTTATCAGTTTCCTTGAGGAGAAGAATTTGCAACCACTCGGGTGTAAAAAAATGGTCTGAAGGGGTAGAAACTGGGCACTTCAAAGTATCCGGGTCTGTTAGGCCCGGGGGGGAAACAATCGCCACTTGTCGTCCCTTATGGCCACAGGACACCCCACCGTCGCCATGTTCTGAATGGACACGATTGAGGGTCAAAGGTCAAGAGGGGGTAAGGACTTTGTTTGGAAATTTGGGAAGGGATTGTGTGGCGTTTGCAGAGGCCCAAACTGTTTCAACTTCTGGCCGTTGTGAGAGGATAATAAGAGCGCGGGGCAACGGTTATTTGGGCTCTGTATTAATTCCTCTTCATACACGTGGCAAGGCTAGCTTTTGTTCTTCTTGGCGACAAGAGGAGAATGATCAATGATGGAAAAACACAACTGCTAGCGTGGCGCCACTCAATGTCGTCCGTTTTGTACGAAATGCCATTTTCTTTAAAAGCGCGTTAAAACAGTTAAGTGTTTGACCCATAGGAAGAACTGCCATTTTTCTACAAAGAACAATGCATGGCCTGTGACTCCGTCTCCGCCGTACGAGCATGTATTTCCACTGAGGTCTACGTTGGAAATTGTGCTAGGGCGACATATTCTCGTTCATCTGTCAGTCTTTGATTATACATATCCTGGTTACCAAACCCCAGCCCGATCTCAAGTATCTATCGTGCAGATATTTGAGGTTGGGGTATGGTATCCAGGCTAGATTATACACAAAGTGGACGAGATATAGTAGCCTAACGTTAGCTTGTAGAATTGGAAGGAACTTCACATTGACTTCTGATATTGCATTTCTCTGCAGTCTCCCACATGTTTGCATGGGTGCGCTTCTACAACATTTTTGTTGCGGACATCCTTGATTACATCCAATAAAGACTTGTATGTCTACCAACCCACATCCAGTATCAACGACAGAAGTGATAATATCCATTCAGCACAGTGGTGGTTGGTGTTCAGTACCAAGGACAGGGGTGGTGGTGGTTAGGATTTGGTATCAAGGGCAGGGCCGATGATGGTTTGTGTTCAGTACCAAGGACTGGAACGGTGATAGTTGGAATTCAGTAGCAGGAACGTACGGTGACGGTGGATCAGTACCAAGGACGGGGGCGGTGATGGTTTTGACTCGGTACTAAGGACAGGGACGGTGATGGCTGGGATTTAGTGAAAAGTAGAGTGATATATTCACAACTAAGATGGTCTTCTATGAAGAGCAAAGGGGCTTAATGCTCCTTTCTCCATCCAGCCTTATTCATAGGGCACCAAATTCGAGATATGTTGGATTTGTGGGAAAGGGGCGATCAAATGTCGACTTAAAACTTAAAAACTACCCCCTCTCGCAACAAGATACTAGTAGCCTACGTTTCCCCACCCTGTATGTCCGCAATATTGGTTCGTGCAAAATAAGGTAGGTCCATCTATAACAAATTGCAAGACACTCCAAGAGGGTAAATTCGGACCTGAAAAGCAGAGCTGAAACTGAGGAGCTCTTGGGCGTTGGTTCGGCTGGGTGTACCAAGGTCAGGTCAGAGGTGAGGGTGGTGGTAGTACGCTTAGCGCCAAGCACAGGTACTATGGATTCTATTGAGTAACGTTACCAAAAATATCTTATCACGGCACAAAACTTTTGTCGTCGTTAGTCTTTAGTCATAGCTATCAATCTAATACACAAACCACGCAAACAGAGACATGCATTCAAACCAATACCAACTTTATTCACATGTCCTGGGGCATTGTATAAACCAGAACCAGCACGGTCAGACAATTAACTCATATTTAGATTTACAGCGTTTCAGTCCATAAATTATACGTTTCGTCCACAAATTAACAACAATATCCCGTCGATTAGGTATGACTGTAACTAATACATGTGACACAAGTTTAAACGAAATGTACGAGTGATTTCATCCACGGATGAACGAGTTCAACGTCATTTACAAAACAACAGTCTTCCCTTTAGCATTTGTAATAACAAATAGCGGAACAATTGTGAAATGGCAACCAAGTATTGATCAATATATTGTCCGGTACTGAATACAATAGTGTACAAAATATTTTTGTGTACAACGGTATTGGAGCGTCACCTAGCAAGATATTTCAGAACGACAGGATAGTTGGCCGATGGCGTTTGTATATACACAAACAATTGCAACATTGTACTAACATACCAGCGTACATACTAATTTAGTTCATAAACTTACTTGCTGGTGGGTTTAAAGAATTGAGTGATGACTTTCTGCTTCTTGGCTTTCCTGCAGAAGTCGTGGATCTTTCCCTCGATGGCCAGGAGATTGCTGTACTCGGGAAAGTCGTTGATCCTCATCCACTGACGGATGACGTCAAAAGATTCCTGTAGTTGTGAGAGAGTCGGCGTTGCATTGTTGGACGGAATGATGGCGTCATTAGCTGCAGCTGCTGGTCCCACCCTGTCGGAAGTAACACTTCGTGCTTCGTAGAGTTCTGTTTCGACAGTCGGATCTACGGAATTGTGCAGGCGACAGACTTCGGTGTCTTTGCGCTCTTCAGCCACAAGTGCTCCCTCAATTTCCACGTGTTCTCGCGAAGCATCTACTGCAAGACGGGGTGAATCGTCGTTGTTGTCAGCCGGTTCTATCTTGACAGAAGCTGCATCTATGTCTCCCCTCGTTTCCTGACGGATGTCTTCATCTGTGTGTTTGCAGAAGAATTGTAGTGAAGAATCGCTCCCCTCTCTTTGTGATGAAAGCAGGTTGTGTCTCCTCTTCCACCTGGATAGCCAACCGTCAGTTGGTTTGAAGTCCAGATAGCCCAGACCCTCCGCTAACGCTTTGGCCTTCACCATCAGAATAGGGCCGTTCACGGGAGAAGACCTCGCCATGGCGTTGACGTACCACCGGTACAGAGCGTCCTCAACTTCTGAGTTCTTCCCCTCGCGTTTCCTCTTGCCGTTGGGGTCGCGGTTACAGCCCCACCGCTGAAGGATGGCCGCCCTGTTCTTGTACGTCCTGCTCACCTGTGGCTGAGAGCAGCCGAACTTCTCCGCAACTTCAGTCTGGGACATCTTCGGTACACTGTCCATCAGCTGGATGACCTTGACTTTGTCGGCCAAGGTCAAGTCGTTCCTCTTCCTCTGTGGAGTGACGATCGACATGGTGACAACAGACGTGATGCCCTCTTGATGGAGTCAGGGGTAATGAGACAGTAGGCAGGTAGGGACCCGGTTTTTATTGAGTGCACTACGTTGTCTGAGAAAAGGAACTATTGTCTGATCAAATTAATGTTATAACAAAGAAGATTGCCGCCTTTCAGACTCAAAAGCCGACGCGTGTCCCTTTGTAGTACCGGCGTCCACAGATGCCGCTAATCTACCGACGCGATTTACAATAAAAACCGCTTCACTTTGTGTTCGAACGAACAGACAATGTTGCTAAGACGATTCGGTGTTACCTTTAATCTAAGAGCATATGATTATAATGACACTTAACGTAGAAACCACTTAGATTTCATACTAAAGGCAATTTTGCCAAACTTTGTTTTTGCATTTATGTAATAAAATCAGCATGACATAAATAGAAACGAATCGTAAAAGTAGTTTTGTCAAGGGGGTGGAGCCTCTGGTTGCTTTGTTGCATATGCGCATGATGGCAAATTCAGCAACCTTCATAAAGACGACATAGTCGCTCATACATTGGTGAAATTTGGAGGGTTGGTAGACGAAGCAAATTTCGCCAAGTTTTTGCTCCTCGGGGTAGTGCGCGTGCGTCGAAATAGGGTTGGGCCAGGGTTTGGGTGGGGTATATTGTGGATATGGACGAAACATGAAAATGGAGACGTCAATGACAAAGAGATGGCAAATGCCACACACACACACACACACACACACACACACACACACACACACACACACACAAAAGAATAAAACGTGCAAAACAAGGTTCATGACAGCCAATAAATCTTTAATTTTTTTTATAACTATAACACGGAAAATCAAAGCGATTAAAGTCTGATCCTTTCCAAATTTTTCTTTGATATACAAAAACCACGGGATTGAAAAAGTCAATAATGGTAATGTCCGAACGACTGGTTATGTCGCTGCCATATTCGTCGTCGGCTTCCGTACGATTTGAATGTCGTGCGGTTGTGACAGGTTATCACAGGCTGTGACAGAACCAACCACAGACAATGACCTAAGATAGCCTTTAACCTGAGAAGATAGATGAATTTTGTATACATGTACGACTATACCCATGGCCAAGATCACTCTCAATTTGTAATTACGACGGAAATGACCTGGTCCTCAGCGACATATATAAATGACCGATAAAACTTGCTCTACTGAGGTGTTTTTGAGTGGGATTAGTCCAAGTATTGCTCTATCACGTCTGTACCGTATATAGTACATCTGTGACTATCCCTGTTTTTCGTGCGTCCCACAGATTATATTTTCCGGCGGAGCCCTCTTGGACCACTCGCTCCAGGAGCCGTCATACACGGGGACGTCCTCCTTTCCACACAGGTGCGCCGCCAGCGCGACCCCGCACGCTGTCACGCCAGAGCCGCACGTCGCCACCAGCGGGCGGGCGAGGTCCACACCTGACGCCGAGAACATCTCCTGCAGCTTCTCGGGGGACTTCACGATCTTGGTCTCGTAGTCTACGATTCTTCCCAGGGGAACGTTAATGGCACCTGGCATGTGGCCTACATCTGAAAGAACGAAAACAAGTTTCAAGTATCATATCTGTAAAAGTATGCAATTGTGACAACAAATGTGTACCGGGTTGGTATCATTCCTTTTTCTCGGAACTTATTGATAATGGATAATGGCATTGAGGCGGAAGTGCAGCAATAGAATACTTGGCGAATTGAAAGTATGGTTTCACTTTGGTTCATCAAGTCCTATATGGTATTGTACTTGAGAGCCAGGATAGCTCATGGTTATACCCACACAATAATGTCAGGTCATTAAGGGTACCCACTCAGAGCTTGTCACAATGATGTTCAGCCGATTGTGTCATGCTCCTGATAAAGCGATAATAATATAGTGAAGTTGTGTTTATGCTTCTTATTTTTTAATGTACAGGAACCAAACAATATGTATGAATCATAGGGGCTGAACAATACCCACCTGGCTTTGACGAAGGATCTGCCTCTCCGTTAAAAACATTGGCTGACCGGGAATCGACCATCTGAACAGACATCTGTGTGAGGTTCTTCTCCACGAAGTCGAAGTTTCGGACCAAGGATGGGTTGTACGTGGCACTGAACTTGGCTTTTTCAATCTGTGGAATGAAAGTGCGAGACCAAAGTATTGAATCTGACGTATACATAATGGTATTCAATTAATTATGATAAAAACTTTAATCAATATTCACTTTTTTCTTACACAGCAACTCACTAAAATTTTTAATGATATTCCGGTATTCCTAAAAAGATACAAGCAAATACCATAATTACGGACACGTAACGCCAGGAATGATCAAAAAGGCATCTAGGAAGTTGTATGGCCACGTGGAACGATATTTTACACAGTCGACAACCTTCTACTGTAGGTATTGATCGCCAGAAGGTCAGCGAATACAAAAGTCGTCAAAAACTCGTGCGTGTTTTGTAAATCTATTCTGTAAAGCTCGTGGACCTCGGCTGATCTCTGAAAATGGTTCGTATTACAGACGAAAATGGCATTTAGAGCTGACAGACGTCCGATCGCCTGTCCTGCTGTTTGACAGGGTCATAGACAGAGAAATGTAAGTCCTGGTCACCGCCAAAGAAAGACTCATTTACATAGAGTAATTAATCTCAAATCATCGATAGCTTACTCATTCATTACTACCGAAAATTTCTCTTACATCGCCCTCTATTACTTCTAAGTTACCTGTGGAATCTCGTCAGTGACAGGATGACCCAACTCGCACCACTTGACCAGCCCTCCGTTCAGTACGGACACCGTGGGATGTCCGAAGACCCGGAACATCCACCAGACCCTGGCTGCGGAGAACAGACCCCTGTCCATGCCGTCATACACCACCACGTGCGTGTTGTTATCCACACCCAGGTCTCCTACGTACGACTGGAACTGTTCTGTCGGGGGCAGCATGTTTCTGTACGGGCTGGACTTGTCCGAACATTCCTGAAGAAGGTAAACAAAGCTTGAATGATGCATCGTTAACGTTGAGGTTTTGGTGTAAGTCTTTTCCAACGCCATGCCTCGCCCGCAGTCTATATAACATACCTTGAGGAAGTCCTGCTAAACCGGGCTGAGATTTCCACTTTTGTGCGCGTAGTATCTAACCAAAATCGCCTAAAATTTTTACTTGGGTCAAGCTCATTCTCTTTTTGTTGACAGTTGATTAGAGGCAATGCCATAAAAAGTGGGAAAATCATCCCGGATTAGCAGAGCCTCAAAAGGTATATTCTATAGTCGGGCTATCCGAGCGCAGGAGGATGGCTGTAAGGGTCCAGATTCACACCAGAAGGTAAAAAAAAAATCACAACTACTCAAAGTTGGGTGGTATCTAATCTATCTAGTGTGGCTATAACATTACCGACTCGAGAAAATAAGGTCAATGTCGGGACTCGGCCGTGCTAACATCGCCAATGCTACAGCAACTGAGCTAGCTTCGGTGGCCAGTTGGAGGTCATTGGCCGCTTGATGCAGTGCTTCTATAGAAAGAACACGCGGGTAGGTAGCAAGGTAGGGTCAATTGTAGTAGTCAAACGACTTTATAATTACACCAAACGACTCAAATATATTTTTTTATAAATGCACCACTTGCTGGGCAAGATCTGAAGTACAGATTCTGTAAAACTATTTGAATAGAAAGTAAACCAAAAGCGCATGCGACATGTTTCTTGGTTGGGATTTAGCTACTTCTTCAGTCAAGTTACACAATATTTCTTTCATCTTTACCCACCCTTTTAACTGTCAAAGGTTGATGTAAGTTTTTCGGGTACGTTTTATGTGGTTTAAAAAGGGTCGGTTTACTACCATGTGCTGCATTGTTTATATAGGTTAGAGTTGAACGTAACACAAGCTGGGATGTATTCATGTGTGAAATCTGAAACTACAAGAGAAAGGCTGAGTCACGGCAGATGGAACGGCCTTCAATGTCACATGAAGAGGAATACAACAAAATCTGGCGTAGCTCCAGAACGGTAGCAAAGTTTTAAAGTTAAAGCAGTGTACATCACCACAATATACATAACGTTACAGGTTTTTCCTTAACCCATTAACGTTAACTCATTAAATGATAATCATAATTTGAATCCCGGCAACCATGTTCGCGGATAATGAAATGCCATCTTCGTGTGTCTTACAGACGTACATGGCACAGAGATGGCCTGAAATCGCGGTATGACGCGTCTGTATACTTATACATGGACATGGCTATATTTCGTGAAAGACTCCACCAATAACATTTTAGCCTTTTAGGTAACGTTACTATGATCACGACACGCGGCCAGAGGCAGAGGGAGCACTTCGACAGAACGTTCGTATAATCAAGGTCTTGTTTGCGTATATAAGGATATCGATATCCCGTCTATGGTTTCTAAATGCTGTGTCACAAAGGATATCGTAGGCAATGGACAATATTTTGATGCAACGTTGATGAAATTTGTTGTATCTACAAATCGCAACTCCTGTACGCTAACGTTACTACATGATAATGCATCTCAACTGAGAAACCATGTTAGTCAAGAATCAAAAGGTGTCAACGCTTTTTGACAGATGACTATGCCAATGATTATTGATATAACGTTATCTAAACAATCCACCACTGTTAGGCGGATCTAGATATGACAGTGCTGCAAGATCCTGCAAGAGGGCACACACGCATCTGAACAAATCGAAGGTCAAATCAAAACCGAACGACCTAGTCGTAGTATCCACAGGGCAAAACCAGCCGAATTCAAGGACAAACAGTGACGGTGGGTGCTTTCATTTTAGTCCCATTAACATCAACGCTTCAAATCACTCTCCCTACCTGTAAGTTAAAGAATACCGCTCCTGGGATGTGCGCAGATTCTTGTCTGGAGTTACGTATACACTGCAGTACCCTGAGAGGAAGGGGTGATAACGCCGGACTCGCAAGCCGCTCAGCTAACCACGGGACGGTCACCAGAGCTGATACGATCCTCATGCTTACAAGCTAAACTTTATAGCTACAGCCACGAGTGCGAGACAGAGGTTCGTTCAGTAATAATAGCTGGGTTAAACAGCCGAATTGATATAAACAAGATCCTAAATGGCTGTGAGTCTGGGGTACGTGACTCCGTGCACGACTGTCATCAGCTAGCTAGCGGCGATAATTATTGGGTTGCTGTGGCGCAAGCCAAGAGAAACCGGTTGCTTGCAGAGATGCGACCTTGAAGCCAGCTGAAATTCAAGTAACGCCGGATAAATTCGATAGCATAAGATTGGGGATAGACCAAGAATGATCGCGTGGTGGTCCGCCTGACGTCAATATAGAATATCATGTTCAATATCCCGTCTGAAACGGCTCAATGACATCTCGTTACGAATGCAATTAAGTAGGTTATAGCTGAGGTGAATGACCGGAAGTGAGTGTTAGGTGACCCTACATGTCACTATGCACGGCTGTACCTGTGCAGTGATTATAATACCCGGGTTGTCGCGCAAGACCAGAAACCGGTTGCTTGCAGATATACACCAGCTGATGTGATGTTCAAGTCACGTGGATGAGTTGGATAGCAACATTTGCGATTGGGGACAAACCAGGAATGATCGTGTGGGGTCTGTGTAATATCAACAGCTAGATAACGTTAACGTTAATAACGTTAATGTTACAAAATGTTATTACCATATATCATATAGCCAGGCGCCGCGAAACATATGCCAGAGCAGAGGGAATAAGTAATGACTGCAAGAGGGGGATGGCTCCTTCTGTTAGCATTGGTAATGAGTTTTGTTGTTCTAAAAAGCCAAAGACTGCAGTGTTTCGAATATTTTCTGTGGAAATTTTGGTTTCAAAATGCAATCTGTAATCTCCTTACAAAAGTATGTACCAAAGAACAATTGTGAATTTTCAGAAATTCGACAACGGAACTCACACGTATAGTACCAAGAGATCTATGCATCATACAGGATATTACAAGTTTGGGTAGGCTATATGATAATAACGTTAATGACCCGCCTGTTCCTCGGTGTACATGATGTCATAACTCACTCGCTCACTCGGTGGTTTCATTCGGTGGTTATAGCAAAGGACCAGGCGTTATGACACCATATACACATCGGGGCGGGTCATTAACCCTTAATTGTTAACATATCCCGTCTGAAACGGCTCAATGACATCTCGCAAATACTACGCAATGAAATGCAAGTAACGTTATATGTTGTATATCATTACCATCGGTAGGCTCTAGTTAGTTGGCTAGTTGATCGGTTAGTTAGATAGTTGATACTGTTAGTTACACTATTCAAATACTAGTAACGTTAATAGCTTAGTTGACTGATATGGTCAGTTGAATGAGCTAGTTGACAACAGGGTGAGCCCAAGTTAGTTGGTTAGTTAGTTGGTTAGTTAGCTGGTTAGTTAGTTGCATAGTTAGTTAGTTGGTTAGTTAGTTGGTTAGTTAGTTAGTTGGTTGGTCAATTGGTTGGTTAGGTAGTTGGTCAGTTAGTTGGTTAGGTAGTTAGTTGATTGGTCAGTTAGTTGGTTAGTCAGTAGAGCCCAAGAGAGGTATGGACCAGCGATGACCTATCGGGGGATATATTAAACAAATCTCTTTCCTACCTGTATGTCAAAGAAGAGCGCCCCTGGGATGTGTTTTTGTCTGTACTCCGCCCGTTGGTCGCGGTTGTGTTTCGGTAGGTAATAGGAACCGTCCAGCACCCGGATGGGGAGGGGCGACAGGGCAGGACTGGACAGTCTCTCGGCCAACCACGACACGTTCACCAAAGCCGAGACGATTCTCATTTTAGTCGTATCGGTAGCTAACTTTCCTCGGGAAAACTTGCAGACGCATGGACGTACAGTCACGAGTGACTCACAACTCACAGGTCGACCTTAGGCCACTGAAGTGAATATTGTCCGAACTGCTTTAAAACTCAAGACCTGGACAAACCGGTTTCTATCCGTGAACACTGGGCTGCAATAAGAATCAGTTATTCCTGGGTACAAAAGCTTTTCCAGTCAGCAACGAGTATTTCATACGTAATGTTACCGAGACAAAATTACATTTAAACACCAAGGTAGATCGATGTAAACAACAGCTGAAAAAATGAACTCTGAACTTTCAACTCTGTATCACCCTGTCAGTCCCACAAGGGGCCCTGTAAAATTTAGGGCCAATTGCGATAAAATCATGTCATCGAAAGGAATTACTAGTATATCTCTCTACAGACACTGTCCTGAGTGTGGGACTTTATAACATGACATTAGTCAAGAGTGATATTGAAGGAGTGAAGTGCCAGGCGGTATCACAGCGTCCTCTTGCAGTCAGTATACAAAGTGCACTTAGTGGATTTTGCACAGAGACTGCAAGGAGGCGCTGTGACACCGCTGATACGAACGGCTTAAATCCCCGAGAGATCTGAGTAAACAAGGGTGGTACGAGTACGTGGAGAGGTCATACCTTTGTCCTCAAGCGCAGCTGGCGACAAAAAACAGCTTACTACTAGTTACGTAAGTACACTTGAAGTGTTGGATTATGACTAAATGACTAATGTAACATTACGGTGTGTCGTGGAATGCTCTGTTTACTATTGTTGTAGTTATATGGTAAATTAATTTGTGTAACGGTAACTTGCAGGCCTTATGGAAGTTGCAAATCACTGTTTATTCAGTGGGATGGGGTTGGGGTATTTATGACTCAGCCATTGCCTATTTATTCGTTTATAGCGTTACACTGAGCATACACAATATGTAGAAAATTATTACCACCTCACATTCAATAAAAAAATATTTAGATATTGAAAATTCTGTACAGTTGAATTTTGCAAACAGCCATTAGGTAACAAATTGAATACTGAAAATCTTTTAACTTTTTTGGCAGTTTAATTTTCATAAACATTGTGTCAATACTCTCAAAATAATTCTCATTGAACATCCTGTCAATAATGGCTATATTCATTTCTAGATGATATTAATAAAGGTAGAATATAACACAGCGTATTCTGTATCACCCGCGGTGCCAGCCCATCTGTGGGTTACAAGGATGGCCAAACAGCTGAATCGAAATGAACCAGAAGTTGAGAAAATTTGATGTCCTCAAATAACAGCAATTCCAGCATCCCAATTTGGTATTCAATTTTGATAACCCCATATGATAACCCATGATTAATGATCAATTTTGCAATTTTTTTTTCTCTCTTGATACAGGTCTGGCCATTGGTGCTATTGCAGCACCTGATCACCCTACTGTCACGTACATCACAAACTTCACCCTTTTTGAAAACAGTGGTCCAGCCTTCCACCTCCTAACAACAAAATTCACAGCATACATCTCCAGATCCAGCTTTACAGGGAGAACGAAGGCTCCGAGGAAAGCATGATTGTGCAGGTGAGTCATGCTTTAAAGAGGGTCTGCATGTCTTTTTCCATGAGGTGTAGCAAGTTGTTTTCATTCATCGTTCATGGTAGCCTGCACTAATTCAACGTTAAGCAAATTGCTGATTATGTTCAATCATAAAGGGTAAACTTTGTTCTAAATAGCACATTATTATTTATTATTCATTCATTATAAGTGTCATTTACTTTTCTAGCGTTACATTTTAACTAACTTAATTTACGTAACATTATTTTTTTCCCTTCTCTCTAGGAAAAATGGACAACCCAGCTCCAGAACCAGAAAACTTTAGAAAAGTTAAACATACGAACCAGTTGGAAACATACTTTTACCCAGGACTCTTTATGGATGAACATATGAAGTAAGCACTTTAATAGAATATCAGTGATGATAATATTCATGTAATGCAATCCAGAACACATAACATTTTACCAATACACACATACAACAAGATTGACTTTTTATGCAATTTACCAACTTCAGTAAACTCAGAATGTACAATGAACAGTAAGTTTATGTGTCCCTTTGTACCTCCATGAAATGGGAGGTATTGTAGTCAGCTCAATTTTGGTTTGTTTGCAATTGGGTGTTTCTGTTGTTAGCTGAGTATATGTGCTGTAATAGGATACCCAGAGAACGGAAAACTTTAAGCATAGTTCAGCTCCTGTCCAATGGTGATTTAGTGGAGAGCCTGAGTGCTATTACACACAACTAAAGCATGTTTTTGGTTAATTGGACATGGTTGCACAGAATAGATATTATAATTGTTATCATTAAGTGGCCTTTCTGTAAATTCGCCACTATGTTCAAGAGGCAGTTGATATGTATTTAATTTAGTTCACAATTATTAATAATACTTGTGAGATGATAGCAACTTTAAGCTTAACAACACATAATTAACAGTTCCTGAATCCCTACATAGTTACACCTGGAAGGACATCAATATTGGACATGTACAGGTGAAGGTGCATGGTCGTCATGGCAGCGAATCAGGTGAGTTTGGTATGAGTCACCAACCATAATTGATAACATGATAACTTATGCATGCAAATGTTTACATATGTTGCAGGTGTAACATGAACACACGAACACACACATTTAAGTATCTTAACAACTTAAATCCCTTCATAAGGTGTAGTGAGTTAAAGTGATGGTAAAAATACACAATGCTAACCTGTACCTGTGGTGTGTGTTCAATGCTCAGTGTCATGTTTTTTTACGTCTTTAGCCACTTATGCAGAGACTGGACAGGTTGTGTGGCCAGCATCTGAGGTAAGTTCTCACCTATTTTGACATCCCCCACAGCAGAGGTTAAGCTCTATTGTAGCCACACAGATAACATTATGACCTTTCTTTTTAAACTGCTACATTTCATAACGTTATATTTGTAATGGAAGATTTTCATTAAATGATGAGACCCCACTTCCAAGTTTCCCCTTGTGAAATTGTACCGATTTTTACATAGTATATTAACATGCATTGGCATAATACCGGTCATAAGCCTTATACCGGTCGATTAAAAATAGTGGAACTTAAAGAGATCTACACATGCAACAATAGTTATTTCTGAGGTATGCACACTTCAGACATCTAGGTGTCCAATACATAATTTACAAAGCATCGATAACAATGCATTCGAAGACAACAAGGCCAAAAGCTTTCAGGTCATTTTCGGGGCAGGCGAGCTCGTCGTGGGACAAACACACTGTCGCGTTCATCGCCAGATTTGTAGATAATAATCACATGTGCTCACGGCACAAGACGAGCATGATTCAACAGCAATCTTGAATTTCTTTTGGTGACCTACAACTCGTGTAAAAGTGTGAGGAACCGTTGCATAATAGCCCGGATCTACGGCTGAATGGGTCAAATTGAACGTACGCCGCCATTTTCCCGCCATTTTTAATGCTACGGCCAGCAGTACAGTTTTACGTCATAGCGGTTGTGACGGACCAAAATTAAATGAAAATTCTTGTCAGTATACGCCCATTTTCTCATGACTTTTTGTATGCTCATGCAGATTTTTGTTTTGTGCAACTACTAACAGGAAAGAAAGGAACAACAGAGGATGAATAAAGGTACATAGCGGCAGTTAATTGTGCCGTGTTTCGTTCGACCGGTATAGTGCACCCCCTTCCAACCACGCGCCCGTTCTCCGTGCAATTCCGCGGTGTGTTCCAATTACGATATTATGTTTTTAGCAGGACCAGAGAGACAAAATAATTTACACAGAAGAAGTGGCAAAGGTAAGCTGTAACAGCAACATGTAACTGGAGAAAATGATGCGTTGATCATTTGCCAAATTAGCATTGCTTGAGAAATTGCAGTAAACCGACCGGTATTATGCCAATGGATTGGATGTTACATTGTATAACCGTACGGTCATAGAAATCAGATGATGTGTTTTTTTTTTGTCTTGGTAGGTGTCTGCTTAAGTGTTGCAATGGAATACTTTAAGAATGGTAGTGTGATTTAGAGCCAGCACAAAAATTGGCTACACCCAAAAAGGAATGTCAGGTTGTTAGGTGGTACCCATTTAGAACTTGTCACGACAATGGTCAGACAATAGTGTCAGGCTTTTGTTTTAAACGGGAAGACTTAAAGGTTGCTACAGATCTTCTATTGTCTATTAATCTTCCATTATCTAACTGCGGCCTACAGGCCGATTTGAGCTTTCTTGAATGTATAAAATACAAACAAACAAACTATTTGACCCACAGGTGTTGTCGCACTACCTGCTAATATTTACAGATACAGACTATAATACAGTTACTTATGAATGTATAAAGGTTCAAACAAACAACAAACTACATGTACGAGTATTTGACCCACAGATGTTGTCGTACTACCTGCTGCACCACTCCCACCTGGTCCAGTCCAGGTCCGTTCTGGAGCTGGGGGCAGGGGTCGGACTGCCCGGCCTGGTGGCCGCCAAACTGACCAAAGAACCCTCGTCAGTGGTGCTGACCGACCAATCAGAGGTGGTGTTGGAACTGCTGCAGAAGAACACGGAGGCCAACTTTACTGGTGACACCGGTGAGTCTAGTATATCAAAAGTACATCAGGGTATATTCTGGCCAGGTGTACATTTTAGCCTGCTATACCTGTAGTGTTACTAACAATAACAGCAGTTATTGATATGCTAACTCTCTGCTGTAAAATCAAGGCAAAGCACACTAATAACTGAGTTCAGACTACACCAGACACGACCATCCTCCTGTGCAGACTATCATGCAGAGTTTGACAGCCTTTCTGTGTCTAAACGTTAGTACCAAATTCGAGATCCCTTAGACCTTAGCGTGAATGTTGAAACCATTGCATCACTAGGAGAAACAAACCTAAAAAGAAGCTGCCACCCTGTCACAAAACAATAAGGTTTTCTGTGCACACTGCAGTCTATACTCTTGCATGTTGTCCATATGGGAAATTTGCAGCGTGTTTGCTGATTGGCTTGTGCCAAATAAGTTGAGCGCATGGATATTTGTTTCTAAGACACAAAAAAAGAGGAAGAATCTGGTTTAGCAGGGCTGACTTTGCAATGTATTCATGTATGCCACAGCATATAGCCACTGTTTATGTATAGGAGGATGGTAACTCTCAAGCATCACATATTGTACTGACTGTAGGTCACTGTCTTAAATGTCTATTCTGCCAATATCTATAATTGGGTATCAAATTATGAAGAGTTTGATATGTAAACTGACAAGACTATATTGAATAAAAAGAATCATCCATTCTTATATACTAAGCATCAATAGTAGTACTTGAAAAGAGCCCACACAAGAAAATAACATGTCTGTTTTGATGTGAATGTAATGCTTACACACAGAGATAGACTACAACAGAACCTTCTTTTACAGAATCAGCTGGATGCAGAGCTGTGAATTTCTTCTTCTTTGAATATCATTGTTTGCAACTTTGGAAGACTAATGATAAGCAAAGGTATTACTAAATAACCTTTTTATTGTAATAACAGTACATAACACAGAATTGAGGAAAATTAACATGACATGTACATGTATGATTGTGACTTAAATCTCTCTCATTTTCTCCTCAGCAGTATGTATGTGTACCACATAATCATCTTGAGTGTACATTCCCAATACTAACTCCACGTTCTACTATGCACAGCCTTGCCCAAGGCCTGTGCAATATACCTTGGAGTGGCTATGCATGACCTCTAACAAACTGTCAGCCAATCAGAGAATCAGCAACATTTATGGGATTCTCTGATTGGCTGGTTAGAGGCCACAATCACAAAAGTGGAGACCTCAGCCCAGTTAATAGCAAAGCCACTGAGTAATGTCCAGGCACATCTATTGGGGGCAAAGACACCCAGTCCTAAAACTAACATGGCTAAACAGTATCCAATTGGATACTCTCTTTGCCCCTGATAGATCTGCCTTGTCAGATTATCTCCGAGGGCCAACGAAGGTATGTTGTATAAGCCGCTAACAAGGCCCTGTGTAGTTGAATAGTTGAATACCACCCACACCTTGCATTCCCATGCAGCTACTACATTCCATGTGTTCCATCAGTCTGCTCTCTCAGTTGACGTGTAACTGACACCTGTCGTTCAGAAAAGCAGTCTCTGTCTCTGTTTATAAATTAACACACTTACTCTGGAAATCCTGTGATCTCCTGGACCCACTAACACAATGTAGACGTCACAACTTTAGTAACTACGTTGTAACTGACAGGTCCAGTCCTGAACCAATGATTTTTAATCATCACCTTGGAGAGGTTTTCAACACAAGTTACAAGTAAGAAGGTACTCTAACTCTCCTAACTATAATATAAGTTTCGGGCTCTTAGTGATTTTTTTCTGATTCTTTCTCCTAGCTATCAACAACTTCTTATCTGTACATCCTTCCTTAGAGTTGGTCCTAAGACATTTGTATGGTTGAAAGATTTTCTAGGTTTGTGATAGGTTGCTGGTTCAAGATGCAGTTTTCTCTGTTTTTTGTTTTGTTTATAGTAACAGCCCTGCAGCATCATTTTATTACATTCTCCAATGCAGATCCTTGCCTGTGACCATGACACTGTATATCTTTTGGAGGTTCTGCTAAACAAGACCACGATGTCCAGTTTTGTGGGATGGCCTTTAACCAGCTGTCAGCCAATCGCCTCTAGAGTTGTTTTCTTTAGGTATTAAAAGATTGATTGGCCTAGACCCTCACAAAGCTGAAAACCTGAGTGCCTGGTTTAGCAGAACCTTTCCAGGGTATAATGACAGCATTGGCTTGAGGTCAGGGTCTACATAGGAGAATGTTTTATCATGATAGCTTTATCCTTAACTAATCTCTCCAAATCCAACCACCAGATGGTCCTAAATGTGCCCTTCTGGACTGGGGTGTTGACCTTGAGGAGTTTAGGAAGACCCATGGTACCTTTGACCTCATTATCGGGGCTGATATAATCTACTGGATGGAGCAGGAAGGAATGGCAGAGCCACTGTTCCAGACAGTCAGCATGCTGCTGTCTAAAAAGGTGAAATCTTAATCTTACTGTTACCATAACATTCTTAGATTTTGGTCTATTGCAGTGTTCTGGCCAGCCTGAATTTTTTTTCCATCCCTTGGATTTTGAATCAAAATCCTGTCGAAGGCAAGGTGATCCGAGGGGGGTCAGGGGTATACCCCCCAAGAAAGTTTTGAAATCTAGACCCTTTGAAATGCTATTTCCTTTATTTTGAGGGGCAAACTTTGCTGGCAGACTCAGATTGGTTCAAATAGAATCTTTACAGGCCATTTTTTGTCCGTGAAGGGACAGAATTTGCAAGATTTTTGTCCGTCCCTAGCAGCAAAATTCGGTCAAAGGATGGACGCTGGCTACAACCCTGATCTATTGTTATCAATTGTAAGATACCCTCCTCTAGCTATCATCTCTATCTCATGCCTAACTTGTTGGAACTTTCCTGGCTACCCATCACGCAGGCAGACGCCCTGTTCCTGCTGTGCCACCATGTCAGGTCAGCTGAGATGTTCCAGAGTATCCGAGACATAGCCAGCAAGTTTAACCTGCTGTGTGCCGAGGTCGGCAAGGATGACCTGCCCGCAGCCTGCTCAGACATCCTCAGTCATGTCCCCCTGCAACTTTTAACCTTTACTCCAAAAGATGCAGACATCATCATTTAGCAACAAGGCTGGTTATACAAGGGATGTGTATAAAGAAGGCCTAGGAAAAAAAATGGTGTCCAGTTACTTCACTGACCCCAGCAAAAACCTGCTATCAAGCCTTTTTTAAGGTCAACAAAGAACATTTCCATCTAACCTCTTAGTGATGAAATTCAAGACAGAATTCCAAGTAGTCTAAATAATTTCTTATAGACTTCCTGTATTTCACTCTGTTCACAGATATAATGGATATGAGAATGTGTAGTAAACATTATACATGCACCAGTATATTAATAAACTGAGCAATGTATATCTGTATAAATACTACAGGTCACATCCATTGAAGTTACAGTACAGTACATGATATTGATATGGAACATAGAGATTATTACATTTTTTCATGAAATATGTCAAGGCAACAGTACAAAAGTAAATATCAGAAGGCTGAGAGATGGTATTTTGAAATTTATTTCAGTGGTCAAGATACTGTAAATGCAGAAATGTTTGCGGTGGATTAATGTTCGCGGTTTTCGCGGCGACCACTTTACCGCGAAATTAAATCCACCGCGAACATTTTTCTATTAAGGTATTAGACTGCAGTAGATGGTGTTACCGCGAAATTAAATCCACCGCGAAAAGTCATTTTTCCCGCTACCGCAAAATTAAATCCCCGCGAACTTAAATGCATTTACAGTATTTCACATTATGGAAAGAGAGCACTAATGATGAAGAGCCTTTTTATTACATAGAACAGGTACATCAGAAAACCTGTCCAATGGTATATCGAAAAATATTATCAATGCCTAGTGTTACATCATTATTACAAGTTCTAAATTGAAACAACATTATAATCTGCTGTAATAAGACCTACAGAAATGTAAGATTGCTTGTACAATGCTTGTCATTTGGAATTACACGTACCTCTTGGGTCAGAATAAACTTAATCACCATAATTCTGTCTTGATTTCGTGTTTCTTCTTTAATAATGTAGTGGCCCTGATGGCATTACATGATAGATTTCAACAGCATTTCTATTACCATTAAGATAAACAATTACTTTTGGCACTCTATTCACAGTAGTGGAAAGTGATGCCACTGCAAATCTTACGATTATCTTCATCAACAAACTGTATGTTAGAAGGTATTTGTATCATGATAAATGTTAACATACAGTTCCGGTTCTCAGTGTTACTAAGCATTTCTTTTACGCTTAACAACTTCTTTATGGTGACCCTTTTACCATGATGTTATCATGGTCCTTAGAACTTGTGTGTAGTAGCAGCGAGAAGCCATCCAGGAATCTTGAGAAATGAGGGAGTCCAGGCAGCCATCCAGGTGTGGCCTCTCATGGTCAACAGGTCCTTCACTGTCCTGAAGTTCACTGGCACCTGCCCTGTGGTGTCATGGGAATTACAAAAGTGTACAGGTTGCAGTTTTTACAGTGTGAAAACAAGCAGAGATTTAGTTGAATTACTACAGCTTTTCAGATTTTGGATGTAAAGCTGGTGGCCCGGATACAAGGGAGCTTAAAGCATCCAACCTCTGCACTTGAAAGAACCCAACATACTAGACGATTTCCCTGTTCTGGCACCAAATAGGCTGCACTATCCCTGTCCGTGGTACTGAATGGGCCTTGCTATCCCTGCCCTTGGTACTAAATGGGACTCACTATCACCGTCCTTGGTACTGAATTTCACTCACTGTCCTTGGTACTGAATTTCACTCACTATCCCCATCCTTGGTACTGAATGGGACTCACTATCCCTGTCCTTGGTACTGAATGGGCCTCACTATGCCTGTCCTTAGTACTGAATGGGCCTCACTATCCCTGTCCTTGTTACTGAATGGGCTTCACTATCCCTGTTCTTGGTACTAAATGGGCCTAACTATCCCTGCCCTTGGTACTGAATGGGCCTATCTATCCCTGTTCTTGGTAACGTTACTGAATGGGACTCACTATCCCTGCCCTTGGTACTGAATGGGACACATTATCCCTGTCCTTGTTACTGAATGGGCCTATCTATCCCTGTCCTTGGTACTGAATGGGACTCACTATCCCTGTCCTTGTTACTGAATGGGCCTATCTATCCCTGTCCTTGGTACTGAATGGGCCTCACTATCCTTGTTCTTGTTACTGAATGGGACTCACTATCCCTGTCCTTGTTACTGAATGGGCTTCACTATCCCTGTCCTTGGTACTGAATGGGTCTCACTATCCCTGTCCTTGTTACTGAATGGGACTCATTATCCCTGTCCTTGGTACTGAATGGGTCTCACTATCCCTGTCCTTGTTACTGAATGGGTCTCACTATCCCTGTCCTTGTTACTGAATGGGACTCACTATCCCTGCTCTTGGTACTGAATGGGTCTCACTATCCCTGTCCTTGGTACTGAATGGGACTCACTATCCCTGCCCTTGGTACTGAATGGGACTCACTATCCCTGTCCTTGTTACTGAATGGGACTCACTATCCCTGTTCTTGGTACTGAATGGGACTCACTATCCCTGTTCTTGGTACTGAATGGGACTCACTATCCCTGCCCTTGGTACTGAATGGGACTCACTATCCCTGTCCTTGTTACTGAATGGGACTCACTATCCCTGTCTCTGGTGCTGAATGGGACTCACTATCCCTGTTCTTGGTACTGAATGGGACTCACTATCCCTGTCCTTGGTACTGAATGGGTCTCACCATCCCTGTCCTTGGTACTGAACGGGACTCTCTATCCCTGTCCTTGTTACTGAATGGGCCTCACTATCCCTGTCCTTGTTACTGTATGGGCCTCACTATCCCTGTCCTTGGTACTGAATGTGACTAGCTATCCCTGTTCTTGGTAATGCATTCGCTAAATGGATGTGTTACTCGTACATAAAACACATTAATTGCTTGTGTAGCTAGCCCTCTTCAATGGATAGTGAGTGAGTGACATCTAGTAACATCTGTAACATTAACAGTCATGTTTGTGTGCCTCGTGTAGGAAGATACAATACTTACCATCAATGTCTGTAAAGCCATATTCCTCAGCCAGCAGACAAGTGAACAGGGTTCTACCAGACTTCTGCATTATGTTTGGGTCTGTGTGTTATTATAACAAACACGTCATCAAAAGTTATACGTCACCAGACTCTGTTACAAACAATTTCAGCCTTCTATTTGTCAATAGGGTAGGATTGTAAATTTTTCAAATTCCAATAATCTATATTGTTTGTTTCTTCCTTTTTATCACAGGTTTCTTCTACAGAGAAAAAGAATTCCATAGGAAGGGAAACTACTAAACAAAACTGTACAAAAAGTTGATGTGATCAAAACTATCTACACCATATTTGGTAATCTCCAAGCAGACATAGAAAGGAAAATCATCACATTTCTCGAGCTCCTGTTTCTACAGAGCAGTGGGCCTTTCTGCTCTACAAAAACTGAGAGTTTGAGAAATGTTTTGACTTCATCTTTCTACACCCATTTTGAGTTGACATACTTGAGCCATAGGTATGATTTTGGATATTAAAAATCACTTGAAGTACCCACCTGCTGCCAGATGAGCTATGGTCTTCCCAGAGAACTCGACTGTCTCAGAGTGGGCAAACGCTTTAGCGCTCTGCAAGAAAAGGAATTGAGCATGAAATTTAATAGCAGTTCTCCCTATAGAATGACTATTTGACCTACATACTCCCTAATAATGAGAGCCAAAGGACAACGGTTACAGTATACTAAGCTAAGCTAAGCTTAAGTCAGAGCAAGAGTGTCAACCTTCTTGATCAGAACAAGGAGGCCAGTCTCCCTGATCAGAGATGCTTTGGGTCCAGTGCCCATCTCCTCATCTAAGCCCTGGGCCACACATAGGTGCATTAGCACTACAGCACTGGGCGAGTCCACTGAGAAATACGTATGTACCATTTTTAATGGTATGAACCATCCAGTCTTATCATTGGTGGTCTCCCATCCAAGTACTGATGCAACTGCATATGGCTTAACTTCCGAGATCAAGGAATCAGGTGTATCAACGTGTGACGGCCGTAGCCCCATTACAGTATACATTGCCACCTTAGTCTTGTCTATGGACCAGACCTCTATCATTTTCAACAGTAACCAGCAGGGTAAGAGTTACAGGAAATGGACAGGAAACAGAAACAGTTACCTTGCTTTCTGGCCTTTCTGCGAGGAAGCCTGTAACAAGCTCAGTCTTCACCGCACCGGGCCATAAGGAGATGAAGGCCACATTGTGCTTCCTCAGCTCATGTGCACAATCAGCCGCCATACGGTCACACTACAGATTGTTACAAAATGAAAACAACAAAACTGAACAAGAATAAATTTTCACCAGAACTGCACTACAACACCATGCACCTAGCATATGGGATTTAAAAGATTTAAAAACACAGACATACAAACAGTAGCCAGTGAAAGGATTGTGCAAGTGGTCACTACGGAGGATGGCACTCAGTCTACATGTATATTGATAGACCAAAAACAATACCTCTCTGTGATTTAGTAGCCTTCTCCATGGACCATCATTAAATTAATGGATTACCAGTATTGACTTATTCTATCAACTTTGAACTGTAGTTCCTGCCACTCAGACTTATCTGACCATTGAGATTATTTTCAACAAACAAGTGTACTCATTACAATGTATGTACATGTATGTATGTAATAGTATGTATGTATGTATGTATTATGGAAAATAAAAAGAAACTTACTGCTGCCTTGCCAATGCCATACGCCACGTTGAAGAGGTACCGAAGTCCTCCGGGACTGGAAATGTTCACGATGAGCCCCTTCTTCTGTGGCACCATCAACCGGGCTGCATACACGGAGCAGATGTAGTGATTCCTGAAATCATCATGGATTACTCAACTGATCATGTGACCAAGGCATACTGCATGTTGCAATGTATTTCATTAATACTACAATTGTAACGAATCTGATGCAATAGTTGTGACAATCTCTATTAGTAGGCACCCCTAACAACCTGACATTACTGTGTGAGATTAGCTATGCACGAGTCATCCAGAACATGCTACACTTGTGCATAATCACTTCCTGGATATCGATGATAACATCATTAAACCCAAGGCATACCACACTTCAATTCTCAAAGTATCCAATTACATCAATTCCACCTTACATGTATGTTCATATAACTGAAGATGCACACCAAGACAAACACACAAACACATATATTGATTACAAATCAATCAAATTTCCTCAAGGGATGAAATTTGGGACTGTTGAAGAAACCATGCCAAAGGGATAGAATCTAACAGAATCTTAATCTACTATGTCCTACTATGTCATTGTTTAGAGTACCTTAATCCAACATTGTTCACTTCATCCCAGAATCCTGGGTCTTGCTGCCAGAATGACTTCTTCTCATTCTCAAAGATGCCCTAGACATATAAAACACAGAAGAATCTAAAAACTGGCTGCTTGTTTTTTTTAAAACTAAGTCTGTTATTGTTTGTTGACAATTGATGTACAGTACGTGTGTTACAGCACAACGTTGGACTGCAGTATATGCTTTAACTCTTAAGTCAACAAACATTCACAACTAAATAACCTGAAATAATTCAATCAACTCATTTGCAAGAAATCAATTTGTCATTAAGCACTCAGCTAGGCCTCCTGAATTTACTGCTAAGAGTTTCTTCCTAAATGTATGGTGAACTAAAGCGTAAAATTTTTTAACGTTACCAAAGCATAAATTCTATCAAAGGTTGTGTAATGAGAACATCATTTTCCCAAATAAATCTTACTTACCGTAACAGCTTTATAGGCATTGTTGACCAGTATGTCCAGATGTCCATTCTGTTCACGCTCAATCCGATCAAACAGCGCCTTGATGTTATCGTCCTTCTCATGGTCACACTGCACAGGGATGCACTTTCCTCCGCGTTTCTCGATCTGAGTTGGGAAGGATGGAATACAGTCAAGTTGAGTTGAATTTTAGTTTTAGCTTGATATATTGAGTGCTGCCTCCCTTGTAAAAATACATATCTAACTAGGGGGCCCAACCCTGCACCACTTTTTCCTGACATTGAAATCTATCTGCCACAAAAATATCATGATAGCAAGACCATAGCATGTACAGGACAAAAGAGACATTAGTTGTACTTCAGCACCAAGGATAGTCACCAGGATGCCCAACCTTGACAAACAAATATCATTAGTATAATAAATCTAACTACTTGTTCTAACTTGTAGGGTAAGACTGCTTGAATTGTTTCATTTAGAGAAAAAGATTGAATTCGTGAGTTTTTAATAGTGAGTTTTTAATAGTGAGTTTTATCTGATTTGTCGCAATGAAGAATCATGTATTTATGAGTATTGAATACTTAAATTTGCATTTTGCCTGGTATATACACACGTACCTCTTCTG
Organism: Branchiostoma floridae x Branchiostoma belcheri; assembly: GCA_019207045.1. Taxonomy (NCBI): domain Eukaryota; kingdom Metazoa; phylum Chordata; class Leptocardii; order Amphioxiformes; family Branchiostomatidae; genus Branchiostoma; species Branchiostoma floridae x Branchiostoma belcheri. The sequence goes on from CM033028.1 coordinate 8,312,429, forward strand.
CACATTCCATCAGTGATGTCCCCTTGCCTGTGGGCTGTAAAGTGCGGCCTGTGGACCACGAAAGGAAAACAGAAACAATAGTTGACTACATGTAGTGTATCATTCACTTATCTATTTCTATAATCTAAAATTTCAAAAGGGGACAACACTGGATTTGAACCCAGAACCACCAGATTCTAAGTCAACCTTCAATACAGTCCACCTTGTCATTATGACATAATATTTTTACAATTTATAGCACTACCACACCTATGCTAATATATTACTTTCTGGAAGTACAAAGTCCCCACCTGTGATGTAGACTGTAGCTCCTGCCTCCCCCAGCTGCAGTGCGATGCCCTTCCCTATTCCCCTGGTGGCACCTGTCACCACTGCTACCTTGCCTGACAGCATGTTGGACAATCTACAGGATTTAAAAGAAATCAAGACACCTTAAGCTGGTCAGTAGACTGATCATAGCCCTGATCACCTTTATCAGACCAAAGGGGGTCAATCATGACATTGCGTATGTTGATAAAATGTCACACATCACAAGGCTAAAAGGTGGGGAAACACGTGTTTGACATGCATGGCACAGTATCATAGTATAACAGTGTTTAAGGAAACAAATATCATGAAATCAGACCTATGTCTTTGGTTGTACCTCAACACATGGCCGGCCCTCTATGGTTTTTAACAGGTAACGTTACTCAATCGCTACGGCCGCGTGGCGCGTTGGTACACCCGATCCCTCGATCTCGGAAGTTAAGCAACGCGCGGTCCGGATAGTGCTTGGATGGGGGACCAACCAAGGACGTCCGGATTGCTGTAGCCTCACGAAGTTTTCCACGAAATCGTCTTCCGGGAGGGACGTAAAACGGGGGTCCCGTGCTCGAGGAGGTGCCTCGACCACGTTAAACAGCCTCATTACTCATACTTGGGGTACCTACTGGCTGGCAAAATACACCGGATGATTATATACAAGTGGTACACTTTAATTTGCTTACCTTTGCTTAAAACGTTATCAACAAACTACTTGGCCACAGCGATATTAAAGACAGTAACACTCTTGCTGAGCCAGCTGCAGACGTATCTGTGTCACCGGGTGACCCTATGTTTGCCCATACCGCTCACTGAACAAACCTAGCACGCTTTTACCTGAATGCCATGCCACTGTAGCCAGGCTGTAGCGTACTATTAAGTAATAGGGTTCAAAGGTCACGACTGTCGGAAGTCATAATCTTCAAGCAGATGTAGGGTTCAGCTAAGCATGTTCCTGAGGATTTTATCCGACTTTTTAGTCTGTCATTATTGTCTCCGGCACCACGCCTCGTAAATTCCTAGCTTTGACGCAAAGTTTCGGCTCAACATTTTACGCCACTTAAGAGGGTCTGTATGTATGGGGGGGATCCCGGTAGCGACTTAACGGTAGCGACTTAATCTGAGATCTACCAGGACAAGACAATGCGGTTAACCAAAGGGCTAAACACAATCCAATGACCCTCCAGGACCAGTCGTATTAGGCATTTGGGTACTGTCTTGCCCGGTAGATCTGTACGTTTGGAATTACTCATTTATTGTTACAAAACCAGCGAATGAACCCTGCATATAAGAATAACCCTCACCAGTTTCCAGTGATACAGCCGACCCCAGAGTCTTCTATTGCTACGCACTGAATAAATGGACTTTGGCAGCAAAGAATGATAGCAATCTGGTAGGATCATGGGAATTACTATGAGACCGATTCTAAATGTGCAAGAAAAACAAATCGATGATTAGGTTCATTCCGGTAAGTCACTAAGAGGGTTTGAATGGAATTGAATTATATTGACTAATTGAAGAATATCGAAGTCACGATGGTTGTATATCTTTTAGAAAATTGAATATGGACATTGTGAATTTATTCGAATCCATTCTAAAACAACTGTATCTACTGGAAGACTTCGGCTGAAATTTAAAAGAGAGGGGAGCGCAAACCGTATAACACAACGAAAAGGGAAGAGGGCAAAGTATGCTGAGCTAGTAGTACAAAGCCAGAGTGAGGGGTGGAGAGCCCGGTGTGTACCAGTGGAGGTTGGTTGCCGGGGGTTCGCAGGGCAATCTCTGTCTTATGTATTAAACTCCTTGGAGTAAGAGGTTTCCGACTTCGGAAATCCATCAGGGACATTCTGGAGGCTACAGAGAAAGCCTCACGTTGGTTGTGGTTCCGTACGGGGGAACCGTGGAAGCCACACGGACACAGGTCAGGGATCGGAATGATCAACCTCGGCTGGGTCGCCCGGGCGAGGGTGTATGGTAATTAAAGACCCGAAACACCCAATGACCCCGGGTTCATCACTGATGATGTGTCCCTGTTCACGCTACCAGAGTGTATTCTAGAGAATTACCCTATTTAAGGATCGAGTCGGAAGCACATTTTTCCAAGCCCTTACCAGTTTCTAGTGACGTGGTGGCCGGTGATTGGTGTCATTCTGCTTCGGGCTATTACTGTGTTACTAGTTATTCTGGTACCGACTGAGCTATTTCTAGATTCAGACAGCAGACAATGAGAACAGTCAGAATACTCACCAGATACTGTAATGGAGAATGGAGGTGAAAGATTTGCTAAAAACAACTTGTTCTGTTGGACTCTGATGACCGTGACACACCTATGGACCGTCTTTTATTCATGATTCCTGACAACTCTTGCAAACCGGTTGGTATGGTCTTTTGAGAGATCTGAGTCGAATACTTGCACCAGGACACATAGCGACACGTCATCATAAAAAAAACACGGCGACAACTAAAACTTTTCATCGGGAAACAACGGCAGACTCTATGCTTTCAAATACAGCAATCAACCTGACATCTGCCGCAAGTCTGCTGTGTTCTATCGCCTCCTCAGTGTTAAGCGCCTTCGCAGCAGAGTTCATGGCATTAAGTAGTCAGGCAGGTATGCCCGGACTGCAGCTGATATTCATGGCGAAACTTGCACAGTTCCTTTTTGTTCTCCTCGTCCTGCCTTGCTTTAGACCGAAGTTGACAGCAGAAGACACACCGCAGATGATGTTCCTGTTCCTGTCAGCAGTTACTGACAACTTGGGAACCATCTTGGCATTCATGTCCTTTGTTTACGTCGTACCAGGGATCGCCTTCGGTATCATACAAGGATCGGTACCTTTCTTCACTGCCTTAATAGGATTTGTGTTCCTGAGAGAAACGGTGGGTGTCATGGACTTCTGTGGGATCCTTTGCAGTGCAGCTGGAGTTATCATTGTCGCGGTAGGCATGAGCATGGATGCCGCTTCGTCGGCACAGTGGCTCACGGTCGCCATTCTTCTGCCACTGGCATCAGCTTTTACCAAGGGCCCAAAAAACATCATTACGCGATTACTTATCGGACTCCAGGGAATGTCCATACTGACCGTAACGTTTTATGCACAACTTTTAGGAACAGTACTGCTGCTGGTATTGACGTACATGTTTGAGACACCGCGTTGGACAATGTCTGCGCGAACAATGTGGTACGTCATCGGACTATGTCTGTGTGACGTTTTCTCATCACTGTCTTTGAGACTTGTGCTGAAGATGGAAAAAGCTGGCGTTACGGCGACATTGCTGACACTGGTCATACCCTTTACCATACTGCTAGACTACATTTTTCAGTCGAAATTCCCCAGCCCTACGATACTTGTGGGCGTTTCGCTTGTAGTGCTGGGCATTATTGTGATAGGAGGCCACACTTGGTGGGTGAATCGCCAGGAGATACGTCGCAGAGAACTCCTGGAGAAGTTGTCCTTGGACGGCTGAGAAAATGAGAGAATTATACACATGACAATGATGGGTTGGTCGTGTGGCAACTGTTTTGCCTCTATGCGTTAGCGTCGTCCAGGTCGTGCCGATATAGAGTTGTAACAAGGCTTTCATAATTAATGGGGGGAGCTTATGACTCTACTGCAGGTAGCATCATAGACATAAATGCAAGCATTTTGAGGACAGCGCACAGCAGTTGATAACTTGTTGAAACTGGTCAACTACATGTACAAGGTTATGTGTGACACGTCGTTCAACGTAATAGACCTTAGCTGCCGCCACACTGCGTGCACTGATATCTGACGTAAGTTCCTTGCGCTATTCCTCTTGATCAGTAGATGACGACCACAAAAATAAGGTGTATGTAATGTAATATTGTATGGCAAAGACAATTGATGTTGTCATTCATATTCATGTGAAACCTAAATGATATCTTTGCTACATGACAATTTCATAAAATTTCTTACATTCTCAATGTGAATGTGATGGTACGTTTTTGATAATTCAACTTCTTCATTTTGTAATCAGGATTTTGAACTTGTTTTAACGCAGTGTTTGTACAACAAGTTGTAATTCAGCGTCTGGTTGCAATATTCTTGTTTTTTTGTTGTTAATAATAAACAATTTCAGTGTTTGATTGTTAAGCGCCTTCACAGCAGAGTTCATGGCCGTGAGTAAACAGGCAGGTACTTGCACCACCGGACTTAGGTGATATTCTTCGTGCATGCGCAGTTCCTTTTTGTTCTCCTCGTCCCACCATAATTTAGAACGAAGTTTTTTTTTTTTTACTGTAGACCTTTATCAATAATTCCCAGTTCAAGTACATATTTCAATTCAACTACAATGGGTAGATACATATTTTAATGGATAGAAAGTTACATATCAGTTCAAGCACAATGGGTAGATACATATTTCAGGTCAAGTACAATGTTTACGAGGGGCGTGCAATAAGTAATGGTCCTGACCCACTTCCAGTTGTCTGATCTAAATGAAATTTTGTCTGTGTAATAATTCATATCTCTATGGGTTATGTTGCAAAAGACAGCTCTGAACTAATTGTGGTTTCTGATTTACTGGTGTTTGAACTTAGTCAGGTGCGAAATGGACCAGGTGTGAAATGGAACCAGTTGAGTGTCGCGCAGTGATCCGGTTTTTGTATTTGAAAGGACGCACACCAAAGAAGACTTTTGATGAAATAAATGAAACTTATGGTGATGATGCCCCATCATATGACCTTGTAAAACGCTGGCATCCTGAATTCAAACGTGGCTGGAAGTCTGTGGAAACAGCTCCCAGACCTGGTCGTCCCTCTTGTGCCATTGATGAGGCATCAGTTGGAGGACCAACCTGGGGTGTCCTACAAAATCGGTGTCCAGAGCTGCATCAAACGATGGGAGAAATGCATAACTCTGGGTGATTCCTATGAAGAGAAAGACTAATAACTGTGCCAAGTTTCATTAATCTCCTGCTATGGGAAATGGGTCAGGACCATTACTAATTGCACGCCCCTCGTACGTACATATTTTCGGGTTCAAGTACAATTTTGACAACAGAAGACCGCACTCGCGGATGTCCCTGTTCACCCCTGTCAGTAGTCACTGACAACCTAGGAACTACTGAGGTATTCATTACCCTTCTGGCTGTGAATTAAAACCATATAGAGTGGCACATGGCCCTGTAATCATATTCTTGTAACGCATACTTAAATCGGACAACTGGCTTTAGGCTCTACGCGTGCCCGTGGTGTCAGTATTATTCCTCGCCAGGGAGCACGGTTCATTAGCATCTCAAGCTTCTTTTCCCATGAAGTCTTGGTGGGATTGGCGGCGCGACCACATTCATCGTATGCCCTCGCACTATTTTCTTGTTAAAGCAGTTTCAAGTATCAAGAATCTAAGGCAGTCTTTTCCGCAACAAGACAGTTGAATTTTATATAGCATTCAGCATTGCAAGACTGTTCAAGGAATGTCCCAGGTTTGCGACTGCCCGATGATGCACCAATGTGGCCATGCCAGGTCCCGAGGTGTATACATGTATAGTGTGACGGTTACTAGTATATTGGCCTGAAGATATATTTCTTGTGTATGGAGTGCACTAGGTTAATACCACATTCCAGCAAACAAGTTTATGGTGGTTGGCGTGGTACAACATGTAGCTAATTCCAACCACTTTCCGGCACCTACTGGGTTAAGTGTAGTGGTATCGATCGCGATATATTCTGGACTGGTAGTAGACTCAAGGACGCAGCGGCGCCGGGGTTACAGATGACTGCAAAAAAAACGACCGCTGGGCTAGGTTAGGCACAAGTATAGGTCTTTTCACTTTGGAAATTAGCCGTGAAGAAACGCATGGCGGGAACATTTTGGTTCAACTCACTCGTAGATAAAAAAAAATACCTAACCTTCACCGATCTGTATGACTGTGCGTCTCTTGTTTTGGCATATAATTAGTCAACAGTTCAGGTTGTTGACGGATGGACATGGGCACACCCGCGGGCCAGTATACCACGGTGCGTGCAGTAACGACAACAAACGGGAAACTGCAGACGAAACGCTTTCTAGTTACACCATCTTCTGAAGTCTGTAGAGGTAGCGACAGGATATCGATGCACGGTGCAAGAATGGGTACGGATCTGAGGATACCGTTTTCTCTTCTCTGCGCGTTACTGAGCGCCTTCGCAGCACAGTTCATGGCTTTGAGTAGCCAGGCAGGTGTTCCCGGACTCCAGCTGATCTTCCTCATGAAAGTAGTACAGCTGATTTGTATCCTAGTCGCAATACCTTGGTTTAAACCGAAGATGACAATTGACGACACACCGCAAATCGTGATCTTGTCCTTGTCAGCAGTTACTGACAACTTGGGAACAATCTTGGCATTCCTGTCCTTCGTCTTTGTCGTTCCAGGGATCGCCTTCGGTATCATCCAAGGATCGATACCTGTCTTCACTGCCTTGATAGGATTTGTGTTCCTGAAAGAAACTGTACCTGCCGTGGACTTTTGTGGGATCCTTTGCAGTGCAGCTGGAGTTATCATTGTCGCGGTAGGCATGAGTATGGATGCGGCTTCGTCACGGACACAGTGGCTCACGGTCGCCATTCTTCTGCCACTGGCAGCAGCTTCCACCAAGGGCCCAAATAACGTCCTCACGCGATTACTTATTGGAGTCTTGGGAATACCGATACTGACCGCAATGTTTTATGCACAGATGTTAGGAATACCGCTACTGTTGGCATTGACGTACATGTTTGAGACACCGCGTTGGACAATGTCTGCGCGAACAGTGGGGTACGTCATCGGACTATGTCTATGTGACCTTTTCTCGTCATTGTCTTTGAGACTTGTGCTGAAGATGGAAAAGGCTGGCGTTACGGCGACTTTGATGACGCTGACTATACCCTTTACCATACTGCTGGACTACATTTTCCAGTCAAAATTCCCCAGCCCCATGATACTGATGGGAGTTTCATTTGTAGTGCTGGGTATTGCCGTGATAGGAGGGCACACTTGGTGGGTGAATCGTCAGGAGATACGACATGAAGAGCTAATGGAGTTGCTGGACTTCGACGACTGAGAAAGGGAATTACACACTAGTAGATGATAATGATGGGTATTTCCTGTTGACAACTGTACTGTTTCTATGCGTTACGGTCTTCCGTGATAGTCTATATATAGAGTTGATACAGAGTATTTCATAATTAATGAGGAAGACTTGCTAATTCAATTATTTGACTGCAGGTAGTATCGTAGACATATACAGCTGTTGCTACACTCAGAGTGCCTGTCAATGGGTGTGTTGCGCCATTAACGATACCGGCTACAGATACTGGCAATATAGCTACAGATACAGAGCTAATATAACTTATATCAAATATAAACTTTAACATCTTTGGCCAAGGTATGAGATACTGGAACCCTAGTTTTCTGTTTCTGGAAGTAAGATACAGTAACAATGTAGGACATATCCTGAGATTAGCATTTATTTTGAATACAACCACTCTGTTTGCAATTTGTAGTACTGTACAACTTGTACAAGCATCATTTAAAATTAAAACATTTGTAAGACATATAATAGATTACAAGAGGTGACTGAAAAACCTCCCTGGTACAAAATACATTGTAGTTTCCATTTATCAATGGCTATACATGTATATAACAGAAAAGCAGTAAATGACAATGTTTGCTCAGTGTTACTGGTACTGCCCTCACATATTCTACCATGCAGAGTGTTGCACACAGCCTATATGATATACTAGTACCTTGAGGAGGCTCTGCTAAAATAAACCAAAGTTTCCACTGCTGAAGGCATGGCCTCTAACCAGCTGAGAATGAGCTTTACCTAAAGATACATGTAGCTGATTCTCTGATTGGCTGACAGGCCACAGCATCAAAAGTTTAGCAGAGCACATCATGTTCATAGCAAATATTTGGCACGGAAGAATCAGCACTGTTATGTCAAACCCTGTTGTAACTCATAAAAAGCCTTGTTGAGTTTCTTCACCCTTTCTTCAGTCATTTTCTTGTTGTTCTCTGTCTCTCTCAACAACTCCCTCATTTCTTGTTCCACCTGTAACACCCTCTGATTTGCTCTATCTATTTCCTCTTGTTTTTCCTGTACAGCCCTCTCTAGGTCGTCTTCGTGGGCTGCGACTTTGGATTCCAGCTGTTTTCTGAAGGCATCGTCCGCCCTCCTTAGTCTCTCCAGGGCTTCCTTTTCTGCCTCCACTGCCCGTTTTCTCTCCTCCTGAAGCTTCTTTTCTTTGGCATCAAAGTTTTCCTTGGCTTGTCTGACCTGCAGTTTAGATTGCACTGTGAACTTTCTATAGACTATTTTATAATCATATCAAGCATCGCTCAAGGTATCTACAAACCAAAACTCATTTTTGCAATATGAATTGATTTCTTAATTATTTGAAACACAGCTTTGAAATGTTGACAGTCCTTTTGTTTGTTTGCTTGTTTTGCCTAATGGGGAAATCGACTTTAAGGGTATTACACCAAGTACAAGGTGCATTAGACTGGACTGAAAGATTTGATCCAATCACACCAGGAAGGACCTCTACTTTTTTTGACAAATGTGGTGGGTTCTTAAGCATTCATTAATTTTTTTTTTCTCCTCAAATATGAGGTCTCTACTTAATGGCCCATCCAACTTCAAAGAGGACGTCCCTCACCAAAGCTAGGTCCTCATTTTCCAACTTTTGTGAGGAAATAACACTATTTCACCTTTATCCACGGGGTAACCTATATTTGTTGGTCTTAACGGCAGGGTACTGTAGTATTTAGGGATCAGGTCAACAGACGGCGGTTTGCAACCTGAATGATTTGAAAATATTACAATTTAAAAGCACAGTCTGACAACTGTACATCCCTAAAATACCATGTTTGAAAACGAACAACGAATATAGGTCACCCCGAGGATAAAGGTGAACTAGCATTAGATTTAAAGTGTTTTTCCAATGGTACGGCATGTAGTAGAGGGTTCAACTTTACCTGAGTCTCCAGTGTGCCAATGAGCTGTCCCTTGTCCCTCCATTTCCTGTCCAGCACGTTCAGCGCCTTCCTGTTCTCCTCCAGCTCCTCCTGTGTGTCGGACAGCTGCTGTTTCAGCTGCTCCTTCCGCTCAGTCAGCTGCCCAACCTTCTCCTGGGGAGGGGCAAACAATGTCAGGACATCTGTGAATAGTTCCATCAGGTTGGCATCTCACTGAATAAAGAGACTCCTTTTTAACAACCACAGCTTTACAGTACAATGTGAAGCAGTCAGAATTGCCCTGATGAGGAAGGTGAAATAAAGCTGTGATTGTGAAAAAGAGTCTCTTTATTCAATGTCAAGACTTACAAAGAACTGAGGGTTCAGCAAGTTTTGAAACATATGTCCATCGACATATTAGTGAGCACTGTCGCAGAATGTAGTGTGCATATTAACTTTTTAAATTCAATTATCCATATTTCATAGTTTTTACCTGTAGGTCTTGAGAATGTGTCGTCTCCTCCGTTAACCTGCTCTCCAGATCCCTCTGTACTTTCAGTGCCTCCTCTCTTGCCTTCTTGACCTCCTCATCCCTCTCTCCCAATCCCTCCTTCAGCTTCCTGATAGTGTCTGTCTGGTCCTCCAACATCTTCGTCTTGATTTTAAGGGCATCATTGTCTCTCTCATTCTGTTTCTTAAGGAGACTGACTTCTGCTGTCAGAGCTTCTATTTTGGCCTCCAGACGTCCTCTATCCTGGGCAAGGGAAGCTCCTGCAAAAACATGCCATCAGAACATACTGTGTGTATGACAAACAAGTACTTTCAATTCTCCAAGTATGCTGTTAAACAACTTTGATTTTGCTTTACATGCTGACACTCTGCAATATTCATATAACTGTAGATGGACACCAAAACAAATAAACAAACACAGATTACAATACCTCCATAAATTGTAATCAGTTGTGGTACTAGTATTTGCTTGTTTGTTTGTTTCTGACCTTGCTGTGCGAGTTCCTGGCTCCAGAGTTTCTTCTCCGCCCTGAGACCCTCGATGATCGACTCCTGAGCAGTCAGCTGAGACTGCAGCCTGACCTTGTCCTGTCTCATCACCTCCACGGCTGGCAGCCTCCTCCTGGCCTCCTCCAGCTGGGTCTCAAGAGTCTGGTTACGTTCCTACAAGGAGATAAAGCCCACATATCTGACCTTAAGATGCTGAGTCAAGTTCCATGGACTGTCACAAATTCTTTTGGTCGGTGAATGTAAATCTGGGAGGTTAAGTTGTGAAAAAACAGAACTTGTCAACCCATAAAATACCCCAAGTGAGGTTTAATTCAGAATGTGCATTCCTTCCATGGATCCATTGTCCTTCAATCTTAACAGCAGCAAATGCAGTGCATTTTTTAACTTTGAACTTTTTAAGCCTTTGGGATGCCGTGAAATTCTGACTGGCCCAGGAACAGAAGTACTAAACATGTATAACAATATCAGACTGTATGCAGAGAGTTAGGGACTGTACAGAGAAAGAGATTCTGGTGCTGGAAGCTATAGTTCCCAACCCTCAAGGTGAAGGGTGAAATACTGACCCTGAGGTCTCTTAGTGCCTCCTGCCGTGACTTTGACAGCTCTGTTATCCTTCCCTTCTGTTCCTTCACCATGGCTGTCAGCTCCTGCACCATGGTGGACACCTTCTTCTCCTTGTCCTGAGCTGACACCATGGCTGCCCTGTACCTGGAGGCCTCCCCTGTGGCGTTCTCAAAAGCCTCCTGGACTTCCCTGAACCTGCTGGCTTCTATCTGTAAGGCCATTCTGAACTCATCCTCCAGATCTGCGTACTGCTTGGTCAGGGTTTCAATTCTGATAAGAAATAAAAACATTGCATGAAGACCCGACAAGTAATAGGATATGTGCCCACATTTTTGCACCTAGACAAAAATATACATTTTGTGTATCATCAATACTTAAAAATCTTAGATAATGTAAGCAATTCATGTTAAGGCCACAGCAAGTAAATTCTATGGGTGACATCCTCTGCAGATGCTAGGTCTAATGCGAGAGTGTAAATGAAAACAAGATGGTTAGAAAACCTACATCATAAGATACCTAAATTTTAAAAATAGAAACCTTAAACAATTACAATGTAAGAAGAGTTAAAATGACATCATGGTATCAAGGCCAACAAGTCTTTTTTGCTGTAGCCCTAAGTCCATGTTAGCAGGTAGTCACCAACAGACAGACAAGAGACAGTCTTGTTTTCACTCACCTTTGCTGTTGAGATTTAAGCTCCTGGGAGTGTCTCTTTTCTTCTTTTGCAACTTCTCTAGCAAGCACCTCTTGGAATTCCTTACTGTTCAGGGAAAAGCGACCAGCAAGTTCCTTCCTGCAATGACAGTCATGGCAAACATTTCAGATAGTTCAAGAAATATTAAATGTCATTCAAAAATATGTGTACTTTGCTAACAATAAAATACTTAGTAATACAGGTATCAGAAATTATCACAACTAGTCTATATCTTTCTTACTCACAAAAATGTTGGTTGTCCAAATTATTTGGTAAGGGTGGCATTACGCAGTCTTGTTAGGGTTATGGTTGCTGACTTATAATCTAAAGGTTCTGGGTTCAAATCCCTAGCAGACCCTAAGTCGGGCAAGACCCTTTACACCTATTTTTCACTTGACCAGGTGAAAATGAGTTCCTAGCTTAAGTTAGGGACCTTCTCTTGGCTTTTCAATGTGATGTAACAGAGGTCATATTTGAGGAAAGCTACACCTCGAGCACACTAAAGAACCCACCACACTTATCGAAAAGAGTAGCGGTCCCTCATGATGGGGGGGGGGGGGGTAACAAACTTTACAGTTTTGTCTTATGCAGCTTGTTCTTACATAAATGGTATGGTACTGATGGTTTACCACTTATACACAAATAAATAACAAAATGAGATAACACAAACCTGTGATCCTGCTCCCGTTCTGCGAGGAGTGCCTGTAGTGCCTGGATCTGGTCCTTGTGCTGCTGTAGGGAGTGTCGGACCAGGTCCAGCTCCCTCTGGGAGGCTGATGCTTTCATCTGGGCCTCCTGTGTCTTCTTAGCCTGCGGTAGCAGGTAGCAACAAATAACACATGTGCCGCATAAATAACAAGATTAAATTCTACAAAAAGTATGACACAAATACGGCTACAACTCGTCAACTGTAGGACAGATATAAAACAAGATATAAAACATTCCATCACTCCAAATAGAGAAGTTGTGAAAAGGTCAAGTCTTCTATATCAACAACAGTGTGATAACTGTCTTTTCCCTGCCAATTCTGGTGTGAAAAGAGTCTAATTGCCAACCTCATGAGCCAACTGCTGCAGCCTGTCTGTCTCTCTCCGTGCAGCTGTCTCCTCCATGGCCTGTAGTGCTCGTCTCTGGTTCTCCTCTGCTTTCTCTGCAGTTCCAAGTTTCTTCACAGTTCCTCCCAACTGTTCCTATTGGACAAGACAGAGCTCCAGTTAAGTTACAAGTCTTCAAATGAGGTGAAAAGGTGGAAATGAGTACTGTAAATGCAAAAATGTTCGCAGTGGATTAATGTTTGCGGTTTTCGCGGTGACCACTTTACCGCGAACTTAAAACCACCGCGAACATTTTTCTATTATAGTATAAGATTGCAGTCTATGGTGTTACCGCGAAATTAAATCCACCACGAAAAGTCATTTTTCCCGCTACCGCGAAATTAAATCCCCGCAAACTTAACTGCATTTACAGTACCTAGCTTCGGGTTGGCACATTCTCTCAGATGGAGGGCCCATATTTTTGAAGAGAGCCACACTTTGATCATCTTAATGAACCCAACACACTTATCTAAAGACGTAGAGGCTCTTCCCAGCGGAAATGGATCAAACTGTCTGGTCTATGGGGTGACATCACAAAAAGGTGTTTATAAAAAAAAATAAACTTGAGACTTACCAAAATTTTTGGCTCACTCCATCTGCCTTGTTCAGATGAAAATTTGGTTCAGTCCCATCTCTTTCCATGTTGGTTTGATAAAATTTAGTTTTGTCACAATTTCACTTACAAACACATAAGGTTAATAGTCACCAGTTATGTCCATCCTTCCACAAATGCGGTAAATTTCAATAAATGAATACCTTCAGAGTGTCCAGCTGATCCTGAAGCTTCCCCCTGGTCTCTCGTTCATTCATCAGGGCCTGCTTCAGCCTGGAGGTGGCCTGGATAGCAACAGCCTGGAGCTCCTGCTCTTCTGAACCTGGAGTGGACATGTGTGGGGAGGGTAGAATTTAGATTTGACTCTTAGTTTTCTCCTATGCAGAACCTTGCCCACGCCTTATACAATAAATATATATAGGGGAGGCTCTGCTAAACCTACTGCTGAGGTTTTCACTTTTGTGGATGTGGCCCCTAATAAGCTGTCAGACAATCTGAGAATAACTTATATGTTTTTTTATGTAAAGCTAATATTCTCTGATTGCCTGACAGCTGTTTAGAGGCCATGCTTTGAAATAAAAAAGTGTAAACTTCAGCAAGCTAAGATTCAGCATAGCCTCCACAAGGAATGTTGTATAATTGTATTTTCTGTGGGCAAGGCACTTTGTAGGAAAGAGGCTGTGTGATGATTCCTGACTGACATCAAATCTTACTGTTTCAATCCCCTAAATGCACACCTTTCTAGCCTGATGAATGTACTCATTGCACATCCAAGGGGTTTTTAGACTACTTGTAACAAGGCAAACCTTTTTCCTGTAGTGTTTTGACCTGGTCTGCCAGTCTCTTGGCTGCTTGTTCAGCCTTCCATCTCCTCTCTCTCTCACTGTCAAGTTCCCTCATCAGCTCCTGCAAAAATAGTCAAAGAGAATTAGCAAGCCAAACCATACTTTCAACTCTACCCAGTATCCTATTACACTGCTTTCACCTTACATGGACATTTAAGTAGTATGTACTTTAGTATGACTTGATCTCATGACCTACCAGGGCTTGAAATTCATTTTTGGGATTAGGTGCACTGGTGCACCCAGCTTAAAAAATTGGGTGCACCAAAAAATCTTTGGGTGCACCACTTAAATCTAAGTAATAAACTTAGGCTAGTAATAAAACTTAGTTCCATGACAGACATTTTATCATCTTTCTAACACTTCAAGAATATGATGTATACTAGACTTTGATATCTTTACATACATAAACCTATTATATTTGGGTGCACACCTCCAATTTTGGGTGCACCTGGGTGCACATGCATCCAGTATTTTGAGCCTTCCTACATAATGCAATGTGAACATTTTACTCACTAGACCATTGAACAAGAGACCCCATTTGTTTTTGGGCATAAATGTAATTGTTCAACATATTTTCTCTTGACTCACCAGAAACTGTTTGTCTGACTCCACGTCCCGGGGATGAGGTGCTCTCATTGACACAGCCACCGCTGTCGGTCGGCTGGTGTCAGAGGGAGGGCTGGATGAAGTGGTTCCTCCTTTTCTTTGTTCCTCACTGCAAAACCAATAATTCTTATATTGACTTACAAAGATTCAGTTGCTTAACATTTTTAGAGGACACTTTTGTCAAGTTGACATCTTCACTCTTGTGGCTGCTCCAAATTTGCATGCACGTTAGCGCTTTCGCATTGCCATGGGAAGATTCATATTTGTAGGAAATAGGGCAGATTGAAGAAATCATATGCAACAGACATGACTTTAATGTAACAATCAAGCGTTAGGTAAATGAAGTTAATGTGATTTTCTATTTTGGGGTCTACAACCACCAATTAAACAGGTTTTTATCAGCACCTGGTTTGCCCCTTTTGCTGCCTTGCGAGCTCCTCCCTCCTCCTGGATGTTGCTGTGCTTCGTCCTGCTGTCTTCATCTTCCTCTCCTTCCTCCTCCTGCCTGGACCACCTTCTGTATCACTCTCATCAGTGTGGTCCACATCTAAGAAAATATTCAACAATATCATTGAATGATGATACCGCAGAGTGATGACAAGGAGGAATTATGGTTAGGGCTGTTTACATAATCTTCTACCTTCATAATCTTCCTACCAAAAGGTTATTAAGTGTAATCAAGGAGTTTTAAAACTAGTGGTGTTTGGAAGTGAAGAGATCTAGGATAAACTAAGCTACTGGATATATTCTCAGAATGTCTATACATTTGAGCATGGCTTTACCTCTTTTAGCAGGTTGTCTGGTAGGTCTTCTTTCTTGAGAAGCATCCTGTCTTTCTTGCAGTGAAGAGGAACTTGTTTTTCTGGGCTGAAGATATATGAATAATAATAAAAACTTCAATCTGTGCTATGGAATCAAAGATATTTTATTTAGCTCTCTTTTTTTCAAATGACAAAACCTTAACTTACAAAATATCTCAGTCCAAACTGCAGCATTTTAAACTATAGTATATTAAATGACTGAACCTACCTGAAACTATAGTATACTAAATGAAGGAGTGGCTAGGCTAGAAGACATGAGATTGAGAGATCACGGGTTCAAATCCCTGCATTCATGGCCAGATATTCTGTCCTTGGGAAAAGCATTTTAGTTTTTACACCACTTTCCTTACTCCATCCAGGTGTAAAAATTAGTACCAGGCTTTAGTTGGGAGGTAAAAGGCAGTGGAAGGAGAGGAATGGGCCTTGTCTTCCAATACCAGGCCCTAGACACAGTTGATAACAACCTATTGCTCCGATGGCCTCAAAAAAGGTGGCAGGTGCAGTGACTTTTGCCTTAAACCTATCCTAAATAACGGTAATGACTTTCACAAAAGTAAAGAATCTAACCATACATGTATGAATAGTCATTCTGTATGATAACACCTCTGACACACAGTTGCAGATGTACCTGTGTTTTCCCTGCATACATGAGATGTGCCAGCTGATGTTCCAGGGTCTCTAACCTGACCTCATGGTCCACGGACAGGCGACCACTCCCAGTCACTTTTGCCTATAAGTTTGAGCACAATTTTGGAATTTTATTTCCTTACAGGTTGTTGACATTGTGTTACCTAATGTTGTTTGATTTGTTCAAAATGCTGTTTTCCTTAGAAATGCATGAATAGAGCCAAAATTTTAACCCATGGAAAAAAATATCTGCTCTTCTGCATAGCACAAAGAATAAATCATAGCTTGTCTTTCTACATTGTACTTCTAGTGATATCCACTTCAAAGACATTTACTTGGCAACTTTTCCCAATAAGTGGCCAAATTAGTTTGCAAATCATGTGCATTTCTGCAATTTAGACAAAGGTAACGAAATATGCAGCATAAAATTACATACAGATCATGCCATGAGCAATATCCACAGGACACCCACTGTTAAGAGTTGAAATGTTAGTTCTTTTCCATCCCTGCACAAAAACCTGTTTTGAAACAGACATGACAAGAGGGCAATCTTTTGTGATTATTCATTCCTTTCTAACATGCAATACACAAAGTGGACAACGTTGGGTAGTGCACAAGATATAGCAGCACTAAGTTACTACTAAGTTACTGCTGACCCTTGGCTCAGATGCCTGTCCACCTGCCCTTTGGACAGGTGACACGTCCAAATCAGTGCTTGTTGTGGTGACCTCTGGTGTGGTGACCGGTCGGCGCCGGAACTGCTGCAAGGCTGCTTCTATCCTGGGGAAGGCTGCTTCAAGTGGACCAAGGTCCTGAGGTCGAGGAATCATTCATATCATTGGTGTTATTATTCTAATCTTTACAACAGAGCTTCCTATCAACTTTTAGATGTTGAATTGTATGCATCATAATCAATTCATTACAACAATACACCATCTTTTGTACAAGCGTGCATTCAAAAAATAAACATTGTTGGACCAACTGTTGAGAGAACCTACCTTTTCCTCATCAAATGTAGTATCTGAAGACACCAAGTATTCCAGGTACTCTTCAAGACCTGCAGAATTTACAGAAGATGGAGTGACTGTCACACGAGTGGCCTTGCTCAGTTTACTAAAATCAAGGCTAGGGTTTAACCTCCTTAAATAAAATAGATGTAGATGTAGATTGGATGCATCAAGTCAGTGAACCCACACTGCACCTTACAAATACAATGTCAATAGTTACCTGGAATGTCAGAAAGAGCTTCCCTCGCCGCTGGCCTGCCTCCTCTGTCCCTACCATCTAACACTTGTACCTGCGGGACTAGACTCAGCACTGTCTCACGGTAGTCTGGAAATAATGGTGAAAAAGTGTATAATATAATGAATGAAGTATGCACACAGAAAGTTTTCATGTTGTCTATTTGACAACTTGACTGTTTACATTCATGAGACTATCCCAAGTTCATACCTGGAGCAGAACAAACAGGATTGCCTTTCCCATCATGCATCAGGGTGAGGTCTGTGAGATGGGTACATCCCATAAGGCATTGCACCACATGATTGATGGATGTTAGTTGGTTGCCATGGAGCTCCACATGACTCAGTCTGTAGCCACTCCCACTGAGCTGCCTGAACCCTGAGATGTCTTCCACCTGGTTGTACGATATGTTGATCCTAGACAAAGACCTGAGAAAAAAAGATGATGTTAAGAAGGGAAGTGTTGTACTGTGAAAATCATTTAGGTACAGGTCCACAATACCAAAACACCAATGTGATGTAGTTGGTAATGTATTTGAACAGACTACACACAAATGGATAAATTCTTTTACTTCTTTTCTAACTGAAAAGTTACTTCCACCACAAAAATAAAGATTTACTTTAGAAATGATTATAACATTATCTCTCTTGCACCTCATGTGATATATCTCTAGAAATCCCCCTGATAATATTGACATGGTTGTACTTACCTAAGCCCTTGCAGTCCGTCAACCACCCTAATAAGATTACAAGCCAAATTTAAAGTCCTCAAGTTGACCAATGAACCGAGCCCTTCAATTCTCACGATCTGATTGGACGACAGATCCAGGTGCCTTAGGTTAACCAGGTGCTGTATGTTCTCTATTTGCGATATCTGGTTGCAGTGGAGGTTGAGAACTTGGATGGACTGGGACAGTGGAACATTGAGGAGACTGCTGATGTTGGCATCTATCAGACAGAGTTCAGTTGTAGCGCCTGGTCCTGGGACATCACGGGTAGGATGTGCCATGTCACCCTTGCCTAATGCAAGGCTGTTTGATAGGAAATATATAAATATTGTGATAAATTTCTTATCAACATTGCTTACCATTTGGCAGAGGCTAGTGACAGGATGTTCATGTTGATAGGAATTTTTTTGGCAATATTGACAACTTGGTCATTGACCTTGGATGTATCGACAGACCTGCCTGTGCCAGCTGGCTATGGACTACATGTAATGTTGAATAAAATACTAGTCTTTCTACCACTCTGTTATCAGTAAAGGGGCTGTGGCCTGAAATGCTGAAGTACCAGAAAAAGCTGATACAATAGTGATAGGGGGCCAACATCCAGTCACCACTCCGTCAAATTATAGGATTCTGACCTCCTGTAGAAGTTGAAACTGGTTCCCGGAGGTAATAATGTGAGAAAGAACAACCAACATCCTACTCATTTTTGTTATCATGATGGCTTGAAGTTGAACGGTTATCCCATCCCGCCATGCTGGCGGTCTTCGATATGATTTTCAAGAAAAAGCCACATACAGAAGTTAGCCTGTGTGGGCGCTTATGCAGTCAAACAACAAAAGTACCTGGAAAAAGAAGTAAAAGGAACTGGTTGACCTGTCTTATCTCCTAGACGTCTTGGCACAAAATTGTGATCACCAACATCCCAACCGATGGAACTCAAATCTAGCGCTTCCGCATTAGGACTATCACACGTACGAAAAGGGGGGGTTGAAAGTTGTTTTGCACAGTTTACACGCAAAATTGGAACGCAAACTATCACTTTTATAATAAATTTATCTGACAATATATCATGTTAAGGTATATTTTTGTTATTTTGGTGGATAAAAGTCAATCAGATAATATATAATTCAAAGATGACGCCCCTTCGCTCACAATGGAATAATTGTAGTTATTACCCAGAATGCAACACAAATCGTCACCGGAACGCAAATCTTTCGCAATATTTTTGTGATTTTCTGAATATTTAGCGCAAGTTTGAAGTATATCTGTATCTCATCAACAACTGACGAACTAGGTAAGTGTCGTGAATACCTTTCCGTTCACATCTTTGTGCGTTTTCAACGTTATGGTATTCAATTTTTGAGTGGCCATTATATCGGGTGGGGAGGGGGGCGATATGTCGTATGTAGTGACATGTAGTGCAACACACCACAACAAGAAATCGAAGGTGTCATACTCCGTGGAAAACGTAAAACGTTTTTAATTTTCCCATGCTATAGCACTATCCATTACAGATGTTAGTGATGATCCCCTTGACCCCTTCTCTTCTGAGCCCCTCTGCCCTCAGTCATCAGCTAATCTTCCTCCCAAATCCTCCCTAACAAAGGGGACATAATTTCATTGCCTTGGCTGACAAGCTCTCCAGGAGTATCCAGGAGCCACACTACTGACTGTAGGAATGGATGTTGTAGGACTTCAAAAAGTGCTAGAGGGCCCAAAATTTCCGTTGTTTCTTTGGGGTTCCAATAACTACTCAAATACCAAAATTCAGAAAAATAAATCAAAAGGATCTTCATCTATAGGTGGCAACAGACAGACATGAATGGACAACCAAAACAGTACTCCGGATGGAGGTGATGAACCTGACTCCACACTGTCCAGAGGTATGTAACAACAAAGGTGCTGATTAACACATTCATTTCCTTTTATATTATCCTCAGTATTTGCAACAAAGCATCATCAATGATGGACTTCGATGATGACCCATCCCTACATCGTTTGGAGGGTTCCGATGGCAAGGAGGTCGGAGGCCTCATCATCAAAAAAGGTCCTTCCACAACAGATGACAAACACACCTTCAAAGCACCCGCACCAAGGACTTCACTTCTAGGTAAGGATGTGTACCTAAATGTAACATCAGGTACAGATATGCAGGCTTTTCACAGACATCATACTAATTTAAGTAATTTTAATTTGAATCCTCCGATGACCATGTTGGCAGGTAATTGAATTAAGCAGTAGCATCTTCATGCAATTAATAGACGTACGCTGTAATCCAACATGGCACAGATGACATCAAATGAAAAGCCTGTATACTGACACAGAGGTTTTCGTGTAGGTTTACCTGTACCTGAACTGTTTGACAAAGTCAGTTCTTGTCTGTGTCAGTGCGGTGTTGAATGATGGGGTTACTAGTCTTTTCGTCCCCTAGACCATTCGTCCCCGTCCTCGGCATGGACGTTTCGTCCTCGGATGATGCTTGTCTATGCAACAAGTTATTGTCAAGTCACAAAATTTCTATAAGAGTTTTTATCAAACTTCTATTAAAAAAAAGTACATTTTTGATTTGTTTTAGTCTTCCACTTTCGATAACCGCCACAAAACGGACGGGTAAAAAATTTTCATGCCGCCGGGTACGCCATCTTGGATGTTTACGTATGTTGCAAAGCGCTCGTGCGCACCTTTTACCGAGTTTGTCTGAGTAAATAAGCAAACTTATAGGAAACTTTAACAACATAATCGACTGTATGCACATTTTGAAAAACTTTAAGATATTCATGTTGGTGAATTCACCAATGATCCGGACCGAATGGAATTATATTGTAGTCAGAGTATGGTGCCGTCCAACGAAGGACTGAGCAACTATTTTCCCGATATAAGCGGTCGGAAAATGATTTCAAAGTATTAGATTTAATTAACTACAGAATAGGACGTGATAAAATGTCTTATAAGTTGCCTTTTGGGGGTTAAACACTGTAACATGACGAGGACGAAAGAACCATGACGAGGACGAAACATCCAAAACGGGGACGAAAGGACTAGGGGACGAAAGATCTAGGGGACGAAAAGACCTGATACCGAATGATGTTTCTACTAGAAATATGAATAAGCAATTAGCAGTAACAGAATGCTTATCATCAAATTTTAGTTTTATTAGTACATGAATTTGGACCTATACTTAAAAATAATTTTTAAGGTACATTTTTGTACTCTACCAATACTATACATCCCTTCTTCCAGGCCTGGACAAGTTAGCGGCTCAGAAGAGAAAGGAGAAGGAGGAGAGTGAAGAAGGGAAGACACCGAAGAGATCAAAGGCATCGTCTTATAATGATGACTGGGACGAGGAAGATATAGAAGAGGAAAAAGAGGACAGACAAAGTTTTGGCTCAAGAAAAGATAGGTGGGTGTCTGAGTGTCTTTACCTCAGCAGTGTTAATCGTAGGAATTTAGTACCTTAAGTCTTTTAATGCACTATGGACACATTTTCTATGATTGCCCATACATGTAAACAAGAAGCATCCGTATGTAATACAAAATGAACTTGAATCCTGTAGAGTAGTGCAAAAATAGCTATTCTGCAGAATTTAAACTGTATTACATCCAATTAGGAATCTAGAAGGATATATATTACTACTTCTACTATACATGTATATGTAATAATCTACATACAAATATACAAAATAACGGCACTGAACTTTAATCCAACACATTCCAGCATATTCAAAACTGAACCATAAATAAACAAGCGGGCTTTAGCGCATTCTGGAAACTGTTTAGTGCATTGTTTACTATGTTTCCACGGACATTGCTACACATACATTTGTCTGCCACTTTCTGTGTTGTCGCCAGAAAATAACACTTCAAAGAGAGTGTAACTGATAGCAAGTCCCTTGGGATTCTATTCCCAGTGGAACTTTAATCCAACACAATAATATAACAAGGCTGTTTATCTATGGATTTCATATTTACAACGACAAATCTGCATCAATTGGCAGGCACTTACTCAATGTTTTAATTGGCAAATCGGCATGTCGGTAAACTGCTGATAGCCGCGATCAAAACACGGCCCCAAAATGCATCAACCAGCGGCAAATCCGTTCTGCTGTTCTACTACACAGTTATGACGTTCTATGAAACTTTTCATTCGTTGTTTGGTAAGCAAATGGTGGCAAAATACGTTGTTTGTGAATGGCTCCCAAAAAATATACTCGCAAAACACAGTACAAACTCCCTACAGTACGTCCCCCATGTGGGGCTGTTGGTATCGCCAGTGAAATCTGTCCTACTGACCTTTGGATGTGATCACTTTCAAAAATAGGGGTGAAGGGGCATGCTGAAGCATGATACAAAATGGCGCGTGTTCGGATTTCCACTGAATTTGTGCAACAAAGCCTGGCGCTGTACTTTAAAGAGGGACACTTTAAGGCATGTTGGTTGTGTTGGATGGACAGTTTACTAATATTTCGCTATATTTACTGTGATGATTAATGTGTAACGTGAGGAAGGAGAGTAGAATTGCTTGAAATAATTTACAATCGCTGCCCTCCTCCCACGGCTTGACTAACAGCATGAAAACATACCAGAAGATAAATTGATCTTTGTGAGCTCAAACTTACAAGATTTTAAGTCGTATATCTTACTGGTTTTGTAAAGCACTCAAAAGAATTTGCATACCGGGGCTAGTTTTTGACTGACAGATGGGTTCTGAAAAGTGTTGGATTAAAGTTGCGTTGGATTAAAGTTCAGTGCCGTTATATCATTTTAGAGTCATGTGTCTTTCTTTTGTTACCCTCCAGACATTATCGTCCAGCTAGAGTGGAGACCCCCTCCCATCCAGGAGGTGTCAGTGAAGAAGTGAGAGAAAAACTGCAGAAAAGACAGAAGGAAAGGGAAGACAGAAAACATGGGGTCTACGCTTCATCCAAGGAAGAAAAGGAAAGGAGAAGAGATCGGGATAGAGACAGAGACAGAGACAAAGATAGGAACAGAGATAGATATAGGGGTAAATGTGGCAAATGCTTCTTTTGGTACATGTAGTTAGATTGTCTAAGCAATTCTGTGCCATTTTTATTTTTCCAATGGTATTATTTTAGGTGAAACTGGTAAGGCCAAGGAAAAAAATGTAATGTTGTCAGTTACCCTGCGTGATGAAAGATTGTAGATTCGTTTTTCAACAAGTTCTCTGCATTTCTGTTGTAAACAGACCCACCCAACATAGGTCCCTTTTATGTTGATAGCTTGCAGTAGTCATAACCTTATTTGTTGAATCAGCTGGGCAGAATTCAGAAAAATATAAGAGAACCTCTGCCTACCAGCTCTTTTTTTCGAAATGGTAATTTATCATCATCAATTTTCCTTGGTCTTGTAAAATTCTTATGGTGCAAGTTTTTCCTATCAAATCTTGTATGGCGCATGATGTAGTTGTACCTTGAATGTGGGAATAGTATGCCTGCCCTTCTCACCTGTGCTGTAACATTTTGTCCTTTACAGGTGATCGAGACAGGAGATCAGAGAGAGGGTCAGAACGAAGTAGGAGAGACTGGTCTGAGCGGAGCAGCAAGAGTTGGAGAGATGAACCTGGTACTCCCAGATACAGACCAAAGGGTACATACACTTCTGTCCTCCTAGCTGTGCTTATTGTGTTGTATGTGGATAAGGGAGTATGAGTGAGAGTCTGTGAGACTTTGTTGTGTTGTGAGCACATTTTGTCCAGCTGGGGACTTTTCGGTAATCTAATGAAAGTAGGGGACTTTGCTGCTATCTTTTGTGTTGTTCTTTCATGTTGATCGCTGGAAGTGTGAAGAAAATTGCACAAATATGCTGAAAATTAGTTGAAATGTCAATATGGATGAAAATGTTTTGGACAAGTGTGCTGTATTTGCAGTTTGAAGCCCTGTTCCTTTAAGTTACCATGCACATTCTGCCACCAGTTATGCAAATAAATTCAAAATCTTCTCTCCAGGTGCAGAAACGCCATCTAGGTCCAACTGGGAAGACGATGAAGACCTCAGGTCAACGCCATCAAGAAACTCGTCTTGGGACCTACCCACTCCGTCCACGGGATCACGGGACGGCGACCGTAGCGTACGCAGTGAGCGCAGCCACAGGTCCACCAGGGACTATGATTCTAGTGAGAGAAGGTAATCAATGTTCTTCTTTATCACGGAAGTAATATAGTAATGAGTTGGTGTGTTTGCTTGTTTGTTTGTTTGTCTTAGTGTGCATCTGCAGTTATGTGAAATTTTCGGGATGGTACAATAGGATAATTGCAGGATAGGAGCATTGCAGGTATTGTTGTAGTTCAGAGCCAGTAGTGATGCATTTCCTTCGTTAAAACTCCACTTGAAATTATGTCAGATGAAGACTTACAGGACTGGTATGTCTACATGACTACATGTTTATAATGGACATAACAAGCTATTTGATCCACATTACAGAAAAGCTCCCAACAAAAAGTCAGTAGATGAGACGCCACTCTTCACCCCTACACACAAGTACAATGACTGGGCTGATGACAGGAGACACATCGGCATCACTCCAAGGATATCTAAAGGAAGAGGTAAACCTTTCAAAGATGTCTAGAACCCAATAAGGCCCAGGAAAATAGTGTTTCCAGTTATCAGACTAACCCAAGTAAAACTTACCAACCATAGAGTTTTAATTGACTGGTGTCAATTTACAATATGACATCTGAATAATGAAAATATTGTAGAATCGTTTTCAACATGTTCTTGTAGAATGTATACAGTTGAAATTGATGTTATAGATACCAGTGTCCTGATGCATTTCAGTTTACTGTTTTTAAACTGTATTTGTTTGGATCACTTTGGCCCAAATCTTAAGTATCCCTACCTGTTGATCCTAATTTTTTATGACCCTAATCAGAAACATCTAAGATACTTAGTTATCTATCAATGGTGAAGATAAAAACTTGATAAATTCAATGACTTTGTCATTATGATTATCTATATGAAGTATTACATGAATTACGCCATTGAGACATTGATGTCACTGATTTGGTCATTTCAGGAGAGGGCAAAAACGAAGAAGAAATTTCATTTGCATCAGAGGAAGAGCGCATGCAGTGGATAGAAGAGCAAAAGGTACTTTAGCACACCTTTATTACTTCTGCTTTGTACTCCTTGTAGTAGAAATGTACTATTCACCTCAGGGAAGAAGGTTCACCTCTGATGGTGCTATTGTTTTTTGGTTATGTGTGTATTTGCACCTACATGTATAACTCTTCATAGATTTGTATGAAGTTTCCTATGTACCTAGTTATTGAAGTCTCAAAGAAACATGGAAATTGTAGGCCCCATGCAGCATTTTCAAGTACACATTACAGGCAAGACACCCCCTTCCTGAAAGTAGTTAAATTTGTATATAGTCCATTGACAGCTGGCTTGTCTGACAAGCTCCATGACGTTGTTGAGCATCAACTGCTATAGTGCATAATAAGGATAGGGCTGGCATGAAGAAATTCGCAAAAACTCCTTGATTTCTTATTGCCTCTGCTTTGTACTCTTTTTAATAGGAGTGTACTATTTTTCAGTGACTTTAGACTGTTTAGAACTTAAATGCATTTGTACTAATTGTAGATAGCTTCAACGAAAACAGAAATTAACGAACTTTTTCTTTGCTGTCACTAGCAACTAGACCGTGACTGGTACGGCATGGATGAAGGTTACGACGAGCAGAACAACCCCCTGTCAGGCATGTCTGAGGAATATGTCAAGAAGAAGGAAGAGAAGATCGCCAAGCAGGTGGTAAAGAGGATATCAGCACAGAAGAAACAAATCAATGAGGTAAGGATATGGTTTAAGTCTTTACCATACAAAGTTACAAGGTGGTGTTGTGGATAGGACTATTGACTTAGAATCTAAATGTTCTGGGTTCAAATCCCTAGCATGCACCAATGTTGTACCCTTTGGGAAAGGTACCTATTTTCTCGCTTGACTCAGGTGACAATAAGTACCTAGCTTCTGTTATTAATGGCTTTATGAAGGAATATTCTGTAATTCTCTCAAAATTTCTTAGATGAAAAAGATTCACACAGAAGGTGTAAAAACAATCCTGACTGTCCATCACAATTAACAGTTCAATCAATGATTGCATGGCAATTAGTGGTTTGACCAATGAGAGATTGGCTGCATGTCCGTCAAATATTTTCTTATCTATGCCTTTATTTTGCATCTCTACATTTTGACAGAGGTGGGTAGGGCTAGGGATGAGTCTATTGTTGTTATTTGCAAATTTATCTTGTCTAGGACAATGAAAGATGGGAGATGTCCCGCATGTTACGGAGTGGTGTTGTACAACGTACCGAGTTTGATGAGGACTTTGAGGAGGAGAGTCAGCGCAAGGTTCACCTGCTGGTCCATAACATCGTGCCACCTTTCCTGGACGGACGGATGGTCTTCACCAAACAACCTGAACCAGTTATACCTGTCAAGGTGTGGGATAATAAATTACTTGTATTTTCCAGTCTTAAAGGGGTACTCAACAGCACAAGCAGATGTCATTTTCTAAAATACAGTACTACATTTTTATGAATACAAAATATAGAAAATTTTGTTAGATCTCAACGCACACACAGATCAACAAAGAAAGAAGCATACATAATACAGTAAGTTGAAGATCAGCCAGTAGGTACCCAAAAAGTAACAAGGCTGTGTGAAAGTTAATGAAAAACCTTGTTCAAATTTAAGTATTTTTGTAGTATTTTTTTTGCCGTCTGTGTAAGAGCTTAACAATATTTTGAGCATGAAGCAAATTTATTGTGTCCTGTACATTAATGTTTTATCATATTGCAGGATGCGACCTCTGACCTGGCCATCATTGCAAGGAAGGGCAGCATGACGGTTAGGAAGCACCGAGAACAGAAGGAACGAAAGAAGGCCCAGAAGAAGGAATGGGAACTGGCTGGAACCAAGATGGGAGACATCATGGGGGTAAAGAAAGAAGAAGAAAAGGTAGATAATTTGAGTTGATTGTTCTTGTTCTGTTTGTAGCCAATGTATTCCCTTTCAACATGAGCTTTCTAGGGCTAAATCTAGCATATACAGTAGAAGAGCATATCCTGTAAGAGCAGTGTTGTCACTAAGACACTTACCTGGGTTGGTCATCCCCAAGTTTCAAAGTTCTCTATTGTTTATTCAAATGATCTCCATTACTATGGCATTAGTGAGTACAATTCTGCATCACTAGTCTTCCTGGAGTCAAACACGTAAGACACACACGTTACATAAAACAACATTAATACAGTACATTCAGACTATTTACTCTATCAGTCATACATGCTTCTACTCAGAAGACAAAGTTACCATTGGCAATGCTTTTGCTTTGCTAGCCTTGTTTTCTCATATTTGTAAATTGAATATTACACCCAGGACACAGCAGGGCCAGAGGGAAATGTTGACTACAAGCACAACCAGACCTTCGCAGACCACATGCAGGACAAGTCGGAGGCCACCAGTGAGTTTGCCAAGAGGAAATCCATGAAGGAACAGAGGCAGTTCCTGCCTATCTTTGCTGTGCGAGAAGAGGTAAAATTTAACAATGATGTTCCTTATATAAAGATACTTCTCATCCCAATCAAACCATGACAGACCAAAGCCTTGGTTCCATTTATTCATTCTTTACTTGATTGGTGTAATGAGATTTTTATTCTTACGCATTATGAATGTCTGTTGTCAGGCCTAGGAATTTGTATTTCAAAGTACGGTCTTGCAAAAGATAGGGTTGATAGTAAATAGGAACTCTCTTTTTTTCTTTTACTTTTAGATGTCATCCAAAGTGATCCAACACATAAAGTTTAACATTATGTAAAACTAAAATGCATTGGGACAACGGTCAATGTATTATCAGCATCATGCATTTGTATTTTCATCACACAGATTTACATTGTACTAGCTTGAGTACTTTGGTGCCTTATGAATATTTCTTACCAGAAAGTACGAAGTTTGATATGCTGCATTCTTCCTCCAGCTCCTTAACATCCTAAGAGACAACCAGATTGTGGTTATTGTTGGTGAAACCGGTTCTGGAAAGACTACTCAACTCACACAGGTGAGTGTACAAAATGTATTAGTAACCTTTTGGTAAAAATAAATGTTACAACCTCTTTTTTAATGGACCAGCAAAAAATTGCATGTTTAATATACTCCTGAAATTGATTTCTTTGCCATTGAACAAATCTTGTTCAAAAGACTTTTCCTTTATAAAATTTCCGTGTTGTTATGTGTACCCACAGTTCCTGCATGAGGATGGGTACAGTACATATGGCATGATCGGTTGCACCCAGCCCCGTCGTGTGGCTGCCATGTCTGTAGCTAAGAGAGTCAGTGAGGAAATGGACCACAAGCTTGGGGAAGAAGTCGGATATGCCATCAGATTTGAAGATGTCACATCAGAGGTTAGTGGCAGCAAAATTTGTGGGTGTTACAAAGTTTGCTGCTTTTCATATTTTATAGATCTTAGATAAAAATTGAATCTACCACACTAGGGCCATTTTTGATCAAGTATTCGAAATAGAATAGGGAATTCTATTTGTTCGAATATGGCGTTCAGCTGGAAGGGTACATTGATTGACTTTGAACTCAGAATTTATCAATGGGAGACGACTCTAACACATTCCTAGCATCCTGATTGTGATCTCTGTTGATAGAGATTCCGGTAGAATCATTGATTCGACCAGATTGCAATCATTACCCTGACATATATTTGAAAATTAAAAATTGGAGCAACATGTTTCCTTTCCGCAGAAAACATTCATCAAGTACATGACCGACGGTATCCTGCTGCGAGAGTCCCTGCGTGAGTCCGACCTGGACCACTACAGCGCTATTATCATGGATGAGGCTCACGAACGGTCACTCAACACGGACGTGCTCTTTGGTCTACTGAGAGAGGTATGGATGGAGTTAAAGGGGTAGTAATTCACACCATTGTTTGACCTTAATAGCATGATACTGAAAATACGTATTTGCTGGCTAAATATTGACAGGTTAGTACTTAAGTGTAATTCATGTCAGGAAAAAATTTGTTAAGTGGGTGACATGATTTATAGAGGTTAAAATTACAAGTTGTTATTGGAAATCAGTCTGATAGACTGAAGGGACCACCCTTCAAGATCAATAGATTTAAAAAAGATACTGTTTATGTCAGGATGTTATTTTTGCATTGGAATTCTGCAATTTAGCAATACTGCAGTGCCCACTAGTAATCCATGATGGTACTGCAGCCTAGAGCTGTCTGACCCATAACAAGGACGGAAAGAAGAGGGCAGCAGGAGGGTTTCAGAATCTCAAGATGGTGGTCGTCTATCATTGCGAGCAAGTGTAAAACAGGTTTCGCTTATTGCAAACCTGTAGAAATCTGCAACAAGAAAGTACACGAGCATAGTTAATACATGTACACTTGTATATATTCTTAATTCTCTGCATGCCTGCATGACAAATATACCCAAGACTATAAAGTGTAAAAGACTACTTAAATCTTTGGCATGCTGATATATGGGTTTCTCTGGATTTGAAAAACATTTTTTTAAAATCTTGTCCATAGGTTGTGGCTCGACGAACAGACTTGAAGCTGATTGTGACATCAGCCACAATGGATGCTGACAAGTTTGCTTCCTTCTTTGGGAATGTACCAACCTTTCAGGTGAGCACAAGACAATATCAATGAAATTCATATCAAGATATTATAGAGATTTTTATATGCAATTTCTGTGTACAAAGTAAGCAGTTACCAATAAGTTTTCAATCAAGTCCTCTGATCTTTCTCAAGTGAAAATGACCCAAAATCATGTGATAAATGACATCACACCTGTCTTTGTAATGACTTTATTTCTTGTCTTTGTGACTTGTTAGATCCCAGGCAGAACCTTCCCAGTGGACCTCCTGTTCAGTAAGAATGTAGTAGAAGACTATGTGGACGCTGCAGTGAAACAAGCTCTACAGATCCACCTCCAGCCCATGCAAGGTAAGCATTCAGAAGTTATCATATCTGATATGTCGGTATCTTCAGCTTTTAAGTGTCACTCTAGTCCTATCCTCATGCTATGGAAACAACAGTTACTTTTGCATAGAATATAGAACGGATACAAATTGTTACACTAGAATCTATCTATCTCCAACTTCACTGCTTGTAATAAGGTTGGGTATCTTGGTGGTAATGGCTGCATGAGACAAAACAGCACACTAAGAATCTATCTTTAAGTTATTAATAAGCTATTACTATCATGCATAGCAGAAGAGGCTCCATAACTTATAAGGCTTTCTAGTTCACTAATGACTTTACATTTTCCTTTCTCAAGGTGACATTCTGATCTTCATGCCTGGACAGGAAGATATTGAAGTAACCTGTGACCAGATACAAGGTATTTTCTACTGCCTTTTTGTGCACTTACAATTAGTTATAATAAAAATCTGATCAGTGATCCCTTCTATGAAAAATGCTCTCTGGTAACAACAAAATTCCTGGTGAACAGAAAAATGTGACTGATTTCAGGTGTAACAGGACTCTACCAGATTCCCACCTGGCTGCATAATAATAGGGGACTTTGGCCAAGTTAGGATTAAAAGCCTAGGAGTTAATTGGCCTCGGAGTGAACTGACCAGCTTAGACTACAAATAACAGACTGAAATACCATGGCAACTTATTTTGCAACTTAATAAAAACCTAGTAGGAGTTACTTGGCCTCAGAGTGAACTGACCACCTGAATTGACTACAAATGACGAACTGAAATCCCATGGCAACTTATTTGTCCTATTAGGCCAAATTTTTCTCTCTTTTTCCCTTCACTTGACATGTCTGGAGACTAGGAAATGTGTTCCTTCCCTAATTAATGTCACCCCCAGGTGTAACAGGCCATATGTTCCTCCCCTAATTAATGTCACCCCCAGGTGTAACTGGCCATATGTTCCTTCCCTAATTATTGTCACCCCCAGGTATAACAGGCCATATGTTCCTTCCCAACAGAACGACTGGATGAGATTGAGAATGCTCCACAACTTGCCATCCTACCCATCTACTCCCAGTTGCCCTCTGACCTCCAGGCTAAGATCTTCCAGAAGGCCCCTGATGGTGTCAGGAAGTGTATTGTAGCTACCAACATTGCTGAGACCTCACTCACAGGTGAGAAAATGCCATTGTTACATTCTGTAAGACTGTAGAAACCTCACTTAACTTTTGTGTCCTATCCTCCTGTTACTATTAGATCCTTGATTCCCTGTTTGCATTGTTTGATTGTCATAAAATAGAATGCAGTCAAACACCAAATATTCTTACTCTTATAATGTATGTGCTCAAAGGAACTTTCAGAACATGCTTTTATTGACAAATGTACTGTTGTCGTTATTCTTTCGTCAAGAATTTGACATTTTGTTAATCTCTCTGCTTGTAGTTGATGGCATCATGTTTGTGGTTGATGCCGGCTACTGCAAACTGAAGGTGTTCAACCCCAGGATCGGTATGGATGCCCTGCAGATCTACCCCATCAGCCAGGTGGAGCTGCTGCACACATTTGTCTAATCTCCAACAAAGCAATCTGTTAAAAATCAAATGTTTTTTATGCTTCATACTTTAGACAAGGTAGTGAAAAACATTGTTTCGGATGAAATTAGACCACAGTGGGCTGGTCAAGTATGTGTTACTGATCTTACTGTTACGAGGGGTGATCAATAAGTTCTGAGCCTCAGAAAAAGGTGCAAAGCTCAAATTTCTGGACATGATTATTATAAAGTCTTTTATAAATGTAAACCATTAGTTCCTTAAGTTATCTTTAAAACTGTGAGAAGAATATCTGTAATTACAGCACAACGTCATGTACATGTACGTTTAGTTGCTAATAAATTTTCCTCCATCATTCCAGGCCAACGCTAACCAGAGATCAGGTCGTGCAGGCAGAACTGGAGCTGGGTAAGTCTTCACCTTAATGTTACTTAAGCTTAGTGTCATTGATACTCCATACAGCCTTTATACTCTTAACAGAGAAATTTATTCCAATTACAAATTATTGATTCCAGTGATCTAGATAGAGCATTTTCTTACTCTGTGCCTTGCCTGTATACAAAAGACCACAGGGAGGCTTTGCTAAACTTGGCTGAGGTTGCCATTTTTGCAGGTGTGGCCTCTAACCAGTTGCCATCCAATCAGAGAATCTCTAATTAGTAGTTAAAATTTTTAGGTAGAACTGACTCTCTGATTGGCTGACAGGGTCAAACTGAGCACAGTTTAGCAGAGTTGTATTAAGGACACAGGAGAATGAGATTGAGCAGTGTCTACGTTCTCTCCCTTGCAGCACCTGTTACCGGCTGTACACACAGAGCGCCTACAAGAACGAGATGTTGATCTCCACCGTGCCGGAGATCCAGCGCACCAACCTGGCCAACGTGGTCCTCCTGCTCAAGTCCCTGGGTGTGCAGGACCTCCTGCAGTTCCACTTCATGGACCCACCCCCCGAGGACAACATGCTCAACTCCATGTACCAGTTGTGGATCCTGGGAGCCCTGGACAACACGGGGTCGTTGACCCCACTGGGGCGGCACATGGTGGAGTTTCCGCTGGACCCCGCCCTGTCCAAAATGCTGATTGTGTCATGTGACATGGGCTGTTCTGCTGAGATCCTGGTAGGTCCATTTATTTCAAAACTACTCTCTGTGCTGATGTTCTATGATTTGTAACTAATGGCGTAGCTTGAGGTCTCAACTTACAACTGTGATACGTCACTTGGTCAGAAGTAGGCATTTTTTCTGACAGCAAGATAGCATGGATATGGATTTTAACATAATTTGGTAGAGATGGCTATTAAAAAACACATATTTGTTGCTTTTACAGCTTTAAGCCACTAGAATATACAGTCTATACCCTGTAATTTTACTATTACAGTCAAACCTGTGAGAATGATCACGTGGCCAACTTTTTGGTGGTCCATTTTATATAGTTGTTCCCATTGACACAAACATCAAGACTCCTGTCTACAATGACCATGTGTCCACTTAGACAAGGTGGTCGTTGTAGACAGATTTTGTCAGTCCCCTTAGTGGTTCTATAGGGCAATTTTTTTTGTATCTTGACTGAAGAGATCATAACTTTCTTTCCTGCAGATTATTGTGTCCATGCTGTCTGTGCCAGCGATCTTCTACCGACCAAAGGGTCGTGAGGAGGACAGCGATGCTGCCAGGGAGAAGTTTGCTGTCCCGGAGAGCGACCATCTGACACTGTTGAATGTCTACCAGCAATGGAAACAGCACAAGTAAGTGGAACATGACAGCACAACAGGGCTCTTGTCAAGCTTTTGAAAAAGTTATAAGTGCAGTTCTGTGGAAAAATGCTATGGCGAATTTCTGACTTGACACTTGAAAATGAAAGTTGTCAATTTTTTAGGCATGAAAATCTCAGCTACATGATCTTTAGTTAACATCAAGTAGACTTGATTTTTTTCCTAAATTTGTATTCACAATGTATTTTTATAGACTTAACATTCCTTATTTTTTTATTGTCACAGCTATTCGTCAATCTGGGCCAATGAGCACTTCATCCATGTGAAAGCTATGAGAAAGGTAAGAGGTCTTTTCTTTACTTAAGTATGGGTGCAATGAGACATGTGTTTATCCTTAATTTGGGACCTGTTTGATGTGGTAAATGCTGATTATTCACTTATTGAGATTTGTCACATTTGTGGAAGGCCTGACATAACAGATTACCTTTTCAAGATGTCAACCCTGAAACCAGACTGTAAGGTTTGATTCACTTAAATCAAGATGCACCCTTACTCTTTTCAGTATTTGTGATATGTTCAGTGTGCTCAAGATGTGGCTCTCCTCAAACATGGGACTGTCAGCATTATGTACCACCCAAGAGGACATTCCTAAATGCATCTAGATTAACCAGAATCAATTAAGGAAATAGGTGTAATGTTACTTCCCCAAGGGCACAACAGTTTCATTGTTAAGAATGTTTTACGCATGCTACTGTAAATGCATTTAAGTTCGCGGGGATTTAATTTCGCGGTAGCGGGAAAATGGACTTTTTGGGGTGGTTCTAATTTTGCGGGAGCACCATGCACTGTAGTCTCTTACTGTTATGGAAAATGTTCGCGGTGGTTTTAAATTTGCGGTGAAGCAGCCACCGCGAAAACCGCGAACATTAATCCACCGCGAACATTTCTGCATTTACAGTTATTGAAACCCAGACCCCTTAGATCTTATGTCAACAACCCTAACCACAGACCACCTCACCTTAATGAAAACGATGTTTTACTGCAGGTGCGGGAGGTTCGTCAGCAGCTGAAGGATATTATGGACCAGCAGAAGATGGACATCCTGTCCTGTGGGAACAGCTGGGACATCATCAGGAAGTGTATCTGTTCTTCTTACTTCCACCAGGCTGCAAAACTCAAGGTAACAACACTTGTCTGTTTTTCATATCAAGATTTGTACATTTTCCCCATATGGGTTTGTATGTTTTTGATAGAAATTCGTACATTTTTGCATAGTGCTTAATGTGTTTTATATAGAGTTCATACAAATTTCATAAAATTAACCTCTCTGGATATGGTTGCCAGAGATTTAGCTTTTGATCAATTAGGCCAGACTAGTACTAATGTAGACGTTGTGGTTATTTTCATTTAGATTCTTACAGAACTACATGTATTTTGTTCTTACATATTTTCTCTGTTTTCTGCAGGGTATAGGAGAGTATGTGAACATCAGGACAGGTATGCCTTGTCACCTGCACCCCACCTCTGCACTGTTTGGCATGGGCTTCAACCCTGACTACATTGTCTACCATGAACTGGTCATGACTACCAAGGTATGTTTAAGTTGTTTGGAATCCGGTCACAATGTTTTAGTGTGTCAGCATTCAGTTCATGTGTTGCTGCCTCTGTGAAAATGCAGGTATAATGTATTGTAATCATTTGGTACACTGAATATTTGTGTCTTGCTGCGAGTCCACAGTTATGTGAACATATGACTCATGGCTACACCAATACAGTAATGTCAGGTCATTTAGGGTACGTTACCCACTTACAGGTTGTAATGAAGATACTCTACCAATTACAAGTATATCAGGTTCTAGTCTTGTTTTGTTATAAAGGGGGAAACATGTTTCAAATAAATGATGAAGAAATTAATGTTTTTGTGTTTGTATATCTTGTCTAATCCATGTGATATCCTTTACCCTTTACCAGGAGTACATGCAGTGTGTGACAGCTGTGGATGGAGAGTGGCTGGCTGAGCTGGGTCCCATGTTCTACAGCATCAAGGAATCCACCAAGTCACGAGCTGTGAGTGTCTCAATTTTGTTGCTTGTTTAATCACTCTTAACATTTTAAGGGTAATCCTCCTAAGCCCTTCCTTTTGTCAAGTTGGGCTTGACTTCTTTTTAGAAGCAGAGGATGACGAGGTTCTGTGATAAGAGTAGCTTTTTGTTTATCTGTGAATGTGGGAAAGTTGGAGTAAGTTGTGGCGACTGCTTGAAACGTTTGTTTGTCTTACTTAAATGAACAACTGGAAATAAAGTGCATTTTGTCTTTCACAGCTTTTGATGTGCAGTTCATACAAATTCTTTCACAAACTGTTTATGTCTTACATTACCCTCTCTCTAGAGGTTGAGCACTTAGTCTCCCTAAATATAGTTAATAATTTCTTGTAATAGCGTTTGCCAGATTTTATTTTTTTTATAGACGCATACACATTAGCTTCTGGTTCCCATCTTCTGGTTCTCCATGTGTGTGTCTGGAGTTTTGTCCCTTCTTCATGTCTGTATCTTGTGTTTTTTCCCTTCCCAGGAGAAGAGAGTGAAGGCTCGTGAGGAGCTGTCTGCCATGGAGAGGGAGATGGTGCTGGCTGATGAACAGCTCAGGAGGCAGAAGGAGGAACAGAAGAACAAGAGCAAGGAGGGCAGTGTGAGGTAGGACCTACTAAGTTATTTGTTGAGATTTGCCACATTTGTGGAATGATTGACATAACAGTTGACTATTACCATTCCAAGATGTCGACCTGCAGATTAGACTGTGAAGTGAGTTTTCCACTCAATTTGGAAAGGACCCCTAATCTTTTCGATAAGCATAATGGGCATACATAATGTACATGTTTGACTTTGAGGTGTGGCTCTCCTTAAATACAGGGCCTCCAGCTTTACATACCATCCTAGAGGATGTCACAAACCAATCCTAGGTACTTATTTTCACCTGGAGAGTAGTAGAGTGAGGAAATAGATGTGCCTTTCCCAAGGGCACAACACTGTGGCATAACATGATTTCAAACTAACATGGTTCTAAGTCAATTTGAATCACAAAACCACCTTGCCATGTGAGCTAGTTTTTCCAGCAATCCAGTTGCGTGCATGGGCAACAGTTAGGCTTTATGTAGTCATCATAATGTCCATACCACATTATTTTGCAGGACTACAATCCTCACCCCAGGGAGAAGAGAGCCTGGAACCCCCTTCACACCCAGGAGAAACCAGTCAGGATTTGGGCTGTAGTTTTACATTGTAGAAAGATCAAGGCATTTACCCCAATTTTACATTCAATGAGTGCCCAACTAATTGTGAATTGTGTTTTCTTTCAAAATGTCAGTATCTATAGATTTGTTTAATCTATTATGTACACCCATTGATGACAATTATCATTGTAAACATCCTTCTTGATTTTTCACAAGTAACAAGGTACATTCATGGTACTACATGTAGTTATGATGAAATAGGGACCACTAGGAAAATACTAGGAAACTAACCGTGGGACGGGTATTTTCCATGAAAAGGTATTTGTCATTTTTATCCAGAAAGTGTGATCAAGACGGTATGTTGAATATTTGCAAGAGAAAGATCTGCTTAAATCAAACCAGCGTATCAACAATTCTACTAGTTAGTACAGTTAAGATATTGCTTCACGTTGTGATGTGCTTTATCTAATGCTACTTGTAAAGTGCTATGTTTCATAGTATGTGCTGCACTGTAATGTGATGTGTGTTGTACAGATTATCAGAAATTAAAGAACTGCCATTTACTACATTCTTTCAAGTATTTCTTAATATTCAGCACCAAGGACAGGAATAGTGAGGCACATTCAACACAGGGATACTGGGACAGGGATATGAGGTAGTGAGGCACATTCAGTACCAAGGACAGGGATAGTGGGACCCATTCAGTACCAAGGACAAGGATAGTGAGACCCATTCAGTACCAAGGACAGGGATAGTGAGACCCATTCGGTACCAAGGACAGGGATAGTGAGTCCCATTCAGTACTAAGGACATGGAAGGTGAGACCCATTC
Organism: Branchiostoma floridae x Branchiostoma belcheri; assembly: GCA_019207045.1. Taxonomy (NCBI): domain Eukaryota; kingdom Metazoa; phylum Chordata; class Leptocardii; order Amphioxiformes; family Branchiostomatidae; genus Branchiostoma; species Branchiostoma floridae x Branchiostoma belcheri. The sequence goes on from CM033028.1 coordinate 8,349,749, forward strand.
AGTACCAAGAACAGGGAAAGTGAGGCCCATTCAGTCCCAAGGACAGGGATAGTGAGACCCATTCAGTACCAAGGGCAGGGATAGTGAGACCCATTCAGTACCAAGGACAGGGATAGTGAGACCCATTCAGTACCGAGGACAGGGATAGTGAGTCCCATTCAGAGATAGCGAAGATAGAGATAGCGAAGATAGAGATAGCAAAGCCCATTCTGGCCAAATCTATGATACCTTGTATTTAGATATTTCACACTGCATTCTACACATGTTCTAATCTTTAAACTGCATTCTAGTTTGTTAATTTATCATATCCAGTTACCATACGATTCATACAGCTAGCACTAATCTTTTCCTTGTAGACAAACACTAATAAGAATGATGATTCATGAGTACTTTACCAAGTAGCCTGTCATTGTGTGATGCACCATTATTGTCCCTTTCATCTGCTCATAGCGGTGTGAAGACTAGCCGACTGCTGCCTACCCGTGTCAGGGATCCCAGCAGCAGAATAATCAAATACTGGATACTACTATAGAGCTTTCCTCACAATTAGCACATTACGCATCCTTACATCAACAACAGAGTCATTGTAACAAATATTCTTTATCCTCAGCTCATGTTGACATGACCTGTTTTACCATTTCAGACTCTAGCTTGTGGCTATTCAACTTTTGTTTGTGTTTGATACATTTTGAAAGCAAACTATTCTCCAACTCCAAATTATTAGACTCATCAGATGCAGAACTACTTGTATCCAACCCAACCGCTTTGAACATATGACGTTCTGCATGTGTGATGTCACCAATGGGTCAAAGTTGGTTGCAAGGCATTATCGCCATCCGTCCCAGTTGAAAGAAAGTTGGATATTTAATGGTCCATGTTGGGACACCCACATTCCACCAGTAGGCTGTCGATCTCCTTGGCCACACATTCAGCCAGCATGTCGCTAACCTCTTGCACCAGACCGCTTTCCTCTCCACTGGTAATAGTTAATGTTGTTTTGGCCTGGGGAAAAGCACAATTCTATCTTTAGCTTTTCACAAAATGATATTACCTAAACCAAAGAAAATCATGGACTTGCCATGCATTTCACCATAAAAGTAAGTGTACTCAATAGCTGATCAAAGATAGACTACAGTATTTGATTCCACGCATAAATAGACAGACGTGCATACATATAATTGAAAAAATGCCTGGGTTCGCATGAATCATACATAATTCTGCTCGAATAGTCACTCAGAACCCTGCCTGCGGCTTGTGAAATATGCATTGGAAGGCTCTGGACTGAGGTTTCCACTTTTGTGGGCGTGGCCTCTAACTGGCCTTTACCCAATCTTCAAATTTCTTTAGGTAAAGGCAATTGTCTAAATGGCTGATAGGTGGTTAGAGGTCACACCCACAGAAGTGGTAGTCTCGGGCAAGTTTAGCAGAGCCTTCCGATGTTTATTGTAAGGCTGCGGGCAAGGCTCTGCATAGGAGAATGAGTTACTGATCTACATGGTACTACAAATGTTACAGAATAGCGATACATCGCCCACTTTATAGTTACCTGTCGGAGATAAGGCAGGGCTGCTGATTGGTTGCCCAGTCTGTAGTACGCCAACCCCATCTTTTGGTACAACAGGCCTTGGTCAAGGTCATATCTTTTCAGGAACATTCTACAATAGATAGGAAAGGAAGGGCGAAAAATGGACAGATGTAAACTAGACACAATTTTTTGTTGATAATCATTGCCAATACATTAAAAACCGCTAGCAAGCGATATTCATATTTTGATGACATGAACAGACTGAAAGTGAACTGAAATAAGTCATAAGATGCAAACTGCGACCCTTCTATAAATGGACTTTGAAAAATTGGGAGATCTGTATGTACCTGTAGCGCGCTTCAAAACTTTAGGAAAAATAAACTAACTTGTATCCTGGCTCAATCCTTTTCCCGTAAACTACGGCCTTCTCCCATAGGCCGAGTTCCACGCACACCTCCACTAGATCCTTCAGTATGCGAATGACGTAGACGTTGTCTGAGTGCAGAGTGAAATCCAACTGGGCCAAGCAGGACTCCAGGAAGTACAGGTCGTATTCACGATGTGCGAAATAGCTAAGGTCTACCTAGTACGGCATTGTAATGACTAATGGTTTTTACTTGAAAGTAGTAGTTGCTAGCGAAGACGGGCAGGCAAATACGGACAGGCGCATATGTTTTAGTGTTGTTCATGTTGGGAAAGATGATAAGTAAGTGGCATAATTTGTAGGACATAACATCACATGTTGAGTACCATATATGACAGGAACTTCAGACGGTACTGAATTGCCCACTTATAATCCATGATGGCAATGCAGTCTAGAACAGACGGAAGATGTACACGAAAGATTTCGCTTCTTGCGAAACTAACGTTAACGACGATAGTCATAGTACAAATGGAATACGTCTATTTTCCATCACCAAAATTGAATAGCCGTTTTAGATGGTTAGGTCCCAACATCCGGTTCACGAGCGAAAGAAAGATGTTTGTTTCAGTGGCCGTTTTACTTGACGACTATTTGGACAAACTAATTGTGAAAAGGATATCCTCTGCCTGTTCCTTGTCTAGGATGTTCTCGGCGTACTCGATGAGAATATCCATCTCTTCGTAGAAGTCAGCGTCAAAGTTGGCAAACCCGCAGGACTCGCATGTTTTATACACACCATCTGTGGAGCGAAATGTGCACTTATTGGTCTGTGACTGTATATCACAACAAGCAGTGAGAGGATGGTGATTAGCAGTTCAACAAGTGACAGCGTGGCTGTAAGGTCGTCAAATCAATGGATTTTAATGGTGTGGGCGCGGCGGGGCAATGGAGTCGCAAGCTGATAAGAGCGCCGGTGAGGACGGTATGACCATAGGTGTGTTCAGGGCGGTTTGGTTGAGAGCATTCTTAAAACGTTAATAATAAAAGCGAAGTTTTGTGGCTATACCGCCGCTTTTCTGTACTTGCGGACACGCAGATATACCTCAGATGAAAGACAAACGACAGTACATAGACTACCTGCATTCGGAGCTACCCGTTCAGAGCAGTCGGGACACTTAACGCACCGCATCAGCCGATCCTGCAAGAGAAGCGAAGGTTCTAGACTATCTGAAATGCCTATAGTATATCATAAAAGGGGTAAGTATGAAGTAAACCAATTATCAATATAGATGTCATTCAGACAAGTCTTTGCGAAATCGCGTGCTATGTTTGCAAGGCTGTATAGATTATTTGTCACAGAACGTAATATTAATTCGCGGAGGCAGGAATCATGTATTAATCAATTACCAGTGGGAAAGTCATCTGTCAACATTGAACAGCTGCAGACACGTCATGATATTGATCCTTGGCTGGCATGGTACCTCAGTGGCACTGTATTATCAGGCATGCATAGAGTTACAATAGAAGTTACAACACAATTCATCATGCCTTCTGTTGGGTGTTTGGTAAATGTTGTATCATAATCTCATCCATTGCATACAACTTCCAATTTCACAAGATAACGATCGTCCTTATATACGCAAACATAAACTTATACGATACGTTTTGCCGAAGTGCTTGTATACATACGCGTTCTGTGTTCCGACAGTCTGCACACTGGCAGAGGAAGTGGTAGGTTTTGAGAAGCTTCTCTTGTCTCTTCGCAGTGGGCAGCAGGGGCGGAATGTAGCCATGGAATATCTAAAAAGATGTCAGATGGTTTCATGATCGTTATTGGTTAGATGACAGTGGTGTTTTGCGTATGTTTATCAATCAGTTACAACTGTTAGAAATTTACATTCTCTTACGCAGAGCCTCTTCCACGACCAGTACAACATACTTTGTGGTAGAGGCTCTTCTAGACCGGGCTGAGGTTTCCACCATTGTTTAATATATGTGGGCGCGGCCTCTAACAAGCTGACAGCCAATCAGTGAATTGGCTTCACCCAAAGAAAGTATTTAGGCGACACTGTAATCAGCTGACAGTTAGTTACAAAAGTGGAAACCTTTGTCCAATATATTATTCAAACACCACAATATATCTAAGATTCATGCTATTGTCGACTCCCAGTGGTGAGATAGTTGACATAAAACTTAAGGTGTGCCTGCGTACACAGTCTTTTGAAGTATTTGTATATTGTTTCAATAACGAGCATCATACTTAGTTCTCATCTAGTTTACGCAGCTTACAGATTCTCTTATCCACTGATACACCCCCTACCAGGTAGCCCAGACCAAATCAATTCAAGCGGTGAATCGGCTCGGAGTATCAGTACCTCACTCCCACCCACCCTCTCGGTTCACCCCCATACTCACCTGTTCTCCAGGCCGGATGAATTCATTAGCCCGGATCTGTATCTGCGGTCCGTAGAACATGCCGATACAGTTGGATTTGCAGCTGTGGTTGATCATGGAGGCCCTGGACACAAGTCAAAAACTGGCAAAGGCTGAACGACCAATGGGGTCCAAGGTAACAAAACAATTCTTCTCACCCCTGGTGGATTTTCATTGTAACTCATGAAAGTTGATACTTCTTACTTTCGTGAAAAATGAAGGGACCATTTGTTTGTGTCTGTTTCCGTTTCCAGATAATTGTGATCAGCAAAACTTAAGAGGGGTTAGATGGATTGTTATTACCATATTTCTCATGTGGCTAGGTCTTTGTAAGACAAAGGTCATGGTCAATTATGGACCTGCAGACGGTTCTGCCTTGGTACTGCGATGGAATTTCCCGTTTTGTGTATGTGCGTTTTGTCCTGGACATGCTAAGATATTGTTGTGTACTTGGAAATATGAACATCTACAGAAGAACTAGTACTTACTGTGGATATACTCCAATCCCTATGGAGCACATGTTCTCGTCGAGGATAGCAAAGCTGTTGGATGCGATCTGGTAGTAGGAACAAACAGAGCACAACTCAATTCTAAGCGTAATGTAGTATTCTTAAATAAGTAATATGTTCACAGAGAAACGAAAACAAACTCTGTATGAATAACGTTTAAATATGTAATTGAATACTTGGAGAATTCGAAGTCAGTGGTTTGGCTTTGGCCCAAAGTTGTAGACAGGCAGGATGACGCATGGCTACACCCACACAGGTCGTTATTAGGGGTGCCCATTTAGAGCGTGTTTCGTAGCGTTATACTTCTTATTGGCGCTGCGCCAATTGGCTTCTTAATATTTTCGTTGGCCACATTGTCTTGAAAAAAAAATGGAATACAGAAACTTCATGTATACAAAGCGCTACTCACTTTGCCGTAGATCTCCTCCATAAAGGCCCGGTCTGGTAATGCTTCTTTCTCCATGTGTTGAGACAGGCACTCCATTTTAGAGTCGAGGCTCGTGATCCCTTCCTCGCAATTCTTTAATGTCTCAACATCTATGAACGTTGAATGGACATAGGAAAGATATACACTATCAGACATGTACTATCAATCATGGTCACGCACTATATCTTACATGTTTCTTAAGGTGTTGGCCATTCCGTTAGTGTTGAAGATCCAAATCTCCGTTGTACATCAGTGGTTGTACATAGCGTCGGTGATTTGGGGAGGGTTTGACATTCAATACTATATAAACAGTGTCAAAGTACGGATCACTCACCATTCATGATCACTGAGCCTCACCTGCGGCATAAACATTTTACGCTGCTAAACCGGGCTGCGGTTTCCACGTTTGTGGGCGTGGCATTAAGTCAATCAGACAACCACCTAACCTGAAGAAAACATTCTGGCAATTCTCTGATTGGCTAACAGATAGTTAGAGGCCGTGTCCACAAACGTTGGAGCGGGGTTCTGTTCCGAGTACGAGAATGGGATCCACTTACTCGAGACCAGACTGCTCAGCGGTCCCAGCGCCCCCATGTCCGTCTTTCTAGCATGCTGAAAGTGAAAATAAATTTAGAATAAGTATGAACATTAGCCTGTGTTTACACAAGCTCTCGCCGGCTGGGCTTAATGACTCCCCTCCTAGGCAATCGTAGGGCCGGCCGCTAAGGGCGCGATTTTAGTCAGGCTAGTATGAACATGAAATGGCTACTATTCAAATATTCTAGAGAATAATGGGTTACATAATCATACGACTGGGGTTTCAATGACAATTTCTTCTCGTTTTTTATGTGACATGAAGTCACGTTCCTACTTGTTTATTACAGTTTATTACGGAATACACCATATAATTTTGCATTCGCATATACATGTATAAGGTGTGATGATATACCGTCTGTAGGTCAAAAGTTGTGGCCGTCGAAGATATCGTATTCAACGGATCAAATTCTGATGAACGTTGACCAAACAGTCAACAGACAACGTGATGGATTCTATTGTCACCACAAGAAAAACAACTCTAATACATGTCTTCAACTAAGACATCCTGTTGATTATAGGTTACGAGGACCTGGTTATTGTTGACAATTGACTTTGCACGCTGATATTGACAAATGCTAACAACTGGCATTGACAGTGCACAGTTTATTGCAGTCATGAAAGCAAATCATTTTCTGTTACCATTTTGTAGAGGATCCGCCCCATGACTCGCAGGTGTTCAGGCAGGTTCATCAGACGGCTGTACCCGCGACACTCGGGAGTGTGGTGGAACTTGGCTGCTTTCTGATAGGACAGAGGTTAGACCAATCAGGACTGTCCATCATAATATGAAGTTCAACCAATTGTAATGATAACATTTTTGTGATTTGACGAATGAGAGAGTGGCTTCATGTCCGGTGAAATACTTGTATCTTTATGTTTTTAATTTGCATTTCTACGTCTTCTACGGTGGGTGGGGTTATTGGATCGGACTATGATCGCGTTGTGCAGAAAGGTGACAAAAATGCAGAGAACTGAAAGAAAACAATCATTGATTCTGTCAACAGTCAACAAGAAGTCAAAATAGATAAAAGGTATGCCAGGTATAAAATTGGACTTGAATTTTTGCGGAAAATGTTGTCCACGAAGAAGCACTACATTGTATCAGAGAATCAACTAAATTCTTAATTAAGTCCAGGTCCTCGTTCATTTGTTTGTTTGTTCATTCATTCGTTCCCCTTGGTTCCATACCTTCATCAGGACATTATGAATCGAGAGAGACACACTAAACTGCCCGTTGTAATTTATATACCTCCTAAGCACACGACAGATACCTTGCACTCCTCGTTGCAATATTTAGCTGTCCGGCAGGCGTCACAACTGACAGAAGTTTCTAGTCTGTTGGCAAATAAAGCAACACGCATCATATATGAGACTCCATATAGAGCATGGCATGGTTGTGAAAAAAGGAGACTTTATTTTCATTTATAACATCAACGAATGCAACAAATCGCATGCAAGAGACATTTCAATACACAAGAAAGGACGGAGAAGCTTCTATGTAGACACTAATGTGTGGAAAACATGTTCGTTCGATTTATAAGCTTGTATACATATATGTACTATTTTTTTCAGTTCAAACAGTATACCACAAAATTTTTATATTGCCTATCGGTTTCTCGAATGTTAAAATGCATATATCACATCGAGATGTTCCACTCTTGCTATATTCCGGCGCGGTCACATTTGTCGAAGGCCGTCATTCCGTTCGACTTGATGTCATAGAATTATTGACCAGGCTGTAACAGAACTAGTCCCTGACAATATTGATAAAACATTTTCCGTTGTAGATAGCTGCATTTTGTAGGACGCACGCATGTACGGTTATCCGTAAAGTTTGCAACCGCACTAAGATCGTACGACGTCATGACTGAGCTCTAATACAGAACAAATGATCAACCTTTTCAAACAGTAGTGACATCGAGTGCGCAGCAACTCCCCATCAGTCAGTGTATAAGAGTACGGCTCCTCCTTCACAATCAGCGTCCCTGGTTCGATTCCCGAGGAACCCTTCTTATGGCACCGAATCCCCCGGCCCTGGCCGATTTCACAGAAGAGCTCGCCCTGTATCCTCGCCATGTTTGTTTGAAGCACAACTGTGCTACAAGAGAGCTCGGACCAGAAATAGTAAGAGGGACAGCGTGTGTGCTACTGACAGTTGTTTCCAGAAATATCCTGCCCTCTGTTCGCCAGCGCCGGGACATCTTCCACTCTCCGCATGTCAAACGTGCCATCGGAGAAACTCAAGAGCGCCCTTCCATCATGGCCTGGTAACCATACCCCACGGGCAACCTTAGCCTACGTCACATTTCCAAACCGGTCGGGGCCCGGCCGGGCAGCTCAACTTCGGGAGCTAAAAGTATGATATAAAGGCACCAAACTACACAAGACGTAAAGAGAATAGTCGACGTGGGCATTTTTTTGTGTATATTTGTACGCATACATTTATATTTTTCAAAGGAGAGATCTAGAACTACATGTATAGTCCCTTTATCAAACAATCGCTTACCCACATGCACAAAAATGCAAATTTGCATCATCGAACATCACATTCACTGACTACTTCGCTCATAAGCAGGATACTATCAGTATAAATAAAGGTGAACTAAACTATATAATTAATGTCCTTGCTCATAAGAAAGCTGTTATGTTTATTTATCGACACTCCCGTATCGAAGACGAAAATTTGACATTTCTTGCTGAAGTGATTCTGTGGCGGATCAGCACTAAAATATTTCTAACATTGCCGTCCGATCTGTGCTTCACAGGTGAGAATTTATCCACTGTAAAGTTCTAGATCTCTGGGGAAGGTTTGCTGCACTACGTAAAAAGTATTTTTTTAATACGCCACGTGTATTAATGCGTACAGGCGTCGCGATGCACGGAGTTGAACCACAAAACCTCCTTGATCTAACCAGAAAAAACGGTTAAATATGTTACTAATTCAAAAAGATTGTCTGCAAATATAATGTCACTCATATGTAAAACATGTTTAGATTTTTACGTTGCTATGGTAAGACCATAGGAACTCTAGCTTGTTGTCCTCTTTCACTTTTTGCACGTGATGCAAAGCGGGCTCCCATATATACTGTACTTGTCCAACCGGCTACGAGATCATTCTAGCGACGCTGAAGCAGAGTGAGTATGTCACTCGAAACGTTAAGAATTACTTGCCGTAAGTATGATTTCGCGGCCTCGGGAGATGAAAAAAAAAACGGTACAAAATAGAAAGTCTGACAAAAACTCATAGAAACACGTTAGAAAAGAGTCGGAGACGAACCGCTGCTTGCCTGGCCAGTACGGTTTCATCGATAAATCAAAATGATTGAAATTATTGATTGCCTCAAACTTACGATGCCATAAAGGTTGCATTCTCTGTGGTTGTCAATGTGTATTCTTTAGGAGATCTATGCTTCACATTGAAAGTCATATTCTCTCTCATACTACGAACAAGCACATCTACGACAAAAGCTACAGAATTTCATGATGGTAATAGTAACATTTCACGTGACTTTATCATAAGCACCATTTTATATTTTCCTATGTAGGGTAGCACTGGTCCTCCGAAGTGTGTTGAACGCAGCACCTACGCCACCGTGAACAACGTCAAAAGGGTAACGTCAGGAAGCACCAGGAAGTTGGTGACAACAGACAGGTGTGGTGGAGGTATAGACATCAACCAGAGAGCAGTTAGTCCGTCCTATCTGACAATAAGTAGACAAACAATTGTCCGAGATGATTATGGGCAGCTTCAGTCGTGGAACTCTTGTTACGAATTGATAGTATTTTCTTTGTGCATTCTTTACAGAAATTGCTACTGGCTCCTTCAGATTTGATGGAGTATCCATTTGTGGTTGTGATTCCTGTTCTGACAGGATCACAGAAAGTTGTGTTTGCCAGCAGCACCACATCCAAGTTGGCTGAGATCATCCCTGCTCTCATGGAAGAAAGGTGATTGACCGTCTCAGCATAAAATTTCATCTGACTTGATAAAATACAATATCACATATTATCAGAGACTGATTCATTGATGTACAACTAAAAAAAATTGACTCACCGGAATTTTCGACTGGCTCACTCAGACAGGGGGTAAGGTGGGACTGGCGGCTTTTTACCCATTGCTGACGTAACACGTGCAGAGAGTCAAGTGTCCATAGCGACAGCTGAAGAACACTGATCAAGTCAGTCGAAAATTCCGGTTGAGTCCACAGCATTTCTTAGTTGGAGAACAACTACCTTTGTTTATGTCTGTGAACACAATAATTCTTGAAGTTGTTTGTGGATTTTGGTATGTGGAGAGTGATTGGAAAAACAAGTTTCTGCAGTACTGCAGCAGAACTTCTGGTTTTGATATCCTGTGTTCTGGACATGCCATGGTCCTGATTTTTGAATGGTGGATATCTCGTTTTTAGATTTAATAATGCATCACATTTCTTTATCATCTTTTAGGTGTGAAAGCAGCACCTTCATGTACCTTAAGACCCTGCCCGACTTGGTGAACGACTCAACCGTGCAAGAATGTGATATGTCGTTCCTAGAAGACGGTACACATCACACTATCCGAAGCAACTTATCATTGTCTGAATGTAGAACACAACCGCTACAACGCACGTGTAACGTTCTATCATGACAAGTAGCCGCATGACTATCTTAGGAATCATAGTGTGTATGATGTCCTCTCATACATGATAAATGATCCGTTATGTTTAACAGAGAAGGAATATAAAAATTACTCGTGCTATACTGGTGAACAATGTTGGAAGCCTGGCGAAATCACTGACATTGTTTCTCTTTCAGTCTCGGTTGGGGGGAATTCGGTCTCTAAAACTCTTCTGAGTCAATGCACTGGAGTCTTTCCTAATGCAAACATAAGTGTGAGTATAAAAATGTATTTCTAATTACTTCCGTGTTAGCAGTACTGGTAGATTAGGCTTATAAATTTGACAGTGATTGCATTGAGTATACCTTTTTTTTTAAATCTAAATCTAACAACATTTCATAATTTTGATGCCTTTTTTGGTTAGAAAATTTACGGGATATCCGAGGGGTGTATCGTGGCGGTAACAACGCGGAGTGATATGACAGAAGAACAGATAGGACGAACGGTGGGCCGTTTGCTGCCGCACATGGAGGTAAGAACTCAGTATCTTAATTGTGATATGAAAATCACCGCAGATGGAAGCTCAACATAACACTTAACGAGAGATCCACGACCCAATCATATCCTAGAGATCAAAACAGAAATCTGCAGAATCTAGGAAAGCCCACAATCACGCACCAAATTCCATGACAATCAATCCGTAGTTTCAATAAAGGTGAACATTTTGAAACTGGCGAAAACGATTACAAAAGGAATTATAGCTTCCTTTAATACTTCTCAATCCGTTACTGCATATATCACTACTTATACTACTCTCCAAGCAGAGGTTGATTCGCGTAGATATAGTAGTAGTCGGAAATATTACACCGGCGCCAGTGTAATTTTTCCGACTTCTACTATATCTACGCGACAGTGAGTCAACCTCTGCTTGGAGAGTACACCGTAAACACCTCTACAGGCGACTGTAGTATCTGCATTTTGCGGTATCTAATGTATCACATAGCAGTTTGAACTCACCACGACTTGAACCCTGTTCTTCTATGCAGATGAAACTTGTGGACGAGGCCGGTCAGCTCGTTCCATTGAATACGATGGGAGAGATCTGGCTTCGAGGCTACTCTGTGTTTAAACAGTACCGCGGAGACGAAGAGAAAACTGCAGTGGCGAAGACACCTGACGGATGGTTCAAAACTGGGTAAGCTATCTCTACCGGCAGCGCGTAGTCCAGTGTTGAGATAGTGACCCTCCATCTGTGTCTAATGGTAGCGACTTCGAATCTCGAATGTTGTCGCTAACCCGACATACTACATAATTTTTGGAAAAGGTCGTAGTCGCGCTCCAATGTTAATTACCAGCGATAAAAATTTTCCAGCGATAAAAGGATACTCGCCATTTTGCGCCCATTTGCACCATTTTGCCTATTGCAATTTTTGAATGTAAATATCGCAAGTTCATCCGATAAATTGAGCCGATTGGTGCCGAGTTGCTGTGAATGGCACAATCCAATGAGATACTCGATTTACTTTTGCAGTGACATTGGAGTCCTTGACGAACATGGTATGCTGACAATCACAGGCAGGATCAAGGTTAGTCACACTGATTATAATGTGTAGGTGATAGTGAAGACCTTGTTGTTTTGGATAACTTGACAAATGCACTTTTCTTATCCGAACTCATGCAACTGGATGTGATTTTCAAGTAGCATCAACTTCGCTTGATCAGTGACGGTGAGATCAATGAAATATGTACTTTAATCATGATAATTGAAAAAGCTCGAATATGCTACGAAAACCCGAGGAAATCATATTTTTTGGAAGAGATGTACTAAAATCGTTTTGCTACGTCGTTTTTTTTATTGCCGTTTGCATGTTGTTTTCATTTGCAGGATATGATCATAAAAGACGTGAGCAACGTTCCTCCTTCCTTTGTGGAGCAAGTTCTACTGGAGCACCCCAAAGTCTTGGATGTGAAGGTAGGAGAGGCCAACTTTAACTTTTACGTCTATGAAAAATTGACTGGACGCACTATTTGTGTGTGTTAATGTGTGTGTCTGTGTTTCCGTACATTTGTGGTCAGAAAAAAATAAGAAATCTCCTGGATGGATTCTGATAATATTTGGTATTTGGGGAGGCATTGGCAAGACAAAGATCAGGTCGATTTTCAGCCACCTGGTGGCTTTCCATGATACTGCAGCAGAGCTTCCAATTTCTGCATCTTTTGTCCTGGACATGCCACTACTTCGGCGGCGACGCCTCGGCGGCTAGCCTAAGAAAATATTATTGCTGTTCTTGCTATTCTGATCAAACTCAACTTCTAATCAAACGCAACTTCGGAACGTTGATATTGAGAATTTATCAATTGAATTTTGTTTGTCGTAACTTGGCCTGACATGATGTACCTTCTTTCGCCAGGTTGTGGGTGTACCGGATCCGGCTTTTGTGGAAGAGATCTGTGCTTGCATCATGTAAGTATATACTTTAAATTTTTCAATATTTGCCAGATTCTCCCAAGTCTCCATTTGTATGACGATGTATGTACTAACATGTTTCCCCAGAAATCGCTTAAGATCCTCTGGGTGGATTCTGATTATATTTGGTATGCCAAGTGTGTTTGTGTTGTAAACATAAATGAATGAATGAATGAATGAATGAATGGATGAAGGAATGAATGAATGAATGAATGAATGAATGAATGAAGGAAGGAATGAATGAAGGAATGAAGGAATGAAGGAATGAAGGAATTTATTGCTCAACAATCGCACAGGGTATAATGTATGTCAACCAATGGCAACTAATAGCTATACAGACAATAGTACTAAGAGGCTACATACAAAACAAAAACAAAACATTATCGATAACAGTACAGTTATGTATGAGTAATCTGGTCTCGCATTTGGAATAAAGGATGTAAAGGGCAACGTCTGAATTGGGCTATCCGAGCAGAACTTCCTGCTTCTGCATCTTTTTTCATGGACATCCTATGGTCTTGTTTGATTTGATTTCATTTGATTTGCAGATTGAAGCATGACCAAAAGACAAACGTGGAGGAGATGGAGAAATATTCAACAAACAACGGGGTAATGTCAATGATCTCACTGTTAAATGTCTATCCTGAAAGCATTCAATCTACAAAAGACTATAAAGTTACAAAGCTGCTTACTTCTTTTCCTAGAAATCTACGTTTTATACAGATGTTGACATGCCATAAGTATAGATGACTGTATCTCAGTACTTGTATCGTTGTTAAGGTTACTACTTGTACTAATGTTAATGTTACTATTGACACACTTTGGGCTACTTTGGATACTTCATACAGATGCAGGTAGTAGTTAGTCTTCCTGGAGTACATAAGGACAACATACAATTATTTTACGATAAATAAAAGCTTTTTACAAACTATATCAAAATTGACTGAATTATATAGAGATGATTTAGTCCAGTCCAAAATCTTATGATAGCAACATATCATACCGGTATTTATTTAGCTCTTTCCCCCATAAATCCTAATGATATTCTGCACACAGTCACAGTGACTGCTACTTGTGATTTATTCTCTACAAACTCTGTTACAGTTGGTTGGAAACCTAACCCCTGGCTACTTCGTCTTCATGGACAGTTTCCCGAAGACCCCAACTGGACGAAAGGTATCAGCTCTTCACACCATCGCTTTAGTTTAGTCTGTGCGGTAGCTATGCTGAAATTGACCCACTCCACTCATTCACTCACTCGGTGGTTTTATTCGATGGTTATAGCAAAGGACCAGGCGTTATGGCACCATATACACCTCCGGGCGCCGGCGCGGGCCATTCAGCACTCAGATTACGAATTCCCAATACGAATGGACATGTTGTGGGTTATGATATCAATGACTTGCTTTATATGGGACCTGGAGATAACTTTTAGGAAATTAGGCAATCCCCAAAAAGTGGAAAAGTCGGCCCATTTTCAGTAAATCTCTGAGCTGTCTTGAGTACACTGTGAATAAGACACAGAAAAAGACGCCAATTGACACGAGCAATTTCCTGTTATCTTTCTGGGACACCTTTATTCGACCCTCACCTCACCTCGTCCCATCCAAATTCGACCCAACTAATATACAAGACATGTATTGGATTCAAATGCGGACACACAAGACTACAAACAAACAAACACACGAACTGGTTACAATACTGTTTTAGCACTAGACTTACAAACAAACTACAATTCTCTTTAAACAGATCGACAGGAAGAAGATAAGAGCTCTTGCCATGGAGAGGCTGGGACTAAAGGAGAACGCAGAGTGAGAGATGACGTCATCGCACCTTTGGGCTCCCTCACGAGACAAAGATCGCGAGGCATGCGGAGATCAATCTTACTGTTACTATTCCAGATCCAGATGATAAGATACCTACTAGTATAGCTATCAAATACTGCTTATTTCGTTTAAGGTTACAATAACTAATAGTGGATGGTTTTATGGACCGTGAGTATTGTTAACGCGACAAGTTGTTTTTCACAATCATAATTTTTTTCATCTGAAAATATGTCAACAATTTGTGAATTGTCGTCTGCTAATAATAACCAGGAATTATAATGTTATACGACTTGATACCAGGCTATGAAATTTAGACACTTCATAATCTTATGCAGGCTCTCCTGTTACAATTCTACTTGATTGATACTAGTATTGATGTGTCCAGACGTCGACTATAAAGTATTCACACTTGCAATCGTTTGTCGGAAGTTTGTTGTAATGGTTACAATATACCACGGAAGAGATTGGGTCGGAATCGGATACTTACATCTTGGATATCAATTTTTGCGACAGTGTCATCCTGTGATACGGTACATATACGCCAGGTGACGCTGCTGGAAGTTGAAAATTATCATATACAAATACACAATTATCATAATGATATAATGTTAACTTTGATTGGATCTACTTGATAAAACCTCTCTGATTGGACAGACACTGTCATGTGATCAAATAAACAGGCCATTAGCGTCATATGACGAATCGTCCCGCCATTTTCGACTTCTTCTTCCGTTCAAAAGGTTTTCGTCAAACCTTGGTCAGTTGGTCAAACCAACTAGCGCACTGCAAGGAAGTTTAATACTTGCTCTCTGGAGATACCGTTAAAGCATGTCTCTGCGATCCTCGCAACCTACAATCGACAAGTATTGCGAGCGGGCGTCAAATCTTGTCCCGACAAGAAGCACTTCTCCTGAGAATGAACTGTCCTGGGTTTCTGCAAGGCCGCAGGCTAGCAGCGATTTAACTCCTGAGTCAGCTGTAAAGAGGGTAAGGTCACTTTCACAGCGTCGCGGATTGGGCCGTTCTGTCACTGATGGTGCCAGTAACACACCCGCAAACGTGACAGCGCTAGCCTCATCCACGTCCGATGGCGCCACGACGACCTCTTCACCGTTTGTCCCCTCGGTCACCCCATCGAACCGCAGGGCAGCAAGGTCATCACGATCGCCGTCCAAACCCCGCAAAGCAGGTGGACCGAGAGGTCTCGGCACGTCTGAGCCATGCCGTAAACGGAAAAGCGAGAGTTTGGTGGAAAGTGGCGGTAGTATTTTGCAGGTAAAGTGTGTGTGTTTAATCTCGCCACAAGAACTAGAAGGGAATTCCCGCTTAGAAAAGGGACTTCCCCTCTGGATTTTCTGGAATGTTATTTCTATCAAGGAGTGTTTCCATGGATGCCATCCTTTGGGCATCAATGCGATCATGCTAAAAATTGCCGTCATCATTCACGAAGGTTGTTCAACAAATGACAGAAATAAAAAGAACATGGTAATATGTGTTTATCAAACAATAGTAAGCTAAGGAATTCTTTATCTTTGTTTTTGTGCTTTCACATGTTTGTCTTTGACTTTGTCTTTGTCTTCCATCAGGACTTGAAAATTCAGCTTTGTTACTGATACACATAAAAAAATGCAAAAGAAAACAACATGACTATCCACTTTTTCGAGTTGTTTTTCAATTTGCAGCTCATGTTGTAACTTCTTAAAATTGTAAAGTTTATGTCAGAAAGTGAGAAACAGACAAAAAGTGATGCATGCATGGATGTCATCATTATGATCAATTCAGTGTGGTCTTAGAAAAGTGATAAATGACGTTATCAAATGCAGTGTCCTGAAGTAATTCTGTTTTAAAAGAGATTGAATTGTATTTGACTTTACCTATTTGCCATTTTTTTCTAGTGTTTAAAACAATGCACCATTTGTTCCTTCCTAGGAAGTGGCAAACAAAAAACACAAAACAAAAAAACCCTTAACCTCAACCCAGGTCCAAGAGGAAAATGAACAACAACGCAAGGGTATGTTTGCTTATTTGTGCTTTATAGTTTGTTTGTGTAACCACTGTAACACACAAGTTTTGTACATTACCATGTAAGATTAGAAGAAATTCTCATGTATGAGTGTAGCAAGGTGGTTTGCCACCTGTTTTGCCTGGAAAAACAGGAAACCGTCAATCTCTTGCTAATCCCCTACCTGTCAACAAACCTCGTTGACAGGTATATGACGATTCTGTGTTCTTTTCATGTTGAAACAACAAAGTATTTCACACCTATATTTTATGAGTTTACATCATGTATCCCACAGAGGATGGCACAAATCCATCTATCACAATAGTGGGATTTTTTTGCAGGAATTTTTCAGTTGGTCCAGGTAGTTGATGGAAGGAACTGTTCTCAGGGTATGCTTTCATACTGAGGTCAACTGAGATAGCACAGAAAGGAAACCACTCCAGACCCATGCAATATACATGTGTCTAGTAATAAGTCCTGGCAACTGTAACCACCTTTCAGTTCAGCCCATGGCTGTGAATAGTGAGTAGTCAGCCCACCCAGTAACAATATCAAATTGTTTTCTTTTCAATGTCCACAGAGGTCATGTTTCGGCTGAAGGTTGCAGAGATGGGGCTAAAAGAAGTCTTTGAAATTAGAGCACCGCAAAACCAGCCCATCCTAGATGCTCTTCAGGCTGATGCAAGACTGGAGAAAATCAAGAAGAAGATCCCTAAAATTTACCTCCATCCCGATGGCAAGACTACCGTCAAGGGGATACCAAACATTGGCAGCCCCTGCAGTGTGATAGAAGGTGGAAGGTTCGAGGCAAGATTTGGAAAAGATCAGAACTGTAACATGTATAGTGATGACGAGCTGAAATGCAGTGAAAGGTATAAGATATACTTAGATGTTAGAAATCGAAAGAACAAAACCAAGTGGCTGACCAGGAGAAACCCAAACTCGTTCGATTTTCCGATCTTGGTCGACTGCCTTCCCAATGACACACTTTTAACAGCTTTGCTCAGAGATGTGAGGATTGACAACGAAAGGGTAAGGTATACTAAACTCATCTGCAAAGATAGTGCTGGGGAGATAAACATTAAACTCACAGATAAGTCTTCCTTTCATCATGACAGTGTTTTCACTTGTCATGTGCTTAAAACCTCACAAGTCAGTGACGAAGAATGGGGGAAAGGTTGTGCAGGACCACATGACAGAATTTATCAGACTACTGGTATGTCAGACAGTAAAAAGATAAGTACTGAGATTGAGAACATAGATCCACAGGTAGAAATAGCCATGTCAGGTACTGACAGTAGTGGGAGTCTGCAGAAAGACAAGGTAACCCTAGAGGTAAAGAAGATCATACATGGGAGCCAGACTCAAGTAGCCGAGCTCCTGAAGGTAGACTTTGAGCAGAAAGAGTCAAGCAATGCAGAAAGGAAACGTAAGAGAAAATTGGATCAGTTTGCAGAGCCTTATAGACAGGATTTTTACAATGCCAACAAGGGGATCAGTGTCTTGTTGGTTGAGAAGCTTGGCAAGTTAGCTCGCTCTGTTGGTGTTCTTGTTAAAAACGGCAATCCTTATGGTACATGCTTCAGACTTGGCTCCAAGTACGTAATGACTAACAGCCATGTCACAGAAATGGCTGAAATGGTAGGTATCTGCAGTAATGCCTTTGTATTCTTAAACTACAAGAAGTCAAGGGATTTCGGCAAACAGCCTTCAGAGGATTTGTTGGAATTCAAAGTTCTACGTGTCGTTTGTAGCAGTCAGGTTGGTGATCTGGATTATAGTCTGTTGGGACTGGACATTCCTGATGACCTGTCAGAAAGGCTTCCAATAGGTCTAGGGCATAAGATAGTCAAGCAAGCTCAACAGAATACAACTGTGACAATCATCGGACATCCTGGTGGTAGGCCCAAGAAAGTAGACCCTAGCTGTCCCGTGGTGGGTCCAAATCACAGAATCACAGTTTATCTGAAGTTCCACCCAGAACTTTGGGAGGATTATGCCATGGTGTACGACGCAAAAAGAAATAACTACATGTCTGGGTTTGGTTCGGGTGCCTCTGGGTCACCAGGGTTTGATGAAGATGGGAACCTAGTAGTTATGCACGCATGTGGGTACCATTTGTACGATCGGTCTAAGACTGAGGTTGAACAAGGAGTCAGAATGACGGCCATAAGGGATGATCTCAAACAGCATCTGCCAGCTGACTTGTGGGACGACTTATTCCTTCCCCCAACAGAGAGCATGGAAGTTGATTAAGGATATTATTGGTAATTTACCAATGAATACAAAAATGGGAAACTTGTATTGCATTGTGGTTACACCCATGGGGTGCATCATAGTGATAGGGTCGAAGTTTTGTTTTTTTGCTGATCTTTGGGCAAATTTTTTTGTTTGTTCTGGGGACAGGATTATACTTATACTAGTTATAGTGTCTCCTCTTCAAATTAACAAATTCAATGGTTCTTGTTCATTCGCCAAATAGTAGAAGATAGCAGTCAGTTATCAAGGTCTTCACCAAACCTTCACAAAACAATTTGATACCACAAAAGTCAAAACAGAAAAAGTTGAAGCCTTCTTGACACCACTGCCTTTTAACTTACTAGTACATGTATGTTTTGAACAATGTATCTTTTGGAATAGGAGTTTTCATTTCTTCCGTCTTTTAATGCAACTTCACAATTGTATCTTTTACGGACTTTTATCATGTTTCTGTTCATTACCCACATCTGCCTCTCTCTATCACATGGGCAGATAAATAGTACAGGGGGGTGTTATTACATCAACTAGTTTAGAGCTTAATATGCAAGCAAACATGCTTCAAATATGAAGCATCCCCCCAAGAGTCCATATTTGTTAACATTTTAGAAATAGTGTAGAAGCTGTATTGCATAGTTGTTTATATATACTGTTTGTTTATATATATATTATATGTATGTGTATGTTAGGTCACACTAATTCATTGTGTTGGTTCTCATATGCAAAAGAATAAGGCTGAGCTGGAAGACTGAAAGTTCAATACAGTCAAACCTGTACAGTCAAACCTGTCTATAGCGGCCACTCAAGGGACCGGACAAATTTGGCCACTATAGACAGGTGGCCCCTGTATAGAGGTGGCAACTTGTAGATAAAATACCCAAGGGACCGACAAAAAGTGGCCACTATGGACAGGTGGCCCCTCTGTAGAGGTGGGCCCTAATACAGGTTTGACTGTATAGTGTTTGAAGGGCAAGTCTGTACCTAATGGTGCAGTCAATAAGTCTCTGGGATTGAATATACTCAGATATGAACTTCCTCCCAATCCTATCTTTTCATATGTCCTCTTTCTAAAAATTTCCTTACAAGTAAAAAAGTCTGAGAACAATTATGATAGCAAATAAATTAGTCTGGCCTTAGTCCATATCTACTGCTACTGATTTGTTTTGATGTGTAATTTATTCACTTAGTTTACAACAATGTGCATCTGCATAATAAGTACAACAGTTAAAAGTACAGATCTGTCATGCATTATAAGAGGGTAAATAAATGGTGCATTAGAACCCAGGGTGAGGCTGTATGTATGTTTTTTTTCTGATGATGCACTTTTATACTTTAAGTGTCAGAGTCAATTGGTGTACATCCGTCAATGGACAAGGATTGTCAGGTTTACTCGAAGGAAGCCTGTGTGATACAACTTTCGAGCCTGTGTGATACGGAAAGTTATCACACGGTCCGAAACACCTGTATCGAACGTTTTCGCGGCCCAGGTATGACATAAACCAAGGTACGCAGGCAGATTATTTCAAGTTCAACTCATGATGTAGCAAGAGTGTGACCAAGTTTGCCACTATGTTAGAAAATATCATTAACAAACAGTTTGCTGAGGAAAAGGACACAATAGACAGAGAAAACGGGAAAAATGTTCAGTGACAAAATCTAACTTTATTAAGGTGCGCGCTTTTGTGCAGAAACACAGTTACTAACAAATCATAGCATCTATTTCTTCTATTTTCCATAAATTCAGATATTCCAAAATTATACAATTACCTCACCATATCTATGTACAAATTTTACACCATCAGACTGAGCAATTATAGTACAGAAATGATCAACCATAGCCTCAATATCATGTTAACTAAAAGCACTATCAATATACCACATACAAAAGCTAAATAACAGATTGTGCGAGCAAAAGTAAAGTATTTTCTGGACATTTAAATTCTATACAGAGTATGTTTGATTCTTTTCCATTTTCTTAGATCAGCAAGCAGCTTTTGTTTCAGAATGATGTGCTCAGTATAATGTTCCTCTTACTTTGAGTTGTAAGTAACTACATTTAACATGTACTTGCTTGTTTAATTTTCATAACAGTATGGCACTCATAAGCCTCAAAAGCAATTCATATTTGCAACGTTATTGGAATAGTATTTAGATGAGAAAGGATGGTGGAGAAAAGGAATTCTTTGCATAAAAATAACAAATATACAGTACAGCCAGTAAAAAAAGAGCTTGAGATGTAGTCATCAACATCTATCAACATGACCTTAAAATCCTGGTCTATTCTGGTTCACAATTTCTGAATATAAAAGGGTGCAAGAACACAATAAAATACACAGCACAAGTGCAGTATTTAGATACACTGTTAAGTATATAACATATTTCACAATCCTGACATCACATATCTTACATTGAACTATCATCACAGTTATCTAGACGGT
Source organism: Branchiostoma floridae x Branchiostoma belcheri (assembly GCA_019207045.1). Classification (NCBI taxonomy): domain Eukaryota; kingdom Metazoa; phylum Chordata; class Leptocardii; order Amphioxiformes; family Branchiostomatidae; genus Branchiostoma; species Branchiostoma floridae x Branchiostoma belcheri. The sequence continues at coordinate 8,371,190 of CM033028.1, forward strand.
CAAGCTGTTTCTAAATTTATCTACCTCCCCTGACAGTAATGAAGTGCAATTTATCTTAAATTCAATGAAGAAGGCTTTATGTAAAATGTTTAGAGACAATGACTTCCATATACTCTCAACTGTAATTCTCAACTTTGGCACCTGAGACATACTCAGAAATGTTTGTGGATTTAACTAACTTTTATTAGAAAGAATTCTTTTTTTTTTTTACATTACAATCTCATACACATTATCGTGAATCAGCAAAATACAAATTGTGTAAAATTACAGCAGCATGAAGTGTAGGAGGGAGTGTAGGAGTGTAGGAGGCTAATGTTAGTTATGGAGTTTTTTTGTAATGTTACATGTTATACCAGCAATGTTACAAATATTGTGGTTCTCAGAAACATACATAGATGAAGCATTTGATTCCTAAGAACGACGTAAAAATATGTTTAATGTATTGCACAGAGGAGAAAGGTACTTCATAACCATCCCATTTTTTTATTACTACATTTTGATTTTTTGTTGTATGAGAAGTGTACACTCTCCATGGACTGAGACATTACACTTGATAGACATTTCATATTTTCCAGTGGAAAACTCCAATTAAGTTTTGTGAACTTAAGTTTCATTACATTCTCCTATGCAGAGCCTTGGCTACACTTTTGTGGGTACAACCAATCAAAGAATCGTCTTTAGGTAAAACCTATTCTCTGATTGGCTGACATCCTGGTTAAGCACAGCCTAAATCCAAGCTGTGGGCGAGGCTTTGTATGGGAGAATAGTTTCCTACTGATTCCTAGATCTACCAGGACTGCTACATTGTTGTAGCTGTACTTACAGAATTGCACATCAAGGCCCCTTAATTATCTTTGTTTTTTCGTCCTCTCCTGTAATTTCTTAATCACTTCATACAATAATTTTCCCTGTCTATAACTTGCCATCAAATCTACTTTAAAAATCTCCCCAAAATTGACAAAAATATTCAAAGCACTCTTAATTTTCTTCATGAAGCAATTCCTTTGCATAAAAATGTTAATGAATTCTTCAGTAGTGCAAGATATATATTTATATATAGTACATAAATTGTCAGATATTACAAGAGGGTAGGACAGTGTAACTTGAAACCCAACACAGCAGGAATAATCTCATCCAAAACTGATGTCTCTATAAAGATATGCTCACAGATTAGCTGTAGGATCCCTCCACAGTACCTGACAAGATCAAACTTCAAGACAGAAGCTTGATGACAAACACCTCTTCATCATGAGAATTGGGAACATCTTTATCCTTTTGATTTATGTTTCTGTACTAACATGGACCAACTATTGCTACACTGAGAACTGTCTGTTACCATAGTGTTGGACATTGCGATGATGGTTTTCCATAGTGACAAAGCATCCACAGTTCCTATTGGTCTGATTTTCATAGTGACAAGGAATCATGAGCTCCTATTGGTAGTTCTGGGAATGGGAAAGATCTCCAGTGAGGGTTGTATGTCCCATTCAGCCCCTGACAGTGAGAGATTGTGTAACACTCTGCAGCAGCTTTACTGGATGACGCAGGCCTTACTGCCTGCACCGCTGTTGATGGACCCATTGCTGCCATTCTGGGCCCCACCTGCTTCTTGTGACTTATTTTGAGCCTGAATTACCTGGAAAAAGATACATAACAGTAAACTTACTTTGTAAAGAATAAAGCCTTCGGTTAGACCACAGCAAAATCCTATCAGTTGCTGTATTTCAAATGCTGTAAGCTTTTAATTGAATAGCTACTATTTCTGGGTAAAATTATTTTGAAAGAAACTGAAATTGTAACATTACTGTTTTTACAAAATGTCTATGCTTTGTGGTAAAAATTCATTGGAATTTGATGCACAAAATGTAGTTCACTCTTGTGTTCCATGAGTGACGTTTAGGAGGGGATAAAGTGACCACTCTGGTGGATATATTTCATTTGGCAGCATTTTTGTAAACAACTGCAATGTTGGTACCTGTCAGCTGTTTAACTTTTGAATATAGGAATTACATTTACAAATAATACTTGAATTCTCCTTCAGTCATGAGTTTGCAGACTTTGTATGGTTGCCATGTTTGCTTAAAAAATATTTTCTCATGAAATGATATCAGCCTGACAAGGTTGACAAAAGAGGATAGACATACTTAACATAACTTAGCACAACTTGACTACAACTAATTGTTATAGAACAAGATCACACGAAACTAAACAAAACGCTTGTTTCTAATAGGTAAATGGACTATAAATGGATTATAGCTATCTACAAAACTTCAACAAATTAGGACAGTAAACAATCTGTGGTAGTTATGAAATACATTAGCTTTATAATGAGTTTTTTTATGTCTAAATCATACTGTGAAGTGATGTACAGAATGATATGAACTCCTGAGTGCGGGCATGTGCTTTTCATCAACATGATGTTTGCAGGAGAAACATCTTCAATTTTGAAACAACACTGGTATAAGATAAATGGTATCATGAGTGCAAATCATTAATGTTGACATTCGTGTTTTGCCACATGCTGTCCATGGTGCTGAAATGTAATTGTTCTGTCACTCTTGATAGTAAATTATTATTGCATTAAACTCTGATAATTATTGAATAGCGAATTTGCGGACAAACATGCAAGTTAAAGCTGTTACAGTTTGATGAGTATGTCATTGACTGATTGCAATTGATTAGGCATAACATTAGTTATGTAATATTATTGTATTCGATTACGCATAGTTTCTCTCACATGCAGTTCTATTGTGGTAGGATTAAGATTGCTGATCTGGTATGACAAAAATAGATTTTGTTTTTGAAAATTAGAAAAAAAATTTTTTTAGTTAATTTCTTTAATCCAATATTGGGGATGCATGATTTTGCATAGTAAGTTGTGTTCTTGCATGGCCTTGATATTTGTGCACACCTTGATACCTGTGAGAATCAAAAGCAATGGTGACATTTCGTGTTGCTGATCCAAAGCAATAAAGTGTGAGGGTTAACGTGAGGCTTCAGCGGCAATTCTTGACATGCAGGTGAAGGCCAGAAGCTGACTGTTTATCCAGTGGTGCTAATACCCCCCTCACATTAGGCGAAAATCGATCGGAAGACGAGTCTAAATTAAGAGGAGGCATGACCCTGCTGCCGACGAAGAAATGGCAGAGTTCCCCCCCTCCCGTCAGGGTCATGCCTCCTCGTAATTTAGAGCTCGCAGACTCGTCGTCCGATCGATTTTCGCCTAATGTGAGGAGGGTATTAAGCATTCACACAAGTGTCATGAAATTCAAGCAATCTTATGAAAAGTGCACAAATCGCTAAGTGAAATTGTACAATTTCATTGAAACTGCAGTCAACCTCTGCATTGGGAGAAGATTTGTTTCATAGTATTTCTACCAAAAATGTCTCAATGAAACGTTTGCATGAAAATACTATATTTTCCATTAGATTCATACATTTTGCATGATGCTTCCTACATTTTTCATAGAATTCATATGAATTTCATAAAATTTCTGCAAATGCTTGAGCACTCGTTATGACCACATTTTTCCTTACTCTCGTGCCGTTATCAAGTGTTAATTTTACTGAAATGAGATTTTTGAATAGCAAAAAGCTGGTAAAGCTGTGAAGCTGACATGTGAAGTTGAAAGCTTACTAGTAGTACCTTAACTTGCAAACAATGCAATGAACTACATCTACTGTGAACACTGCCTTCAGAAACTCCTGCTCCTACATACTACAGTACATGATTCTTACTATCACTGGTTCAAGAGAAACAATGACTAAGACAAAGACACTAGCTTTATATTTTAGATGTCATGCACAACAACCCATGATTTTGACTCTCTCCAAATGTAAGAAGTGATGGTAGGGACAGTATAAGTTTGACAAGCAAACCAATTCTATCAAACTGTGTTAAAGTTGAAGAAGACTATGTATTACTACATAAAGAAGTGACAGCGAAAAAAAAAAGATATTGAACTTCATGAACAGTTGAGCTCTTCTTCCACTGGTCATGACAGAGAAGACAGACACTATGTACAGTACACCCCAGTATTTACAGGTTCGTTGTACCCGTAAAATTCCCCTAGCTCTTTTTCACATGCACAATGAACAGTGTACAATTATAATGTCCTGTCCTAAGGACTGCAGCCCTTTCCAGTAGCTTGCATGTTGGGTGTGTGAACCCGCTGGGATTCGAACTAACGACTTCTTGATCCAGACGCATGGTCAGTATCCACTGTGCTACACACACTACTGTGGCTAGTTAGTAAAAAAATAATTGGTTTGCTTGTCCTTGATGTTTTGAAAGGATGTATGTATGGTGACAGACAACAAAATGTAGTCAGGGAAGATGGGGTTGGGATTACATTTGAAATGGAAGATGGGGTATTCAAACAGGTAAGTGATGGAGATTGGGTGTACTTTAACTTCCAACAAAAGTTGGATTGTCCAGACAGATATTTTAAAATATTGGGACCTGCTCACAATTGGAATGAAAACTGCAGAACTTGTATGGGACATGTTTACAATAAAAATAAAATTGGGCATGAATTAAAGTGAAGAATAAGAATTATTTTTCAGTGAAGCAGGCCTCAGTGTTGTGACATATTTTTTAAGTATCTAATCCCTAGTCTGCACGAAAGATGTGTTAACTGTATGTTCTGTATGAACAATTGGTGTATATTGAGTTGCTAACTACTGAACGATTCCAACAAGTTCTTAGAGACTAAGATAAAAGTGTGGGACTTTCAGGCCTAATTTGACCATCATGTTGTCGCAATATACAGTTACAGTACAATTACATGTACTTGGGGGGGGGGGGGACAGCACTATGTTCGGACATCTCTATGTTCCAACAGCCCTAGGGCTAGGGTTAGTGAGTATTGGAACATAGGGCGTCAAAACATAGGTGTGCGTCTGACCATAGACGGAAAGGCTGTCAGAACATAGGGCTTTAATTAGTCAGAAAACCGCAGCTTGAGCTGATAGCAGTGTAGAGTGTCCATTGTAAGTAATGGAAAATGTCCTCAAAAGAAAACAAACAAAAAGGAATTTCAAGGACATTGTTATTACAAAGATACAAACATTGCTTTTAGTAACAATCCATCTGCCATAAATGTTACACACATATTACATACAGTTATTCAGAACAATTCGGTTACATTTAATAGGCACCATTATTCACCGCACACCTTGTTGATTAATACCTTTGAAAGTCACCAAGCTATGCCCCACTGAACATTTCTAAAATTAAAATGCTCTACAATATTATATGCCATTAAGATGATTGCAATATTGCTTTGGACCTATACCTTTAGTTAGCAATCTTTGTTTTCAAATGGGTGATTTACAATTTGTTTTGACATAGATATAAAATGTTACAGAAAAATGATGATTTTCTTCAAAACTCACCATTGTAAAAGACATAGGTCCAATTTAAGGTTTTATACCTAGCTAAATTGGCATTTTGACCTTGCATTGTTTTCTCAGTAATGAATTAAGACAGATTGAAGCCATGACCAATATTGTCAGATGGGCATGAAAGAACTCTAAATCTGATCTTTTTGGGGCCATAGGGATGCATCAGTATGCCCCCTCCCCCCCAAAAAAAATCAAAATTAGGATTCAATATTTGTTACGACTTCAATCTTTCTTAATTCATTAAAGATTAAACAATAGAAGGTCAAATGCCAATTTAGCCAGGTAGGAACCTTAAGGAAACATGGCAGAATTTGCACCTTGCAATAACTTTTCAGCCCATTGGTATATAAGAGAGATTGGGTTGATGTATGCATGCAAAAAAAAAGAATAGTCACCAGTAGAAAATACCAAAAGTGCAGGGAAATGCAAATAGAGGTGTGTTGAAATAAACAAAATATAGAGATACAAAGAGGCTGGCAAATGAGAGGATTTGATAGCGAAAGAAATCAGATAAAGCAGAGACTAACATGGCTACTGAAACATATAGCCTTACATTTGGAGAGTCAGAACTGCCAGTGCCCAAACCACCATTCCTTTTTGCCCCTGGGCTGTTGTTGGCAATGTGGATTTGCTCCTTAGCATTTGGGTCCAACTCAAAGCTGTACACACTAACAAGATCATCCTGAGGGGGGTGAAAATGTTACACAGGTGAGCATGGCGTGGCTATGCTACATCACACTGACTACGAACAACGAAACACGACATCGAAAGCTGCTCCTTCCACGAACACAGACACCTGCTTGACAAGGATTACGGCACAGCAAGCTGCAAAACAAGGTGAGTGCAGGTGCACTGCTTGACAAAAGAACCACAGCTACCACCGCATGACACATAAAGCACGTGCCATAGGTCGGACACACAGGAACATTTCTTTGCTGATGATGCACTTGACTTGTTTTGCAAATGCAACCATGCTCATGCACATGCCCACACTCAAGTATTATGGACCAGTCTTTGTCCAGCACAGGACGAGATCGTGGCAAGCTTTGACCTTATCAGGATTCTTTGACAGGGTCTTCAATCATATGAAAATTATAGGTACTGAGATTGTATATTAGAATTTTTGCAAAGCTTCCAATCAGTCCTGTGCTGAACAAAGACCAAGCCTTGTGAAATGTGTGAACATGAACGTCAACATGTATGCACACGTCGGTAAAGAAATGCAGACAGGTTAATGTTACATGGCAGAACCAAAAACACAGGTGAAGCAAACATGACGATGAACATGTATATGTTGATTAGTGAGACTTGTTACACGGGTTGTCCTTACATTTGCACCACTACCATCGGAAGACTGTTTTGCTCTCAGCATTTTCTGTCCTTTCAACATCTGAAAAAGATAGGAGCCGAGCACACATTACAGAGAAAGATTATGTGCACTGGAAATTCTCTACAGCAAAAAAACAAACAGTTACTACATGTACAAACATGCTACTTTTGTTTTCTAAGGATTGCAAAAGGGTGCTTATAGTGGGAAAAAGTGGTCAACAGCCCACACCAGATGTTAGCAACTGCTGTTGCACATGCTGGTTAGTGCAAGCTTTCATAGAAGCTACCTGAAATGACTCCAACCACCATAAAACCCATGACACCAGTCTTTGGGCAGAAATTATTAGGCACTGGTTTGTTTTGTTGATGTCGAGATAAACAGAGGAAACGTACACAACTTAAAGATGTAACAAGAAAGCTCGTCTAGAAGAAAAAAAATTAAAGCAGTACACCTGCTTTAAGATCATTTTGGCATTCCAAGAGGGATGAATTCAAGTGTAAGTCTCTGTCCCTTTTAAGATAGAGTGTTGCCTGATATTTGGGTGCACACCCATGAACAGCAGATGATCATTGAAACATCATTTAACTTAATGTCCTTCAGCACATATAAACATATCATATTCAAAATATATTTTAAACAACTAGTTTACATCTTAACATGTGTCCAGTGCCAAGCATTAGACCAGCAGACCAAACCAGACTGTCCATCACAATTAGCAATTAACCAATGATAGTGATGAGGTAGTGCCTGTATGTCCATAAAATACTCATTTTTTAATGTTTTGTTTTGCATTCCTACATTTTGACAGAAGTGGGCTGCTGTGATCAGTCTATTTAATTTGTTTGTAATGAAACTATAGTATCAACAACAAAATGTCATCATTCCAAGCTCTTCCCATTGTTCCATAGAATGAAACCTCTAGCTTGAAAGCCAGCCTTGTTAGCTTTGGTCAACTCCTGAAGATCGCTCCCCCACCAACAGAAAAGCGACTCTTGGGAGAGGACCAACGCTAAGAAAGCTGGATTCCATGCTGTGACGCCCCTACATGTACATTACCAGTTCATGTAACACTAGGCTATGACCCTCCACTGCAGACCTACCGTGTTGAGAATCTCCACTCTGGTTTTGAGCTTGTTGCCAGAGCTGTTGGCCACGGCAGACACGTGTCGCCAGAAGGGCTCAAACTGCTGTTCTTCTGCCGGCTTAGTCTTCCACTCTGAACAAAGGTCCTGCAGTAGATGATAAAAAGTGCTGTAATTCTCAAACCAGTTTTGTACAGTAAGTAGAAACTGCATGAGGCCGAACTTGAAGTTTTGATTCACTCACATCAGGGTCAATTCCAACACTTATTAAGCGATAAATGTGGTGCAGGGCTCTAGCCAGCGTCCGTGTGACGGAAAAATTTTAAAACCAATCCGTCAACCTTGAGAAAAATCTGATAAAAGCTCCATGGTGGAAGTTACAGGCGGCTTGGGGTCGCCGTCCACGGCCGTAAAAGCCACACACTATTTGTTTTGCTATTGTATGATTGTTGACAATGTGTGTCGGTGCCCTTTCGCATACGATAATCTCATTAAAACTGGTTTTTTAAGGTCTCAGTTCAGTCTCTCTAACTCCTGGAATAATATTTTCGTGACAATGGGAATTGGTTGACGGAAAAAAAATTCGAGCTGGCTAGAGCCCTGATGTGGTGGGATCTTAAATGTGTTTGAGGAGAGCATGTGCTTGAGGTGTTAAAGCAACTCTGAGGTACAGTATAGTAGTTTATATAGATAGCTATAACGGTGCATGACAACATTACTGTAACAGTGATGCCATAAATTTCCCATAATCCACACAGTACCTGTATTCTCTTCTCCTTCTTCTCCAGTCTCTCAAACTTCTTCCTCAGCACGTCCAGCTCGTTTCGCAGCTTGCTCTCCTCCGAGGCCTCGCTGATGGTCTGGCGGCGCTGCATGCCAGGGGTCTGCAGCTGTTCCATCTGACGTAACTCCTGGATTGTGGTAAGAGAAAATACATTCAGTAAAATTATTTCTTACAGTTTAAGAGTGTGCATCTTTTCACTTGTCATCAGCCTACTACAACAGTGCAATCATTCAAAAAAATTGTTATAAATTCACCATAGATCACCACGAAACAAGGATAAGAAGCCAATTGGGACTAAAGGTTACTTAAACCAAGGTGATGTACATATGTAACCTTTAGTGCCAAACAGCAACACTGACATAAAACTGTATTATCAACCAATGATAGTGATAAAAGATTAGTAGATCACCAGAACTATTCATGCAGCTATAGGCACATCAGCATAGCAGAACAAGATAGGAAATATAGTTTTAAATCTAACCTTTGTTGTCATCTTCATGAGCCTGTTGTCATTGACAGAGTCCTCCTGTACTCCATACAGCTGGAACGTGATGCAGCCGTGCTCAAAGTACCCAAGCTGATCCTGTAAATAACACTTGGGTGAATAAAAGTAGCCAGTGCCTAAACATTTTCTAACTTTCTCCCCTGACAGCTATTGCATATTTGACAACCAAATGGTTAGACAACACACAAAGAGGCAAAACTTATCAGGACCACAGGATTTGACATGCCTGTAATCTAAAGTTTGAAGGGAGGCCGAAAGGGGCATTGTCCAATTTTTGGCCAAGTGTTTGATTCCTGGCATTCCTGGCTAGACATTGGGTCCTTGGGAAATACACTTCTCAACTTTCCTCATTCTACCCAGGTGGAAAATGCATATGGGTGTAATTTCAGTTGAGGAGGTAAAGGATGGTGGAAGGAGAGGAATGGGCTTCACCTTCCAATACCAGGCATTTACATGGTGAGTTTACCACCCATCGCCCCTACTGCCTCAAAAGCTTTACCAAGTCCAAGTCCCAAAATGGAATTAAGTCAAAGTCTGTCCTGATGTACCTCGTTGACAGCAGGATAGGTGATGATCCTGTGGTGTTTGAACTCGGGAGACAGGGTAGCCTTGATGACAGGTGTGCTGGTGAAATCATCATCCTGGTACACCTTGTACTTGACATGCAGACCCTTGGAGTACTTGGCTTTGTTCACTTCTGCACTTTTGATAGTCACCTGTGGGGGGTATAGATATGACAATCTTATTGAGCTGCAAGTTGTTTTTCTTGCCTTAAGCATGCTGGTGATTTCATTTTTGTCAGACCTATAAGAAACTTGATTTGAAGAGTCCAAATAATCTTACTTACCACTATACACTAAAAAAATCCTCGGCATAAGCAAATCATGAAAGGTAGCAACAAGATTCATATTGCTAAAAACTGCAGGCACCCTTTTTTAAAAGAGTTTTGAAGATGATAGCTTAAGATAGGATGAAAGTAATTGCATACTTTGTAGTGGAATGGTTTTCCTAGCAGCTCTTGGGGATCCTCAACAAAGAAGTCTTCATCAAGGGGTTTTCCTTTGTCACTGCATGGTGTGATGTTGACGTACAAGTTGCCCTCCTCTACTCCCTGCAGGGATCAGAAAAAAAAATAATGAGGTTGTGAAGAGTACCAGAGTTATCAACCCAGGACTGAGGGTTAAAAAATGTGTTTTCCCTATAGACCTATCATGGGACTTATTGCCACCAAATACTGTAGGGTCATCATCATAAGATAAGCTTTAAGCAATAGTTTAGAGGTGACGAGTGGTTCAGTGCAATATAGCCAAATGTTCCAATGCCTTGTACATGGGAAACTGGTGTATAATGCCAAAGGGCACATTCTTAGAAGCCTAGTACCTTGTATTATTTTGTAATGACATAAAAGTGTCAACTACATGTTACAAAGCAAAAGTGACATTATATGATGACTTCTTAGCAGTCCATACCTTGTAGTCTGTTACAGAGAGTTTGTCATCGAAGTCCAGGGCATAGGACAGAGATTGCAAGAAGACGTTTGCAGTTCCGATCAGCACATCCTCTGGAGGCTCCCAGAAGGGGTCCTCCTCCTTCGGAATCTTCATCACATCCTCATCACCATCTAAATGCCTCTGGTAAAGTTCCTACATACATTTACAGGTGTAGAAAAACAATAATTAGAACATTGTTTCCACAGAATGAAGAATTTCTCTAGTTTCCAAATCAAGTAACGAATAAAAACTATTCCTAAAAGCAGTTACTCAAGCAACTGGATATGATTTTGGAAACGGTCAGATGTTTCAGGCAGAATACACTACCTTTCACTAGTGACAATGAGATTTGTATTCAAATAGATAAATAACTTGTCTCACCTGAATCATGTACCTCCTGTTCATGAACTTTCCCCTCTCCCACAACCAGGTGTTGCCATTCAGCAAATTCTTCATCTTTACCACCACTCTGAAATAGCAACACACACAACATAAACTTCATAGACCTTGGATGGCAATCAGTTTTCTATAACCATTACAGGGTATCAACTTTTTCTATACCATTTAAAAATTTATCTTTGTTGGTATAAACTTTCTGCAATGTATAATCCACTGCTGATTACTGTGTTCTATCTGCATATTACATGACATCATGGAAGCATTGGGTTGCTCATTCAAGGACTAGAGTTGGGTAGTTTTGGTAAGTCTAATTTTTGTGTTGTAAAGTAGAGTTCAACCTTGCTTCCAAGTCAACCATACTAGTATTTCAGTATACCTGATTTTTGAGGGGCATTTTAGCAAATTTTCGTGCCTTGGTTTTTATCAGGTTCTGTACTTTTTGTCACACTTACTTTGCACCCTTCTTGCTGCCATAGCCCTCCATGGCTGCACCACTGATCAGGATGACTTCAAAGGTACGATGTTTGTTGAGCTCCTCACTGATGGCGTTGACCTCTGACACCATGGGCAGCAGCTCCAGGATCTGCTCCTGGGCAATGATTTGTTCTGAAATACAATAAATTTTGACAAAACTTGTTAAATGTGAGCGGGGGGGTCATCTCTTTATAGGACTGCTTAATTCGCATCTAAGCATTTTTGTGAATTTTACAGAAATGGTCTGCATGAATTTCATGAAAAACACAAAGAAGCACAATGTCGAAATGCACAAATCATGAAAAATTTACAAAGTACTATGTGAAATCTTCAAATCACATTGTACTTGTCAAATGTTATGAAAAATGCATCAAAGAAAATTTGTATGACTACTTAGGCACCCCCGTGCTTTGTAACACCAAGGAAAGATTTAAAAAATGGAACTGGGTAGTTGCCCATTCATTAGTTATTTGTCACATTTTTAGAAAACATTTCAAATTTAATCAAGACCTTATTTTGATTCAACAACCTACCTTTTGACATGCCAGCACTGGCTGTGTCAAAACCCTTGTGTTTGGCAATCTCTTTCTGTGCAAAGTCCCAGTCAATCTTAGTGGGGGTGTTTTCTGGAGCCTTGGGGTTCAGGGGGTTGTGGAACACATACATGTGGTTGGAACCTGCAAAAATTGAAATAAAAACCATCACAAAAGAGCAACAGAATTTCAGATACTATTTGCTAAGTTTATACAAAGAAAGCACCATCATAATCCCATACTATGGAGGGTCATGTCATGTTTTTACTAATCAATTCTTGTGTAACAGTATGTTGTAAATTACATTTCAACTTTGCTTCAGAAAATGGTTTTGAAACATGCAGAGATATGTCGTACCAAAGAGAACTCTGTCCAGGTGCTGCAGAGTGGTAGGTCCTGTGAGGGGAACACCGTTGATCTTCGTCTTGGCTCCTTGTTCCCCTGGCTTGATTGTGGCCTCGCTGTTCTCAAAAGTAATGACTGCATGCTGCTTTGAAATACTGAGAAATAAGAACAATGTTTAACAGTTAACTTCATGATACTATAATGTTTATGTCGTATTACAAACTGGCAAATAGCAGGAATAAAGTTTAACTGATTGCTAGACTTACCTAAGGCCAGTAAGTTGGATCATGGGTGGTGGGTTGGCATCCTTTCTGCCAATGGTCATCTCCCCTGGCTCAATGAAGTGGAAGATCACCCCAGACAACATGGGGTCCTCGTTCAGGTTGACTAGGTGGGGGTCCTTGCTCTTCCTGTCCTGTGTGTTAGCCTGGGCTGCTCCCATGGCCTCCTGCTCTTCTCTGTTTCTCTTCAGCTGTGGAGACAAAGTCATAACGTCACAGTTGTCATATGTTCCTTGGATGGCCTCTGGATTCTTATCTATCTGGTGGATTCCTCTTTAGAGACTATTCAGGCACTGTAAGCTTCTAATGGTGGTTTATTCCCTTTGTCATCCACTGCAGACTCTCTGTCAGTGGAGGTCCCTCCCTTCAGTCCCTCTAAGTCAAAACGCATGCATGTAAGTCTCTAGATCTGCTAGTCTCATCAATACTAAGCATTTGTCACAACAGTGACTATGTTCTTACTTAGTATGTCAACTTGCTGGCACTATTTCATCTAATGTTGAAGTGCATTTAAAAAATCATGAAATACATCAATTCAAGTGTGATACATAGAAGACATTTGCTGTTGTGGTCTGTTTGTGAGTGGGATGAGTCACTTGAAACATGAATGGACTACTTGCCAAGTGGTTAAATGTGACCCATCAAGCAACATAATGATATTTTTTTTATAAAACAAGGGTAAAGGCATATTCCAAGTATTCTTAACAATTTCAAGATATGGCGACTACCATCTATACTGTTGTCAAAGGGTTCAATAGTCACAAAACTGTCACATGAGCGTACCTTGTCCTCAAAGCTCTCATCCATGTCTTTCATCTGCTCCTGATTGGCCAACAGCTGGGCTCTGATTTCCTCCTCCATCTCTTTACGCATTCTCTCGATCTCTGAAAGGTGCAGATGGAATATTTGATAACCTGTTCTTTTGCAATATTTTCTAAATTAAAACCAATACATGAACATTTGCAAGGTTTTCCCTTTCTAGACCAATCTAATAATAATGGCAAATCAAAACATATTTGAGAATCCAGAGAGCAGCAGTATACAAAGCAATCAACTGTGTTATACATTGTACATATATTTGTATAAACTGAAAAAAATCTATGCAGTCTCATTGTAAATAATAAATCTGTTTTTTTTATTAATTTTTTTTACAAAATTAAACTTCAGAGAGATACAACAGAGGATTTCAAAGAGAAGTAACAGCTAATTGAAATTTGATATTTCTGAAACTTAAGTCATAATGGGGTTGACGGAAACGGCTGCCCGGTCAGTCGGCGGAAACGGCTGCCCGGTCCGGTCCGGAGGTTGGTTTTGGGGGTTTCAAGTATACCAAATGTAAACAAGGTGGCTTGCGATCGCAGCAGTATTTAAGTGCATTTCTCGTGTAGGCTGACCCTACAACTTAAAGTAGCGCTAATATCGTAAACATTACCGTAATTTCTGAAATTCGAAAACAAAAACACGGCCTAATTTCGAACTCTGTACACGTTTTCGGTGAACACCAGATTTCGGTGCTACCAGCTCATTAACGCTAATGACGGTCGATAATGAGCCGCGCCGTGTCCTTACCGTAAGAACTGATTTGCGCCTTGATTTTTTTTTTTTTTCAAAAATGCAATCCCCAACACTAGTTTTATAGTTATATACTCTGGAATGGGAAACTATAGGTTGGATTGATTTGATTCATCGGAAGTTTTCGGCATTCCATGCGGCGCACATTAACGTTACGTCGTTGACCCCAAAAAACGCAGTGCGTGTGGCCACGTTGATGTGTGAGGCGCTTCTAATAGGGGACAGTAGTAAACTTAATTATTACTTGTTCTTCGGAATAGCTTTAGACAAATAAGATGTGGCTATTGATCAGAGTATGAGTCATTCGTGTTCAAGATTAATTGCTAACTAAGAATTTTTCTCGAGCCGACCGTGGCCACATTGTTTATAATATTATAATAATATCGGGTGTATTTTTGCAGCCAGTAGGTACCCAAAGTGTGGGTAATGAGGCTGTTTAACATGGTCGAGGCACCTCCTCGAGCACGGGACCCCCGTTTTACGTCCCTCCCGGAAGACGATTTCGTGGAAAGCTTCGTGAGGCTACAGCAATCCGGACGTCCTTGGTTCGGGGACTCCAATCCAAGCACTGTTACGGACCGCGCGTTGGTTAACTTCCGAGATCGAGGGATCAGGTGTACCAACGCGCCACGCGGACGTTATATCACAGTGTTATTTGGGCTCTAGCCGCTCTGCTGATCTGAGATTGGATGGGATTATGCTGAGTTTCAGTGCTTTGACCACGAACACATTTATTAAATCCTTGGTTAAATCTTTACTATCTTTATTATCTTATCATTCCCGACATGTGAGAAGATAGTATCCTGATCAATCAAAGAATTGCAGTGGGGGAAATCTTCAGACATTGGTGAAATCGCCATTTTTATCTTTCAAGAATTCAATGTTCGATGACAAGTTTGCTTATGGGGAGGAAAGACTACGGCGGAGCCGTTTTCGTGTGAAGTAACAAAATTATGTGAAAACGTTGTATATGATTAATATATAATTGACTACATTAGTTTAAACCAGAACCTGACACAAAAAAATTGAATCCATGCATTTGTAAATGTACATTTTAGTATCAATTCAACTAAATTTGAATTCTTTTACAGGTCTTAGACATAGTTTCTCCTCGGACATGTCAGACAGCTCGGCGCGGTAGTGCTGTCAAAATTGATCGATTTTGTCGCTGGCGCCCGTGGCACATATGATATACTAGATCAAAGGACCGCCACCCTGTACAACCTTGACGTAGCAAACTTCTGACGTTCTGTACTGGGGGACGTTCGAACAGTAGCAGCTGGGGATGGGACAATCTTACCAAGAAATGTCAAATTAATTTTTTTTCAAAAGATAAGTAAATTGGCCAGCTTCCTTTGAACATTTAACAATATTTTGTTTACTTCACTTACACTGCTGTATGCAATACTCGAAACCCCCAAAACCAACCTCCGGACCGGACTGGGCAGCGGTTTCCGCCGACCGACCGGGCAGCCGTTTCTGCCAACCCGTCATAATGCTCTACAGAAGAGGTCTTGTATTCATAGTCAATAAATCATGGAAGCAATATGCATGATTATGGGGACAGATGATGCGGATCTTACAGATGGTTTCATCACACAGCAGCAAACAGAAGGTAAAACCATTGAGAAAGAAAAGCACGCTCATGAACAAAACAAACCTTCTTTGCTGTATGCCCCGTCTGTTGTTGAAAGTGCACATGCACATGCAAAGTGGTAACATGCAATGGACAAAGTACAGTGATGCATGAACATACAACATGGATCATAGAACAGTGCTGCCGTAAGTGTTAAAGGGATGGTTGGAGTGCACATGTCACATATAGGGAGGGAAAGATTTAATACTTAATATGAAGGAAGGCAAATGCATGACTGAATGCATGGATGACGCATGACAGAAATTAAAACACGAGTTCAATTTTACAGATAACCATGTGGTAAGCATGAGCAATATGTTATGATGAAGTATCAGCTCAATGTTTGTTGCTCAGGTTTGCCACAACCTTTGGTAAAACTACTGGTAACCTATATAAATCCACCTGGTTACATATATCCGTAACTTTGAAGAATAGTGTGTTTGAGAGATCAAGTGCAGCATCTCCAGGTATGCACAATTTAGATGTACAGGAGTGCTGGAGATGCTGCATAGGAGATTTCCATCAAATACATCAAATGGCAGATGTATATGACCTGGTAGGATTATGTTAGACTATGATCAATATAGTAAGGTTCTTGAAACACAACCAAAGTCAATTCCAACGTTTTGAACAGAGATGAGGGGGGATACAAACTGAGTCATATTTGGGATGACATTCTCACTGCTGCAGCACCACCTACATTGGCTATAAGTAGCAGTGAGAAGTAGATCCAGCCATTCTACCCTGATGATGGTGTCTGATAGACACCAAAACGTTGAAAGTGAGTACTACTTTGGTTGTGTTTGCAAGAATCTTACAATATTAAGTATTTCCCGACCTGATGTAATTATTTACATATGTTAGGCCATGTTGATTTGATTATATGGATGACATCCGCGCTCGCACCAATTTTCGGCCGTTTAAAAAAAAAAAAAGTTTTCGACCACACAATAAATTGTGCAAAGCAGCTGTAAAATGAGCACAAATATTCCTTAGATTGTATCAGAAAACAGATAACTAATGCCATAGGATGCCAAAATAAATCTAAAGTCAAAGAGTAAGATGTGAAAGGACAGAAAGAAAAAATCTAGCTATTGTTGATAGGGGGAGGTACCAGTACAGAAAATTCAGGTGTAGGTCCCGTTCAGGTCCAGAGAATCATTTCCAGGTCCGGACCTGAACCTGATTGTCTGTGGAAACTTGAGAACTGGCAATACTCAAAACAATGGTACTTGGTCAATTTTTGTACAAAGGAATCTGTTTGGTGGATTATTGGACTCCCACTGGTATTTTAAAATCCCATCTCCATGTAATAAAGGCTGTCTCTGTACCTTTGACTGTAGAAACCTGGTACAATTGACTATAAACTCTACTTGGCTTCACTCTTGTTGTCTTCTTGGCCCCCGGTAAGACCCTAAATGCCTGCCGACATAGTGTGTTCATTTTGTAATTGGCAAAACCTGTTACTCTTATTTTTTTTTCAGGTCTGTTTTTTCCGGATTGGTCCACTTGAAGAAAAAAAATGTTTTGCACCCGTATGATGTACTGGTCCCTACACCTAACTGTTGGTATACCATACTATGTGTGTTTAGTCCTATGTTCAACCTTCCTGGCCACTTTGATTTCATACTGAAGGCAACTTTTTTTTTGTTGCCAAACTTTTTTTTTATTCGCTCACTCGCATCAGTTTTGGAGTTCCCAGAGGATGTCATCCATAGAATCAAATCAACAAGGCCTTAGTAGATGTTAGATCATTTTTATATCAGTTACATATCAAGTAATTCAAAAACTGGCCCCTCACCTGCAGCGTCCATTCCTGCCCCGCCCGCCACAGGCATCGCCCCTCCCATCTGCTTCTTCAGCTTCTCATTCTCCTCCCGAAGCTCTCGGATCAGCTTGTCCAGCGGGTTCTCGTTCACCACGGCTTTGTTCTTGATCTTCTTGGCGCGATCCGCGTACCGCAGCGTGCTGAGGGTCTCGTCGTAGTTGATGTCAGCAGGCGACAGCGCAGCAATCATGACAGTTTTACTGTAGACATGAGGATATGATAAAAACATGTAATCATGACTGACTGTGCGATATACTCATATAGAAATATTTAAAGGATATATGCATCAAACAACAACATTATTCATATCCTTATTGAGTAAATTACATTTTCAAGGGGTATGAACGATTTTCTTATTAGAACTACCAGATTATTAAGGAACATTACAAATCAGCAACAAATTCCATATAGAAATTCAATAACTTGTGTGCAGAAAATAGGAAAGCTTGCTATACTGTTTTCTGACATTCCACTTCTTAATTACTTGATTTAGATTTTAAGTTAAGGTACACACCTGTTTCCTCCCAGGGCATTCTGCAGGAGTTTTGTGAGGACAGAGTCTCTGTAAGGAACCATGACCTTCTTCTTACCACCACTCGACAAATCAGCAAGTGCCTGGAACACACACGGTCATGTGGATTTTCTTAACCTGACATCATTCAAGTATTGTAAATTCATTTACTCTAACTTAACATTCTTGCTTCAGAAGAAGACCAAAACATTTAAAGATCACTCAATCAGTTGCAGCATAAAATAGTTTTATAATTGAAGATATAACAATTGAAGACCATGACTTATGAACAAAAGAGAAACCTACACTGTCCTTGGTGCTGAAATGCCAGTTAAATGTATTTGTTATGTGCATCAGAATGTCCCGTTGGAAAAGAAGCCAAAATCTATTAAGCTGAGAAGTGTGTCTGATTACAAACACTTACAACAAGGTATTCATGAAAATCAAGCATTATTCAGTCTGGAAAAGTTATTTTGTAACTGTCCTTTCCAATTTGCTTGCCGCTTCAAAATCACCTAAATTTTCTTCCACCAATATAAGGGATAATACTCTTGGGTTGTTATATGCAATTCTACTGATTACAAGATAACAATCCTGGCAACCTTTATTAGACTTATCCTGACTGTTTATCACAATTAGCAGTTTAGAAAATGAAGGCATGGCAATTGGCGGGTTGGCCAATGAAATAGTGGCTGCATGTTTGCTGAATTTACATTTCTATATTTTTATTTCGCATTTCCACACTTTGATGTGCCAGAAGATTATGGGATCAATTCATTCTGCAGAAAGCTGAAAAGAATAGAATTTTGTGGGGTGTCTTTACCGAGATGACATTGCCCAGGGCTGATAGCGACTTGTTGATATTGGCTCCTTCCTTCAAACGATCCCCAGTGGCGCCTGTGCTGTCGGCACGCTCGCTACCTAAAAGTCAAAACATCAAAGAAGATTAAATGATGGGAAAGGAAGTCTTTGATATGGCATATGGCAGAGATAAAAGTTATGCAAAGTAAAATGTGGTAATAATAGTCTCTTCCATTTGCGTCATGCTTTGCCCGTGTCTTTGGTGGGGCGGTTTATATTCTTTATCACCAAAATTGTAGATGCCATAAAACCCTTGGCACACAATTGACAAGCTTTGTTGTTTCCCAGAAGGTTGCTTGATGTACAGGTACGTAGGTAGGACAAACGATTTTCCTGCTGTGTGACAGGGGCATCAAACTCTGCTTTGGACTCAGATGTCCTTCCTGGTTCAAGACTTGCTGCAACCTTTGGGATTTCAAACCTGTGTTCACCACAAATGCATGCAGTCAAAACTGAACTGTACAAAGTAAGGACTTTTTGGTGGTCCCATAGAGAATTTTCCCCTTTGATGCAAGCATTAGGAATTCTGTCTATACTGACCACATATGTAATTATATAGACCAGATTTTAACTGTCCTCTTAGTGGTCTTCTTGGTCAGTTTGAAGGTATCAAGGGAACCATAGGATGCAAATAAAGAAGAAGGATTTTATACCTGCTAAATCTACCAAGTTGATGACACTGCTCTTCTTAGTTTCCTCTCCAGCTTCGTTCTTGGAGATCTGGTCGAAGGTGATGGTGACAACGGTATGGGCTCTACTGCTGGTGGCATTCATGTTGGTGGAGGCCACTGTTCTGTTAGCAGTACCTGGGAGAAACCAACAATATACATGTAAGTGCCAAATGAAATAAACATACCATAGTAAATTCTGTAGGAATGGAAGAATGTACAACTTAACATCACTGTGCGAGTGTAACCATGAGTTATCCTGGCTTTCAACAACAACAACAATGGACCCAAGCCAAACCATACGTCCAATACCATACGTCCAAGTATCATAATACACCATTTTGCCTCACATGCTGCCAATCTGCAATATTCCTATAACTGCTAAAACACATCAATACAAACAGACACATCAATTGATTACATTGCAAGCTTATGGCAATACATTTTCATCAATTTTATGCACCGAACTTCAGATTTTTGGGACGGATGGTGTGAAATTTTCGTCCGTCCCGACTCCCAACAAGCAAATTTCTGTCCCACAACAGAGGGAAGATTCCTTGAGACAGCCCTGATTTTGCAGAGGACACAATTTTTTAAGCACAAAGTCATCATATTCACCTTCTTGGGTTCTCTTGTCGATCTCAGCATAGCTCCCCACAGCCACCTTCTTGAGCCCAACAACATAGAAGAGCCCCAGTTTGGGGTTCTGTCGCACCTGGAGTCCACCCTTTGGATTGTCCTTACTGAGGAGGTCACGAACCTGCTCATTGTAGATCTCCAACATGGAGAAGGTAACTTCATATTTCTGGAACAAAAATAAACAGAAAAATATATTTCACATCTGCAATTCTGTTTTTCTGTGCATGGAATCTTTAACCATGGTCACAAGTAATACCATATTTTCTTGAATAAAGTAAACACTTTTTAAACTTTCCAAAATTTTGTCAAAAGTTGTTGGCAAAGTTTAGATGCAAAGTTTTGTTGCATACTTTATTTAAAGTTATTGCATTGATAAATGGTAAAAGAGCCTAAAACAAAGCAAGTTGTAGCTACACTTCTAGGCCACACCAAATTCATTTGTTTCTTCTTGGATTTTTTCAGAAAAATTGTACTGGCAGGTAAAAAAAAAATACAAATATTTTTTTTTTCCAAAAGGTCTGGCTTAAAAGTTAAATGAATAAAAAAAAGCCTGAGGAGTTTAATGGCACATCTTATACAATGAATCCCTTCATCTACTTTATTTGTAACTCATGTTCTTGATTGTTCAGGTACAGTAAGAGCTGTACCTAAACTTCTGTACCTGATGCCACGTTAAGGTACCCATCCCCAATGGGCTCCAATGCGAGCAAAAATAGGTCATCCCCGCATCCATGACTCATGCTTTCCTTTCATACTGCTGCCAGGTTCTTGGAAACCACCATAATTTATAACTGTCAAGTTAATTCAATGGTACCACGGGGAGCAAGGGAGACTAAAAATAACTGACAGAAGTTATTATTAGAACACAAATATGTAATGGTCAATCAGAAGACTGCACTTTGATACTTGATGCCATCTAAAACTAGCATCGTTATTGCAGATTTAGTTACTTCCATGGGGATTCAATTTTGCAGTAATTGGAAAGAGAATTTTGATGTGTTTTCCCTCTGCGGTTAAAAGTAAACTTCAGCACAACAAACATGTTTCTGGAATAATTTTACAGTGTGAATCTTACCGTGGCTTTGTCACCAGCCTCAATAGCCTTGAACAGTTCATCACAAGTGATAGGCACAATTCCTCTGAAAAAATCAATAGAAAAGACATTGTTATAGTTTACAAAGACAATGAACTATACAAGTGCTGGATGAGCAATATACTGTCTAGTAGTACATTTACAACAAAATACAAGATGATAGAAATGGAAATATTCATTAGTTTATACTTAAAAAGGACAATGTGTTGCCAAACACTGATAAGAAGCGGTTTCTTTTTCCTATCACCAAGGCTTCAATTCTGTGGTTCAAATTCTCTTTCAAGCAAGTACTTACTTGTTGTTGCCATACCCCACCATAGAGTATGACTTTCCTGATCCAGTCTGTCCATAGGCAAACAGAGAACAGTTGAAACCTGGAAGGGCACACAAAAATTACTGTTAGACAACATTGCTTACATATTAGGATAATTAAACCACGATTGAAATATA
This sequence comes from Branchiostoma floridae x Branchiostoma belcheri, assembly GCA_019207045.1. Taxonomy (NCBI): domain Eukaryota; kingdom Metazoa; phylum Chordata; class Leptocardii; order Amphioxiformes; family Branchiostomatidae; genus Branchiostoma; species Branchiostoma floridae x Branchiostoma belcheri. The sequence goes on from CM033028.1 coordinate 8,393,077, forward strand.
ATGTTGACAAACAAAACGCAATCAACATTCATTGAGCATATATTTCTGTCAACTAGAGAATTTCTAGTCATAATGAGGGAGAAATTACCATCAGACAGTTTACAGCTGAGAACTGTGATGAGTGTAGTAGTATCGATCCTTCACCAATCTGAATTTTAAGCTTGTCAACACAGCTAATCCATTAGGATCAATTCTATGTTACATGCAATATCATGAACATCATGAAATATGGTATCATAAAATGAATGGTATTCAACATACATCCAACCTGCCATGATGATATATTTTACATCACTAAAGGACAAGTTAATTACTTGATTAGTATTTGTAGACACTCAGGTACATGTCGCTTCAGCGCTCATGGGGATAAATTACTGTCAAGCAAATTTACATTTACACCCCTAATTTCCCAACTGACATGGTATCACCTAAATATGCATGACACAACGTCTGCTTGACAACAATAATCAGACATGCGTGACAGAACCTTTGACCAATTATGACCTCAGAGCACCATAAACAAAATAACTAAGATAAAATAGACAAAGGTTACAAAGTCTAGCTTACATGTTACTTTCTCTGCTATGATAGCACCATAGCCTTTTTGCATATATAGGCAGAGTGGGTTGTAATCCACTCTGTCTTATGGTACAGCATGGGAAGGCAGGCCCACCCCTCTCCTTCTATCACCTAATTTACCTCCTCAACCAAAGTAACCATTTTACACCTATTAAAAGTGTGTGGAGTGAGGAAAGCCGTGCTAAGCGCCAAGGACATAACGTCTATCCAGGAATGTGATCTTCTGTCAGCTAGCCTTAAGGAGACTCAGCCATTCAACACCGACAAAAGCTTTTCCTTTTTATTTATGCTATGCCAAGATTACATCTTAGCCATGACAGTGGGAGTAACTCTAGATCCGGTTTAACTTGAAAAATCGGCAACCACAAGCGTACCCAGTGGTTACGTTTGTAAGAAGCACATCTCAAAGGTGACATTTACAAAACCATTACTGTCATGAAATCAATATTGGAAATTGAGGGAACCATAATTTATAATGCAACGCCCTGGCAAAGGCCATAAAGTTGACCTTTGTGTTTACAGTCTTTGTTCTCATGTTTGTCAGGTGTACTGTACTGTTGCAGCAAGCATGACAATTGTGGTTTACGCGGGCATGGCAAATCATTCAGGTGAGACTTCAAACAGACCCCCAGGACTTGTAGTCATGGCAACCAGGTAAACATAGTTACACAGACCCTGCCAGGTTTTGGGGTCAATCTCTCAGGACTATCCTTTCATGCGTAAAATACTTCCTTCTTCCCATGCATACCTTGTCTTCCAATATATTGAAATCCACTCTGTACTTTTTGAGGGATCTTTTTACACAAGCTTAACCCAAGCAAAAATGATTTTAAGTGGAACATGAATCTACACAAAAGAGTGAACGTATGTTCTGAGACATAATATAACTAAAGAATAATGCAATCAATTGTTGTCAATATCTAGCTCTTGTAAATTTTCAGTTGGGAAGAAAATAATCATAATTTTGCCTTCATGTTTGTTCCTTCATAAATTATAAAAGACAATACTCCAAGGCTTCAATCTAGAAGCACTAAATACTAGTATTGTCTAAGTTAAGAGTGTCTTCAATCCAAACAAAGATCAGTGCACAATGGTGTCCATAGCAACCTCTACAAACTGTTTGACCCCAGTCACAAATACAGAATCATCCCCTAATTATAAGACTACACTCATATCCCCATCCATCCATCAAAACTTGTTCTGACCTTATTGTGACAAAAGAAATTAAACCCTCAGGTTATAACCCTCCCAGGTTTTATACTAGGGCAATAACACAGATAACAAAAGAAGATAGTCACTTAGACTGTTCTGATCCCCTTTCAAATATAGCTTTGTACCACTCAACCCTTTATAATGATGTACAGGCACTGCAGCAATTGCACATATTGTATGGTTGACTTTTGGAAAAAAAAAACACCTGTCTAACAAGACCATAACATGTCCAGGACAAAAGATACAAGAACTTGATACTCTGCTGCTGCTACGGCACCTGAACGAAAGCCATCTGGAAGCCAACATTCATCTTCCTAAGACCTACCGCATACCCAATACATGTATCATCACACATATTGACCACAAATGTCTAGAAACACAAGTACACGCACACGTATAGATAGACATTATGTTACCAAAAACAGTGTCTTCAATGTCGTGGACATAATGATATCTGAATTGTACAATCTTGATAACCAAAACCAATTGAGAAATATAAAAAATATCTTCCAAAGATCTGACATACTTTAATTTCTTCATTGTATTTATCAACAACAATATACTAGTACTGCTATAATCATAACACTTGTTGAGCCATCATGAATATTTTATATATGGCCTTGGAAGCACACAGAAAAAACATACTACACAAAGGGCAATGGCCCTGCTCTGTTCCTAAAGCATTAAGATTTCCGTCATGATCTTTACTCATTTGGAAATTTTGAGTTGGTCAAAATTTTAAAAATTCAGCAATATCTGAAAACCATTCATCAACAGGTGTGTATCAAATTTAGCCCACAAAAGATATACTTGTGTTCATATTAGATTTAATGAATTTCAGCACACACTTGTCACAGTGAATAAATGTGATGTGACCCAATTTCATTGATCCTCCATACAAAGAACCTTAAAGCGATGCTGACAGGAAATTGATAATATCAATTTGAAAGCTCTTTCAAACAGTACAAGATTCTCACATGACTTCCCAGGTCTGCCATAAAACACATGACTGACAGCTTTGTAATAGATCAGACAAATTTTAAAAGTATTTCAAAAGATCTTAAGAATTTCTTTACGTTTTTCACCCTTCGACTGTCAGGTCAGTATTACAGTGTCCTGTGTTCAGGTGTGATCAGCTGGGTAGTAATCTCTTTCTTATTGATCACCAGAGATGGCACTTTCCAAACAGATGTAAAATACAGACGGGTATAATCTACTTTCTTTGTGATCACGAAATTAGCACTGCATCAGGTGCCGGCAATTGGTTGGTAATCCCCAAGTGTTCCAATTTGTGTAAATGGATTACAGTTATTTTCATCTGCCAAAAATGAAAGAAGTCATGATGTTTTTTCTTTGATGGTTCTTAAAAGCCATTATTTTAAGAACCATCAAACAACCATCAGTAAAAAAAATACTACAAACACATAATTATATTCCTCATACTCTTCTTCTTTTTGTCTCTATCAATATTTTTGGTGCAAGTCTAACCTTTAAAAAAACAACAATATAAATGGTTTAAAATATATTTCCAATTCCACGCATTTTTGCCCCGTCAGTGTCCATGTAATGTTTTTATGTAAAGAACGACTATGGTACCAATGTTGCATTCTAAGGATATAAAGCATATCTGGGTACCCTGGCACAGTAACAAATTGAATATTTTGGAGCTTTTGTCGGAGCCCAACCTGCCACACAAAGGTGGACGTGGCATCACGACTCAGCCAGTATTTGCTGCACAGACCGCTTTTGTCCTGTACTCACGAACTACTATCCTCATATTTCACACCAAAGTGTGTGTGTGCGTGGGCTTCGTTCCATCTTAAAGTTTGTGTTCAAAGAGCTGCAAAGTTGAAGCGCTTTTGTCATAGAATACTGTCATCTGAGCTAAAGTCTGAATGCAGGCATAAACTTGCACCCTATCTATAGACACCAGACACTGCCTCACAGTGTTAACACAGTGTTCAGTACTTGTCAAGTGTAAATCTGTCATGATACACTGTAATGTTACATCCACAAGAAGATGTTTTGTTGACTCTGATGACACATTATACCTATGGAAACTAGAATATGTACATGATTGACTTGAGGCTAAGCAGTTGAGTGATGGTACCTGAGGAAATGTGCTGTTATAGCTGCTGTAATAGCTTTTAAAAAATCCGAATGTCTTTTCTATTATCAAAATAAACTGCTTGCATCAATCCATCTGAATATATATGTCACTTATATCCAACATTCATAGTACTGGAAGCCTCACAGCTACATTCAGCCCTTAAAATCATTTTACAAACTAAGGGTTTCCCACTTTGATATGATTGAACTCAAGATAACTAGAACTCATGATGACTTTTGATATTGCAAGGAGTTACGAGGGGCGTGCAATTAGTAATGGTCCTGACCCATTTCCCATAGCAGGAGATTAATGAAACTTGGCACAGTTATAAGTCTTTCTCTTCATAGGAATCACCCAGAGTTATGCATTTCTCCCATCGTTTGATGCAGCTCTGGACACCGATTTTGTAGGACACCCCAGGTTGGTCCTCCAACTGATGCCTCATCAATGGCACAAGAGGGACGACCAGGTCTGGGAGCTGTTTCCACAGACTTCCAGCCACGTTTGAATTCAGGATGCCAGCGTTTTACAAGGTCATATGATGGGGCATCATCACCATAAGTTTCATTTATTTCATCAAAAGTCTTCTTTGGTGTGCGTCCTTTCAAATACAAAAACCGGATCACTGCGCGACACTCAACTGGTTCCATTTCACACCTGGTCCATTTCGCACCTGACTAAGTTCAAACACCAGTAAATCAGAAACCACAATTAGTTCAGAGCTGTCTTTTGCAACATAACCCATAGAGATATGAATTATTACACATACAAAATTTCATTTAGATCAGACAACTGGAAGTGGGTCAGGACCATTACTTATTGCACGCCCCTCGTAATGTATTACCACAGAGGAAGCTGAAGCACTGACAAATACCCAGAAGACCATCAGAGAATCCCACAGATGCCTTCACTTCCACTTCACAGAGAGTGACTGTTGATTGCCTCAAGCAGGGAAACTACTAAATTACGTTTTCACCAGTCTGGCCTTTGATTTTTTTAGCTCGTGGAGTTACTGTTTTGGGTTGTGTTTGTGTGCTTGTACCTAAACGTTAAGTCATTCAACTAGGCAGATTTGTACGAATTTTTGGTATGTGGGTAGTTATGGAGGTCACGCATTCTGACTAAGACCAAAGGTTCTTAGCACTGTACAAAGGGACCAAATGCTAAACCTAGGTAACTAAATAAGGCAGCCTTCCAGAAAAATTAATCAGGAAGCAAATGAGGGCTTTATGCATCCACCTGCATGTTACTAACTTTACAAAATAACTTAGATGATTGGGTAGAATTCTGTTTTGAAGGAGGCTGTCTCTTTTTTTTCTCTCTCTCTCTCTCTTTTCTAAGCCCCCCCCCCCTCTCTGAGTGCTTTTTCTATTTCTACAGGTGAATCATGATTTATGACTTACCTTTAAAAGCATTATCCAAGACTCCTTGTCCAAGGTCGTCAAATACTCTTCTCTGAGAGGAATATTTTGACCCTGGGTTTGCCTCCAGATAGCCATCATCTTTTTCAGTGTATCCATCATGAGACCTGTAAAAGCATAAAACGTGTTTAAAGTGAAATGTTTCTTCCAAGAATGGATGGGCAAGCCACTGGCAGAGTGTTCCCACAGAGCCAAAGATAGTAGAAAGTGAAGAAGGCTGATACTGGGCGCCACCATAGTCCACGACCCTCAGGCATGAGGATAGGACTAGGTAAATTTTGGTAATAAAAGGGTTCTTCCATGGGACGGATACAGAGAGATTGTGGGGGTGGATTTGTGCAAAGATGTGGGTACAAAAATTTTGTTCTCAGGTCAAAAGCTGGTGCTTATATTTTACCTCTGGGAAGTACTGAGAGGTACTGTATTCAGTCCGGTCACACATATCTCAAGATCCTTTAGATGGATTACATTTGTATGAATTTTTGTATGTTAGTAGTTACAGAAGTTCCAAATAAAGAAGTTAATTTTTGACCCCCTAGCAGTTTTTTCAGGTACTATGTAATTAAAGGCTGATGCTGACCCTTCCTGAAACTATAGTGTGGGTTTGTTCATAACAACTGATCTACCCATGCAGCAAGGTTAATGACCTCAACTTTGGACACCTGTGCAACTTGGGGTTTGATCAGCATAAAATGTAATGGTGCATGATGAGGCTTAACGGCTATAGCAAGAAGAAATTCATAAACACTCATAAACATGTACAAGGTCTTGGATTTCTTGCTCAGTCTATAAAACTTTGTACAGTTACTTCACATATTCTCAAAACTTTTGGTTGAGGTTAGACTCTGGACAGGTGTCACTGTGTATGTTGCATTCATAATGCTGGTCACAAAATAAAAGATAGTGCACAGACTAAACACTAGGTAGTTGTCTATATAACATTCCAAACCACAAGTGCACTAATGTATAATGTGGAAACAAACAGCGGATTATACCACCATTAGGCATGTGAAGTTTAACTATTATCTTCCATGGCTTTGTGGTATTGCCAATACAATCATAGGTTGCAAAACAATACCAGATGTAGAGCAAGCTTAACTAGAAGGTCCAAACATGCAACACTTTTTCCTTACATCAAATGCCATCTGCCACCAAAAAATCACGTCACAGCATGTCCAGGGTAACAGATATAAAAATGGAATTTCTGATTCAGTACCAAGGAAAGCTACCCGCTACATGGGCCACAATCGACCTTGATCTTCGTCTTCCCTTACAATGTTACATACCAAATATTGATTTCACAATCCACCTAGAGGCTCTTAGGTTATACATATGACCACAAATATTCCGAAACATCTACCAAAAATTTCTCCCTTTTTTTAAGTAGGTAGAAGGACATATTATTCAGTTATTTTTCATGTCACACTTCATGTTAATTTGCAGTACAATTCACTGTTAATTATACTGCCAAAAGAGGCAAAAAATAGGAGCTATTTTTGTTTAAAGAGTTGAAGCAGATAGGATTTTTATGTCAAAAATCAATTGAATGAATTGCCAACAAAGTATATGTATCAAACATGCTCTGTTCAGACAACTCTGTTTTAGAGATTGAGGAATCAAAAAGCACCAATATTGATTTTCACACTCGGTAACTAGTAGTTTTGTAGAGATAAGCAGCAAACAGTTACAGCTCTTATCTCAGCACCCAGGTCACAATAATGACTTGTAAAAAAAACAATCATACATTACTGTAAATACAGAGACTTTTGCAGTGGTTTAATGTTTGTGGTTTTTGTGATGGCCACTTCACCGCGAACTTAAAACCGCTGCGAACATTTTTCCATGGCAGTAAGAGACTACAGTGCATGGTGCTACCACGAACTTAAAACCACCGTGAAAAGTCCTTTTTCCCTCTACCGCGAAAGTAAATCCCTGCGAACTTAAATGCATTTACAGTAACTGCAGAGTAAAAATGGGAATGGGACTTTACAGACAAAATTGCCAATTTCCTTTGCCAAGAAGCTAGTATTTATTAGGAATACTTTCTAATATATAGTAGTCATAATTTTTGGGTGGCAAATAGCTCATGTGCTCAAGAAAAAGTAACATAAGTTTGGCAGCTTTTTGGAACTGAAGGCACATTGAGACTTTGCAGACTTTGAAACAGAATTTAGTCAGAAAGGGATGAATGAATTGTTTTCAAATAAAATGTTCTAATTTATATGCACATGTGGTAAAGCTTGATACAATGAGAACGGACACTTAAGCTTGTGTGTCAAAACTATGGTGATTTGAATTCCTCCTTTAATGTTTCCTTATCAACATCGCTTATCAAGATATGGCCATGTTGATGTTGCTAGGAAGACATCTAGCATTAAACAATCTAACATGTGTTACCGTAGCTTTGACAAAGTAGTCATCACTATATAATTGGAGTTAATGAGATTAACTTAAACTCCATCAAATGTGATTCCTAAAAAGCTAAGGGTGTTCCTACATGTATGTATTGTACTATAATGATCAAGTATCAGACCTTTAATCCTGATCGCCCAGGTGATAATAACGAATCAGGTGGTTCTCAGATACATCAATACAATGTGTATTGACTTTTATCATGTGAGTGCAATAAAAATCATTACCTAACAGAACTTTACCCCAAAAATATGGCATCAATAAAGATTTTCTGATTCGTCAGCTCTGAATTTCACTGATGACAGCAAAAATATTCACAAAGTAAACATCATGTCAATCAATGTAATGACAATTGGTAGTCCTTTGTTGTCGAAGATGACGGTGTTTCAGACAAACATGCATGTTGTTATACAACACAAATACACTCTCTAGATAGTAATTTCTTTCAAATGCAATTTAAGTGTTATATATTACAGTTAATCTTTTTTCTATCATCATGTCTCCCAAGGCCTGAGAAAAGGCCTTTTCACAACTCACAAGCCCATCACTGGAATGTAAGCAAATATGGTCTTCTTTGCGGCAGCGTATATAAGGTTTATATCCCATAACGTAAAAAAGCATAAGCAAGTTCATATATTTCTGTCCAAAAGAGATTGTATGCCGCCAACGTTTCTGTTATTATCAACCCAAGAGGATGAAAGAGACTTGGCAGCTTATTAAGTTTTGAAAACAGGATACCGTATGTGCATCACATTCTGGGTAGTACTGTCTTCTGTGTTTGGGAAATACAAAATGTGTTTTTTGAAATGGAATCTTAAGTGTTTTAATTTATAGTCTACAGATAATTATTCTCAATCATTCTCCAGGTCCTTAGAAAAGCCTTTTGACGTCACTGCCAACTGCCAAGCTACGCATGATCCCTTTATGCTTGACACAATATGAGGAACGACTTTTTAAATATTTTATGAGCCAACACCATGCATTTTATAGTTTTGAAAGGATTAGTCAAGCAAAAAATACCCTCATCATTATCATGTCTGACATAACTGGGTGAAAATTACAAAGGCCTGACCACAGTCTAACCTATTTCTGTCATCTAATCCTTCTATCATAAAATATGTTAGCAACAAGTGTCTTATGTTTTTCAATAATGGTAACAATATATAAGGTCTGTAGCAAAGTCTACTCCTTTAAAAATTAGGGAGAAACATTTCTGAATAACTTTATTCACATAATATGTCATAGAAGTGTGTACTTACCAGTATGAGAAGTCAAATGTGAACTGAAAAAGGAACAGAAAAAGAGAGAAGTGTTAATACTTTATATACATTACAGCACAAATGTACAGTCTATATATGAATAAATGAATCTGCTATAAATGAACCAATTACAACAACTGAGAGAAGACTATCATGGACAGTTAATTTTTTGTCTTCAGTATACCCTGGTAGTTGGGACATTTCTTTTTAGCTTTTTATCAAATGCTTATTGCATGTACCTTAACTAATAAAATGCAGTTGCAGGACCAGTTTGTCCTTTTTTCCAAAAATCAGTAATTATTCTAATAATGGACAGGATTTGTCAAGCTCATTGTAACATATACAACTGAGGAAACAAACATTCTAAGCTTCAAAATTTTTATTTTTTATTGCTGGAAAAAATGTCTTAAATACATTTGTACTAAAACAATAATTAATTATGTCAAAAATTATGAGAGCCAATACTTTGGGCGTTCTATTCATCTAATACTCTGAAATGTGCAAAATATTTTATTACTTCATAATCATAGGGTATCTTTATTACTGGAGAAAACAGAAATTGCCACTTAGTTTAAAATAAACTGAAAATTTGTTAAGTTGTCATCCTTTTTGGACTGGGAAAACTTGCAAGTAATACACAACGCCGTGTACTTAACATGAACAAATTGATTTTGTGAAGGACATGTAATGATGGTGTATGGTGTCCTGTCACGTTGGACCTTTGCTATTTACACAGCACTTTACATAGGCACTGCGTTCCTAACAACAAAAGAAAACATGGCTAAGGAGAATGCCACTAAGTTGTAAGGTGACGCTGGCTCCTTTGTTCAGCCATTTGGGGCCTCACCCCTGTTTGGTAGCGCCAATTAAAATGTCTCACGAGGGGTTACTGTTCGGCTGCTATGGGGGTTTGATGATGTATTCAAAAGGACAGGTAGTTTCCACAACAAACAGAAATATTGCAGACAAAATATCTGGTATAAATAATAAAATGATAAAAGGGCCCTTCATTTGTTTTCTTGGCAACACTCATGGACTCAATCACTTAATTCAACAGTTGAGAAGACATTTTTTTCATTTCAAAGCCATAATTGTGCTTTTGAGGATGGCCAAAATAAAGAAAATGTTGTGTCTCCAGTCACCAGACCAACCCTATCAAAAGCTTTCTTACCCTAAATTATTTTAGCTCTACTGGCAAGGAAAATAAAATTTTTGTTCTGGTGTCTGGGAGAAGGAAACAATGTAGATAAAATTTATACGTTGAGAATACTGGTGTTCCTATGCATTTCAATTTTACAAAACTACCGTTAAACTGCATTTGTTAGACCAAATTAGGCCAAAATCTGAAGAAAAAAAAGTTTCTACCTTCCAACGCTAATTTTTCAAGCCCACAAACATGCAGATTAACACACAAATTAATTTTCTTAAGCCTGATCACATCAGATTTCATCCATTAAACTATTGTTTCAATTAAAACTTTGAAATACGATCGTTAGATTTATGCATTTTTTTTCAATGCAACAACGGGGCATTCTTCTGCTTTACCATGATTTTCTGGCCAGGTATACTAATTGCAAGATTTGTGTAAACCATGATCATCACAGTAAGGGATTACTTCAAAGCCACTGATTCTGTAAAACAACTCGTGCGTAGACTGTCAAAGCAGATTTTCAGGTCCTTGCCTACTTAGCTGCAGCGCTGTTTCCATAACAAAGGTATACAACAGGTGAGGCAAATAGGGGTGGGGTCAGCAATTGTCATTCTCGACAGGTGGGTGGCACCGGTGACCTGACACTAAATTTCTGTCCCATCAAAAATCCTCTCCCAACTTTAAAGTTAGATTTTGACGAGTCCAGTGGCCAGCTTCGTCCCTGACCTTCCCCCAGCACATGTATTAGACATGAGCTTCAGTTTACAAGGGATGAAAATTGGGGCAAGTAATGTTTTACCGCCCGTAAATTACTACTGGTCTCCAAGGATACTGGACGCAGTTTACAAGCAGGGTTTGCCTGAGTCTTTCTTATGTAATGAGAACAGTGACCTGCTTTCTGGAAGACATTCTTACGAAAAGAGAAACATTGTTGCCGAGAGAGTTCTCAACAGAACTCGCCTCTTAGACTGACAGTACTTGATATACACCTTTTAAAGCATTTTATTTTTAGTTTTGAGCAGGCAAACAGCAAATACCTCTCCAGACAAATTCTTTCTGTTCATTTTCAGTCAATATCCCAAATCAACTTTCCCGTAACATTTCTCTCATGTTACTTACTTCTGTCTGATTACAAACTTTCACTTATGCAAATTATGTGTAATTTTCAGTACTTAATGAATGACTGAAATACACAGCTACATTCTTACAAGGAGGTTGAAAAAAAGGCTTTTTTTAACCTCCTTGATTCTTACAATTTCAGACATAATTACATGAACTGTACACAACTGTCACTACAACATTTTAAGGTATTTGTCATTGATAACTAAATTGGGCATTTAATGAAGTCCGACTTTCTAGTGTAATTTACTGCAACATACAACAAATCAAATTAAAGAGAAATTCCAGATTATATCATTGTTTGACCATTGCAATGATGTTGATTTGTTGCCTATTAATCTTCAGTAGTTACGTCAGTGTAACTTTCTAGTGTAATAATATACTGCAACAATACAACAAATCAGAAATTCCAGATTATATCATTGTTTGACCATTGCAATGATGTTGATTTGTTGCCTATTGATCCCCAGTAGTTACGTCAGTGTAACCTTGTTACTCCTTAAGTGCCCCAGGTAAAACTGTACAGGTGCAATCCAACCAGTGATTTGTGATAAGGGCACTGACCTATGGAACGTTACATCACAGGTAGCACTACCCCTCAGGGTACTACATGTTCAAAATCAAATTCAGACTTCCTGTTCAAGAGACCATATTTCCTGGAAAAGGCCCTGGTTGCAATGCAGAGTCACTTTAATTCAAAAAGGAATGCAAAAAGCCAGTGGTAGTATAGCCACGAATTTCAACATTTACATAATGATTCAAACCAATGCCTGAGTCACCAATGCTTCCAAAGTCACTCTCCATGCATAGGTTAGGCTCCGGCTGTTTTTTTTTTAGTCGTTTTTATCGGGCTTTCTATTTTGTATTGTATTTTTATTGCCAAGCAGAATTCAAGAAACAATACAAAATAGAAAGCCCGATAAAAATGACTAAAAAAAACACAGCTGGAAGCTAACCTCTGCTTGGAGAGTATCCAAAGTGGGCTAAATGCAAATCACATTTTCCTGTAGAATTCCCTTACCAGCCAAGCCATTGATGATACAATAGTTAAAGTAAACAATAACCCAAGCCACAAAACTCAAGAGTCATATTAAAGGTTATTTCCAAAACAATTGCATTGGCCTATGTTGCTATTACATTCTCTTAAGTCTGGCATACTAGACTAAACTAAATTTCAGGAGTGAGAACTCAGGAATATACTACTGAGCTCTACCTTTTATTTCAGTTATTACCTCCCATGTATAAAACTGTTCTTCCCTCCTCAACCTTTTTTATTATAATTCAAAGTGATTTCCAAACTCTTCTCCGTCTTTCTCATACTTTATGAAAGGATATAACTAAAGAAGAAATAGTACCCAATGTATGACTCAGCCTGGACATACATCTATCCTATATACAACACTAATGTTAGACAATCGGCTCCTGTTAACTTCAATTGTTGAAAAAGTTTTCTTCACAATAAATGTATAGCACTTGCCAAACTGTTGCCGATAGCAAATACCTTTCCTTGCAAAATGCCTTTCAAGTGCAAATTTAATTGTAAAACAGTGACAAAGACCAATATCCAAAGTCTGTGCAAGTAGGCCCGACTATCCAAGTAAAGCACAATCAACAAACGACTGGATTCAATTACAGCGTTGTGCAAGTTAAGGTCAATTTTCTTGTGCTCAATAAAACTTCAAAGGGGCTGACACTTACCTTTTTGGGTTCTTCGTCTGTTAGGACAAGACGCATGCAAAAGACAAGAAAAGTGATTAGAACAATGGAAGACCATTTGTTTCATTTGAAGAAGAAATTGTTAATGTTTAAAATTATAACCATAGCTTTACAGTGAAACAAAGAAATGGAAATCTGACTCTGTTTCAGTTTAGAGTTTTGGCAGTGACGCAGCAAAATACTACATAAAAGATGCTGGTATAATGGCAGAAATGAGAAACCGTTTTGAAAAGGAAAGTCTTTCCTCATACGAAATTCAAAGCCATTTGCAACGTGCCAAGAACAACACGCCGTTTTCATCCTTTTTATGGAAAAGTTTAAAGCATGTCTGGTACACGCAAAACAAAAGCGACAATGAAAGAAGAAAAAACTTTTCTCAACTGTTGTTCAGAACTGTCTGCTGGCATTCTTCAGCATTTTTAAGATCTCTCTAGTTTCTTAAAAGACTGCTCAATAGATTCATTGAAGCATGTGTAGTGCACACAAAGACAGTGGCACCACTATGCTCTCTTTCAGTGTGTTTCTATGGGCTTTGATTGTTTATTAGGGATGATAGTAGAGGAGGTCAAAGCTAGATATTCATCTTTTGGTTTAAAGTACTTTTTAGAAATAAAAGGCATTGCATAACAATAAATCTAAATAAGCAAATTACTAAAAACACCAGAGTAGCTGGTGCAAAAAGATAAGTCAACTGAACTATGAAATATTTGAAGAATGGTACATATCAGTAACATTACATAGGAGAGAAACTAATTTTGTTATGAACTTTCGTTTCATTTTATTCGACAATCTGATATTTAGAATAAAGCTTCTCTTGCCAAGTGCTTTTCGTATGCGGTGGCTGTGGCCACCAGGATGGTATGTGGCCGGAAGGACATAAAAATGATAAATAGGAGGTAAACTAGGCTACTCAAACAGTCCAAATAGATGTGCCCAAACAGAGATGGGAATAGCTGTAATGAGTTTGATTGCTGAAGTCATTCTTGATACAAAAAAAGTAGTCTTGATTAACGATTGAGGTTAGAAACTTTGGAGTTGTTGTTTTTTTTGAGAGAGAGAATGGTGCTTTTGTTGTTATTTTTGTCACTTGTGAAACACGGTAAACATGCATTTCCACAATGAAGAGTTGTTGCGCATGTTGTTGGGAAGAAACATTTCAAGGGCCCTTGAATTAAACGCCGTGAAAACAAGGGCGGTGCCATTTCATTACCTTGCCTCAGTTCAGAAGTGTCCACATCCTGTGCACCTGTACATTCCTGGTGTGTTTTAAAACCTCTTGAACTAATAACCTCGGCCTCAACTAGACCAGGAGGGATTTTGTAAAGATAAGGAAACCGCGGAGTTGGCGACAAACGTGTGCAGGAAAGGGGCATGTCAGACCCTTATGACACTTACTTGGCGTCTCGGGGTTTTGGATCGTTGTCATTGCTCCGTTCATGTCAATGATCAACTTGGCACCTCTGTCCTTTTCCCTAAAGAAAACAGACACAGGAAACGTGTTAAAAACATCAGTTAAAACATTGGTACTTTGGTACAAACCTCAAGAAAACTGGATAAAAGCTCAACAAACGTCCTCAACACTCGCCAGGTGCGACGAGTGAAACCAGGAAACGTGAAGAAGTAACACTTTACCTTTGGTTGAAGGGACGACAGCGGACTGCCACCTTCACCCTGCAGTCGACACAAAAAAACACACATATCTGTCAGTTCCTGGAGAAAAACTTGCCAGAAATACAACACAGCAACATTCTGGACGGACGCAGACTTACCCTTGGTCCGACATGGCTGCTGTAGGAGAGAAAGTGAGGTTTAAAGCTGTTGTATTTGCGCGCCCAACGTGTTGCTGCTGATCTGTGCGGCACCCTGAACAGTTCCTGCTGCTGGAGGCTGTGGTCGTAACTTAGATACAGCGGTACGTCACTTCCGGGTTTCAGAAGTGTGATTAGGCGAGCTGATTTGGAGTCGTAGGGGTGTCAGTGTTTTTTTTCTTCGATCGGGATTTAAAAAAAATTGATGAAACCAAGAAACTGATCTATTAGCCCGGGTTCGTCCTTCGAAATGTAGAAATATAACGATAGTTTTTATAAACTAATTGAACCAACATTGACTTTGAGGATGAGCTCACTTTTAGCATTTTCAGCATTTGATTCATGGTCTTTCAAGGCTTTCAACGTTAAATGAAATAAATCCAGTGCTGTTCATAACATTCTGAATGTGATCGAACAAAAAAATGAATCATTGGCATCTTTTTTGTGACTTTTACAAAGAACTTGAAATGAATGTTATGAAACACAACTGCTCGGCCGGCGCGGCCGTCACGTTCGTACCCACTCACCACCCTCGACATTTTCCCGAGCGGAAGGGTCATTGCTCATCAGCCCCCGTCCTTTCTCAGCCACGCAAACTTTCCCAAATGAAAGGAGTTCCGCCCCTGTTCGGCACTGGCGCTCCCACAACTGTAGAAACCGGCGAAATGAAAGCTGACAGCAGTAGATATAGCATCGGGGCGACACAAAAATGCACAGACTTGAGGCGAACTGTCGAGGACAAAACGCTGGCGGTTCTCCTGTGTCCTTGGTAAGGGCGCCATGAGGACACGTCCTTTCCCCACAAATAGATGAAAGAAGGCACGAAAATCGTAACTCTCTCCGCTGTCCGATAAATCAGGCTGACCTTCACCCTGAGACAGCCGAGAGAGAAAGGCAGCCGAGAGGGCCCCTGCCGAACTCGACATGGCTGCTTAGCCCCGCCTTGCCATCTCCTAGAAACCCTTTCAGTCCGTACCCTTGACTTCTTGGTGCGGTGAGCAACTCGTATTTTCGTCTGTCAGGTTGTGGTCCGAAATCTCCCCCGTGGAGAGGCAATCAAAAAGGGCCAAATACCAGGAGAGTCCAGTTTGACAACACATCGACGTCCCGGTCCACTACAGAAAGAGGGAGGGCAAGAGATCGTCGTGTCCGAACCGAAAGCTTTTTTATTAGAAACAGATGTTCCTTCAAGACGATTGTTTCTTCCTATCAAATGCTGTCATATGAGACTGTTCAAGCAGAGGTTCGCTCGGCTCCGGCTGTTTTTGACGTGTTTTTTTATGCGCTTTTGTCGGGCTTTCTGTTTTTGTACCGTTTTCTTTATGTGCACCGACAAAAACGTCTAAGAAACACGTCAAAAACAGTCGGAGCCGAACCTCTGCTTTGATAGTTGTAATATGATAGGCGCGGTGGTGCTGACTATGACCGTTCGCATTGCAATTTATCAATTAACATGTACTAAAATACAATTTGGAGTTTTGTATTTTACTGATAAAACAAATGAGCAACTTGAAACTTGAACGCAAAGGAAACATCTTTCTCTAGCCATAGCCATTGATGGATTCATTAACTGACTTCAATACTCTCAATGCCACAGGTCGTCAATGGGATTGAAAACTAAAGACTTTGTATGCATAATTGAATACGTAATAGAACATTCCGATTGACAAATTTATTTCTAAGTCTCTGGCTTCACATTTTAAGCCAAAGCTGCGAATCTTGATGTTCCTCCTTGTGCCCATCTCTGACATGTGCAGTGATCACTTGGACCGCAAGGAGCGCTCGTGTGTAAGTCTCGCAAGTTCAAAGAACGAATGTGCCTGTACGTAATCTGATACTTCTCCAATCGTGTTTCCAAACTAACTTGATTACGGCTGTTGCTATTTGGGAACTCGTAACAGTGTCTTGTCGGCCCGGTGACAAATAGCATCAGCTGTTTCTAAGGAGAGACAATTCGCCCAGTAATGGGCAAAGCACCAGCAAATCAGACCGGGAATCAGGCGTGCCTTTGTTCCCTCGTCAGTAGTGTGACTAGTTTACTAAACAGTCTGTGGCAAAGACACCACACAGTACAGGTGCGTTTTGGTACCGCGGCTTTGTACAAACGTGCCAAGCGTGTGTCGTGTATTAAGCACACCTTGGATTTTAATCCACCTATTTGTTCGCCACTTTTTCTGACACAATTTAAGCGTTATTCTTTGGATAAAAAGTTAACAATGACATCATTCGTGTCCCAATACATTCCTGTCTTTTGGACCTCAGTCAGTTCCCATGACCGAATGTTGTCTACTGCAACACATCAACAAGTCACCTAGATCTCTTGAACTGTTGTGTGGTTTAAAAACAGTTTTGTGTCAACTAAGTGAGATCATGTTACAAGATTATGTGAGCCCATGCACGATAGCCTACTCACTTGGTCATGAACTTAAGGCCAGCCACCAGGTCTTTGACCTCGTGTTAGTTTTAAAGATCTGATCCGTGCACAAGCAAATTTACCGAGTTGCAGGTTTTACCGAAATTTTGGAAGACGTGCAAGCTACAAAATAAGTTATAAACAATGAATGTCAAATCTGGACGGTTATTTAACTGTACCGTTCAGATCTATCTAAAGCTCCGTTGCTGAGACAATATGGCGCTTTGACCGTGCACCGAGTTATTTTATGGACTCGGAGCAATGTCACCATGCAAGAAGCAACTAACCAGTTTAAGACGAAAGTTCAAGAAAAGAATTCAAATTTGAGTGTTGCAAACAGAACAGAATTGTGTATCCTTAGAAACGAGTGGTGTTAGTCGTGAAATCACAAATTATAGGACGACGTAGGGTTGATTTTATAGCAAGCTTTAACAGAGCCAACCGCTGACAAGGGTCAAGGATGATAGCATTACATTTACCTGTAACACGACCTGTCAAATTCTGTAAGACATGTGCACGACGATCTCAAGAATGCCCTAAGCTTGGTTTGTGAGGACGGCAATCGCACGACGAATTTGACCAGGCCCTATTAAAGCCAACAGATCCGCCGGAGCCGGGCTTATTATTACGCAACATTCCAAACCGGCAGGTGCGTGAACACTGCTGCCTTTTCGAGAGTTGTTTTAGTAAATGTTTGCCGCTCAGCCACCAACAAAATCGCCGTAGACAAAACTAGCAGTGCGACCCTAAATATTGCGGATAATATTACCCCGTGACATGACAGAACACGATATGGTTCACCGGGGCATACCACAGACGGAGATACTTTATTAGACAATAATCTTTTGGCTTTAAGGCATAACTCCTAGACAACGCAGAATCTATAGTTTTTATGTTAGATTATTCTGTCCATCCTTTTCTACATCTCTTCTTTCGGTTACTAGGATACTATTTACACAATATTATCCACTGCTATCGCAACACCTGTTAGGGTGTTGTGGTCATTTTATCCTTGGCTGAACCTCAAAGCACTGCACACAGGACGAGTCAGATTCGTCTGAACTAAATGTCGATACGTATTCCTTTCCCTCTCCAAAACCAGAACTTCAGCCATTCATGTGGAAACCAAACTCAGCGCAGTCTATTTCAGCAACGAAATTTTACTGTTGAGGCCAAACTTGTGACCCGGAGCATAAATCTCTAAATGTATGATGTCATCACAGTCCTGTTTGCTAGAGCAAGAGCCGATTACTAAGCGGATATGTCTTCGGGCATGGTGTCATAGATATATTGCACACTACTGAATTCAATGGCGCTCTAAGGTTTTGATCCGCCAATTCTCACTGCAACTGCTGTCATTTTACGACATGACATTTGCTAATTGACAGCACAACAATCGACCACAGATACCGCGCCGTTGATTTGTATGGACTACTGTTATACGTCAGCGTGAAATAAACTACATGTACACCTTGTCTTGTACACCACTTGGCCGTATTTTCAAGCGTCAGGGGAAATCTCAGTATTGCAATAGACGCGTGATTTGTGGTGGGCAAGGTTCGGAGACGGTTCCGTACTGTAGGACGATCGCCATGTCACCTGCGATAGGTGTGACAGGTAGGAGAGAATCACAACACACACTTACCCGGTATCCTTGTCGTCGCCCATCTTCGAAATATTTCCTGGTAGATCCAAGAGATGTTACCGACCGAACGGCGTACACGGCAAACGCCACGAAGATCGATATCGTACGGAGATCCGAGAGTGTCTATCTCAGCTCCAACCTTGCTATGACATCTCGCTCCCGGCGCTG
The DNA here is from genome assembly GCA_019207045.1 of Branchiostoma floridae x Branchiostoma belcheri. Taxonomy (NCBI): domain Eukaryota; kingdom Metazoa; phylum Chordata; class Leptocardii; order Amphioxiformes; family Branchiostomatidae; genus Branchiostoma; species Branchiostoma floridae x Branchiostoma belcheri. The sequence goes on from CM033028.1 coordinate 8,412,089, forward strand.
ACGCACCTAAATGTTTAGCATTGTCCACTGGCTCCTTGAGTCAATTACGGGGCGGGGACAATAGCTCCCCTTTCAGTAAAGAGACCCTGGGGAAACGAGATCCTCAGGAGTTGTACAGCGTATCCAACGCAACGGGGCGTGTGACCCTAGGGACAAATGATGCACCGGTCAGATAACCCCGTCGTTACCGACCAACCCTGTCTTGTCGGGACAAACAGGTGTCAGGAAGTGTTCTCGTTGTAGCGGGAGCACCTATATATACTAGTACTGAGAGCAGCTCATGTGACCTACACTGCGTAGGGGTATTTTGTTAAACCCTGTTGACGTGGTATCGTATAAACCACTCCTGACAGGATCGCGTTAACCTGCAACCACATCCGATCTACGTGTGACTTTACAACTGCTGCAACAAGCAGCAATCATGTCAAAAAGGTATCAAATTTTGAGGATTTGTTCACGATGTACAAAAAAATGTACCTGTCGTTGAGTTGGATCGCGCTAAGAAGGTTTATTATTCAAATTTTATTGCCCAGCACGACAGCAATTAGCCTTAACAATGAGCAAGAATGTTTTATGATGGAATTTAGGGCGGCAGAAAAGTGCTTGATAATCAGGTTGATAAGCATCAGAATGAGACAAGTGGACGTGCGAAAATTAAGGGCGGAGCTGTAAATTAGAGCAGAACCACGCCCCATCTCTTATCGTGATCAGACAAAGATACCACCATGAGATTAATTTTCAGACAACTTTCTGTGTGAATTGGGAATTCTATCGTTAGCTCGTTAATGTCGTGCATCTAACGTTGATGAAAATCAAGTCATAAAGTAATTTTTTTTAAATTTCTTTCATTCTTTCAGTCTGTCCATAGCCTAACACATCAGAAAAGTTAGCCGGCCAAAAACCACATTATGGTAATATCATTACGACAACTTCGTCTGGTGTGTTATCTGTCTATTTGGCCAAATTCTGCCTTTTTCAATTGACGTTGAGAGCCTAGTAGATGCTAGTTCGTCACGTTCAACCATACACGAAACACAATGGGTTTGGATTTGTTGTCATATATCACGACATGACCGTCTTCTACAGGTGACAGTGATTGAGTAGCAGCGCCGACTGGCGGGAAATATAATGCATGCACTTTGTAATACAAGCAGGACCGTGCACGGGTGACCTCTAGCGATTTATCTCAAAAGTGCAGTGTTGCAGACCAAATATCCCATGCTGCCTTGCGCCCAACGTTCCACATCCGGGAAGTTCAAGATGAATATGGCGGACGCGTCTCCAGCCGGGCCGAGTAGGCACGAAAAAAGCCTCGGTCTTCTCACTACAAAGTTCGTCACCCTCCTCCAAGAGGCGAAAGATGGAGTTTTAGATCTTAAAGTGGTAAGTTGGGCCCAGTTTGAAGGCGATCACAGGCTCGATTTTGTTGCAATCGCCGTGTGTTTCACGAGCTTTTGTGTCATGATTTTTTAAACAGAGCGTCTGCACGCGTGCCTAACTGTGCTGGCTTCGCTTTGTTTTGTTTACAACAGTTTCTGATTATGCTTTCAACGATTCAAATCTGCAAAGACATTAACATCTATCTAATCATGAATACTTTATATGGTGTCATATATTTTAATGCTTCTGTGTCGGATCGATCGTTCGTTGGTATTTTTCTGCTATTGCTGCGACAACTTTTAATTCAAACAGTTCAGCGTAACCGATTGTAATTTTGAGTGCAACGAAAGCTCATCACAGGTCATAGCAAAGATTGGGATATTTCTTGATGGCTGCAAACTAGACTAGAGATTCGACTCCATGTCTCCACGAGGTTGAACCACCTCCCAATGCGGTGGATCGGCCGGTGTCCTCGGTGTGGTGCTCGCGGCCCTCCCGCTGGGCAAACAAACCACGCGGCGGCCATTGTGTCGGCCGGGAACCCGATATCTGCCTCCATCGGCGTGCTTTCAACACGGGCACAAAAGGTCCGAGCTAACCTTTAGCACTAATGGCATGTGGAAAAAAATACCTGAACTTCATAACATTTGTTTCATGGGTTGTTTTTGAGACTAGGTGATGGCGATCCAACCAGAAGGAAATATGGTACCGCCCCCAAGTGGAGGCGGGGGAGGGGGGGAGTCATCTTTGTTGGGGTGGGGGTCGCCAACTGCACAAAGATATCATGACATTCTCGTGGTGTCTTTATCTTTCGTAGATTTTTTTGTGACTTCTTATCATGAAAGAATAACACTGGGAATGTGTGTTTTGTAATTCTAGTGTACTAATCACTTCAACAGAAAACTTCAAACTCTGGAAACATCCTTTTCCCTCCTACTAGCACAAAATAAAGTCACTGCAAGTGCAAGAGTAAATGCTTCTACATAATGTTCAAGGCTAGGCCCTATCGTGGGTAAACAACTTATAGATTTTACATTCTGCAACCAAGAGCTTTCAATAAACATCAGAACAACTGTCACACCTTGGCCCCAGGCTGAGCAGGTGTTGGTAACACATTACATCACTAACAATTTCTTAAATTGCTGGAAGAAATCAGAACACCTGCAGTTGTCCACAAGTTTTATACAATGCAGAATTGTGCATAGATTGATGGCTATAGATGCTTCATGGAGAGAATCAAGTGACAAAATGTTGTATTTGTGGCATGCAATTAATGAATTATGTTTTTGTGGCCCCACCACAACAGAGCAACTGAATCGTGGTAGATTAGGCTAGTATCAGTCAATCCATTCCCAATATCCACAGTACCAATACTAGTCTAGAGGTTTGTATGCCCATTGTAAGGTGTAGCTGACTGGCCTGTGTTTGAGAAGAAACATGAGAGACTCTTTTTGAGATGTGTCATGTTCATATACAGAGATTTAGGTACATGTAACAATACACATGTATTTGGAATTTGGCAAGTGCACAGGAAGTACAGTCCTCAAATTTGAGATTGTAAATGTCCACTTTCCTCAGTTACTTGAACATTCAGACATGTGACACCAGAAATTGGTCAAAACTCAAAAGTGTCCGGAAGTCTGATAACATGATATATCACCTGCCATTTGTTCAGTGACGTACTAAAATGCCTAGCCATCTTAAAAGTGGATTTTCTTTAGTACAATAGTTACCCATTATCTCTAGTGGTTTGTTTTCATGTCTGATGTTCAGACTTGACTTTGACAATCCAACTAGTTGAAGCTGCATTATAGTTGCAAGTATTTAAGATTGCATTCTTTGTAGTTAAATCAAATTCTGTTAGTTCTCAAATATGGTGAATAGTCGCTGTGTGAGTATGCAGGTAGGTATGTTCACTACAAACTAACCCCTGTGTACACCATCACAAAGCCTGTCACACCATTATGTTATTAACATACAAAGCTATGTTATGATATAAACTACACACAACACATAACTAGTGTACAGTTCTCACCATTCGCTGTGATGGGCAGTCCAGTAGGGAAGTAGGCAATAGGGAGGGAAAAGCCATATTTTAGTTATTTTCAAGTCAGAATGTGTATCTAAATGTAACATCAGGACTAAGGTACAGGTACAGAAGTTCAGATACAAATCTGTACTAAAAGTACCTGAGCAAGTTGACATTAATGACAAAGTGTACTAGTAACCTAAGGTCTTCATGATGACAGAAATATGAAGGAACAGAATCTTAAGTTAGGACTGCAGGTATCTCTTATGGAGGGAACCCATGCTTTTGATAATTTCAACGACCTGACATCACGCTGTACATGCTTCATTCTGCCCCGTGAACTCCTTTGCAGATGTGTGTGTGATCAACTATAGAATGTCCAGGCACACTGTGCTGTACTTCACAGGAGTGTGTGAATTACCTCATTTCCAGCCTACTGACCCAATTAGAAAATACATAGGTTCACATGTACGTAGTATATTGAGAGTGAAGGGATTGTTATTATCATTATTTCAAATTATTGGAAAACCATATGCCAGCCACATTATGATTAACTACAAAACTGTAAAAATATCATATATTGTAAATGTATTTAAGTTCGCTGGGATTTAATTTCGCGGTAGCGGGAAAAGGGACTTTTCGCGGTGGATTTAAGTTCGCGGTAACACCATAGACTGCAATCTAATATCATAATAGAAAAATGTTCGCGGTGGTTTTAAATTCGCGGTGAAGTGGTCACCGCGAAAACCGCGAACATTAATCCACCGCGAACATTTCTGCATTTACAGTATCTAAAACAAAGAAAAAACAATGTTCAAATATTTCCAATTTATGAAATCTATTTGACAAAAAATTGCATGTACAACATGTATTAATCCAGTCCATGTGTAATGCCCTCATTATGGCACGAAAACGTAAACTGTTCGAAATGAAACCTCCTGGCCTAAAAAACACATTTCTATTCTACTAGAATCACAAAATCCACAATGTTAGCCTTCTAGTATATGTTTTCAAATAAAGACTTTAAATACAACATACACCGAAGAACGTTATATAGAACGACCTTGAAACGTCCATGCATTTTCTTGGAATGGACTTATTTATCATATGAATAGAACTTTTGAAAAAAAGAGGAGGCAAAAATACAATCAAACTGACAATATCCTAGTAATTGGACCATTGTAATGCAAATATGAGCATCAAAATGACAAAAGAGTCAATTTGCATTGTTCTAACTAAAGAAACATCTTTTGTGTGGAGATTTCAGTTCTCGCTAGCTTTTCATTTGATCCTATGCCATCTATCTAGAAAATGATAAAATACATGGAAGTACATGACACTAGGCAGTAGCTATAATAAATATAGCCAATAATACTTCACAACAACTGGCCCCTCCCTCGTAGCGACTAAGCAAGCTCTTATAAATTCTTATCATTTGTGTTCCCAGTAACAGATCATTCATTGGTTCCAAAACCCTTTAAAACTTCAAATGACACTCTAAGAATTTTTGTACAAGTGAAGCACACACATACCGTGCACTGGTGGGTTTTTCCCTGTATCCCTGCAGCAGTTGTTGTTGATGGTAAGACTCCCTCCGCCGCCGTGCGATCTCTTGGACCATGGATCCTCGCCGGTTCGGCTGATGGGGCAACTCCAGTTGATCTCCCATGATTTACAGCAGCGCAAAAATGGACAAGAACCTCGCTATTACACCAAGGATACTCTCTGCTTCAGTGTGTGACCGAATGTCGTGACCTCAGAAGAGCTCCACATCTACCGTTTATATCCAATGATTTGTCCTTAATGTGAACTCCAGGGTTCTGGTCAGGCTGAGGGTATGAATGGGAAATTCTCCTCCTCTTGTTAATGAATAAACCATAGTTGGTCCTCTTGTCACCTAGCAACCATCTTTTATGACAGATAAACAAGTTTTTTTTAGAAGATGCCGGTGTCACTCTTCTACTGTAAGACGTAAAACCGGTATCATGCTTACGCACGGTGTTGATGTCGCACAATGTCCGATTGTCGCTCCGCGCATCCTTTCTGCGCTGCCGCACGGAATTGTTGAAACCAAGCACGGGGATGAGTTTTCCTTTGTTGTTGTTGAAGGGCAGACAAAAGCGGCTTCTTTGTCCGCTCTGTTGACAACTGATAAGATTTATGTTTATAGTGTGCTTGAAGTTGATTCCTTAATGCATCCCTGATTGAGGAATAGGTCAAAAGATCCATAAAACTTGTTTGAGAATCAACAAAGACAGGACTCAATTTGTTAACTTTAATCGGCTTTCTTCCTAGTACCGAGTGGGAAATCCCGAAATGGATGTTTTAGACATCGTCAGCTGTTGCTATGACAACTCAAGTGTGGGTGGAGAGAAAGTTTTTGTGCTGCTGCGATTCTTATTCATAGCCAGCTGTTCTTGGCTGTTGTGTCGTCTCCAGTCTTTTGTAAAAGATGTTGTGTTCAGAAAGGTTTTTTTCTTCTCACAAGCAGATGATTTCTTCTGAACTGAACATGTGTGTTGGACATGATATGAGGAGACAGAAGCCACTGTGGAGATCTTTCCCTGTTTTTTATCTTGTTTGTTTGTTTCCCATAACTCCCTGGTAAGTTGCCTTTAGATGTAACACTGAAGCGCTAGGGGTGTGTAGAAGCAATCCCCTGGCTCCTGGGATTCAAACCCAGGCCCACCAGCTTTTATCTCCAAGCAGATCCTACGGTAGCATAAGATAGTATCAAAAGCTGGCAGAGGAGTGAAGCCAGCTTCGAATTCTACAAGGCAAATGGACACCTTTTGACTGACTACACCCCTTGGCCAGTTTGGTACTATATTATGCCATCTGTAGGATCTGCTTGGAGATTATACCAGCTTACTAACCCAGCGTCATTCACCACTAAGCCAAAAGGTCCAGACCCATTGGACTGGTCAGAGGAGTTATTTCCTCACCCTGGCTTTTTTCGGGTGGTTGACTGCTGGTAAGGGACAATTTTTTCTCTGATGTCGGAGGGAAGAAAACACAGAATTTGTTGAACATGTTTTCTTAAGTTGCAATAGACAAAGAAAAGTGATTTAAACAATAAAACAGACCCACCAAACCTAGGTTCCCTTTATATTGACACCCTATAATGATGACAGCCAAAATCTTGGCAAAAGAATTCCTACCTACCAACCTTTATTTTTTTTCTTTGAAAATGGGCGGCCACAATCGGAAAACAACTTCCTCAGCAGTACAGTTTACAGAAAGTGGCATGTGTCCTGTCACCACATTTTCTCCCTGTTATTTGTGCCCCAATCCAGGCTAATGTATGTAGTTAGTACATGTATACCTTTATTACAGCCATTTTTGGTACACACAGTCTCAATAAGTGTTTGCCAACTACATGTAGCTTGACTGATAGTGGTTGTAAGAGCGGCTTGTTTCTCAGTACACCAACTGTCCCCACCTGCATTTTCTTGTTTGCATAATCTGAATCCATTGGGTAGACTTGGATAAAAAATGCTAATTTTTAGTAAACCCTCCACCAAAGAGATTTCGATGTACAGAGTTGACGGTAGCAACACATTATCTTATGTCGTTCAAGGATGCAGATTTATTGACATATTGCACTATGTATAGACATGTTTGGATAGGTTATGTTAGGGACCAATCAGCCCAAGGCCATGTACACAATTAGCTTTTCAGTCAGGAATAGAGTAGAATTTAATCGCATCAAGGTCTAAGTAGTGTGTGTAGTCCAGTGGTTAGTGACCCAGCCTCGGAATCAAGCAGTCAAATCTATGGATCAAGACTTTGAATTCTGGCTGTGTCGCTCACAGACTTGTAGTAGTGCACGCTACTGGAAAGGGTTGCAGTCCTTAGTGCTGGAAATTTAGCCATGGTCCACAGTTCAATGTAGCTAGGTAGCCTGGATTCCAGACTTCCAGCCTGATCTCAATAACTCAGGACAGTAGACCAATGTCATCCAGGCTAGGGCCTAGGGGATTGTTACAAAGCACATAGATATGCAAGTTCTGTATTAGTTCTACATTAGAAGAATACACTAGAATTAAATTTCCTGACATTCTCTGTTTTCAGGCTGCAGACACTCTGGCTGTCAGACAGAAGAGAAGAATCTATGACATCACCAATGTTCTGGAGGGCATTGGTCTCATCGAGAAGAAATCTAAAAACAGTATTCAATGGAAGTAAGTCTGCAGCAGTTACTTCATATCATTTTCTGCAAGAGGTCTTAATTACTGCTTGGCGATAGGTGAAACCTTGTTTTACGCTTTCTTGCATCAATGGCCACTGCCATCATGGGATTCTGACACCTTATAGCAAGGAGGTTGAACCTCCTTGCTCATGTCTGTCTTAGATATAGGCCAGACTTCCAGGCTGCAGTACCATCATGGATCAATAGCTGGCACTTCAGTACCATAGAGATGCAGTTTGTTCTGCAGATGAATGTGTATCATGAACATTTATTTATGAAAACTTGACCACTCTGGCAACTAGCGACTGAGTGCCATGACTTCTTGCGCATGACAAAGCATGCCATGTAAGGGCACCTCCTGTTACATAAATACATACATATGAATATATGACATCCAGGAATACTTGAATAATTATTAGCTGTTTTATAAGATGTAATGTCGATGCTCCAGGCTGCTATTATTGCAACATGTTAATGCCAATCAATCATTGATAAACCCTATCTACTACTACCCCAGGGGCGCAGGTCCAGGCTGTAACACGACAGAGATCTCCAACCGTCTGGGAGAGCTGAAGGATGAGCTGGAGGCCCTGGAGAGGAAGGAGGCTGAGCTGGACCAGCAGCGGCTCTGGGTGCAGCAGAGCATCAAGAACGTCACGGAAGACGTGGAAAACCACCGGCTGGCCTACGTCACGCACGAGGACCTCTGCAGGTGTTTCAGAGGTGAGGACGAAAATGATATCTCCAACTACTATTTGTTTGTTTATTTTGCATAACACACCAATTCTCTGCAGTAGGTACAAGCTTTTTACGACTGTACAATAGGGTTTGATTCACATACACTAGCATGGATTCTTCTTTTTGACATAAATATGGTGGAATCTTTCCCATGTTCAAGATGTGGCTCCCTTCAAATGGAGCCTCCAGTCTTACGTCCCATATGAGAGGCGGAAGGCTAGGAACTCATTTTTACCTGAGTCTAGTTGGGAAATGGGTGTAAAGTGCCTTTCTTGAAGAGCACAACATTTTTGGCTTTCTAAGAATTTTAAGTCAACAACCCTTATGACAAGACCACCTTGACACCTCAAAGTTGTAACAGTGCTGTGATTTTCTTTTTTCTTTCCTTCCCAATCAGGAGACACACTTCTAGCGGTCCAGGCCCCGTCAGGGACACAGTTAGAGGTGCCCATCCCAGAGGCAGCGTCACAACCACAGGGCAAGAAGTACCAGATTCACCTCAAGAGTCACTCCGGCCCCATCTACGTCCTGCTGGTCAACAAGGACACGTCCAGCTCCAGCCCAGTGGTGGTGCCGGTCCCCCCGCCGGACATGCCGGGTGTACAGCAACCGGGCACCCCGGCTAAAGTACCACAGCAGACGGTACCACTGGTACAGCAAGGTGAGGGCATCAGTTTCTTTTTGGGTATTGTGGATATTGGGTACTCTCTCTTCGCAGCTAGGGGCTGAATTGTGAGGAGTAAACAATTTTATGCTTACTGGAGGACCTGCTCTCCAGTGTAGGTGGCACATGGTCAGGGCATGGGGCCACAGTGCCCTTGTTCCCTCTTTAAACAAGATACAAACATGATTGAAATGGTGATGATTGTCTCTTACGGTATAGTCTTACTGGATGTGAACATAAGACAAACCAAGCCTGGGAAAGAATGGACTGGATGTTCTGTCCAGTGGTTTAGCAGCACTTTTTTTGTTGTTGAATTTTTCTTTTTTCTCCCACACGTATTAGTCTTGGGGTCTCCAGAGGATGTCATCCATGAAATTAAGTAGGTATGGCCTAAATAACAATCCAAACCAACCTAAATAACCATAAACTAAAGATGTCCTTCACACGTGTGTTGCAGGTGTCTCTGCGCCAGGCAAGTCTGGGCTCCCACAAACAGCAGTATCAGCCTCTCCCATGGACACCATGAGTTTACCTGCTCCCACCCAACCCTCACCTGTCAAACCTGGTCTGGCACCAACACTGGGTGAGTCTTCTGGTCTATACAAGATGGGTCTATAGAACTGGGTATCAAAAGTATACTGCACCCCCATCACAGTTCTTTGAACTCGAAATCACTGCGGTGATGACACAGTGAAGACAATGTTCTCCATTTTTGGTAGGATTTGGAGAATGCAATTTGGTTTTAGTAGGCCAAGAATGTGTGCCAGAGCACCGGCCATTTGAGAACATTTGTTAAAGCAGGGAACTTTAAAGACAAATTTCTTGTTGACTACATGCAGTAACGCACCACCCAAAATGTCAGATGTTTAGCGGTACATCGCATAGTTAACAAGAAAATAGTGTCTGAAATATGCATACCCTATAGGGCAGTACTGAACAGTATCACATTGCTAGTCCTCTGGCACAAATTCTTGACCAGTTCTTGACCAAGTGGCACTCTTGCACCACATTGTTATTTCTGGCTGAAAGTGGTTTGTTTGAATCATTGCAATTGATAAACACGTCAAGTCATGTAACAGGTACTAGTGACATGTGTACAGTAATTTACCTACAATCATTCACAGCATTGGCTAAAAGGAGAGAAGTTCTCTTCTGTACCACAGCTTTGTTCTTATACATATCGTTTCATCCTCAGGTGGAGAAATTCATGCTTTTGGGGACATCGGCGGACTCTTCGACCCCTCAAAAGGTACATATTGCTTGAGTATAATTGGTGCATGTGCCGTTCTCTGTTCTACAGAACCATTTGAAAGTTAAGCACACTGAAGCCAAGAATGTTCAATTTGCTTCATCAGTATGGATGTTTCCCATGTTGTATTGTCAAGAAATGATTGATAATTACAGGTTCCAACTAGCAAAACAAACTTATAATTCCTTCCTTTCTTGATCCCTGACAACATGGGATTCTGACATCTTCTGAATGCAATCTTTCTTCCTATAGGCTATGTACTATAGTCCAGACAGTTCGAAGACTGCAGTTCCAACATGGATTACTAGTCTGCGTTTCAGTACCACCATGTTGCAGAATTCCAAAACATAAAACATTTCCTGATAAAGAAAATAGTACTCATTAGCAACATGTTATATTCACTCATACACATTATGTCACCTACAGTTTTTCCCGGTATAAATAAAACTAAAACATAAGCATGTCCACATTTGCTAGCAAATGCATATTTCTATGTTAACCTTTACCAACTTTTCCTTTTTTTTTATAGATCCATCCATGGATGGAGAGTTTATAGATGAACTGATGGCATCAGAAGGTAAGTTTTGTCTTTAATTTAGGAATGCCAAAACTCCTATTTTGATGTTATGAGCTTGCTATAGCTTGAAGTAAATCTTAACACAAGTGTTCAGAACATTAAAAAGATTCTATTCTAATTCATGTTGACTTAAGGGAAAATACTACCAATAGATGTTTAGACGGTTGCATGATTGCTCCTTTGTGTTACCGGTTTTGTTTCATATAAAGAGTGTGAAAGAACTCAGTTTAGTCGCTGTACATTTGCAGACAGACAGATATGGTATTGCAAGTCCTTGTCATGAGATTATCTCAGCATCCACACGTACAGCAGGCTGTGAGAAGGAAATGGAGTAATGGGATACTTGTAGAATTGGAAGTCTACTTTGGCTTGGGTTCCAGTGTTGTTGTGGTAGTCATGACTCATGGCTACACACATACAGTTATATCAGGTTGTTAGGGTACAAAGACCCACGTAGAGCATATTTTGATTGTAAAATGTTGTGACTGTTGAAACTGTGTTTTGTTTTTGTAGCTTTCGCACCTCTCCTGAGGTTGTCTCCGCCCCCTGGTGACCATGACTACCATTTCAACTTGGACGACTCGGAAGGCGTCTGCGACCTCTTCGATGTCCCCATGTTGGACCTCTAGAGACAACGGCAGCTGTTCTGACAAATAAACAAACAAACAAGCAAAGATCACATCTGGAAAAGGACCTGTTTGTTGCTGAATAAGCTACTGTACAGTTTTGTTGGACAGGATATGGTTTTTATGTAGGTAGAAGTACTACACATATTATCTGTATATATAGAAGTAGCCAAGATGACTTGACAAACAAACAATAAAAGAACCCTCATTCTCCACCTGCTGGCTTAGTATCAGGTGCAGTACCATTACTGGGCAATAGATGTCTCTTCTGTACAGTACAAAGAATTGGGCTTCACCACTCATTTAAGTACTCTCATTCAAGCACAAATCGAAATGTCACCAAAAAGCATATTTCTGCTATTCTTTACAGTGTTTTCTTTCTTGTGTATCTGTCTAGATTTTGTGTTTTAATGATTGATTTTAACAAGAGCATCCGTTGGCAAGGGATGTAAAAAAAAGACGTATCAAGTTTTATATTAGCTGTAGGAATTATTTTGTATATGTAGAGTTGGAACATGTTACTTGTAACTGATGTTATGGTGCTGAGTCTATTGTGTATACACAAAGACCTTTCTGTAACCAAAGTCTTTGTGTGGCTGCTGACCTACCAGCCAAAATCATCTGATAATGTAGACATCACCATGACTAATGGCAGTGTTAATTTACCGGTAGCACTTAGTTGGTATGGCATCTGTCAACTTCAGGTCCACTACACTACAGAGGTATACTGTCTCTAAACGCTGGAAGATGTGCACACAAATTGATGATGTTTCCTAAACCTGGGAAGATGTGCACAGGAATTGATGATGTTTCCTATACCTGGGAAGATGTGCACAGGAATGGATTATGTATTCCTAAACCTGATGATATATTTGGCAGAAATATCCTTACCATGCATTGTCCAAGGTCAAATGTCTGTAAGCCTGCAAACATGCTTATCATACAATATCAGGGCAACCTAAACAATGACAAATCTCCCAGTTCAGTCATACAAAGTGCAGTGGGTCTTAAAGCAAGAGGTGAACAAAGGGTCAGGAGTTATTTATTTTAAATAGTCTCCTTTTCACAATGATGTTAGGTGAAGTCTCCAAACAGAGGATAGGCTTCAGCTTGTTAGGCTTATCTTTTTTGGTTGTTTTTAAAATTGGCTTCCTGTTTTGCAGGTTTATTTTTTGTCTTTCAGTCAAAGAAGAAAACCTAACAAAATAAAACGGCAGTCAGAAAATTCATCAACAAAAAGCTAAAGCCTATTCTGTGCTAGGAGTCAGGGTAAATTAGGTGTGTCTAGTGGTGAGTGTAGCTTATACTTCAACCAGTGTACCAAAGTTTGTCATTTTCATTACTACAAGACATACAGTGTTATTCCTGAGCTATCTGTAAGTCAGAAATACATACTATTTGTCTATACAACCATTGTATTACCTTTACATATAGATACTTTGCTTACGTCTAAGATCTTTAAAAAAAAGCTTACTTCTAAGATCTTTAAAAAAAGCTATCCTTTTGTACTTTGATCAAGGAATCTGGTGTGTAATATAATGTAGATATGGAAATCATTTTTTTAAAGAGAAATGGTTAGATTGTAGGTGTATTTTATGAATGGTTCATATTAACATAGTAGTTATATTGTTTGAATCATTGTTTTTTAATCAAAAATTGTATAAATTTGTTATGGTTAGGGGAAATTCACCTTCAGCAACAGTCTTGGCATTCTGATAGTATTCTGCAAGCAGTGGTTGGGTCGGGGGATAATAATGCTTCACTCTGGAGCGGTAAGAATTCCTAGCGACTGAGATTCCCCAAAGCAACCTCTACTTGGAGAATATTCTAATTAATGTTTTGCAAATTCCTGATAATTTTTGACATAGTCTGAATTAAGCACGACATTGCTCAAGGTGAATAGTCCCAACCTACTTGGTTTGATGTTCATGTTTTCAATAAAATGTTGAAAATTCGGCTGTTTTTTTTCTGTTGGATTGTGTATACAGAGATGTTGTGGTGTAGATCATTTTCTGGCCACAAGAACTGGTTGAGCTTTCACTGAAGAGAATGTACACATCATATTACAAAGGCTGTCTCCATAGTTGAATGTAAGTGAAGTTACCTGAAGTTAGTCTCTATTCCCCGAGATTCGCAACTTTTTCTTTTGAACAAACCTTAGTAGTGTAGCGCCTGGGCTCAATGTGCTCTACCCATCAACGATAGACGTGAGGGCACTGCGAAATGTAACGTTATCTTTCCTGTCACTGTCAGTAAATCTTGCAAACCTTGTGTGGTGAACCTTATGAAGTCTCCACCCCCCCCCCCCCCCCAATCGTAAATCTAACTGACCCCAAGTTGAACCCTACCCTGATGATACTTGACAAGTGTAAACCTAACAGGCTGGTAATCGAACTAAAACATGTAACATTGTAGTATAGAGTCTCACAAGGATCTGACAGTGCTCAGTTTGGACCACCCGGAATTTGGTATGAGACTGGGAACAGATCACCTATTTGTACTAGCATGTTTAGTCTAGGTGAAGTGGGTTATACGGGAGAAGGCAAATATAACACGCGTTTTATCTGCGAGTGTCCCCAATTTGATGTCCAAAAATTAGATTATTCACGATGGTATCCGAAATCTCACCAAACTTGTCTAGGTCAGAAAATATACATCCAACCTACACTCGTTAAAATCGTGGGGCTTTTTAAATTTCCACTGCTTTTCAAGACGTCAAACCCCGAGTCAGTAACGTAGATATAGAACCTTACAATAGACAAGCAACGTAGTTTGATCATTATTGTCTGTTTCACATGTGTGCTTTATCTTTCACCTTCCGCTTGTAGACTATCATTAATTGTTGTCACTAGCAAACAGCATTTGGTTATGGATTTGTTGTAAACTTTATTAATACTCTCCTGCATACTCCAAACGGGGACTTTGAAGAGGTCACTGTCAAAGTCCGACTCAAATATCAGAAATGCCTTCTCGCACCAGTTTGACAGATGACAGCCGCCTGATGATTTATCAGTTTGACCAGAAAAAAACAAAACCTTTCAACCCAAGTTCGTGTCGTCGGCTGTAAATTCATCATCATCAGTTTTAGAGACCCAAGCCGCACGTCTCAGCGGTACCTCTATACCGACTCTATTTCCAGATGACATTGGGGGATACTCTCCAAGCAGAGGTCGACGGGAATATCATGACATTTTTATCATAATTCCGTCTTTTTCTGTCGACCCCACAGAAAAACTCGACATATAAGAAAAAGGTCACGATTTACCCCATCAACATTTTCTTTGGGGGTATGGACAAATATAATTTGTTTTTTTAAGTACTCTCTCGAAATTATTCGGAATGTTGTAAAAAAAAGAAGCCATCCTGGAAATATTAGAAAGTGTCAAATATTTCACTTATCAATTCAACTATGACGTTTTCAAAACATGTTGTCTCATCGCTGTCATGATTATGAGGATACCATCCGCATGTGCATCAATTTTCGTCCGTTTCAATCATACTTCTAATCGTACAAAGAAGCTGCAAATAAAATTTATATGCCGTTAAATGCACACACAAAAAAAGTCCAAAAACAAACACTAACGAGTGAATGAAAGAAGAAGAAGAGTTGGAATTTTTTGTTTAAATTTTTTGGTTATGTTATGTGTATTCGGCAATTTGTTCAACCTTCCTGAATACTTGGATGTCAAAATGAACTGAACTTTTCTCACACGACTTCTCTTTTTTTTTCTTCACTCGCTCGTTTCAGTTTTAGTTGTGCAGGGGATGCCATCCATATATTCAAACCAACCCACAAGAACATTTGGTGTGAGACTTCGGCGAATCATGCTGAATCAGTGCCGCCTCCGGCAATGAATACCGTACTGGTAGTAAATTTGTCCTATAAATTACTTACACACCACAGATGCAGCATGGCTGACCCAGCACTGAACTTGAGGTTGGTGGCGTGGTAGTAGACTTTTTTAAAACCTAAAACGTCTTGTTGCTGTCGTGTTTTGTATGATTGCTCATTTCCCAATTACAACTACTCGAAGGTCATCTTTTAGCTGTTTTTCCAGAGCGTTCGTTCATGTATGTGTGTGTGTGTGTGTGTGTGTGTGTGTGTGCGTGCGTGTGTGTGTGTGTGTGCGTATGATGACTCGATAACTGGTTTGCCTTAATATTTGTTATGTGGGTATGTGAATAAGTCTAAATGAAACCTCAACAGAAAAAAGCTTTTGTGGGTGGCAAGAAGTGACATCGTTAAGCTACTCATCAGCTTGCTCTGGAACTGCAGGGGCGTTTTTGTCACGTTGAAATTTTGAAAGAGGATAGCACATTTTTGTGAGTGGCCCCACACGCGTGACACTTGATCTGTCGTCCAACTCCTCATAGAGAATGAGAAATTTTTGGTGTTGCTGCAATCATCCCACCTTCATTACATTCTGTCACCTTAGATTATTAACGCTCACCCAGAATATTGTAATTGATGTGCCAATGTCAGAGGTGGAAAGTGACTTTAATCACTTGATCTTTCTTTCTCATTGTGATGTTGTTACAATCATCCCTGCTTCGTTACATTCTGTCACCTTAAATCAACACTCAGAAGCAAGCTGGGGTGTAACGTGTCTGACAGTCCTATGTCAGAGGTGGAAGTTCCGAACGTTGACATTTCAGTAGTTTGACTGATAACAAATCGAAGCGAAGGTCTCTGACACCGTCGTTCCACACAGGTGGGAATGTATTTACAGAAGAAAACTTTTTCAGGAAGAAGTCTTCTGTGTCCAACTTGGTATACGAGGGGGGTTCAATAAGTTCTTTGCCTCACCAAGAAATAACAAGCACAACTCAGATTTTCAGGCACAACTTCATAGTATGAAGTCTTTTATCAATATCCTCCAAATTTCAAATCATTGGAGTCATTACTTTCCAGGCATTCGTTTTTCCTAAATTAGAAGGTAAGTGGCGAGAAAAAAGTTGTGTGAATTGTGATCAGACATGTGTGGGTCTAGTTTCCCATGCCATAAATTAACAAAAGACGTTGTCAAAATGTTTGATAATGATTCTCTTCCTATTTCAAGCAAAAAGAATTGGGTTTCTAACTTCCAGCAGCGCAAATTGACCCACACACTCAGGTCAGGTCAATTGTCCACGTTTTTTTCCCTCTCCCTCACCTAACATTACTGGGTGTCGCCTGCAAAGTAATGATCACACTAATTTGAATTTTGGTACATATTTATATAAGACTTTATACTTGACATCTATGCTTCGAAATCTGAGCTGTGCTTATTTTTTCTCGGTAAAGTCGGGGACTTATTGATAACCCCACGTACATGTATAACGTCTTATATAAATGTGTACCAAAATTCAAATTATTGTGATCATCATGTTGCAGGCGACACCCAGTAACGTTAGGTAAGGGATAACGAAAAAAAACGGTGGACAATTGATCTGCAACCTGAGGTGTGAGGTCAAATTGTCTGATCACACTTCACCCTTCTTTTTCTCCCCACTTACCTTCTAATTTAGAAAAAACGAATGCCTGGAAAGTAATGACTCCAATGATTTGTAATTTGGAGGATATTGATAAAAGACTTCATACTATGAAGTTGTGCCTGAAAATCTGAGTTGTGCTTGTTATTTCTTGGTGAGGCAAAGAACTTATTGAACCCCCCTCGTATCTAGTCTGTCGTGGGTTGGAGGGGCTCTCTTAGAAGCACCTAGGTCGCCTTGGACAACTTTCTCACTCAAAAGTACACGAACTTCTATAATACGGAGTTGAAGCTAATTAGTAATCCATGAACCTCGTAAAGCTACTACCGGGTGCCAAACCTGACCCGGGCGGCGGAGAGCTTCCAGAGCTTTGAAGAGCAGACCGTTCTTCATTGAGGTGCATTGAGGTCATGAGGGAAGAGGTAATTAAGGGTCAGACAAATCATAGCAAAGATACAGACTTCATACAAATTACATAAAGATAACGTTACAAAGATATACTGATTACATTTTCGTACAGTGACAGTGAGTTTTTTGGCCGTTTTAGAGCAGTGACGACCGACAAAATTTTTGCAACTTTTGTCTCAAGGTCAGCACGGCGCATTGTTCTTGCAGGTCGTTCATCATAGAAACAGGTTCAACAAGAGTTCGTAGACCTCAGGCCTGCATGAAATGTATTGGGTTTCTGTAGACCTATTGTGTATTTTTGCCTTTTTGTCTGTGGTATGTGGTTGGAAAAATGAGCTTTTTACTGTGTTGGTTGTGCACCATGCAAAAGTCTGACTCTGAAATTCCATTTTCTGAATTTGTAAGTTTGGACAGGGATGAACATTACTTATTTTGGATTTCTTAAGTATGTAACCAACCACAGTACTTTGAAGTTGTTGAGACGCTACCTTTTTTTGTCTCAGATGGCCCATGCACATGTAGTTACTCTGTCACGTGATATACTAATATCTTCCTATTTCAATGTACTGACCTAATGCAGCTGCTAAGTCTCCTTGGTTTGTGTTCTTCCAATGATATTCATTAAAGATTTATTTCTGGGGTGTTATTCACTTGACATCGGAATGTTACTCGCATACGCCAAAAATAGTTACTCAAGCAACTGGATATGGTTTTGAAACGGTCAGACGTTTCGGAAAGAATCCACTTTCCTTCGTCAGTGACACTGAAGTGATCTGCAAGAAACAGGTCTTTTATACTCTAACTATGAATGAAGACAATTTCAGATGTCCAATAGGAAAGGTTGTAAGACAATTCAGACTGAAGACAATTTGGATTCCAAAGATAACAAAGCTAAGCCAAAGTCAAGCTGAAGACAATTTGGATTTCAAAGGATATCAAGGCTAAGACACAGTTAATGCAAATGAGTCAATTAGCTCCTGTTGTTTTTTTAGTTACAGGAGCTAGAAGTTTTGTTGGGGGGGGGGTAGTGCTATGTCCCAAGTGCCGGAAAGTTCCATACGTAGCCCCCCTTTTCTGTTGAGGGTGGGATTGTATATTCTCTCATATATGGCCTCTCTAACTCCCCGTTCAAACCAGCGGGCTTCACGGTCTAGGATGTCGGTAGATTGGAGGTTGAAGGAATGTCCTTGGTTGTGTTTAGGTGGTTGAAAATAGCAGAAGAGTTGCCGTTGGCCTTCGGTTTGCAATGTTCTTGGTATCTTGCTTTTAGTGGACGACTAGTCTCACCAATGTATGTGTTGTTACAGTTGGGTTCCTCGCATTTGAGTCTGTAGATTACATTGGCCTTAGTACCTTTCTGTGGTTTGTCTTTTGGATGTACCAGTTTGTGTCGGAGGGTTGAGTGAGGTTTGAAGTTAGTGGCGATGTTGAAGTTTTGGAAGATCCGTCTGAGTTTTTCCGAAACTCCTTGGACATAGGGGATGGTAATGTTGGCTTTCTTTCTGTCGGTCAATGGTTTGCACTTGGCTGTTTTCTTTGAGTGGTCCGAGGGTTTGAGGGCTTTGTTGAAGGTCCAGTTTTGGTAGCCACATTTGTTCAATGCACTTCGGAGGTGTTTGTGTTCCTCTGTTTTGGCTTTGCCAGAGGAAACAATGCTGTCTGCCCGGTGATACAAGGTTTTAATCACTGCCAGTTTGTGTTCCAAAGGGTGGTGAGAGTCAAAGGCCAGATATTGGTCAGTGTGCGTCGGTTTCCTGTACACTTCGAACTGAAGGCTGCCGTCCTTCTCTATGATAGTTTTGGTATCTAGGAAGGGGAGCATGTTGTCATGACTTGACTCCTGTGTGAACTTGATGTTCTTATCTACTTGGTTGATGTGGTCAAAGAACTCATCAGCTACTCTCTGTTTTAGCTTGCAATAAGTGTCATCTACATAGCGGAACCAGTTGAGTGGGGGAGTGTCCTTGAAAGTACTGATAGCCTTCACTTCAAACTTTTCCATGTAGAGGTTTACAACAATGGGTGACACTGGTGATCCCATAGCACAGCCGTGCAGTTGTTGGTAGAACTGTCCTTTGAAAGAGAAATACGTACACCCTAGGCAAAGGTCTAGCAGTTTGCACAGTTGGTCTGGAGATAGCTCGGTTCTGTCTGTTAGTGTGTTGTCCGCCTCCAGGGCTTCTTTGACTACCGAGACTGCGTCCTTAGGAGGTATGCAAGTGAAAAGCGAACAGACATCGTAAGAAGTGATGATTTCATCTTCTTCTACCCGGAGATCTTTGATTTTGTCAACGAAGTCTGCACTATTCTGAACGTGATGTTTAGACTTCCCCACTAAAGGTCCCAGGATCTTAGCTAGAAATTTTGCTAACTCGTACGTGACAGAACCTATGCTGGACACAATGGGGCGTAGGGGGACATCCTGTTTGTGGATTTTGGGAAGGCCGTAGAAGGTTGGGGGTTGTTCCGAAGTGGGGTAGAGTTTTAGATAGGTGGCACGGTCAATCTTTTTTTCCTTGTCTTCCAATTCCTTGAGAGCCGTGATGATTTTCCCTTTAAACTGGGAGGTGGGGTCCTTCTTCAAAGGCGCGTAGGTGTTTTTGTCCCCTAATAGATCTTGTACCTTTCTGTCGTACTGTTCCCTGTCTAAGACTACTGTGCATCTCCCCTTGTCTGCCGGCAGAATTACTATGTCTTGATTGGTGGCCAAATCTTTGAGAGCAATTTGTTCTTCCCGAGTGATGTTGCTGGGAGGGGGTTTCGAAACTTTCAAGGTGGTAGCTACTTTGGCGCGTAAGGCTTCAGCCTGTCTCTGTGGCAAACGGGCCCGGTGGATTGCTGACTCAGTTTCTGTGACAATGTCGATGCTGGGGATCTTGTTAGGGGCTACTGCAAAATTTAGGCCTTTAGACAGTAGGGATTTCTCTGGTTCTGTAAGAGTATGGCTACTGAGATTCCTGACCCACCTCTCGTCTGTTCTAGTCTGAACTGGGGTTTTGGAACTGTTTGATCTCCAATTGGGGTCCCTATCTGCACGACTGTTCCCTTCCTTTTGTAATAGACGTTCAAATTTGTCCTTTTGTCTGGCTTTCCCCTTCTCGTGTTGGTCTTGTTGACCGCGAGTTACAAAGGCTTTAGTTTCAGCAAAGGTGTTTTCTGATAGTTGTTCCCTCAGTAGATCTTCAAGGTTAGTTTTTCTGTGATTGAGACCATCCAATTTGTAGTTAATCTGTCTCACCCTCTCGTTTATCAGCTTCCTTTCAGCGTTGTGAATGATATTGTTGGCCTTGAATCCTTTGATGGAGGTTTTTAGACGTAAACTAACAGGAGTCACACGTACCTTGAGGCTGCGCAAGTTGTAACGAAGATGGTTCCTGTAGTCCGCAATCTTCCTGCTGGTCTTCTCCAGGTCCCTCACTGATTTCAGGCAAAACTTACCGTACTGATCCAAAATACGTCGATGTAGGTTAGACATCCAGGTAATAAGATACGCCAAAAATAGTTACTCAAGCAACTGGATATGGTTTTGAAACGGTCAGACGTTTCGGAAAGAATCCACTTTCCTTCGTCAGTGACACTGAAGTGATCTGCAAGAAACAGGTCTTTTATACTCTAACTATGAATGAAGACAATTTCAGATGTCCAATAGGAAAGGTTGTAAGACAATTCAGACTGAAGACAATTTGGATTCCAAAGATAACAAAGCTAAGCCAAAGTCAAGCTGAAGACAATTTGGATTTCAAAGGATATCAAGGCTAAGACACAGTTAATGCAAATGACTCATTTGCATTAACTGTGTCTTAGCCTTGATATCCTTTGAAATCCAAATTGTCTTCAGCTTGACTTTGGCTTAGCTTTGTTATCTTTGGAATCCAAATTGTCTTCAGTCTGAATTGTCTTACAACCTTTCCTATTGGACATCTGAAATTGTCTTCATTCATAGTTAGAGTATAAAAGACCTGTTTCTTGCAGATCACTTGATATAGCCTTGATATCCTTTGAAATCCAAATTGTCTTCAGCTTGACTTTGGCTTAGCTTTGTTATCTTTGGAATCCAAATTGTCTTCAGTCTGAATTGTCTTACAACCTTTCCTATTGGACATCTGAAATTGTCTTCATTCATAGTTAGAGTATAAAAGACCTGTTTCTTGCAGATCACTTCAGTGTCACTGACGAAGGAAAGTGGATTCTTTCCGAAACGTCTGACCGTTTCAAAACCATATCCAGTTGCTTGAGTAACTATTTTTGGCGTATCTTATTACCTGGATGTCTAACCTACATCGACGTTACTCGCATAATTTGACCAATGATACTTTTATCTGTAGTTCCATAGACATTAGACAACATGAATAGTGGTAGCCCCCATGCAGCAGCAACAGTTAGTCCCCAGGGTGGTATGATATTTTCATTCAATCCATCCAACCCAAACCTAAATCTCCTGTAGTATCTAAGCCAAATTTAACAGCATAATTTACTATGAAAAATGTCCTTGTCAATCCCATTTATAGATGGCAAGCTGCTGGCAATGGAGGCTTTGAAAAGTTCAGAAGCTGTTGTAGTCAAAGCAAACACCCAGCAAACATCCCCGCAATCCAATGAGCAGTTGCTTAGAAGGGGAATTTCATCATATATTTGCCGCGACAAAATGCAACAAACGATACTGAATTTAAAACAGAACAAAGCTAAGCCTCCACCACTTAACCCTGCCTGTACCATAGATTAAGCAGGCCCAAAAACCAAGCGAATATGACTAGCCCAAAACAACAAATTACCTGTATACAGTATGGAAATGGCATTACCAAAGAAACAAAAAGAAACACAGGACAAATCATACACATACCTTTCTCTTATGCCCACACTCTATACAGTTCTCCTCCACATTAGAAAATTGCATCTTCTTCTGTTTAAGTTCAAGTTCAACCATGATTGCCAACAGGGTAAAGGAACTTGTACCGGAACTTAAAACTCAGTACTATACAGCTCTAGAAACACCACAAAGAGTAATAAGCAAACTCCAATTATACCTGACCAACAGATATATAATCTGGCACACTCCCGTCATCTGGCAAACTGTCAGTGCCACTAAGTAACCTGATACATTGAAGGTAGCCCAGGCCAGATGATGGTTCTACACCCAACCATAATCTGTTTTTAAAACCAAGCAGATATTGGGAGGATGCCCCAACCACACTAAAACAGGGTCAACCTATACAGTATCAAGTTCAAGCACTAGGAGGCCCAAAATCAAACCTGACCACCAGGACACCACAAACAACTCACGTACCAAATGGCAACACAATGACACCTTGCGTTCCGGAGATACAGCGCACGCCCCGTGCCCGCACAAAAGGTAACCTAAAATGTCAAGTTCAAGCACCAAGGGCGCCAAAATCAAAATTGAGCATTATTCAGCCACCGCCGACACATGTGCCAAATATCATCGCGTCAGCACCAGCCGTTCAGAAGATATAACTCCGGAAACACCCCTCCCGGACACAAAATTCGACCTGCCGGGTCAAGTTCAAACGCGACAAGGCCCAAAGTCAATCCTAGGCAACAAGCAACAACCCCCCACCCATGCACCAAAAATCGTCGCAATCGCGCGTATCGTTCCGGACACACAGCGCCAAAAGTGCCCCAAAAACACCAAAAATGCCACCTGCAATGTCAAGTTCAAACGCCAGGAGGCCCAAAATCAAACCTGAGTGTCAGGCTACCACCCCCAACCCACGTACCAAAAATCGTCGTGCTCGCACCATCCGTTCACGAGATACAGCGCCCTACATCCCCGGCTACCGAAAAGTTCCCACCAGCATCAAAACCATACCTGCATACATGCAGGTAAACATTTGTAGAACTATATTCAATATTTCCGAATTCAAAACGCGCACTCTAATAATCACAAAACTAAATGTTAACACATAGCCTGTACTAAGATATCAAGAAGGTGACGCTAGTTCACCTTTATTCGCAGGGTAACCTTTATCCGCTGTATTCAATACATTTTGTACCAGGGTATTTCGGGATATCAAGTCGATTGACGGTGGTCTCAAACTACAATATGTTGAACAAAAATACAATTTGAAACCACCGTCCGTCTACGTGATACCCCCGAATATCCTGCATTTTAGGTACAACGGAATTAGGTTAACCCGCGAATAAAGGTGAAATAGCATTACATATGGAAAGAGACCCGTGTGCAAACAGAGACCCGTGTGCAAAACTGACGGAAAATATCCCCGTGCAACCCCTGAACGGTGGTTGTTAGACGGATCTGACAGGAGAACCAACCGGCAGAGTCGACAAGGCCCATACACTCTCTTGCTTTGGCTGCGGTACCGAAGCGGCGATCGTCCATTACAGTAATTACAGTCCGGACTAAGTTAAGGGAACTCGGCATCATCAGTAGTCATGGCCACAGCCTGGGGGTACGAGGAACAGAATGGTAGCGTTTTCTTCTTCTTTTATTTTCTTTTTCTGGTATGTTTTCAATCGATCGTTTAAAGTCATATTTGCATTATGTGCACTGGGCACATGGACGCGACGACCTGGAAATATAATTCCATCAAATATACCTTCATCGCGTGTGCATTCTACGTATTCGTGGACTCAATAACTAGTTAACTTAGCGGTTTATCGTAACGTGGACAGGACACAATTAACTAGATTGTTAACTAGATTGTGTATCTAAGGTAAGACAACGGCTGCATGAAGAACGATTAACCAATAACAAAAGGGTGAGACAAGTCTTTCTGGTAGACGCTGTATTGCATTTTACGAATATTCATTCCTTGGGGGAATATGGAAAGCAGTATGGGGCCTATGTTGGGGCTATTATGAAGTCAGTGTGCGCTGTTTACACTGCACACTGTTTGGTGTTTGACATATTGTTCACATTTGTAAGATATATGTCTGAAGAGAATCCAATTTCATTCAACGCTCACTACAATAGTATTTGAAGTTAAAAAGAAAAACTCCAAACCAATTTTCTATACAAGGATCTACAAGTGGTAATACTGGAGTATCATGTTGCTCGAATGTGTACCGGAATGCCCCGGTCCAACACACAGAGTCCGCAATGCACGACCGACCAAACCAACATTTCTGTATAAAACCTTAAACAAACACGGCTTGCAACGTACACCATGGTCGTGAAATGGAGCTCCTGATTGCCATTACTTACATTGGTTACAATCACTGTGACTTAAGCTTTTCTATTAATATGAATTGGATGTATAATTTGTCTGTCAATACCATAATACCGTCAGTATATATACATGTATATGGCTACAAATATCATTCAGGCTACACATAATCATTATAGTACAAAAACATGTATACGGTTTATAGCAGTGTGATCACACCTAACATTGGTTGATTCTCTGCTTAGACCTTAAGAGAAAGAGTATTGTTCCATTGGTAGTTGAACCAAAACCTCCTTGGTTGAACACACACTAGTACCAGTAGATTAGCCCCCTGCTGTGTGGTACTTGCACAATTGTGTGGCCAAAGCCTTTATGCCGGCTAAAATCCTTTGCCAGCTTTTGATACTATCTTATGCTACCGTAGGTTCTGTTCGGAGATTTAAAAGGTAATAGAAACGTGTGGCATGGCCCTGTGCACTGAAAGGTGACGCACCTTTCATCTGTGTACAGGGCCTGAGAACTCTACTCACATTTGTTTGTCTTGTTTGGATAACCCACATGTCGTCAATCTAGAAACGTCTGTTCCTTATCTTTACAAATACATGTGAAACCTGGCGAACGACTTACGGTACAATAACAGAGCCTAGACGGTACCATTGTAGATCCAACAAACTCTCCACGCAGAGGCCAGGCTCCGGTTTGATTTGATTTGGACGCCTTGTCTGGCGGGCACTGAAAAGAAAACTGACAAAGTTCGAGCTCTAACACAGACTTGTGTTACACCGGTGTGCTTTATCCTTTCAAAGCCATGTATTTATTTGCGACATGTGCGGCTCAATACAACAAGTACGGAGATCAAATTCTAAAGTCCCTTGTAAAAGCAATGTCAGCGAGTAGGTAATACGTATAGGTGATAGGTTGGTATGGCCGATAAGCTTAAAAAAATAAGATACATTTGACACCACCGGAACAAATGCTGTACACAATCCATCGTGAGTGATACCAAACGGCAAACAACCACTTAGAAATATAAAACTAATGACATTAGACCGGTGTGGGAAGGTCAAATGATCTCAGGACATTTCTTCACAAACATGCGGTCTCAACACTTGCCACATAAGAAAGGGTGACCTAAAGGCTAAAGAACATTTTGTCAGTTGATTAAGTGACACTCCTGGGATGAAAACTTAAGGAATTTCGTGGCTCAGGCATCTCTTAACATATACCTACCAATTATCTTCTGATCCATCATTTACACATGGGTTAGACGATGATCAAACTCTGAAGTCTTCAAAGCCCCCTGGCATCCAATCTATCGTGGGTTGGGCGGTTTCTCCTCGGGGCTCTAGAAGCTCTCCTCTGCCCTAGGTAATGAACTCAAATCGCGAAAAAAAAAAAAAAAACTAGAGTTCAACGAACACATACCTTTGCCAAATAAACCAGGTTTGTTATGTAGAATGATGTCTGTAGACATAAATGTGTTACTCATTACATTTTATTTTATATGCCTGGAGTTGGTTCATAACATTTGGCCATTGCTTATGCAAATTAGATCCCTATGCAGATTAGATTTACATAATAATATTAAATTGTATCAAGCATCATTTGCATAAAAAATGTGTATTGATATTTCCTTCTTTCTTAGCTAAAAATGTGACAAGTTTGAAAGTTCTATAAGGAATGCAGTGGATTTACAAACTTTTCTCCTTAATTATGCAAATTAGCAGTCGATTTGCATAATTATAATTCCATCATGTAAGTCTTCCCTTTGGCTATCTACATACCAAAAACCATGACGATCCGTCAACACTTTTCTCATTAATTATGCAAATGAGGCCGTCATTTGCATAATTAATATGCATTGATATTTCTCTCTTCCTCATCTATATATGTGATAAGTTTGAAAGTCCTATCATGAAATGCAGTGGATTTATAAACTTTCCTCATTAATTATGCAAATTAGTTGCTGATTTGCATAATTGGTATTCCATTGTGTACATTGTTACTTGGGCTATCTACATACCAAAAACCATGACGATCCATCAACACGTTCTCGAGTTATTCTCGTCCAAAGTTTGAAAGGAAATCGGCGACTGCAGTTCCAAACAAGCCGCTAGGGAGTCCAAACTTAAAGCACTTACTCTCTGCACCAAGGGCTATCTGCCACTCAAAATCATAACCACAGCAGGTCCAGAACACGAGATAAAAAAAATTGAGGTTTTGCTGCAGTACCTTAGCAAGCCGCTAGGGGGCCCATTATCGAACTTGACCTTCGTTTTCCCGACCCCTACCCACCTACCAAATATTATTGGGATCCATCAAAGGCTTCTTGAGTTATACTGTTAACACACAGACAGACAGACAGACACACAGACTCACAAGCCTAAAACATAACCTTAGCCATTCTGGCAAAGGTAACTACCACCGCGAGTGCTAGTGTCATTGTGCCACCCCATACATGCACACACCCCATACAACTTAACTAGTAGTGCAGGTATGTTCAGCCCCGAAGAGAGCAGAGCGTCTGTCCGATTCACGATAGACTGACTGGACTCCCTGAGTGAGCGACCCGTGACAATTGATAATCAATAGCGCACGGTTAGTGGTAGTGATGTTCAATAGTTGGACGATAAATCAGAAGGTAAAGTTGAGATTTCCTTTTTGATAGGCCCAAAGTTCAAAGGACATTGTTTGCCACTTGAATAGTTCGTTCGTAAAAATAAACAATATGTAAGAAATTGTGCCGCCACGAATTTTATCACGTACACAATGACAATATGCATGGCCGAATTACTAGCAGTCCAGTCGTCCAGTAGTTGCTGTAGTGCGATTCGCAGAGAAAACTTTGCTGGGAGTGTTTCTCGAGTCGCCTGTTCAGTTCATTTGCGTAAGCCGGGAAACTTTTTCGGTGATGGTTTCCACTACCTCGGACATGAAGTAATTAGAAATGCCGACTGAACTTTGAATAAACGCAAACTAGTATGCTGACACAAAAGAACATAATGATTACTTAGTATGACTTGTCCCGGTAAACAGCCGACCCGAAGAGAATGGTTACAAGGCAAAGAAAACGTTTGGCACGCTCCTTCTTGGTGTGAATGGGGAGCTGACAATCTCTGACATTTGTCTGAAGTGTCTCGAGATCCTGCACGCTATTAAAGTAAAATAAATTGTCACATCGATATCGAGAACAATGTGTACATTTCGTATGTAACCACGGCTTTGCGTCTCTTTAAAATGCCATTATATCCCCTAGGGACTGGTCAAATAGCAACCGCACCTGCTTTCATTTATCCAGAGGAACGTGCAAAGACAAGGTAAATTTGCGAACTGGTGCCGGTCGAACTACTGTGCAAGATCCCTTACTGTTCAAACAAAGTGTGACAAGGGGCCATACAGGCCCGCTCCAGTAAGCACTTACGCACATACATACAGACGTGACCACTAGAAAACTAATCTCCAAGCAGATCCTACAATGGCATAAAATAGTACCTAACTGGCCAAGGAGTGTAGTCAGCCAAGAGGTGTCGATTTGCCATGTAGCCAAACACACTCACTCTTCTGCCAGCTTTTGATACTATCTTATGCTACCGCAGGATCTGCTTGGAGATTATAGAAAACGTGAAACCGGGAAATGTGAGAGCCCCATTAGTAATGTTTGGCGAGTCCCTCCGAGGACGTCCTTGACCTGTAAGTAGCCATCCGTTTTGCAGCGCTTTGTCAGCCAGTATAGATTAAACAGAGACCCCCTTGATTAGCCCTGTCCTAGATTTTACTTTTAGTTCAAAACTTTTTTTCATTATTCAAGTACATTTATTTGATCTTCACACACCTCAAAATATTCAAATGACGGCAAAAGTAGCAATCACACTTATTACAAGTTTGAGGTGTTTTGGTTGTCACGGGTGTTTTCCTTTCAGTTTCAACTTTCAAGAGTTTGTCATGGGTCAAAAATTAGTCTGTCGAAAATGATACCTGCATCCGAAAATGGATGCCATTTTCCCAGTCTGCATCGAACAAGGACATATGATAGCTAAGTTATGAAGTGTCATGCGGAGGTGCAAATAGCATCGGCTGCAGACATCATGACTCTGTGACCCCGCGGATTATTATGTCGTTTTCTGTGCCCAAATACCCGCTGTGGCAGTGCGGCAATGTTATTGCAAGGGTACCAGTCACATACACAACGCCCATTTCTGACATAGCCTAAATACCAACGCAGGAAACATGGTCCCGTTATAATGTGACTGATCGATATCGGCTTATAGACAGTTCACCCTCGCCAAAAATAAAGGTGTTTATAATGACCCTGCGTATACAAGAACGCCCCTGCAGTCCCGGTAGAGGCTGATAGGAGGACCGAGCCTATATCACTTATCCTGCCAAAAAAATCGAAACCACTCCATGTCCAGAACAAAAGATGTAAAAGAACGGACGTTCTGCTTCAATTCCAAGAATACCCATCAGGAGCTCGAGGCAAAAATTGAACTTGAACTTGGCCAAGCATGATCACAATAAATCTAGGCCTTTTGAGCTTTTGCTGATCCGAAATATGAGGAAACACAGACACAAAAGAACTCTCAAGACCTTCACTTTCTCAGAAACTTTCTCAACACTTTCAGGTCCTTCTTAAGACGTTGCCCCCGACCACTCCCCATGCGAAGTCAGCGGTTGGTTGGGGGTAGGCTGGAAACCAGAGCTCGAGTTTACTTCTCTAATCATATCAAAGCAGAATATGACTCTCCCGACTTTGATTTTTTTTTTTTTAAATTCACAGTCGGCTGGTGCAAATAACTTCTAAATTCAAGGCAACTCGCCGACCGACTTTCAACCACAAATGACCCAACCACGGTCTGGAGAAGGTCCTGGAGGCTATGGTTGGCAATGTGTGTCAGGATCATATTAATAAAGTATGATGAAGAACTGAAATTGCTCCTGCATGGTGATTAAGGAGGCTGCTCAAAAAAAAGACCCGCCGACTTCCCCGGCCTTGCCCTTTCTCGTGATTGCTGGCTATTGTCATAGACGTACAAAAACCTCGGTCATTTTTCACATTTAATGACTCAAACAAACAGTCAACTGTCAAGCGACAAATGCGAGGACACGTTTTATCAACTGATTCAGATAACGGTAAGCGATAAAATAACTAATCTCCTTGCAGATTTCACCGACTGGCTTCCTTTGGCCGGCTTTGATACTATCTTATGCCACCTGTAAATCTGCCTGGAGATCGTAAAATATCCGGTGTGCATGTGGTAGACAAGGGAACAATGAGTGGAACACTGAAGAGTGATCACCAAAAGGCGCTCAAGTTCAAAGTCGGTCTTTCACTCACTGGCTGCTATGTGTCGGAGCTTCTTTGTCAAACTTTGATAGCCTGGGAACAGTAGCCTTTTTTAAAAGTAGCTCTCTCGGTCGCTTTTCCCTGCATGTCTTTTTGGAAGCGACCAATGATCAGTAACGACTAAATAGGCTGGCACTCAGGCTAAAGCTTTAATTCCACATTTACTTTGTCCTCGCCCTAAGCTTTCCATTCCTGTATGATGCATATATTTTGCTTTATATGTATGAAGCTGGGCGCGCGGTGCTAAAAGTAAAACGCATCATCATCAACTCCTTGCTTTAGCCTAACTGGCAACAACCAAACAACGACGGGGTTATACGGTCGCCGAGCTCTAACGCCTACGTTTGCCGTGAAAGATTCATGAAAACGAGACAGGCAAAATAAAACAGATAAAACTGCATGGAAAAAAATCCTACAGTGACTATTCTTTCCCCTTCAACTCCCGATAAGCCATGACGTCAGACTGTTACATTAACATATTTTACGTCACAAACACACGTCCTTTCCGTAGAGGTCACAGGGTAAAGGTTATCTAGTGTGCACGTTTTAGTTAAGGCTCGCGCTCGAGGTAAGATACCTGTTTAGCCTGATTTAACTCCATTGGCAGGGTGATATTGTGCTAAGATCTTCGCTAAGTTCTTCTAGCTCCTGCTCGTGATGTTAAATAGAATGATAGTGAGCTTGTTATCGACTGCAGAACGCTTTTTGACCGAGCCTGATTACCGGTATCACGTCTATACGTCAGGTTGGCCCGACAGTGAGCGTGATTATGCTAACTATAGTTATTATTAGTGCTAGTTAGTGCATGATCGTGTCTTTATGTATTGGAGGCAGCCTTTCCTCCCAGAATGAATTTACTGTCAGAATTTTTGGCGACGCCTCAGGGGTGAGTTCATTGAGCAGGGCAGACTACATTTCTCACTTGACAAATTATTGCTCTTTGCAAGTCCTTACTCTTTGCAACATTATCAACACTTGATACTTTAGCTTTTCATTTTTTCCTGTTAACTGTTAACTTCGTTTGAAATATTTTAATTAAATTAATTATTTAAATCCATGTTGTTGATAAGCCTCACGTTTTTGGCTTTAGGCTACAGTTAGAGATTTTCAACATGACGAGGGTTGCCAGAGTGCTGTTGAGTTGCGTTCATAGAGGTCTAAAACTCCAGGCGAGATATTTTCACCCCAGTGTTTCCCGACTCTGTGGTGATGGTGAATGGAACTACTACGGCCGAGGTGAGCAGAAGATAGTGTGGTCAGCCAGCAAAAAATATAAGTTTGAGATTTGTAGCAGGATTTTTTAAGGCTCTATGTAGGAGAATGCAGATAAACAGTAATCTCCAAGCAGATCCTACGGTGCCATAAGATAGTATCAAAGCTGGCCAAGGAGGTAGCCGGCCAAGGGAGTCAAACGGGCACTACGGGAAGTTTGATACTATACATTACGCACCGTGGATCTGGTTCGAGATTAGATAAACAGTTGCTTGCCATGTCTTACCTTGGACTGTTGCTGCATTCTTTTTAGTTTACCACAGGGTTTAACCTAGAAGTCATTATTACAGCAGAACAGACAACGTGCTTACTGTTCTGTACATTTAAATTTTGATACTACTTTTTGTTTGTCTCCTCTTGATTTTAGAGTGACGTTGTTCAAGCAAACACCAATAATACTGCACTCATAGAAAATTTATCTTTTGGGTTTCTGCAAGTGGCATCTCCTGCTCCACAAGGTTTTGTATGAAAGTTCTCTGTGTTAGTTCAAAAGAAAGGATCAATACTCGGTTGTCCGTACATCTAAGCTTAGAAATGAGAAAGACTTCGAACATTCTAAAGCATACTTGTGTCGGTCATGCATTCTGACTCTGAGGTGTTGCAACCACTGGACTGGATACTTTCCAAACTAAACTGATGAAATTCTATTTATTGTATAATCAGCATACTATGTAACACTAGATTCTAACAATTTTGGTAAACCATGGCAGATTGTTGTAATTCAACAAGATGCATTCACTTTCACGATGGTTTAATTTTGCAGCATGAGGAAAAATATGGTTTTTGCAATGTTTGAAGTTCAAAGTTGAAACAATTCTGTATTACAGTTAAATTACCAATACACAGTTTTATGATTTGGGGTAAGAGGTCACCAGCTCATTGCCCAAATTGCAAAAATAACACCATTACAAACATTTCAAGATTCACAGTATCAACTGATGCATAAGACTGTGTGCAATATCTATGTTTCAGGTCCAAACAAGTGGCATGAGCAGTTTCCCATTGCCAAGGGACAGCGACAGTCGCCCATCAACATCGTCACCAGCAATGCCAAGGCCGATAAGGCATTGTTGAACAACCCGCTGAAGGTCAGCTACAGCAACAACTGTTGTCAGAGCGTCACTAACACTGGAGCATCCTTCCAGGTTGTCGTTGATGGAGCAGGAACTGGTGGGTAGACTGACTTTACTTTGCTGACTATTCACTGGTATCTTTGCAGTTTTAACCTTGATTTTGTAGGATGTTAAGCCAAGACCCTGTGCTTCAGTGTTAGGAAATATTGTGAATGATTGTAACATGTTTTCTCTGCAGAGATTAGTGGCGGTCCTCTGGACAGCACCTACAAACTTGTCCAGTTCCATGCTCACTGGGGCCCCCTGGGTGGGGATGAGGGGTCAGAACACACCGTGGATGGAGTCACCTACCCTGCAGAGGTCGGTACACAAAAGTTTGAGTTTTACATATTTAGCACAAAGTACAAACATAAATGTTAACATGAACAGCTTCTCCAAATATCAGCAATCAAAGTCAAGACTGAATGGAATTTACAAACAAACAGGCTTTTCTTGAAGGAATTTTTAACTGATCCTTCAAAACCCAGGTCATTTTTTGTTTAGAAATGTTGACATCCCTGGTGAGTAGCCTCTTTGGCACCAAATTTGTATTGGTTATGGGTCTAGGACATAGGAAGAAAGTCGATAGTTAGATTGAAGATATCACTACAAACATATTTATTATGGTGTCCTTGGTTCTATCATAGCAAATTGGTTTGGGATGCTAATTTTCTATTGTGTTTACAAATTTGTTGGTTCCTTCCAGCTCCATCTGGTGCACTGGAACCAGAAGTACAAGGATGTCGGTGAGGCCGTGGACAAGCCTGATGGACTTGCCGTGATCGGTGTCTTCTTTTCGGTAAGCATGTTTCAGGTCAATGGGTGAGGCACAGGTCTTAGTGAGGGTCTCGACGGGAGGTCCTGGCAAGTGCTTAACAGTAAATTTAAGAAGGCCAGCAATATGCTTAACAATAAATAGTGAATTGAAATAGCTTGCTTTATTTCAGAGGGAATTGAAATAGCTTACTACACTTCCTTAACGTTTCCTGTGTATAACATGAAAGATTTGTTGTAGATATAGTGTAGGTTCTAGAAGGTACTTCCCTATTCAATGTAGAAGAACCTGTACCTTCTTAGCCGTACAATCTTCTGCTGCGTTTGATGCAATATACTAATAATATAAGTACCAGCAACATTACTTCAACTGAGAGTCTTTCCAACTTGTGCATACAGAGGGGAAAGGAGCATGCAGGCTTCAAGCCAATCTCAGACCTGTTCGCCAAAGTCCCTCGCAAGGTAAGTGTTACATCCATGAAAAACTTCAACAGGTTAGTAAATGACTGAATGACAAAGTTCTTTATTCACAATGTAGGAGTTAGAACAGTTTTGTTGACTGTCTTTCACCTTCTTCAGGGCAATATTGACTAGTTATGCTTGGCACTGTACATATGTGTCGCTGCTGCAGTGTGAGGAATGCGGTCCCAAATGTGGCAGTGTTTATATCCCCCCCATCACAGTTCATCACTTGAGTGGATTTTCTGAGTCGTAAGACCACGTAGCTGCGGTGCAAAATAAAACCAGTCTTTGTTGCCCTAAGGAAGGTGACAGTCACCAAAACATCAGCTATTGTACATTTTTCATTGCAAATAAAAACATTCATTATGTTAATTTATTATTCAAGGTGAGTCTTGCCCTTCCCACTTTCCTACATATATGTACATACCTGAAGTTTAAAGTTTAAGCCATGGTGTGTACCTTGCATTGGTATCCTGATTACTGAAAGGTTTGTGTCCTTCCTAACAGGCAGACAAGGTTGACATCAGCTTCAACTATGACCCAGCCTGTCTTCTGCCAGGTAGATATGGCCCTACTTGTATAGATACATACAACTTATTCTTAGTCTCAAACCAAAGCAAAACTACAGTGTAGCAGAATTAGCAAAACATGAAGATCAAGTCATACAGACAGCACCGTGTCACACTCAACCACAACCACAAACATAACAAGATTCACATTCATCCTTTGTGAAATCTTCATAATCATAGTTTTTGTGAATTTAGCCCTAGTCTTATCAACTGTAAAATAGAAATGGATGCCCAACAGGCCCCAAGGTAAAAGCATCCTCCCCAACTGGTGAAGTACAGGAACATGAGAGTTGTGAGGGAAACTTTCTCACATCACTTTGGTGTGGCTTGTGTACAGAGATACATGCAGAAAGAAACTCTTATAAAGTGATGTGATGTTAACTCATCACTTAAGATTCCAGTGAAGGTTTGTTTGACCAGAGACATGTCTTGCACACAGCTCGCAGAGATTACTGGACGTACCTCGGGTCCCTGACCACGCCTCCTCTGTTTGAAAGTGTCACCTGGATCGTCATGAAGGAACCTGTGGAAGTCTCTGCGGAACAGGTAACGTTAGAGCTTTTGTTCCAAGAGTGGGAAAGTCCAACAGACAGCTATTCAGGGATACACTTGTTTGCCAAGTTATCCCTGCCATATTGAATAAAGAATAGTAATAAGACCAATTCTGAACTTCTATCACAATTAGCATGTCAACCAATGATAGAATGGCAATTAGCAATTTGACCAATGAGAGAGTGGCTGCATGTCTGTCAAATATTTGCATTTGGGAATGTGAATGTTATATTACAATGTGGGGACTGGGCATGAAGGAGGGGGATCAGTGAACTGGAGAACAGTTATGCTAAGAGGTTTTAGAGTAAAAAAATGTGCAAGAAGTTTGAAATGTTGATATTAAGGTAATGAGAGGTAGGAATTTAACCCATAACATCATTGATAGAATTTTTGTGTCAGTCAAAATTATATAAAAGTTTACACAAGAACATACATCACCTACATCAAGTGAAGTAAATCATTTATGCTGTGCCCTCTCATTCTTTCAGCTGGCTGCTCTGAGGAACCTGCTATGGGAGACCCCTAGCGGAGAGGGCCAGATGTGCAACAACTACCGACCACCGCAGCCTCTGCAAGGGAGACTGGTCAGGTCTACCTAAACAGGAGGAAGAACCCAGGACAGGCCCCCAGCTGTGGTGTGGGTTTTCTGGTCATTAGTCTGGCCAAGCACAAACACAGGATTATTTAATACATCAGGAGCGCGACCTTGCAGGATTCACATTTATATTTGGTGAAGGTCATAAAACTGTACTGCTTATCGTTCCTAGCTCAGTATTAGAAACATCGGCATTGTTCTAAACAGGAGAGTGAATATATTCTGAGCATACATATCAGACATTTTTCGTGATACTAAGGGTGACCTATGTATCTTTCTTGTCTACCGAGCGAGATAACATTGTTTGTATGGGTGTTGAAGGTAAAGATACTGCGTTTGTTATAGGTGTTGTGTCAGGTGAATAGTGTTTTGCCAAGTGGAGAAATTAAACATCATGTACTAAAACATACAAGGTTGGTGAGCTTTGCAACCACAAGCAAATCGTGTAATGGGAATGGCATCATAAAAGATGTCATCATAGTTATTATTGTTATCAAAGTCACTCGACACATGTTAATAACGCCACAAATATGATATTGTAAACCTGCTCTGGGCACAAAGGCTTTGAAATGAAATGAATTGCCTTGATACACTGTTGCTTTGCCCAGGTGATTATCAAAGACAATATCGAACATTCCAAATGT
Source organism: Branchiostoma floridae x Branchiostoma belcheri (assembly GCA_019207045.1). Lineage (NCBI taxonomy): Eukaryota > Metazoa > Chordata > Leptocardii > Amphioxiformes > Branchiostomatidae > Branchiostoma > Branchiostoma floridae x Branchiostoma belcheri. Next base: position 8,447,893 of record CM033028.1, read on the forward strand.
TTTGTCTCTTCTTGCAATTGCTTTATTTACAGTACATTAAATGATATCTTAACTAGAACGCCATGACCTTGCACCTTTTTTAAATGCAAATGATTCCACACAAAAATTCTGTGTGAAACCATACATAGGAGTTTTCCTTAGACACTAGGGAACCCAATTTCAACAGCCTACTGCTATGTGTATGTTGGCATGGATTCCAGTTTCTGTACTCGACTTTACTTTCAGTGTGACATGCTATTGCGTCGTAAGAGCGCCACTCAACGAGATCATGTAGAACTGTATCTTAGGAAACGCGCTGAAATAGAACTGATGGGCTATCTTTAGATTTGCTGTAAACCCTGCCGACCCCCAGAATAGAAATGGTACCGCCCCCTTGTAGTCACGACTTCCCTTGCCCTTCAAACTGGGTCAGCCTTTTCTATCGAGCGGACGAGTTGGTGTGTGGCTGTAACACCGGTGGTTGATGTGGCAGGTTGCACGTCACTCCTTGTTATCAAAGCTGTAAGCATTAACGTTATAGCTGTTTAGAACATACGGCGGTATTCTGTTCCGTGCGTACGGAAGACACCTGAAATCCGGAGCGTCAGACACCTGATATCCGGAACGTCAGCACTGACCTGCATCAAAGTCAGCGTCATGGCGCCAGGCAGCAATCCAGTGTGGGGGTACAGCCAACAGAATGGTTAGTGCAAGGAGGTTATGTAACCTCCTTGGTTAGTGTATTTTCCTTTTCTACATAGACACCAGTAGTGTAAGATGTATCGTTCATGATCCGTATGCATGCGGGTCGTGTTTTCTGCAGCCAGCTGTTATTAAAGAGAACCAGCGTGTTTGTTTTAAGTGCAGCGTCGTTTGCGTAAACGCGGCAACTGTTTTTATGACCCAGTATAAAACCAGACTATGATATATGACTATTTCGCTGATTAGCCACAACTACTTACATATGATATGATGCCGCGCAGGATTAATTATGGAAACTCTGGACGCAGCAAAATTAATTGGGTCGTGCTTTGAAAAACAACCGCGGTACCCGATTGAAAAGGGTCAAAATAACCTTGCTTGAGGACGACCTATTGACAGCGCTCACCAATATGCATAGCCTGATAGTAATGCAGACAGTACGGGGCCTATGTTGGGGATGTGTTGAATATTGCTTTAACTTCCAACATAATAGCAATGCTATGGTTGCGCTCACGTATTGAATTTTACCATGCCATGGTGCGAGCGAAATCATTCCGTGCATGTAATGATCCTATTTCGCACACAGCGATTGCCTCCGGAAGGCGAGAGATCTGCAAACTAATACAGAGTATTGCGTTGCCAAAATGGATGCCATGGTGTAGAGGAATGTCCCACGCTAGTCAGCAATGCACGACCGACTCACCGGACACGTTTCTCTCTGAGAATCAGATAGTTTAAGCATAAATGTTTTCAGAAAACCCTTGTACAAACACGACATGTATACGTACTTATTAAACTAGATACAATGTGCCTTAACAATGGGGACTCTCCTGTTTTGTGCTATGACATATTCTACTATTGTAAAGCTGAAGTTTTCGATCGATATACGCCTAAAATACATCTTTGGTGTGGTTAGGAATATGAAAACTCTTCCTACAGAACAAAGAGCGTACCTGGACTTTAAAACAGTGCACATGGTATGTAAAAGATTGTCGCTCAATGTTTAAAGCTGGGTATGCATATGATATACTTTACACAAACAGTCCTAGATGCCGTTACATTGATACACAGGCACGTCCATCTGCATCGATCGTTTAACTAGTCTCTACCAGACTATCCATCTCCTATTCGTGATGCATTAAGCAATGACCTGAGACAGGGCAAACCTTAATTGGGGCTTCAGAAGCCCCCCTGTGGTGGCGATCCCCCGATTTAGCGCTACGTGTGAAGATTTACAATAAATGTCACGTTGTTAGTGGAAGCGTCCCTACTGGGCTATTCATGTCACTTGTCAGAAGAGAATGACGGCATGGCAATGGGCGGGTCGAGAGTGGTTGCATCTTAAAGTTTTTATTCTGCATTTATACGTTTTGACGGAGATGGGCAGGGCTTTAGGATCGAATTATCAGGCACAATAACAATGTAATAAATGCTAATTTCATATCTAGAACGTACATCACATACAATGGGTTGTTGCGACAGTACAATATACTTCTCATGATCCGGAAATTTGTGTTGCCCAGACATATTAAGGATACAGGGGTATTGTATTTCTCGTTAATGTGTCCACATAGAACGGCTTGTGATTATATCCAAATAGTATTGGAGACAATCAGTGAAAAATACATCGAAACAATCACGATGCTTCCAATGGTGGGCGTTATTACGAGCATTGCTGAGACAGGTCAACCGATGTAAAAAATTTAGTATAGGTTCGTAGAATGAATTATCACAGACGGCATTTTATGATCCTATGCATACATTTACAGTCCTGCATTCTACCGACTACCAACCTATCTACATACCTGCTCTTATATATAACACTTTATATGAAGATATAACTTAAAACCATTTTCTACAAACCTCTTTAGAATATAGGAGCTTAGACAGCAACGGAATGCGTTTACGCAGAGACATACATACGTACATACACATATATAGACTTGACCGAGGGCTAACATGCAGCAAGGGATAATAAATTCAGATGTTCAGACAGACCATCCCGGATATTTATCGGTTGCAGTTGCAACATTTAGCGAGGAGTGTCCAACGTCTAAAAATAATTGCCCTTTGCAGCATTTCTCTACGCTTGACGTCTTCAAGGATATTTTTCGAGGTATTTCAAGTGTCTGATTCTTCCAGGCGATACTATTTTTGCAATACAAATGAGACATGTACATACGCCTCGACACGTCCAAGACATGTTGAAGTAAAGGAGGTCTGGCGTTCTTGGTATCTTGGTATCTTTGATTATGATACTATCAAAAATAACGCCTTCGTACAAAAGTGTATACCTGGCGGTGCAGTCGATATGATATGAGATGTATGATACTAGTAGTTGTTACCTGCATGTATGCAGGTATGGTTTTGATGCTGGTGGGAACTTTTCGGTAGCCGGGGATGTAGGGCGCTGTATCTCGTGAACGGATGGTGCGAGCACGACGATTTTTGGTACGTGGGTTGGGGGTGGTAGCCTAACACTCAGGTTTGATTTTGGGCCTCCTGGCGTTTGAACTTGACATTGCAGGTGGCATTTTTGGTGTTTTTGGGGCACTTTTGGCGCTGTGTGTCCGGAACGATACGCGCGATTGCGACGATTTTTGGTGCATGGGTGGGGGGTTGTTGCCTGTTGCCTAGGATTGACTTTGGGCCTTGTCGCGTTTGAACTTGACCCGGCAGGTCGAATTTTGTGTCCGAGAGGGGTGTTTCCGGAGTTATATCTTCTGAACGGCTGGTGCTGGCGCGATGATATTTGGCACATGTGTCGGCGGTGGCTGAATAATGCTCGATTTTGATTTTGGCGCCCTTGGTGCTTGAACTTGACATTTTAGGTTACCTTTTGTGCGGGCACGGGGCGTGCGCTGTATCTCTGGAACGCAAGGTACCATTGTGTTGCTATTTGGTACGTGAGTTGTTTGTGGTGTCCTGGTGGTCAGGTTTGATTTTGGGCCTCCTAGTGCTTGAACTTGATACTGTATAGGTTGATCCTGTTTTTGTGTGGTTGGGGCATCCTCCCAATATCTGCTTGGTTTTAAAAACAGATTATGGTTGGGTGTAGAACCATCATCTGGCCTGGGCCACCTTCAATGTATCAGGTTACTTAGTGGCACTGACAGTTTGCCAGATGACGGGAGTGTACAAGATTATATATCTGTTGGTCAGGTATAATTGGAGTTTGCTTATTACTCTTTGTGGTGTTTCTAGAGCTGTATAGTACTGAGTTTTAAGTTTCGGTACAAGTTCCTTTACCCTGTTGGCAATCATGGTTGAACTTGAACTTAAACAGAAGAAGATGCAATTTTCTAATGTGGAGGAGAACTGTATAGAGTGTGGGCATAAGAGAAAGGTATGTGTATGATTTGTCCTGTGTTTCTTTTTGTTTCTTTGGTAATGCCATTTCCATACTGTATACAGGTAATTTGTTGTTTTGGGCTAGTCATATTCGCTTGGTTTTTGGGCCTGCTTAATCTATGGTACAGGCAGGGTTAAGTGGTGGAGGCTTAGCTTTGTTCTGTTTTAAATTCAGTATCGTTGGTTGCATTTTGTCGCGGCAAATATATGATGAAATTCCCCTTCTAAGCAACTGCTCATTGGTTTGCGGGGATGTTTGCTGGGTGTTTGCTCTGACTACAACAGCTTCTGAACTTTTCAAAGCTTCCATTGCCAGTAGTCTGTGTAACACAAACTCCGCTGTCCAGGGCTGTAACTGGCCCCTCCCCGCGGGCCGGCGGATGTTTGGCGGGCTGCTATAAGCGAGATTTAATCAGGCTACATTGCCAGCAGCTTGCCATCTATAAATGGGATTGACAAGGACATTTTTCATAGTAAATTATGCTGTTAAATTTGGCTTAGATACTACAGGAGATTTAGGTTTGGGTTGGATGGATTGAATGAAAATATCATACCACCCTGGGGACTAACTGTTGCTGCTGCATGGGGGCTACCACTATTCATATTGTCTAATGTCTATGGAACTACAGATAAAAGTATCATTGGTCAAATTATGCAAGTAACATTCCGATGTCAAGTGAATAACACCCCAGAAATCATCATTGGAAGAACACAAACCAAGGAGACTTAGCAGCTGCATTAGGTCAGTACATTGAAATAGGAAGATATTAGTATATCATGTGACAGAGTAACTACATGTGCATGGGCCATCTGAGACAAAAAAGGTAGCGTCTCAACAACTTCAAAGTACTGTGGTTGGTTACATACTTAAGAAATCCAAAATAAGTAATGTTCATCCATGTCCAAACTTACAAATTCAGAAAATGGAATTTCAGAGTCAGACTTTTGCATGGTGCACAACCAACACGGTAAAAAGCTCATTTTTCCAACCACGTACCACAGACAAAAAGGCAAAAATACCCAATAGCTCTACAGAAACCCAATACATTTCATGCAGGCCTGAGGTCTACGAACTCTTGTTATAATTATTAAGCAGAGCTTCGCCATAGAGGCTCTGCTACACCAGGCTGAGGTTTTGTGGGCGTGGCCTCCAAGCAGCTGTCAGCCAATCAGAGAATCGGCTTTACCCAACATCTAGGCGATTTTCCTATTCACTATTGGCGATCGACTAACAACTGGTTTAATAGAGGTCACGCCCACAAAAGTGAAAGCCTCAGCCCAGATAAGGCCTACGTCACATTTCCAAACCAGGGCCCGGTGGACAGTTTTCGGAAAAGAACGCATGATATCAATGCAAGACACCAAGCTACACAAGACGTAAAGAGAATAGCCGAGGGCATTATGTGTGTATATTTCTACCAATACATTTTTATTTTTCGTTTCGTTTCCACAAACAGCCCACCCGGGCGCCGGTTTCATTGGGAAGGTGACGTTAGCCTTAGCAGATCATCTCTAAGGTATATTGTATTGGCAAAGGTCTGCGTAGAAGAATGCGTTATTGGGAATCACGCAGAGGTGAAAATAGCCCGAGCAGCTGCAAACGGACCCATCACTTTGACACCAATCTCCTCACAATGTCATCTGATCATGATGACAAATCTGTGCCGAACTGTCCGCCATGACAGGGTGGTAAGGTTACATGTAGGTTACGGCAACAATAATAATGCGTGGCTCACACAGCCCCCATCCCTGACATATTCTACATGCCCCCACATGGTACATAACATATAGCAGGCGGGCATGTTTTGAGCGTATTTAGTGGTGTTTTTGTGGAGGTCTGTAATTTCTAAATATACCCGTATCCTTATTCCAATATCTGTAAATATTGCGGGACTCCAGAAAAACGTATAAAAACACCACTAAATACGCTGATTGAACAGGCCCGACCGCTACATCTGATCTTATTCAAATGGTGCTACTGTAGCTGTCGAAATGACTTTGTATTGACCACGAGCGGTTGCGGTCGGGATACATATCAAATAGGTCTTTATTTTAATATCCCTTAGTTGCATAATGGTAACAAAAGGGAAGCAATAGAGAGCGCATTTAATTTCCCCTGGCTAAGAAAAGCTGTAAATTTGACAAATCCACGGTATTTCTTCACCTTAGTCAAATAGGTATAAACAAGTCAAAAGATAACGCGTGCAAACATTGTATATTTCCACAGGCTAAAAAAAGCAGAATCAAATTAATTTACAGCATTTCTTGATCTTTACCAAACAGGTTACATATTCGGTGCCGCTTGTGTGTGATCATAAATCTAACGGTATATTGTTTTGTTTGTTTGTTTGTTTGTTTGTTTGTTGTAGTTGTTGTTACTCATAGTGTCAGGTGTTTAACGAGGGTAAAGGGGGATTTATACGTGACCTTCGAAACCCACAAGCTCCTAGCGGACCCATCCCTTACATTGTATGTCAGTATTGTCGGGAGATGTTGACTAGAATACAACATTGCTATGGTTTACTGCATGTGATCTCCGAACTCTATTACTGCAATGCTACCTCTCCCTGCCCAGTACGTACTCCATTATGTAACCTAAATTGTTGAAGGACTGGAAATATAGCTTTACATGCATGCAGAGCACACTGCTGATTAACATCCAATAGTTTACGGCCGTGTACCACATGCACGAGGTAATGCTAACATACCAGCAGGGGTCGGAAAAATATCAAGGTCAATCGTGAAGACAATTATCACCTCATTTTCTGTCTATTTGTTTGTCTCGGTGTTTGTCCGAAGTCATTTGACTATCTGACATTATTTGTGATAGGAATTGAGGAGGTGGTGGCGTAACCGGTGATTGGGAAGATGATTTGGCCCGGGTCCAAAGCTGGTCCCCTAGGATGGGTCGGCTTGGTCTAGGTCCAAAGTTCCACTGGCAGGAAAATGTATAGATCTAACGTTATATACAGAATTAGCGAGAATTTTAACAGCAATAAATCAAACAAGAAATTTACAAAAAGCATAGAAATTCCACGGAGCTATGACATCTTCGATGTCTTGTTTGCAATGCGTTAATGGTTAACATTACGTTTCTGGACAAATTAAGACACATTAAACTCGAGATACCCATGGCCAGCAACGGTGAAATATTGGTGAAGCACATGCACAGGAGCCAAGATGTCTATCAGTTATAGTATACTTGGTCTGCAAACTTCAAACAGTGTGCCGATAAAAAAACGATATCAATGTCCGTTCTTCTTAATCGTTGTTTTAACATTCAGGCTTGTCCTTTTTGTACTTCTGTATGGACATGATGCTGATAGTCAGGCCTTGTAGAGATTTTGTGCGCTATATAACGTTATCCAAACGTTAACACCAATCAAAGCCCTCACAAAATTTTCGATCAGTCCTCTGATCCCTGTCAAGCTGAACTGGCGCAAAGTCAATGTCATGAGACCTGTGCGGAAGCGTGACGTCAGCAACAGGTCAAAGGTGCCTGGTAGTCTGTATCGGTCCCCGTCTTGGTTGAGGGATGGTCGATGTGCTGTAATGTATATTAAGCACACAGATGAACTTTATGACTTAAAAGTCATAAAGTTTGTTATACCCACGGTGACACACACACAAGGACAACACATATACAAACTATATTCATACATGTATTTTTCTTCCATCATTTGTTTTGGAATCCTTCCTCAACTCTCAGCCCCCGCCCCACACCTATGAACACTCCCCTTGTTAGGCATGACGTCAGGATTCGTCTCCCCGGACGCCCCTGTGTCACTATGTGCTACGTCATGGTGCGTCATAGGGCAAAGGTTACCTGAAGGGATTCCCGCTCTTTCGTGTTGAAATTGAAGCTTCCCTGTGAATCTTTCGTATAATTCCCTTACGTAAACCCCATAGATGTGTTTGGGTGGTTTATAGACCTTCTCTAGACTCTCCTTCATCTGTCTGACATGTGTGATGCCGACATCTGCTTCCATATGCTGACAACAGGCGGTATTTCGACGTGGTGAGGGTCTCGTGTCCGCGCGTACATCGGTGAGACATTGTTCCTGTAGCAAGTGACCTGAGTTTGACCTCCTGTTTTGTAGTCTGATGTCCTGATTGCAAGTATAGTATCATCTCTCAATCTAGACATTCTAGCGGGCCATAGGATGACGATAACAATGATGATGGCAGTGGAATATGTGGAATTCGTGACGTTTGTACCACATATATACAAAGCCCGAAGGTATTGCGTTTAACGGTCTACCAATATTTTTTTTTTATTCGGGCTTCCTGGGGCAGTACCAGGAGCATAATTTGACTGAAGACGTGTGAAGTTAGATCCCCTCTCACAGAGACCAGAATGCATGTGTCGCGAAAGGAATTCCCACCGGGTATTATGTCAAAGGTCCCCGTAAAGTCTAGATTGTTATGCAAATCGAAACAATGGTCGAGACTTCAACTTTGACATATTACCTATATTCCTGTTGCCGCACATGCGTTCTGATTCTCTGTTAGAGGGCTAATTGTTAGGGTAGGGGGTATTAGGAAGTGTTTAGACTCACGGAGGTCCTTGGTAGACTCGACAGAACTGTCTCTTCCTTACGATTGAAGTAATGTTAGCCCTGTCTAGGATTGCAGATCGAACTAGGAGTCTCCAAAAATGCTGACAAGTCGTGACAAACGCGAGAATGTTTCCCGGCGCCGGCATTGTGCAGAGTGGAATTACACTGGCCGAGAACGCCAGACCAAAGTGAAAGTAGAGACTGAGAATGTCTCCCGGCGTTGTGCAGAGTGGAACTACTGTGGCCGAGGTGAGCAGCACACAGTGTAGAGATTTCTGGAGTCTGAAAGTCTGTGAAAGAGCTTCACTGTGGAAAATATGTTTAAGCTTAAGAGCACCTTAGTAGCCCCGGCCGCCCACCTCTGTCAGAACATAGGAATGCACACAAAAAATACCTGAATGTACTTACTAGTATATCTGACGGACATGCAGCCACGCTCTCATTGGTTGTACCGCTAACTACCATTGGTAGAACTGGTAACTTATTAACGTGGACAGTCAGGATTAGTCTATTATTACACAATGTTCGCGTCGGTCGTGCGCTGTGGCGTGTGTCTTAACCACACCATAGGGGCTTTTACAGATCAGTCGCTAATCAATGAGTCTTGTGAACTGCGCGATCAGACATTGCATAGTGTCGTTCTAGATTAGTACATGTCTGTCTAAAATCTAAGAATTTTGGTCCGTTTTTCACCATGTTGTTGATATTTTCACCATGCTGTATACACCTTAGGTCCGAGCACATGGCATGAGCAGTATCCGGTAGCCAAGGGACAGCGCCAGTCACCCATCGACATCGTCACAGACAAAGTCGAGTTCGACCGGACTTTGTCAGACAACCCACTGAACATCAGCTACAGCAACAACTGTTGTCAGAGTGTCACCAACACCGGAGCATCCTTCCAAGTCGCCGTTGATGGGTCAAGAACTGGTGGGTACTTGGCATTACACTCGACTACGCAGAGCGTAACCCGCGGTCTTGTGCAGGCTCTCCTAAAACCAGGCTGAAGTTTCCACGTTTGTGGGCGCGGCCTCTAACCAACTGTCAGCCAATCAGAGAATCGACTTTACCTGAAGAAAATATCGAGGCACATCTCTGATTAGTTGGTTAGAAGCCACTCCCTCAAAAGTGGAAACCTTGGGCAGCCCAGTTTAGCAGAGCCTCCCCAAGGTGGATTGTATAGACCGCAGGCGAAGCTCCGCATAGGAGAATGAGATTCGGGTGCGATCATGATTCATTGAGTGCTCGCTGAATATCAGCGTTGTTGTTCAGTTGCTCTGACGCCAGTCCCTTCGCTGATTGTTGGTCCTATATTTTGCCCACAGAGATCAGCGGCGGTCCTTTAGACAACACATACAAACTTGTGCAGTTCCATGCTCACTGGGGTCATGGCGGGAACGAAGGGTCAGAACACACCGTGGACGGAGCCACCTACCCTGCAGAGGTCGGTAGAGAAGACAAGCATGTCACTGCTACGATGAGTTTAACAATAGACTGAATAGAATAATGTAGAATTTAATTCAATTCAATTCGCCAATTAAAAAGATTGACACACAGGATATTTCGAGTGAACCTCTCAGTCCTCTAAAGCAATATGACCCAATGGGTCAAAGGTTGTTGGAAGTCGATATATTGCCCCTTGTTGAGAGAAGGTTGGTGTGCCGATTGTCGAATAGTTGAATTTTCACAGCGGCGTTTTCCGACACAGACTCTAACTTTCATGCTTAGATAAAGCAATTATTTGACGTTACAAGATTTGTCAGAGATTCCGTTTCTTGAATCCAATTCCCAGTTTTAAGTGATGATCTTTTCCAGCTTCATCTGGTTCACTGGAACACAAAGTACAAGGATGTTACGGAGGCCGTGGACAAGCCAGATGGCCTGGCCGTAATTGGTATATTCTTTACGGTCAGTAAGGTGGTCAGTCCGTTTGCGTAGTGTGTACAAAATGTTACATTTTTATCTTTAACGCTCACACAGATTTGTACAAACGTGATGTAACATAGATTATATGAAGCATGTTCCATTTTGAAACCTTTCCAAAAATCATTCTCATTTTCTAGCCCATTTTTTAAACTCTGGTATCATATTTCAATTACAGAACTTTCATTGAATCATTGAAATGACAGGTTTTTGTTATTGGCAACATTTATACAGGAGGGGGAGCAGCATGCAGGATTCAAGTCAGTCTCCGACTTGTTCTCCAAAGTTCCCCGTAAGGTAAACCAACCCATTTTCCTACGCAGAGAATAGTCCGCGGCCGATATACTAATAAGATATACGTTGGAAAGGCTCTGCTAAACTGGGCTGAGGTTTTCAGAGAAAAATGCCGCAGCTGTAGCCTGGGTACCATCTGGATAGTAGTTCGCTCCTATGTTCACTTCTGGAAACACAGAGAAGCGACTGTATATAGTGTATAATGAATGTCAGAGCTAGAAGCGACTGTATATAGTATATAATGAACGTCGGAGCGAACTACTTTCCGGATGGTACCCAGGCTACCTCAGCTGCGAATATGTGTATGACTTATGAGTAATATGACTTTTATGTATCATGGGAATTATTCCAATTTTTGTGTTTCGTGCTTTTTCACCATTACAGTATTTGTAATGCTTCCTTGACAGACGGACAAGGTGGACATTAAGTTCAAGTTCGACCCGGCCTGTCTACTGCCAGGTAAATGTGCCCCTACAGTGTTTACCCTTTCCCAAGTCTTAAACTACGCGTCACAATACATCACATCTTACGGTTTCTAAGAGAAACAACAGTGATATTTTTTCTTACAATTGCCCTCGTTAACTGCGCGTTAACTCCCACGCAGAGCCGAACCTACTCTCCGAGCAGAGCTTTTGTTACGTTATTTTAAGCGCTTTGGTCGTTTTTTTATTTATTTAACTTTGTACCGTTTTCCTTATTTGGACATGAAGAAAAGCCCGACAACACGCCTAAAACACCCAGAGCCGAACCTCTGCTTGGAGAGTAAGCCGAGCCCGCAGCGATCGTTCGTTTCGGGTGCGACTGTTGTTTATCAGCCTTCAGGCGATGTTTTTTTACTTTGGGGGACGTGGCTACTAACCAGCTGTCATTGCCGAAATGTTTTCTTTGGGTAAAGCTGATTGGCTTGTGCCAAATAAGTCAAGCTCATGAGCATTCATAACCAAGACGCCCCCAAAGTAAAAAAAAAAAACGCCCTATAAAGTAGATTCGAAACCATGTGTGAGAGTCGGCGTAGCCCGTCGTAGGAGAATGGAACCGTTACGTGACTATGTTATACCCACGTCTTTTACAAAAGATTGAATATATTGAGATGCTATTTTAAACCAAGGACGTTATGTAACAGCGTGGTAATAACAATACGCTAACCATGATGAGTGACAAGAAGGGCGTACTTGTGTTTTGTGTTGTTAACAGCTGGGCGTGACTACTGGACGTACCTCGGGTCCCTGACCACGCCTCCTCTGTTTGAAAGTGTCACCTGGATCGTCATGAAGGACCCTGTGGAAGTCTCTGCGGAACAGGTACATGGTCTTAAGTTTGTTGAAGTCTGTTCAGTCTCAAGAGAAAGTAGCCTGGGTACCACCCGGATAGTCTTTGCTCCTCCTATATTCGCTTCTTCCAGCAGAGAAGCGACTGTATATAGTGTATAATGAATGTCAGAGCTAGAAGTGACTGTAGATAGTATATAATGAACGCCGGAGCGAACTACTTTCCGGATGGTACCAGGCTAAACAGTAAGGGTCATTGCCCAATGATCTTACAAATCGCAAATCATACAAAGCGCAATAATACATTTTTAAACTCCTGAAATCTTGCAACATTAATACTTAAAAAACTGTAACCACACAACAAGCATGTTTTCATGTTTTCTAGGTTTGGTTCATCTGTGAAATTACTAGCCACTTTTCTACGCAGATCCTCGCGTGTGGCCTATACAGTATACATTGGGGATGCTCTTCTAAACCTAGTAACATACCTTTCAAGCTTTCAAGCCAAGTTTGAAACTTAAGTTTTTTCGGCCTGTCAAAATTAGGGACGGGTGCAAGAGCAAGGGGTAAAAGCTATGAGTTCTGCTTGTCATCAAGTTGAGTAAATCTTGCCTTTTCCCTTGTGTTAGCTGGCTGCACTGAGAAGTCTACTATGGGAGACTCCTAGCGGAGAGGGCCAGATGTGCAACAACTACCGACCACCACAGCCTCTGCAAGGCAGACTGGTCAGGGCTTCGTTTAGCGAAGAAACTACTATCGAGGACATAATCCCGGCCGTGGTCTTGGGTGCCCTGGCCATCGGCGTAGGCGCCATCTTAGCGTTATCCATGATTCGGACCAAACGCTGGTGCTAACACTTGGAGAATTTCTTTAGAAAGGACACCTTTTGGGTTTCACTTTAAGTTTCAGTTATACGTTTGTGTTTTTTCTCACTTGTGGTTCTTATCATTTTGTGTATCTGTAAAGAATGCTTTCAAAGATGGTTGACAAATTACCTGTAAATTCTATAACGATACACCTTCAAGCCGCTAAATGCCAAGTAATCAAACTGTGCTCTGGATATTTTAATTTTCTACAAAAGGGAAAAGGAATGAATTTACACATTCCAGTATATGACTCTGCATCATGTATATATGCAATATATTTTCCAAATTACGTTATACTTACTACAATCTGTTTTTTTTTTTTACTACCCTAATCTTGCAAGATTTATTTGTCGGGCTCGGAGCACGAATGACAAATACGAGTAGCGTCGATGCTTAATAGATAAGAAGAAAAATGCACACTGTACTTAGAGACGGATACATCCATCCACGGGTTTGGTATAAAATCTCTGCGTATTATTTATGTCCATGAAAATTGACAAAAGAAATCAAGATATAAAGACATGCGACCTGACAGAGTGGAGTTGTAGTTTCGAACTACAAGTTTATGAAATACGTACAGACTCTGTAATATGACCATCTGCAATGCGAAATCAATGTGACTGCCTGTAAAGCTGTCGTGATTAAACCTTATCGAACCACCCGGGAAATGCATTTGGTGATATTTTGGTGCGAACAATGCAAATGCAACTGAATATTATGATACGATAGTGAAAATGTAGCTATGGCACAAATGCAAACCTATTGTGTTCTGCATACCCGTTCTTCTATGCAGAGCATTGCCTGCAGCTTATAGACATTGTTAGCCAATCAGGGAATCACCTACTAGTATTTAGGCAAAGCCGATTCTCTGATAACTGGTTGGGGACCCACGCCCTCAAAGTGGAAACCTCAGCCCGGCTTCTACTAGGCTGCTGAAGAAGAGAATGAAGAGTGCATGGAATAATGTGCACGTCCGACTGCCATGGAAGACAACTTGAAACAATATAACGTTATGCACAAACCGAACGCATGATAAACAAAAGACAACGTTACAACAAAGCTTTCCTGAAAAGTCGGAAGACGTAAGAGTCGGTAAGACTAAGGGACCAGGACAAACCACGATCAGGCGCGCGACCTGTCGAAGAGAAGGCTGCGCAGAACGGACGCGCATAGAGCTCTGCGGTTCGACTGGATATTTTAAAGAATTTCATGTCGTAACAATATATAGTCAACTTGGAGAAATAAATGACAATGACAATGACAATGATGTTTATTGCATGTTCATGCCCCAATGGGGCTAAATGCATTAAGTTTGATATAAAGTTAATGACAACAAATAAACAATGATATATCCTAATAATAACTTTTCTACAAGCTTCGTCCCTCCTCTAAAGAACGTTTCTATGACATTGGAAGCAGTGACGACAAACGCTCCATAACGTTCGGAAGCTGTCGTTGTGACGACAGAAAGAAACAAAGAATTCTCGAACGCCTTGCCATCAACCACTGCACTGGACACTTTCTAGATTTTCACCCAACATTACGGGGGTTTTCCGTGAATTGAGCGATCAGTATACGCCTCACGGTATCAAACTAGATTATCTCCTGCCCATAGAGAATCTTAGAAATAGGTGCTGACTGTCAAAATGTCGTCGACGAAGAAGAGGGGCAACATCTACCTAGCTGGTGCAGGGCCTAGCGCATGGCATGAGGAATATCCCGTAGCCAAGGGAAAGCGCCAGTCGCCCGTCGACATCAACACAAACAAAACCAAGTTCGACCCGAAGTTGGCACTTGATCCTCTGACTATTCGCTTCAGCGACAGCTGTTGTCAGACCGTCGTTAACACCGGAATCTCCTTCCAAGTCACCTCGAATGGGGCAGGATGTGGTGAGAAAAGTTATATGAATTTTGTTTGTCTGGTACCTGACATTTCTATTGACGGGTTCTTTCTGAGAATAGTGCAAAAATGTCTTATTGACAGGAAGAAAAGAGATGCACTTGCGTTAGTAACGTTTAACATCCATGAAAAAGCTCAGTCGGTGGAGTCATTTGAATCAAAAGCCAGCGGTTCGATCCCGGCCAAGGCGTTCTTTTTTCAACGCCCATTTCTTCTTATGTTTACTTTCACAATTCCTTCCAGTCCTACTTTCTCTTCTTCTGAAAACAAATAAAACTAGAAAATTCAGCAAATTCGCAGGCCTGTACATAAGACATCGGTCATTTTGTTCCATATAGATTTGAACAAAACAAAAAAACTTGATGGAGTGGTAGCATTTTAGTACAAAATTGAACGTTAGACTAGAACCCATTTCGAATTACAGAACTATGTTCGTAATGAGTTCGGCGGCGGAATTCAAAGGTCAACGACCGCAGGTATGGAACACGCCGTGCCGCACGCGGGTGGCTGGGGTGCTAGTATGCTGGTAGAATGGAATCTAATACCAAATATGTCTAGGTCGCTTTGTAGGAAATATACAGTCAATTTGAGTCTCATTTGGTCTTCTGCAACCTGCACAAGCCAGTTTCATCTAAGCCATCCAAACATTGGTCAGTTTGTATGTTGTCCTCGAGTTGCGTCAAACCGAAGACACACACATGTGCAGTATGCCAGAAGGTTACAGGTTGTTTCGCAACAATGTCAGTTCGCAACCGCCAGTTCGCAACAAGGCAAGTCTTTTCGCAACGTGTACAAGATACAAGTCTTTTCGCAACAAGGTACAAGTCGTTTTGCAACATTTGAATGTTATTAACTTTGATAGCCTTATAGTATTAGAAATCGTATTCCTAACATGATTATACTCCTACACGTGCATGTGCACGTATAAAACTGTACCGCCCGGCGCATGAAAATCATCGGACTGTCAGGTCCATGCGGCCCCATGTTCCTCTGCCGCCGGGGTTGTCTTTCGCACCCGGTAAAATTTTTACGCGAAATGAGTATAAGAATGTTAGGAATACGATTTCTAATACTATTAGGCTATCAAGATTAATAACATTCAAATGAGACAACCTGTTACCTGCCAGAACTATATGATTATATCTGTTCATTCTTCTGGTTTTCTTGCGATTATGTACAAGTCCAGGTTGGCCTGCGTGCTCACACAATCACGGTATTTTGTCAAGGTTACAGGTTGTTTCGCAACAATGTCAGTTCGCAACCGTCAGTTCGCAACAAGGCAACTCTTTTCGCAACAAGCTACAAGTCTTTTCGCAACAAGGTTCAAGTCTTTTCGCAATAAGGTACAAGTCGTTTTTTTTGCAACATTTGAATGTTATTAATCTTGATAGCCTAATAGTATTACAAATCGTATTCCTAAAATAATTATGCAGCTGCCTGTGCACGCCTCTTGTGAAACTGTACCGCCCGGCGTATGAAAATCATCGGGCTGTCAGGTCCTTGCGGCCCCATGTTGCTCTGCCGCGGGGTTGTCTTTCGCACCCGGTAAAGTTTTTACGTGGAAGGAGTATACTAATAGACTAAAGTTATGTTAGGAATACGATTTCTAATACATTTGTACTATTAGGATATCAAGATTAATAACATTCAAATGATAACCTGCACAAGCCAGTTTCATTTAAGCCATCCAAACATTGGTCAGTTTGTATGTTGTCCTCGAGTTGCGTCAAACCGAAGACACACACATGTGCAGTATGCCAGAACTATATGATTATATCTGTTCATTCTTCTGGTTTTCTTGCGATTATGTACAAGTCGAGTATGGCCTGCGTGCTCACACAATCACGGTATTTTGTCAACAACGTATACCGTCGACACAGATGACGAATTTGCTCAGACTCTTTTTTGTTAAAGATATCCTGAATAAAGAAACGACATATTTCCCCAATATAGAGCTCAGCGGTGGTCCTTTGGACAGCACTTACCAATTTGCCCAGTTCCACGCTCACTGGGGGGCTTATCTGAAGACCACGGGGTCTGAACACACCGTGGACGGAGTCTCCTACCCCGCAGAGGTTTTACAATCCTGATTTTAAATTTGACTTCTTTTTGTTATGTTTCCTGTGTTATGCCACGTTAAGGTTTTGGTTCACTTTTTGGTAAACTTTTGGTTCACTCGTTTGGCAGTATTATTTTATGTTATCTAAGTTAAATCTGACTTTGTACAATCTTTATGTTTATGTTACCTAAGTCATTTGGTTTCATAGAACGTTATGTATGATTATGTTATTGAAGTTGATTTGGTTCTGTTGAACTTAATGTATGATTTATGTTCGGGGTTCTCCCCCCAGGGGGCTTTGAAAAACGCCGTCGGGCAACATGCTTTACCCTGGTTAAATAAAGAATAAACAAAACAAAAAAAAACAAGAGGTCGGTATGTCAAGTATTAGGGGTACAAATGTGGTGTGTGCAACGTTACTTGTAAGGACACATAAGGTCTACTAGTTTAGTTTGGTTGTCACTGATTCGATGTTGCGCAGGTAGAGAGACCGCCTCTTCCAGGAAATAATTCTGAAGCAAAATATGTGTATGGGAAGGGAGGATAACCCTTTAGTGATAAAGAACACCCGAGCTTCGGTTTCTTGAGCCTTTTAAATTTCAGGAAATGTTGGGATGGGACATATATTCCAGTCAAAAAAATGCGCAACTGGCAGTCATTATACTGCAATTAAACCCATCACCTGTAGTGATACAGACATCCAGAACAATGATTGATATACTTCGATGAACGTTAGATATAACGTTACTTTTGCCAATGTCACTGGCGAAAGGTTGTGGATGCTACCTGAGACGTATGACCGTTTCCAAAAGCATGTCCAGTTTCTTGATAATGTTGATTAACTGCTTTTTGGCGTAACTACTTATATACCACTGGTTCAACGTGGGTGACTATTTTCATCCGATTTCTAAGACATACATGTACATTTGTTGCTGGAAGTAATACATTTTTGATAACATTATTTCCAGCTTCATCTGGTGCACTGGAACACTAAGTACGATGATTTCAAGGATGCTGTGGACAAGCCTGACGGACTGGCTGTGATCGCTGTCTTCTTTAAGGTCTTTGCTAATTTATCCCACCTATTGACACAGTAGATATTAGAGAATGAATAGGTGTTTTCATAAAAGGCCATTTTTACGTAAATGTAGAGGAAATTTGATTTCAAAGACGATTTAAAAGCATTCAAACTAATTCAAATACGTCATTTCCGCAACATGTATGCAGAGAGGAAAGGAGCACCCAGGCTTCGGGAAGATCCAAGACTTGTTCTCGAAAATTCCCGCCAAGGTGAGAATCACCCCTTTGACTTTCAGTGGATTTGCAAACATGAAACCTCGTTCATTTAACACAAACGCCAAATATAACAGTAATGATACATCTTTTTTGTACGTTTTCCTTAACTATCCAAATTATAGATCTAGTTTTGTTCCTCCACATACTCAACATCCTTTTTATTAAGTTACCATGCGGAAAAATAAGTCCTTTGTTGCAGATTTGTGCAACCTGGTACCGTGGATTGGGCGGGCTCCCTTCCGAAGTTCGGGGTTGTAGGAGCTCTCCGCCGACAGGGTCAACCCAAGCGGCGGAGAGTTCCTACGGCCCCGAAGGGAGTCCGGCCAATCAACGATAGGCTGGATATTCGGACGATCCGGTGTTAAGGAATACACCGTGTTGTATTCTATATGTACCGGATGTTCCGACCATAACAAACGTTTTCATGTTCTTTTGTCAGGGCTCCAAAGTGAACATCGACTTCGAGTTCAATCCAGGCTTGTTGATGCCGCCAGGTAGATGCTACTCCTTAGCCTGCATAACATGCGCCTTATAAATTATTTGACACTTTGCTTGAAATTTTGGAGACAAACAATAACGGTACGTTTGATATGTTTGACTTGTTTGCTTCTAACATTTTTCCTCGTTATATGGCAGGAAATATGGGAAACATTGCGCAACAGAATTTGTAACATAGACGGTATTCTTGACTCAGTCTTGTCTCATGATATGCAATATTGAAATACTTCTCAAAGGGGTTTGAATGAGCTGAACCTATACTAATGGCGCTGCTGTAAAATAAATTGAAAGAAAAGTCCTGATCGCAGCTCATTCGCTACAACGCTACACGAAACTACAAGAGACTGAAACAATGTATTTGAACGTCGTTGTTGCAAGCTCTACGTGGGTATTACACTGGGTAATTACTATCTAAAAAACTATCTGACATTACAGTTTGGGTGAAGCTATGAGTTATCCTGACTCTTAAATACTATACAACACCCTTGGACCCGAGCCATACTTCTAATTCTCCAAGTATACTATTACACCACTTCTGCCTTACATGCTGCCAATATGCATTACTCGCATCACGGAAGAGCCACACTAACAATACCTCCGTGTTCTCGGAGTTAAAGTAAAGATTGGAGCCACAGTGCCCAATGTTCTGTGTTGTTCATAGATTCCGAAAACTACTGGACTTACCTCGGGTCCCTGACCACGCCTCCTCTGTACGAAAGCGTCACCTGGATCGTCATGAAGGAGGCTCTTGAGGTTTCTGTGGAACAGGTACATGTCTTGAAGTCGATAGTTTTAGTAGAAAGTCTAGCAGCCACCAATTTTGACAATCTGAATAGATACCTAACGTTCTTCCGTATAGAGAAAGTGACACATTCTGACGGTTAGAAGAACATGTAATCACGTATGACGCACGTAAAATAGCTCTTAATTTTGTGAATTTATATTTTTATTTGTTAATGTGAATTTCTGGTGAATATCCTCTTTGATGCTAGCCTGGGTACCATCCGGAAAGTAGTTCGCTCCGACGTTCATTATATACTATACACAGTCGAATCTAGCTCAGACATTCATTACACACTATGTATAGTCGCTTCTCTGTGTTTCCAGAAGCGAACATGTGAGCGAACTACTATCCGGATGGGCAGGCTACTTTGATGCAGTGTCCCCTCTCACATTAAATGCACCTGATTTTTTCATTGTGCCAGATTGCCATTCTGAGGACCCTGCTATGGGAGACTCCTAACGGAGTTTCCCAGATGTACAACAACTTCCGACCTCCGGTGCCTCTTCGAGACAGGGTGATCAGGGCTTCTTTCGGTGGGCGTTCAGCCGCCGGCGCTATGATGGTGGCGGTCCCGGCTTGGGCTTGGGGCGCTGTAGTGGTGGGCCTAGGTGCCGTGACTTACACTCTGAGTAATATGACACTCTGAATAATATGGGCTGATGTGAAACACCACAGTGCGGGTTCTGTTGACATAGACATACGTACTATTACATAAGACAATATCTTTTCCAACGATTTATCTTTTGTCCCCAAAGTTCATCATCATGTCACAAATGATATACTCTAAGCTGCTGACATAATTGTGCCCGTGCTTTGGATTCACTCAAACGTTTTCCCGTTGCTTGCATGTTTTAGTGTGAACACCTGAATCGCATATTACATATGTTGTCGTATCTCCATGATCAAATATGGCTATCCGCAGTATGAAATAAAATGGCTATACATTTCAATCTGCCTGATCAATGTGTGGTTTGTAGTGTATCTTTCCTTGAAGTGTGAGCAAGGCGGAATGGCTTTATTGCCATGATTATTCATATACTGAGATTTATCACATCTGTGGAAGGATCGTCATAACACCTTTCAGGATGTCAATCCAGAGATCTGACTGTTAGATTTGACCCCCACATATAGGGGTGGAATAGCCTAAGTGCCTAGGTACCATCCGAAAGTAGTTCGCTCCGGCGTTCATTATATATGCTATATACAGTCGCTTCTAGCTCTGACATTCATTACACACTATATACAGTCGCTTCTCTGTGTTTCCGTCTGATAGCAGAAGCGAACATATTACATAGCTATTGGAGCGAGCCACTATCCGGATGGTACCCACGCTATGGATGGAATACTGTCCAAGCAGAAGTTAGGTTCCGGTTGTTTCTTTACGGTTATTTTTTCGGCGTTTTTATCGGACTTTCTGTTAAATGTAAAACATTAACAAAACGGTATAAAATCGAAAGAGCCTAAAAACATCAAAAACAGCTGAAGCCTAACCTCTGCTTGGAGAGAAGGATGGAGCCTATCCATTTGGAGACACGTGTCCTTTTACGTACGGTACGTGTACATTAGCGAAGAAACTACCATCAAGGACATGATCCCGGCCGTGGTTTTGGGTGCCCAGGCCATCGGCGTAGGCGCCATAGCTTTATCCATGATTCGGACCAAACGCTGGTGCTAACACTTTGAGAATTTCTTTAGAAAGGACACCCTTTCGGTTTCACTTCAAGTTTCATTTATACATTTTTTGTGTTTTTTTCTCACTTGTGGTTCTTATCATTTTGAGTATCTGTAAAGAATGCTTTCAAAGATGGTTGACAAATTACCTGTAAAGTCTATAACGTTACACCTTCAAGCCGCTAAATGCCAAGTAATCAAACTGTGCTCTGGATATTTTAATTTTCTACAAAAGGGAAAAGGAATGAATTTACACATTCCAGTATATGACTCTGCATCATGTATATATGCAATATATTTTCCAAATTACGTTCTACTTACTACAATTTTTTTTACTACCCTAATCTTGCAAGATTTATGTGTTTGGCTCGGAGCACGAATGACTAATACGAGTAGCGTCGATGCTTAATAGATAACAAGACAAATGCACACTGTACTTACAGACGGATACATCCATCCACGGGTTTGGTATAAAAGCTCTGCGTGTTATTTATGTCCATAAAAATTGACAAAAGAAATCAAGATATAAAGACATGCGACCTGACAGAGTGGAGTTGTAGTCTCGAACTACAGGTTTATGAAATACGTGCAGACTCTGTAATATGACCATCTGCAATTCGAAATCAATATGTAAAGCTGTCGTGATTAAACCTTACCGAACCACCCGGGAAATGCATTTGGTGATGTTTTGGTGCGAACAATGCAAATGCAACTGAATATTATGATACGATAGTGAAAATGTAGCTATGGCACAAATGCAAACCTATTGTGTTCTGCACACCCGTTCTTCTATGCAGAGCATTGCCTGCAGCTTATAGACATTGTTAGCCAATCAGGGAATCACCTACTAGTATTTAGGCAAAGCCGATTCTCTGATAACTGGTTGGGGACCCACGCCCTCAAAGTGGAAACCTCAGCCCGGCTTCTACTAGGCTGCTGAAGAAGAGAATAGGAGAGTGCATGAAATAATGTGCACGCCCGACTGCCATGGAAGACAACTTGAAACAATATAACGTTATGCACAAACCGAATGTATGATAAACAAAAGACAACAACAAAGCTTTCCTGAAAAGTCGGAGGACGTAAGAGTCGGTAAGACTAAGGGACCAAGACAAACCGCGATCAGGCGCACGACCTGTCGAAGAGAAGGCTGCGCAGAACGGACGCGCATAGAGCTCTGCGGTTCGACTGGATATTTTTAAGAATTTCTTGTCGTAACAATATATAGTCAACCTGAAGAAATAAAGAAAGTTTCTATGACATTGGAAGCAGTGTCGACAAACGCTCCATAACGTTCGGAAGCTGTCGTTGTGACGACAGAAAGAAACAAAGAATTCTCGAACGCCTTGCCATCAACCACTGCACTGGACACTTTCTAGATTTTCACCCAACCTTACGGGGGGTTTCCGTGAATTGAGCCATCAGTATACGCCTCACGGTATCAAACTAGATTATCTCCTGCCCATAGAGAATCTTAGAAATAGGTGCTGACTGTCAAAATGTCGTCGGCGAAGAAGAGGGGCAACATCTACCTATCTGGTGCAGGGCCTAGCGCATGGCATGAGGATTATCCCGTAGCCAAGGGAAAGCGCCAGTCGCCCGTCGACATCAACACAAACAAAACCAAGTTCGACCCGAAGTTGGCAGCCGATCCTCTGACTATTCGCTTCAGCGACAGCTGTTGTCAGAGCATCGTTAACACCGGAATCTCCTTCCAAGTCACCTCGAATGGGGCAGGATGTGGTGAGAAAAGTTATATGAATTTTGTTTGTCTGGTACCTGACATTTCTATTGACGGGTTCTTTCTGAGAATAGTGCAAAAATGTCTTATTGACAGGAAGTACAGAGATGCTTGCGTTAGTAACGTTTAACATCCACGAAAAAGCTCAGTCGGTGGAGTCATTTGAATCAAAAGCCAGCGGTTCGATCCCGGCCAAGGCGTTCTTTTTTCAACGCCCATTTCTTCTTATGTTTACTTTCACAATTCCTTCCAGTCCTTCTTTCTCTTCTTCTGAAAACAAATAAAACTAGAAAATTCAGCAAATTCGTAGGCCTGTACATAAGACATCGGTCATTTTGTTCCATATAGATTTGAACAAACAAAAAAAAAATTATGGAGTGGTAGCATTTTAGTACAAAATTGAACGTTAGACCATTTCGAATTACAGAACTATGTTCGTAATGGGTTCGGCGGCGGAATTCAAAGGTCAACGACCGCAGGTATTGAACACGCCGTGCCGCACGCGGGTGGGTGGGGTGCTGGTAGAATGGAATCTAATACCAAATGTGTCTAGGTCGCTTTGTAGGAAATATATAGCCAATTTGAGTCTCATTTGGTCTTCTGCAACCTGCACAATCCAGTTTCATCTAAGCCATCCAAACATTGGTCAGTCTGTATGTTGTCCTCGAGTTGCGTCAAACCGAAGGCACACACATGTGCAGTATGCCAGAACTATATGATTATATCTGTTCATTCTTCTGGTTTTCTTGCGATTATGTACAAGTCGAGTATGGACTGCGTGCTCACACAATCACGGTATTTTGTCAACAACGTATATCGTCAACACATATGACGAATTTGTTCAGACTTTTTTTCGTTAAAGAATAAAGAAACGACATATTTCCCCAATATAGAGCTCAGTGGTGGTCCTTTAGACAGCACTTACCAATTTGCCCAGTTCCACGCCCACTGGGGGGCTTATCTGAAGACCACGGGGTCTGAACACACCGTGGACGGAGTCTCCTACCCCGCAGAGGTCGGTATGTCAACTATTAGATAAGCGTTAAGTTATAGAACTGTAGTTATATATGTAGATGCCATAATTTGTACCCCGTACAATTGTTGTGCAATAAAACTATTACTAGTATTAGGGTTACAAATGTGGTGTATGCAACGTTACTTGTAAGGACACATAGACTAGTTTAGTTTGGTTGTCACTGATTCGATGTTGCGCAGGTAGAGAGACCGCCTCCTCCAGGAAATAACTCTGAAGCAAAATATGTGTATGGGAAGGGAGGATAACCCTTTAGTGATAAGAACACCCGAGCCTCGGTTTCTTGAGCCGTTTAAATTTCAGGAAATGTTGGAATGGGACATATATTCCAGTCAAAAAAAATGCGCAACTGGCAGTCATTATACTGCAATTAAACCCATCACCTGTAGTGATACAGACATCCAGAACAATGATTGATATACTTCGATGAACGTTAGATATAACGTTACTTTTGCCAATGTCACTGGCGAAAGGTTGTGGATGCTACCTGAGACGTATGACCGTTTCCAAAAGCATGTCCAGTTTCTTGATAATGTTGATTAACTGCTTTTTGGCGTAACTACTTATATACCACTGGTTCAACGTGGGTGACTATTTTCATCCGATTTCTAAGACATACATGTACATTTGTTGCTGGAAGTAATACATTTTTGATAACATTATTTCCAGCTTCATCTGGTGCACTGGAACACTAAGTACGATGATTTCAAGGATGCTGTGGACAAGCCTGACGGACTGGCTGTGATCGCTGTCTTCTTTAAGGTCTTTGCTAATTTATCCCACCTATTGACACAGTAGATATTAGAGAATGCATAGGTGTTTCATAAAAGGCCATTTTACGTAAATGTAGAGGAAATTTGATTTCAAAGACGATTTAAAAGCATTCAAACTAATTCAAATACGTCATTTCCGCAACATGTATGCAGAGAGGAAAGGAGCACCCAGGCTTCGGGAAGATCCAAGACTTGTTCTCGAAAATTCCCGCCAAGGTGAGAATCACCCCCTTTGACTTTTAGTGGATTTGCAAACATGAAACCTCGTTCATTTAACACAAAAGCCAAATATAACAGTAATGATACATCTTTTTTGTACGTTTTCCTTAACTATCCAAATAATAGATCTAGCTTTGTTCTTCCACATATTCAACATCCTTTTTATTAAGTTACCATGCGGAAAAATAAGTCCTTTGTTGCAGATTTGTGCAACCTGGTATCGTGGATTGGGCGGGCTCCCTTCGGGGTTGTAGGAGCTCTCCGCCGACAGGGTCAACTATGGCACTAGGTATTAGTTTTACAGGATGTCCAACGTTAACAGCGTAAAATTTCCAAGGAGTGTCATATATAGTTGACCCAAGCGCTAGCGGCGGATCCCGCGGAGAGTTCCTACGGCCCCGAAGGGAGTCCGCCCAATCAACGATAGGCTGGATATTCGGACGATCCGGTGATACGGAACACACCGTGTTGTACGAGGGTGCTTCAAAAAGTAATGTCACTAGTTTTATAACAGGCTCATTTTTTCCTCGAATGAGATGAAATTTGGCACAAAGGTAAAGGCATATACTCTCTTGAGATTAAAATATTTCAATTTGTTGTTAAAGTTTTTATGAGCAACTGAGTTGATTTCAAGATAACCATACCCCTGGAAGTTTGTCAGAAGATCAGTTCCTCTAGATCTGACCCTCTTATAACCACTGTAGGAAACCGAAATTTCACCTGTATAATAACAAATGTCTCTGTAGGTTACATGTCAATTTTCATATCTGAACTCTCAATGGTTAATCTTTTACAGCTGCTAGAAAGGAGCGAGTTACTATATTACAGGCAGTTTGATTAATAGCCAAATACGTGGTTTATTTATCAAAGGTTTTATAGACTAATTTTCCATCAACCAAAAGATACGAAACTTGGCACATTTATTGGTTGTTTCAAGACCAAGAAGTGTGCAAAGTTTGATTTCTTTCTGTTTATTGAAAAGTCCACTACAGAAACTTTAATCAGCCCACCCCTGATTAACGGCACTGATGACCGGGGTCATACCTCACTTCACCCAAGGAACGAAAAAAGAAAACATGATTGGATTTCAAAGGTGAACATGTGCATGTGCCTTATGAAGAAATAGAACTTAATACATGTGCAATTTCAGCTTCATACAATAGCTACAAGTGAGTCAAGGACATTATCAATTGCACATAAATTAAACCTCTAATTTCTTTCGACGGGATAACAAGGGTGTGGTCAGCTAGAACTCCAGTCGGTCACTCATAAAAATGTGAACAACAAAGTGAGCTATATCAATCTCAAAAGGAGATATGGCTTTACCTTTGTGTCAAATTTCAACTCATTCGATGAAAAAATGAGCCTGTTATGAAACTAGTGACATTACTTTTTGAAGCACCCTCGTATTCTATATGTACCGGATGTTCCGACCATAACTAACGTTTTCATGTTCCTTTGTCAGGGCGCCAAAGTGACCATCGACTTCGAGTTCAATCCAGGCTTGTTGATGCCGCCAGGTAGATGCTACTCCTTAGCCTGCATAACATGCGCCTTATAGATTATTTGATACTTTGCTTGAACTTTTGGAGACAAACAATAACGGTACGTTTGATATGTTTGACTCGTTTGCTTCTAACATTTTTCCTAGTTATATGACAGGAAATATGGGAACCATTGCGTAACAGAATTTGTAACATAGACGGTATTCTTGACTCAGTCTTGTCTCATGATATGCAATATTGAAATACTTCACAAAAGGGTTTGAATGAGCTGAACCTATGCTAATGGCGCTGCTGTAAAATAAATTGAAAAAAAAAAACAATCCTGATCACAGCTCATTCGCTACAACGCTACACGAAACTACAAGAGACTGAAACAATGTATTTGAACGTCATTGTTGCAAGCTCTACGTGGGTATTACACTGGGTAATTACTATCTAAAAAACTATCTGACATTACAGTTTGGGTGAAGCTATGAGTTATCCTGACTCTTGTTAATACTATACAACACCCTTGGACCCGAGCACCACTTCTGCCTTACATGCTGCCATTATGCATTACTCGCATCACGGAAGAGACACACTAACAATACCTCCGTGTTCTCGGAGTTAAAGTAAAGATTGGAGCCACAGTGCCCAATGTTCTGTGTTGTTCATAGATTCCGAAAACTACTGGACTTACCTCGGGTCCCTGACCACGCCTCCTCTGTACGAAAGCGTCACCTGGATCGTCATGAAGGAGCCTCTTGAGGTTTCTGTGGAACAGGTACATGTCTTGAAGTCGATAGTTTAAGTAGAAAGTCTAGCAGCCACCAATTTTGACAATCTGAATAGATACCTAACGTTCTTCCGTATAGAGAAAGTGAGGAACACATTCTGACAGTTAGAAGAACATGTAATCACGTATGACGCACGTGAAATAGCTCTTGATTTTGTGAATTTATGTTTTTATTTATTAATGTGAATTTCTGGTGAATATCCTCTTTGATGCTAGCCTGTGTACCATCCAGAAAGTAGTTCGCTCCGGCGTTCATTATATACTTTACACAGTCGCTTCTAGCTCAGACATTCATTACACACTATGTACAGTCGCTTCTCTGTGTTTCCAGAAGCGAACATGTGAGCGAACTACTGTCCGGATGGGTAGGCTACTTTGATGCAGTGTCCCCTCTCACATGAAAGGCACCTGATTTTTTCATTGTGTCAGATTGCCATTCTGAGGACCCTGCTATGGGAGACTCCCAACGGAGTTTCCCAGATGTACAACAACTTCCGACCTCCGGTGCCTCTTCGAGACAGGGAGATCAGGGCTTCTTTCGGTGGGCGTTCAGCCGCCGGCGCTATGATGGTGGCGGTCCCGGCTTGGGCTTGGGGTGCTGTAGTGGTGGGCCTAGGTGCCGTGACTTACACTCTGAGTAATATGTCACTCTGAGTCATATGGGCTGATGTGCAACGCCACCGTGCGGGTTTTGGTGACCTAACCATACATACTATTACATAAGACAATATCTTTTCCAACGATTTCCCCAAAGTTCAGCAACATGTCACAAAAGATATACTCTAAGCTGCTGACATAATTGTGCCCGTGCTTTGGATTCACTCAAACGTTTTCCCGTTGCTTGCATGTTTTAGTGTGAACACCTGAATCGCATATTACATATGTTGTCGTATCTCTACTCATTTTCTCGTTGCTTGCATGTTTTAGTGTGAACACCTGAATCGCATATTACATATGTTGTCGTATCTCTACTCAAACATTTTCCCGTTGCTTGCATGTTTTAGTGTGAACAACTGAATCGCATATTACATATGTTGTCGTATATGGCTATCCGCAGTATGAAATAAAATGGCTATACATGTCAATCTGCCTGATCAATGTGTGGTTTGTAGTGTATCTTTCCTTGAAGTGTGAGCAAGGCGGAATGGCTTTATTGCCACGGTTATTCATATATTGAGATTTACCACATCTGTGGAAGGATCGTCATAACACCTTTCAGGATGTCAATCCAGAGACCTGACTGTTAGGTTTGACCCCCACATATAGGGGTGGAATAGCCTAGGTGCCTAGGTACCATCCGGAAAATAGTTCGCTATATACAGTCGCTTCTAGCTCTGACATTCATTACACACTATATACAGTCGCTTCTCTGTGTTTCCGTCGGATAGCAGAAGCAAACATAGCTATTGGAGCGAACCACTATCCGGATGGTACCCAGGCTATGGATGGAATACTCTCCAAGCAGAAGTTAGGCTCCGGTTGCTTCTTTACGGTTATTTTTTCGGCGTTTTTATCGGACTTTCCGTTAAATGTGAAACACTCACAAAACGGTACAAAATCGAAAGCGCCTAAAAACGTCAAAAACAGCTGAAGCCTAACCTCTGCTAGGAGAGAAGGATGGAACCCTATCCATTTGGAGACACGTGTCATTTTACGTACGGTACGTGTACATGGCTTTCTTCGAACACGGGCCGGGACCTATGGCTTTGAAGAAATACCTCTCATCTGAGACCTAGAGGACGTCGTTAACCACACCTAGGTATTCATTTTCACCAGAGTCAAGTGAGGAAATAGATGTAAGGCGCCTTTCCCAAGGACACGAGACCGGGGCCTGCCATGGATCCGAGCCCGGAGCCTTTAGATTCTAAGCCAACAGCACTAACCACAAGTGTACCTTGTAATGGGCAGGCTTTTTCAGACTTAGTGCTACACTCAGGTACGCACTGCAGTAATACTGTGTAGTGCGTGCATGAGTGTAGCACTAAAATACCAATCTCCAAGCAGATGCTACGACAGCCGATAAGATAGTATCAAAACTGGCAGAGGAGGGTACTGTATATGCGAGTCCCTTTGTTCGGCTATAGTCCCTGTATTGGCTAGCTTTGATGCTACATATAGGCACCGTAGGATCTGTTTGGAGATTACGAAAATGCAAGGCAACATAGGGTAATGCAAGGCTACATACGGTCTGAAGGCTTGGCTGGTCGCCCACTAGAGCTGGGATCACAACAGGAGTATAGGAGGTGTCCATAGTGACTCACACAATCATTGCAAAGTTACCGTGGATATCACATATTGCACACGACCTGAGTGCAATTAAGATTCCTGTACTACTCCGAGCGTAGCAGTAAAAAAAGAGTCCGGTTTAAAATATAATTTGATTCCAAAGGCGTGTGTTTATAGGGCAATCATAAATTCCCTTTCATACACGTACACCCTAACTGAAGTATCTGAAAGCTTGTTTATTACTGACAGCATCATGTAGGGAAGTTACGGCATCCAAGCGATTGTCGGATGTGTGCGCATTTCTTTCCTGAGTGCTGCGGTCAGGCGCTGGCGGCTGAAGAGGGGCTCTGGTGGGTAGTGGCTAGCTAGTTGCAGTTATAGATGCCATAAATATCGTTTCATCGGACAGATTATTGTGAAAAGAGCAAACCTGAACGAATGTTTTTTAAATCCCTAAAGTAGCTTCATATGAAAAGCCACGACCGTAGGGCATTTTTGCACAGAATGTGTAAAAACAAGCCCACTTTATTGAGTATTGAGCAAATATCTCTGAGAAGAAATTGCGCATTGCTTTCCAACTCGACAACCGCCCGACACATCGCTATACCATGACGCAGGAGCGTAATCAATTATGCAGTCACGAGTTAACTTACGTAAATATACAGACATGGTAAGGCCATGCCTTGCTTGTATTTCGAAGTCAAAATGTCAACCTAAAAATTTAAACGGCGTTAAAGTATAACCACACCTATTATGCAAAGTCCTTGGAAGTCGGATGAGAAAGCTAATAAGATTGTGAGAAAGCTAATAAGATTGTGTACTTATTTACAATCTGAGGCTTCGTCCACGGAGAGAATCGGGCAGGCCAGGGGAAAACTTGTGTTTCCGGTAACCCGACCGACCCAACCAAAAATCTGCTGATCTTAGCCTTTTTGGGGACGACCACTTGCAAGGGACATAAAGATTTCGATCTGACATCGTTGTAGAATCGTTTTCAGCACGTCCTCCTTAATGTTGCAACAGAAATTGCACTTGTGCAATGTATATCTGCATTATTGAAATGTGATGCTGGTCGTGGTGTTTTGTATTACATTTGTATTTTAAACTGTACTTGCTGGATCCAACTTTGGCCTAAATCTAAGCGAACAAACGAAGCCAAAATCATCAGGTAATCCATTCCTACCCGACGCTATTTTTTAGGACCATAATTAGAAAACACGACATTACTTTTCCCAGGCCTTACCACGGGGCCGTTTCCTCACGACAGGTGTGTTGGCAGTTGGCAGGGCAACGATACTGACAACAGCAAGCTGCCAGGTGACAGGTCGTTCTGGAACGGCTGCATACTAGTATGCAATGAGCTTATGAAACTTGTAGGATATATGGTTCCGGACCGAACGTATTTAAGTTAACGTCGTTTCAAGATGAGAAGTACGATTGTGGCACACGCCTAGAGGACCGGGTGACCATGCTAACAGTTTGATACAGAGGTAGCCACACGTAACAACTCAGCACGCAGTATACAAGCAGCAGTTACGAGCCATGGGCTGTTCATGTTCGTCTGTGCGGGAAAGGGACGTGGGTTACCCGCCGAAACTGGTAGCTGTTCACTACCCCGGGATGACACAGTCTCCCGTCAACATCGACACAGTGGACCCGCTGGTGATGTATTGTGACGCCTACCTGTTATCACATCCGCTAACACTGCAGAACTACCAGCCAGGATGCGCCCGGAGGATTGTTAACGATGGGAACACCTTTAAGATAGAGATGCGTCAGGAAAAACAAGAGTCAGTTGCTTCTCTACCGGGTCACATCACTGGCGATAGCGAAGGTAAAGGGCTTGTTCACATAGTCGTTGAAATAGCCGTGCATGTGTCATACAACCTTCAGCTGCCTTCAAAATACGGAAAATGATGTCTTAGATCCTTGTCGATGGTTGGTTATGTCAAATTCAATTTTTCGGAACATTCTACGACAGCAAAATCCTACGACGACCTACGATGAAAAATATGTGACCGCACCGTAACAAAATTGCGAATGGATGTCTTTCTTGCTGAGAAGTCGCAGAAATTTCTTCCCATTCAATCCAACTAACAATGTGTTGTTTTCGCACAAATAAATTTAGCAAACGTGCCTAAAATAAGCGGAGGCCCGCTGCATGATGAGTTCAAGCTGCTACAGATCCACGCACACTGGGGCGCCACGGACCAGGACGGGTCCGAGCACACGGTGGACGGGGACGTCTTTCAGGGAGAGGTAAATAAAATGTATCTTGTCTGGTCACTTTCCCACATCGGTCGATTAAATCACAAAATGATTGATGGTAAACACAGGCGTGAACTTGATACGCTTTCCTCATTGGTTAAGCAAAGTCCTCATTTGCACAATTCATATGAGAATATGTTGGTCCTCATCAAAGTTACTTATAGGTCAAAATCCATGATAAAACATTCATGCCTTTTTTATTTATCCTATTTCAAAGTCTGCAACTAAACGCTCCTGCAATTCCAAAGAAAGCCGTTAGAGGGTCTAAACGTATGCCATTGCACAAAAGCTATCTAAAATTTAAATGTCATGATCATAGCTTGTCCAGAATATAAAATGATCCAAAATCAAACACAGAGACGTATAAATCTTACATTTGTGACGTGTTTTCAAACAGTCGGATCAAGGCTCCAGCTGCTTAGTAATAGTACGGCAGGTCAAACTGTCACCTGACATGTATAATGGGTGACACGCATGATTTTTAAGGCTATATATAGTTGAAAAGTAGCCTTGGGTTTCTTGATTATTTATTTGTTTTTGGTGAACAAAATCAGTGCAAACCGTGTCAGGTAAGAAGCGTGTTTAACGAGTCTCTGTGTTGTTATGTTTTTCAGGTACATCTAGTACACATGAACACCAAGTACCCGTCCTTCGAACAAGCGCTGACCAAACGTGACGGACTGGCCGTACTTGGAGTATTTCTTCAGGTCTGGATATTCTATATAAATGTAAAAGGCGTGGTACTACCATGAGATCGTTCTAGATACTTAGTAGGTAGTAAACAGTTTGGTGCAATTCAAAACCTGTGACAATAGATGCTAACCGTACGATCCCTTACATTGCATCAAACAACAGACCGTTAACGTAGCGCTACTACATGTACATGTATATTTGTTTTCTTGAAGAATCAAAGTGTGATTCCCATGTCTGCAGCTCACAGACGAAGGGCATGAGGGACATGAAAGTTTCAAAACCATCACAGACAAGCTGGACAGTATCAGTTATAAGGTAGGTCGGCAGTTATGTTACGTACTGATACCATATGCATCTTTTGTTGTAATTATGGAAAACGGCATATGCATATGGCACAAATATTAAACAAGAATGACATTTCTAACAAAAGCAACAATAGTTTGATAGTTTGTTTGAATTCTTTGTTAAGAATGAAGGAGAGAGTTCTTACAAAGAAATGAATAGCCTTTACAGGAAAGATGTTTGAGCTGATAAGCCAATAAAGTAATTTTAGTGTCGCTTTTCAACCAATCAAATGTTTTCTGGTTTGTTTGCATTTTAGGGTGACAGTGTTGACCTTGATGACAACTTCAACCCACAATGCCTCATTCCAGATGGTAAGAGAACATGTTTGACCATAATAGAGTATTTATCAAAGACAGACATTCCTTTCATGGACATCAAAGTTATTTACACAGTAGAAGTGACAAAGCGAAAAAAATTTAAAATGCACTTTAGCTACCGTTCCCTGGCGCGGCCTATACCGGGGTTGAGGTACTGCATAGCAGACAAAGTTTTTGTAAGTTGTACAGAAATGGTGTTAGACATGTGTGGCAGTGAGCATGTTTCTCATATACATGTACTAGTAATTCATGCTGCTTCTCCAGATCACCAGAAGTACTGGTCCTACCCTGGGTCACTAACAACAGGTGGTTACCAGGAATGTGTCATCTGGATTATCTTTAAGAACACCCTCAAGGTGTCTCATCAACAGGTGTGTGTCAAGTCCTGTCTTTGCACCTATCAACATTTTAGCACCTTAGTCAGCTGTCTGCCATCTCTCCCAAGTTGTATCTTATTCTTATAAGGCCTCACTATCTTGGCTATATGGAAGATATATAAATTTTCATCCATTTTGTGACAATATTGTATATCGTACAAAAAAACTGCAAAATCAGGAAATATTTGCCTTAAGTTGACATAAAAATGCCAGAGAGCAGATACTAATGAATGAAGTCTTCCAAGTCAAAAAAAGAAAATGTGGAAGAAAAAAATCATTTGGTGTGATTTCCTGATATTGACAGATCAATCTTATACATGCAAAGACCTTATATGACGTCTTGCTAGAGTGTACAGCTGACCAATGTTATACCTTACACCTCTCTCCCAGCTGGAGGCACTGCGGAGTCTACGGTCCTATCCTCGAGGGAAGGACCCTAAAATAGTCCGCGATCCTATCACAGAGAGAAGACTGAGCGCTCACATATTGGATAACTACAGGACAACACAGCCTCTTCACAAGAGGCGCATCAGGGCTTCATTCCCTGGCAACTACTCTATGTACACATTTCAGAAAAACTGATGGATCTTTAGTTACTTCTTGATAGGTGGTAAGACCTAGGGAAAAAATGTTGTGTTTTTTGGTTACTCTACTAACCAAAGCAAAACCCTGCCTTTTTTCTGACATGAGCTTTTTGATCTGATATTTGGGTGTTGAAAATGTTCTGGAATAGAATCGTTGTCAAACTTGTTCTCCTTATTTCTGTCTCAGTAGAACCTTGTGTTCACAACATTTACCTGAATAATTAAAACATGATGTTGAAAATATCAGTGTACAAATACATTTCAAATTTACATTGTTAAACTATATGTGCTAAACATTTTCTAAAATGAGACAATGGGACATTGACAGAGTGTAAAATATCCTTTATTCAGGTTGACAAGAGGGAAAACTTTAATAAAATGTTCATAGCTCTCTAATGACATTTCTCCAGTAGAACATGAAATACACCTGCAGCAGTGACATAACACCAGATACTCCATACAGATATATGTTAATATGATTCTTGTATTTCTATAGGGACAACTACAATGTATGTGGCATCTTCTTATAAAAGAGTCAATTCATTCTTGGCTGCTTAGGTTTTTTTCTATCAGTTCTGAACTTGCTCAAGATCTTGAGAAAAAGTACAAGAAGGATAGGCAGGCAGTAGTGAAATCTTCATGAGTAATATTCTTCAACTGTATAAGCTCCATCAGGGACTGTTGTATTTTTACTTGGGTTTCTTGAATTTCCCGCCACTCATCTTCGCTTTCTTGGATGCAGAGCCTTTCGCACCTTTTGGGGGCTGTATATGGAAAGACCAAAGAATCAAAGGAATGAAACAAAAAATGGCAATTCCAGAAACCCAGACACACAACGGCAAATAAACACTGATAACAATCTTTACAGAGGAAACAACAGATATCCAATACAGGCTGAATCAATGTATAGTATAGTCTATAGATTTAGCATTTCATTTGGAAAGGGTTAAAATAAGTGTTGGAGTAGTTTACATGATGAAAGCTCCATGGTACCTCCAAGCATTTACATATAGAATTTCAATCCATATACTGTCTAACCATTTCTACAAATCATTCCACAAAAAAGTTTTGACTCTGAAAAAGACAAATCCCTTTTCCAACTCACCTCCTTCCTTTTGACTGACGGTGAGGACATGACCTTGAAAAAGCTGTCAAGACGACCTTGAGTGGACGTGTGGCGGGCATTCTTCAGCTTCTTTGCGCCGTTCTTTATCCTATCCTCACTGCAGAGATAGAAAGCTACACTCAGCAAGTTCAGAAACCTCAATTTGGTCAATCATTTCTCAGTTACTATTTTGTTAATTGTACAGTATGATTGGAAAGCTTATTTACTCTTTACAATGTCACCCTATTTGTTATGATCCTACATTCAAAAGTTGAACACCAGAGCTGACTGTGTGTCAAAAAACAGAAGTGCTGAAATCCCCCTGCCAACAAAGTCCGCAGGGCAATTTGGGGGCCCACACATAAACTCACAGTCACTGATGGTGCTCATTGCCCCAAACCTTGACCTTAAAAAATGTATCATGTTAAAGGAAAATGCACAAACTAATCCAATAATTCGAATAATGAAACACATAATACTGATCATTAAAAAAAATGACAGCATTTTTGGTTCTTTATCTACTCAAACAAGCAACCCTAGGGTTGTATGTACAATCATAATGAACGGGATATCAGAAAGGGCGCTTAATAAGCTGTTACTACAGACAGGATTCTTCAACTTGTAAAGAACAAAAAGTTCCTGCTAGGACACCCACCTGAATCCCTTCTCATTGCTCATGTACTGTACCAGTCCCTCCTCATCTGGGTCAACCCATTTCAACTGGAGGGGGGGGAGACAACACAATGTTTTACACACATAGAGCAACATCGCACACAGGCTAACTAATGCATTCTTCTTCACAGAGCCTTGCCCAAGACCTATACAATATATATGTACTGTAAATGCAAAAGCATTCAGTCTACATAGGAAAATGGCCCAGTACTGCTCTTCATTTCAAAAGCTTGATTTTTAATTACATTACCCATACTGGTTGTGAATGTTTAAAAAAAATCTTATGGTAAAAGAACACAAATAAAAAAAGAAAACATATATTAGACACAACTTGGTACATGACGAGGGTGAAAAAATCTTCCTACCTCCACTTGGTCCGCAGGAGTAACTTCTGGTTCCTTAAACAGCTTCCTGGCCTGATCATATGGCCAGTCCTCGGGCACTGGGAACTTCTGTGGGTAAAACAGACAAGGTGTGTGAGTGGTGGGAAACTTTACAATAGACCAAGTGTCCATCGATCTCAGGTGTTTCACATATGAGAGAATGGCCATTGGCAGTTTGACCAATGAGGGAGTGGCTGCATGTACGTCCAATATCTGCATTTTCATGTTTTTATTTTGCATTAATTCTCACATTTTTACAGAAATAGACCTGGCTATGGGATCAGCCTATTATTTTGTCAGGCTGATATTCTGCTTACCACTGGCTTTGCACAGCTTACATCATTCAATCAGTATGTAGATAGTAGTAGTTATATCAACAGAAACAAGGCCATAAGGTGTGTTAAGCCTAGAGGTGGTTTACCTCTTTTGCAAAACCATATATTTTACCTTTGTGTCGATGTGCTTGAGAATCTCCTCGATAGACTTATACTGGCGGATGAGTTCGATGGCTCGTTTGGGGCCGATCCCGCGGATGGAGTCACAGTAGTCACACCCCAGCAGGATGCACAGGTCAATGAACTACAGCACAGAACAACACATGGTGGTTAGGCATAGGAAAATCAATGTTACAGCACACAACAAACAACACACTGTGGTTAGGCATAGGAAAATCAATGTGTTTCCAATTGTAATCCTGAAAAAAGGCAAGGTGGTCAAACAAAGTCAAACAATGTAAAAATAAAATGCATCAGGACATTGGTATTTTCAACATCATTTTATACTGATACATAAGTTTATCAATAAACTGGGCAAAGAAGGGTGATATTTACTACATATGGTTACATTAACTGTTCAAAGCCTTAAATCTATTTTGAATTGTCAGATTGAACATTTTTCCTAGGCCTTGGCATGTTCATAAATAAAAACAAACCCACAGGATATGACATATCAAACACAATAAAGCCAACAGTTACGACAAATGTGCAGTCTTCGTTTTTCAAGAGGTTAACTTAATATTGCAAATGTCTGTACCAAATTTATCGGAACTTTGTACATTTTACAATTAGACAGCTTGGGTAATGGAGCTGTCTGCTTAGCACTTTGCTCAGGACTAATTCTTTCTTCAAGAGCATGCATCTAAATCCCCCACCTGGTCCTGAGTGAGGTCCAACTCAGCCAGCAGCCTGTCATAGTAGTACTCCTTGATGGGCATCTTTCTGTAGGTAAAATACATTCTGGGTAAAACATACTGATTCAAATCATCGCTAACATAGCATCATTCTATTGATTGAAAAATGCCATATCAATCCTTTTCTACACAAAAGGTCGAACTTCACTTTGATTTCTTTTAGCCACCCTTTTTTCTTTGCAAAAAAAGTTCTGCTGACTTCCCCCATGACTTTGATTTACAAGCTGGAAGCAGAACCTCCCCTGTGGATTGTACAATATACCTTAGGGAGGCTCTGATAAACAGGGGCATTGGCTTCTACTTTTGTGGGTGTGGCAATCAGCTAATCAGGGAAACACCTAACTGTCTATGGTAAAACAGACTCTCTGATGGCTGACAGTTGGGTAGAGGCCACATCAACAGAAGAGAAAACCTCAGCCCAATATAGAAGAACCTCCCCAAGGTAAAATGTGCAGGCCACAGGCGAGACTCTGATTAGAAGAATGCACCGTACCTGGCCTCCGAGAAGGTGAGATGTCTGAGCATGATGTTGGTGCCGAAGGTCAGCACATCCATGTCCTCTGTCCCGGCAGCGTACACCTTCCCTTTCTTCGCCAGTTCTGCACACTGAGCTTCAGCTTCACAGGGCGCCTACAAAGGTTTTCAGTTAATCAGTAATAAGACCCAGCTCAGAAATGAACAAGAAATAGTCATGCCTTGAAGCATCAGTTACCAACCTGGGATTGATGTGTTTGCAAATTCAAAAATTAAAAATCATACAAAAATCATCATGCTCTATCCAGAAAATTGAGCTGGGTCAGGAGAAATTGCATAGAGTACAAAGAGCAACACCTACATCAACATAAGGGATACCCATGAGCGTCAGCAACTTTTTACACTCTGCATTGTGCTCCTTGGTCACTTTCACCTGAAAAAAACATTTACAATTAAAGCTGTGCAGGTAAAAAAAATAGCAGTGTAAAACTGAAATGCATTAGGGTATTTTTTATATCATATTTTAACTATACAGATATATTTTGTACAAGCAGAAATATTGTTGGAAAACAATTCTGTAACATTTTCATCACTCACAAAATCAATTAATTTCCCTTGTAAGCGTTTGACCAAAAATTCTAGGGTCAACAGGTTGTTGCCAACAGGTTAGTTGGGTACCATAAAATAAAACATTTTTTTCCAGGCTTTACCAAACGTTTCTGGAACTTGTTGACATCCTCGGCCTCTCCTGCCTCCTCTGCCTTCTCCAGCGCCTTCTGAGCCTCCTCACGGCGCTCTGCACGCTTCGCCAGCTGGAATATAAAGCAAGGATATTTGTGCATATTCAATTTTAGCACCATGCTAACTACTAGCAATCTGTAGATAGTAAAAAATGTAAATAATGTCCAGTGTACTGTGTAGCGTTACGTCCTGTAACTCTCTTCTCTCTTTTCGGTTAATGTTCAAAATGAAGAAAAAAGCCTTTTAGATATACTTCCGCTATGGCTCACTTTCATAGCCAATCAGCCCTAATTATCTCAATAAGTGTGTTGGGTTATTTTATAGGGATAAACAAGTCCACTAGCCCTATTGTCCAGGGCAAGTGAAAGTGCTGTTCGGGCAAGTGCATGTCCTACCCCACTTGTCCGATCGGGCAAGTAAGATTTTTCCATTGATTTTAGTGCAATTTTGATATACTTGTTACTTTTTACAGTCATGACATCAAGCAATTGTCTACAGAGAATTCCATTGCTGGAAGTGAAAATGCATATACTAGTAACAGTGACATTTGAATTTTGGGCAAGTGAAAAATTGGTTCGGGCAAGTACATTTTTTATGTGCTTGCCCGATATTACAAGTGGATTTTAGAAAACTTGTTCAACCCTGTTTTATCCATTACAGTGACGTGTCATTATGCCTGAAGAAAGCACTTTTTGAGCAATTCGGAAGAAATGGCTGTAGTAAACTCTGACTGCAGTACTTACCTCTCCAGACTTCATGTTTGGTGGTTTTCCATCAAACACGTAGACAGGTTTGATTCCATTGTCTACCATACGGATGGTCCGGTAGAACATACCCATCAAATGGCTTGGAAAAAAACAAAGATCAAAATTAATCAATTGAGAGAAAATGATGCTACAGAATATGACAAGGACCCCTTTTTACCGTATTAACTGCCTTTTTCCTTCCACACTTCATCAAGCCTAGACACAACTCCTTTACCATAACACTGTATGAAATTACAAGAGCCTGGTATACCATTGGCTGAACATCTTTGTGACAAACTCTGAGTGGGTGCGTACCCTTAATGACCTGACGTTATTGTGTGGGTATAGCTATGAGTTATACTGGCTCTCAACAACAACACCACTGGACCTCATGAGCAAAACCATACTTCCAATTCTTCAAGTATCCTGTTAGCGTTACACCATTTTTGCCAAGAAACTGCAAGAAGCAGCTAAACAACAACAACAAACTATACAGACCTGGTGGCCTCGCCAGCGTCGTTGGTCAGCATGTTACCGTCCTGTCGCACAGCGATGAGGAACTGGTAGATACTCATGGAGGCATCAATGGCAACCTTCCTTCCTGCAGGGTGAACGTTTGTACTTAAACCTCAGAACAGTGGTCCACATGTTTTCAAAACCCTCTTAGTACTAACGTTAGTACAAGCTTCCTACCTATGTTATCTTACAAGAGTAATTTCTGTTTGTAACATTATATGTATGGCCAATACTGAATACATATTATAATGTGCACTTAACTTGCTAAAAATTATTAGCTCACAAGCTTCGCTGTTATGGTATCCAAGGATCCACTCTAGCCTGGATAACCAGTTTCCTTCAAAACCGCCGCCAAGCTGTAGTGGTATCCGGTCACTACTCTCCGTTTGTCAGTGTCAGATCAGGAGTTCCCCAGGGCTCGGTCTTGGGTCCTTGCTTATTCCTAGTGTACATTAATGATCTACCAGACAAGCTGTCATCAATGTCACGTCTGTTCGCAGACGACACTGCAGTCCACAGAATCATTACCAGCAGTCAAGAACAAGACTGGCTTCAACTTGACCTTCACAAGCTTGAACAGTGGGAGAACAGTTGGGACATGGAGTTTCATCCTGCCAAATGTGTTCATCTCCCAATCACTAGGAGTCGGAAGCCATTTAAATGCTCCTACGTGTTACACGATCACACCCTGGAGACTGTTTCAACAGTGAAGTACCTGGGAACAACAATGAGTGAGAATGCTACCTGGGATACCCATATAAACAACATGGTCACAAAGCTAACAAAACTCTGGGCTTCCTCAGAAGAAACCTTAAGATCAGCTCCGTCAGTATTAAAGAGAAAGCCTATAAAGCCTTTGTGAGACCTGTGCTTGAATACGCATCGTCGGTATGGGACCCACACACCAAGAAGAATATCGACAAGATTGAGGCCGTTCAGAGAAGAGCGGCAAGATTTGTACTTAACAGGTTCCACAACACATCTAGTGTGAGCAGTATGTTGAGTACATTAGGTTGGCAGTCACTGAAACAACGCAGGAAAACAGCACGTTTGGGTACACTTTTCAAAATCCATCACGGGATAGTCCAGTGTCCAGTCATTAGCAGCAAACTAGTACCGCCCCCAACACGACAACGCCGCAAGCACAACTGCCAGTTCAAGCAAATCACCACTAGAACATTATACAGCAGAGGCGGCGGCAGCAAATTTCGTTTGGGGGGGCGAACTTTTACTGACAAAATTATGCCGCACATGTAGTGCCAAAGGCACTACCTGTCGCGCCGGAGGCGCGACCATCCTAGGGGGGTCCGGGGCATGCTCCCCCGGGAAAATTTGAAATCTTGACCCTCTAAAACGCCATTTCCTGCGTTTTGACTGCCAAATTTTGCTGCGAGACTAAGCTAACTTTGATGGCAATTCTGTTAGAAAGACACATGGTTTTAGCGAGGGCGATGCCCCCAAATATATTCACGATTTCGAGTGCGGAAGGTGCAAGCTGTCGCAAGGTTGGTCTGGAGAAATTTTAAAATCTGCACCCTCTGAAACCCCATTTTCTGTATTTTGAGGGACAAATTTTGCTGAGGGACTATGCTAAATTTAATGCAATTTTTGTCAAAGAAAGATGTTTAAGGGGCGATGACCCACGCCTCAACCATTTCACCATGTCGTTGTGAGCGCCGGAGGCACTAGTCATCCGCGGCTAGGGAGGTCCGGAGAAAATTTTGAAATCTTGACCGCCTGAAACGTCATTTCCAGCATTTGAGGGCCACATTCTGCTTGTAAACTAAGCTAAGTACGAAAGTTAAATTTCTATTAGTTTAAAAGTTTTTTGAGAGCGACGCTCCCGCAACATATTGTCCTACGCCGACATGGCCGAAGACGCGAGCCGTCACAAGGGAACTCTGGCGAAATTTTAAATCGGGACTCTCTGAAACGTCATTTCTTGCGTTTTCAGGCGTAAATTTTGACGTTAGACTAGTTTGATTGAATGAAATTTCCATCATCAAAAAAATACACAAGGTTTCAGCTTGATTTTTTGGGGGGGCGACGCCCCCCCAACATATTTTTCGGGGGGGGGGGGGCAGCCGCCCCCCCGGTGCCGCCGCCACTGTACAGAGACGGGTCATTCTTGCCAAGAACAATCAAGGAATGGAATGGTTTACCAGCAGAGACAG
The DNA here is from genome assembly GCA_019207045.1 of Branchiostoma floridae x Branchiostoma belcheri. Lineage (NCBI taxonomy): Eukaryota > Metazoa > Chordata > Leptocardii > Amphioxiformes > Branchiostomatidae > Branchiostoma > Branchiostoma floridae x Branchiostoma belcheri. The sequence goes on from CM033028.1 coordinate 8,489,899, forward strand.
TCGAGGCCGCCACAGTAGACACGTTTGTGTCTCGGGCCTCTGCTTCATAACAACTTACCTTGACAACGGACGGATTCAAGGGTATCGACCATGTACTGATTAATGGACTAACGAGTATGCGTCTACAAGTGCGAGTATTGCGTCTACAAGTGCGAGCGTCACCACCCCCAAACATGCCAGTATAATCTTCGTCAAGATTGTGGGCATCAACGGGAAGAAGAAGAAGAAGAAGAAGAAGAAAAACACAATAGCCATCATTAGGTCGGGTCTTACACAGCTTGTACCTACTGTGCAGAACTGGTGTGTTACACCTTATTAAAGGCAGTTTTACATACAGGTTTTGTGGTACAAACTTTGTTCCCAGGACTCTGAGCTATCAGCCAACATCACATACATCAGGAATAATTTAGATCAAAATGAAAATCTGTTCAAAGAACAATTTCAAACGTTACATGAATAGTTTTCACAATATGGTTCAAATAACACCTTTCCCACTTTGAGACGAGCATATCAAAAGAATCCCCTGGCATGGCCCCTCCCCACCAAAAAATTACTTCAAAAAGCTCGATAAAAATTCTGGCAAACCTTGATTTATTTACAACGTTATACTCACCAAAGTAGTTCTTGATCTCATTTTCTTTCATGGCACCGGGTGCATGGTCGCCTATCAGCTTAGCTAGCCCTTGTATTCCCATCCTTGTGGCGGACACGCCGAAAAATCGGTCACTTCTCAGGAAAATGCAACAACAACGCGGGACAAGCTGGAGCATGAAAAAAGCGCGCCAAATCTTCAGGTACCACCAGGGACAAAGGTCAAAGTTCAAAGACTGACCATTATTAAATAATTTTTACGTGTTTAACTTCTCACCAAGTAATAGAATCATCATAAAATCAGGATATTAATAATACAACGTAAAAAATACTTTTGTGACGAAATCGTTCTGGGCTAAAGGGCAAACTTTCGCTAACCAACCGGTTAACCCATCAACCAATCTCAACCAGGCATCATGGCGGATTGGGATCACATCGGAACGATCGGGGACGATGATGACGTCGCGTTGGCTCCAGAGAGCTCCGATAGCGACGAAGATGAGGTAGGATACCGTATCTTATCTATTCAAACATTTTACATCAAGAAAAGAGGAGTTTTTGATCGATTTGACTTGTATTTTTGAGTGAAGAGTGTGAGTTGGTGGGGAGGGGGGCAGGAACGCTTGCTTGCACATGTTGGCAGCACACACGTGGTGGGCAAAATATGTGTATTAAGCCTTGAAACTTCATGACTACTTAAAGGCCACTTGTGAATGCCTTTCTGACGTGTTGTTAACTATTTTAAACTTTAAGCAGACTGCTAATGATTTATAGAGTAGAGTGCTGCAGTTGTTTCTCTTTGAGCCCTTTAAATTATTAGCCTGGCGGGTGTCATCCAAATTCGATGTCCCCCGTTTTTACAAACGTTTTGCCGTGAAGCCTTTGCTACCAGTATCGTGACCACAAGTGAATCCTGGACATTGTCTAAGGCCACACTGACATGATCATATGGATGACATCTGCGTACAGTACTCATCAATTTTCATCCATTTCTAGCCTGGGTACCATTCTCCGCGGTCGGCTTTGGGGTGCTTTACCCGACACCGACCTGCTTTTGTCAGCCTGTCTGATTAGCTGCCCTTTGAGATTTCGCCGTTAGAGCTTGTAGCCGGCCTTTTGAGTTTACCCCGCCCGCGGGGCACGACTAAATTAATCTAACCCCGTAAGAACTCCCCCGGCCTGTACCAATTAACTGTACGGGCGGTCACCCCTACACCGCCGAGCGCCTCGATGGTATGGTTCCCAGGCTAATCCATTTCCAGAATATGGTTGCAACCATACTCTAGATTGTACAAAGAAACTGTGCAATGTGCTGATATATATGTTGAAAAAAAGTACAAAGGTATAAATACTATTGAACACATTTTTGGGGTGTCCAGATCTAGAGGATGTCACCAGTATAATCAAAGCAGTATAGCCTAATTAATAATTCTATTTTCCATCTAATGCCATTTAGAGTGTTGGCTAATGATGATATTTTCAATGTATATTCCATCCAGGTTATGCCAAAGCCCAAAAAGAAGCGGGGGAATAAAAAGAAGAATGTTGACTTCACGGAGGAGTTCCAGTTTGAGGAGACAGAACTGGACGTGGAGGACAGCTGGAACTATGAGATAGATGGACTGAAGCACAAGGTGCAAATACTAGTAGAATCTGTAATGACTAAGTATTGTTGAATATCTGTATAAGGAGGCTCATGCTTCTGTACATGTGTAATGAAATGCATTGTGTATACTATGTTGAAGTTGGAGGCCCCCAACAAAACACTTCTGGACATGTATCAAACATATCGTCCAGAATCCAGTGGGGGACTCTCTACTAGTTAGGGGCCCTCACCCTTGACCTCAAGCACTATGTAAATGGAGGTTGTAAAGTTTGTCAAAGTTGTAGATATTTGTGAATGAGTGATATTATTTCAACATGATTTCTTTTCTTATGTAGGCTGTGGCAACCACACTAGATGAGAAGATAGCACAAATCAGAAAAGAAAGGAAGAAAAGGGTGAGTAAACAATTTGGGAAATATAAACCACTGGTGTCAAATCGAAAACAGCTGGATTGTAAGGCTGATTCAGCTGCATGGTGTTCATAATTCTAATGAAGCATCAAGCACATGCAAATTTGTCTTCTTTATTTTGTTTTTTACCAGGCAATTCATTAACATCATTAGTTGGCTTGTCAGCTTGTTTCAGACCTAAGGTGCTTGTGGTGCTTGTACAATAAGCTACATGTGAGTTGTAATCACAATTTTCAATTGAAAAATATCTATTACATTATGCCATCAGAAACATCAGCAAGTGGAGGGAAAAGAGGAAGAAGCTACAGACAAAAGACCAGCAAAGAAGGCCTCTAAAACTTTGGTTGAGAAAGAGGGAGAAGATTCAGATGAGGACAATGATGATGATGATGAGGAGGAAGAGGAGGACAATGATGATGATGGTGGTATAGAAATAGTGGAAGAAGATGATGAAGATGCAGATGAAAGTGAGGATGAAGAAGAAGATGCAGAAAGTGATGGAGAAGAGGATAGTGCAGAGAAAGAAGTCTTACAACAAGAACCAGAGAATGAGAGTGAAGAAGAAACATCCTCTGATGAGGACAACATAGCAGGTATGTAAGAGAATGTGGGAAATTTTGTTTCCCTCTGGAGATGGTCAACATGAAAGGAAAATATTAAAAACATTGTGGTAGCCTTGAGGGTACTTGTTGAAGTTACTCAAATGAGGTTACCAGGAGTGTAGTTATAGAAGTAAAACTAGTTCAGTAGTTCAGAAGCATACTGAAGTTGCACTAGATTTTTAGTCTGCAGAAGATGCCATTCATATATTGTTTTTCCTGTGGCCTAATCTGCTCACTACTAATTACTCGTTCTTGTTACAAATTTTCATTCTGCAGACAGAATCAGAATAAAAGAGAAGAAGACAAAGAAGAAAAAGAAGGACAACAAAGGTACTGTATCATTATATATCTCTGAAATATGTTTTACATTCGACTTTGCCTCTTCTTTTGTTAGATAATTTGAAACATTATGTCATACAAAACACATTTGAATGCCTTCTTACCTGCCTTACAGTGAATGAGGAAAATGGGGATGACTCTGAGGTATGTACTCTTGAATGAACACATACATGTAGTAATACCTGTATGATAAAGAATGTTTGCCATGTCTTCAATTCATCATTATTTCTTCTTTGTGGAACTTGACCAGTAACCATCTTTCCAATGCCTGGAATAAATGACATTATCTCTCTGTTTGATGACAGGAAGAAAATCAGACCTTCTTTGTGGATGCCCCGCCCCTCGATGAGTCCATAACCTTCCAAGATATGAACCTATCAAGACCTCTGGTTAAGGTGAAAGAATTTGACTGATCTGTTAAGTAACAGAGGTATTGTTTCTGGTCTGCTTGTTTGTATCTTTGTGTTGGTGTGTGTCCACAATGTTAGTGGTGGGATGTGGGGTAGAAAATGTGTAATAGGATGCTTGAAGAGTTGACCCAGGTCCAATGTTGTTGTAGCTCAGAGTTCATGGCTACACTTTCACAGTTATTTCTGGTTCCTAGGAGTACCCAATTGGAGCTTGTTACACCATGATCAGCCAATGAAGCTCTTGTAATTTTGTATATAGCTAATAGCATTATATTTTTGAATGTTGATGTACATGTAGTGATAAGAGAGCTGTTGATAACCCAAGACTTGTTTATGTTTGTGGTTTCCTTCAGGCCATTTCCCAGATGAAGTTCCACCATCCGACCCCCATTCAGAAGGCCACTATCCCTGTGGCCCTTCTGGGTAAGGATGTGTGTGCCTGTGCTGCCACAGGGACAGGTATGTGGCACATTCATGATACCTTGGTGATTGGAACAAAATTACTTGTGTACCTGTTTTACCAGTGTTTTTACAGTTGCCATGTAATCAAAATGTTTTTAGCTCTGAAGCTTTGTAGAGGTTCTGAGATTTTGAGAAATAATTTTCAATTTGTTTTTTTGTTTTTGCATTAAAGCAGTTAACTACCAGTTTTCTACAGTAAGTACAAGATGCATATGAGCGCAATGAAAGGTTTAGTCCACACATACCGGGACTCCGTCTTTACGCTCTGTCTGAGAGGACATCCTTAACCAAAGCTAGCTACTGGTAACTCAGTGCTACAGTGGAGTGAGGAAATAGGTGTAAAGTTTCTTTCCCAAGGTTACAACTTTGGGACCCACTAAGGATTTGAACCCTGAACACTTAGATTCCCATTGAACAACCCTGACCACTCTTGCACCTGTAGGTAAGACAGCTGCGTTCATGCTGCCTGTCCTGGAGCGTCTGCTGTACAAACCTCGGCAGGCGCCCGTCACCAGGGTACTGGTGCTGGCCCCCACCCGCGAGCTGGCTGTGCAGGTGTGTAAGGGTGTATAACATATATCCTTAAATTGTTAGAATGCTGCTATAGAGATGACGACGTCAAAGACTATTAAGGACACAAATTAACAGGACATGAAAGAAAGCACGTCCAGATACAACTCACTTTTATTTTCAACATGCAAACATACAAGCCTATTCACATTAACATTAATAACAATAACAATCACAAGCCACGGACGAGGCTGTTGAAAATTTTGGCCATAAAGCAATAAAATTCCATAGAATTGCCATAGACGGCCATTCCTGAAAAAATGAAATCCTAATAAGATTTCTATCCATTCTTCCAGGTGCACCAGGTGTCGCGGCAGCTGGCACAGTTCACCAGCGTGGAGATCAGCCTGGCAGCAGGTGGGCTGGACATCCGGACCCAGGAGGCAGCCCTGCGGCTGGGGCCGGACGTGGTGATAGCCACGCCTGGACGTCTGATTGACCACCTCCATAACACGCCTTCCTTCGACCTGAAGAGTATAGAGGTGCTCATCCTGGATGAAGCTGACAGGTGAGATCTACCTGGAATTTCCCACCTGAGTTTTTATTGATCCAAACAGAATATGGCAATGACTCTAGAGTCAGAATTTCCCAGAAATTTGATAATTCCTTCCCTAGGTTTATCAGCAGAATGGATGATAGTTTTGTAGTAACTGTCAGACTTGAAACTTTAGCAGTGCTTTTATTTTTATGGTTTTTGTAGTGACCTCTCCACCTTGATTCGATGACACCACAAAAATGTTATGAACATATATTGCAAAACCGTTTCAACTGTGAATTTGAACCCCCCCTCAAAACCTCCTTTTCCCCCTACCACTACAAAAGTAAGTGCATGTAGATTTAAAGATCGCAAATCAAAGTTGAACAGTCAACACATTAGTAAACAAATTCCTTTTTGCTCTTCACTATTGCAGAATGCTGGATGAGTTTTTTGAGGAACAGATGAATGAAATCATCAGGTTATGTGCCAGGAAGAGACAGACCATGCTGTTCTCGGCCACCATGTCAGACCAGGTAATCTGCCCTTAGGCATAACAGTTTTGTATAGTAGTTACAAATTGTGTAAGATAGAATTGTAAGGTTTGATCCACTCACACCAGGAAGGACTCCTACTCTTTTTGGTAAGTGCGATGTATTCTTTAACATGGTTTCCTCAAAAACGAGACCTATGGTTTTACGGCCTATCTGAGATAATGTTTCTAACTCTACTCATTTCAATTCAAATCGATTGAGGAAATTCATGTAGGTGTAAAGTTCTTTATAAAGAGCACGACATTGAGGCCTCCTAGGGAGCCTCTACATTCTAAATCAACAACTTTATGCACTAGACCATCTCAGGCTTTTGTATGGTGCTTAATTATTACCTATGTACCTTTGACACTTTGCACTGTACAGTAAGCTCATTCCCTGTTTGTTCCCAGGTAAAAGACCTGGCTGCTGTGTCCCTGGAGAACCCAGTGAAGTTGTTTGTGAATGAGAACACTGATGTGGCCATTAACCTGCGGCAGGAGTTCATCAGGATAAGGCCCAACAGGGAGGGGGACAGGGAGGCCATCATTGCAGGTGGGAAGCCTTTTTTAGTCTTTTTGAAGTCTAAATTGTTCATGATCTTGTTTATGATTGAGCAGTTAAGTAAAAAACACAATTTGGTTAATAACTGGAAAGCAGGAAAAGAAGTGAAAATAAAAATCTTTTTTGAATGAAGAATTTTTTGTGATTGAAGCAGGCTGAATACTAGTAGGTGCCATAGTCTTCAAAATAAAGATATTCTCAATAGAAAACCAATATGATTGCTGAATTCACTTCAATTACAGGATACTCTTTCCTGCTGGTAATTTCTAATATCTGTCTTTTGTTCCTTCCTTCCTCAGCATTGTGTAGCCGGACGTTCCACGACCACTGCATCGTGTTTATCCAGACTAAACTCCAGGCTCATCGCATGCACATCATCCTGGGACTACTGGGGCTCAACGTGGGGGAGCTGCACGGGAACCTCTCACAAACACAGGTAACAGCAGGAAATAGAGGATCTCAGTTTTTGCCATAGCCTTATCATTTGCTCAACAGGCCGGGTGTCACAAAGTGAAGTCATTGACCTCGCCTGTTGTTGGATTATACAATGTACCACACTACATGTACTTTCATGAATGGGGTGTTGACCTGTAATGTTGCAGTACCTAAAAGTATGTTACTTTGCTCAATGATTACCTAAATACCAAATGTCATACAAATCGAACCAAAAGGATCCTGAATTATTGGTGCCACAGCCAAAAACAGTTCCCTTGCTGGAGGTGAACCTCCTTCCTGAAGGTGAATACTAACATCTGTAACTAAATATAACACAAAGCTTTAAAAGTCCAACAAACCTAGTGGTGTTCTGTTTGCATTTGCCAAGAGATGACAATGAGAACCTTTGAATTCTCTTCCCAGCTGACCATTAAACATGTTTCTGTTGTCCTTTCCACAGAGACTAGAGACTTTGAGAAGGTTTAAGGATGCTGAAGTGGATGTCCTGCTAGCTACAGACCTGGCTGCTCGAGGTCTGGATATACAGGGGGTCAAAACTGTGAGTACACTTTCTACTCTTTGTCTTCAGTACCTCCGCAAAAGTAAATGGATTTACTGTACTACTGTAAATTCATTTATTTTTGCAGTGGTTTATTTTATGGTAGGAGGAAAAAGGAAGTTTTTGTAGTGTTGTAAATTCATGGTTGAAACAATTCTGTGGTGGAGTAGTCATACAAGGAGACATATTCACGGTGCCATAAATGCGCAGAAAACTATGAAAATAAACCCACCATGAAAGTTTTAATGTTTACAGTGTTGATTGATTGTTCTTGGTTTAAAGTTCATCCTCAAATGCTTGAAAGAAAAAAATATGAATGTTATTACATAATCAATGTTACAGCTATTCATATATTCAACCATTTCAACATGTTTAAATGTCTGTGTTATCGGGAATACAGGTTATCAACTTCACCATGCCCAGCACACTGAAACACTACATCCACAGGGTGGGCAGGACTGCACGAGCTGGCAAGTCAGGAAGGTGGGCTAGAAATCTCCCAGCACATCTGAATTACATTTTCCTGCATAGTCTTGTCCGTATCCTCTGCAGATTACCATGAGAAGGCTCTGCAAAACCATACTGAGGAACCCAGTTTTGTTGGTGTGTCCTCTAACCAGCTGTCAGCCAATCAAGTTAATAGCGTAAATGTTGTCTTTATGTAAAGTTGTTTCTCTGATTGGCTAATAGTTGGTTACAGGTCACACCCACAAAAGTGGAAACCTCAGCCTGGTTCAGCAGAGCCTCCCAAGGTATAGGCTCAGGCTAGGCTCTGTACGTAAGTAAAGCTTAATCAGTGTCTCAGAATCTCACAGCTAATTCAGGAGTCCTACCTGTGTGTTTGTGAATAGAGAGGGGATCCTTATAGATTATCCTCCTTTGTTTCAGAGCTGTCACATTGGTGGGTGAGAAGGAGAGAAGATACCTGAAGGATGTGGTGAAGAATGCCAGGAACCCTGTGAAGAGCAGAGTTGTACCTCAAGGTATGTTAAAGCAAATAAACCTTAATCTAACAAAACACTGTTTTATGTTGTAAGAGTCATCAGCAGGTCTGCCCCATCCTTTGATTTGAACTTGGGACTGTGAGAGGCACATTGAGGTTCATCTTGCCACCTTTTCTGTTGATTTCCTCAGAGGTTATCCTGAAGTACCGTGATAAGATAGAGAAGATGGAGAAGGATGTGGCAGAGATCCTACGACTGGAGGCGGAGGAGAAGGAGATGGCTTCTACAGAGAATAAGGTCAGGGGTCACCAGGGTTCATGCTGACTTTTATCTGTGGTCAATGCAACTGATATCTTGTTTCCTCTGTGAAAACGGATGTAACATAATCAGTGTGAATGTTTAATCTTGATGTGATTTGAATTTGAAAGTTGATACTCGGACTGAGGTTTTGATTGTACTTTCACTTGATTTGATCTTTGATACTGAGAAAGTATGTTTTTATTTCCTGTAAAGGCAAAATGGTATAATAGAATACCTGGAAATCTGGTTCGGCTCTAGCCCAACTGGGCCCATCTTCCGAGGTTAAGACTAGTTTAGTAAAAATCTGAGCAATTTGATTTCCATGACATGGAATCTTTGTTGAGATGGCTGATTGTGCTTTTTTTCCCTTCACAGATGAACCGTGCACAGAACATGTTGAACAGTCCAGACAACATGGCCCAGCAGAAGAGAGGCTGGTTCCAAACTCATAAGGAACGTATGGAGGAGAAAGGTGGGAGTTCATTTATCAAAACAGAAATGATAGCAGCCTCCAAATTTGAGGTTGTATACCCTAACTGAGACTAATATGTAGTTTTGTTTGTACATATCTTCAAACTACTCTCAAGTAAGGACATTCTTCTCAACTTTCGACTTTTACTCTTAGTGCAGCAGCGTGTACTAACAAAATCCAAGCACAGAACTGGAGTGAAATACCATCTTTCAGTTGATTTAACCTTTGATACTGGGAATGTATGTTTTCATTACCTCCATGATAAAGGAGATATTGTAATTAGTTGGTTGTGTTTGTATGTTTGTTTGCCTTGGTGTGTGCAGCAGGTATGTGAATATTGCAGAGTGGCAGCCTGCCATGATGTACGGCAAAAATGATGCATTAACATACCTGGAGAGTTGGAAGTCTAGTTTGGCACTTGTCCAATGTTGTAGACAGGCAGGAAGTGATAAGAATGCTTACACCCACACACAGTAATGTCAGGTTGTTAGGGGTGCCCATTTAGAGCTTGTCACAATGATGTTCAGTCAATTGACAATTGTATCAGGCTCTTGTTTTCCTGTTTTGTTGTTTTTGTCTCTGATACTGAACCTGTGTCCTCCTTCAGCACGCCTGGCCCTGGGAGAACCCATCGCTAAGGGGAAGAAGAAGGGAAAACATGTCAAATCAGCTCCTCTCAATGTAAGTACAACATCTTGGAAATGACTCGAGAATTATCATTTGGAAGGTTCCTGTTTAGTAATTTGTAACTAAATGTAACATCAGGTACAATCCTGATACATATGCCTTAAACCTTGATGATATTTTGGACCTGTACCTAAATTTGTACTTCAAATCACCCAGATGGAGGCCTGGCGAACCTCTGTCTCGTGTCAGCCACATGGTGAATTACATCATTCACCCGGACGGGAGACCTGGCGCATCCCCGTCTTGTAATTAGCTAGCGAAAGGGTATGTCACCCCGTAAGGGGCGGTATAACCCTTTCGTGTGTAAACATGTGTGAACATGTGTGATCACGTAGACCGATGATGATGATGTATCTAAATTTGATTTTCAGGGTACCTTACAGCTGTATTCCTATTCTTGTGGAACATTCTGGTATAAATGGTAATTACTGTGATTACTGCTATTGCAGGCTGAAGACCGTGTGCAGTTGGAGATGCAGAAGGCCCAGGACTTTGCCTTGAGACAAGCCAAGAGAGCCAGGAAGCCCAAGAGGATCAAGGCCTTCTATGAGAAGGAGGAGGGGGCAAAGCCTGGTCAGTATTTTATCCAATATTCACCACCAAAGTTGTACTTCTGTAGTCAAGTTATAGACAGCGTTCATTTAGATGTTTGAAAAAAGAAGTGTTTGTGGTATTGACCTCTATGTTGACACTTGAATGTTACCTATTCTTTGATAACTGTCAGTAAAGGTGTGTGCAATTCTTACTTAAGCTGCACACATCTTTGAACCATGCACAACCTTTCAAAGATACTAGTACAAGACAAGTTAACTTAACTAAGTTTTCTCTACAGCTAAGAAGATGAAGAAGCAGAACACAGGGCCCAAGTCTACCTTTGATAAGGAGTTGGTGGACACCAGTAGGAAGGCACTGAAGAAGTTCAGGGCAGGGTAGGTCTGATGTTTCTTGAATCTTGCTGTTTCTGTTCTTAATGTATATGAAGACCACCCAACTCAAAGTCAAAACAGCCTTCAGGGGGCTTATAGTTATAGTATTTGGTCTATTTGGACAGGTGGTCAAAATACAAACAGGATTGTTACTGCTTTTGTCAATGGGAAAAAAAGGTTACATTGGTCAGGTGGTACTTATGTAGAGATGGTCACTTGTGCAGAATAGCCTGGGCTAGAATTTAATTTGTAGCTAACATTCCTTTATTTAAGTTATACCTTGCTTATTAAGGTTATCAACGTAGTCTTAATTGACCAGCAATGATTCATAAAGTTTTACTGTCTTATTTACCCCAGGCCTTCTTATGAAGACAGGAAAAGACTTGGCATGTCTATGAAGTCTAAAGGAAACTTCAAGTCCAAAAATAGGTAAGTGATCAGATTGTGATGTTTTCTTTTGTGCTATGTGTATTTAGAATAGTTCCTGATTTCAATTTCTTGTCACATTGTCATTGGGTATATCATAGTCTCATCAGTTTCTTCCTTTTTCTCTCTCTTATTTAGGTTCAAGAGAAGATGAGAATGACTTCTGGAAAGAACAGTTGTTAGAGGAACAAGTGTTTGAAATCTGGATCATCATCATCGGTCGGCTGCGGCGCAAGATCTGGATACTGGACACATTTGTGTAGAGATTATCCTACTCTTAGATGTAACAGCCATGTCTGTTTATGGAAATAAAAGTATGTCATTGAATATGATCCACTATATGATACAATATGATGCAAAATTTCTGTTGATCATCATCAAATGAATGATAAAGCTGAGTATGAAGTATCAAATCTACATTAAAACTAGATTACAAGTTTTATAAATGTCTTATTTTATTTCTTACAAATAAAAGTCTGAATTTACCTTTTACACTGTGTGATTCATTTATATGTGTTCGTTAGGAAGGCTCAGGGAGTGGCACAAAATATTAGCACATTTCCTGATTTAGGGCAATTGCCTTAATTCTATCAGTTCTTCCTTAAAATGTTCCTTGCAAGCTTTCTTCAAGAAAACCTCTTGTTGCAGTTTTCCTGATGATGCCCTGGCACCCCTACAGTCTCATAATTTTTTGCCGGGGCGCCGAAGGCGCCCGGCTTTGTGCCCGGTTTAATGGTTCGTCCTTGGATGGGTCTGCTATGGTCGCAAAATGTACCGTGCGTTTTTACGACAATTCTCAGCCCTTCTCAGCCCTTCAAATAAACGCAATGTACCGTGCGTTTTTACGACAATTCTCAGCCCTTCTTAGCCCTTCAAATAAACGTTGTAAGAATACTGTTTATCCATGACCTCTACTCGTACAGAAAACATTGCAGCGCTCATTAGCAAAGTCTAGGAAAGGAAAATGTTTCTTGATTTGCAGTAAAACACTGGTCATGTAACATTTGAGGAGTTGTCGTTAAATCGCACGGTTCATTTTGCGATAGCGTTGACGGGTCCGGGTATTTAGCGGAATAACCCGGAATAACCCGGAATAACCCGGAATAACCTTAATAAAGGATGAAAGCTACCGAAATACAGTGTGCTTTGATAAGTTAAGATCGCAGAATGCAATATTTTGGCATAAAATAATGTATATATGGCCATGGGAACAAGAAATATTACGGTTATTCCGGGTTATTCCGGGTCATTTCGGGTTATTCCGGTAAATACCCTCACGGGCGTTGACGGTGCGGAGGAGGTGAGATTTTTATCGTACAGAAATTGGTACAGTTTGTAAAGTTATCTTTCTGGAATTCGGATGTATTAAAATATAACATTACATTCTAAGGCGTAGTGTCATGTGAGTAAAATGAGCACGACATTTGACGAAAGATTTTGTGGAGGGTATACAGTCAAGTTTATTGTGCAACGATTGGAACAGTTTACGTGCGGGTGGGAGGGGGGCGTGCGTCTATATATGCAGCTGCAGGAGGTCCTGCAGGACATTTTCGATCGTAAGAGTAACGTACAATTTGAAAAGATAGTGATCATGAATTCGGACACATTGAAACATATTTCCAAGGAACGGTATATAGTTTTTTTAGTAAAACCAGTGTGTGGGGATTGACGAGAATTTAGATAGTTTAATGGTGCACTGTGCTTGAGCCGATGCGAGGCATTATGCAGGGCATTTTTGATTGTAAAAATATCGTACAAGTTGAAAAGATGGATCGGATTCTAATACATTAAAACATACATTTCCAAAGAATAGTAGAAAACAACGGATTGTAGCTAACTGTTAAACAATCAGCAAAGCAGTTGGCAAGATGTCACACCTGAACTTTTGTAGATTTTTGCTTTTTGTTGGTACTAGTAAGATGTTATGTGATCAAGACAATATTTTCTTTCTGTTTCAGTGACGCCTTAGACTGTTCTCTGCTATATATACAAGTGACACAGTAATATACAGAAACTTACAGCTAGCAAAAGTCTGTACTCAATAAGATTTTACACAGTACACATTTATACTTCTTCTGCTGAAATCTACGCATTACATTTTGCATCCAACCAAAGAGGTTTGAAAGAGAGTCCTTGATCCAACCAAATTAGACCTTGAGACCTATTAACAGATCATTGATCACTGTGCATTTTGCACATACCAGACTCAATCGTGCCACTGAGCACTGCATTTTGCACACACCAGACCAATTGTGCCACTGAGCACTGTGCATTTTGCACACACCAGACCTATCGTGCCATTGAGCACTGTGCATTTTGCACACACCAGACCTATCGTGCCATTGAGCACTGTGCATTTTGCACACACCAGACCAATCGTGCCATTGAGCACTGTGCATTTTGCACACACCAGACCAATCGTGCCATTGAGCACTGTGCATTTTGCACACACCAGACTCAATCGTGCCACTGAGCACTGTGCATTGTGCAAATAAAGTCAAGCAAAGAACACATATATTGTGAACAATGTGTGAATCTATTTTATCGGGAAAATACCACCAAGGTGACATCATTTTCAGTGGAGATAATAGAGGCAAACAATGCACTGCAAATGCTTTAATGGCAGTTGTTAACCACAGTACTTGCAGACAAGCAATTACCTGGACAAGTACAGACCTTGATGGTGTACTTTTTCAAGGAGATGCACTATACACCTACATAAAACCATCACTAAGATCTGGTGTGGAGTTCCTCTCCGTTGATGATATTCCAGACTATTTGCAACTTTACAACAATACTGTACGTGTATCAATAAAAGAGTCTTACACTGGAGACATATTTGCCACAGAAGCAGTCTATCCTTATTACACCTTAAAGAAAGCCCTAGAAGCAGCATTTGCTGAATCCAACACTTGTCTTTTCATAACAGCACATGGAATAACTGGTTCAACAGTAGCATTGTTGCACGCTGATAACAAGTATTTTGTTTATGACTCACATGCCAGAAGTCCCATAACAGCATTGCCAGATAGCCATGGCACTTCTACTTTAAGCATGCACAGTTCAAACAGCAATCTAGTTTCATTCTTGCAACAACTTAACTGGAACACAACATGCAATTTTGAGGTTGTCCCAGTACAAGCAGAAAATGTTTTCTTATCAGTTGAACCTACTGGTATACACATTATCAATCTGACTAGCAATGTTTCTTCTATGATTGAGTCAGAAAACTGCTTTCAAGTTCAACAACAACACACATACACCTTGGTTAAACCAGAGTTTGTATCTACGAAAGAGAACCTACAACAACCAAACACAGCATTTCCATTTGCACCACATTGTAACCAAAGTACTGGGAAAAACATTGTGCCATGCACCACAAGCAAACATCCAAGTGCTATGCCAGAGAACAGGAATGAAGGCCTCTTGAATCAATTAGTAATGTCACCAAATGCAGCATCAAATTTAAATGATAAAAAAGTGCAAGGTCTTGCAATCCAAAGCGCAATATGCAAGGACAAACAAGAAAAACAAACCTATCAACAGAAGACAGAGAGTCTTGCAGAACAAAGAACATCATACAAAGCAAAGAAAGCAAATGAGACCTGTGAGCAGAAGAAAGAACGACAATGCACATCCGGGACCTCTTCCCGCCTTTGGCTGTGGTCTCGCACCGGAGTTTCTTTTACGATTTTTATATCCGGCACACAGCGCACACAAGGGATACAATTCCGCCCACAAAAGTACGCCGGAAAATCCAATTATACCAGTGAACAAAGGTTTCCAGCCAACTTCCCATAGATTTTAGATATAAACTTCTAGTTTAATAATGATGCACATTTTACTGGAACACAACATGAAATTTTGAGGTAGTCCTTCCAAATGCGCCCCGGCCAGCTTTTTTTAAAAGCTTTCTTGTTTCCATTGGTCTTCAACTTGTTCAAAGTAAAATGGGTTAACCGGTTGCAATCGCCTTGATCATAATAATTCCAAGCCTATGGCATGATGAACTTAGGAGCAGATACTACATCAGTAAGAGGAAATGAGAAACTATCATCTCAGTTTAATTCAGTAGTGAATTTCCATTAACTGTTACACGCACGTATTATTATAACAAATAACTTTAAGGCGTAGTTCACAGAAAGCAAGGAAAGTAATGGCCATTTAAAGCAGCAACGAAACAGATCTGTAAGTTGAACGTTACTTACTTTTGAGTTTGTTGTTGAAAGAAACAATGAGAAAACACAAAGAGAGCATTTAACGCTTCTCCCGACCTCTTACTCGGCACCTGCTCCCCTTGTAGCAGTCCAACTAGGCTAAAATCGTTCACACTGGAAAGTTAATTCACTGTACAAAAGCGCCGCCTATTAGAATGGTTTGGTATTGCAGCATTCTGTGAAATTAATCCTACATGACAAAGCAACGTTTCTCCTTTCTTTCATCGTTGTCCCGGTCCGATATTTCACATTATTAGAATATTGATATCAATGTAACATTTGCATATGTAATATAGCGGTGTGGAGGCTGCTGTGCTGAGCCATTTTAATAGGGGTCGCTTTTGTACCATCTTATTTTTTTAAGCAGCCCAACATGGCGGCATGATCAAATCCGACTCATCAAATCCATTTTCTTGTTGTTCTGGCTCCACTTCCGTCATAAGTTGCTATGATGAACGATCCTGACGCGGAGCGGCCGCGGTCGCGTTCCCAGTCACCCCTGCCACCCGCCTGGTTTGAATTTCTGCTCGATCCTTCGTTGCTGTCCAAACATTTGTCCACAGAAAGTCCAGGTAAGTGATGGGGGAGGGGGGCTTTTAGTTTTGAAAATTATTATCAGAGATGCTTACTTCATAGCAAGGACGTTATATCTGATATAACGTCCTTGTTCATAGTTAGGATCCTGGTAAGTTCAGTTTGTTTCAACAAAGTGTTTATAGCCTGTAGCCTCCTTTGGTTCAGCAATCGCATTACATCTATGTTGTGATGTACTCAGAAAAATTGTCATACCTTTTATAACACCAAGTTTACCATAATTTTTTGACCTGGTGAGGGAGAACAGACATAAAAAGCTGTCAGAAAGCTGAGGTGATGAAATGTCACGGTAAGGAGAAAATTGAATGTTCGCAGTGGTTTTAAGCTACAGTCACATTCTGTACAGTAATGGAAACACTTGAGTTTTTAACGTTGAAGAGGTTGACTATTTATTAAAGGTACCGTTAGAGAACGTAACGTTACCTCCAAATTTTCGATGTCTGTCAGTACATCTTGGACGCGGAGAATTATGGTCTAGTCTCGATCTCGTGAGAGAATATGAGACTAGACCAGGCTTGCGTAGATCATCTGCCCCCGCCTCCTTGCGGAGAAGGGGTAGGTAGGTCTTGGGAAGCTCCCAACTTGACTTTTTAAGTTTCGGCCTGGGTGAACAGGTCACCGCTAAAACAGTGAACATTAAACTACTGCAAAAATTTCGGGCATAGCAGTAGCTACTAGGTCACCTTTTTGTGGCGCCCTGTAGCGGGCGGCCGCGGCTGTCATGCCTCCGCCCTACAGTTAGCGCCTGCGGTGTTTTCAACCGCTTCTGTACCACTATTGTGCAATATAAGTGTATCTGTTACTGTCTGCTGTCTGCAAAGCGTTCGTTTACTGTTTGAAACTGGATAACAGAGGATTTACCGACGATTAGCCATGTCCGGACTGTTCCGGCCTTCATGGATAATGGCGTCCTCAGGAGTGCGTCGATACTCAAGTGGGTTACTCCGGAGTCTGCGTCCTGTGATCGCCCCGCTCGACTCTCATGTCAAGAAGTCCCTGCTCGCCAACGGACTGCTTCGCCGTTGCAGACCCCGGGGAAGGAAAGCAGGTAGAAGTGTTTTACGTAACATTCCTACCATCGAGGGACATCGCCCTCCCCCTTCTTTGCTTGACCGATTCACATGCAAATCAGTCAGTGCGACACCGGTGATCAAGAGGGTCAGGGTATTGCGGGAGGTATCTGTGGACTGCGCCTCTCAAAGCAACAGCTGTGAAAAGGGCAGAGCAATTCCATCACTCCTGTTGACGAATGTTAGGTCACTCGGGAACAAGAAACACGAACTAGAAGCCACAATTGAGAACTATGCGGCACAACTTGCATGTATCACAGAAACCTGGGCTACCCCAGACATCCCTGACAACGTTATGTCAATACCAGGATACAATCTATTCAGGCGGGATCGGCCACACCAGAAAGGCGGGGGGATTGCCGTGTACTCACATGTTGACATCCACGCTCGTAGATTGCACGACCTGGAGGTCAGCAACTTAGAAGTGATCTGGGTTCAACTTCGGCCACAATGGCTTCCCAGGACTATCCCAGTGATCGTGCTCGGTTTGGTTTACCATCCCCCGTGCAGAAACAACAAGCAAGGTATAGATGAGTTGTCAACTCACCTGGTAACCACAGTGGACAGTATTCACAGCCACCAGCCCCAAGCTGGAATCCTGATCTGTGGAGACCTGAACGGACTACCCCTCCAGCGGCTACAGACAGCTCATCCCACCTTAAGACAAGTAGTCAAGCAGCCTACAAGAGGCACAGCTACCCTGGACGTTGTTATCACAAACATTGCCCAGTACTACTGCAAACCACGGGTTATCCCGCCAGTGGGGAGTAGTGATCACTGCTGTGTTGTGCTTCAGCCTGAAAACAGCACACAGCTGCAAAGGAAGAAAACAGTCAAATGCTGTCGCAGGGTGGTGACCAATGCAAGGAAAGTTGACTTCGCACTAGCCCTAGCCGGGACGGATTGGACGGCAGTGAATGACGCTGTGTCTGTCGAGAAAAAGGTTTCAACCTTTTCCACCACCATCAATGCCCTTGTCGAAAAACACTTTCCTATGCGTGTTAAAACCGTGCCTAAGAACAACAAGACCTGGATGACTGACAGAGTCAAAAGGGCGATCGTCAAACGGCAAATAGAATTCCAGCGACATGGTAAATCGCCCATCTGGAGACGCCTCAGAAACAAGGTGAAGACTGTTATACGACAAGCTAAGAACTGGCACTATCGTAACCACATTCAACAGCTGAAGCATGAACATCCAAGCAAGTGGTGGTCATGCATCAATAAGGAGCTTGGAAGAACGTGCGAGAGGTCTGGGCCTGTCACAACAGGTGGACTATCTGCTGTGGAAGTGGCAGAAAGCACCAACAAGCACTTCTCCGAATCTTGGTGCCAGGGCCGGCCACTCTCCTTGTTCCCTCTCCCACGTGGAGCCAGTGGTCATGAACTCTGCTCGATTGGAGAAGTAAAAGCCTTGCTGAAGTCCATCAACCCCAGAAAGGCAAGTGGTCCGGACGATCTCCCCAGCTGGATCCTTAAAGAACACGCTGAAGATCTTGCACCCATCATAACACACCTCTTCAATGCCTCGTACGAAGACGGTACAGTGCCCCTCATATGGAAATCAGCCAACATTGCACCTGTCCCGAAGTCCGCGGGAGCAACTGATGTTTGCGACATGCGACCCATTTCTCTACTGTCTGTGCTGGCTAAGTTGATGGAGCGATGCATCCTGAAGAGACTTCTTCCTTCCTTACGCGCCGTCATTAAAGATCAGTACGCGTACATGAGGGGCTCTTCAACTACGATCGCTCTTGTGCGTATGGTACAAACTTGGCTAACTGCGCTGGATTCTAAGAAGCCAACTCTGGTCAGAGCTTTATTTGCTGACATGTCTAAAGCCTTCGATCGAGTCGATCATGCCATACTGCTACAGCGTGTGATCGATATCCAGGCCAGTCCACGCATGGTGTCTTGGATCCACAGCTACCTCAGCGGTCGGCGTCAGAGGGTAGTAGTCAATGGCGTGGCCAGTACCTGGAAGGAGCCGACGTCTGGTGTCCCACAAGGTGGTGTACTGTCCCCGTACCTTTTCCTACTCTTTATGAGCTCAAGGACAACAGTACATCCTGACACTATGAATGTGGGCTATGCGGACGATGTCGGAATGTCCAGAACTCTGTCAGTACCTCAAGCCATCGAAGACAAATCACTTGAGGAAGAGACATCTCATCTCGACTCGTGGGCTGACACCAACAACATGTTGCTAAACGGGAAGAAGAGCCAACTGCTACAAATCTGTGTCTGCAGATCCGCTCCCAGCCCACCAAGGTTAACCCTCGGGGGTGTGTGCGTTCCGTGGGTCGCGTCCGCAAAAGGTCTGGGCTTCATCTTGGACAAAAATCTCACCCTGCAAGAACAAGTAACCTCAATGGTTACTAAAGCCTCCCGTAGACTGCACTTCTTGAGACTACTTGCAAAGCAAGGGACCAGTGTCGCCGACCTAGTGACTATCTACGTGTCCCTCGTGCGCCCAGTCCTCGAGTACGGTAATGTCCTCCTTGTAGGCTGTAGCAAGGAACAGGAACGCGCAATGCAGAGAGTCCAACAGCGGGCTCTACGGATCATCAGCCGAGCGGGCAGGCGCGATGTGCCCGACCTACCCACCCTCCAGTCGCGACGCGAGGATGCAGCTGTCAAACTTTTCACACAAATGTTGGATGTTGACCATCCCCTACACGACATGGTTCCACCTTCTAGATCAACTGCCACGGGACGATCACTGAGAAACAAAAACGCTTTCTCCATCCCCCCAGCTAGAACTAAAAGACTTCAGAACTCTTTCCTGCACACAGCTATCAAGCTGTACAACAAGACTGTAGACATGTAGGCAGTAACAATGGCTACTTAACGTCGGAGATGTTGTTTACTACTTTAGTATATTGTTTCTTATTGTATATATACGGTTTTTATGTTGTAAATTTCAACGCTATTCAGGCTGCTATTTTGTCTGCTATGTTGAAATCAATAAAGGATGATGATGATGATCCAAAGCAGCAGGAATGAGACTGACTTCTCCATTGTCCACAGATCCGTCGGCCTCCCAGCTGATCGTCCAGTTCCTTGACCAGGCCACCAGGACCATGGTGAATGAGCAGAACCAGATCCTGCCTCCAGCTGATAACAAACGTAACCGGGCACTCAGGCACCTGGCACTGCAGACAGCTGCACACCTGCGCTGGGACCTCAACCAGCTGGAGACCAGGTAAAAATGCAGAACACAACTTGTTTATCTACAACCCCCAGAGCCTATGACGTCGCGGTAAAACATTAGTGTAATAAAAATCTTTTACTTGGAAGCTAGCAAGGCAGAACTGTCCAAAAATAATTTCATCAGGTTGGTAGAATATAGGATATAGGGGAATTCTTTTACACAACCAGTATGCAATTATGGAAGCAAAATGAGTAACGTTACATACTTGTACAAGAATTCTCCTATATCCTGGCTTTAACATTGTTTGGATTGGAATGTAAAGTTTGCTTAGCTCAGAAATGCGCATGAATCTCACCACTGCCTGTTAGGATGAGTCAGCTGCAATGTCATTTTAAAAACGACCTGAAACGCCAATTATACTACAAAATTTGTTTGTGAATGGATCAGAAGAAAATAATGCGTTGTTATCTCTGACAGTCTGTCGAACCATCATACGAATCTGTTGCTGAACGAGCTGCTACGTGTGGCTCGTAGCCCCACGGATGTGAAGCACACGGAGATTGACCTGGCGTCCATTCCTGACTACACCACCATCGCGCTGGTCCTGTATCACAGATGGTAGGTGGGAACCAACCATTCAGTCGTGAACCTAAGGGAAAGGGGTAATGCTACAGGGATATGTTGTGTACCTCATCTGAGAAAAAGTGTTACGGCAATTTCTTGACTAGGGTTTTAGATGTAAAATCCGCTCTTAATGCAGCTTGTTCTTATCATTACGCCTAAAGACAGTTTTCCAGTTATGTAAACAAATAAGCAAACTATGTTTTATCCTCATTTGTCAAATTTCTTTTTGCAGACAAAACTCATTGCTCTATCTTTAACAATATTGTCATTTATGTCCTTAACTCATTTTTTTTCATCCCACAGGGCCATCCGAGTGGTAGTGTCCAGTTCTTTCCCTGTCAAACCTGTCAGAACATTTCCTAATAAGTAAGTAACAAAAATTTTCCAGAGGACCAAACTTGTCTTTTACATAATTATACAGTATTCATAAAGATCTTACCGATTCTTTCTTAGCAGAGAAGACTATTTCTGACCTTCCCTTCCCTACAATTAGAAATTCAACCAATGAAAGAATGGCAATGAGCTGTTCAACCAATGAGAAACTAGCTACATGTCATCAAATATTTCATATTTTTATGTGTTTTATTTTAAGTCTGTGTTGAATTGTTTGCACAGCATGCTGGGAACTGCCCAGGCAGCTGGAGAAATTGCAGAAGCCTTACTGAAGGTGGTAAGTGTGTCTTTTTCTCTCGGGTGTATCTGAAAATGCAATTGATTTGGAGTGTACTAATAGTAGTTGGACTAATAGTCCATGCCCCCTGCCAGAAATATTGCTCCCTATCGCTGCCTATAGTTACGCGACCAGTTACGAGACTAATGTATACTGGAAGACTATATGGCACTTCAGTGCCCCCTACCAGAAAACTTCCCTAGTTGGGTGACCAGTTACTCGACTCGACTGTGTGTATACTTGACAACTGTGTGAGCCCTGCCCCTTCACCCCCACACACCAGAAAGTTTGATCATTTCTCCCTGTCCTCCATAGTTACGTGACCAGTTACCCGACTCTGTGTGTATACTTGAGAACTGTGTGAGCCCTTCCCCCCACACCAGAAAGCGTTCACATTGTGCCCACCTATCTTCCCTAGTTACGTGACCAGTTACCCGACTCCGTGTGTATCCTGGAGAACTGTGTGGCCCTGCAGCGCCCCCTACATCTGCCGACGGTGCAGTCCCTGGGTGACCCTGAGGAGGGGGTACAGGAGGGGGGCCTGCTGCTCAGCACAGAGGACATCACCTGCCAGGTACACGTACTGCACATTGTTTAAGGGTTTAAATAGTAATAGTGTGTGGTGTAATGTACAATGTATGATGTTGCCTTTGATGTAGAATCAAACTTGTACAAGTTACCTGGCCATGTGATCACTTTTTGGTGGTCTTTTTCCCCTTTTGCACAAGCATTAGGAATCCTGTCTATAGTGACCACCTGTCCACATAACCAGATTTTATTGGCCCCTTTGGTGGTCTATCTGATACGTTATGACTGTACCTTTTGTTATCATAGCATGTCTATGATTTTTTTCAATACTAGACTTCTTGATCCTTTATTTGTTGCTTTCATGGTATCAAAATACATGTACCTGTTCTATGGGCTAAACAGATACAGAATGACAAGACCATACTGTTTGTTGATCAGGTTCAGTATGATCTGGGTACCCTGTACTTCCATCAACACGAGTACCAGAAAGCACTGAAGTCTTTCACTTCTTCTTACCAACTTATAAAGGAGGTGGGTATTACACATTTGTGAATTTCCTCAATATTACTAGATGTTGTTTAGTGAACATAACGTTACAGGGAATAAGCACATCTTTGTAATACCATAATATCATGGTAACAGCTTTTTGTGATACCGAGTTCAAGTACGGTACATAACAACATGTATTTGTGTAGTTATTGTTAATGTTCAAATCTAACCCTCATGTACTATAACAACAAAATCTTTGTGCATGGATGTCCCTTTACAAGAGTTAAACAACAGTTAGATATCTTACATTTATCAAAGCTGTTGTGTCTACTTCCGACCCAGCTGAGCAATCCGATCTTCTGTAAGATCGACGTCCCGAAGCTGGAGGGTTACCTGAGTGCATGTCAGGGGCTTGCTGGGATAGCTCCCTCCGTCAAACCTTCCTCCCTCTTCGATGAAGTGGAACAGTCCAGAAAAAGCAATTACAAGGTAAAGAATTTGCCTAATCAAGCATTTGCAAATAATGCCAAATTTGTCAAGAACTTTCGTCAAAGAAGACGTGAAAAAACAAGAATAAAGATTGTTTGGAATACAATATTCTGTGTCCACGTTCAATGTTCAAGGTTTTAAATCATTTGTTCAATCTTCCTGACCACTTACATTTCATACTGAAGGCAACTAACTTTCTTTGCCCAACAGTTTTGGGTGCACAGAGGATGTCATCCATATAATCAAATCAGTATGCCCTAATCTATACAACAAATTTACCAAACTGTTAAATGAAGAACCTCGGTATGAGACCAGTTCTATTCTGTTGGCAGGGTTTACTAGAGCTGCTGGTGAGAGATAATCTTACAGCGGAGGTTCCCACGTCTTACAGACACTTCCTGGAGCAGGAGCTGGAGAAAAAAACAAGGAAGGAAGACAAGTAAGCAGAGTGGGACACTGTACATGTAGACTGTTAAAGTTGAACACCTTACTTTGAAATTTGTGTTGATAAAAGCCATTCTGGATCAAAGTTGAATTGTAATTTTCAACACAAAAATTTCACTTACCCAAATTTTTAACTGTCAGATTCCAGTCTTTGTCAAGGAATTAACAATCCGCCGCCTTTGTGATGTCGCAGTATGCAGATAGAACATATGACTCAGTGAGCAACAGATCATAATTACAGTGCAACTTTCACCCAGTTTAACATGTCATTAATAGAAATAAGTGTATGAAGGTGTCAGATTTAGTACAGATACCTTGAGGAGGCTCTGCTAAACTGGCTGAGCTTTCCACTTTTGTGGGTGTGGCCTCTGATCAGCTGTCAGCCAATCTGTCAGAGAATCACATTAAGGCAATTCTCTGATTGGCTGACAGCTGGTTAGAGTCAACTTTCACAAAGTGGAAACCTCAGCCTGGTTTAGCATAGCCTCCCCAAGGTATGTATAAGGTGGGGGAAGGCTCTGCATAAAAGAATGACGTTATAAGATTGTAACTACATGTACTTCCTATCCACAGGTTACAGGACACCTGGCTGAAGGTGTGCTGCTGTAATGCAGTATCTAACGTGGTGCAGAGCCGACCTGTACAGCCCAGCTTCACACACCTGGTGCCACACCTGTCCCAGGACATGGTCCACTTTCTCATCAAGGTCAGGAAGGCTATGGTGTTTTGTTACCTCTGTGAAAATGGAGATATTGTAAGCATGAGGTGTATTTGCCTCGCATGCATCTGTAGTTATATGAATATTGCATCTGCTTACGATCTTGCATCTTGCACTGATATCGAGTTACAATGTACTGTACCTTGCTCAAAATCAACTTATGTGGCAGAATGTATGGCAGAAGTGGTATGGTAGGATACTTGAAAAATTAGAAGTATGCTTTGGTTCAGGAATAGAAGTTGGGAGCCAGAATGAGTCATTGCTACACCCACTTATAACTGACAAAGGTAGTGGATGCTATTTGAAATGTGTGACCATTTCGAAAATCATATCCAGTTGCTTGAGTAATTGCTATCTGGCATAATGTCAGGTTGTTTGGGGTACCCACTTGGAGCTTGTTACAACAATGTTTAGCCATTGATATCAGGCTGTTTTTATTTTTGTGCTTAGTATTGTGTAACAAGTTGGCAAGGTCACTGAAATGGGGAGTATTCTTTCCACTTACACAGATTTGTAAGCAGTCAGTCCATTCCACAGACCAGAGGCAGCATGCGAGGATGGTGGATTTTATAGGGTGAGTTTTCATGCAGAAGAGGTAAATCCTTAACTAGACACTTTTACATTGTAAAGCAAGCCAGCAGCCAAGCTGTTAGGATTATAATCTAGTGTATCAGCCTGCTATTGATGACATAACCTCAATAAAAAAAAGGTAATGTTTTCAAGTTTGTTTGTTTGTCACGGTGTGTGTTCAAATTTGTTCCTTCATGAGTTGTAACCACTCTGAGACTGACAGGATGTGAAGGTTGAGCTGGCCTGACTTATGATTTCTTCAGCAGGCTGGCAAAAAAAGCAAACATGGCTTAAAGTTGGGAACCCAAAGATTTTATGTGCCATAGAGAAGAGCATGTGATATGTGAAATGAACATGGTTGTGTCAGATTTTGTCAAGATACAACATATTTGATGTAAGCATGTTTCTTCTATTTCTTGTTGGATGTACAGTATAGACGTAACCAGACAATGTAATATATGGGATTACAATAGCAATATGTGCTTTTAACATTGTCTGCATACAGACACGTGTTGCGACACATGAGTGGTAGTGTGGTGTTGGAGTCAGTACTGGAGACGTCTAAAGACCTCCTGACAACACAAGAACTGGAGACCATCAGGGTCCAGTACATCCCACAGCAGACAGCCATACCCAACTACACAGGGGAGAGACCACACACTAATACAGGTAGGGACTGGATCGTGCCACTGTCACTTAGCAGGAGGTTTGATAGATCATGAGTTCTACCCCCAGCAGTGTCATACCAAAGAGTCTAAAGAGGGTACATATTCTTTCTCTACTTAGCACTCAGCCTTTGGGAAAAAGGATTCGAAGCAAAAAGGTACCCCGGTAGTTGAACACACACCTGTCACTATAAGTGGATTATGACTATAATATGAGCCCCCTGCTGTAGTGATTGCACTAGATTGTGTGGCCCAAGGGCTATTGAAAAAGGATAGGGACACTGCTCTGTGTACCATCTGGTGCAGGGTGGACTTTGACTTACAGCAGGAAAATCAATCGACCAACGAGTTTGTGAGCCCTAAATTACATTTTAGCCAGTAATTATTATAGTATTAGTCCACTGTGTTAATCAATGTATTGTAACAGTAAACAAATCAGAAAGAATAGCTGTTTATAAATAGCTAATACTGGATAAAAAGTCATTCTAATGTCAAGACCGTCTGTCCATACCGCAGGCAGCCGGCAGCAGCAGCAGTGTGACCTGGAGCAGGCTCTGATGAACACCCTCAGCCCCAAGACTATCCAGAGACTAGTCATGGAGCTGCATGGCATGGCAACAGACTCCGCCTACTGCGTACCTTACCACAAGGTGGGACAAACTTTCGATGTAGTACATACAAATGCAAAATTTTCAACTGCGAAAACACAAACTGACCAAAACCAATACCCCTATAAATTAGTAGCCTCTACCATTGACCCCATGACATGTACTGTCAAGTCTGATTAACAGCTTGTTCTCCCACCTCTGACCTGTACTTTGTGCTACTTCAGGGAGTATAGTCTTTGCAGTCCTCCTCCCACTCACTTCCTGTCACTCTACTGACAATGTAGTCAAATGACTATGGACACACACCAACACAAACAAACATACACTCAAATTACTATGGACATACACCAACACAAACAAACATACACACAAAAAGCAGAGACTTGTATGTGCATGGAGTCAACTGTACTACACTTTTGTATTATGTCGTGTCAGTATTGGGACTGGTGAGGTGAGGTACAATGTATCAGTTTACCAAATCCCAGTTACTATGTGATTCAAATCATGTTATTTGTTAAGTATGACCTGTGTCTGATTCCCCTGTATAGTGGGAGATGCCCCGTGAGTACATATCGTTCCTGTGGGACCATCACAACTCAGTAGGCAGTGTCACTCATGACGTCGTGTACCTCATCCTGGCCAAGGCACTGCACTGTGCAAGTATGAAGGTAGGGTTGTTAATGCTCATCTGTTAAACACAATTTAAATGTTGTTCTTTTCTTTTAAAGAGAGCTACAACTTTTGCGCATTGACAAACACACCACACTTTTTGAAAAGAGTAGGGGTCTACCCTAGTATGAGTGGATAGAACCTTACAGTCTGGTCTTAAGCAGCAGTACTTACCCTATAAAACTTTTGTGTTTTGCCTATAGACTGTTATCGGTTATGCAAAACAAAATTGAAATAAAAAAATCATTTTGTGTTAATTTAACGTGATTCCCACACAATTAGTTTGTTGAAAGATTGTAATGGTCTGTGATAGCAAAGACTTTTTATGGCACACTGAACATATCATGTTGCCCTGTAAACATACCTGGTATGTACTGCCATCTAGATGGTTCAGATACATTTAAAATGGCATGAATTATAGCAAAGATTTCCTCCTTTCCAAACCTTGTCACCGCAGGACTTCCCAACAGCGAGAGTTCTGCTGCGTCACGGCGTGGAGCAGGTTCGGGCGCTGTCCTTCCGGCTGGGCGCGATCGTGCACAACGAGCTGCTGCTGCTGGACCTCACGGACCATGCCAGCCGGCGGGACGGCAGGAAGGCTGCCCAGGAGCTGGTGCAGGCCGTCAAGAACCAGCTCAGTACAAGGATACCTGGTAAAGGGCATAGCTTCTTCTTCTTCTTCTTCTTCTTCTTAAAAACGTCTTAAAAACGTCCGAGCCACCTTGGTCCTTTTCCCTAAATCATGTCCAATAATATTTTGTGGCCATTAGTTGTAATGACTCCCATCTTAAGCTGTGTCACAATTCTTTTGCTCTCTCCACGAAGATGTACTCATTCTCCATCTCCTCCCTTGACCTCCAACATAGCTTACTTCTAATCATTATTAGGTTCAGGAAATTAATGTTGAGTTTCTGATTTTAATCCTGACAAAATAGGGCTGTTAGGTGAAGATTCTTCATTTGTTGAATATGTGTTGTAAGTTAGTAATACGTTAGTGATGCATGTTCAACCTGTATGATTTGTGCTTCAGAGGTTCCTGTGAGGAAGGAACTGCATGAGACCATGGCAGCATTCCTGCTCAACATACGAGAGTTTGAGTATCTGTTCCAGTCTCGCAACACTGTCGGGGTCTACAGCAATAGCTATTTGTGGGTAAGTTGTGTTCAGAATTATACAGAAATGTAATATTTTGATTTCTTATGTAGTCATGTACAACACAAATTTTTCAGGAAATGTGACTGAATGGGTTTTTGAATATGTTTATTATGACACTTCCTGTTTATTGTTTGTTGCAGCTGGCCCACCTGATAGCCAGTGTTAGTAAGGACCTGCCCATGCTCAAATCCTTCAGGCAGCCTGGCAGGGAACTATGGGACTTTGGTCAGTACATTCAACATCGCTTAAATGTTTTCCTTAGGTAAAGCCAATTCCCTGATTGGCTGAGAGCTGGTTAGAGGCGACGTCCACAAAAGTAGAAACCTCAGCCCAGTTCAGCGGAGCCTCCTCATATTGTATAGGCCACAGGCGAGGCTCTTAATAGGATCATTTTGCATGACAAAACACATTACATATGAGTACTTCAATGTACCTTAATATCTTTCTTGTGTATAGTGGTATCAGTCTTCGTGGACAGTCACCAGCACAAGAGAGGGAGTGATGGGAAGGCCATGGGCATGATGCAGAGGGACTCAGCTATCTCTCCTCTCACCAGGACAGAGTTCTTGGACTTTCTTAAGAACATTCAGGTGATGAACATGTGTGCTGAACTTCTAGCATGCCAGCTCAGTTTTTGGCACAGTCACATTTGTCATAACGATAAGTCGTTGTGTGATTATGATGTCGCACAACTTAAGCATTAACTTTAGAGTGAGTTTTCTGACTTTTTGGCATTGCATGTATTATCTTATTCCATGTATACATGTTGGGCAAGTGATAAAAAAGATGATATGAATCACTGATGGTGTTGTTGTCTGTCTTTCAGGACCCAGTTTGTCTAAGTTTGATGGTCTCCTGTCTTGCTAAAATTATCAACATCTTACAGGTAAGGTCGAAATCTTGTTTGACCTTGTGTTGCTACCAACATTATTACTCTTTAACAGACATCTTTCAGTGTTCTTAAACAAACTAAGTTTGGTCCAGTCACTCTTGTTCTTTTTTTCTTTTTCAGGATGATTCCAACAAAGACGTCAGCAATGATTATGCCACCCTGTGGCCTCAGGGTCTGGGGAAGTAAGTGCTTTACCTCGACATTGGATGGGTTTGATTACCTCTGTGAAAATGGAGGTATCGTTGTCAGTTGGCATGTTTGTTTTTCTTTGTGTGTATCTGCAATGATGTAACCTTTATCCGTTGTATTTCACACCAGGGTATTTCGGGATATCAAGTTGGCAGATGGTGGTCTCAAACTGCATTATATTGAAAAAAAGCAATTTGAAACCACCATCCATCTATGTGATATCCCTAAATATCCTGTTTTTAGGTACAACGGATATAGGTTACCCCGCGAATAAAGGTGAACTAGCGTTAAATATTGCAGCTGGCAACCTTCCAGAGTGTATGATAGAAATGGTTTAATAGGATACATGGAACATTGGAAGTACGGTTTAGCTCTGGTCCAATGTTGTAGGCAGGCAGGAAAGAAGTGATCAAATGCAAATAATTATTTGCCATGGCTACACCCACAGTAATGTCAGGTCGATAGGGGTACCCACTTAGAGCTTGTTACAATGATGTTCTAATAATTGTACCAGTGTTTTGTTCTGAATGCAGCCAGTGTCTCATTATTTGGTTTTAAAAACAAATAAAACTTTCACTTGCCAGTAACAGTATGTCACCTGTAATCCACCTGTAACACCTGTTTCAGTCATAAAAACACCCATGTGTCTGATGACTCCGTGGCCCTGGTGCTGAGAGAGTTGTTAGGACACGCCCTGTCTATCAACCCTGGGCGACCTTCATGGCTGAAAACACAGGCTGATCTCAGCTATGGTAGGTATAGGCAGTGACACTGTTGATCAGTCTGCTTGTGTACTTGTTCATATAGCTCGATATATAGACAGACAATACACTTTCTGTCGATGACATACCTTCAGGTTTATCCAAGTTAACTAAAGAAAATTAATAGATGTACGGTTAAACACCTAAGGGGTCAGGTCTTCAAGACACTCACCTGTCCAAATGGTCACTTTTGTCCAGTCCCCCTGGTGACCGTCTTTAGCAAGTTTGACTATACTGATATGATAAACGAAGCATGTGTAATATTTCCTTTGACCATCACAGACTTTTGTCTTTTGACCATAATGCTTTTAAGTATTCTCTATTCTGTTTTACCAGTACTTGTATATTACATGTACTTCCACAATGTTTACTGCAGCTGCAGGCCAGTACTCTGCAGCCCTGCGGTTTTACCTGCAGGCTGGGATGGTCTGCAGTGACTACTTCACACACCAGGTGCCTAAGGGAGTGTTCGATGAGCAGGTCAGATTACACTTCTGTCCTACAAGTGGTTTCCAGACATTTCACCACCAAGCTGGTTCACTGCTAGGCGATTTGTCATTACTATCTGGATTATTCTCCATCACTGCCTGTACTTGAACAGGCTTAAAGAAATGAGCCAGAATCTTGTTTTTTGACCACATCTGAAAGTCTACACTCTACGCTCTCTCATAAATCTAAGATTTCTTTTACATTTCCCAAGAAAGGGGCTTC
Organism: Branchiostoma floridae x Branchiostoma belcheri; assembly: GCA_019207045.1. Classification (NCBI taxonomy): domain Eukaryota; kingdom Metazoa; phylum Chordata; class Leptocardii; order Amphioxiformes; family Branchiostomatidae; genus Branchiostoma; species Branchiostoma floridae x Branchiostoma belcheri. Next base: position 8,520,424 of record CM033028.1, read on the forward strand.
TACAAGCCTGCCAACCCAGCCATAAAGGCCTCTTAGTTACCTGGCTACTGATTGTGCCTGTACAATATGGCCTGGCAGCTGGTTTCACTCTGTAGTTGTGCATGGAAAAAGCCATCTTTGCTTGCTGAGATCAACTGATATCTTGGCTTCCTTTGATTCGTCTTTTGGCAAGTTAGGGTTGGGAATGTTAATGCAAGGAGGTTCCTTGGTTAATGTTACCATGTGATGTGTTGTACAATTTTGTTAGATGGGCATGACGTTGGCTAATACCTGTAAAAGTCTTTAGTCTTGAGTATGTTTTTTCTTATTGACAGGTGTACAAAAGGATGATCAAATGCTGTAAGGAGCTCCAGTGCCACACTCATGTAAGTCTCCAGCAGGAATGTATTTCAAAACTTATCTTTAAAGCCTTCATAAAGGTAGTTGTATATCTTGTAAGTAAAGCAATACTGTAATCAATAATTTAGAAGGGAGTAAGTAAACTCACATATGACTCCTTCCCAGGTGGCAGTGCTGTGCCAGTTTCTGAAGGAGGTAGACTATTCCACAGCTTTCAAGGTACTGCAGGAGAGAAACAGGTGAGGATGTATTGTAAAAAGTGTAAAATAAAGCAGTTCAAACTAAATACGTAATATTCAAGATGAAGAGTAATGTATTTTTGACAGCTAGCCGTGCAATTTGGCTTTATTACGGCTCATGTAACTTAGCCAAGTACACCGGGTCACCCCTATTCTTCTCAGTAAACGTGCTGGTTGTTTAACATGATGGTGAGACACCTGAAGCTCCCTCATACACAGGGGCCAATGACTTTACGTCACCATCCCAATCTCTCACAACAGTCCGAGCTGGGGCTAACACTGGGGTTGAACCGCCGCACTTGGATCCACAGTTTTATCCATATGGCCAAATGATGGGGTTGACGTACCGCTTGAGCAATTAGGATATGTAATGACTTTTTGAAAATGATTGAAAATGTTTGCTACATGAGAAAGGTGGGGGAATAAATGGTATCCTATAATGGTATCTAATATCCTGTTTGAGTGAGTGAGATACCCATTTCTTACCTTCCCTGTATGTTTCAGCTATGATGCCATGGATGATTATTACGACTACTTCTGGGATGTGGATATACTGGAGTATCTTGTCAGTATCCTTTTCAAGTTGAATGTGTTACATCAAAGTTCAAACTCAGTTGGGGGGACATTGGTAAGGGTGAAAGGTTACAAAGCTTTCCAGGACTATTCCACCAGTAAATATCAGTTTTTCCCTTTTGATTTATTCTCACATGCACAATCTTGGTTTATATATTCACTATAATTGTCTTCAAGTGTTTCCTTCACCTACTATCAGACATTCATACCAAGAAAGGTGAATTGGACAAGAGACAAGCAGTGGTAAGAAACTTTCTTCTACACAGTTTCCCTTAGAGGGGAACTCAACATAACAGCAGGTGTTTCCTTCTAAACATCCATGTTTTTGTGGATATAAAATCTCCTAAATAAGTAAATTTTGCAAAATCTCATCACAGATTAATAAAGAAATGAACCATTTATAATCTATGTAGTTGAGGGGTGCCCACCATGCAGACCCATTATGGGAATGATACTGACCTTAGATATGGGTTTCCATTTAAATAATTGCTAAAGCTCCATATCAAGTTACACATCAAAGCAAGAGTGATTAAGGCTGCAAATTAATGAACAGCTATTCACACGGACAAAACAAACATCATTCTTAGGATGACACCCTGAGATTTCGAACCATCACTTAATTTTTCTGAGGGTACTGTTATCAGATCTTCACTGGGATGATTGCCATGAGATTACATGAGGTACTAGGGCTGGGTACCGGTACAGTGTACTGGTACAAAACCGGTTTTTCTTATTGGACCGGTCCAGAACAACCGGACCGAAAAAAATTCGGTGGACCGGATGTTGGACCTATTGGAAAATGAACAGATTATATGATCAGACATTCACACATTTTGGGGATTACCAGTCGATGAAAATAACAAGGGCAAAGGAGAGTAGAGTCTATAGTCATTTCTACCAAGTTTTACAATCATTCGTACAGAGGCAGTTAGCCTTGTAGGATTTTATAACGCCAGTGGGAGTCCAATACTCCACAAAACAGATGTCTTTGTTGCGTAATGGACCATTGCTTTGAGAATCGTCTATTCACAAGTTTTCACATACTAAATCAGGACCAGGTTCAGGTCCGGACCTGTACCTAATCCTCTGGACCTGAACCGGACCTGTACTGGACCTGTACCTGAATCTTTTGTACTGGTACCCACCCCTATGAGGTACACTTTGTAATCAATAATCCAGCAGTATGTAAAGTTAAAACAAGTACCTTTCCCTCACAAACCGTATGAAGTGTTTGATCAGTATTTCTGTGTTGCTGTTAGCTACAGGTGCTGGGCCAACAGGAGTTGAACTCCAGTAACAGCGAGGATGTCCTGATACGTGCAGCCAACGCTAGGAAGAGCAGATTCTTCCGTATCTTGTGTAAGATGTATGTTTAGTGACAACCCAGCAGAGGACATTTTTGAGGTGCGAAATATGACATTACAGGAAGCTACAAGAAAACGTACGGCAACAGGACTATGGATAACTTTGATGGCAATGGACTGATCAGTGGATGGTGGATAGCAAGTTACACATTTTCAATAAACGCCTTTAAAAATTCAGTTGTTTTTTAGGCACTGGAATCATATCCTCCCTTGTTGCCCCAAATCCTAGATATCTAAAGTCTACAAAAACACCTCCATTGCCAATCAACCCACCATGCATACAATAAATTTTCATGTAGGTAATAGTGTTGTTTCTCTCTTTTTCTCTTCTGGTGGTACATAAAGAAAATAACTTCTTATAACTGCAGTATTATGACAGTATACCAGGCTTCAAGGGCCTCTTTTGTGGGTGTTGCCTATTAAGCCCCGTTTACAAATCAAGAATTTAGCTCGGCCGAGTTGTCAGCGAGCTGTAAATTACGAGGAGGCATGAACCTGATGCCTACGAACAAATGGCAGAGTTTCTTCGTCGGCATCAGGGTCATACCTCCTCGTAATTTAGAGCTCGCTGACAACTCGGCCGAGCTAAATTCTTGATTTGTAAACGGGGCTTTACCAATTGTCAGCCATTCAGAGAATTGCCTAAATGTTCTTTTTAGGCAAAGCTGAATATTCTAACGGCTGGTTTGTTTGAAGGTAACAACTTTTAAAATACGAGACAGCTTTGTTTTACCATAGTTTTATTCTGCTACATGTCAGCAGGTTAGTACAGCAGACTGTGTTATTACTGTCACAGCTTATAAAGTCCTGTAGACCACAACAGTGAAACAATCTCCATCACATGGAGAGCACTTCTGCTGATGGCACATTCTAGTGCACTAGCAAAGCCTTGTATACAACAAGAAGAATAAATAATTGGCACACTTTAGAAACTATATAAAATTTTCAGCAAGTTGTTTGTCTTAACAAGGGAAACCTGGACAATAACAGCATAGAACAACATTGCTCATCATAGGCTGACACACTAGTGGTCCACTGTATCAAACAAAGTACACTGTTGATGCGCAACAGTACACTACATTGCAACAAATAATTGGTTTAAAGCTCTCTGCTCTTTTAAACTGTGTGTGAAAAAGTAGACTTTGAGAAGTTACAAAACTTGAACATGAAGGTAGAGAAAATGGTGATAAAACATGTCCAGGCATCACAGCAATACCAAACTAGCCTAAAACTTCAGCATCATTCATGTCAACTTACACCAGGTCCTACTTTGTACATACATGACTGCAACATGGGCTAATATTGCCTTCACTGTAAACCCCTATCACAGGAACAATGTTCTATGTTCACCTGCGGCCTATACAATATACTATGGAAAGGCTCTGCTTAGGCTGGGCTGAGCTGAGGTTCCTACTTTTGTTGGTTTGGCCTCTAACCAGCTGTCAGCTGAAAGGGTTTTGTCAAAACAAAAATTTAGGCTAACGGCAGTTTAGAGGCTGTACCAACAAAAGTGGAAACCTCAGCCCAGTTTAGCATAACCCACCCCCCTACCCCCAAGGTATACGGCATAGGCCTCTGAAGAGAATGCGGAACATTTACATCACTTTTCCATTTGAAATGTCCAGTTTGTTACATGTACTTTCTTAGCTGACAAATGGCCTTTTAGATGACAAAATGCATCCAATCTTGATCAAAACTGAATATAGCAAAAACATTTAGTTATTACAGAAGTATAAAGAATATCAATTTGGCTACTGCATCAAAGCAACATATGAAAGTGGGAATACACTGTACATAAAGAAGTTCCTAATGCATGTATAACACAGCTAACAAGCTTTAGCCGTATTTGTTAATAATTGCCATAATGTTACCAAATTTCAAAATTGTGTCACTTAAAGCTCATAGCTGCCGGCCGAATAGTATTCCTGCTGTATGATCATGACAGGTATAAAACTATAACTCCCAACAGTGTTGAGAATAACACCACTGGCCTGCAGATACATTGTGCTACCATTAACATACCATTAACATAGTCATGATTGTTACAAATTGGTTCAAGAATACAGTGCACTTTGATACATTTACCTCTGACTGAACTTCTGACATATTAACATCAGCAAAGCTTTCCACAAAAATAAAAATACAGGAAATTTAGGACTTGTACTACATGTAGCAATCAAATAAGTCTGATTAGATACACATAAGAGCTTGTTACATGTACTTTGTTGAGCATTGATTTAAGGCAAACAGTTAAAATGAGCTACATGTAATTTCTGATAAACATCAGTATTTCCTGAAGACCATGTCCTAAAATGGTCACTTGACTATATTACAGTTAAATACTTCTTGTATTCAGTGACCGAAAGGCACTCCGCTTTCAAACTTATACAGTATGTACATAAATATTTGGAACATTGAAGTTAGTCATCTACACCTAAAAGTTCAATGTGCTTAGCCTTTCAATCTGAATACAAGATTTCTTTCATTTCACATATAATCTTACGCACCAGGTACAAATCCCTGAAAAGCATTCTACACATTTATAGTAGCTTCAGCTTAAGCTACGTATAGACCGATCCTAACTGTCAGTCACAATTAGCCGTTCAACCAATGAGAGAGTGGCTGCATGTCCTTCAAATGCTTGCATTTTCATGTCCTACATTTTGATGGAGGTAGGAGGAGCTATGGGATCTACTTCCGTCTTCAACATGGCACTCTTACTACCGGTAGTCATATACTAGTAGTGGTGGCCACTCTAGCTTTTACACACGTCAAACACACTTGTCTTATGTTTCTATTCGTAACATACAATGTGAGTTTTTACTTGCACTGCAATAAATTTTCATTAGTATTCCATGATTCCTTTTTTTACGAGATTCTAGTACCAAGTTACTTGCTCTCATGAAATTCAAGAACAGAGACAACTTATTTGTGTGACGTAATAAACCCTTTCACGGATCCAACTGCACATGTGCAGGCCAAACGAGAAGACCCGAGACATAAACAGCGCCATTGTTATGCAAATTAACAGAGGCCATACATATCTGAACATGTATAAAGCATGTTAGAGACAAGAACAGTTTACAAGTTGGGAGCATTCACCTTTGACATGCGCATGCACAGTCGGATTTTTGAAAGGACCTATTTGTTAATTGTTACTTTCTACTTTGGTACAGTCCAGTTTCCTGACTCTGTCAATGCTTGTTCATGACAATGTCTTTTAGAGTCGGACCACTGTTGACATCGATGCCTTTGGCTGCAACTTCGTGTAAGATGGCTTCCCAGTCTTTCTTGTCCTTGCCCAACCTCCAGCACAAGCTGATGTGTGTCTGCAGCAGTGGAACCAGGAAGCTGTGATGGAGGTAGCCTTTCACGCAGTTCAGCGCTGTTTCCGAGTACGTCTGGGCGTGCCACAGTTCATCTAATGCCTCGTACGCCACCACGATTGCGCAGTGCGTCTGTAATACTGTGTCATGGGTCTCACCCAGCAGTTTCTCTTGTAGGTGGAGGGCATTCCTTAGCGAGGGAATTGACTCCTTGTAGAGACCAGCACGGATCATCGCGTACCCCTTCCTTATGTCCTCAAGATAGAAGAAGTCTAAAAACTCGTGGCAGGTGGCTACTTGTGGAATAGAGTGTAAGTGCTGGAGGTATTGTTCAAAGGCCCGGCTCCTCTCCGCGATCGTCTGGGTCTTGAAGTTTCCCGTCAGAGTCTTCTTGGGGAAGGCGACGCTTTCTAGGAGGTGAGGAAATCTCTTGCGAAGACACTGGTTCAGTTTGTCGAACTGGCTGTAGCGTTTCTCGATGAAGGCTGGTGACGTGTCCAGACCAGGACTCTTAACCACGTGAACTTGGTAAACCTGGAGAAATAAAACAATTCAAATAAGGCTTTTTTTTTTTATTTATGTCACTTTCAAAATACAAAAAGAATTTTGTTTAGAACAAGAAAAACCATACTTCCAATTCTCCAAGTATCATATTACACCACTTCTGTCTTACATTCTACAACTACATAGATTGTAACGTTCACATAACTGTGGATGCACAGCAAGACAAACAAACAAACTGATAATGATACCTCTGTTTTCACAGTGGTAAAAATGCTACAATTACCTGCATGTATACTTTGCAGGTGCATTCAATTGATATATGATACAAAATAATGTAAGTGATGTTAAATCCTTACATAGCAGAGCAAATTGCATCTACAACTAATCTTTGTGATTGGCTACTTACCACATATTTGGAATGTCCCTCCTTCACTGTCCTGGCATTCATGACTTCAAACACTATCCTCTCCTGGGTGTGCCTCCCCCCACCCCCACCACTGCCTCCCCTAGGGTTCCTCCCTGGGGGGTGATCCTGGTGGGGTTCTTCAGCTGGGGGATACACAAAATGTAAGGTGATCTCATTCATGAGTTTTTCTTTTGTATTGTGGGCAATAAAAAAATACACATGCCATACATACTCTCCAAGCAGAGGTTAGGCTCCAGCTGTTCTTTCAGGAATTTTTTTCTAACTTTTTACTTTGAACTGTTTTCTTTATGTCTCACAAAATGGTACAAAATAGAAAACCCGATAAAATCGCCTAAAAACGTTTGAAAAAAAATGGCCAGAGCCTAACCTCTGCTTGGAGAAGTACATGGGTGTGGGCCATTCTACCGTGGAACCAGGAGCTGGAGAAATGTTACAATTTCGCTTCTCTACATCTGCTTGGGGGACTACTGCTGACTTTCTAGTATCAAGGTATTTTTTTAGATGTCAAATCAACCACCTGTCTTTCAATGCAAATCCTTAATCAGAAATACTGTTGGGCTTTGATGGTGACCAAGAACAAAAATAGGGACGTGACATCACAAAAATACTAGTATAAAGATAAAACTTGTGACTGTTGGACACCCTTAATAGCCAATTTAATTTCTTTGTATGGTCTATATGTACATGTATACCATATGATTGTAACTGCTACCAAATAACAACATATTAAGTAATGGTAAGACAAAATAACAAATCTTTGAGTTTTCCTAGAGCAGCCAAGTGTAAGCATTTACAATCACAAAAGAGCCTACTAGTACTAGAATTGCAGATATTAGGAACATTACTTTAGACACACAACAGCATTTATCCCACATTATAAATACAAAGAATTTTGTAATCTACAAAATGATCCTGGACAAGGCTAATGCAAGATGCAACACAAGCACTGACCTTTGAGTTTTTACACTGCTAACACTCCAGTTGTGGTATCTTTACAACACCTTATTCACATTATAACCATATTTGTCCATGTCTACGTGAGAATATCATGTAAAAGATGGCATCATATGGTACGACAGATTCTCCTTCAGTACCAGAGGAATTACCAGTTACAATGGATGTCACATGTATGGCAACCTACGTATGATGCCTTATGCCTTTACAGAGTGTTTTTATCATACTGAGAGATGGTAATGCACAGGAAGTGAGAGGTGCATGGAATCTTACTATGGTAACCATATTTGGTAGTCTTTTCATCTGGTGAGCCTTTACTGCTTTTAAAAGCAACAAGTCACTACGCCATTCAATGGCATGCAGCTTTAGGCTAAAGGTCATTTACTGTAATAAATTTAGTTTCTCAGAGGTTTCATATCCCGATAAGGGGGAAAGGAGACTTTCATGGTGTTTTAAATCTACAATAATCATACAAAGGAGACATGTTAGGAGATTGCGGTGGAGAGGGCACTGTCAAAATAAAGCTGCCACAAAGTTTTACTCCTTGTGTGCCATTGAAGAAGATTTAAAAAAAAACAAGTACCACATTAGAATTTCTGGAGCAATTTTTTGAAATTTCTAATATTATATAGCTTGGGGAATCATGATATACTTCTACTCATAATATGTATGGGCCATCTGTAAGGCTTAGTCAGCAAAAATCTCAAATGAGTCCTATCCTCTTTTTTTAAGAGCTTACATGTATGCAACATAACTTAAGATGACAGGATTAATGAGAAAACTGCAAAGTTTTGACAGGCAGTTGCCAAGAAGCAAGGAATTTCATTACAATGGAGAAGATGGAAGATTAATTTTCACTGGCCTTGCTGCCAAGACTTTCATTTCCCTCCACACAGAAAGGAAATAAAGCCACCTAAGGTCAACTTCCTACTCTGGCTTCAATTGCCTGATGGGTGAAAGTCATCACAATAACAGGCATTATGCCTGCTGAGTGCGTAACTGCAAATACTCATTGGCAAATCAATTAAATGGATTCAGAGCTATCCGGACCTTTTTGTGGCCTCCTCATTCATAGCAGGCTCTACAAGTCGGCCTTTTGGGGGCCTATGATATGCTTTATTTCTGTTCTATTGCATTTCTTGTTGATAAGCACAAGTGCAAAAATAGTAATATGCCATCAGAAAAAAAAAATCCATAAGCCCCCAAGTGGCTGCTGCTAAGGAAGGCTTAGGAAGCTAACATTTTCCATTGGTTGAAACCGTTGAACCCATCTACAATGGATTCTTGACTTTCTCAGGACTCACAACAAATAAAATATGCTGGTCTTGGTGAGATTCTGGTAACAACATTACTGTGACAACATTACCGTGATTATTTTGGCATGAGCATTTTCCTGAGTTTTTACTTCAAATTATCTGCACTCTCACTCCGAGTAACGGCAAGGAGACCTGAGTGATAGATCCTAGACAGAGGTTCTGTGGTCGATTGTAATTCAGTTAGTCTACATTTAGTGAAAAGATAACTAGATTTGGGCATGGTCCATTCCAATTGCTTATCACCAGTCATTATAATTCAGATGATTGGAAAATATTTTGTGTTGCTTTGTACCTGCTTAAATCTGTTGGGCATTCGAAGCCCCTCCACTGCCATTCCAAAGTTACAGAATGACCTGACAGACCTCGACAAATGGTCCCACGATCAGCATATGGTCCTGCATCCAAAGAAATGCCAGGTGATGCACATCCATTTCAGCAAAGCTGCACCTGTTCCCTATCCCCTCTATCTTAACGACATCGAACTGCAGCAAGTCAAAGTTATGAGGATATTGGGGGTTTTCCTACAGGCAGATCTAAAGTGGAACGCTCATGTTGATCATATATGCAGCAGAGCGAGCCAGCGTTTGTACCTGCTACGGAAACTGAAACACTTCCATGTTCCAACAGAAGATCTCGTGACAGTGTACGTGTGTTATATCCGTCCTGTCACTGAATACGCTGCGCCAGTCTGGCATCCTGGGCTGACAAACACACAGACCCAGAGGATCGAGAAGATACAGAGACGCGCTGTCCGCATCATCCTGGGGTCTGACATCGCGTACTCTGAGGCGTGCACCCTCCTGCGGCTGCCCTCCCTCCACGAACGTCGTTCCAGTCTGACACTGAAATTTGCCAAGTCTCTGCTTTCATCAGAACTGTACCGTCACTTCCTGCCTGACATGCGAGGGAACATTAGCAGTCGGTCAACTCGTTCATCTACGAAACTGAACTTGCAACGTTGCAGAACTGAGCGCTACAGAAACAGTGCTATTCCCCACATGACCCGATTGTTGAACGATTCATGACTGTACCAAAGCCTACTGTTGCCACTTTATAATTAATGGTTAATTGTGTGAACGTCTTTCTCAAACCAGTCCTCTCGAATTAGAGCAGTTTTTATCTAGCTTGCCTTTTACCAATTCGATTATGATATTTTATTCTATTGTATGCCAGATTATTTTGTATACCAGATCGTTGGCTGATTTGTATATGTATGCCAAGTTTAACATTGTGTATGTAAAGTCTAACAACAATTCAGCCCCTGGGCTGCTAGTGTTAGACTCTGAGTTTGTCTCTCAATAAAGCCACTCATACATATATATATATATATACCTCTGTGAAAATGTAGGTATTGTAGTCAGCTGGTGTGTTTTTATGTCTAGGTGTGCATCTGCAGTTGTGTGAACATTGCGAGTGGCAATGTGCAAGGCACAAATTGTGCAATAGGATACTTGGACATAGGAGAATTGAAAGTTATGTTTGAGTGCAATGTTGTTGTCCTGGCTACACCCATACAGCAATATTAGGTTTTTAGGTTTACCCTTTAAAAGCTTGTCACAACAATATTCTGCCAATTGCATCAGGCTGTTGTCAATCTAGAAGTCAGAAAAGCCTATTTCAGCCCACACCTAGCCCATGCATTCAGAACATACCTTCTGTTCCCATGTCCTCCTCCCCACTATCAGTGATGTCTCCATCAAAACTCAGGGTCCCGCTGATGGACAGGTCATTGTCATCTGTGTCAGAGGTCAGCTCAGTGTCCTCTTCAACCTCCTGGTACAAAAAACGGTCACAGTTTCAGTAATAACATTTACGAACATCGATCAAAAGTTACTGTCACACATTTGATGTCAGATGAAGAGCAACAGTGGTTTTCAATCAATTGTTCACTGATAACCGATGGGATGGATCCACAATGGTTTCAGTTGGCACAGAAGTGTGTAATTATAGGTGGCACTGAGCCTTCAGATGAAGAATCAGGAGTATGTGAATGTCAAATTAAAACCACATTAGGCAAGTAACTTTTATGGATGACATCTTCTACAGACTCCAAATCTAATATCATGATGAGATTGAAAAAAGGAAGATGTCTAGAGATCAAGACCTGAAGGGGAAAAACCTGGTATCACAGCCAGCAAGTCTTTTATTCCTTTATTCAAGTGTGGTCGCCTAGTATCACTAAGCAAGTCAGCCACTACATGCTGTCTACCACATCAGTGTCACTTCAATAAGTACAATTAAGGCTACAACACATTTTTTTCCATTTTCTGTATTTTCTTGTAATGTAATGATCATGCCGACAAGCTCTGCAGGGGAAAACTTTACTTATTCAGTAGGTCAGGCAAAAATCAAATCTTGCTGAAGTCTCAGGTCTTAATCGACAGCAGAGCACAAATTTGCAATATTTTATGATTATGATTTATGATGTCATTTTGATTTATGTCATGTATTGGGTATTGGATTAGGTACCATTCTAGTCAAGGTACCAAACGTTTGTCATTTTTCTTTTTCAATCAATAAATCAAACAATTGATGAATTAATCTTGAAATGGTATTGGATGGAGTGTCCATGTGTCGTACTTGAAAAAAAAATTAATACATTCTTTATAGATGATTGATATCAGAATTGGTATATGATTGGTCCAAATACTAATTTGATAAACATTCTTTCATACAAGTGCTGCTGGATCTGTCTCCTCCAACAGTTTCCTGAGATGGTGGGATAGGGAGGAAGTGATGTCATGGTCAGGTGAAGGGTCAACATCAGTTGGTGAAGGTTCCTCTTTTACTCCCTGTGTCATTACCAGAAGGGGTCAGCAATATATAAAAAAAATGAAACTGTTAAGTTCAGCTTACTTACAGCTATTTTTTCACTTGCATAATGGTTGACAGGCTTAAAAATTCAGTTACCACTTCAGTCAACTTCTTGTATAATACAGTAAATCATGAAACTTTCACAGTCTGAGGTTTCATTTTCAAATTTCATGGTAACCTCTCCACTGCAAATCCGGGAGACCACAAAATGCCTCCCACATATGCATACAGTCAAACCTGCCCGAGCGACCACCTCTTCTCAGCGACCACCTGGCCATTTCGACCGCTTTTTCTCGGTCCCGATTTATTTTCCCATTGACGTAAGCATTAAGCGACCTTTTCTCAACGACCACCTGGCCAACGCGACCGCGACCGGCCCAAATTGGGACCCATAACGACCGCATCATTTTCAAAATTGAGGTTTTCATCGATTTTTTATGATAAATAGCGCGATTTTGTGCCGAAATCGGCCAGTTTGCGTCAGATTTTGGGGTTAAATTTACAGTTTACAGTGTGCGTGATGTATTTGAGTTGACATTAAAGACCTCGCTTCTTTGCGTGCGTGCAGTGTGCTTGCTATTTGCCATTAAACACAGCGGAAACCATTTATACTTTGCATCGGGCATGTTTTGAGTCGATACTCTTCTCAGAGACCACCTGTCCAAATCGACCGCTTTTTCCCGGTCCCCCGGGTGGTCGTCTTGGGCAGGTTTGACTGTACTAGTATTGTTTTACAGAATTTCCTCATGCGCAAATTTAAAACACTGTTAATCCTCCTTTTTCTCCTACTGCAAAATAAAGCCATTGCAAAAATAAATTAATTTACAGTTCACATAATGATCATGACTTGTTCTTCATATAGGTCGGACAACAAACAGATTCATGAATAGCTTTTTGTAATGCTCAATTAAACTAAATTTGTCACTTATGGCGTTATGCACACTTTACCAGTAGAATGCACAATATTGACAACACCAATAACGTTACCATGTAACATGCTGTAACTCCATACTGCCAATTTGTATTCCGATGTGTCATGTAGCTCATTAAGTATTGATGGTAATGTTACAGTCTATACTGCAGATAGCTGGACGCAGGCCAATAAATGAAATTATGTCTGAAGCAGTCTGTCATTACGGACTATTGTCAAGAGATGTGGCAATCTGATGACGTAGAGTCTGCCCCACTTACAAAATGGCTTTGAAGATCATTAACTGGCTAATTAGAGAGGTTAAAATGTTTCATGAAATTTCCTGCACACACACCTCCCACCCCACAAATATTGACATCTGTGCACTTGTCTTAAGTTATAAGGCCACAGCAAGTAATCTTATGTATAGCATCTTCTACATGCTCAAAATCTAATGCGAGAGGGTGAAAAAAAACCAGATAAAATCAAAGATGCTTTTTTTTTTCAAAATACAGACCATAGACATTGCAACAAGTTTTAGAATCCATGTTTTAGAAACCATGTGTACTGCATTACTACCTTTTGTATCTATATGCCTGTACTTAGCCCGATAGGGCATGAATGTGCAATAAAGGCTATTATAATAACTGAAGTGACAAAATTTGGTTCATGATAGCCAACAAGTCTCATATTTATGTATTTAGGAAGTGCACAAAGTGATACTAAGTTTCAAGGGGGTTAAAAAAGAATTATGTACTAATAGTACTATACATGGTATTCTAGTATCAATTGTTAGTATCAAATGTTGTCAACTCCACTCATGGGTATCACCCTAAGTGGGGCTTCAACAAGCACATTTAAGGATACCACACAACAGATGTTTCCCATTTTTTGTATTCTTGCCATGTTGACTATCTCTAATGTTATACTACAATGTACTTACAGAGCAACAAACTTACTTGTTTTCTTTTTCACAAATCTAGTCTAGTCAAAAATCAATATGCGCCAGTTAGGGACACTAACGAAGACTCAAGATGGTAATTGGCCGCGAGGACGATTTAATGAAGACTTCAACAGTGCATACAAATGGAGACAAGATGGCGGACAAACGCACGAGGCCCCATGACCTCGGGGTCAGGGGTCATGACCTATAATCCTAACATACCATGTTGGCGTGATTACCTTTCTTTCTTCCTTCGTTCTGTATAATTACGATTGTGTAAGAGTTACGACTAGAATACAGTGATGAAAATATGTAATCTAACTTTGGGGCTAACACAAGTCTTTCTACTTCTAAAGAACTTTTATGCCATCATTGTTGGTACGAAACAACTTTCTACTTCTAAAGAACTTTTATGCCATCATTGTTGGTACGAAACAACTCTTTCTACTTCTAAAGAACTTTTATGCCAGCATTGTTGGTATGAAACAACTCTTTCTACTTCTAAAAGAACACAACTCTTTCTACTTCAGAAACAACTTTCTTTTGCTAAATAACTTTTATGCTATTATTGTCGTGAATAAACATAAGTCTTTCAACTTCGAAGGAACTTGTACGCTATCGTTTGTTATAACAACCTTATACTAGGAACATGGCAAATTGAAGTGCGATGTGTGGTCTTGGTGGCTACCAGGTACTTGCTAGGTATAATGATGTTCAAGTACAGTTCTTTGGTATGGTGAGTTCTGATACAAGAGTCTGTGTAGTAAGTTGAAGTTTAAGTATTCTGGATAGGAGAGACTGAGGTATAGAGTTTGTGTTTACATGACGTAGTCCTGCAAATACGGTGGTGGGCGGACGGTTCTTTTGGAATGTCGTGGAGGTGGGTGTGGCTCTGGAGTAGCAGGATGTAGGTGTGGCTCTGCGGCAGGTGGTGGCTCTGGTACAGGTGGTGGGTCTGGTGGGACCAGAAAGTCTGGTGGTGGATCTGGGACCGGGAAGTCTGTCACCTCGGGACAGGGCCGGACCTCGTCGGTGTCGGTACTGTCGGAATCAGCCTCGTCGTGTGTTGGGCGACGGTTTTGCAGTGTCACCTGGTTAGGGACCAGATAGCATTGGTTTGGGCGTACTTTGTATGACTTGGAGCGTAACTGATGACCGGTGAATTTGGACACATGGATCCAGTTTTGTTCAACGTTCGTGACGAGGTATCTGTTCCGACCTTTTGTCTTATCTCTGTCTGTGTTCAGGTACACAAGATCACCAACGGCGATAGAGGGGGTGGTTGCATGGGCTTTTGTTCGGGGCGACTTGGATTTGATGCTGGGCTTGTGGTTGCTTCGTCGTCTGTGATGTTGCTCCTTCAGAAGGGTTCTGTCTGACATTGGTAGCTGTTCCCCGGAGAACTGGTCTCGCTGTTGCAGGTACTCACGGGAGGAGAGGCCGTTGGTACGAATTTTGGCGTTAACTCTTGCCATGACGACAGCGAGCTGTGCGGGAGACACGGGTTGGCCTAACGGGTCAGACTTGCTGAGTTCTGCCCGGACTTCTTGGATGGCTCTCTCTGCGACTGGGTTTTTGTTGATGTTTTTAGGCTCGCCGATTTCAATCTGGAGTCTGTTGTCTTTCAGCCAGGGGTCGTTGACCAACGCCTGGAAGCCTGGGGCAGGATCGCAGCGGATGACAGCTGGGGAGCCATCTAACAGGCGAAGTGGAGTGCATAAGAAGATCAAGCCGTCTCGGAGAGCTGTTGATGTTTCATCTGGGATGATGTGGGCGCACGTGTAGGAAGTGCTGTTCTCTCTGACGACAAGAATGTTTTGGCGGGCTCGTTTCATAACATCCGCGGCGAATGACGTGAAGACGGTCTGGGGCGGAGCCTCAGTAGTGAAGGTTGGAGGGACAGGGATTTGGCATTTCAGGGAGGCGCACTGGTCACAAGCTTCTGTTACCTTCTGGATGACGGTATCCATGCCCAAGGCGAAGAAATATCTGGAGAAGACCGTCTTGAGTTGATGTCGGGAAGGATGGTTAAGCTTGAGGTGGATGGCCGTGGCCAGACCATGTACAACCTTACGCGGAACGACAATTCGGTCTCTTGTGACGCCGAACATGTCTCTGTTGGGCACAACCAGTAGGCCGCCGGTGGTTATGGAGACTTTGGAGAGATAGGCTTTGATGTCGCTAATGTCTGTTTCCTTTTTGGAAGGTCTGGTGCCTTGTCGGAGGTGGGCGAATACTCTACGCAATGATCGGCAGGACGACTGAATATTACTCCATGCTTGTCGGCTGGTGTATATTGGGCTGTTCAAGTCTGGCCCTTGGGGGAGGGTTGATGTATTGATGACTGGTTCCTCACTGATGGCGTGTATGAATGAGCAAATTTGGCATTTATCTTCATGGCATTCTAATGGGTGACGACTTGCAAAGTCTGTTGATATGTTGTGTTTGCCACTGATGTGTTTGACATCGATAGGGAACTGGCTAACAGCAGATAGGAAGGTAGTGACTCGAGGGCTGTAGGAGAACTCTCCCCTGCGTAGCTTGCCTACTGCTTCCACACACGGTTTTGAGTCAGTAAGCACAAATGCAGGCTTGGTGGTCTGGATGAAATAAGGCTTGAAGTGCTTTAGTGCTGCGGAGATAGCGAGTGCTTCCAGCTCACAGGGCAGCCAGCGCCGCTGGTGGGGCTTCAGTTTAGCACTAAAGAAACCGGCGACTTTAGTGGTGTTGTTGCGTCGGATGTACAGTGTTCCACCAATGCCCGTGGGGCGGACTGCAGCATCTGTTACTAGCCAGAGTTCATCTTCTGGTCTCGGGAGGACCACAGCCTGGTGTGCTTGTAGGCCACGTTGAGCCTGACGGAAGGCTAACATGGTTTCATCCGTCCACTGGACCTTGTCTTTGGAAGATTGACCCGCAATGATGTTGTCCAGAGGACCTAGGAGGACTGATGTGCCAGGGATAACCCGGGAAAGGGCTTTGTAGGAACCGATGTAGGATCTCAGAGCTGTTACTGTCTGCGGTGCAGGACACGTGGCTAGTGTGCATAAGGTGTGTTGGGAAGCAGAGATCTGGCCTTGGTTCCAGTGCCAGCCCAGGATTGTCGTGCTTCTAGGGCAGATGATGGTTTTGGAGGGAGACAAGCGTAGGTCACATTTGCGCAGGGCCGTCAAAACGTCTCTCCA
Source organism: Branchiostoma floridae x Branchiostoma belcheri (assembly GCA_019207045.1). Taxonomy (NCBI): domain Eukaryota; kingdom Metazoa; phylum Chordata; class Leptocardii; order Amphioxiformes; family Branchiostomatidae; genus Branchiostoma; species Branchiostoma floridae x Branchiostoma belcheri. The sequence goes on from CM033028.1 coordinate 8,537,318, forward strand.
ATTGATGAGGAGCTCCTCAAAGGTGTTCCCCCCACAGTACAGATCGTCGGCAATCTTTGCAACAGCTCCGCGCATCAGTAGATGCCCAAGTGTGCGGGACATGAGTTCCTCGAGAGCTGTTTCGCTGCCAGGCATACCCATGGCGCTTCTGCAGTAGACACGAATACCCTTAAACGGTGTAACTATGCCACAGTACTTGCGAGAGTTCACATGAAGGGGGATTTGATGATATGCTGAAGTAAGATCAGAGACAATGATGTACTTCCAGCAGGCGATCTGTCGCATTACTTGGTTTACGTCAGGGAGGAGGGAAGGTTGCGGTTTACAATATTTAGCGACGTCAGTGAAGGCAGTTACCAGTCTGTGACCGCCGCTTGACTTGTTGATTAAGAATGAAGGGTTTAAGTATTCCACTACTGTATCTGCTGAGTCTGGTGTTGCAATCACTCCTCTTGTTTCCAACTCGTCTAGTTTCTGCTGTAGTTCCACCAGGCGGTTTCTGCCGTACAGTGGGAGACGGCCTTTACGCTGTGGCGGTTGTGCTGGTCCCATGTTTACTACTGCTCGGATGGGGCCCACAGCATCATTGTACCCTGGAAACGCTGTGTCGAAAACCTGGTCATAGGTGCGGAGGACAGACGATAGTTGGTAACGCTGGGTGGAGCTGAGTGTATGGTCTGGATCGAGTTGGATAGAGTCGGAGAAAGGTGTTGGCGGGTGGGCGGGTGTCGGGGACTTGTCATACACCTGTCCGTCAAGTGGGTAATCTTCTACTGGAACCACTGGCACAGCATTGAAAAGGTGCATGTTCTTGGCGACATGAACGGGTGCAGAAGAGACATTAGGGACTCGGATGTGACCAGCAACATTGCGGTATGTGCCCTGTTCGAAAGCTTTCATCTGCTCCGGTGAGAGGGAGTCATACCTGGGTTCTAAGACGACATCTTGGTAGTCAGTTATCTCGACAGGAAGAGCTAGGTCGATGAAGTCACCAGGCCAAACCGTGGTTGTTCTGTCCTGCATTCTGAGGAGGTTAGTGGATATGCGATGTATGCGTGGCTGGGAAGGCTTTCTAACCGGGGAATAATCCGTGGTAGAGCCGTCTGGGAGCTGGATTCGTTTGTGTTTGAAGTCTATAGTGAAGCCATTAGTTTCAAGGAATGGACTGCCAGCGATGATAGGTGAGGCTAAGTCCTTAACTACCAGGGCATCAAACTGCAGAGGTAGTGTATGTCTGGAGAAGGTGGTCTTACATTCACCGAGGATGCCAGACATGCGGCCGCCATCAGCTTGGCTTGGTGTCTGGGAGTAGTTGGGAACAATTTGTAATCCCAGGCGGTGGGCTTCATCCTCACGAATCAAGCTAGATTCAGCACCCGAGTCCAGTAGGATGTGTACCGACTGGCCATGATGGAATGCGTCCATGTAGGGTGAGGGACGCACAGTAACCCTCGAAACCTGAGATGGGATGGACTTCGGTGGAGTCACGGTTTCTGCTACCAGGACCTGGGGTTCGTCCTGGTCAGTGTAGTCAGGCTCGTCAAAGTGTTCGTCTTCGTCCACTTCTACCACTCTGGAGCGAATAATGTACTGCTTATCTTGCTCTGGAAGGTACTTGCATTCACTTAGGAAGTGATTGTATCCTGGGCGACCCGCTTGTTGACACAAAGGGCACGCTTTGTACTGGGCCTTTGGTTTAGGGCGTTGAGGTCTGGGTGGTGGACGAAAACGTGGGGACGGTTTACGAGCTTGGCTTAAGCGAAGGGATCGGATGTCTTCTGTGGTGTTGAGTTCATCCAACAGGGATGCCAGGGCAAGAGAGATTTCTGGTTTAATGGACGCTAGAGTTTTGTTACGGAGTTCAGAGCCATAGCGTTGCTTGACGAGAGCGGGGAGGTTCGGGTGTAGGAGCTGTAGCCAGAGCAACACGATCATGTTCTCAAGAGACGGGGAGACTTCCTCGTCTGCTGTGACAATATCCCCGTGGTGGGTGATGCCCCCTTCTACTGATAATAAATTGTCTTCTATGGCAGCTGTCAACCTCTGGTACAAATCTTCAGGGCGTTCATTTGTGTCCTGTTTGATATTTGCAATGTCCAAGAAGTACCCCCCAGTCGATTGGAACCCGAAATGAAGGCGAATGGCCTGCCATATGTGGGAAAGAGAGGTACTTGCCTTGACGATTGTGTTTTTGGAAATGACGGGACACCAGATCGCGATCTGCCCCAACATCATCTCCAGGGAGGCTGCTTTCTGGGCCGCCGTCCGTCGGCTGGCTTCTGGCACAGCCTCGCCGTCTGCTTGGAGACCTCTGTTTTCCACAGACGCTTTCTGCCATGTGACGCCGTTCACAAGGAAGGGTGCGAAGTTGCGGTCGAGCGACAAGCTGTAGATGAGGTTGGCCCGCCAGCTCTCGAAGGAGTTGATGGTCTCAGTCTTAGTGAGCTGCCATTGCTTGGGAATCCTCGGTGCGGCGCTCGCCATTCTCGGTCGTCTAGCGTGTTCCTATAGCCGGATGCGGTGCTGGAGATAAGCTGTGGGTTTACTGAACACCCGACGCTGCCACCACGCCAGTTAGGGACACTAACGAAGACTCAAGATGGTAATTGGCCGCGAGGACGATTTAATGAAGACTTCAACAGTGCATACAAATGGAGACAAGATGGCGGACAAACGCACGAGGCCCCATGACCTCGGGGTCAGGGGTCATGACCTATAATCCTAACATACCATGTTGGCGATGCTCATCGGATGCTATCCATAAACTTACTTACTGAGGCCTAATGGAAAACTACTGCAGTATATTGTAAGCTTCTGCTTTTTTGTTAGAATCTATTGATTCTGTCCGTGCCAGACGTTTGTAGTGACAGGTGGTGCCACGCCCCCATTGCGTCATAAAAGGCAACAAAATTACTCTTTATGATCGAATTAACATGACAAAAAGGGCGAAGTCCTAATCGTTTGAAAATGGTGAAGTTTTCTTTGTCTTGTTACCCCAAGGACGGTTAGATCTAGCGTCACTTTTTAACAACACCAACACAAATCCCTGATCACAGGAAATATCTTGAAGTTTTCAGTTTTGTGTTTCGGTTCCTCAAAGTACAGCGGAACCATGCATAATCAATACCACAGTGGAACGAAATCTTGTACATTCCTGGGACCCAGATTAAGCACAATTTATACATTACAAACGCAAAATTAATCGATCGAGAACTATTCTAAAGACTTATGATATGTGTCTCAGATGTACCCTTTTGTACCCTTAAGGAAATGAGCCTCTCCAAATAATAACACACATCAACTGCTCATCACAAAGAGCACAAAGAGCCAAACCGTACCTCCATATCCAGACTGATGTCGCATTTTAGTCTCTTTTTCGGCTCCGGTGTCCCTGTAGCCATGGCCTGCTTTACCCTAACTTCTTCACCTAGCCTAAACGACAACCTAGGGTTTAGAGCACATGACTTTTGATGCAAAAACCGCAGACTCCAGGAAATTCACGTTCAAGCACCGCCATTTTGTGAGCAGGAAATGGTGACCTCTGACATATGCAGTGTCGTCAATGGCGCCAAATTCTAACATGTAAACCAAGGGTTGTTTCTCACGTTTACAGTAAGGAAACGACACCGGTTCACCATAAAATACCACCATAAAATACCATCAGATATTTAGACGCATATATGAATGAGTTTTATTTTGGGCCGGCCAACCCATTTTAGTTTCACACTAAATGCTAAATTATTATAAAGTGGCCGACCCCATAGCCCCGCCTACCTCGGCAAACAATCTATCTATCCATATTAATACTGGCCAAAACCCATTACGGGGTATCCCGGCCAGGTAACAAGTAACGTTACACGTAGAAATGCAAAATAGAAACATAAAGATGCAAATATTTTACGGAAATCTAGACCAGATTGACTTCAGCAGGGCAAAACTACCATGGAGCCCAGCCTTGTTCGCTTTATAATTAGTCCGTTCCCCAAGGTCACTATGTACAGGACGGTAGCGACCTTCGGGAGTGTACAAGGCTGGGCTCTATCATAGCATTTCAGCACAGTACATCAACACTACTACTATGATCTAAAAGCCTTTCTGAAACTTTTCCAAAATCCCCTTGACGGTCCCTAGTTAAACTTAACCCGTGCATATAAATATGTGATCAATCATCCCTAGTGGCTAGTCAAACCAGTTCGACAGGCAAAGGCATGCCCTTAATTTGCAATTCCCGCCAACAACCAGACACGTTTCCCTTCAGGCAATTCTTAGCATGCAAAAAGACGAGTAGAGGACGTTTCCTCCGAGAGTTTTGGACGTCACATTCGTCTATATTGAGGTGAGTTTCCGATTCCTCGTATGCCTTACTTCTCACAATGCTAAACACACATACATTTGGTACAGGCTGTTTCAGTGTGCAAAAGTGTGTCGCGGAATCCTTCACTATACAAACATACTAGCAGTCAGTTGTATTTGAAAAACACTTTTCATAACGATCATGGAAAACTCGTTGACAGACGGTACACCTAGTATATAGGTACATCCAGGGGGCTTAATTCTTGCATATAAATGCCCCCGGCCTTAATGAGCAATACTCTCTAACCTATTACCTCCGGTTGGGATCCGTAGAAAGCTATGGGCAAAAAAATCCGGGTCAACGCCCAGAGGATCGTAGGGTGGGATCCACCTAGCTAGACGAAGGATAAACAAACATTTCCTTAACTTCTTACCCATTTTAACTGCACAGCCTCTGTTACGTTGAACTGAAATACGCCTCAAGGCTGACCCCGAGATAACAATTCAGATTAGAAAGTAACGAACATCGCCCCTTACTGAAGTCATGAATTCGAATGGTCTCAAGCTTAAATCAAGCATATGGTCTGTCCCATTCAGTGTGTGTCGTCAAAGTGCATTGAATACCCTTTTCCTCTTAACTTGCCACCGACGGTGTTCTTGGTCAATTCAAAATAAGTCACCCTCGACTAAGATTAGTGGCACTAGTGGCGAACTCATAGTGACCATAGTAGAATACTACCATCGTACAATATATTGAAGTGAAATGTAAAACTGTCTTTGGGGATAGTGAAACATAGGGGATAAGCAGAAAACACCTCTGGCTTCGGTGATTGGAACCACAAGCCCGAAAGGTCCGGACCACTTGGACTGGTCGGTTGGTCTTCCTTGACATACTCCCCCTTTCCTTTCTTAGATTTGTCCTCGAATCTCTGTGGTCGATATCCCGGTGTGGCACATCTTTACCATTCCTCACGGGATCTAGTGTGGGAAGCACTGAAACACAGAACCATTGAAACACAGGAGACGAGTAAAAATAGTCCCCTGGCTCCCGCTTTCGGTCAAACTTTACTTGCAGGAATATCAACATTGGCACCTAAAATTGATTTTGTTCTCTCTTTAGATCTCCTTCCGTTAGCAGCGTGGCATGGCGAGATATCAGACGACATTGTACATCCTGATAGCGTCGGTCTTCACAACCATCTTCGTCATAACAACCAACAACAGTGATTACTTCAGCGCCATCATGACACCAAGCACAATTAGTGTCTATGGATCACCAGACAGATTCCTGTTATCTAACAAAGACGCTCCTGTAAAAGGGGAGGGGGAAATACTGAGGTATACGCGGTGCCATACTCCCACACAGAGATTAGCGCATGGCCTATGCAATTAACATTGGGATTGGGAAGCTCTGCTATACCTGTCTGAGGTTTCCGGGTCCACTTTAATTGGTTAGCGTGAACTCTAACCAGCTACCAGCCAATCAGATAATCGCCTTTACTGATGGCTGATTTTGTCTTACGCTGTGTGTGTTTTGTTGCCTTTTATATCATATACCCACCCGGCCCGAGGTTGGGAATTGGGACCTAAGCCCAAGGCCAGAGCCCAATGTGCATTGTACAGGTCTCGAGCGATGCTCTGTGTAGGAGATTGAGCGATGTTAACTGCTGTAAAGTGTATCAGAATTGAAAGATACCCCGTATAGTATTATTTTGCCGAGTTGGGTAGTTTTCTCTGCGAGGGATGTTAAAATCCCGTCTACAGAAATGGCCTCTCTCCAAGGTGCTGATTTGACCTTCAAGTACAACAAATGCGTCTTCCGTCACTGAAGATTACGATATATGCTCTTTTCTGGGGGTATTCTTTTTTCACACAAAGAAAATTCATTATCTTCAACCTTTTTTTCAAATTTCAGATCACCAGATAATGACTCGCTGGTGCCATTTTCGCAATCCGAGGAGTGGCACCGCCATGTCAAAGGTTGCCGTGTCGTCAAGTCTGGTGAAAACGCCCACGAAACTTTCCCCGCACATAAAAACTGGTCGATAACATCTCCATCCGACACTAAATACTTCGTGGACAAAGTGCTGGATTCTCGGGGAATCGCCAAAGACGTTTATGGACATCACACGGTGATCAACAACCCGCTGAGCACGTTTTCAGTCGTGGAGCCCGGTGGGCCGGGAGGCTGTGTAGAACGAAGGCGCAGAGCTGCTGTCAAGACATCCCGAGCCCGTCGCTGTCATGCAGCGGTGAATGCAGGTTTCTTCGGTTCAGAATCGCATGCCTGCATGGGGAATGTGGTGACAGACGGGAAACGTATACAAGATGGAGGTGGTGTTCAGAATGCAAACTTCGGTATCAGAAAGGACGGAACAATTGTAGTTGGGTAGGTTTTGCAACTATGCAACAAAATAACTTAAGTCGTGAACTTGAATTAAGGGGCTTCTTTGATCGATCAACAGAGGGTGCGATTAGGATCATAGTAACGTCTTAGGGTGGTCTCCCATGTCTAAATCATAAGTTTCAAGTCAATCCATTGATCTAAATTGGCATGCATAGAAGAGTTCTGAGTCTTCTAAGGAAATGTCTTTAAAGTTACAGACTCCAATCGGAATCACTACCGGCAACATCAGTCATTCTGCAAGAATGCAATCCCTGCTCTGACATATACCTATATCTAACAGTTATAAAGATTCACATATTATATGCTCGAGAATCGACATCTACACGTTTATGTACTAGTATTAGTTAAGTTGAATTCATCCACCTCCTGGGTGTGTTCTCTGGATCATTCTAGACTTTGTTTCGTGCTAACTTTGCAGGTACTTATCTGAGATGGATGTATTTCAAGAAGACAACCCCTTTGTGCAATTGATCACTGGAGTTATCTGGTTGGTTAAGAATGGGACTGTCTTCGTTAACGAGAGTAAAGCTCAGGACTGTGGAGGGCTACAGGAGTATGGTGAGTTAATCTCGTAAGACACAAAACGTGACGCGGTGGTCTAGGGGTTGGGCTAACGGTTCCGGATTGAATTGAAAGTGCCCTTTGGAAAGCCACTTTAGTCCCATTTCCTTTCTTTACTCAAGTGAAAATGAGTACCTAGCCTTTGGTTAGGGACGTCCTCTCGGATGGGAAGTAAAGCCGGTAGCCCGTGTTTGAGCAAGGAGCTCTTTCAACCTCCTTGGTTTGAGGAGAGCTATACCCGGAGCACAAAAATAATTCAACCATATTTATTGAAAAGAACAGGGATCCATCCTGGTGTGAGGGGACCAAACCCATCAACCTGGTTCACAAAACTTGTGTGTTTCGCTCAAAGTAGGTTTACTAACATCAAAATGAAAGCCCAAAGCATGTCATGATACTGTCAGTCAGGCACGATACCTGGAGCCTATTCAGTATCATAATTAGCAATCGTTAAAATGTTGTCCCTTAATTTGTTTTCTTGTTCACTGAAACACACTCTGCAAGGCCCCATGGACAAGTTTGTGGATGTCCTCTCAGCTAGGGTTGCAGTGGGACATGATGATCAGGGGAGGGTTGTTCTGGTGCACACAGATGGAAACACTGAGGAAAGAGGGTGAGTAAAACACATTCATAAGCTCTTTTCTGGCTTTCTAGAATATCTAGGCAATTCTCTGATTGGCTGGCAGCTGGATATTAGCCACGCCCCCAAAATGGAAACCTTCTGAAGACTTTCCAAACTGGTCTGACATTTTAACATTTGTAGGCGTGGCCTATATCTGCTGTCAATCAATCTAAGAGTTGGCTTAACCTAAAGAAAACATTTCGTAAGCGATTCTGATTGGCTGTAGGGGCAGTGTTTTTTTGCTATATATCACTGTATTGGACCTTGGAGCCCATCCCTCTCCTTGCACTGCCTCTTACCTCCCTATCAACGTCAGGTACTCATTTCTACACCTGGGTGGAGTGAGTTGTGTTGAGTTTATTTCCCAGACACAACATTGAGCCACGAAAAAACATTATCTCTCAATCCCATGTCTGCTAGCCTAGTCACTTGACACCACTCTGTCTGAAGAGGCAAATTGTTCTGTCTGGATCATCTGATTTTAAAGGCAGGGACTCACGTCAGGCCTTTATACACAGAACTATCAATGTCTCCATTTGTGTTTTAACAGACTGAACTTGTGGGAGTTTGCAGAGTTCCTGCAGAGACTGGGCTTGGTAAATGCGATCAACTTGGACGGAGGAGGTTCAGCCACATTTGTACTGGATGGAACTGTTGCTAACTATCCTGCAGATCATTGGTAACTACTAGCCTGGGTACCACCATCTGTAGTTACCACTGGCTCTCCCTTTTCTCTTGCCTACCAGGTGGTACATGTTAAGCAAGGGAAAAGGAGAAACGGTACTAACTACGAAGGATGGTACACAGGCTTTTAAGTACTTAACGTGCTAACAATAAAAACTATTTGAAATATCATAAGTCTTATGAATTTTCTAAACATGCTAAGCATTTAAAAATTGCACAACATTTCCCAGTTGGTTCAAGCATGCGACCAACAAGGTTTGCTTTCCTTCCAGTAATGACAACCACAACCAGACATGGCACTGTCCCCGAGAAGTTTCCACCATCCTGTGTGCTCACGATCCAGATGACTGGAAATCAAACTGCAGAGCTGTCAACTCTTACACTTGCTTGAAAGTCATAATTTTGTGTGTAATTCTACGTTGGATCCTGCAATAACTCACAAGAAACCACATCATTGCTAGAACAATGCATGAAATACCAGATAATGGTAATTGTATTTCAGGATCATTTGACAATCTCTGAAACCTTTATTCTTGGCAGTTGATATGCAATAAAGTTTTATATGAAGTCAGAGAAATGTGCACATCTCTTCAATGCTCAAATTCCTGTGTCATCAGTTGCAGTTGGCTTCTTAGATTCTTTAGATTTTTTTTTCATCATATCAAAGATCAGAACGTCCTTCTCAGTTTCTGCAGCAGTAGATGCAGTGGTAGAAGGGTATCTCTTTGGTGTAATGATGAGTCAAAAACGTTGAAGTCTGCTTTTTGTATCTTCTTCAAGTAGGAGTCGCAAGAAAGCTGCAAAGAACAATGTTAAAAATTATCACTATCAATCAACATGTTGACAAAACATTGGTTCTCTTAGTGGTATTATACATACATATTTTGGTATGTTAAAATACATTCTACTTCATAAAAATCATAACAATGATGACATATGTCTGCTATTGCTTACCAATCAAACTATAGGTAACCTATTTGAAACATTAATTTTACAAAAACACCTGTCTATGTCTATGGAACTTACTGCAGGAAGGAAGGCTGACATGGCTTTTCTGGGTACATCTTTCTTCAACGACCTTGCCTGGAAAAGGTGGAAACATACATGTACATAGAGCGTGAACTGAGAAGTCCTCCGCAGGACATAATCTAATTTATGTCTAAGGGTACACGTTTACCAGTATTGTGCTGTTAATTCTGTGAACGAACCTTGTGTTTTTGGTGTATGCCTCTTTGGACGGGAAAGGGTTTTCCAAAAACCATGGTAGGATTGCTAATAGAGCAATCGTAGGGAATTTCGCTGACGGAAACGACCCTTGACCTCACTGAGCGACATCTGCCGGCTAGGTCGGCCGGGCTCGCATTTTGCTTATCCTTTCGTTCAGAAATTCTGGAGTTTAGTTCTTATCAAGAGCTTCTACCCAGTGCACAGCGTGTCTGAACCACTGAGGCACACGATTCCGCCAGTAGACGATGTGGGACCACTGGATGGCTCACGGAATCGGCCGATAAAGCGCATCACCACGAAGGACGAGCTGTCCGAACACCACGCCATGGCCAGGCGCGCCATCCAGCCACTTTCGACAGCCAGTAACTCGCTCTACCTGGGGCTCCGAAACATCACGTCACTGAAACTCTGTCTCAGACAACCTTGCAGATGCTACGAAGGACTTGCCCTCTCTATTAGGGGACGTACAGTCCAACTGGAGGCCAAACGGTGACCGCCCCCCACCCCAACAGTTCCACCGAATCTTCTTGCGCCCTTCCCGTTCTCGCGAGACGTTCGTGATCTCCCGTGACAGTCATGGTTCCATCAGCGGCGCGGCAGCTACGTACGTACATGAGCGGCACTTCCTTATCCGCGTTTCTTCTGTTCACCTTCGACAACACTAGGAAACCAGCTCCAGCGGCGTGCTGAAGACCCTCAGGACCCCTCACTTCGCAGTACTAAGTTAGACTCACCGCGTCGGCGCACCTGTTTCCGGCCCGAGTCTACGCTGTTCGACAGTGCCCAGCGGCGTTCTGCAGGCAGATCTTCACCAGTTCTGGACTGTTTCCTTGACACTGACCTGAAATCTTATACTCTCTCTAATTTACTACAATAACAATACCACCCTTCTCCACACATTTTCCGCTACGCGGTTTGGGGCCACCTCACTACGCTCGGCTTGGCCGTTGATGTCTTTGCACAACCTGTAAGCCTCTCATCGAGCAGAATAAAGACATCATTTGACCCCAAACCGCGTAGCTTTCTCCTTGTGTCATCCCGGAGTACGTAAGAGTAATTATGGTAGGATTGCTAATAGAGCAATCGTAGGGAATTTCGCTGACGGAAACGACCCTTGACCTCACTGAGCGACATCCGCCGGCTAGGTCGGCCGGGCTCGCATTTTGCTTAACCACCCTCCCACCCTTGCTGCCTTGAATTTATCTTTTCAAAGAATGTTACCGTAGCACTACATGTATATGTACACTCGCTGTATTGCTCATTGTTATAGCCAAGATCCTGGTCTTAGACCCTACATTGTTGTAATCGTCAAGACCTTGGTCTTAGGCCGTTGATGTCTTTGCACAACCTGTAAGCCTCTCATCGAGCAGAATAAAGACATCATTTGACCCCAAACCGCGTAGCTTTCTCCTTGTGTCATCCCGGAGTACGTAAGAGTAATTCAAGTTTGTTTGGGTTGCTGTGTGTGTCTGAAATCATTTAAGTGACAGCTAGTGAATGGAAAGGCAACCATAAAGGTCAAACTTGTCAGAGAGGCAGGAAGTACAGGAAATACAGTTCAGAGATGGCAGAACTAGTCGTTAGTCAGAAATGATATTCCAGGTCATGAAAAAGGCTACTAATTTAAGGGAAGGTATAATATTGGATTTGTATGTTTATCTGTGCTATATATTCTCCTCCATGAGCTAGTTGTTTTTGTAAAGCAAGTTGGATAACACTATATACTGGTACAAGCCTCCCTTACTTTCTCCAGATGTGAGTGAGACAGGCTGGCTATCTCATACATCACATCCTTCACTTTCTGGTCCTGCTTCCCCCTCACTATGTCCTCTTGGGAAACTCCAAACTGTACAAAATAAGAAACAGTAACCATAAACTCGAATTCCACTTGCTGTTCTAACATCATTACATCACTACACTAACAAAACTCACTACCCGGTTTATCGGCTGTTGTTCCCTGTCATGCGAGCATTACGTTTTGCTAACATAACATTACCAAATCCAAGGATCTGAACTACTCATTTATATTTCTTTTGTTTCTACAACACAGAAAACGCCAGCCAATACAAAGTTACTTGAGCAACTGGATACATTTTGTAGGTAGTCAGATGTTTTAGACATCATCTACCATCATTCGTCAGTGACTGAACAGAATCTAAAGTCCAACAGCTATTAAACCAAGACTATGAATTGACATGTATAAAGGTGACAATTCTATGACAGTTCAATTGAAGACAAAATCAAGACAAGGCAAAGACCATTTACAAGTTGCTTAAGTAACTTTTATATTGAGTATCTCATTACAGGTATTTGGATGTCTAATAAACATTATTGACTCACAGAACAGAGATAAACAACTAACCTGTATCATAACATCCATTGGCAGAAATACTCTTCTCCTATTGGCCAGGTAGGGTGCAGCTCTCAGTGCTGTACAGATGCCAATGGCTTTACCGATATGACTAGCAGCATGGTCTGCATGTACATCTTTGATACCTGGTAGACCATTGTAAGAAAATACATCACACCAAGGAAGCTGGACATAGCTACCAAATGTCATGACATATATAGCATTGCTACATTGGTTATACTCCCAACATCATTTTAAGAATTCTGTATGATTATAATGTCTAAACATTTTTCTATTCAGGTGTTTGTTTGGATTTGCATAATTTTGATTTTCATCATCACCTAGTAAAGTAGCTACAAACTCTTTTTCCTCAAAAGTAAGGAAATGAGCATATTAAAGCTTACCTAGAATTTCCAAAGTGAGGTACAATACTGAAGACACTGTTTGCTCTGAGTAGTCCTCCAATGCTGACAGGTTTCTGTGTGGCTGATCATCCAGGTTTTCTATCTGTAATAATTTAAACAGACTAATACATATACGGAAATGAATGTCACTAAAGTTCATTGAGATTCAAGTGATTCCAGGGAGAGATGCCAGGGATAGCAATACCAGATGGTAAAAGACAAAGGACTGGGTTTAGAGGCAGCGGAAACTAATTACCTGGCGCGGGAACGCACGACATGGAGGAACCTTACGCCTTAGTTACGGAGAGGAGAAAGGGGTCAGATTCTGGCCTAGACACTTGTGCCTGCCAGATACATTGAAGACAGGTACTCAGCAACTGCCCCCTGACCTTTTTAAATGGAATAGTAGTACTTTCTTAGATACTGACCCTGTTATCCAGAATTCTGCTGAACCATCTTTTTGTAAGACCACAGCTGTCAACTGCCTGGAAAGAACAATATGTATATCTTTATGACTGAGTAACAATAGAATGCATTTCTAAGTAGATCTCTGGTTGATCCATCCTACCAATATGCAAAGACTTATTCAAAAGTCTCTTATCAAAGACTCACAATAAATTGAACCTGCCAACTTCAAGAGACGTTCGTGTAAATAAGTTCAAGAAGACCTACCTTGGCTAGTTCTTGAGCTACTGGCTGCTGTGGAGGTCTTTCCTTTAAAATTAAGAAAAACGCAACATCCTTAAAAAGTTTGGAGAAATGTTTCCAAATATTTATGTCTTTCACCAAAATCAATGATGAAATATTTTGCATTATTCCCTTAAGAGAGCTTGATGTTTTCGATCTGTGAAAGTGCCATCTAACCACACAATAACAAATTGTACAATTTTCGTAAGATCTTTTTGTTAACATTCTGTTAATTTCCCTCCTTAGTGGAATATATATATTGTCCTTAAATAAACTGATCCCATTGACCCACCCACATCCATCAAATGTATAAATACAAAATCAAAACATAAAATGCAAATAATTGATGGGTGTACAGTCACTCTCTCATTTGTCTAACCACTTCAGTTCAGTTCAGTTCTTAACCACTTATTGCCATTCTCTCATTGGTTGACTGTGCTGATTGTATCAGACAGTCAGGAAGGTTCTATCAAGCCTTCTTACCTTCATCAGGGACAAAATGTTAAATTTCAAAATAAATTTCTGTACCCGATAAATGTCTGACAGAGTATCCTTCCAGAACTGCATCCTCATCTTTCCTATGTTCTTGTCTGTTACGGAATCTCTGACCTGTAAGGAAACAAATTATACACTGGCTATTATGTATATAATGTAATATAAACAAATTGTGAAGCACTTTTTATCATGGTCATATACTGCACAAGAAACAAACAAAAGTTGTTTTTTTTTTTTTTACCAATGCCAGTTCCACGTTGAAGGCTCTAACTGCAAACACAGCCTGGTGTGCAGTGTTGGGGAGGAGCAGCACACAGAGGTAGTTCTCATAGTCATGCTTTCTGCAGGAGAAGGAACATGATAAAACATTCTGCAATGTACAGTACAGAAACATCATGCATTGATAGGCCCATTATAACTTATATTAGTAGTTTAATTGATGTACATAAATTGTTTTTACAGCATGGTATAATATTTGCACTGGGTGTGTCAATAGCTTGCTCTTATTCTAAATGTGACACGCCCCCTTTCTGACCCTCACACCCAAACAAATTTGTAAAATCAAGGAGGTTAAAGAAAGAGATTCTTTAACCTCCTTGGTAAAATATAGGTCATCGAAGATCAATCTATCATATAAAACGTTATGAAAATAGTCTAAACTGACGACTCACCTCACTAAATCCATGCAGTACTGTCCGTGTGATTGTCTTGTGGTCGAAGCACTTCTTTGAGTGCAGCTAGTGCAAGGTAACAGCTTCTGTGGCGTCAAAAATACAGATACCTGACGACCCGACCGAAACAAGTTCATCTGTGCCGCCATTTTCTTTTGACCTCCGACCTTCGATAACTAGCTGCCTGTTGCCACTAAAATTTATGATTTCTAGCACATTTTCGCTGCTGAAGTTCCATCTATTGACGAAAGTGATAGATTAAAGTATTATCAACCTATACCCTAAGTTAAATCCATACTTTAGAGAAGGTTTGTTGAGTTTAGCTAGCACAAGTTAATATTGAAAGTTCAAAGGTCACATCGGCAGGAAAGATGGCGGCAGTCACGAGTATGAAAAGTGTCCTCGTCAACATTTTGATTGTTTTGTCATCTGTACGAGCATATACCTCATCAGGACCGTAAGTAAAACAATATATAATGTTCGAGTAACCGTGGCAAGACTTTCTGCTTTTGTTTGGTGACGATCTTCTTGGATTTTTCAGATAGCATATGGTGTGTGGGGAGGGGGAGGCGGGGGAGCTAACGTTATGCAATCAAATTGTAACGCGTGCGAGTTATGATATTGCTGCGGTAAATAATTCTACTACAGTACAGTTTTTGTAGATTGAAAAATATTACAACTGAGATTTTTTGTTTACCAGATATTGTCTTCTTGCCAAACATCTCCAATCAGCCAGTAAGATTATGAAAGTTGGAAAAATAAAATAAAATCGCAAGGTTTAAGAATTAAGTCCAACCTTGGTCCAACCGGATATCCGTGTTGACAATTACCTTGTAACAACCTTGTAACAATTGACAACATTACATCATCAGTATATTGATACTACATATTAGGTACTTTGATTTATCTGGTTTCTTGAAATCCATCACATCCTCCTAGCTGTTTGCCCTTAAGTTTATGATATCTTACTCAATATTTTGTGGCTATTGTCATATTTTTCAAGTTTAGTATCTAGTATTATGTTATGATTCAATATTTCACACATATGTAAACGGCAAAACAAACATAGATCTACAGCCATCAAAATAAAATGGCCCAGTTGTCACTGTCAACATACATTCACATGCCAGGGCTCAAAATACTTTTTCTGCATACCTGCACTGGTGCGGGTAACATTGAAAAGTACCTGCACCAGACAACTTTTACCTGCACCACTCTGAATTTAGGAAGTATGGATCATATCAAAATTGTTCAGGAACCATTTCTGTTTTTTTTTTTCTTTTATACTTTATAGGTGGTAACAGTCAATGCACCTACATCATAGGACATTTATGTATAAAACCCAGTACATGGACCAGTGCATGTTAGGTGCAGGTAGACACCACAAATACCTGCACAGCTCCATTTTACCTGCACAGCTCCATTTTACCTGCACTAACCTAGTATTTTGAGCCCTGCATGCTCACACACAGATACTTGAAGCAGAAATTTAGAGTAAACTTTACTGGCATCTCTCAGATGATGTAATTTTATACTTTACAGATCATTAGATGATGACATGCTGCTACCCTTCCCATCATTTGAGGAGTGGCCCAGGCATTCCCACCGCCATGTCAGAGACTGTCAGCCTGATATATTTGGTAACGCCACCCACGAAACATTCCCTGCACATAGAAACTCCAATATAACTGTCCCATCTACCACCAGATACTTCGTAACCAAGGTGGTGGACTCTCTTGACAAAGTAAAGAATGGTTACGGACATTATACAGTGATCAACAACCCACTGAGGACTTTTTCAGTGGTGGAGCCAGGTGGTTCGAATGGTTGTATCGAGCATAGAAGAAGAACGGTTGATAACACATCCCAGGCTCGTACCTGCCATGTAGCTGTTAATGCAGGTTTCTTTAACACTCACACCGGAGCCTGTCTGGGGAACTTGGTGACAGATGGGAAACGTATACAAGACTCAGGAGGGATACAAAATGCCAACTTTGGGATTAGGAAGGATGGAACAATCGTAGTTGGGTGAGTAGACTTAATATAGTTTTGTATAAATGTCTAAATTACTTCCACAAACATGAAGGTATCTTTTTTTAATGTTTGTTTGTTGTGTGTCTGTTTGAATATTGAAGAGTGACAGGATGTGAGGTAGAAGATGGTGTGACTGGCAGGATGGGAAGTTGGCTTGGCCTGGGTCATACTTAGTCTCTGCTGCAGGAGTATCGAAAGGCTTATTTCTGTATTGCTACTTATTTCTTGCCACTCTGACACAAATCAAGTATGTGTCCCAGGCATTGGTTTTGCCATTGTTATAGTTTTTATGCTGTCAAATCTGTTTGACACGGTGACATCTCCCCCAGGTACCTGTCTGAGCTGGATGTGTTAACAGAAGAAAACCCCTTTGTACAACTGGTGACCGGAGTTATCTGGTTGGTCAGAAATGGGAGTGTCTACGTGAACGAGAGTAGAACCACAGAATGTGCAGACATGCAGGAGACTGGTGAGTTAGTCTTGGAATTTTGTTCATCTACACAACTTATTCAATTTTTATATGGTACACTAAGTTAAAGTGTTACCGAGTTACCGATTGCACTTAATGAAGAATTTACGGATACATGTAACACTGAATCGAATTAGAGCACACCAGGAATGATTAACAGTGAATCAAAACAGTTCATCGCTACTCCTCTTGGAAAAGGGAATGCAGACCCACTTCCATATAATTATTTTATGTCAACTTATATTCGTTTCGTCTTTGTAGTGTTTATTTTTGTTTGAATTCTTCCTCCCAGGTAGCCTGGATAGGTTTGTGAATGTGGTGTCAGCCAGGACTGCAGTAGGACATGACGAGGAGGGGAGGGTTGTCCTGGTGCACATAGATGGACAGACAGGAGACAGAGGGTGAGACAAAGAAATAGCTGATGTTCAAAAACAGAATATACAAAACTTTTTTCACGTAAAGCCATTCAGAAAGAAACAGCAGGTAACTTTTAGTTTCAGGAGTTACATTTACTTCCATGAAAACTGAGGTACAGTACTACTAGTAGTTGTTGGTGTGTTTGTGTGCTTGTTTTCCTGTTTTTCCACAGCTATGTAAATATTGCAGAGTGGCAGGAGTGGTGTGATGGGATACTTGGAGAATCAGAAGTATGGTTTTGCTTGGGTCCGATGGTGTTATTGTTGAGAGCCAAGATGACTCATGGCTACATCCACACAGTACAATATAATGTCAGGTGGTTTAATACAGCCAGCCACCTTGAGCTTGTTCAAATTGTTGCTAAATACATACTTTTAAGCTACATGGGCTAATTAAAAATCTTTCTTTTTATTATGTCATCTTTTTGTGATAACTTTTGTAATCATAGACATAGGGATAAACAATAAACCAGATAATGAGTGTGTGTGAGTGATTGTGAGTGGATAGTTGCCTTTAAAGTAGATTTTTCCCTGTTCTAAGCAGCTCCTTTTTTGTCCATCCACAGAGTGAATTTGTGGGAGTTTGCAGACTACCTGCAGAGACTGGGGCTGGTGAATGCCATTAACCTGGACGGAGGAGGGTCTGCCACAGTGGTGATGAACGGGCGTGTTGCTAACTATCCTTCTGACCACTGGTAAACATGGAAATATGCAAATTTGATGACATGGAAATATGCAAATTTGAAAAAAAAGGTCCAGAACATGGGCCTGGAAATTGCATTGAGGAGATCTATGCTCTCTTGTTATAGAAAAGTATGTTCTTTTTAGGTTTTTGCTGTCATTTGGCAATTACGGATTATAGAAAAGACTGAGTAGGTTAGAGCCCTACTCTTTTATTACATTGCCTTTTTCAAATGGAAGGTATCTGAGCCATAATTGACGTTCTACTACAATCCCTGTATATTCCAGCGCTGACAACCCAGCCTGGCGCTGTGCCCGTGCAGTCTCCACAGCTCTGTGTGTGCACAGTCTGGACTGTGCAGTGACAGACTGCAGTGGCCATGGGGAGTGTGTGGATGGGCAATGTCTGTGTCAGGGCAGGTAGGATATGTGTTCATCTCTGTTCTTTACCTTCCTTGTTAGGAGTGTCCATTTAGAGCTTGTCACAGTAATGTTCTGCCATGACTCTTGTTGTTTCTTTGTGCTGTGAATCGTGGATAAAGTCTTTTCCTCTATTTGTTGACAGATGGTCTGGTGCAGGCTGTGAGGAGCTGGACTGTGGTGATTGTGGTCTCCATGGTAACTGTACAGAGGATGGCTGCGTATGTGAGGAAGGCTGGTTGGGTGCCGCCTGTGGCGAGCCAGACTGTCAACCATCCAACTGTTCTGGACATGGCATCTGTGTCATGGGGCAATGTCAATGCCAGGAGAAGTATGTCATCATAAAACAGTACTCTGTACTTGGGTTCACTCTAATCATGTTAAATGTATGCTTCCAGCATGCATAGCCTCACCTGTGGTCTGTATGATATACATTTGGGAGGCTATGCTAAAGAGGAATGAGGTTTCTACTTTAAATTGGTGGGTGTGCCATTTCACCAGCTATCAGCCGATCAGAGAATCAGCTCTACCTGAAGAAAACATTTAATACGGTAAGCAATACTCAGATTGGCTGACAGCTGGTTAGAGACCACACCTACAAAAATGAATTGAAAACCTCAGCTGGGTTTACGTTATAGCAAGTAAGTATCTAGTAATTGACCACAGACTGAGCTCTGTGTAGAAGAATGCTGCAACCCCATTTTGTATTC
Organism: Branchiostoma floridae x Branchiostoma belcheri; assembly: GCA_019207045.1. NCBI lineage: Eukaryota > Metazoa > Chordata > Leptocardii > Amphioxiformes > Branchiostomatidae > Branchiostoma > Branchiostoma floridae x Branchiostoma belcheri. Next base: position 8,556,449 of record CM033028.1, read on the forward strand.
ATTCGTTTTAATGTACTTTTATATGCGATATTCAGAAAGTTGTTCTTTCCTTGATCGTAAATGTTGATTTCTTGTAGTTCTAACAGCTCGTGGAGTGGGCCAGCCTGTGATGTCCTTCAGTGTGGCCCAAACAACTGCAGTTCCCATGGAACCTGCATGGTGGACGGATGTGTGTGTGACTCTGGTTGGTTGGGCGTCGAGTGTGAACTGAGTAAGTTATACAAATGTACTGTTAACACATTTATCGTTGTGCAATATAAAAGCAAGGGCATTAAGCTTGTTTTTGCCAGATCTCTTCAGTGTCCCTCACTAAAGATAGTGGATGCTATCTGAAATGTCTGAATGTTTCAAAAATCACATCCAGTTGTTATTTTTGTACCTCTTTTGTGCACCATGCTATTGGCTTTGAAGCATTGAAACTTCTCACTTTTGGGTCCTTAACCATGTAAATCCCCATAGCCAAAATACCATGTTCTGCTATTTTAAATTTTGTCCTTTCTGCACCTTCTCCCAGACTGTCCTCCAGGTTTATTTGGCCCCAACTGTGCGGTGCCCTGCACATGTGAACATGGAGCGACCTGTGACCCACAGACTGGAGCATGTACATGCCTACCTGGGTGGACTGGGGTGGCATGTGACCATGGTGAGTAGATAATGCTGAAGATTTGATCACATCTGGTACTGTGGTCCATCACACATTGGATACATAGTATATCTGATGATATTGATCGTTTCATTTGCTTGTTTACAGATACTTGATAGCAGAACACCAATCTACAGTTATAATGTTATGTCCTGCCATCATATATTCAAGTGTATTTGTTTTCTTGTCATTACACCATATCAATTATTGATTATATGCAAGAAAAGCTGGGCAAATAAAAAGATTCATTCATTATGAAATCTAAATAGTCAGGGAGGATGAACCGATGACTGAACACAGAATATGGTATTGGAAACAAAAATTCCTTATTTTCATTCTTTCACATCCTCTTCTTTGACTTTCAAAGTCTTTCCTCATTAGTATCCATTTTCATTTTTTTGCGTTTCATGGCATATTTTGCTAATTTTGCAGCGTACTACATATGGTATCGTCATGAACTTCTTTTTTTGGCAAATGTTGAAAAAATTGATGAATGTGTGAATGTGATCCATGTAATCAAATCAATGTGGCCTTACTTTAATTTTCCAAAAGACAGGGCCCATTTACTTTTCAGCTTTACAGTCAGTCCATGACACAGGGTCAGCTCAAGGCCAAGTACAGGTTCATCCCACACACAACCTTGACCATATATATGATGTATGACCCCTTGTGGCAGAGTAGTGGGACCTTAGACACTGCTGACATGTTGCCTTTCTATGTTTGTTTTTTCTGTATCCCAGTCTGTCCCTATGGGACATTTGGACCAGAGTGCAACCACAGGTGTGAGTGTGCTGACTCCTGCAGCTGTGACAGGGTGACAGGAGACTGTAATGTGACTCTCAACCAGACTCTGCCCACAGACCTGTACTCAGGTAATGGATACAAACACACTCACACACACTCACTCACTCTCCGGTTTAACGTCTACATATGATAAATGGCACTCATGTTATTAGCTTCACAAAGAAGGTTATGCTTTTGGTGCCATTTGTGTCTTTCTGTGTGTGGACAGCATAACTTAAGAAGATGTGGATGGATTCCTGCAAATTTGTTAAGTTGGTAGGGGTTGAGGAACAAAGGTCAAGGGACTGATTCTAGGGATTTGTGACTCTGAAAGACATTAACTTGATAATTAGTTGACTAATTATCATGGTTTTTGACTTAGTATCATGGTTTGTAGTGGGCTTAAGTGATGACTAAATACTAATTATGTAAATCATGAACAATTTGCACAATTACTGAAAATTAAGATCTGTTTTGCACTTGAAAGCAGCAGATATTGAGTATGAACATTACATGTCACCTTATCTTTTATTTTATAATTATAAGTGTTCTGATCTCTACTTCTGGACAGCGAGTCACTGCATCGCAACTGGAGTCATCAAGGAACAAGTATCAAAGATTCGGCAGGAGATGGAGGATCTTCTTAGGTTAGTTTGCCATGATTAGACATTCACAATATTAGTAATGAACTAGTTATTCTTTCTTCTTGTGAATTGTACATTTTCCAACCTTTGCTGTAGCTCCTGAGACTTCTGATTGTAGACTTCATTATAGGTAAATATGTATGGTACAGTAGTGCCTGTATTACAATAATTCCTCTAAGGTTCTTTCTCCTACGCAAGGCCCCGCCCATGGCCTATACAATATACCTTGGAAAGCTCTGCCTAACTAGGCTGAGGTTTTCACTTTTGTTGGCCTTGCCTCTAAATGCCTGTCAGCCAATCAGAAAATCAGCTTTACCAAAAGAAAACATTCATGCAATTCTCAGTGAAACCTGTTCAGCAGAGCTTTCTTAAGGTATAATGTATAGGCAGCAGGTAAGGATCTGAGTAAGAGAATGGTCAGGTTAGTCTTCTAACCTGTACACTATTTCTCTTCTTCCCTTGACAGAAACCCCTGGTTTATAGCCTGTGTGAGCTGTGCCAGTGTGCTGTTCATCAGCCTGGTCGGTAACATCATCCTGCTGTGTTATCACTGCTCCTGTAGCTGCACCTCTCGTCCAATCAAGTACTCCCACCTCCCCATGCACGACCTCCCCTTCGACAGGTTCCAGGATGAGTTGGAAGTGGATAAAGCCCCGAGCCACAACCAGTCTTCAAGGATATGATGTATTTGTACTTGGATACTTTCAGTTGAATACTAGTATCCCAAGTAGCTTCGTAACCCCTACTTTTCCTGTTGAGTCAGTTAGTCCTCACTCTTAGTGAGCAATTGAGCTGGTCTCAATCTAAAATGTTTCTGACGTAGGGAGAAAATATTTTGTTTCAGTTCTATTTATGTTACACAGTGGCACAAGCACTACAGTAGGGGTCTGCTAGTCCACTAGTAGTGGTGTGTGTTCAACCTCCTTGAACCATCTTCATTCAACTACCTTACACTTTCTCCTGAGTGCTAAGCAGAGAAAGTAGTTTGTACCATTTGTTAAGTCTTTGGTATGACCTGGACTTTAAAAACAGTGTGCAGGAAAAACACAGCATGTGCCAGGGGTACTGTAAAAGGCTATAAATTTGCTGTCATTTTATGGTAGGGAGAAAGTGAAGTCAGAATATGGCAAGAATAAGTCAGACCAAAATTTGTGTGCCCTTTATAAGGTCACAGTGGAGAGGTCATCATGAAAATTGTGAACCTCTGCAAACATTTCCCCTTTTATAGTAACTACAGCCAAATGTTAACCTGTCTTGCTTGATATATAAAATATAATCAGGGAAAATGGGACTTATACTTCCAGTATATGCCAATATATATAACCATGATTGTGATTTATATGCTACAAAACTGTGAGTTGTACTACCAGTATATACCAACATAATCAAGTGTCAAAATGCGATGGGCTACGTGAAATGTCATGCAATGAAGTGTAAACCTGTAGCCAATTCTTGTATAACATACAGACCAAATGGTGTGTAGGGATCAATAGTATTAACTACAATACTCTTAATAAGTGCAATCAGGAACGTATATTATGTAGATTTTGTCCAAATTTGTTGCTGAATTATTTGGTGCTCATGTTTAGTAGAAGTAGTCCACTGTGTTCTGCTGATGCAGTGGTCTGGACACTCTGCATCAACAATCAGTTTGCTCTACTATAAACAAGAATATGGCATTTTTCATGATATTTTTTATGTCATTGAAGAATAAGGCAAGAACACAAGATATGACATACCATTATAAAATGCAATTTCTGAATGCCTCATCAAGTTATGTGTGAACAAGTCAAAGCCTTTATCCTTACTGTTTGCAATATGTTCCCCAATTAAAACACACTTTTTTTCTGACATAAAAGACAGAATAGGAAAGCCAAAGAAAAAAGTGAGTTGTGCCTATCAATGCAATGCAACACAGAAACCTTTGACAAGTGTGCAAGGGTCATGATATCATTTGTATATATTGGGGGAAAACCTAAATATGTTATGGTGCATATGAAGCTGCAATAGACTGATTCTGAATGTCCATCACAATTGGCAGTTCAACCAATGCAAACATTGCAATTTGTGGTTCAATCATTGGCTGATGTCCATGAAATATTTGCATCTTTATGTTTTATATATTACCGTAAGTATACACGTATATCTTTACAGAGGTGGGTGAGGCTATTGGATTGGTCTTTTGTGGATTTAGTGCAATTTTAGATCTTATATGAATTATTTTTCGTTCTAATATCCTCTCATTTTTGATAATGAAGCAATTTTGTGTTTTATGTAAGCTTTCCTCTGAAAAGAAATTACTTTTGATTCAGAAAAATGTCTTTCTTTTGGTAAACTTAATATACAGTATTATGCATATGGCCTCAACATCAAAATCACAAACAAATCAGGAATTACAGTAAAATGAAGTATTAATCAGGGTTTACATTCTCAGATCTGAGATATCTAAGCATGAAACAACTGTGTGTTTGGTACTTACACTGTGCCCACCGATTGCATATTGTTTCTCTTTTTTTTCTAGTTAAAGAAGGTTGTATGCTATCTCTCTCTATCACTCTGTATGTGTTATAGTGATGTGTATATGATATTTATAGGAATCAGATGTGCTTTAGGCAATGTGCAATGATTTCTTAACCTGGCCTAGCATAGATTATGTATAGGCAGTTTCAAATTACTCTCCAAGCAGAGGGTAAGCTCCGGTTGGTTTTTGACTTTTTTGTCTGGCTTTCTGTTTTGTCAGGACCTGGTCTTTTTTTTGTTCATATAGCTAGCAAAGAAATCCTGACAAAATAGAAAGTGAAACGAAAATGTCTTAAGCACATAAAAACAGCTGAAGCCTAACCTCTGTTTGGAGAGTACTAGTATTTTCTAATTGAGCTGCTTTCATTTAATTTATTTGTAAAGAAAGCATTTTACGAATACTTGAAAAATATTGTGTTGTTTATTCCATGTTCTTTAAGATACATGTGCAATTATGGTGAAAAATGTAAACATGTCATTGTCTGTGCCTTTATTACAAATACATTGTACTGGTCAGCTGAACTGCATGAATTTCACTATGTATGTGATGCTGTTATAGTGTCAATGTCACTGCAGAGATATATAAAATTTTCTACAAATTTCAGTCTCAGTTGACTTGGTCATATTTGTGTTTGGATCTTTCACAACAATTATTAAGGCATATAGAACAAGCAAAGAACATGGTTAAAACCTATAGACTGGGCATCTGTCCTTGATATCCGCAAAGGATACCTGAAATGCACAAGACAGCTGTGTTTCCAATAAAAGTTCTTACTGTAGTTTGTTTTGCATAACTGGTAAACTGCTATTAGGCATATCACATCAGTGGTATCAAATAATCAGATATGAACAGTTGAGAAGGCATTGTTATATTTTACACTGACACATCATATCATTATGTCTCATTGTTTTCTCCAATGTCACTTTATTACAAAAGTGAACCTACAGCTACCAGTATCATCAGTGATTGATATGGTTACAGTATTCATGAAAAGTCACAAGTGGCATCTTGATGAGAATGAAAAAGACTTGCTCACTATTAATCAGCAAGATTTGCTCATTAATCTAAGTTTTCTTACCAGAGTCAGCATTTTGGCTTTGTGGATAAAATTTGTGTGAATACATACCGGTAACAACAGATTGTGACTCTCCAGTGAGGTAGCCCCACAAAGACTTGGATACTGGCTTATATTCAAGTATTTCAAAAGTACAGTGATATCTTGTGTACAATCACAGAGAAGTTGAACAAAATAAAACAGATTCATTGTTTTCAACTGAAGAAGTAGGCAGTGTGTAAGGCTATTTGATGGATGTCGCCTTCCATAATTTCTACCCAAGCTAAATTTATGAAATAATTAGAATATCTAACATGATGTTTGTATAATCATATTAAGGACCTAGCTGGAGCACTTTTGAATTACTACATACATGCAAGTCGATATGTTCTGTGCAGTGCTGGTAGCATGCAACATCCTTCATTCAGATGAGGATCACATACAGACCTACCATGGAGTTCAAGACACAACATATCTAGAGCACGATACAATCTAGAGCAATACTCCTCCAACATTCAAATAGGTTTAACTGATTTCTAGTGTGATGGATAGAGTTGGTCCTGCCTGATCAACAGGTAGTATATTTGGCTACTCTTAAAAAATTTCCAAAACTTGGTCCACAGTTCTACGATCTACAAAGAGGTTGACACAAAATTTTCCTGAGCAACAACATTATCAGAGGCAAAATAGATAACAGTATTTGCTGTGGATTCTGAGCTATACAGAAATAACTTTTACGTGATGTGATGCAGTGCTGTCTCCAGAACCCATTCCTCTGCCCAAAAATTTCATCCTATCCGTAAAAAAAAACAATCAAGAACTTTGTGACTTGAAAATATATCCAATTTCTGTAGCCTTAAAATGACAGATTCAACAAAACTGAACAACACTGACTTCCAAATTAAAATTCAAATCAAAATTTGCCTTTTCCTTTGCAATAATACTTTTTTCAGTCCCATGTAGTGCCTATCTGTTTCAGTAGTAGGGTATATTTCTATAGGGAGGGGTTGCTAACCTTAATCAAGGCACTTTCTCTAAAAAAACAAAACAAAAAACATCAACACAGGACCCCCATTTTACACACCTTTCAAAAGATGGTTACAGCCCAACCAAGATTTCCTACCTAGGGTTGAACCAGAATCTCCCATAGCCTGGACTTCAGCCTTGTTCACTTTGGTTTGCTCCCAAACGCTGCTACAAAGTGATCAGGGCTAGGTCTCCCAGCCACCGACTAATCGGGACCAGGATATCTCAACTGTGATTGGTTGAGCTACAAGGACATCCCATAACTTACATCATCTGTGATAGGTAAACTCCCCCCCCCCTACAACAAGTGGGACAAACCAAAATGTAAAGCTGGAGACAGCCCTGATGTGACGTTAGTCCAATATAGTCATGCCCATGTCTTTTTGTACATATCCGACTAGAGCATCCAGCAGCATTCTCCTCATCATGGCATCTCCTCTCACCAAGGCCTGCAGGGTGACGAGGTCATCTGCAGTGATTCCCTCCAGGATGGACCAGACTGCGTTATACAGCTGCAGCTGCTGGGTATGGTCCATCTCCAGGATGATGGTGGCCACTGACTTGAACCTGCCCGCTGATGACCAGGCAGCCAAGGCTCCTCCCACTGCTCCACCTGTTCAGACATTCAGATGTACAGACATCCATGAAATATAAGCAGCACCGCCATCTGTTACCTTGAATGTTTTTGTTTTAGTTTGTTTCGTATAGTTGGTATATTGTGTCATAACACATCAGTTTTGAACAATAAATCAGTTATGTACAATCTGTATGGTTTGATCCACACACACCAGGAGGACCCCTTCTCATTTTTATAAGTGCGGAGGGATTTAAACATGCTGAAGGTGTGACGCTCTCCTCAAGCACAGGACATCCAGCTTCAGCTTACTATCCGAGAGGATGCCCTAACCAGATGTACTCATTTTCACCTGATTTGAGTGCAAAAACCTTCAGATTCTAAGTCAACCTTCACCTAAAAAAAACACCTTACCATAGTCTAAGGAAGGCGTCAAGCTACATTTTTTCCATGGTCATTATACCTGTGGCAGTGGCAAACTCTGAACTTGACTACAACAAGTTTGCAAATGACTCTTTTTAGAGAATATTTGAGTACGAAATGTACTGTTTGGTATCTTCCCATCAGAAGTATGAGGAATCTCCACACTCACCTACAGCCAGACCAGGTGGACCTCCCAGAAGACCCCCAGCGGCAGCGACCATCCCTGTCAGAAGCCCTCCCTTCAGCGACTCTTTGACTGCGACTCGTAGATTCTCCTCCTGAGCCAGTGTACTGAGCAGGTGCATCACATGATCAAGTCTGATGGGCATCCTTCTCTGTTAGAAATATTGGCAGCACACCTGGTGGTTTGGGGAGTAATCTCTTGTGTATATAAAGTATGAGTAGCTTCTGGGGGTGGGGCGTCTAGATGATGTGGTTGACCTTACGTAATAAACCTGGAGGAATTCAGAAGGAAAAACAGCTAGGGTGAGTTGCTTTCCATTCTGTGTAACTTTAAGCTTAACATGAGGGTTGGCATACATTTTCCATGAGGCGTTATTAGCAACGTATCAAGTTGTGTCGGCATTAGACTGCCTAGTTCTTAATACAAGACACCCAATGAGAGCGATTGAAAATCTGATAAAATTTTTCCGAAAAACTTTTGCAAGTCCTCCTGAATTTATCACTTTGTCAGTCATCCGTAATTTTACCTTTAAACATTTACATGAAACTGCCTGCAAGAGGCCTCTGTATAGGTCTGGGCTGTTATGGGCTTATGGCAGTTCTACTTGTAACAATATAGAGCTGACCTACATTTGGCACAGGACATATACTACTTGTACTTACACGTCAGTCTACACCATTATAGTACCGGCTGACTCATCATCACAACATAGCAATGTCAATCACTGGTAGTACAGCAGGGTTTGAGATTCATCGTTAGTTGAACCAAGGAGGTTGGTTGAATATGCAATAATGTATCTCCCCAAACTAGATATTGATGGTGATTCTACTTCTTTTTTTAACTTCATTGATATCATGACCTGGAATTCTACCAGTATGAATGACTATGATACTAACGTCATGTATCACATCAATCAAGTTGCATCAATCAAGGACATTATTTGTAAGATATAACTTCGTCATTCATACCCAGGGCTCGAAATTCATTTTTGAGATTAGGTGCACTGGTGCACCCAGCTTAAAAAATTAGGTGCACCCAAAAAATTTTGGGTGCACCACTTAAATTTAAGAAATAACCTAATAATAAAACTTACCAGTAGTTACAAGCTATCAAATTCTTAAATAACAGACATCTTTATTAACTTTCTATCACTTAGATGTCAAGAAAATGATGTACATGTATACTAAGTATACTTTGATATCTTTACATATTACATAAACCTAAGAAAATATTTGAGTGCACCCTGTGCACCCACAGAAAATAATTGGGTGCACAGCTCCAATTTTGGGTGCACCTGGGTGCACATGCACCCAGTATTTCAAGCCCTGATACCTAACTTCTTACATCATGGTAAAAGGTATGTAAAATGAAGATCCCCAATTCAGAAGAGGTAACATTAAAAACAAAACATTGCAAGCATAAACAAGCACAACTTCGGCAGCACAACAAAATCATGATCATACGGTCGACATACCGGGTACCGCTCGTCCGGCAACCTTTCTCTCTAGCTTCTAAACAGACACTGTCGTCTTTAACTGTGTTTCGTGCGTCTTTCTTAGCAAAATACTGTCCAGCAAGAGTGACCAGGTAACCATCAAAAGCTCTGGGATTTTTCTGATGCATAGATACCCGTACTCGGACCTTTGTACGGGGGAAGTCCCGCGCAATGTGTACTGCAAATGGACGATCACTTCCGGGTGATACTTCCGGGTTTGGTAGGACCATGCCATTATCAAAGTAGGGGTGAAAACACAAGTACCTTTAATTTCTCTTCTTCCACTATCTTTTGTCCCGTTGATGATGATGATATCCTTATCTATTTCTAAGCTCCTCGTGCCTTCCGTCCGAAACTGATCAATATAAGATTTAATCCCAAAACTTGTTGTCAAGAGTCATTTGTGATGACTTACTAGTACATATAACGTTAGAGTTGAAAACACTAGTATCAAATATATACATCTCCTGTACTGCATTATGAAATCAAAACAGCCAATTGATTACATGTAACTATATGATTACAACTAAGAAAGTACATCAACGTATTCAGTGCTTCTGCTCCAACACCTTGGCTCCAACATTAAAAAGGAAAGGCGCTGTCTTTACATATCATGGGGAAGGAGCCTTGGCCTTTGCGCTCCGTGGCTTGGGTCCTTGGGGGTGATTAATGACTCCTTTAATAGCTGGATTGGCCCTAAAGGTTAAGGTCACATTCTGGGTTCATTTCTGGTTCGCCGACGACTGGTACAGGTTATATATATCATTTCAAAGACCACATTTTGGTTCCACTCCGGAGATGACAGAAAATGGAAAAATGTCATGACACTAGTCCAGTTATTACCTGTAGAAGCAACACTGTCACTGTAACTGTCACTTATGTTTTTAATAGTCACACTAGTTATCATGCACTTCTTGAAAAGACTTAGTGATTGTGGTATCACGTTTTGTCGCTTCAGTCCTTGTCACAATGTTTATGGCCTCTATCCTAATCTCCAAGCAGATCCTACGGTATCATAAGATAGTATCAAACTGATTCAAAGCTGGCCAGAAAGTCAGACGGGCTCCGGTAGATAGCATACAGTGATACACAGCCCTAGGCTTCACTCCTTCACGGCTTTTGATACTATCTTATGATTCTCTTTTGCTACCGTAGGATCTGCTTGGAGACTAAACTATCGTAGCCAAGGCATATTGTTTTTTTTTTTACCCATCTAATCATTTCAAGACATCCACTGTCGCTTTTTTTTTTCTTGCAATGTCGCACAGTTTTACCCCCTCCCTTGCGATCCATCTTGGTTTGTCCAAGGAGGTTATGCTTATCCTTCTTGCATCATCGCTTCGAAGCCGGGCTGGGAGCAAACATAGTTAGCCAATCACATCAGCTGCTGCTTGCATGCACATTTGACCTACTTAGGGGGGGAACCACAAATCCCTGACCATCGGTTTGACATGCGGGTTACATCCAGGGTAGATTGGCAATGTTGTATTATTTTGATGTCCCGTTTTCATATCAACCAGGTTAAAACCCTATTTGGAAGTTTGATAGCCTGCTCTAGAGTAGACCCAGCTCTCCAACCTCTAGTATCAAGTATAGTACAAGTGTGGCTTCGTCAGGTGATATTTCCCTTGAGATGATTTGGCTGGGGGCCGTAACGTTAGATTCTTTGCGCGTGTTGTCCTGGCCTCGATGTAACAAAACTAAACATTACATTCGTAACCCGTCCAACCTGGCATGTCAGAACTATGGAGTAGGGACGGGAATATTTTGTAATAGCAGCAGCTGATCATGCAATGATCACATGTTCAGCGGCCTGCTGCCTAAAGACATTGACAGGTCTTTTTCCGATACTCTCCTCTGATTGGTCAGTCCAAAGCATAGGCTCCGCCCACATGAATCCATATATGGTTTGTGACGTCACTAGCAATCAGCTGATTCTGCAAGCCACAACAAAACTACTGACAGGACGTCAATAGAGCTGCTGCGAAAAATTTCCCCGTGAATTAACCGCCCAAACGTCGTTGAATTTCATCTGTACACCTTCATATCTACCTCACGCCAATCTCAAACAGCTGCTCTGCCTTCCCAAGAATCTGTTGGTGACACTGTGAAGAGGAATATTACGTTTTTCAGGTGAGTTCTTTCTCGAGATTCGCAAACCTTTCAACCGGCACCTGAATGTCGGGTGGAATATTCCGTTGGTTGGCGGCGCCCCAAAAATCGTTAAAAATTTTCTGGTTAGTCTCCCATATGCGGTGTAAGACGTATTAGATAGTACCACTTCATTGAGGTCGATTGTGTCGGGTCAGATTCACGAGAAAGCAAACCGGCAACCAAGCACAACCAAGCAAAATTTGGTTTGTTTTTATGTTTTGGTCGTTTTGGCATTTTGCCCTATTTAGTGACGTTGGCGATATGGCATTACCTTGGAAAGGCCCTGGCCTCCCGAGGTGCCAGAAAATATATCTGGTTTAACGTTAACCTCTGATCGCTTTAGTAGAAGCAGACTAGTTCCTTAGGCTAACGTTTGTTTTCAAAAAATGGAATCAGCCAGCCTTTGCGTACGTGTTTTTGAGGGGAGACGGCACAAATTTTGCCGGTTGGTTCGTTGTTTACATCCGCCGGGGTTCGATGTTTTTCCCAGGTTAGTGACCGCCCGCTGCCAGAACTTTGACCTTCAGCGCCCCGTTGATATGTTGCCCTTGAAATATGGACGGCCGTGTTACTAAAATATTACTGTATATACATCGCCAGTTCCAGTCCGTTAAAACTGGGTGTGGGCGTTCCGCGCCTTTTTTGGGGCGCACTACTAAACAGGACGGTTAAAAACATCACGCAACCATTTATTTCTAAGAATTATGCAGTATCGTAGTACAAGGAATGAGTGATGTTAACTCCTAAAACTATAGGGCTGTTGTGTGAGCGGATAAATTGATATATCAAGGTTGCTTCTTGTCCGAGTACGTTGCTACCCCACTGAAGATGTTGCCCAATCGTTTGTTGTGAAACCCTAGAGCGGTAGGACATTCTTATGCAAATGACCAGATGATGCAAGGGTTTTGTCAAACATCAACAGCGTTCAGCGTCAGGTCAAAAGCCTAGCAACCACTTGCAATCTTGGAGTTGTATCCCAAGCTCTTCTGTGACGTTGCTTTATTCGATTGTTATGAGTGCATTATGATCTGGGCGTCTAAAATGGTTCTGTAGGTAATCTTCTGTCAAATCAAACTTAAGTCTCCTGGGAACAGGTTGTTGAACTGCATGAGAAAATCTCTTGAAAACGTTGCACATAAAATTTAACTCCTAAACAAAAAGACATCTAATCTTATTTGCATGATCACGTACGTAAGTTTTCACAGCCAATTTTATTATTATTATTATTATTTTTTTGGTGTCTACCCTTTCCCTAGATTTGGAACCACCAGTATATTTGACTAGGCCAAACTGCCCTCAAGGGCGTGTTTTGCATTCTATTAGGATTCCCCCCTTGAGTAATGACAGGTCCACAGACACAGGTCTGGGCTTGCTGCTATGCAAGGTGTGCAGAGTACAAACTCTGCTTTCTATAGCATTCAGTTTTAAATAAACAGAATTTCCTACGCCCTGGTTGTTGCTGCAGTCTGAGGCCCTTTTGTAATCTTGACAGCTGACACTCAGCATACTGAGCCTGATATAGCCCCTGAAGCGGGTCAGCATACTGCAGGTAAACAGTGATAGCCAGTGGCACCCAGCAACTCTCTGTCAATCACCACAAGCCCCGCCCACTGAGAGCCACCAGCCCAAAATAGAACAGGTACTGTAAAAGGTGTAATGTTTGCAAAGGTTTTATGTTCATGTTTTTTGCTGTGACCCTAGACCAAACAGGCATCCTTGTTTCCATTATATGACTGTAGTGCTACTGTTGTTTCAACCGCAAACACTCCATTTTCTCCCAACTGCTGTAAAGTTAGAGCTTTTTGCAGTGCCACAACTCTCCAAGCAGCAGTTAGGTGGGCAGAGCATTAGATTCTTCTAACATGTACTACAATGTTGACACTAATTTTGTAGCTGGTCACGGGTGTAAAGATTAAGAAGTAAACAACTTTTTGCCCCATATTTTTTGCGAGCTACAGGGTTAGGTAACTGTACCCTATGTTTAAAAGTTTGGGTGGGTCACCTCAATTGAAATTTGGCCTTGGGGGTTTACATGACAAGTAAGTGGAAAATTGAAGTGATAACTTTTCCCTCCACCTCTACCAGCTGTTCTAACATTATGCACAGTAAAACTGAGTCTTTGTTGACTTTTTTCACTCAACCACAAAACTGATTTCAAGACTTGGGAACAGGGATTGAGAGAAGTCATTGAAGTAAAGGGAAGAAAGCAAGAGATAAAAATAAAGATTTTTCAATAATCTCATTATCATGTCTAAATCAGAAGAGATGAAAGTTTATGTGTCAGTGTGGATAATTTTTTTTTTTACATGAAAACTTTTGGCTGTTTGTGATGATGGTGATTGTTCCATGGATGAAAAACTGTCATAATGGTCACCTGACTTTCCATCGGTCCATTAACACAGCTGAGCTGCTGTAACAGTACTTTTTACTGTAAATTCGGTTATTTTTGTAGTGACATAATTTTGTGTTAAGACTGGTTTGGAAAGGAAGTTTTCTGCAGCAGTAGTGGTACATTGCAAATGCATATTTGTGGTGTCATGAATGCCCGGCGGAGAGGTCACCATGAAAATAAAACCACCACAAACATTTCGAGATTTACAGTACTTACCTTTGCTACAATGTGTTTGTTTTTATTATAATCATAGAAATTAGCAGCAGGTTAGAATTCCTTTCTCCTTTTAAGTCACAGTTCTATTGCGCTTCTGTCGATGTAATCGCAGTTAGTGTAATGGTATGAAACTGAAAATTTTATGTTGTTCTGCTCAATTTTGTGGGGCTCAATCTTGTTTATATATCATAGGGTTTTGCATTAGCAAATTGTGTATCATATATCAACGTATGAATAATGACTCTGTGTTTGCGTGCAGAAACAGACAACGCTGTAATGGAGGGTGTGGTCCCAGGTGTTTATTTGACTGCCCAATGAAGCGTCACAGATGGAGAATTCAATGGGAATATAGATAGGCTGCTTTTTTGGTTGAATTGTATATCTGTCATTCGTAACTAAACCAGGACTACAGTCTGTAGCACACATGTAGAGTGAAAATACTCTATAGAAAATAAAATCTTAATCTTTTTATTTTCAATCAAAACCAAAGGGGGGCTGGTGTTACCATTGTATTTAACGATGAAGGGTGGATTATACAAAATCATCATACAAGAAGTTACCAATTGAATCAACATTTCATAATGAAAATAATAAGCACACGACTGTAAACAAAATCCGTCATGCTTCGTTGCAAAATGCAGGGGTTTGTACTTGTAGCAGATGGTCTAGGACTTCCATTGTTGTTTTACAGCACTGGTAATGAGTATTCTTGTTCCCAAGAGCTATTCGTGACACAGCTTAGGTAAAAAAAAAAGACTAAATTGTTAAATTTTGTCCTGAAGAAAACTGCTGCTCAAACCTCAGAATTTTGATTTTCTTAAGGTTTGCATAGGTCGGTATCATTCATAAAGTTGGTCATGGTCTGCTCAATACATTTATGAGATTATCATACTATTCGTCCTCTGAGATTTGTGCTAGACCATTATTGACATGCAGCTGCCCAGTGACTCCCTGGGAGGCCATGCAAATTTAATAACTTGTTTAACAGGTGGTTATAATGGTAGAAGGGCAATGCCAGAATATTTAGAGAGCTGGGTATGTGGGGGGATCATTTATATGTCCTCACTCTGTTCAGCATGCCTGATCTGTCATAAGAAATGAGATTTGATTATGAACCAAAAAAGGGTTAACCGTTAAGAAAAGAATGGTAGATATGTGGATAGTGAACATTTCAAATATTTTAGGTGTGGCCCCAACAATTGATGAATAATGGTATGCAAGCCAACTACAACTATTTATAAATCACCTGGCCCAGGCCTCAATATACAATATTTTTCCATTCACCAGATCTCATATAATCTGTAGGTAGTACTACCGTACTGTGAGTAGTAGTAGGCTTGAGAAGGTTTGTTACCAAGAATCCATTCCAATTATAGCTGTACTAAAAGTAAAACAGTTCAAGGCCTGATGAGCCCACTAAGCTAACACTCTGCCAGAGCATGCAATATTTAAAGCCATCCCCAAGGATACATTTCCCTGAAGGTTTAGGATGATATTTCAACAGCCATATTTGTTCAAGCCTGGGCCAATCAGGGGGTGATGTACATTTGACTTGCCTTGACCAGGTGTTACATCAGCCAGATCTTTACATGTATTGACTGGGAGTGGCATAATAAGGTATTCTGTGTATGTTGTGCAATCACATGCAATCACTCTTGGACCAGGTCTTTTGTTTATCATAGACAACTATCAGATGCAAAAACTACAGGTAAAAATTGCATTTGGTTTGAAGTTTGCTGCTGGTCCAGCTGAAGAATATCTGTGAGAGCACTTCCAGAAAAGTGTTATATTTTGTTACTGACATCATTTGCTTTATAATTCACTTCCAGGCAATATCATGCAGAACCTCTTGTAGCGTGAACAAAATTTAAAGCATTTGTTCATTGATTGTGTATGAAGTCTATTGTGTTTACTAGTATTTGGATTGGTGTGTGTCCGTAGTTATTTGAATGCACTGTCAGTGGAGTGACAGAAAGTGAGTGAGAAGATGACTGCCTTGGCCAGACTTGCTGGACTGTCAGGAAGGACAGGTCAAAAGTGGTAGAATGAGTCATTCACCAGACTTGTTACTGTTGGGATCTTGCACAAGTTACAGTCTTCTTTAACTAGGGAATAATTATTACTTGTAATTCATTACTAATTGTTTGTAAACATTATATTTCAAACTGTTCCTGTTTCTCTTCTCCAGGTTCTGATATTCTGCATTGTGTGAGTTAAGTACAAGTTAGCTGTGCCAAGATGTTCAGCGCTGTGACAAACCTACTGTTCGGTGCTAGTGAGGAGGTCGGTGCCTGCGACCTGAGGACCTCTACACTAGATGATGACTGGGTGCTAGTTGAACTACCTGGTTAGTATTGTTTTACAAGTTTCACAGGTATTAAAGAGACTGGTTCGTTTAGTTCAATGGAGCCATTTGGTGTAAAGAGGGGTTGGGGCATTTGTTTGTACTTGAAAAACTGATGTGTGAAAATCTGCATTTTCATAACATTGAATTCAGCTGATCCAAGGGATTGAACAGTTTTTTACTGTTTTGAGTTTCAAATTAAGCTTTACACACAAAAAATTGTTGTGCGTGAAGATATGCAAATTCAAGTATTCCCTGGGGACCATAAAATGTAATATTTTTCAAACAAAAATACAAACACAAAATGTATCAGGTAACAGATGGAAAATATGCATCAAAATAGTAGAAATGACACCTGATACAATGAAAAAAAGAGTTGTTAGTCAGTTATTGGGACTTACAGTTACCAAAATCTACAACATATTTATCTGACTCCCACAAAACACATTACAGCATCCCCTTGGTCTATTAAAATTGGTTTCACCAAATGGAAAATATTGCTGGTTGATGAAATGTATCAAATGAAATGAGTTCACGACTAGATGAAAATAAAACATTCATATATTCATTCATTTTTTTTGTTATGATTGTGTCCAGCAAGCTGTGGTAATGATTGTAGCAAGTTGACTGCTGATGAAGTAAGACTACATTAATGTTAAAATAGGGTTGTTACTGTGTTTAATTGACCCCAAGGTGTTATCACCCCAAATTGGAAGGGTTTGATTGTAGAACAGCATGAGGAAATGCATTCATATTCATGCTGTTACTTGTACTTCAGTGCACAAGTATTTCCATAACAGACCTCCAGCTGATGATGATTGAATTGTATGCTTGGGTACCACATGCATGATTTACAGACTATGGTGGCATAATCATCATTAGGCCTGGGAAAACTAATGTTGTGTTTTGAGTGACAGTACATGTGCTGATGCACTTGGGAGTTTGCTGGATCACTTTGACTGATTTTTTTTTCTTCAAAAATCCATACTTGCCAACTCTGTTTCTTTCAGGACCCTAATAGTAATACCAATGCATCAGCACATGTACTTAAGTTTAGAGGATCTATTCAAATATATCAAATTTTTTAATTGCTACAGAAGTGAGGAGAACATGTTGGAAAATGATTCAACAGTGTTTTCATCACTCACATGTCAGAACAGAAATTTTATCTGTGGATAATAAAATGATCCCATAGTCTTGCCCATCTTTGTCAACACAAATAATGAAGATACAAAAATGCAAACATTTGAAGGAAATGCAGCAACTCTCTCATTGGTCAACAGATAATCGCCATCCTCTCATTGGTTGAACTACTAATTGTGATGGGCATTCAGGATTGGTGTATTGAGTTGTTTGTAGTGCAAAGTTTGTTCTA
Organism: Branchiostoma floridae x Branchiostoma belcheri; assembly: GCA_019207045.1. Classification (NCBI taxonomy): domain Eukaryota; kingdom Metazoa; phylum Chordata; class Leptocardii; order Amphioxiformes; family Branchiostomatidae; genus Branchiostoma; species Branchiostoma floridae x Branchiostoma belcheri. The sequence continues at coordinate 8,574,277 of CM033028.1, forward strand.
ATGTAATAACACTTCAAATCTCCCGTCTTCTCTGCTGCAGCGGGTATGAATATACAACAAATGGAGAAGGAGACGGAGGCCCTGACTCAATCCAGGCCTGGCGACCGTCTGTCGACCTCCTCCTCCCCGGTTCCCATTCCTGAAAACCATCCTGTGGAAGAGAGCTGGTTTGTCACCCCGCCTCCATGCTTCACCGCTGGTGGTCAATCCCCCATTGCCATGGAAACCAACCCCATGGAGAACTTGCTCATAGAGCACCCGAGCATGTCGGTCTACGTCCAACAACGGCCGTCTCGCAATAGCTCGGGGGAAACGACGGAATCTAGTGACTCTAGCGGGCAGCATCAACAGCAAAGAAGAGATGTGGTGCACAGGCCGCCGCAGAGGGCCGCCGCCATCGCGGCCAGGGTAGGGATCGTCGAGCAGGCCAAGATGAAACGGCACGCTCAACGGGTCCAGGAGCGCCACGAGAAGAAGGCGAACAGCAAGACCAACCTGCAGCGTGCCAACCTGACCAGCTGCCGTCCCATCCGGGCTTCCCGCCACAACCGCAACCGGGGGCTGATGTGCAAGCAGCCGCAGGGCCGCGTCAACAAGGGCAGGTGCTAAAGTCAGTGCCTTGGGCTCTGCTGAAGCCACCATCGGCTGTCTCTTCAGTTTGAGCCTGTTTATCAAGAGTGTGATCGACTTCGGCCCAGACCCAGTGTAGCCTAGTATTTGTTTTCATCTATCATAAACCATCCTTCACAATTTTAAACTGTTATAGTTTCCCCAAAGTTTAATAGTGACGACTGTTGATGACATATGTTGAGGAAAAGCAGTGCATCAGTTTGACAGTTGTGTGTAACAGTTTGTGTGATGCATGATGACTAAGCAGACTTATCATAAGCAAGATACAAACAAACGATCCTAAAAAAACAGTGTGTGCATAATTGTTCCGTTATATCAACAAAATTCGGGCTCTCAGGGAAAATGAAAATAACTTTGAACATCTCATTATTTTTCTCAATTTTTGTTGCCCTGTGTTAAGGGTGGAAATGACACTTTATGTTACTTAACCGTTATGTATAGTCATGTATGTATGTACTCAGAAACCCTGTATGATATCTAGTGTGTAGTTTGGGATTGTACAGTATTGTTTGTGACAAATTTCAACCACAATGACTTACCACGAATGCCCTCAGCAAAACGACAACTCAGATCACAAGGGCTTTGGTGACACTAGAACGTATTTGTACGGTACATAATTCACTTGTTGGACCAATTGCACATATGGTAGTAGCTGTAATATATTCAGGGTGTGAATTCTACTTCCACCTCATTCAATATTGAAAATTGTAAAAAAAAATTCTATGGTTACATCTCTGGTAGATGGTACAAAAGTTGTGACGTGTGGGTAGACATATTTAACCATAGCTATGCAAAGGTATATATATCTGGTCTATTTATGATGGCGTGAATGAGCTTATTGTTAACCCCTAGGTGTGTTAACCCTTGATACATCCAGTGTTCTTACTGCATTATTATTAAGTGGAATTGAATGTTTGGGTGCAGGCAGGGTGTGTATGTGTTTTATGAGCAACAAACTTTTTCCCCAAGTTGCAAGCTGAAGTTATGAAAGAAGATAAGCCTGTCCAATAAAAAGATGACATGGTGCTATGTTAAAACAAGTCTCCTGGCAGCTGATTTGAGAATTTGTGGACTTGTAAAAGGTGGGAAACATTGGAAACATTACCTGCAGATCTCAGTTTTGTACAATGTACATCAGTCTGGAAAAGCAGTAAGATCTTTGCACAAGTGTTGTTTCCAGTGTTTCCTTGCCTGACAAATGTTGAAAATGGCAGCCTGACCATAGCCACACTTCCATTGCCAACTTGACATTGCTTTCAGAAAAGCATTGTCTGCTCGAACTGATGATGGTAGCTTGGCTGTGGTCATATTGTCACCATAGTTGGGGGTATATGTTATCACTGGGCTGAAAATGTACATTTACAAATTAAAGTAAACTCTAAGGTCATTTGTGCAACCCCACAATGATTGGATAAAAACAACACTCAACAGATAAAACTACTAGCACAAGGATGATACCATTGCGTATCCTTGATAAAGGTTTGTCTGATTGACATCCTCTTTGTTGGACCTAATCTCTGTGACCCAGTGCTCACATCTGCCTCAGATAAGTCATGCTTCCTAAGCAAGTCACTTATGACTGAAAGATGTCTCCTAAACCCCTTAATGCCCCCTAAATCTTGACTTGAACACAAATAATTTTTAAAAAAGCTTTGCCATCTCTAAAAAAAAAATCATTATTTTGCTTAAGGGGATATGCTGTAAAGAAAATTGACTTGAAAAAGGACATCTGAAAGTCAAATGCTGACAGCTTAAATACACTTTAACTTTTAGAGAATCTCTATAGTCTATAACTAACTGCTGTAAATGCTGTTACTCTCGCAGCAGTTTGATTGGAGGTGATTTTTCAGTAGGAGGGAAAAGATGGTCTTCATAGTGCTTGAAATTTACAGCAGTCATACAAGAGAGACGTACTTGCAGTGGAAAGGTCAAAAAGGAAAATAAAACCACTGCGAAAGTTTCAAAGATTTACAGCACATCCTTGCTATATTAACCCTCTTCCTACATCATTTTGGGTTAAGTTAACTCTAATGATAAAGCTGTGACGTCAACCCTCAGGTGACCACAGTGGGTAATCTAAAGCTTTCGTCACTTTTCTGAGTGCATATTACTCTAGACTTGCATCTCTACATGTGACAGACATGCATTGTCCTTTGTACATATATTGTACATGTTACCAACATAACCTAAGTAAGTAGATGTCTAGGCTTCTAATTGATGTAGACTACAGTGTTCTCACTGTTCAGAAAGTTGAGGATTGTGTAACATTTAGCTATAAGAGATGAAACGGAATAACTCCTAAGGAGTACGTAAGAAATGGTGTGATGGTTTGGTGAAGAGTTGGTGAACGTGGAGAGTGGGAAAGATGTATTTCGTGGAAAGGACTTTGAATAATGGCGAAGGAAAAGGACTGAATTGGAAAATGTAACTGTACTGAAGTAATCAATAATAGAAGGTATTGAACTTAAAATGATATGATAGGAGTGATGTAGCAGCAATAACGGTACTCTTGTCTTGAACCCTAGTGTTGGTGCAGAAGAAAATTACATTTTTAGAACAGACAAGGTAACATTGTGTCCCAGTGTGACATATTTTGCTGCCTGTAGCAAAATAGTACATTTTACTTTGAAGAATCTGTTGTAACTTGATTGAATGAAAATGAAGACTTCTGTTTCTCTTCATATTCTTCTTGTGACTCTTCCTTTATTTATTATCTATTACCAGGTGCTTTAGAAGGCATTGCTACACAAATATTTCCTTCTAATAGTAATAGCATACTGCTGATGGCATGCTTAGTCTGATAGTAAGGCCACACTTAAATCATATGAATAGCATCCATGCACACATCAATTTTTATGCGTTTCCAAAAAGGCTTGCAACCACACTGTTAATCAACCAACAAAGCTGCAAAATGAGGAAATACAAGCTGTCATTTGCAAAGAAGTATTCTAAACAAACTCTTTTATTGCCGAGACAAGGCAACATGACAGAACAAATATTTTTGATATTATTGTTTAGTATTCCATTCTGTGCACTTTTAAGGTGCCAAGACGAGGTTAACAATACATGTCATGTACATGTACAAACATCTGACCATTTCCAAAATTATATCCAGTTGCTAGAGTAGCTTTTTGGTGCATGTCATGTGAATGTATACCCTTGCTATGATAAAATAAATTTCTTGGTAAAATATTTAGGGATAACAGTGATACAAAATATGATATATTCATTTACTAGTATTTACACATTCTTTCTGGCTTTGATATCTAATACAAGGGGAGGACTAATAGCATTTTATAAAATGGGTGAATAAATTGAATCTGAAATGGATGTACAAATTGACTCCCCTCTAAGTATTAGTCTGATATAGCATTCTTGCTCTTCAAATTATATTGATCACTTTCATGATTTTTTAAGATTAAAATTGGTCACAGTGGTTGATCCCCAAAGTCAAACAAAGTTTCATCAACTGGCATCATGTTACTTCCACTTAGCATATCAATCTTCTGAGCCCCCTTTTCACTAGATAGCAATCTCTGAGCAACAAAAATTGGATTTGTGGTACCCTTGGTTTTATAATTGGAATATGATGCACAAAGTATGATTTTAAAAACACGGAAAACTTTGGAAAATTATCCTCTGTCTATAAAATTTGTTGATTTGATTAATCACACTTCTAGTGGCTCTTCCTCTGGTCAGTAAGGCCCAATCAGCCCCAGACAGCCAGAGATTGTGTAACACAGGCTATCCACAGAACTGTCACCTGAGTTTCTGTCTCAGAGTGGACAACCTGTCCATGAACATGTTCACTCTGTCCAGGTCCACCTCATTCTGCCAAAGCCCATGTTTCTTGAAGTAGGACCCGACAATCAGTCCGTTGGCCCTGAGATATGTCGGAAGGTTTTCTGTGCTGACTCCAGACCCCACCAACACTGGAATGTCTACAGCCTGACGAACCTCTGTGGAGTGCACATGGACAAAATCAGGAGTAGGAGTACTGAGTAATTTCAGGTCATTACTGTGACATGACTTGACACCTGGTCCTGAAAAGAAGTATTTTCCTTATTCACTTCTACCAAGCCTCTTAAGAGAGTGATCACTGAGAGTCTGCATGGGGGAATCCTGGTGACTGGATTGAAAAATACTGGTACTAGTGGTAGCTTGCTATGCCTCACTAGGCCCTCATTACTTGCAGCTTTGAATTGCCTGGATAGTAAGAAAGTTTGATGGTACAGCAAGGCACACATATGTTAGAAGAAATACAGTAACATGGAAATGTAGGTAAGCAGACAGGTGAAGTAATACAGGAAAATTAGTATTACTGAATGCAGCAGAGTTCTCATCAGCTTATCAAACTACAACAGGCTCTAACTTATTCCCGTCAGGGACAGTCAGTTTTACCTTAAGCCACATCAAGTAGATTTTATGGATGGCATCAGCATGCACATTGATATTTCCCTGATTAAAAAAAATAATTTAATTTTGTTCCCTTAGAGATTATCAACAAAAGAAAATATGACACATTAGAAAACATGTCTTGTGGTAGCCTTGTTGTACCCAAAGAAGTGACACTAGTGAGGTTTTTTTTGCTAATGTCGTTTTTTGTCCTTGCATTAGATTTGGAGTCTGCAAGGTCATCTATAAAAGTTACTTGCTGCAGCCTAACATGTTATGTTGGATCTGATGTATCAAAAATAAAACAACAGAGTAGAAGCACCTTTGAGTTCCTTACTGTCCACTGGTCTGCCCGTCTCGGTGCCTGTAACTATGACACCATCCGACTGGAAAAACTCTGCTGCACGGGCTGTGTCAGCAATGCTCACATCTGCAGTGATGGCATGGGAGCTATAGAATGAACAAGAATAATTAGTGTGATTATCTCATGGATATTGGCACATTCTGTGCATACAAAAAAAATAGTAATGCCAAATAAAACTTTAGACACTTTAAAACACAAAATGACTATCATCAGGTGATACTGGTATTATCTTTTCCAGACACCATGGGTGGTTCTATCTGAAAAAAAAAAAAGAATCACAATGCCAACTACACATTTTATACTAATCGTTTGAACTGTTAACAGAGTTTCACATAAAATTTGTTAGACTACTAGGTATTCTGTTTTGTTTCCCCCATAGATGTCAGATCAAAAATTCTATGTTCCTTGTCAGTGATTAAGCAAAAGAAAAGGCTAGGGACAGCAGGGTTTTGCTAAGGGTCTGTCAGGTAACTGGAAACAACATTGTTTATCCTAACCTCCCTTCCCCCTTCCATCCCTCTACAGTCTGCTGAAGAGTAACACCTGCCCACCTGTGTTTCTTCTTGATGTCAGTAAAGACCATGATGCTGTCTGCACCAATCTGTGTCCTGTATCGCAGCAGGTCACCAGCACAGCTGTTCAACAGCCCCTCGTCTGCTACATGGGAGAACACAAACCCTTCCACACGCACAAAGTCCAGACCTGCATGGAACATGGCCTGATTAAATCTCACTTATAGCAGCCTGCCTAACATCTGCGGGGAGGGGCTGGTTACAGCCCCTGACAGCAGAGTTTATGTTACACAGACTACATGGAACACAATGGACAGCTTGTCTACCTAGCACTGCAAGGTCAAAGCAAGTAAATTTAATGGATGACAGCATGTGCATTGATTTTCTCGATTTTGAAATAAAAAATAAATTTCACTTATTTTTGCTCTTGCATGAGATTTAGCATCTGCACGGGATGTAATCCCTAATATTTTTGGAACTGCAACTGTTGGCATTGTAAATTTTAGCCAAATAAATGCATTTTACACTAAGTCTTACAGATATCGCAACAATAAAGGATCAATGACTAGTGCTCGCATCATTGATGACAACATAACAAGGGTGGCCAATAATCTCATAATAGCCTCTTTTTCTTCTACTCATAGCAGTCAATGAAACAGATGGATTTGAGCAAAGGGATTAAAACAGAATCGGACAAGGCTTAAAAGATTACGGCATGATGAACACAAGAGCATTATACAAGTTAATAAATTACTTCTTTGTTATTCATAGTTATCCACCCATGGTAATTATACTTTGGCTAGGTAGGTGGTTTGCTTGGTAAGGTATTCTAGTATTCAATGTGTCCTAAATTTCCTGTTGAGCTAATAAAAAGGGTCTGCATGGGGGAATCATGGCAATGCTCAACAGTAAATTCAGGAGGGTTGCCAGTAATCAAAAGTAAATTGACCTGTTTTTGCATTCTGGCTTTGGGACTGAATTCATTGCATTGTTCCATCATATCCATGGAGCGTCTGGCAAAACGATGCTACAAACACCAGTACCACTGGATTCTCCATCTATCATTAAACTTGAGGGCAATTTTAATTAGCATTCAACTACACAGTGCAAAACAATTTGTCAATAATGCTCAAAGATGAATTCAGGATAACAAGTAACATGTTATATAGAATGAAACTTCAACATTTATTAAGCAACAACACATAATATTGCAATACAGTGGGCTATGATCAACGTTGAATTGAAATAACGGTAGTTTGCTAGTCTCAAGGAAAAAGACATGCAGTTCCTCTATAAAACTAGTGATTGTTACCTGCAGCCAGAGCTACAGCCAGTGCCTGTCTGTTGGCTGCTGATAGAACCTGCACACCGCACGGTAGATGAGGACACATGCGACGGACCTCTCTGCACACTGCTGTCATCGCAGCCGTAACCTCATGGCCAACATCACCACCCAACATGTACGGAATGTCATGCATGTTTTCAACCATCACAGCATCCTGACAAAACAACAAGGATACAAAACATCAGAGGATTTAACTGTCAATACCGTGATTGTGAAAGCGACTTGCTGAAAGGTCTGCTAGCAACAACAGATGATATGACCAACATTGTGTGTAATATAATTTTACAACTTATATTCCACTGACGGAAGTGCATGTGAGTGCCTGATACTTATTCACACTTCACACAATAATGTACTCTGTTACAATTGATGATGGATACATAACATATTTTATATCTATTTTGATGTTCTTTTACCAATCCTGCTCTCTTGTATATCTCTGCCTCTTTACAGGCCTTGTCGATCAGCTGGCCAACAGTTTCACTGCTTCTTGGTGTCCCTGAATATGGATAAACACAGAAAGTAAGAAACATGGCGAAGTTGCTGAGCTGTGAGATGATGGCAAACGAGCGAGCCCTCCTCCATTGACAGTAAATTCTTTGTGAAGTGCAATTGGTCGTTTTGACAAATTCTCTGCATCATGTTAATGTAATTAAATTCCACATTGCCCAACCGTCACCATGGAGCATCCGGTTGTATCGGTATAAACATAGCTTTTACCAGACATGCCATGAATACAATGAAAGAAACTGATGAAACCTTGTGCAATCATCTCACAAAACCTCACCTGGTCCCATCCTCATCATCTTGTGCAACAGTTGTCATTATACTTGGTAACCAATAACCATTAAGGTAAATTCATTGTTAGGCATTGCTGGGCCTCTCAAATTTACTAGGATCCCCCAATGCAGACCCTCTCTGAATATGCTGTATCAAAAATACTTAGTAGTATGTACGCCCACCACCCTCCCTCCCTCCCTCCCTCCCTCCCTCCCTCCCTCCCTCCCTCCTCAACCGTTGAAGACCCACCAGGAAGTTTCCAAATGCAAAGCATAATACATGTATCATTGATTCTTACATTAACCTGGGCTGTGGAGAAAACGTTTCCCCGATTTCCACCACCCAGCCACACAAAGTCTACTTTTAGTTTTATATGGCAGTGAATATTTTCTAGTATACCTGGTAGTGCCCCGACATGGACCATGCCGACAGCGGCCGCCTGCAGCCGCCCAAACACCTTCTGAAACCGCTGCATCTTCCCTGTATGACGGGGCCGCCCAGGTCTTGGAAGATGATGACAAAAACACACCCGGCCAACCTCAGGTCGTAACGTGGACAACAACTGGCACCGAGAGGAGGGATTCGCAAATGAAGCGTTTAAAAGTCCCTAGACACACCCCCAACAGCTGCCATTTTCCTTCTCCCTCCAACTTTGCTGTCATGTGACCACTACGTCTTGACCAATGGTCACTTCGATTTTCTTCGTTGCCTCCTTCTCACATTCCCTCCTTCCCGCGGGCGGACGAGTACACTTTGAGTGAAGGGAGGGGAAAGAAATATGAACATATGATCCTCTAATTATTGAGCCAATGGAAACAAAATTTCCTAACTTTCTGACATAATATTATCTTTTATTCAATAGTATGTCGACATATTTTATGTTTATTGGTACTACGGTAGCAATCTATAATTTTATTTTTAAAAGTACGAGGCTGCCCCTCCTATTTCCTACCATGTGACAATTTCGCGCCATATTTTTAAAAAATATCCTGACGTCACGAAGTGGACCAAATTGACATTGAGTGTCGCCAAACGCAAAAGACTCATTTTACATGTGAGAGAGTAATAGCATGAATGATCAGAAACTAGTACTTTTTATCCAGTAATATAATTCAAATATTATTATGCATTGGAAATTTTTACAATATACTAACTATATATTTTCTTTTGGGTGAACTACTGTTACTTTGCTTGTCTTGGCGTTTGGTAATCGCATGAGCAGGGAGGAGGCAGGGCTGTTGGCGGGACTTGGTATCGACGAAGCTCTGGGACGGCTGTGTGGCGGACCTCTCTGTTACTTTGGTGTGTATCTTTAGTCAACGGCGGTCATTTTACACCATATTTTGCCATCAGGTAGCCAAGACGTCAATCTAAGCAACTATATCGAATTGGAGAAATTTTGATCGCCAGTAATGGATCAAAAATTCGATTTTCCAAGTGTAGTCTATCTCGCTGAACCGAAGGGTAGACCTTTTGTGCTGTCTGTGTTGGTGTCGTTTGGCGGTAAAAGATATTAAATTTTCGTCTATCCGTCTCACAAAATATTAGCCAAATAATACACAGTAAGTGTTTACATGTCCCTCTATTCTACCAAACATCTTTGTAATTTTTATGACGAACTTTGACGAAACGCAACAGGAAAAGATTTGGCGCGAACTATCACTGGGTCATCAAAGATGGCCGCTTCACAGATTTCTTGATTGTCGTTAGTTAGACACATTTTGTGGCTTCTTTTGACCCTTTTTTGTCTTACAGGATCTTCAGGCTTCAACCAACGAGTAGTGGATGAAGGATTGTGATAGAATGTCAAGAAGAAGGTAAAGAAATCTTCATTTCAGCGATGTAAATTGAACACTGCGTTGACCCTAATACAATTTGGATTTTGTTTCAACGACCATGTTTCAAGATCCAAGATGGATTCCAAATCATTGCGAGTTATTATTTTTTCTTGCAGCGTTAGGCAAAAGGCTAGAAAGCAGAAACTTGAAACGACTGAAGAGCCAGCCTTCGTACTTTGCACAAGGAAGAGAAAGGCCTCTCCGGTAAGAATTTTATGTGCCAAAATGTCGAGCCGAACTGAAGGATTTGCTACACTGTCATTCATTCATCTTCATTTCACTTCGGTCCCAAATGTTTTGTACTCAACTAAATTCATTCGTCCCACAGGAAAGCATGGGGAACCAAGACGTGGCCAAAAGAAGACAGCAATTCCAGATCCAGGTAAAAACGCCAGATTTTACTTGTTTTTCACCGGAAAATTGGAGCTTAATCGGGGTATTGTTTATTTCGCGCCATGTTTACGTTTGCCCCACCGCTCCAGAAGCCTACCTGGTCTTTCGCGCGCCCGCGAAAAAAATTTCCCGCGAAAAACCGCCCCGAATTTTCGACGATTTTGAGCAAAATTATCGAACGATTTTTGAATATAGGTAGCAAATACTCAAAACAACAGCTTTGTGTAGTTGATATGCTGATTAAGTGTTGGATTTTTTAGTTTAGAGCCGAATTGTTGAGGCACCTCTGTGTCGCTGACCTGGCGAACGCCCCTGTTCTACAGGGGCTGAAAGGGTGTCGGGTACCGCCCGGAATAACCTGAACAAATAGGGTCACGATCTATAACGCCTCCAATCCACTGATTCCAGTTACAACACTGCTTTTCAATGATTTGTGTCTGATAATTTACTTCTCTATGCTTTTCTGTGTAAAATTTGGTAGTCTTAGCAGAAGGTTGTTTTTTTAAAGCTTCCTTATCCTTGCCCAGAACAAGTGCAATTTAAGACCTCACCCCCCATTGTAGACTTGCAAGACGTAAAACAGGTGAGACTCTCAAAACCCGGACACACAAGAAAATAGTAAAATGCTTATTGTAGAGAGTCCCCATTTTCCAAAAATGTTACATGCTTGAATGAAAGATTTTATCATCCCAATGTTGTGTTGTGGGCAAGGTGCAAAGCTTGTATAACTCTTGTCGAAGTTTGTTCTCATGTTACCTAGACCCAAGCTAGTCATACATCATGCCTTTCATACTGTCACCCACAGAAACACAATAAGAGGATATAAAATTGCTGTGTTAATAGCAGTATTGTATTTAGTGGACCTCTCCAGAAAGATCAACCCAGGGTCATCTTTTGCTGGCCAGCTTCTAAATCATGTAAATGATGCTGAATGAGAAAATTTATGATGTTGATGGCTGAGGGTGCCCTGCCCTGTTGCTAGGGGAAATCCTTTTTACAGATGAATTCATGAAAGGCCGCAGTACAAACTTTGGTGTTGTTATTCAATTTGGGTGTGAGGGGAAAATTCCGTGCCCCATCAGCACATAGACTCTACCAGGCTTCGTGGATCGGTGGTCTAATTGTAGAAATTGGACAAATAGAATCTATAGTACGCTAGGGGAGTTAGCCGGCCAGAAGAGTACGTTTCCTCACCACGAAGACTGTGCGGCGTCGCTATGTTCTTTGAAGTCCACTAATCGCTATCTAATAGGTGCGAAGTGGTTTATTGCTTTCCGACTCGCCCGTGACGGGTGTTGACAGCAGCGGCCGGGACTTCTCACGGGGGCCTGCAAAACATTTTATTTTCAAGCCATCCCGTCCTGCATCAAACGTTTGTTATCGTCATAAGCCCTCGGGTCGGCCATTGCATCCCAAAATAAGTCCTTTTTGCCTCCAAACTTCACCAAAAAGGTACAGCTTGGCCACACTCAACAGGGAAAAAATGCGATCTCTTTTCGCGACCGATTGCTGCAGACTGACCGCACAGGAATTTACCTATAGCGTAAACTGTTATCATGTTACATTTCATCGCAAAATTAACCTCACTATAGCCTACATTGTTTCAAAAGCATTTATATTTAAGCAAAAACGCCGTCCAAAACATCATTTTTGCCGCGTTTTGTTGTCGATCCCAGTTTGACCTTGTCCCAAACCGAGCTGTTTCCCACTGGGCGCTGGCCGATTTATGACTTAAATTATCTCCAGCGCTGAGCTACTTCCTTTGTACAAATAACGGGGGATTAATTCTATGTCGTTTGTTCTTAGCGACCCCGCACAGGCTTCGTGGTGAGGATAATGATTCTACCGATCCACGGAGCCTGGTAGAGGCTAATCAGCACATACAACACTGCCTGAAATGAGGTGATAAACTTTGGCAGTGTGTTCTAATAAAAGACCCAGATTAGCGGCCACTTGTGAAGTACCTGGCTTACTTTGCATAGGGAAGACCAGAAAATCTGGCATCATGCATGGAAGTAGGAGTGCTAGCGTTAAATATCATATTACCAAATGCCCATAATTTAGCCTGAGTTTTACCTTACACAACTATAAATTCTACTTGATTATATACTTCTTGCTCTGGCCGGTCATTGAAAATTTCATTACAAGCTTGCTAGTGCTGTAGACATCAGTGTCTCTGCTGTTAAAAGATTTGTTATTTTGACAGGACATGATAAGAGATCAGTACGCAATCAGACTCTGAATACTGCAGCAAGACAGCTGACATCTCGAGTTTGCTGATGAGAAGACAAGTCACCCAAATACTATCCAACCCTCTAGTTCTTGAGCCAAACCCTGGTTTTGCATAGATATCAGCATAAAATGATGTTTGTATGCTCTCCAAGACATCTCACCTTTGCATTGGAAGTATAAAGCAATGTTGTTCTGTAGAGATAAAAATGTCCCATTGAAAAATAAAAAGATGCTTAACTGTAAAGAAAATGGTCCTAAGGCACATATTCAAGTGTATCACTACGGGGCTATAGTTTGTCGTATTCTCGTTGAAGTCGTTCAGACAGGAAGAATGTGCTTATAACCCCGTTCATACCAGGATTTGTGGATCTGGATTCATCTAGGTATGGGGTTGGTCCCTGTTTGAGCAAAATTGGAGCAAAATTTCAACTGTTCAGAATAACTTCAGATCAGGATTTGTGTATCGGATTCAATCCTGTGCCCGAATCTCGATTTACGAATCTGGGTATGAACGGGGTCGGAAAGAAAGTTCACATATGATAGACCGTGCTAATCTTGTTACGAGAATGTTCTCAGCAAATTGCACAGAGTTGTGGTAACCAATTGGTCCAACAGTGTGGTCTGACCCTTGCCTTACTGCCACTGCTTCATCCTTTCAGAGGAGTAACAGTGTCCCAATTCTCCCTTTTTGGGGCTTTGCTATTTGTTTGCCCCAGAGCACGGCCAGTTTTTTTGTAAGGCTAGCAGAAGCCATTGTTTACTCTGAGTTAAGATAGGGGGCAAACTGTGGGGGTACACTTTGCATGCAGGGGAACAATGGACCTCATGCGGTCGACATCCTGTCAAATTTGCACCTTTCCCATGCCGCACGCCTCCCAAGTGAAATTGAGAACCTCGAAAATCAAGGACAAATTGTACAAGGACACAAAAGTTTGCATTTCTCACCCGCTTGATCATTTCAGGAGTGATACAGCAGTCAGGTGCTAATGGTAGTCCATGCCCAAGTCTGGCATGCCTGCGTTAATTCAATCATATGTTATGAAACCATACAAGGTAGCAGACCAAAACAAATTTTACTTCTATATGAAGAAGATAACGCCACGGAATTTGTTATACCCTTGTTGCAAACTTTCTAGATATTTCTCATTCATTTTATTTTTACCTACAACAAAATATTTGCTCCAAACAATTTCAAAAATCATTAGCCTAGTGAGGTCTGCCTATGGATATTGTGGGCCACTCAAGATATGAGCCAAAGAAGCTCAGGCACAAACAAAGGAATGTTGTCTACAGATATGTCTTGAATTGCACTTGCAACACCTGAGTTTGTAACACCTGAGTTTATAACACCTGTGATTTTGCCCACTTACAATTAACAATGGCTAGGTGCAAATTATAGTATTTTAAACTGACAGACTACAGACTCCCCCCTCCACGATAGCCATACTATGACATAAGTTTTTGTCAAACTTAAAGTATTACATAATTTATCAATGGTTTGCATGTAGTAGATGCATGTTCATTTATGAAAGTAAATAGTAAGTAGTGAGTGAGTGACTTAGTTGAAAAGTTATTTGGATGTTGACTACTAGAAAGAATCTTGGTATACAGATTTAGGCTGAAGAATGTGTCTGGAACATAATTACTGGTACTAAATTATGGAGTAAGAGACCTCTAATGATGGCCGTAGACTTTATGAACCCACAGCAGCAGTAATAAAACTCCAGGACACAATTAACATCTGTTGTCAGTGTTGCTTCAAGGACATTAGAGTATGTCCTAGGTTGCATTAAATGGCAGACACAAGATCAAGAGGTCACAGGTTTGATTTGCCTAGTAGACGATACTGGCCAAGACATTGTGTCCTTCTGAAATGAACAAAGGTGGGCTTCTTGACTTTGGTTGGGGAGGTAAAAGGAGAGGAATTAGTCCACCTTCCAATACCATTCCCTTGACACTGGATGATAACCCACTGCTCCTACAGCTGAAAATAGGACTAAACTTTGTCATGTCTTTATATGCAATCATCTTGGTATTTATGTTACAACATGTTCCTTACAAGGTGATCTGTCTTTTGTTTTGCAGAATCGCTGGGTCCCCATCTCTCAGGGTTCACATGTAGGCACTAGTTTCATTGTCGCCACAGACTCAGAGGAGTTGAATGCTGACTTTGAAGTAGGTGAGTATCAAATGGACCTGTCAATCTGAAAGGAAGGAAGAGATGACAACCAACTTGAAGTTGATGCAAATGTATTTTGTAAGCTTGAAATGACAGGATTGCTAACTAGTGACAGTTTACAACCCTGATAGTAATTAAATTGTCAATTAATTAAACATTAAAAACTTTCAACATCTGCCCAGCAACAGGTCAAACACTCTTCCCAGAAACCACCTGAGGCAGACTAAATATTCATGAATTGTTGTGTTAAGACACTGGCCTTGCACATCCACAATAAACAAAAACAATAGGGAGAGTCGTTTGCCAGCACAGACAATGACTGCTGCTTATGTTCATCAATACTTGAAGGAACTCAAGACAAGCTTCATCTTTTGTCAATTTGCAAATTTCCTCTCAATATTCATTGTCTAGTTTGTAAGGGGGTGTTAAACTCATCAACATTTCAATGCAAGGAAAACAAAAACAAGCTGTGGGAGGTGCTGACCAATTAGGATCCATTTTTAGTCATGGGATAAACAGAGCATGCTCAATGAGAGAGGGGCAAACATGGCAGGCACAGGAGGGTGGAATGCTTTCCCCAGTTTTGCCATGATTGACCCTGTCTTAGAATGGCGGAAATCACTTTTTACCCCTGGTAAGTGTTGGCAAATGACTGTCTCACATTGTCAGTTTGAGTTGGAATAGTTTTCCTCAGTTAGATACTTCATTTGGGGCAGTTCTGTTGTAATGTCAGCATTAGTTTCCAAGTTTGAACAAGAATCCAGCTTGAAGTATAGTCCTTTTCTATAAGATACTGTTTGAAATGTATATGATAATGGTCAGAGGAAAGCAGTTTATCTACATCTTGTATGAAAGAAAGTTGCTTTGTAGTATCAGATGTGTATTAAGGATTTTAGTCTGTCTGACACCATGTAGTTCATTAATTCATGATGATTATATCAGTACTGTTGTCATTGCAGCAGGAAAATCTTTCAAGAATCTATCCTACTTCCCCCAAATGCCTTTCATCCAGTACATTCTGTGTCAGTTCTAAAATAGACTGGTTTACGTCAAGCAATAAAGAAACGAGCATTCCCTTTGTAACGTTTGTTTGCATCATTAGCAGCCTTGTAATGAATTACCAGCTGTGTCCTGGGGGTTTTTAGAAGTGAGAAAATTGGAATTTTACTAGTATGTTTGTTTGCGAATAGGTGGGCAGTAAATCTGCTTCTTGTAAGCTAGGTCTGTAATTTCGTGCTCAAACCATGCAGACAGGAGCAGTGCAGTGAGATCATTTGGGTTAAACACAGGTTTTATATCTTAACTGCTACTTTCGACTAGCTGATTCAATCAGTCAGAGGCTTTTACAGGGTGACATTTACTTTTCTGCAAAGGTGCGCTTGTTCTGACCTTAGAATTTAAGTGCACAGATGTAATTGTGCTACATGACATGCCAACAGTGTCAAGGTTTGAAAAATTGATGAACCAACCAAAGGCTTCCTGTTTTTCTCTGATGCATTAATGTAAAAAAATGAAGAATATGCTGTACACCAGTGTATGATTATCTAGTATATTACTAGTGTACAAATATCCTAGGTGCACAAGTGTGCCCTCAGTCAATAACTAGGTGCACAACTCCAATTTGTCTTGTACCCTGGTCTTGCACCAATTATTTCAATTTTCAAGCCCTTTGCTTACGTTGGCATCTTTTCATATGCTTAAGACAATAATTGTTTCTAGCCAAATCAATCTTTTTGAAATGGTTTCATTTCAGGATTGACAGTTTGGGCTATGAGACAAGCAACATTACATAACCAGCAAAAACAGTAACCACTGCCTTCATTCTAGATCAGTGATTCTAGATAATGTTTGTCAAACCTGACCCTGGTGTTTCCTCTTCCAGGTTCACACTTCCAGATCAGGAATCTCCTCAGCGACAGTAGATTATCCCCGTTACCCGACCTGAACTGGGCCAGCTCCAGAGAGCTGTGGTCACCCATGTTAGAGAAGGAGGCGCTCTACAACAGAGATCACAACTACCTGAACAGACACCCAGGGCTGGCACCACGCATGAGGGCCATTTTGTTAGACTGGTTAATAGAGGTACGATCTCAACATCAGATAAAGATTTTTACTTGTTTGTTTCACATATCCGGTAAACTGCCATCACGAAGTAGCACACCAGTTTTGCACAGTAAGTACAAGCTGCGTAAGACCAGACTTTAAGGTTTGATCTTTGACTTACGCCGGAATTTACCCCCACCTTTGTTTGATAAGTGTGTTAGATTGCTCAAAATATGTCTGTCCTCAAGCACCCAATGAAGTACGTAGAAAGTTTACAGACAATTTTTTTCAGTCAACAAAAGTACTAGTAACCTACTTAGATGAAGCTAACAAGCATTGGTTTATGAACATGCCATGTAATATTAAACTTTTTAATAATGCTTCCCTCTCCCTGTAGGTGTGTGAAGTGTACAGATTACACAGGGAGACATTCTACTTAGCACAAGACTTCATCGACAGATTCCTGTCTACAGAGAGAGACTTGCCCAAGCACAGACTACAGCATATAGGCATCACAGCTCTCTTCATAGCAGCAAAGTTAGAGGTATGGACTAGCAACTACCAGCATGATAGTATTAACTCAAGGTTATACATTTTGGATGTTAGCTGCCATTCTAGAGCAACATAATATCTGCTTGAGCTGGGTTTTTTTTGGGGGGGGGGGGGCTGAGGTAATCAGTTGGTGTGCTTGTTCGTGTCCTTGTCTGTGTCTATCACTCACAGTTGGACAGCCTGCTAGGATACTGTAAATGCATTTAAGTTCGCGGGGATTTGATTTCGCGGTAGCGGGAAAATGGACTTTTCGCGGTGGTTTTAATTTCGCGGTAGCACCATGCACTGTAGTCTCTTTCTGTTATGGAAAAATTTTCGCGGTGGTTTTAAATTCGCGGTGAAGCGGTCGCCGCGAAAACCGCGAACATTAATGCACCGCGAACATTTCTGCATTTACAGTATATGGGGGAAATGATAGGATAAGATACTCTGAAAATTGCATGTCTGGTTTGGCTCTGCTCCAACACTGTAGACATCGATACTGATGATTACTGCAACGCAGTTATATCTGGACATTATGGATATACCCATGTTTTGTAAACATGTTTTTGTTTATTACTGTCTGCAAAAACCCATTCAGTGATGAATTGTAATAGAAGAAACCACTAGTTGAACATGATGCAACTGTTCTTTCCTCAATTTGTATCATTTCATGTCTCCTGTGTCTTCTCTGCACCTATCTTGACTATTGTTACTTCTGTGTTTTTGTTTGTATCCCCCAGACCAACTCATAAGTCTTTATCCTCTGTTGTTGTATCTTACTTTCCAAGTTGAGATTCTTCAACATCAGGTATGTTCTAACTAAATGTATCTTTCTCTATTTGTGTGCCGTGCTCTTTTTCTCTCTCTGCATTCAATCCATGAAGATTTAAAGTTCTTTGCCCAATGTCATGTGGAGGAAACTGCTATGCGATATATGTACACAGAGTACTTACAAGAAGTTGTGATATTTTGCAGGAAATTTACCCGCCAAAAGTGACAGAGTTTGCCTATGTGACGGACGGTGCCTGTACAGATGAAGAAATCCTGGACATGGAACTAGTGTTGTTGAAGGTAATACAAGCGATGTTCCTATATCACGATACTTGATTATCCCCGTGAAAACAGACTATTGTAATTGGATAATGTATGTTTGTTAATAACTCTTGGTGTCACTAAGTGACTCATGACTACACTCACATACTTGTTTGAGGTCGTTACGGTTACCCATTTACCATTTCATTAATATAGTGTTATAGTGTATCTGATATGTTTAGGCTTGAAGTGGCAAACCATTTCTTGTTGTAAGCAAGTATCACTAGTTTTTGGTGCATGTCTATGCTTGTTGAAGCATGATCTGTTTCTAAAACGTTCACTTCTAAATGTATAAGTTAACCGTAAGAGTAGAAATAATGATTTAATTCTGTTTGCTATACAGGCCCTGAACTGGGAGTTGTCCCCGATGACAGTTAACTCCTGGCTGAACGTCTACCTCCAGCTGGCGAACTTGGATGCCATAGACTTCGAAGAGTTCTACTTGCCACAATACTCAGGACACACCTTTGTACAGGTTGCCCAGGTAACAATGGTTTCCAGTGGTTTTCATCACCATCAGTATGTTATGCATCTGCTCTTCGTCATGATATACCAGCTTGTAAATACACCAGCTCATAATACACCAGCTTGAAAGCTTCTAAATTGCTTTACAAGCTTTTTGAGATGACAGCTGCAAAGAATATCCTGTCATGATACTTAATAGCAACTATAAGTGAGAAAGATACTTATTTGAGAAGGATACTTATTTGTCAATTCATTGCCTTAGCAACTCATCAAAAGTGTGCTTTTTAGAAAATAAAACCTTCTCAATCTGCTACTAAGTTTGAGTTTGTTAGGTTGGTGTCCAGATGAGTTTTGTTGTGTTCCTAATCCTGTGGTGTTGTGTTTCTGCAGCTGGTGGACCTGTGTATGTTGGACATCAGCTCTCTGCAGTTCTCCTACGCTGCCATTGCCACTGCTGCTCTCTATCACAACAGTTGTCGGGATATCTGCCTCAGAGTCTCAGGTAAACAAACGGGCTTTCATCTGTAAACAAGCCACGCGAAGGTCATCCTTTTTACCTCATAGAGGTTGATAGACTTGGTGTGAGATGCTGTGATCTGCATAGTGGCAGCATGTAAGGTGAAGTAGGATACTTGAGAATTGGTAATATTGTTTAGCTCGTTCGTCATGAAATGCAGTATTATGATAGGCATTGCTGTATAATATACAATTAATGTAACTAGTCCAAAGGATTTGGCTTCTGACTGCTATTTTGTAGTATGTAATGAAAGTCAAGTAGAAGCATGTTGTACAAACATGTATCTTTGAGAAATCATCTCTGTTGATTCACTCATTTGTAGGTCCATCCCATAACAGTAAAGTTGTCTGCCTCAGGTTTTTCATGGGAAGAAGTGGCTCCGTGTGTGCAGTGGATGACGCCATATGCCATCACCAGGAGAGAAGCAGGCTACGTTCCACTCAAGATGTACAACCAGATCAGTCCTGAGGCTGCACACAATATCCAAAACCACACCTGTGATCTGGCCATGCTGGTAAGTGTGATCCCTGAAGCACTACCCACTGTCCCAGGTGTGCGCCACCAGTAAATGACGAATAAACAGGTGGACAATACCATATATTGAATACAGTACTGTAAGTTCATTTATGTTCGCGAGCACTTAATTTCGCGAGTTTGAGCAAATCGGGAGTTCGCGAGATCTTTGAGTTCGCGAGCGGGTGTTTCAATTATTTTTCAAAAGTTACGATCCGGTACTATGACGGTAGCGAGTGCCCCCCTCCCACCCACACCGCAACACCAGCCATGCCGTCAAAGGTGCCATTTACGCCTTAGAGTTCATAGTTACCCTTCAAAGAATGTCTAAAGTTGGTGTACTCAAATAAAAAATGTGTTTCTACCAAGCCACTGTCTCATTGTTGGCTCAGTTCGGCCTGTTTGGGCCGTGATTTGACGATAGCGCACGGAACGCAACAGGGCCAATGACTTCTGATATGTCGCAATCACATTTGCCGCATAGGCTGACGGGATACCCACGCCAAACACAAGCGACGCGGGCGCCATTTTGAAATATTTTCGGCGTGAAAGACGGCGCTAAGTTTTAAACTTTCAGCGTAATTTGTGGACACAAATTGTACACAAGAAGGTGAAGAGCTTATCCCTCCTATATTTACAGCAGTTCTAACTTAGAATTATGAAACGAATGTCTTTTTTTCGACATGTAAGCGGAGTTTTGTTGCCACGTTTCTAGTCGTGAAAATTTCCCCGCTATTTATTGTTGTAATTCTTAGTTGCTGTAATTCTATAGCCATTACTTGTATTTGTAAAGACCAGTACTACTCAATTTTATTTTTGTTTTGTTTGTAACTTATAGAAATCTAGTTAAACTAGGATAATGTACAAAGTAAATTGTTATCGCAGCCATGTCACGGCGTGTACGTAAGTTTTGTTAGTAAACAAAGCCGACATGTTTCTTAAATTTTCCTCCGGTCGCCAGTGGCACATTTCTATACAATAAATGACTCCATGTATCGTATATGTGTTGAATCAACTTTTATTTCGGTTTGAAAAGAATAAATATTCTGTTATCAATTGAGTCTTGTCATTGGTATAAGTTGCTATCATAGTAAACACGTAGTTTCAGAAACTGGATCTTTTGGACGGAGGGTGTGGGGAGGGGGACGATATTGAACATACATGTTCGCGAGTTGATGACTTCGCGAAGCAGAGGTCTCAGCGAAATACGCGAACTTAAAAATCTCGCGAACTTAAATGAACTTACAGTATCTTATATCAGCTCAGAAAAGGAGAAATAGTGCCCTCAAAAATGTTGAGAAAGGTGTATAATGTTTCATGGAGAGACTGTTTAACCAACAAGCAACTATACGGCCCACTCCCAGCCATTTCATCTGTGGTGAGGCAGCGCCGACTCGCCCTGGCAGGGCACGTGGTTCGTGGGAACGAGCCTGCAGGGAGACTAATGGACTGGCTACCAGAAGGAAGGCGCAGAGTTGGCCGACCGTACATTACCTTAAAGACAATGATAGAAAGAGACATTGGACTGTCAGGGTCAAGTTTAGTGTCAGCCATGAAGGACAGATCATTCTGGAAATCTTGTGCTTCGGACTGTACCTCACCGGCGTAAAACCGGATGAATTATGTATGTATGTATGTATGTATGTGCCCTCAAATAACCCAAACATGATTCGTTCACAAATTTGTTTTTCCCTTGAACTCGTTGCTTCCAATTGATCATCCTCATTAGATACCTTTTAACTAGACATGCAGCTAGATTTGCGTAGGTCCAATGTGAAATGTCGTTCAGTGTAATATGATCATAATCTGATATTATATTAATAATTATATTATGTTGATGGGTGGTTTACTGGTTATACAGATACAAATACCTATTCTCATATTCACAACTTTGCTTTTGATTCTTTCAAATGCTGATTTCAATGTTCCACTATTTTCTGACTGATTCTAGGAGAAAGCCCAGGCCAGACAGGCAGAGATGTCGTCCCTGTCCCGAGCCAGCCCTCTGTCCATCCCCGGGATGATCACTCCTCCCCAGAGCAACAAGAAACAGCACACCACCGCTTGAGTGGCTGGTACCATTCCTCACCAACATGTGGTGTCCACAGTCTTACAATATACCAGTCTCTGACTGGAACAAGGCAGCTATCTCCTTTGTACAGTTTTCAAAATTTTTGAGAGTGACTAGGACTTTGGAAGGAGGATAGAACAGTGTTGAGTTCCATACCCTTGTGTTGCCCTTGCTAATGGAGCTTGTAATGTTTTCTTTTGTTGAAAAGGAAACACACGTGTATCAAAAGCTTTTACTTTTCCTGCTTCCGATTTTTTCTGCATATTTTTAGCAAGCTCTTAAAGCTGCTTTACTGCCACTATCACTGCCTGTAATCATTTTTTGTAGGTATTTTCCGTACCCAGTTAAGTCCAAGCAATATCACGCTTGCAATGTACACGGGTATGTGCAGCCAGTATACCTGATTATGCTAGTTGGCAAATTATTGAATTGCGAGTCCCTGAAATGCTTCTGCAAGTGCTCTTAAAGATATAGCATCTTGTGCAAATGTCTTGCTGATATGGCAGACTGCAAAAGAGACAATGCACCCATAAAGATATGGGTTCGTTGCAGTTTGAAGTGTGGTATTGAAAAGTGTGCCTTAAACCCAACTTGTGCAAACATTGTTTAAGTAGGGTTTTCTGAAAATATAAGCTTTGTGTCAACTTAAGGGGATTTCAGGACAGTTTTTCTTCCTAAGTGCTATTGAGGAAAAGCTACTTAAGTGGAATGGTAGTTAACATATAAGAATTTCACTGAATTTCTGAAGCATGTCCTCCAGAAAATGCAGAAATCACTCCACCCTAACTTTAGAGATATAATTACCTACTTGAAGCAGTCATGGGATATGCACCTTAGTCTTGTGTGCAAAACAACATGTATCTCAGGGTGATTTTATTTTTCAGTCATAAATTTGGCTGGGCATGTTTTATACCACTTGTTTTAGTTTCCAATGAATTGTTTTTATTATTTCATGTATTTGGTTGATGCAGTGTATTTTAGACCACTCAAGTCAAGGATACATAAAAAGTGTGAGAAAGATGCTGTATTCTGTACCTCTGAGGAGTTAGCAAAGAAGATTGTGGTGGTGTCAACACATTGTTCAGAGGTTTTACAGTGCTGCAAGTTATTTTGATGATGTAGACAGAGTTTAGATATAGGTGCCATACAAGTTGCCACTTTGGTACTTCACCAGAAGCCGACGGTTGAAACATTTTTAGACTGTAAATGTATTTATATTTGAAACCGTGGCATCAATACAATACCCTTTGTGTGAATTTTATGACATAACCATATGATGTAGCAATTTTCATCATATGGCAATGATTGTCCATTCTTTTGCAATGTGAAATGTATCTTATCAATTGCACTTCACAAATAAAAGAAACAAATACAGAACATGTTTTTTTCTTCAGTTTTTATTGTAAAGAAAATCTGCACACACAATGTCCAGCATGACTGGTATTTCATCTTACCATTTCAACTTCAGAAATTCTTGCATATAAGACTGATACAAACATTCATCTTTTTTATATGCATGAATAGTCATCAAGACTTACACACATTGTAACTTATTCGAAAACACACATACCTACAAATGCCTATGATTATCTTACATTTCCCAGGGTGGGCTGAAAATACTTGAGAAAGTGGGACACTTAATCTATTGGTATCTGAAAATGTTCCTAAGAAAAGAATTTTATGTCTATATACATACAACATTAATAAGATATGGTTAAAGGGAAGAATTGGTATGTGTATTTACAGCAAATCAGTAGTGGAAAATTTCTTTATGTACAGAAATGACAAATACTGAATATGGAAGCATTGTACTGACCAGATCAGTATTTTTTTTAAATTTCTCTGAAAAAAATATCTTGAGTAATGGAGAAGATAATTTTTTACATTACAAGATGTACACAGCACCCAAAACAGTCCGAGTAAACACAAGTCAAAAGTACATTGTACAACTAACAATCCAGTAGCTACACTTGACTAATGAGTGATTGACCAAAGGTGTTTTGTGTCTGTTAATCAGGCCTAGCTAAATTTTGACATGATTTGCATGAGTACAGCAGCCGGCACAACTCACCAGTCCCTAAGAAAGATGACCACTGGCAGCGAGAGATGGTGTAACACAGGCTAGGTTTGCATGAACTGTAAACAAGGATAGGTAACAAGAGCCAAATTTTGATCTGTGAACTGACATGACAATGGTTGGTAGAAGTATTATGATTGTACATTTTCCCCCCACTCAGACATTCAACACTTATTATTCATAGAATGGCATGATCAATGAATGATATACATACAATTCCTAAGCTCAACAGCAATAGACATTGCAAATACAATGTACAATTTGCACACTTAAGCTCATTTACCACCTTCAAACTTCACACACTGCAATACATGGAACTATACATTGATGGATGTCTAGATGAAAATGAAGGCATTGGTATTGTTGCATGGTGAGGAAACCTGCAATTCATATAGACATACTAAAGCTATGATCTCTTGTTCAATCATGGATGTTAGAAAATGTACATAACATCCTTGGTTCAATCAGGTGAGAAGTGCTAACAGTAAGTTAGTGTAAATTTTTTGGA